>CM057467.1:53580940-54830940 GCA_030035585.1 Dugong dugon | reverse complement strand
GAAAAAAATATATCAAGCTAACAACTATCAAAAAAGAGCAGGAGTGGCAATTCTAATCTCAGATAAAATAGACTTTAAAACAAAATCTACCATAAAAGACAAAGAAGAACACTATATAATGATTAAGGGGATGTTCCACCAGAAAGACATAACCATAATAAATATCTATGCACCCAATGACAGGGCTCCAAAATACATAAAAAAAACTCTAACAGCACTAAAAAGAGAAAATGACAGTTCCACAATAATAGTAGGAGACTTAAACACACCACTCTCAGTAAAGGACAGAACAACTAAAAAGAAACTCAGCAAAGATACAGAAGACCTAAAGGACACAATAGGCCAACTGGACCTCATAGACATATATAGAACAATCCATCCAACCGCTGCAAAGTACACATTCTTTTTCAATGCACATGGAACGTTCTCCAGAATAGACCACATCTTAGGCCACAGAGCAATCCTCAACAAGATCCAAAATGCTGAGATAATTCACAGTATCTTCTCTGACCACAATGCCATCAAGGTAGAAATTAACACTAGAAAGAGCAAGGAAAAAAAATCAAACACATGGAAACTGAATAATAATCTGCTTACACATCAATGGGTAATAGAAGAATCAGAGATGGAATTAAAAAATTCCTAGAATCAAATGAAAATGAAAACACATCATACCAAAACCTTTGGGACATAGCAAAGGCAGTCCTCAGAGGACAATTTAGAGCAATAGATGCACATATCAAAAAAGAAGAAAGGGACAAAATCAAAACATTAACTAAAGAACTCAAACAAATAGAAAGAGAGCAACAAAAAAACCCTACAACCACTGGAAGAAAGGAAATAGTAAAGATCAGAGCAGAAATCAATGAAATAGAGAACAGAAAAACAATAGAAAGAATCAACAAAACCAAAAGTTAGTTCTTGGAAAGAATCAACAAAATTGACAAACCACTGGCCAGACTGACAAAAGAAACACAGGAGAGGCCACAAATAACCCAAATAAGAAATGAAATGGGGGACATTACAACAAACCCAACCGAAATAAAAAGGATTATAACAGAATATTATGAAAAACTATATTCCAACAAATTTGAAAACCTAGAGTAAATGGATAAATTTCTAGAAACATACGGCCTACCCAAACTACAACAAAATGATATTGAAAATCTGAACAGACCCATAACAAGAGAAGAGATTGAAAAGGTAATAAAAAAACTCCCAACCAAAAAAAGCCCTGGCCCAGATGGCTTCACTGGAGAATTCTACAAAACATTTACAGAAGAGCTTGTACCAGTTCTACTCAAGGTATTTCAGAGCATAGAAGAGGAAGCAACACTTCTAAATTCATTCTATGAAGCCAGCATAACGCTGATACCAAAACCAGGCAAAGACATCACAAAAAAAGAAAATTACAGACCAATATCTCTCATGAATATAGATGAAAAAATTCTGAACAAATTTCTATCCAATAGAAATCAGCATCATATCAAAAAAAATAATACACCACAACCAAGTAGGATTCATACCAGGTATGCAAGGATGGTTTAACATTAGAAAATCAATCAATGTAATCCACCACATAAAGAAAAGGAAAGATAAGAATCATATGATCATCTCAATTGACACAGAAGAGGCATCTGACAAAGTCCAACACCCATTCCTGATAAAAAGTCTCAATAAAATAGGTATAGAAGGGAAATTTCTCAACATAATAAAGGGCATCTATGCAAAACCAACAGCCAACATCATTCTTAATGGAGAGAGGCTGAAAACATTCCCCTTGAAAACAGGAACAAAACAAGGATGCCCTTTATCACCACTCCTATTTAACATTGTGCTGGAAGTTCTAGCTAGAGCAGTAAGGCAAGAGAAAGAAATAAAGGGCATCCAAATTGGTAATGAAGAAGTTAAACTCTCCCTTTTTGCAGATGATATGATACTATACATAGAAAACCCTAAAGACTCCACGAGAAATCTACTGGAACTAATAGAAAGATTCAGCAGTGTAGCAGGATACAAGATAAACATTCAAAAATCAGTTGGATTCCTATACACCAGTAAAGAGAACGATGAAAAGGAGATCAGGAAATCAATACCATTTTCAATAGCCCCTAAAAAGATAAAATACTTAGGAATAAATCTGACCAGGAATGTAAAAGACCTATACAAAGAAAACTACAAAACACTGCTGCATGAAATCCAAAGGGATCTACAGAAATGGAAAAACATACCATGCTCATGGATAGGCAGACTCAACATTGTGAAAATGGCAATTCTACCTAAAGCAATCTACAAATACAATGCAATCCCGATCCAAATACCAACAACATTCTTCAAAGAGATGGAAAAACTAATTATTAACTTTATATGGAAAGGGAATAAACCCCGAATAAGTAAAGCACTACTGAAGAAGAAGAATAAAGTTGGAGGACTCACACTACCTGACTTGAGAACCTACTATACAGCTACAGTACTCAAAACAGCCTGGTACTGGTACAACAACAGAGACATTGACCAATGGAACAGAATTGAGAACTCAGATGTAAATCCATCCACCTACGGTCACCTGATCTTTGACAAGGGCTCAAAATACATCAAATGGGGAAAAGACAGTCTTTTTAAAAAATGGTGCTGGCAAAACTGGATATCCATTTGTAGAAAAATGAAACAGGACCCATACCTCACACCATATACAAAAACTACTTCAAAATGGATCAAAGAACTTAATATAAAGCCTCAAAGTATAAAATTCATAGAAGAAAAAATAGGACCGACACTTCAGGCCTTAATACATGGCATTAACAGGATACAAACCATAAACATCAACACAAAAAACCCAACAGATAAACTAGATAACTGGGATCTTCTAAAAATCAAACATCTATGCTCTTCAAAAGACTTCACCAAAAGAGTCAAAAGAGAACCTACAGACTGGGAAAAAATTTTTGGACAGTACAAGTCAGACAAAGGTCTAATCTCCATAATCTACAAGAAAATCCAACACCTCTACAACAAAAAGACAACCAATCCTATCAAAAAATGGGCAAAGGAAATGAACAGACACTTCACCAAGGAAGCCATTCAAATGGCCAACAGACACATGAGGAAATGCTCGCGATCACTAGCCATTAGAGAAATGCAAATTAAAACCACAATGAGATACCGTCTCACCCCGGCATTACTGGCACGAATCAAAAACACTGGAAATAACAAATGTTGGAGGGGCTGCGGGGAGATGGGAACTCTTATGCACTGCTGGTGGGAATGCAAAATGATACAACCGTTTTGGAAAATGATATGGCGCTTCCTCAGAAAGCTAGAAATAGACATACCATTCGATCCAGCAATCCCACTCCTAGGAATATATCCTAGAGAAATAAGAGTCATCACTCGAATAGACATATGCACACCTATGTTCATGGCAGCATTGTTCACAATAGCAAAACGATGGAAACAACCTTGATGTCCATCAACAGATGAATGGATAAACAAACTATGGTACATACACACAATGGAGTACTATGCAACGAGAAAGAACAACAATGAATCTGTGAACCATCTCATAACATGGATGAAACTGGAGGACATTATGCTGAGTGAAATAAGTCAATCACAAAAGGACAAATATTGTATGAGACCTCTATTGTAAAAACCCATGAAAAAATTCACATGCAAAATGTAACAATCCTTGTTGGTTACCAGGAATGGGGGGGGGGGAATACTAAATCGGTAATAGATAAGTGGTAACTTGGGTGAGAGGTGAGATAGTACACAGTACAGGGGAAACTAACACAACCTGCACAAGGAAAGGTCATGGAGGCCCTATAGACACATCCAAACCCCCCGAGGGACTGAGTTGTTGGACGGAGGGCTCTGGGGACCATGGTCTCGGGGAACATCTAGCTCAATTGGCATGACACTACTTATAAAGATAATGCTCTACATTCTACCTTGGTGAGTAGTGTCTGGGGTCTTAAAAGCCTATGAGCGGCCATCTAAGATACTCCACTGGTCTCATCCCTTCGGGAGCAAGGGACATTGAAGAGAACAGGATACAAGGAAAGATTAGTCCGAAGGACTAATTGTCCACAGCTACCAAGGCCTTTACCGGACTGAGTCCAGTACAGCTAGATGGTTCCTGGCTACCACCACTGACTGCTCTGACCAGGATCACAACAGAGGGTTCTGGGCAGAGCTGGAGAAGGATGTAGAGCATAATTTTAACTCCCCCCCCCCCCAAAAAAAAAAGACCAGATTTACTGGCCTAAAGAATACTAGAGAAACCTCAAGAGTGTGGCCCCCAGACACCCTTTCAGCTCAGAGGTGAAGTTACCTTCGAGGTTCGATGTTAAGCCTGGGAATGGACAGCCCAGTAAAACTAAATGGGACTAACGAGGTACAGGAATCCGGTGACAAGGGCCAGAAGGCAGAAGGGGAGTAGGAAACTGATGATAAGGAACACAAATTGAATAAGGACAGTGTCGATGTATTGTGAGATTGTTGACCACTGCTATAGGGCAACATTTGTAGTAACTATTAAATGGGAGGCTGTTTTGTCCTGTAAGCCTTCATCTTGGGCGAGAATGGCAGCACAATTGGAAGAGCATAGTCAATATCACTTAAATGTGTAAGTAAAAAGTTTTGAAATGGTGTTAAAATAAAAAAAATAAAAAAAACCAAATGAGACTAAAGAGGTACAGTAGTCCAGTGACAAGGTCCAGAAGACAGAAGGGGACAAGGAAGTCCCCTGGTGATAGGGAACACAAGGTGGAGTAAGGATATTCTTGATGTGCTGTGAGATTGTTAACCATTGTCATAGGGCAACATGTGTAGTAACTGTTAAATGAAAAACTATTCTGTTCTGTAAGCCTTCATCTTAAGTGAGAATAACAGCACCGTTGGAAGAGCGTAGTCAATGTCACTGAACTGTGAATGTAGAAATTTTTGAAACTGTGTATCTTTGGCCATCTGTAATTTTCATCAAAAAAAAAAATAAAAGGTTGAGAATTTAGAGGCTTAATACGTTGTGGGGTTGTTAACCAATGTCATAGAACAACATGTGTACTCCTATTTCATGAGAAACTATTTGCTCTGTAAGCGTTCACCTGAAGTACAATAAAATATAAAAAATAAATATATAAAAAATATATATATACTGATTCTGTAAATAAATTAATTTTTTTTCCTGATGGGAGGCAACTTAGTATATCTGAGACCAAGAACTCTCTAATTCCCTCAGAGATTTTTATGCTTAACTGCATCTATGTGTCTGAATAATTCATTTGGATTTACTCACAGAGTTAGCCTCCTTCTTTAAGTTAGTATGCTTCCTGCTCACTTAGAACTCCAGAAAGTTAAAAAAAAAGAAAAAGATCATTCATTATTTCTTATTTATACAGTTAATCACTTTCATATAAAGTAATTTTTATTAACTCTAAATTCTATAATAGTCTAGCGTTTGTCCTAGGAAGAAATCAAATATCCCAAAAGTACACTATCTTTAAAAAAAAACAAAAACAAACCCATTGCTGTCGAGTTGATTCTGACTCATAGCAACCCAATAGGACAGAGTAGAACTGCTCCATAGAATCTCCAAGGAGTGCCTGGTGGATTCAAACTGCCAACCTTTTGGTTAGCAACCAAACTCTTAACCACTACACCACCAGGGTTTCCACACCGTCTTTACTGCACTGATTTTCTTGTTATTTTAGTAATTTGATAGCTTTATAGATATTTGGTTCTGTTCTTACGTTTAAGGTAGGAGAAATGTAATAGTTATTTTCCATTATGAATCAATCAAAATATTACTGGGTAATAAATGCTGAAAGCAAAGTTTTTTTTTTTTTGTTTTGTTTTTAAGATAAGATCTGGATTTTAAAAATTGTTTCTTCTACTGATGTGCATAAGCGCACGTACACACACACAAGTTCAAAGTTCATGAGAACTGCTTTTTCTTACATGACATTCTCTAGAAAAAAATTAAGACTTACTGAACAGTAAAACTTCTAAAAGGAAGTTCACTTTCCACAATAATTATAAAAATTTTATGTAATCTTGTCTATCTTTTAAACTTCTTTCCAAAACTTAGAAAATAAATCAACCAACTATGCTTAAATAATCATCATCAAAGTTTACAAAGATTCCTCTAGAAAGTAATATTTTGAAAAGTAATGCACCTTCACCTTCCTAAGGGTAAGGACTGTGTCAGATTATGTCTTTGAGGTCACCAACAGCACCTACCTATCTCTGGGCACAGAGATATAGGAAAGAAATCTGTGATACTGAAAGAAGAAGACCATGCCATTGGGAACCCGAACCCAATGCCCGAGAATCAATTCTGACTCATACGACTCTGTAGTGCCCCATAGGGTCTCCAAGAAGAGGCTGGTGGATTAAAACTGCCAACCTTTCGAATAGCAGCCAAGCTCTTAACCACTGCGCCACCAAGGCTCCAGATGCCATTGGAAGGCCTAGTTAAATACGGGGCCCTCTATTTCCTAGCAGGGTGGCCTCAGGCATGACACCTGACCTTTTAGCTTCTAATCTCTGTAAAAAGAATAACTATACCTACTTCCAAGGGATATGAGTTCATCTATACCCAATGTTACCACGTGAGTAGATTGTTATTAGCAGTTTGAAACCAGTAGAAATTTAGTACTGCAGAAAAATCAGAATTTATTTTTAAAATCTCATATAATTTTAGACAAAAGATAAATCAGGCATTTTGTACTCTTCCTCCTAGTTTTTCTCCAGGACTGACTTGCTACTGAGATGTCTTCAGGACACAGGAGGAAGCCATAGGTATTTTTACAGTGTGAAACTTTAAGAAGAAATTGTCTTGAGAATCTTCCAGCATATCTATTCTGTGTTATTTTCTCCCTATTTAGAGGTAGTACTTTTTTTCAAGAACCAAGTAACCTTCCTTCCCAATCCTGAATAAAAACTTGATCTTATGAGACAATTATTCACACTAGAGTGTAAATTACCATGTCTTCAAGTGGTATCTTTTAACAGGTCACCAAGATCTATGCTAATTAATGAAATTAAAAATACAGAATTTCAAAAAGGATGACATTTTAAAAGAAACTCATAAGTGGATACGTATTCCACTTTTGTAAAAGGATGGTCAAGTGTGCCTCCTCTTATTTTTCAGATTTTTTTGTTCTTGTTCTGTGAGAAGTTAGGGTAACTAACGTGTATTCATAAATGTGTTCATTGATTCATTCAGTAAATATGTATTAATAAAAGCTACTGTTCTTGTCTTTTGGGTTATGAGAATAATCAAGAAAAAGTGACATCTTACTTGGACTTAAATTATTAAAAAGGAGCAGAAAATACATGAATAAATAGGTATAATGTCAGGTAGTCTTCCTTGTTTCACATAACCTTCATTGAAAGGCATTATTTTTTCGATCGTCAGATGAAAAATTGAGAGTCTGAGAAGTTAAATAATTTAACCACGGATACTAGTTGCGAAGCTTTAAATTAAGCTTAGATGTATATGATTCCAAAAACTACAATCTTGCGGCTAAACCATTTTCCACTTGGAAATTCGAATGATTGTCTCTTTTTTTCCCTAGTGTCTTCAGTTTTTCAGTCTCTTGAGACTCCTTCTCATATTTATTTAACGTGCTTAATTAAGTCTGTCATTTAATGCTTCCTTGATCGCATGTCACCTCAAAGCACTATTCCACCTCTCTTCTTTTCAGAGCCAATTTTGTTGAAAGAGTTGTTCATTCTCACAATCTTTACTTCCTCGTCTCCCATTCATGCATGAACTTACTACAGTTTGGTTTTCACTCCCCTCACTCAAATGAAATGGCATTTTATTAGAAAATTCAGTGATCAATTGTCGGCCCTAATTTAAATGCCAGGAGCAAAAAAATGCATGCTCTCTGATTAAATTATGTAATTACAATCACAATATAAGTAGGATAAGAAAACCATAAAAAAAAAAAAAACCCCGATGCTATCAAGTCAATTTCTATTCAAGAAAGGTTGAGAATAAACATGTAAATCAACATTCAGTATGCCATGGCCATAAGTCAGTATATTTCCCTAGATGATCAGAATCTGATAACAAGATAAGTTGGTTTGGAATAGCGTACTTGTAGGTATTGCTATTTTCTTTTACCCAGTTTTTCATAAGCCTGTACTGGAGCTGCTTGGTCCACTGATCTGGATATAAGGAATTTGTATAAGTCCAGAAAACCTAAAGTTATTTATATAAGTGAATGAGAGAAGCAGGTGGAAGTTCTTTAGAGGAAAGAAAGAAAAGATGGATTGGGGGCAAAGAAATGGGTCAAGAGAATTTTAGGAAGTTTAGACATGTGATACATTGTGTATACTCCCTTCCTCAGTGCCACAAAAGATATTTTATAAGAATATTAACATTTTTCAAGATGACTGACTGACTGAATGAATGAAATACACTACATTTCAATGCCCACCTCAAGAAGCTCTAGAGAAGTGGTAACAACTGGAAGGGATGATAAATATCAAATTTACCCAAGAACCTTTTCTCAATACAAAAGCCTGATCATATACCTTCATCTCCACCACCATGACTGCTTCTAAAGCATAATTAATTTCCTGCGAGTCAGTGGGCATGAGAAGTTTGAAAAGACTGCTCAAACAAATTATCTGATACATCCCTTCACTGAAAATTGCCGCTTCGGAAAGAGAAATGGGCAATTCATAAAGGCCCCGAAGATATCACTGAGTCCCCAGGTCTACATGAGCCAGGGTAGCTACTGCCAGTACAAATGGATCTTAAAAATCAAATCATTTTTTACTAGACATGGCTCTTCATTGGGTTTTGTAATTTCAGGTTACATTGACAGTTACACACATTGGTTTTATTTTGTCAAAGTTTTATGCTTTACTTGACATTTACTATCCATGGGGTTCTTGTCAAAAATGTTCATGTTACAATCATGATGTGCATTTGCGTGGTGGCTGAATGTTATTTTTTGCATTTGAGAAACTAATTAAATATCCTACTTCTTTGAATTCTGAGTAATTAATGAAGTGTGTAGAAATTAGCAGCTGGAGGTAGCACACTGGGATTTTTTTCTGTCGATCGTTGTCCAGAGTAAGTGCTTAAAATAAGCAAGAGTCATTCATTATTTGCTCTTCTTCAGAGCTTTAATTTTAACAAATGTAAGAGAAATAGGAAACCAAAGTGGTCCAGTTGTGACTATGGTTGTTTGTTTTTTGGAAATTCCTAGTTCAGTAAAGACCAGCATTTTTGCAAGCAAGAAATTTCATATTGGTGGATAGCTGAACCAGAATATGCAGAGATGATAGAATGCACACAGTAGGAAACAAGAAGATTTGCAATAAGAAACTGAAACTTTCTGAATGTAGGTTGCCAGTTCTCAAAATTCTCTGCATATGCTGGAAATAAAGGCAAAATAAAGTAAGACAGCAGAAGCACTGCTGTGATGATTAAGACTGTGTGTCTGCTTGGATGGGCCGTGATTCTCAGTGGTTTGGCAGTCATACAATGTCGTGATCACTTCCCTGTTGAGATTTAATATGTGATCACCCCCCATGATGGGATCTGCTGTGAGTAGCCAATGAGTTACAAAGGAGTTTCCTTGGGAGTGTGCCCTGCATCTAATATAAGCAGACATTCTGGCAAGGCTTGAGGGCTTTTTGCTCACACTGGATCCTGCAGCTGGCTCCTGTTCATCTGACCTCCAGTTCTTGGAATTGAGCTAGCATTTACCTGCAGTCTTGCCTGCCAATCTTGGGATTCATCGATCTTCACAGCCTGTGAGCAAAATCCCTGCTCTCTGACCTGCCAATCTTGGGTTCACCAGCCCCTGCAGCTACGTGAATCAGGAGAAGCCTCTATCCTGATCCACAGACTTGGGATGTTCCAGCTTCTACAACCATGTGAGCCGTTTCCTTGATATAAATCTCTCTGTATATGTATATTTATAAGTTTTACTGGTTTTGCTTCTTTAGAGAACTCAGCCTAAGACAACTGCCATAGAACAGATGTTTATGTATCTTTGCACCATATACCCACACTCTTTGCCATTGAGGCGATTTCAACTCATAGTGACCCTATAGGACAGAGTAGAACTGCCCCATAGGGTTTCCAAGGAGCAGCTGGTGGATTCAAACTGCCAACCTTTTGGTTAGCAGCCATAGCTCTCAACCACTGTGCCACCAGGGCTCTTTGCACCTTATTAAAAAAATCCAAATCCATTACCATCAGCAACCCTGAATTCCCAATGTGTTCAATAGCATTCAGTGTGACTGGTGTTATAAAAGAAGAGTGTATAGCCACCTCTTTCCTCTGTGTCTGAACAAATCCTGCTAATTCCAAGTCTTACCTCCTCTCAAGGTTCCACACCCAGGATCCTAAACCATTCACTTTCCTAAGTGAATCAGTTCTCCCAATCATTTTCTAAAGAGTTCCTATCCATAAGAATGACTATTGTGGGACTTCTTTAAGAAAGTAATTTTAATCTTGCTTGCTGTATTGGGTTAACTATTGATCTCCATCCAAAGAGATTTTCTCATGAATATTCTCATTAGAAAGTTTCACAGTGGTACACATTTTTAATGGGAACCATGAGGAAGGCAATTTTCTACCATCCTCCAGAAACCGATCTGGGCCTAGGAGAGTTACATGTTCCTCTCAATCGTGTCAGTGTCCAAATATGTTCTAGTTCTTGTGAACTTCAAGTGTTCCAGGATAGTTCCGTAGGAGAGAACACTGATGCCTAAAATCTCTCTTTCTTCCAAATGACAGCTGTCTAATTTCCCTTCCCATATACAAAAGAAACAATATGGCAAAAAAAAAAAAAATACCTTGAAGAGTTCAGTGACCCAAAGATACCAGAAGTCCAATAAGACTGGAAAAGTGTTCTAACTGACACAAGGTGCTTAAACATTTACGTTAATATTAACCTCTCAGAATAAAATAAAACATCAACTCTGCAAAAGTCACTGCTTTCTAAGGTTCAGGGAAGTTCAATACACATGCACACACACACACACACACACACAAAGGAGATTCTCTTTAGAAATAAAAGGAATTATAAATTAACTCTGATTGAAGAACCTTTTTTCTTGCCTTGAAAATTGCTGAAGCTCCTCCCCTCAAGGAACTATAGTCAGCTTCCTGTCCTTCACTTGATGTGATGATAATTATATACCTGTCAGGCTACCCACTCTATTTAGAAGGCAAGTTGCACGTTTTTCCAACAACCCACTACTTAGTTCTCTTCCAATTTTTAAATAGTGCTGACTGGTACTTTTAAATTAAGATTTGACAGTTGAAAATTTGCATTCCCAAAGCTCATTGAATTCTATGGGATTAGATTGCCTATTATGTCCTATACACACACACACACACACACACACACACACACACACACACACACACACACACACATTCACCACAGTCATTCCTAGACCACTTGGTAGAACATAACAAATAGGTTTTCCTATTCCTGGGTCTTTGATAGTATAAATTCTGCAGACTATAGGCAATTTGGCCTTTTAACTGCTATAATTTCGCATTTTGCAATCTGATGTTCTGTTAATGTAGTGAATTTGGCATGGTAGGAAATTTGTGCAACACTTAAAATACTTGTCCTTATCCTATTCATTATTTATTGATATTAGCTACAAGCAAAGGAATTTGTTACAGCTTACTGGACTTTAATATCATAACTTTGTGAGTAATGCTGGGATTTTGATCTGTATAAGTGATAGAGAGTACATAAACAGAGAGCTAAATTTTTGGTTCATAGAAGAAAAACCTAGACTCATGAAAAAAGTATGTTAATGCCAGTTGTTACTGTTCATAATATCCATATTTTTGAACAACAATGTATTCCACACAAAATCTTACCTTATGAACATAAATGAGCTTATTTTCTAAAATATTTTAATAGCATATAAAAGAAACATCAACGGGTAAATATATTATTACCAGCTATGCTGGTATCTAAAATGACTCTTTAAAAAGCCTAGAGGAATTTAAAACATTTTCCATTATATACCAAAATAATATCACATTATATATCATACCCATTATACTACTAAAATGAGAGAATTAAACATATTTTTGAAAAGCATATTTGTGTTATTTACCCCATAATGGAGTTATTTCTTAATTATAGGAATTCTATTTATTATGCCTTAGGGAATGACTATAAAAAGCATCTAAGTAACTTAGTCAAAACCACTGATTTTGCAAAATTCTTGGGCAGTGAGTTTATCTCAAATCGCAGAAACTTTCATTGGTCTCAGTGTACCAGACACTAGGAACAGAAAAAAAAGGGGATACAGGGGAATTACTTGTTCCCTAAAATATCCATCAGCTTGACTTAAGTCACATCAAGCAACAGTGCACAGGACAGGTACAAGTAATGTTACTGCTCTGCAAATTTAGCCTCAGGACAAGTTTCTTGACTGTTGTTTTATAATAAGATCATCAAACCTAAGTGCCTTCTCATTGGATTTTTTAGATGCTGTTGAAGAATGAATCTATATCTATATACATAGTGGTTAAGATGTCTGCTGCTAACCAAAAGGTCTGCAGTTCAAATCCACCAGCTGCTCCTTGGAAACACCATGGAGGCAGTTCTACTCTGTCCTATAGGGTCACTATGAGTCAGAATCAACTTGATGACAATGGTTTGGGTTTGTTTTATATTAATGTGTGTGTGTGTGTGAGTGTGAGTGTGTGTGTGCACATACTGAAGTAAACTACCACGTGAATAAAAAACATTACCAGTGGAATAAAAATAGAACAAAATACACCCTGGTATAGAAATAAACCCATGGAAATCAGCTTATTTTTTAAAGGTGGTAGGTGACACATTACTGGGGAAAAGATGGAGTTTTTATTGAATGATATGGGGACAACTTGATAGTTAATCAGAAAAAGATGAAAATTGTTTCCACACTGCAGATAACATAGAGAAATAAACTCTAAATGGATAATAGATACACAGTAAAGAAAAACTCTGATTCTAAATACAATTATAATTAAAGAAAACATTGATAAATTGGAGTATAGAAAAATAAATACTATTTGCATGGCAAATACACAATAAAGAAAATCAAACAAATAAAATATCTGGACAAAATACTTGTGACATATATCACAGATAACAGATGAAGTGCTAGTCTCTGTAATATAAATAACTTTTACCAAGACATGAGGAAAGGACCATAAACTTAATAGAAAAAAAGGTAAAAAGGCATGAACAGTGAACAAGAAACGGCAAATAATACTTACATAAAAATACACTCAGCATCAATGCTCTGTATGTTTCTATGTTGCTGCTGTTAGGTGCCTTCAAGTTTCTTCCAACTCACAGCAGCCCTATGTACAACAGAACAAAACACTGCCAGATCCTTCGCCATCCTCACAATGGTTGCTGTATGTGAGCCCATTGTTGCAGCCACTGTATCAATCCATCTTGTCCAAGGTCTTCCTCTTTTTCACTGACCCTCTACCGTACCATACATGATGTCCTTCTCCAGGGACTGGTCCCTACTGATAACATGTCCAACATACGCAAGAAGAAGTCTTGCAATTCTCACTTCCAAGGAGCATTCTGGCTATACTACTTCCAAGACAGAGTTATTCCTTCTTCTAGCTGTCCATAAAATATTCAATATTTTTCACCAACATCATAATTCAAAGGCATCAATTCTTCTTCAGTCTTCCTTATTCATTGTCTAGCTTTCCCATGCATATGAGGCAATTGAAAATACCATGACTTGGGTCCTCAAAGTGACATCTTTGCTTTTGAACGATTTAAAGAAGTCTTTTGCATTAGATTTTCCCAACGCAATGTGTCATTTGATTTCTTGACTGCTGCTTCCATTGGCATTGATTGTGGATCCAAGTACAATGAAATCCTTGGGAACTTCAGTCTTTTCTCCATTTATCAGATGTTGCTTATTGGTTCATCTGTGAGGATTTTGATTTTCTTTATGTTGGAATGTAATCCATACTGAAGGCTATGTTCTTTGGTCTTCATCAGTAAGTGCTTCAAGTCCTCTTCCCTTTCAGCAAGCAAGGTTGTGTCATCTGCATATTGGAGGTTGTTAATGCGCCTTCCTCCAATACTGATGCCAGGCTCTTCTTCATATAGTCCAGCTTCTGGGATTATTTGCTCAGCAGACAGATAGAATAAATATGGTGAAAGTATAAAACCCTTACGCAAAACTTTCCTGATTTTAAACCACACAGTATCCCCTTGTTTTGTTTGAACGATTGCCTCTTGGTCTATGTACAGGTTCCACATGAACACAAGTGTTCTGGAATTCCCACTCTTCACAATGTTATCCATAATTTGTTATGTTCTACACTGTTGAATGCCTTTACATAGTCAATAAAACACAAGTAAACATCCTTATGGTATTTTCTGCTTTCAGTCAAGATCCATCTGACCTCAGCAATGATATCCCTTGTTCCATGTCCTTTTCAGAATCCAGCTTGAATTTCTGGCCTTTCCCTGTCAATATACTGCAACTGCTTTTGAATGATCTTCAGCAAAATTTTACTTGTGTGATATTAAGGATATCATTTGATAATATCTTCATTCCATTGGATCACCTTTCTTTAGAAAGGGCACAAACATGGATCACTTCCAGTCAGCTGACCAGGTAGCTGTCTTCCAAATTTCTTGGCATAGACGAGTGAGCACCTCCAGCATTGCATCCATTTGTTGAAACATCTTAATTAGTATTCCATCAATTCCTGGAACCTTGTTTTTCACCAGTACCTTCTGTATAGCTTAGAATTCTCCCTTTAATACCATCAGTTCTTGATCATATGTTACCTCATGAAATGATTGAATGTGAACCAATTCTTTTTGGTACAGTGACTCTGTGTATTGCTTCCATCTTCTTTTGATGTTTCCTGCATCATTCAATATTTTGCCCACAGAATCCTTCAAAATTACAGCTCGAGGCTTGAATATTTTCTTCAGTTCTTTCAGCTTGAGGAATGCTGAGTGTGTTCTTTCCTTTCGGTTTTCTAACTCGAGGTCTTTGCACATTTCATTGTAATACTTTATTTTCTGTTCTCCCATCGCCCTTTGAAATCTTCTGTTCAGCTCTTTTACTTCATCATTTCCTCCATTCACTTTAGCTGCTCTACATTCAAAAGCAAGTTTTAGAATCGCTTTAGACAATCTTTTTTTTATTTTTATTATTTTTTTTTATTGTACTTCAGGTGAAGGCTTACAGAACAAATAGTTTCTCATGAAACAGTAGTACACATGTTGTTTTATGACATTGGTTAACAACCCCACAACATGTCAACCCTCTAACGTCTCAAACTTTTTTTTTTTTGGTGAAAATACACATAGCCAAAGACACACCGTTTCAAAAATTTCCACATGCACAGTTCAGTGACATTGACTACACTCTTCCAGTTGTGCTGCCATTCTCACTTAAGATGAAGGCTTACAGAACAAAATAGTTTCTCATTTAACAGTTACTACACATGTTGCCCTATGACAATGGTTAACAATCTCACAACACATCAACAATATCCTTACTCAACTTTGGGTTCCCTATCACCAGCTTCCTTGTCCCCTTCTGCCTTCTGGCCCTTGTCACTGGACTCCTGTACCTCATTAGTCCCATTTGGTTTTACGGGGCCGTCCACTCCCAGGCTGAATGGTGAACCTCGGAGATAACTTCACCACTGAGATAAAAGGGTATCTGGGGGCCAGACAATCATTTTTGTTTTTTCTCTTTCCTGTCTTTTTAATGACCTTTTGCTTTGCTCTCTTCGTTCACGATGTCCTTTACGTCATCCCACAGCTCATCTGGTCTTCGGTCATTAGTGTTCAATGCATCAAATCTGTTCATTTTCAGGTGGTATATACTCAAGGTCGTATTTTGGTTCTTGTGGACTTGTTTTAATTCTCTTCAGATTCAACTTGAACTAGTGTATGATCAGTTGATGATCTGTTCTGCAGTCGATGCCTGGCCTTGTTCTGACTGATGACATGGAGCTTTTCATCATCTCCTTCCACAGATGTAGTTGATTTGATTCCTGTGGTTTCTATCCAGTGAGTTCCACGTATATAGTAGCCATTTATGTTGTTCAAAAAGGTATTTCCAATGAATAAGTTGTTTCGCTTGAAAAATTCTATCATAAGATGTCTCTTGTCATTTCTATCACCAAGACCATATTTTCCAATTACATATCCTTTTTCTCTGTTTCCAGGGTTTGCATTCTAATCACCAGTAATTATCAACGCATCTTGATTGCATGTTTGATTAATTTCAGCCTGTAGAAGTTGTTAAAAATCTTCAATTGCTTCATCTTTGGCCTTAGTGGTTGATGCGTAAATTTGAATAATAGTTGTATTAACTGGTATTCCTTGTGGACACATAGACATTATCCTTTCACTGGCAGCATTTTACTTCAGAATATATCTTGAAATGTTCTTTTTGACCATGAATGTGACACCATTCCTCTTCAGTATGTCATTCCTAGCATAGTAAACCATATGAATGTCTGATTCGAAATGGTCATTACCAGTCCATTTCAGCTCACTAGCACCTAGGATATCAATCTTTATGTGTTCCATTTAATTTTTGATGACTTCCATTTTTCCACGATTCATACTTCATACATTCCACATTATGATTATTAATGGAAGTTTGCAGCTGTTTCTTTCTCATTTTGAGTTGTGCCACATCAGCAAATGAAGTTCCTTAAAGCTTGACTTAATTCACCTCATTAAGGTCGACTCCACTTTAAGGAGGCAACTCTTCCCCAGTTGTGTTTTAAGTCTTTCTAATCTGAGGGGCTCATCTTCTGGTACTTTATCAGACAATGTTCTGCTACTATTCATAAGATTTTCACTGGCCAGTTTTTTCAGAAGTAGACTGCCAGGTCCTTTTTCCTAGTGTGTCTTAGTCTGGAAGCTCCACTGAATCCTGTTCACCATGGGTGACCCTGCTGGCATTTGAAATACTGGTGGCATAGCTTCCAGCATCACAGCAACATGCAAGCCACCACAGTATGACAAACTGACAGACACATGATGGTATGTTTCAATAATGCTCTCAGATCACATAAGGTATGGGTCACTATTATGCTTCCAAAATACATATATATAAGTACTCATAAACTTTGAAATATGTCTATCCTTGTGAGGCTCTCCAACCATTAACTATAAGTCATTAGAAACCTGTAAATCATTAGAAAGTTAATTAGAAATTTTTGAACTTAAACATAGAAACACAGAAGCATGTGAAGAATGTGGTAAACAACATTTAGGTTGACTTTAATCTTACATGCTGTGATAAAATAAAACATAATAGAGTTAATCTTTGTATATTAGCCTTGAGACATGAGTAAGTAGTAAACACCCCCCTAATCTCTAATCTTGAAGAAAAGATGTGACATTCAGCTAATCTCTAACCCTGGGGGGGGGGGGGGAACCATTGCCTTCAAATCAATTCTGACTCATAGTGACTCTAGGACAGAGTAAAACTGCCTCACAGGGTTTCCAAGGCCCTAATCAGACTGCCACGTCTTTCTCATGTGGAGAGTCTGGTTAGCAGCCGAGCACTTAACCACTGTGCCAGGTGGGCTCCCTGGAGAAAAGATGTAACAAACTATTCTTTTATGTTACACTGGTCCTCATCATGTGAAGCCAAGGTAAGAAAATCACATATTAACCCTAAATTTCTGCTCTTCACTGAAGAAGGCATAGATGGAACTTTCCTCTAAAGTCTGATTCTCTTCAAAGATTGTAACTGGACTGAGATTCTGTCTGCTATTGCCTATAACCTCAGATCCTAGCTACAAGAAGCCTTCCCTAAATCTGAACCGTGGTCAAGCTTTATCCTCCTGCACTCCTCATTAAAGGTAAATGGCTGAAGTCAAAAGATTTGGACTCTAGCCTTTGAACTAACATTGCAACTGTAATTGTTAATTCTGATTCTCTGATTCTAAGTAAATGTCTTGAGGTCTTACTTAAATGTTTTGTCATGACTACTTTGCAATCAACTACATAACTTTATGCATACAAACCTACTTCTCAACTCATTTTAAAATGAAAACTTACAAGACAATCATCCATAGTAAGAGAAATGCAAATTATAACTTCATCAATTGTCTTCTACCTCTGAACAAGATGGAGTAAGCCCACTACAGTCACAGAGCTCCATGGCAGCAGCACAAGGACTAAACCAAAAAAATCAAACCCGTTGCCATCAAGTCGATTCTGACTCACAGTGACCCTGTAGGACAGAGTAGAACTGCCCCATAGGGTTTCCAAGGAGCAGATGATGGATTCAAACTGCTGACCTATTGGTCAACAACCGTAGCTGTTAACCACTGTGCCACTAGGGCACCAGCACAAGGACAGGTGGCTACAAATATGATAGAAACCCCATATTCCTAGTTAGGAGAACCAGGAAAAGAGACCTCTGAATGAACCTCTGTGTTTTTAAGGAAGGATTCCAAAGGGGAAAGATCTACAGAGAGGCATTCTTTAATTGTGTATGTGTGAACCCACACAAGTTCAAGGATCACTAGTGAAACACACGTTAAGGACTGATAAAGCAGAGTAGCAGTTGTTGAGAACTGCACTAAAATTTAAACCACCACCCAAATTTCTGACTAACGCTTGTGTGGGACAGACCTAAAGCAGCATAGTAAAGGCTTTGAAAACCAACATGAAATTAAACCCACACTCAAAAAAGGGAAGATGGAACTTGTGGTCTGAGGTGATTGCCTGCTAAGGTA
Organism: Dugong dugon; assembly: GCA_030035585.1. NCBI lineage: Eukaryota > Metazoa > Chordata > Mammalia > Sirenia > Dugongidae > Dugong > Dugong dugon. Next base: position 54,812,174 of record CM057467.1, on the reverse strand, counting down.
AACAATCAAATCATTAGCATTCTCCAGAGCAATTTAAAAAGAACCAAAGTCTATGTAGCATAGTATTCGAAATGTCCAGAATACAATATTTTTCTTTCTTTGAATACTTATTTTATTTATTTTTATTGTACTTCACGTGAAGGCTTACACAACAAATAGTTTCTCATGAAACAGTAGTACACATATTATTTTATGACATTGGTTAACAACCCCACAACATGTCAACCCTCTAACATCTCAAACTTTTTTTTTTTTTTTGGTGAAAATACACTTAGCAAAAGAGGCACCAGTTCAAAAATTACTACATGCACAGTTCAGTGACATTGACTACACTCTTCCAATTGTGCTGCCATTCTCACTTAAGATGAAGGCTTACAGAACAAAATAGTCTCTCATTTAACAGTTACTACACAGGTTTCCCTATGACAATGGCTAACAATCTCACAACACATAAACAATATCCTTACTCAACCTTGGGTTCCCTATCACCAGCTTCCTTGTCCCCTTCTGCCTTCTGGCCCTTGTCACTGGACTCCTGTACCTCGTTAGTCTCATTTGGTTTTAAGGGGCTGTCCACTCCCAGGCTGAACAAGAAACCTCGGAGACAACTTCACCACTGAGCTAAAAGAGTGTCTGGGGGCCATACTCTTGGGGTTTCTCCAGTCTCCTTTAGACCAGTAAATCTGGTCTTTTTTTTGTGAGTTACAATTATGCTCTACCTCCTTCTCCAGCTCTGTCCAGAACCCTCTGTTGTGATCCTGGTCAGAGCAGTCAGTGGTGGTAGCCGGGCACCATCTAGCTGTACTGGACTCACTCCGGTGGAGGCCTTGGTAGCTGTGGTCCATTAGTCCTTTGGACTAATCTTTTCCCTGTATCCTGCTCTCTTCATTCTCCCTTGCTCCCGAAGGGGTGACACCAGTGGAGTATCTTAGATGGCCGCTCACAGGCCTTTAAGACCCCAGACACTACTCACCAAGGTAGAATGTAGAGCATTGTCTTTATAAGCTGTGTCATGCCAATTGAGCTAGATGTTCCCCAAGACCATGGTCCCCACGGCCCTCCGCCCAGCAATTCAGTCCCTCAGGGAGTTTGGATGTGTCTATGGGGCTTCCATGACCTTTCCCTGTACAAGTTGTGCTAGCTTCCCCTGTATTGTGTACTGTCTCACCCTTCACACAAGATACCACTTATCTATTGCCTATTTAATATTTCCCCCCAACCCCTCGCATCCCTGGTAACCAACAAAGATTGTTACATTTTGTGTGTGAACTTTTTCATGGGTTTTTACAATAGAGGTCTCATACAATATTTGTCCTTTTGTGATAGACTTATTTCACTCAGCATAATGTCCTCCAGTTTCATCCATGTTATGAGATGGTTCACAGATTCATTGTTGTTCTTTCTCGTTGCATAGTACTCCATTGTGTGTATGTACCATAGTTTGTTTATCCATTCATCTGCTGATGGGCATCTAGGTTGTTTCCATCATTTTGCTATTGTGAACAATGGTGCCATGAACATAGGTGTGCATATGTCTATTCGACTGATGACTCTTGTTTCTCTAGTATATATTCCTAGGAGTGGGATTGCTGGATCAAATGGTATGTCTATTTCTAGCTTTCTGAGGAAGCGCCGTATCATTTTCCAAAATGGTTGCATCATTTTGCATTCCCACCAGCAGTGCATAAGAGTTCTGGTCTCCCTGCAGTCCCTCCAACATTTTTTATTTCCAGTGTTTTTGATTCGCGCCAGTAATGCCAGGGTGAGATGGTATCTCATTGTGATTTTAATTTGCATTTCTCCAATGGCTAGTGATCGCAAGCATTTCCTCATGAGTCTGGTGGCCATTTCAATGTCTTCTCTGGTGAAGTGTCTGTTCACTTCCTTTGCCCATTTTTTTTGATAGGATTACTTGTCTTTTTGTTGTAGAGATGTTGGATTTTCCTGAAAATTTTGGAGATTAGACCTTTGTCTGACTTGTACTGTCCAAAAATTTTTTCCCAGTCTGTAGGTTCTTTTTTTAATCTTTTGGTGAAGTCTTTTGAAGAGCATAGGTGTTTGATTTTAGAATATCCCAGTTACCTAGCTTATCTTTTGGGGTTTCTGTGTTGACAGTTATGGTTTGGATCCTTTTAATGCCATGTATTAAGGCCTGTAGTGCTGGTCCTATTTTTTCTTCTATGAACTTTATAGTTTTAGGCTTTATATTCAGGTCTTTGATCTATTTTGATATACGGTGTGAGGTATGGGTCCTGTTTCATTTTTTTGCAGATGGATATCCAGTTTTGCCAGCACCATTTGTTAAAAAGACTGTCTTTTCCCCATTTGATGGACTTTGGGCGCTTGTCGAAGATCAGGTGACCGTAGGTGGATGGATTTAGATCTGGGTTCTCAATTCTGTTCCATTGGTCAATGTATCTGACGTTGTACCAGTACCAGGCTGTTTTGACTACTGTAGCTGCATAGTAGGTTCTGAAGTCAGGTAGTGTGAGTCCTCCAACTTTATTCTTCTTCTTCAGTAGTGCTTTACTTATTCGGGGCTTCTTCCCTTTCCATATAAGTCAATGATTAGTTTTTCCACCACTTTGAAGAATGTTGTTGGTATTTGGATCGGGATTGCGTTGTATTTGTAAAGTGCTTTGGGTAGAATTGACATTTTCACAATGTTGACTCTGCCTGTCCATGAGCATGGTATGTTTTTCCATTTATGTAGATCCCTTTGGGTTTCATGCAGTAGTGTTTGGTAGATTTCTTTGTATAGGTTTTTACATCCCTGGTCAGATTTATTCCTAAGTAGTTTATCCTTCTATGGGCTATTGAAAATGGTATTTTTTTTTCCTGATTTCCTTTTCATCATTCTCCTTATTGGTGTGTAGGAATCCTACTGATTTTTGTATGTTTATCTTGTATCCTGCTACTCTGCTGAATCTAATAGTTCCAGTAGATTTCTTGTGGAGTCTTTAGGGTTTTCTATGTATAGTATTATATCATCTACGAACAGGGACAGTTTAACTTCTTCATTACCAATTTCAATGCCCTTTATTTCTTTTTCTTGCCTTATTGCTCTAGCTAGAACTTCCAGCACAATGTTAAATAGGAGTGGTGATAAAGGGCATCCTTGTCTTGTTCCTGTTTTCAAGGGGAATGTTTTCAGCCTCTCTCCATTAAGAATGATGTTGGCTGTTGGTTTTGCATAGATTTCCTGTATTATGTTGAGAAATTTCCCTTCTATACCTATTTTGTTGAGAATTTTTATCAGGAATGGGTGTTGGACTTTGTCAAATGCCTCTTCTGTGTCAATTGAGATGATCATATGATTCTTATCTTTCCTTTTCTTTATGTGGTGGATTACATTGATTGATTTTCTAATGTTAAACCATCCTTGCATACCTGGTATGAATCCTACTTGGTTGTGGTGTATTATTTTTTTGATATGATGCTGAATTCTATTGGATAGAAATTTGTTCAGAATTTTTGCATCTATATTCATGAGAGATATTGGTCTGTAATTTTCTTTTTTTGTGACATCTTTGCCTGGTTTTGGTATCAGCATTATGCCGGCTTCATAGAATGAATTTGGAAGTGTTGCTTCCTCTTCTATGCTCTGAAATAGCTTGAGTAGTACTGGTCCAAGCTCTTCTGTAAATGTTTTGTAGAATTCTTCAGTGAAGCCATCTGGGCCAGGGTTTTTTTGGTTGGGAGTTTTCTTTTATTACCTTTTCAATCTCTTCTCTTGTTATGGGTCTGTTCAGATTTTCAACATCACTTTGTTGTGGTTATGGTAGGCCGTGTGTTTCTAGAAATTTATCCATTTCCTCTAGGTTTTCAAATTTGTTGGAGTATAGTTTTTCATAACAGTCTGTTATAATCGTTTTTATTTCAGTTGGGTCTGTTGTAATGTCCCCCATTTCATTCCTTATTTTGGTTATTTGTGTCCTCTCCTGTTTTTCTTTTGTCAGTCTGGCCAGTGGTTTGTCGATTTTGTTGATTCTTTCCAAGAACTAACTTTTGGTTTTGTTGATTCTTTCTATTGTTTTTCTGTTCTCTATTTCATTGATTTCTGCTCTGATCTTTACTATTTCCTTTCTTCCAGTCTTTGTGGGCTTTTTTTGCTGTTCTCTTTGTATTTGTTTGAGTTGTGTAGTTAATGTTTTGATTTTGTCCCTTTCTTCTTTTTTGATATGTGCATCTATTGCTCTAAATTGTCCTCTGAGGACTGCCTTTGATGTGTCCCAAAGGTTTTGGTATGATGTGTTTTCATTGTCATTTGATTCTTGGAATTTTTTGATTCCATCTCTGATTTCTTCTATTACCCACTGATGTAATAATAATACCCAGGGTATTATTCAGTTTCCATGTGGTTGATTTTTTTTCCTTGCTCTTTCTATTCTTAATTTCTACCTTGATGGCATTGTGGTCAGAGAAGATACTTTGAATTATCTCAGCATTTTGGATCTGGTTGAGCATTGCTCTGTGGCCTAAGATGTGGTCTATTCTGGAGAACGTTCCATGTGCATTGGAAAAGAATGCGTACTTTGTAGTGGTTGGATGGAGTGTTCTATATATCTCTATAAGGTCAAGTTGGCCGATTGTGCCCTTAGGTCTTCTGTATCTTTGCTGAGTTTCTTCTTAGTTGTTCTGTCCTTTACTGAGAGTGGTGTGTTGAAATCTCCTACTATTATTGTGGAACTGTCAATTTCTCTTTTCAGTGTTGTTAGAGTTTATGTATTTTGGAGCCCTGTCATTGGGTGCATACATGTTTATTATGGTTATGTCTTCATGATGGATCATCCCCTTAATCATTATATAGTGTCCTTCTTTGTCTTTATGGTAGATTTTGTTTTAAAGTCTATTTTATCTGAGATTAGAATTGCCACTCCTGCTCTTTTTTGATAGTTGTTAGCTTGATATATTTTTTTCCAATCTTTGACTTTTAATAAATTCATATCTTTGTTTCTAAGATGTGTGTCTTGTAGACAGCATATTGATGGATCCTGTTTTCTTATCCAATCTGTCACTCTCCATCTCTTTATGGGTGCATTGAGTCCATTTACATTCAGTGTAATTATTGATAGGTGTGGGTTTGTTGCTGCCATTTTGTAGTGCTTTTTTTTTGTGGTGCTGATGTTTTCATTGTTCTTCTTACTCTCTTGTGCTGAGTTACTTTTGTTTGTGGATTTTGTGTTCATTTCTTTTGTTTCTGTAGGTTTTGTTTTTTCCAAGACTTTATGTTTTTCCTCTTTATTTTTATGAGTATGTTTGTTAACTTTCTTTGTGGTTACCATGAATTTTACCCTTATCTTTCTAAGTTTGAAGTAGTCTACCATTACTTGGTATTTCCTTGCCTTCCTCTACTTAGAAGGTTCTATACCTATGCCATTTATTCTCTCTTTTATTGTTTTGATGTTGTTGTTGTATTCTCTGTTCGGCTTAGTTTTTCGGATCTTTGCTGTGGAGGGACAGTGTGGTGCTTCTGCCTAGAGCGCCATTTTGCTGGAACTCTCACTATCAAATTTGAATGAGAGTTTTGCAGGATATATTATTCTTGGCTGGCAATTTTTTTCTTTCAAGGTTTTATATAAAATCATCCCATTGCCTTCTTGCCGGCATGGTTTCTGCCGAATAATCTGAGCTTAGTCTTATTATTGCTCCTGTATGTGACTTCTTGTTTTTCACGAGCTGCTCTCAGGATTCTTTGTTTGTCTTTGGTTTTGGCAAGAGTGATGATGATATGCCTTGGTGATTTTCTCTTGGGGTCTCTCCCATACAGGGTTCGTTGAGCTTCTTGGATGGCCAGCTTTTCATCTTTCATGATACTGGAGAAGTTTTCTGTCAGCAGTTCTTCAATGATCCTCTCTGTGTTTTCTGTTTTCTTCCCCTGTTCTGGAATTCCAATCACTAGAAAATTTTTGCTTTTGATTGTATCCCACATAACTCTCAGTGTCTCTTCATTTTTCTTTGTTCTTTTTTCTGAGTTTTCCTCAAACAGAGTTTTATCCAATTGTTTGTCTTCAATTCCACTGATTCCACTGATTCAAATCTGCTTCTCAACCCTTCTATGACACTGTCCATTTCTGAAATCTTGTTGTTTATCTTTTGGATTTCTAATTGTTGTCTTTGTATAATTTCTAGTTATGAATTTATCTTGGCATTTTGTTCCTGCATTATTTTCCTGAGTTCTTCCAATTTTTTGTCTGCATTTTCCATGAATTTGTCTATGTTTTCCTCATGTTTGTCAGCTTTTTGCCTCAGTTCTTGGAGAATTCTGAGTAAAAGATATGTGAATTCCCTATCAGGTAGTTCTAGTACATTTTCTTCCACTGGAGAGTCATCTGTTGTTTTGTTTTGGATGCCTACTGGAACCCTGTTATCCTGTTTTTGTAAATGTTTTGATATTGTCTGCTGTCTTCGGGGCATTCAGTATTTATTTTTCTCCTTTTTTGATTGTAGATTTGTTTGTTTTGTCCCTTTTTGTTTTAAATTTGACTATGTCTGAGCAGGCGGGCTGTGTGTTCTTTGTTGTTTGCTTGTCTGTGCGCACAATACTTTTTGCCTCCTTATCCAATTGGCAGGGTCAGTTACTCAGATATGGTACAGAGGGCAGGTCTAGCTGAAGAGGAGTTACTGGGACGGGTTGTTTGCGGCACTTACTACAGTCACCAGAGTGGGTCGGTAATCAGTGCAGTGCTGCTTGGTGGTGTGATGTCAAGTGCATGGTGCAGGTAGGCAGGATGCAGCAGGGAGATTGTTATGTGTGAATCTAAGATGGACGTGGGAGAGAGGAGAGAGAACAGGTGCCAAAAACATACAAACAAACAAAAAAGAATGCTAGGGGAGCTTGCCATTAGAGTGGATAGATGAGAGACTATGAAATGGAGAAAAACAGAAAGGGGAATAGGAAGAAAAGAAATGAAAAGAATGAATACAAAAAATTGGAAATTTTAAAGAACCGCAAAGTTCCCAGGGATCCCACTGGTGCAGCTATGAGGTCTGGGGAAGTCACTCTCAGGTGTTGCAGTACAGTCTGGCTAGAAGGCGTAGAGGTATACAACACCAGGTATTCAGGGAACAGAAAGAGAAGGAAGATATAGAAAGACGAGAAACTGAGCAATGAAGAAAGACAAAAAGGGAAAAAGAGGGAAAAGAAAACAAAACAAATTAATAAAAAAAAAAAAAAAGAACAAGAAAGGCCTCCCAAAAAACAGAAAAAGAAAAAACGAACGAAGAAAGAAAAGCCCTCAGGGATCCCTCTGCATGTCTGTGCAAGCCAAGGGGGAGGTCTCCTTGCCACACAGCACCGCCTGGCCAGAAAGGGTTCCCAACTCAAGAAAAGGTAAAGAAAACACACAAACAATTCAAAACAAAGAAACAAACAAAAGCCCCAGGATCCCACCAGTGTGGCAGCCCAGACTGGGAAGCAGCTAAGGAAGAAATCAAAAGAAGCTGAAAAAAAAAAAAGCAACACTAGCAGCCAACAAATGGCACTCAGAGAGCCAACTAGTGCGCGCTGGTGTTTCTTGGACAAGAGATTGTGTCCACAGGAAGCAGAGGGTGCCGAGTGTGGGTGAAGAAGAGTATGGAGTAGGAGAGCATATATCACAAATTACCAGAGCTCTGCAGCCCCTGAGGAAGAAGTAAGGACGGCGCACGGAGCCAGGTATTTGAGCAAAAGGAGGGGGAAGTGGTGAGAGGTAAGGAAGAAATCAAAAGAAGCAGAAAAAAAGCAACACCAGCAGCCAACAAATGGCACTCAGAGAGCCGGCCCGTTCGGGTGTGTAGAATCGAAGCAGCCGGTGTTTCCCAGTCAAGAGATTGTGGCCGCGGGAAGCAGAGGAGGCTGATTCAGGGTGAAGAAGGGAGGGGAGTGGGAAAGCATATATGGCAAATTACAGGTTGTTTTGTCTACCGCTGGAAGCTCCATGAGGCTGCTTTCTCATACCCCATTTGCAGGTCTCTGATAGGAGTCCAAGATGGCGGATCCGCACTGCATTAGCTGGTAGGGGACCTCTGCATGAATCTCTCCTTGCTCTCCGTTCTCTGTCAGTTTTCTCACTCCATTTGGTGCTTGGCTGAGTTCTTTATCTCTTCATTTGATGTTTTAATGTTTCAGGGTTGTTGTATTCTCTGTTCAGCTTAGTTTTTCGGGTCTTTGCTGTGGAGGGACGGCATGGTGCTTCTGCCTAGTGCCATTTTTCTGGAACTTCTCCAGAATACAATATTTTTTCTGACATATAAAGAATGATAAAATGATAAATCCTCAGGAGAAAATCCTGGCAATCCTGAGATAATACAAATACAGAATTATTAGACAAAAACTTTAAGGCATCTAATAAAATTATGCTTTAGGAAGTAAAGGTGAACTCACTTGAAATAAGGAGAAAATTAGAAACTCTCAGCAGAGAAAAGATTAAAACAATATAGAAACATTTGTATTAAAAAGTATAATTCCTGGGAAAAAAAAGGGAAGAGTTTATAACAGAATGGAAATGACAGAACAGTCTGTGAATTTAAAGTCAGCATTAGAAATTATTCAATCTGAACAATAGAGAGAAAAAGATTGAAAAATAAATGAATAAAGCTAAGGAACTGTATCATTAGTGTCCGAGAACAAGAAGAGAGAAAAAAAAAGAAAATTGATGCAGAAAAAAAATGTTTGAAGGAATAATGGTTAAAACCTTCCAAAACTTGTTGAAAGACCTGAATCTAAAGATTCAAGAAGATCAACAAATATAAAACTAATAAAGAAAACCTTTATTATCAAACTGTGGACACATTAAACATAGAGGAAAATAAATTGAACAGTATGGATTTCTCACCACAAAACCTGGAGCTTGAAGACAGTGAAATAATAGCATCCTTAAAGTGTTCAAATAAATTAACTGTCAACTTTGAATCCTGTATCCAGAGAAAATGTCTTTTGGGAATGAAGGTAACATAAAGACATCCTCAAATTAAAGAAAATTAAGAGAATTGCTCTTATTTCTCAACAAACCAACTCTAAAAGAAATGCTAAAGGAAGTTGTTTTAGGTTGAAGCGAAATGAAACTTGGAATACCAAGAATAAAGAGCAACAGAAATGCTAAGTATCTGAAAAAAATAAAGATCTTTTTTTTACCTCTTAAGTTCATTAAAATATGTATGACCACAGAAAGTAAAACCTTAACATTTTCTGGTGAGGTTTTCAAGGCATGTAGATGAATATATATGATAACTACAACAAGAGGGGAAAGTGTAAAGACACCTAAGCACTGTAAGACACTTATATTTTATTGGTAAAATGTTAATTCTAAATAAATGATGGAAATTTAAAAATGTATATTATAGTCTCAGATCGCTGACAAAAAAAAGAGATATAGTCAAAAGCCAATAGTTAAAGTAAAATGTAAAACTAAGAAATATTCAAGGAGTCATAAAGAAATCAAGAAAAGGGAAGTAGAAAAACAAAAATCAGACAGAACAAAGAGGAAACAAAATGTTTTAAACCCTGTCAATCATTAAATTAAATGTAAAGATCAAAACAAAGCAATTAAAACAGAGATTATCAAATTAGATTTAAAAAATAACACCTACTGAGACCTGGTGGCACAGTAGTTAAAAGCTTGGCTGCTAACCAAAAGATCAGTAGTTCAAATCTACCAGCTACTCCTTGGAAACCCTGTGGGGCAGTTCTACTCTATCATATAGGGTTGCTATGAGTTGGAATCGACTCAACAGCAATAGGTTTGTTTTTTTTTTGTTTGTTTGTTTTTTGGTTTATTGTCATATATATATGATTTAAATAGATAATAAATGACAGATTAAAGGAAAAAGATGAAAAGTATATATCATGAAAACAATAATCAAAGAAAACTGTAGTGGCTACATCATCAAAAAAATTAAACTTCAGAACAAGAAAGTACATTGCATGATAATGACAGGTTCAGTTCAATAAGAAGATTGGTGCATCAACCTACAACAAAGTTTCAAAATACATGAAGCAAAACAAAAAAAAGAGCTCACAGGAAAATAGAAAAATCCATAATTATAGATGGAGAATTCAACACTCATTTCTCAGTAATAGACTGAGCAAGTAGACAGAGTATCAGCAAGGCTAAAAAGACATGAACAGTACTATTCACCACATTGACCTAACTAATGTTTATAGAACAATCCACCGGACAGAATACACTTTATTTTTAAGTGCACCTGGAATATTTACAGAGATGAACAATATTCTTGATCATAATACAAACCCTAACAAATTTAAAATATTTGAAACTATGCAAAGTACATTATTTGTCTATGACAGAATTTTACTATTTAACTAGAAATCAATAACAGGAAGATGTCAGAAAGTTTTCAATGTATTTGCAAATAAAGAGGCATGCTTCTAAATAAGTCATGTGACAAAAAGGAAGTCTCGAGGGAAATGAGAAAATATTTTGAACTGAGCAAAAATGAAAATACAACATATCAAAATTTGTGGAATTCAACTAAAGCAGTGATTAAAGGCAAATCTACAGCATTAAATGCTTAAAGTAGAAAAAAAGAAAGGTCTCAAATCGATAATCTAAGTTTAAGAAACTAGACACACTGGGACAAATTTATGTTTATATGCAAACAAAACAAACAAAAACCCTCAAGCCATACTACTATCTTAGAAAAGAATGAACTCAAAATTGATCATAGATGTAATTGTAAAACCTAAATGTCTCAAAGTCTGGAATAAAACATAATATAAAACTTTGTGACCTTGAACTAAGTAAGTATTTCCTGGGTATGACACTAAAATCACAATCCATAAAAGAAAAAAAAAAAAATTCTATAGGTTGGACTTCATCACAGTTAAAAACTTCCCTGTGAAGACATGGTGCAGAGAATAAAGATGAAAGCTACAGATTGTAAGACAATATTTGCAAAACACATATCTGACAAAGGACTTTTATCTAGAAGATACGAAAAGTACTTGAATCTTAATAATAAGAAAACAACCAAATAAATTTAAAAAATAAAAAGATTTGAATAGACACTTCATCAATGAAGTTATATGGATAGCAAATATACAGGGTGGCACGTAAGCACATGAAAAGATGCTAAACATCATTCGTCATTAAGAAAAAGCAAATTAAATCTATAAGGAGATGCCACTGCACAGTTTTTTAGAATAGATATTAAAAACAAACAAACAAAACTTGACAATACAAAGTTCTGGAAAAATATCTCATGCATTCCTAGTGTAAATGCAAAATGCTATAGCCATTTTGGAAAACAGTTTGGTATTGTCTTATACTGATAAACCTGTGCTCATCTTATGATTCAGCAATCTTACTTCTGGATATTTATCTAAGAGAAATGACATGTACGAGAATGCTTATCATGGCTCCATTCGTAATCACCAAAAATTGGAAGCAACACAAGTATTCTTCAACTATGAATGGCTAAACTAAATGTGGTACAGACGTAAGTATTCAGCAGTAACAAGGAAGTAACTGCTGATACATGCAACAACGTGCATGAATCTCAAATGCACTGTGGTAAGTAAAAGAAGCCAGACCTAAAGACTACATTCTTATGGTATCTGTAGAAGGGAAATGTATAGCAACAATAAATAGATTTGCAGTTGCCAGAAGCTTGGGTTTGGGGTAGGAGTTGACTCTAAAGGACATTACAAGGGCTGTGGTAGCTTTACAATTTGATGAATTTGTCAAAACTTATGTGGACTGTGAACTCAAAAGTATAAATTTTACTCTTTTAAAATAAAATAATGAATAAAATATACTACAATAAAAAATAGATCAATGATGGAGTCTCTCTTCCAGATATTCCAATTTAATTGGTCTGGAGGCGGTACCCAGGTTTTCGTTTTTTGTTGTTGTTGTTATTTTTTAAACTCTGATCTCTTGATTTTCACGTGAATGATGTGAGGAAGTAGTTGTCATTAAATTCTCTCTTCATGAAGGCCAGGTTGGAATGCCAAAAGCACAAGCTCAGAAGCCATGGGCACAAATATCACAGGTTTAGGAAGGTGAATCCCTGGAGCACTAGAAAGATCACTGAACTATAAGTCTGTGTTTATAATTCTGATTCTGTCATCTATTTGCTCTGTCTTGGGAAAGCAACATGGCAGCCGTGTGGTGTACTGGCTCTGTTTATAACATGAGGGCTTTGACCCGCAAACTCCACACTCTCTTCCATCTCTGATAGGCTAGGAGACAAAAGCTCAAGATTTTACTCCAGATGGGTCCTTAGTTTGCTGTATGACATTCAAAACAGTCACTTTGACTCTTCTAGTCCTCAAACTCTTCACCTGTTAAATTGAGAGAAAGCAAGGCAATAAAAAACATACTCCCTCTACTTGTGATCTTGCCAGGCAGTAAAAAAGAAACTTCTACTCTCCTGGACAAAATCTGTAGAAATGCCTAACTATGCTCTCTCCACTTTTCACTGACTTCTTTCTGTAGGAGTAGGAATGATTTCCGGCTTAGTGTTTAAGCTCTAGGCTGCTAACCAAAACGTAGCTGGTTTGAGCCCACAGGCTCCATGGCAGAAAGATACGGCAGTCTGCTTCCATAAAGATTACATCCCTGAAAACCCTATGGGAAGTTCTACCCTGCCTTTTAGGGTCACTATGAATTGGAATCAACTTTATGGCAATGGGATTTTTTTTTTTTTTTTTTTTTTTTTATGGAAACAAATTCAGAAGCAGCCATCCCCATTTCTCTACTGGGGGGAGATTAACACACTAAAGGTCACTAGCAGAGGGGAAACTTCCTCTCATAGGATTTTTGCACTCAACTACATGTGTGGGCATGCCACAATCCTCATCTGGCTGCTGGCCCAACTCTCCCACATGCAGGTCCCAAATTCTAGGCTAGGGGAGGAGATTGGGGACTGTAAGGAAGCTCATTTTGGTCACAGAGAGTAGTGGGCTTTTAAATGTTTGGCAACTAGCTCTGGTGCAGGGAGGAGGATTTATTTTATTTCAGAAGGGTAAGTACTTCCGCTATGGACAATTTCAAGCTACCAACGTGCTGTAACCAAACATAGAGTTGGAGAAAGATGTACATAATTGGCTCTTGTGAACCAGTACCAGCCAACTCTAGGACACCACTAACCACAGATCCAAGTCATGTAGCCCAATCAAATTTTACAAGCAATAAAGTTTATACTTGAAAATAAACTACACCAGGATACTATTTCTCATCAATCAGATACATAAAAATAAAAATAGGTTCTTATATTATCCATTAAATAGATGAAAATATTCTTCCTGACTGAGATTCCAAGCCTCTTCAAGAAATTTCCTATCACATCTGGAACATGAGTGCTTCTCACTGTGTATTTTTCTGAGTCTATTTCTTGGGGAAATTTTTCTCCCCATAGCTGTAATATTTATATATTTGATATGTAGGTGGTCTCTTAACTTTCATTACCTGCTTGGTACTTATTACCTGCACCTATAAACCAGATTTTTCAGAATTGAGTTTTGGAGTATCGTAGATTCCCATGGTGGTATTTTAATAGTGAAAATAGGATTTAAGTATTAATAAAATTTTATTTATAATTACTGAGTAATGTAATTTGTGTGATTTTAAAAAAATCAGAATACTGCTCCTTTTTTCTTTGTACTTCTACAAATTATACTCCCTTCTTTACTACAGTTTTATACATTGATTCCTAAGTGCCATCAAGGGCACATATAAAAGCAACAATTCAAACAATGCCACATTGGGAAAATATATGATGGTGATTATAATTTGCATAAAAATTACATTGACTATAGTTCCTCAGTGATTCTTTCAGACCCACTACATGGGCATTTTGTCATTATTTTTATTCTTAATAAGAAAGATTGCCTATTACAATTATTTTTCTACTTCAAGCTGTGAATTTGCTTTACTACAGTTTATCCCTTTAAAAAAAAAAGTTGCTGTTGAAGTTTCTTTTGGAAAGATTTTTGTCTCTTTTTTTTAATATAAAAATTCTGTGATACTGGACACTTCAAAAATCCCAGTCATAAACTATCTTTGGTAGATCAAGTCTATGCTTTGGAGATGAGAGTATGCCTTGACCTCTGGCTGTTTCTTGTGATAAATGGAGGACTTTGTGTATCATACTGTTATCTTGAGCACAACTCTGTTTTTAGACTTTCTAAATCCCTGGATTATTTTTAAAGCTTCAGGAAGGTTGAAAAGCAAAACCTTTGAAATAGTCCTCTGAGGGATAAGTCCTATATGCCTTTAGTGTCCCATACAATAATAGCCCCTCTGCTCTTTGGGCTCACTAGAAACAAAATCATCATCACAATAAAGCTTCCAAGGTTAGGAGCACAGGATGGGGAAAGGGGCCATGGATGCAGAGCTCCAGGGACTCTCACTGACAGCTCTTAGAATTCTGTTTCACTGTTCCAAACTGCAGGCATTGCAACAGCTGTTATGCTTCCTCTGCTGGGAGCACAGAACCCCAGTCTGATTCCCAGTGACATCTTTTCAAAGTTTGATGTGCATGTTTGCTCCATGGTCTGAGCAATACGATCATTAAAACTCATTGGAGGCCAACAAGACAGGGTTCTAGCAGACCAGCATTTTTCCATTGCACACGGAGGGTAAACACATCAAAACACGTATTTGCCAGGGCTTGGCGGATACAAATTGCACTGTTCAAGGCACTGCTGAGGGTAAAAATCTTCCAACAGCCATCGGGGGGCATGGGGCAAAAAACCTTGGGCTTGGATTCAAAAGAGTAAGGGTCAAAATGACTTAGACCAGAATGACTCCAGGCAAAACACTTAACATTTTGAAAAGATAATTATAATCCTTAATAATGAAAAGATAGTTATAATCCCCAACTAGCAGGTTTGTTGTGAAAATTACATGACAAAAGAAGCCAGTATACTTATTACATTGTCTGTTAAGATGTATAAAGATAATAAAATAAAAGTATATTTTTATTTAACAAACGTATTTAATTATATTTGGTAGCTTAGAGAAAGAGGCGGTTCAAAAGGAGTAGACGCAAGACCATGGCACTCTGTTGGATGCTGCAGAGGACAGAGGGCAAGTGAGGCCCCTCAGTGGTTCCGGCTTCTCACTGTGACAAAAATGGTTTTTAACAGAAGTGGGTAAGTGTGTGTGTGGGGGGAGGTGGCTTCATTTCAATAAGAATGAAAATAATTAAAATTGTTTCCATCATTGGGCACCTAATATCTGCCTGGTCCTACATAGGTATGTATTCTCATCCTCCTCATAACCCTAAGAGATAAATACTGTTAAGCATCTTTTACAGAAGGAGAGATTGATTTCTGGAGAACATAACTTTCCCAAGTTCTCTCCCAAGTGGCAGAGTTGAAGCAAATCTCTAATTAAATGTGGTTTATTAGCTAACAGGTGAGGGATACTGTTGACACAAGATAATAGAGGTTCTTCATACAGTTCTGAAAGAGACCTTTCCATGGTTCACAAAATGGCACTTAATTCAAGGAATATAACCAAACGGTAGATTTTAATAATAATAATAATAGCTAGGGTTTTGAATGCTTACTGTATGTAAGACACTATGCTGAGCACTTGACATACCTTGTCTCATTTAATCTTCACCAACTCACCATAAGTTGTAGCTAAATAAAGCTAATGTGGGGGACCAGGAGATGTGCCACCCGGATCTCCCTTCTAGGAAGGGCTTGCTGTCCAGAAGCAGGGAGTACAGTCATCAAGTAGTCTCAGGCTGTTAGCTTTGGGCTGACCCCAGCTGCAGACCACCTTGAGGCCAAGTTCACACTCTTCCAAGGACAGTTTACATTCAGTGACTGAGCAAGAGGGGTGCATTGATTGTTTCTGCCCTTCATGGAGCACTCTGATGGACACTTATCCTTCTAGCAGCCTCAGTCTGGTTGCCCAAGGCTTTTTTGGGCCTGTATGCCAGTTTGATGTCTTCCACTGCCTA
Source organism: Dugong dugon (assembly GCA_030035585.1). Classification (NCBI taxonomy): domain Eukaryota; kingdom Metazoa; phylum Chordata; class Mammalia; order Sirenia; family Dugongidae; genus Dugong; species Dugong dugon. The sequence continues at coordinate 54,796,253 of CM057467.1, read as the reverse complement.
AACCTTCCTTTCACAGGTATTGATCCCTACTCAACATCTTGCAATCCAAACTTTGACACAGCATCTGTTTTCAGAGAGTCCAACATGCAGTAACTATAATACTCAAAATATTTTTGAAAATTGTATTTGTAATTGCCTTATAAGCCACAGAAGAAAATAAGCTTTTATAACTTTATTTCACCTCATCTGGAAAATGTAATTTTATTATTCCGGGTGAATGACAGATTAGTTTGATAGGTTGGCTCTGAATGAGGATGGCAAGACTGTCTCGCTTACTTTGGACATGTTGTCAGGAGGGAGATCACTAGGAGATCACCAATCACTAGAGAAAGACATCATGTTTGGTAAAATAGAGGGTTAGCAAAAAGAGGAAGACCCGCAACAAGATGAACTGACATAGTGGCTGCAAAAATGGGCTCTGACATACCAACTATTGTGAGGGTGGTGCATTTTGTTCTGTTATACATAATGTTGCTATGAGTTGGAACCAACTGAAGGACAGCTAACAACAACAACGACTACGACAATATCAGCTCAATCATTAACTCACGATGCATTCATTAAGTACCTTTTACAAATGAAAGACTATGCTAGACACTAGGGATACAAAGATAAATCAAAGCTGTCCTTGAGAAGATATCAGCAAACTGTGAAAAGGGAAGTATTTAAAAGTATGTGAAGAACTTGATGAGAATTCTGCAGAAGGCGTGGTGAAGGGACCCCACCCCACCCCCACCACAGGTAAGATATGGGTTTTAAAGAATTGTTAGAAGTAATTAAATGAATAAATGCATAAATTAATTAAATCGAAAGATTGTCATTTAGGCTCAGAATATATTTCTAAATGTGGAATTAAAAAATATATATATATATTCCAAACAATGACAACATCATTGTAATAAATGTGTTAACTTTCAAAGGGATTATTTTGAAAGAGAAAGTACTTTTTTGAATATATACATTTTGATATATTTAGGCTCCTTTAGCACTTCCATTAAGGTATATATCACACTATGCTCTGTTAACTATCATTCTATAGTATTTTTCATACTATAGTCTACTTTGTTATATTATACCCTAGTTTGTCTTCCCAGCTAAATAATGAAGTTCATGGAGCCATATCTTGCTTATGAAGAGTTGTATGTACAAGTAAGAGAACTGTATTAAAGGAGACAGGACCTGAGCTGACCCTTAGTGCTATCATCACATTTCACTGTACTAATTAGAGCCTGGAGAATGACACCATGAGCCATTCTACCCATTAGTTAAAATTCCAGTTTAAAAATAGGTTACTCAGATCCTGTGAACAATGATAGCCCTTGCCATCTGATTATTCCCCGTGCATCTATGCTGCTATTATTTTTCTTCTCTCCTTCCCACTCTCTCAATAAATGCCCATCCTAGTTAAAGACATCTGCTTTTAGAATTACACATCTTTCAAGGCTGAGGAGAGAAGATTGAAGCCTCAGTTTTGACTCCCCATCTCTTTTGTTCACAGCCCCCTCTTCTCAAACTTATTGCATCTTCTGTTCTGGGAAGACTATACTGACAGTATTTTTATTACCCTCAATTTTTCAATTTCTTATCCAAAGCCAACCTCATCTCAGGTTCCAAAATTTATGGGCATAGGAGATGACATATGGGATTAAACTCTTGATAGATTTCAAACAGGACCTGCATTTGGCAATAGCCAAGACTTTCTGTCAGGAGGAAATGTGGGGAAAACATGCTCTTTGTTATGCACTTGGGTAACTTACTTCTTTTCCTAGCTGTCCTCATTCACCCTTCCTGTCCCTCATCCCTCACCACCCTCCACTCAAACCATCACCAACCCTGGTTAACAGCTTACACTCCAAAGTATTTTTCATCACCTCATTTGAATAGCTTGAAGTGTTAGGAGTTAGCAAACCATGGAATTCTCATAAAAGTGACCAAAACAAAATAAAACCAAACATTCTGGACTGTTGAACTTGATTAAATGCCCATCTATTCTCCTGAATGCTTTCTGTTTGTTTTGTTGTTACTGTTTTTGTTTTGTTTTGAGTTTTTTATTTTTTGGTTCTAGATATTTTAGCATCTGAAGAATTACCTCTATCCACCTGTGTACTCCTCCAAGCATCCTGTCTAGGCTTGTGTCCTGGCAAAGACAAATTGTGCTGTTTTTCTTCATTTTGCTTGTCTTGATTTTATCTTGGAGATGCCAGTGTCTTCTTTTCTTTCCATGGTAAATAATCCTCATTTGGTCCATTTCTCATCATCTGTGCAGCATAGCTTCACTAAACATATCCATTACTCTTGCCTGGACCTCGTCCAGTTTTTCTGACTGGTTTCAGAAGAACTTCACTCTTAAGAGGGTATTAGGAATGGTAAAATCATGTAAACAAACAGTAGTATAAAGAAATGTTTTACCTAGCATCTAGGAGGTTATTTTAAATTATAATGATTTTAAGCCAAATAAAAGCCTTTAAGCATTTATAAATATTATTGCTGGTGGTGGTGTTTGTGTGTCGTCGAGTCAGTTACAACTCACAGCGACCCTATAGGACAGGGTAGAACCACCTACCTTTCCATTACCAGTCAAGTGCTTTACCCACTGAGCCACCAGAAAATTTCTGAATCTGCCTGCTCACTTAGGGTTACAAGGACCAATTTTTTTGTGGGGCTCAGAGGCACCTAAAATGTTCACCCAGTTCTTAAAAACCCCTTTTCCCTTGCAATGCTAAATATGGGGTAATTTTTAATCCAAATCATAGCCTGTATTTGTTTGTTTGTTTATTTATTGAAGAAATACAGTAGTAATTTATTCTAAGATTTGGTACTAGGCTAGAAATTATTTTCTCTGATGCTGTATCACTTCACTTACCACAAATGCATGGTTTTCATATCAGTGCGAGATTGGGATAATTAGAACACCAGAACTAAGTCCTACAAGTTTAAATGCATATAGATATCCACAGTATGTCTTGGAGGTTGGCTCACATTCAGTTTAGCTAGGCATACAGCTTTTGGGTGGTAACCACTTACTCTTAACATTTTTCCTTCTGTAATTTAGTTCAGAGACAGTCTACTCCCTTTGCTAGATAAAAAGACTTTCATTTTTGTTGAAGGGATTCTTAGCTTGCTTTATTTTCCCTGAATGTTTACAGGATTTTTTTTTTTTTAACTTGAAATTCAACAATTCTGTTTTTACATATCTTCTTCAGTTTAGCTAGTCTTTTATACCTATTGTGTTTTTTGTTCAGTTCACGTCTTTGCTTGCATGTTGGTATCAACATCATGTTGTTTTATCTAGCATTTAGGAAATTAGTTTATGTTAAATCTTATGTTATGTTTAAGCATTTATAAATACTATTGCTGCTGTTGTGTGTCATCGAGTCAATTCCTACTCATAACAACCCTAGAGGACAAGGTAGAGCTAGATGATGACTTCTCTTTAATCACTTTCGTCTTTTCTTTTTTCTTCTAAAGTCTGGGACAATTTTTAAGCGTTGTTTTCAATATTTGGGAGATTTTTTTGGCTTGGTGTAGTCTATCTATATTCTACCAGTTTTGTATTTTGAAATCTGCTGTGGAACAATTTCTTCAAATTATTTTTTTAAGTTTGATCATGTAATATGTTGCCATGTCATCCTCTTTATTTTTGTTAGTTTTCTTGAGAATAAAAATTTGTTTGCCAAACATTTCTGTTTAATGAAATGTTAAAAAAATACGCTCTCACATGCTCTGATTTTTATTTTTCTTTAGTGTAGCAATTTTTTTTTAATTGATCCCATTTTTTTGTTTCTTGTTTACTCATCCTTGAGTAAGGACAGGTCTACCAAATCGGCTACAAGATTGGACTCTCAGTGGGTCCCTTCCCTATGCCTTAAATAGCATTTGACATTTTGTTTTAAACAGTTGTATGTTAGCTGATACAGGTTTGTAATACCAGTTTGGTCACTCACTACCTGAGGTTGGTAGGAAAGTACAGAATTTTGTCTTTGTGAACTTTTTTCCTTTGTTTACTGAAACCACTGAAGGAGGTAGACTGTTTTTGATTATTTTACATTACTGAAGGCATAATACCTCTTTAAAGAGACTGTTGGAATGAAGACACCCTTAGTAATAGTAGTGGTATTAGTACTAGTAGAACAAAAGTCTGATATTTTTCTTTCCTGGATAATAGGGATTAATTACCTTCAGTAAGGTCATACCCTGGAATCAAGGGAGAGTTGTTTAATACAGGGAAAGGGGTGATGAGGAGGGATCTTTCATGCCTCAACAGTGATCTTCCTCCAAAAGGTGGCCAGGATGAATGAATACTTTAATCCAGTACATAATATTGTGCCTGGAATTATACAATTTTCATACATAATCTTATTTGAACAGTGCCATAGTCTTATGGGTCAAGTAGTATTATGTCATTTCACAAGTTAGAAAAAGGTATCTCAAAGACATTAAGCAAATTGCTTACTTAAGCAAGAAGCTTGTAATAGGTGAAGACAGTGTTCAAACATTGGTCAGACCAATCACCAAATCCATGCATTTCATCATATACTACATGCTTTACCATGAGAAATAATACTTTTAATAATAGCTGAAAATGCTTATTCGTTCATGATTTACAAACTGCTTCCTCACATTTCATTAAATTCTCACAATTGTTTGAGTTGCGTGGGACTATTATTATCTCCATTGCATGGATTAAAAAAAAAAAAAAGTTCTGAAAAATTAAGTAACTTGACTGAGATCCCTTAAACAGTAGAGTAGAAGACCAAGGTCTAATTTCTTTCAAAGCCTCTGTGTATGCACACTTGGAAAGACCAAGCGCCACGCAGGATTTCTTGAAATACAGAGGTAATGCCAGAGAATTGAGTACCTGGGACCAGAGGAGGCCAAAGGGTAATGCTGCAAAAGACCTCTTTAAAGTGTTGAAAAGCAAAATGTCACCTTGAAGACTAAGGTACGCCTAACCCAAGTCATGGTGTTTTCAATTGCCTCATATGCACATGAAAGCTGGGCAATGAATAAGGAACACCAAAGAAGAATTGATGCCTTTGAACTGTGGCGTTAGTGAAGAATATTGAGTATACCATGGACTGCCAAAAGAATGAACAAATCGTCTTGGAAGTACAGCTAGAATGCTTCTTAGAAGCAAGGATGGCAAGACTATGTCTTACAAACTTTGGACATGTTATTAGGAGGGACCAGTCCCTTGAGAAGGACATCATGCTAGGTAAAGTAGAGGGTCAGTGAAAAAGAGGAAGACCCTCAATGAGATGGATTGACACAGTGGCTGCAACAATGGGCTCAAGCATAACAATGATTGTGAGGATGGCGCAGGACCAGGCAGTGTTTCATTCTGTTGTACATGGGGTCGCTATGAGTCAGAAGCGACTTGACGGCACCTAACAACAACAACATGAAAGGAAATAGCCAAGAAATAATTTTGTTTAAAACTGACCTATTCAATTGCCTAGTGAAACCTATCTTTAAAACTGGAAACATGACATGACTAGAGCATCCAAGCAGTTGAAAGAAACATCTGAGGACATGACACAACCATAGTAATTCTTCCAAACAGTAAAGGGTAAGATAAAACACGAAACCATCTCTTTAGATATTTAAAAACAAAATAATCATTACTATGAAATATATCCTGGGTTTTTCACACTTCAGTGGCAATTTTGGACAAGTGTTTTCATTTATCATTATTTTTTAGCACAGACACTTGGGCAACATGACGTTTCTGACCAGTTTTATACATTGACTAAAGGATTCTAAAAAATTATTTGACTTTGTTATTGTTATTTTGTGTAGCTAATTTTTTTTTTTTTTTTTGTGATCCTGCCATGCCTTCAAAGCAATGACAATGCACTCAACTGCAAGTGCTCGCTAGCTATTTTCCTAGTTTATAGGGCAGGGCAGTGGATCGTTTTTCTTGTTGAATTCGTATAATGTGCTTCATTAACTTAGAGAAGAGTAACCTCTGCAGTAGTTCCACTCATCCCTTAGAGCAAATAAAGGGAGGAAATGAGGCATATGCAGTTCTCTGTGGTTGGAAAGCAGCAGGACAAATGGAACAATATGAACATTATATCTAGAAAAAGCTACAGTTTACCATTTACTGGGATTTAGGAGACATTTAACAAGCTGTGTCACCTTTTCATCCCAAACCAAATACCCTACATGCAAAGGGAAAGAAAAACCAGCATGTGTGGTTTGAAAAATACATGTTCATTTAAAGGGCAATCAGATGAGAAAATTTAAATAGAGACAATACCTGTTTCTTCAGGACCTATTGTCACAGTCCATGAGTTCTCCAATTTGTGACATTTATGAAGGGTCTGTGTTTCCCCTGTGATTTGCACTTTTTCTCATTGAAAGCCAGAGGGAAATTGCCATGGCCGTAGCATTGTGATGTCCAAGTCTCTAATCAGTAAGACTTCTGGCTTCGTCCCCACAACCTATCCAATCAGCTCTCCATAAGGCCTCTCAGGATCTCCACGTTACCAAGTCTAATAAACAACTTTTTGTTTCTCTCTTGCACTCTTAGTACCACATCATCCTTCCAGTTCTCCTCCATTACCTCTAACAATTCATTCTCAGTTTCCTTTGTCAGCAATTCTGAACCAAATGATAAATAACAGAATTACTCAGGATGGTTTATCATCTCAAATTCTCATTTATAATCCCTGTTATTTTCTCCATACCTTTAAATCCGCCATTTCTGTGATTCACAGCCCTCTCAAACTAAATTCTTGGTTTCTCATCAACCTAACCTTACTGTTTTTTCCTATTTTGATTATCTCAGTAGGTGACAACTTCATTAACCCATTTCCTGAATTCTGAAACTTGGGCATTATTCCTAACATATCAGTCACATTACATCCCTCATCTATTCCATTACCATGTTTGTTCAATTCTACACTCAAAATACTTCCGGAATCTAACAAGTTTTCTTTGTGGCTTAAAACAACTATGATTTATTAATGCTCATGCTTCTGTGTACTAGATGAGGCTCAGCTGGGTGGTTTTCCTGCTATTCTCATTTGGAATCTCTCGTGTGGTTGCAGGCCAGGGTTGGAATATCCACTTGATTTCCCTGTATGACTAGATTTGGGCTTCTTTACAGGGAGAATGAATTTTAGAGGGGACAAACCCCAATTTCAAGGGCTTATGAAGACTCCATTTGTGTCACACTTGATAATATCCCATTGGCCAAAAGCAAGTCTCATGTCCAAGACCAGACTTGATATCAGAAGGGGCTACACATGGGTCTTAATACCAGGAAGAATGTTCATTGGGTACCACCAATGAAACAGTCTACCCCAGTTACAGAAAGTGTTAGAGGCAGAGCTAAAATTGAGCTCAGTTTTGTCTGACTCCAAGAGTATCACTTCACCAGAGCACAATGGCTTCTCAGTCATTATGTTGTCCTTTTTTTTCTCATTATAACTTGAAAATCTAGTAGTAGTGAGGGAATGAAGAAGGAAGAGAAAAAAAATTTATTTCCTCCACTTCCATTCTTTTCGTCTCCTACAATTCTGCTTTCTTGACTAGTGGCTTGTATATACTACTCACATTAGGTCTAGCCAGAGCTGCCTCCAGGGTCGTCTCTCTTTAAAATTCGTGTGATTTTGTTCTCCTTTGATATATTGTCTTGCCTCTATTTCTATCCCCCTAGTTTCTGCTGATGGAATAGGTGAGGACAGAGCGTTCACCAGATCCAGGTCCATTCTCATTCACATCCCCTACATAAACATAAACTTGTGTACACACACACACACACACACACACACACACACACACACACACACACACACACACCAGTGTTTGGTACTCAAGGAACTGTTTCATTAAAGAATTTCTACATTTCCTAAATTCTTCTTTGTAGTATTTCCATTCTACAGAGACATTACAGATTTCAAATCTAATGCTAGAATGTTACTGCATGAAGTTATTTCCATGACTTGTCTTAATTAAAGCATCCCCACTGAAATTACTTAGATGTACTAGATTTAAATTAGTGTAAAGGGTATAAAATGTTCCCACAAAGAAGGAGGACTTGTAGCTTCTCCAAAAGTTACCATCTACATATGAAATAATAAAGGAAATTGTGTGGGATTCATTTCAGCAAATTTAGCCAATGACGTGATATACTTTGTCATGTTTAGAATGCCAAAGTTTAGAAAATGAGGAAATGGGACAGAATTCTGGCAAGATTAGGTAGTATCTGATATTTTTCTCAAGTGCAAAAGACATTAATGGAAATGAAAAAGTATGAACAAACTTTTAAACTTAAGATAAAACTTTCAACTTCATGAATGTGTCACATTAGAAATAGTATCAAGTTTAGTTTAATTTCCACACACTTAGCTTTAATACTTTTTGAAAACATAACTTTTATCTATCCATTTTCATTTCTCTAGTATTGATATTCCCACTGTGCCACTGATGATAATAATTACATAGATGTGTATTTGAATCTGTGACCCTTGCATATCAAGCATCATTCAATATGCTTCTTAAAATAATAATTCTGTAACATAGAAGTCTGATATAACACCTTTACATTGTATGATAGGTGGTAGTTTCTAATGAAGTAATTAAAGCTTCTCCCTTACTACGTAGCAATGAGGTAACAAAACAGTTCACCTAATATCTAGTGTTGCAGGTATAAGATTTATATTTGTAAACAGGGTGTCTACTAAGCAAGAATAAGGCACTAGTTTCTCTATATCCTAAGTTCTGAGCATGCTCCTGGCACATGTCAGGAATTCAGAAAAATTAGCTGATTACTTTTTTGTTGCTGGTGTCGCAGAGTTTGTTTACTATCCCTGGAAACGATCAGTTCAATGCTAGGAAATAAACAAAGGATCTAAATGCTCTATAGATGATCTAGTTATGCTCTATATGATATAGAACATTCAAATACTATTTAACCAGGAAATTAACTTTGTGGCCTTTCTTGACTATACACAACATGGTTTCAGAAAAGTTAGAAAGAAAAGAAATCTGATAAGGTAACTGCTTTTATTTATCCTTGAAGCCTTTTTGAGAATATCAGATAGCTCGTTCTACATAGGATAACATTGCATATAAAAGGCAGTGCCTAAGTTGTAATTGTGCTACTTGATTTATCCCCCGCCCTTACTAGTATACCTTGTAAGCAGATATACAGTGAAAGCTGTGGGAGCCGGAACTTTACAGGACTGCTTTGTTTTCCAGGTCTTGAAAGTTTTCTGCCTTTGACAGGGTGCAGTCTGAAAACTTCTCTATCGCTTTTTCTAGTGGAAAATATTTGAGTTTTCCCTATTTGACAAGTTTCGACCTTACACAGGTTTTACTTTACTACTAGCTTAAATTTTTAAGTAAAAACATCTTAATTAATTGAGAAGGTATTTGTGGGCAGACGGCTGTGATTTCCCGTTACAGAGCCAATTGGATTTCTTTAGTTAAGAGACTAAAAAACTTCACCAGCCACTTTGGAAAAATGTACATATGTTGGTTGCAGACTACAAAGGTCATGAATAAAGACCAGCTGAATCTGTCTATTGGAGTTTAGTTATGTCCACAGGTAAGCCATTGATACGTCCTCTATTTGGAACACACAACTTCCGGAAACCAAGAATTTTACTGGACCTATTTAGCTGTCTGTCAATCTATAAAAATACCCATAGATTTCTGCTTTTTATATCTTTGCCTCCAGATTCTAAAATGGCACTTTGATCTAAAGATAAAAATAATTTTATTCTTCACTCTAGGTTTTTTCCTACTAAGATAATTAGTGACAAGTGGATTGATTTTATACAAATATATCTATTAAGTGTCTCTACTTTAAACATAATTGTTGAAATAAGTAATTCCTGAATGACCAATTTTTTTTCAGACCCTCCCTAGCTTCTTAAAAGTGGCACTCACTTGCTAACAGAAAGGTTGGTGGTTCGAACCCACCCAGTGGATCTGCGGGAAAGAGACCTGGCAGTCTGCTCTGGTAAAGATTACAGCCAAGAAAACCCTATGGGACAGTTCTACTCTGTCACCTGGAGTCTCTATGAATCAGAATCGGCTCAAAGGCACCCAACAACAACAACTTCTTCGAGTGTCTACATAGAGCTAGATTTTAACATAGTTGTAAAAATACATTTTGCTTTTTCACAGACTTCTTAGGCTTTTTGATTTTTTGCTTAGGCGAAGCTTTGGAAAATTTTTTATTCTGCCTTTTAGGTTTATTCTGTTTGCTATTGTCACTTTGAGGCATTTTAGTATAATATTTTATCGTACCTCATTCAATGTGCGTTAACATGGCGTGGAGACATTTTCACTAGCGACATAAGCATCTGCAGTCAGCAAATCGCTGTTCTACAAACACATATATGTCAGAACACTCTTCTATTGCCTTTCCCTCTAACCATATCCCCATCCCTTCTTCTAATTTCGCCTGGGTAGCATAAGCCTCTGATAATTTTTTCCCCTACGCTCAGCTAAAAATCTCTAATTTTCCTAGTATTCCAAAGTGTGCTCCGTTAGCATTCTATTTTTCTCCCTGATATAACTGTCATCATACCTACGTAAAGTCTCTATTTTCTGGTTGACTATAATCTTCACATGAGCAGGAAAAGGGCCATATTTGTTAATTGCTTGCGGGAGTACCAGTTGTTTTGAAGTGGATTCTGACTCATGGCAACCCCGTGTGTGTGAACAGGTGAACTGTTCCATACGGATTTTAAGTCTGTGACCTTTCAGAGGCAAATCATTTAGCCTTTCTTCTGAGGTGCCTCTGGGTGGATTTGAATCACCAACTTTTGTTAATGGTCAAGCACTTAACCATTTGTGCCACACAAAGAAATGGGTTTACTGTCTGTAACCAACACTGGGGAGAAGAAGATAAAATAACAAAGTTTTTCTTCAGGACAATCCTCGCCCGCCTTTTGCTCTCCTTCTATCCCAGTCCCTGTTCAGACAACCTGAAATGCAAATTAGTACGGCAAGTGTGACATCAGTCTGTTGTTTCTCTCTTCAAGTCCAGCTCTCTAGTAAGACAATGACTGATTAATGAATTTGTCCACCTGATAGTTTAAGATTAATTACACAAAATGCAAAACTGTTACCAGGCAAACAGACTCCTTCAAACAACAATTTATATCAAGTTAGAAAAAAAAAAAATCTGTTGGTTTAGACTTGTTTTTGTAATAGACGTTGAACAAAGAGAGGCTAATTTACTGTTCTAAATCATGGGGGAGATTTCTCCGTAAATAGTTTTCTAATAGTCTGTTTTCTATACAGAGTCTTTCTCTAACTGATATATTGTCATTAAGCTCTATGTCTATTAATTATTTTTTTGTAATAGGTAATCACATCTCATCTCAACAGTAATATGATTACAGTCCTTTGATGAAACTTCTCTATACTTCACCATTATTACTAATTTTTGAATCTCAGCCTTCTTAAAAGGATATTGGTTTTAAGAACATTACCACTTATTTGGGAGTAATGAATCTAACAAAATGGGTCATTCTCTGAACATGCAAACATGGTTGTCTCCATATTCATTTTCATACTTCTTTTCAAGTGAAAGAATCATCATTCTCTGATCAGTTTAATTACTATATTTTAATCTAGGGAAAACATTGCACATTTTCCATTAAGATGATCAGCTCTGAGCTGTTGAATTCAAATGCAGAAATTAACTAGGTTTCTGATTCTCCAGCTGAATATTCTGCAAAATGTATGAGAGTAAACATTAGGAAGAACACTGGCCTTTCAATCTCTTCCCATTTTTATCTTCTCTGGGAGAAGAGCCTCTAGACATAGATAGTCTAGGAACTTATATTTTACTCATTTCTTTTGGAGTTTCCCAAAGACCTGGGGGCTATTTCTTTGTCCCCTGGAAGAGATATCAAGTTTCCATCATTTTATTCTGTCACTTACAAAAGGAAACAAATGCATCCATGTCAAAATAACTGACCAGCGTTCTTCAAGTGTCAAGGTTATGAGAAACAGGGAAAGAGTAGGAACTGTCCCAGACTGGAAGAAAATAAATGCAAGATGGGACTTTGGAACTAAAAAAGGACATTAGTTGGAGAACTAGTGAAATTGGTATAAGTTCTGCAGTTAACAATATTTACCAAACATTAATGGTCTGGTTTTGATAATTATACAATGATCATGTAAGATCTTAACCTTAGGAAAAACTGGGTGAGGGAAGTACAGGAACTCTGTCTATTTTGCCACTTCCTTATAAGTCTAAAGCTAGTTCAAAACAGAGTAAGAAAAAAATTATTTAATCAATAAAGGGCACAATCTCACAGACAAAGCCGTCTTTTCAGAATAAACATTTCTCAGTCTGGCAGTGACATATCAAACTAAAAAAAAAAATTAGATTGTTACTTTTTAAAATGCAGAAAAATCACGATGTAAAATTTTATTTTACTCCACATACAAGTGCTTTATTTACAAGAATTTTTTTTTACTTAGAGGTCTATTCTATCGTCAACAATGCAACATAAAGTGGATTAGTAACCTGTTACCTATTTTTATTCAGACATTATTGAAAATGTATTTCCACAATGATATGTTGACAAACATTGAATTTGTTGTTCTTAAAATTATTTTATTCAATACAGAGTGTTCTAGAAACTGACCCCCCAAAAAGTTAACAATGACCTTAGGCCTCTGACTACTTTTTCAAGATTCTTTCAGTAGGGTGGAAGAGATGGGTAATAATCGGCCAGCTGGCTGACCAGCACTTGCTCAAGGAAAAAAATCTGCAGGGCATTTCATGCTGGTGGCAAGTATCTTTGGGTATGGGAAACTAAACCTTCTTATTCCTTAAGATATAGCAGTAGGGATATTATTGGATTATTCCCCTAGACTCAGACACAAGGATCAGTATAGGTCTGCCGTCCTACATCTGAGAACCCTTCTTTAAGACTTCGTAAAAGTAAGATACTTTAGTTCAGGCATTGACAACTTTTTTATGCAAAGGGATAAATAATAGTTTAGACTTTGCAGGGCATAGAGTTTCTGTTGCAAAAATTCATCTCTGTCATTGTAATCTGAATTCAGCCATGGACAATAAGGAAACAAATAAGCAAGGCTGTGTTCCAATAAAACTTTATTTACAAAAACAAGTGGGGGTCTGAATTTGACTCACAGGCTGTTATTGACTGACCCCTGCACTAGTTTATATTCTCTTTCATACAAAGACATGCACTCTAACCTAGAATTTCTGAGTAAGCTGTAAAAGCCAATAAACTTCCTGGTACTTATTAGGGGTCATTGTAGCTGTGGAAGTTCTCAGGAGAATCCTCTGAGATATAATTAGATCAAATGTCATAGAAACACTACCTGAGCACTTGTTCAGTTCCTCCTCCACTATAGTACATCTTCGTTACTTCATACATAAGATTAAGGAAAAGTTTGGTATAGGAGTAAAAGCATTGGATTTTGAAACAGTTCATCTTGGAACTGTTTCTGACTATAACTTACTAAGATTCAGGAATAGTTTGGTATAAGAGTAAAAGCATTGGATTTTGAAACAGTTCATCTTGGAACTGTTTCTGACTATAACTTACTAGTTGGACATATTTTTAAAATGTTTGACCTTTAGTTTCCTCATCTGTAAAGCAAGAATACAATGTATTCCTTAAAGGGTATTAATAATGACAGTAAATAAGTAGTGTGTATTTGAACTAAGGCCCTGCATTTTTTTTTTCTTTCTAATTGACATAAGCTAATAGTCATGGAAGATTATTCAAGCATTGCAAAGGTCATAAAACAATTTTAATCTCTACTTGCTTCTCTCAGAGAACATCTAAGTAAATCAAGCTCATAATATCCAGCAATTCTTCTTAAAAATCCCTTTTCTTTCCCCTCCAAATTGCTTCATTCTCACAACTGCTGAAGAGCCTCCCTCATAGTAAATCCCCAAAATTCTCCCAGAAAGTTCTTCCTTGTCCTCTCTTCTTCCCCAATTCTTTATTATGGAGAGCAATTTAATTACTTTGATTTTCGTGAATTTTATCTCTGATATCCAAATATCCTTACACCATATGATATAATTTCATTATTTTCTATGTTAATCATTGAGTGTTGGCTTCTTTTTGTTGAATGAAAACTTCACAAGGGTAGGAATGTTTTCCCTTTCGTTCATTTGATGTATCTCAGATCCCCAGAACAGTGCCTAGCATAGAATAAGCACTTAGTAAATATTTGTTGAAAAATGAATAAATGAATTCTTCTAGTTTTCTATTATAGAGATCTTGGCTGCTAACCAAAAGATTGGCAGTTTGAATCCATGAGCCACTCCTTGGAAACCCTATGGGGCAGTTCTACTCTGTCCCATAGGGTCATTATGAATCCAAATTGACTCAACGGCAATGGGTATGATTTTTGGAGGAGAACCAGTCTGGCAAAGACTGATTATCTCTGTAGTGGATGGGAAATAGGAAAGAAGAGAAACTGTTATGGAAAATACAAATTTACTTTGGGAGCAGGAGGTGCTGAGACAACTTACATGCTAAAAATCTGGCCTCAATATTAGCATATTTGACACATAGAAGCCTCATAACAAGTAGAAGTTTTTTTTTCTATAAATCTTGTATTTGTTTCATAGATTTATATCATCTTTCAATCTTTTTTCACTAAAATCCCAACTTAACCGTCACATAACTATTGAATTTTTAAACAAAACTTAAGGCTGACTTTTGCTTCTGGCCAAGATGTAATTACAAGAGTTTGATTTACTCTCCTGCCTGAAACGACTGAAAAACAAAACAAAATGTATGAAATGATGGATTTTAGGACATTGAATTTTAGGTAATAATGGATAGTAATCCCTGAGAGACAGAACATATACAAGGTAAGCCTTAAAATTGCCCTAATGTATTGCCTAAATAAAGTTTCCAAAAAATGGTACAAGGAAGGAGTACCCTGTTGGAGCCCAGCAGTCTCTCTGAGTTCAGCAGATGGAGCTGGGAGTCTGGGGAAACTAAGGAGGCTAGAATTTATAGGGCAGAGCAACAGAAAGGAAATAGCCTCACAGTGAGAACTCTGGAGATCAGCAGTGGGTCCCCTGTGAATCTTCATCTGAGAACCAATGAGCACATTTATATGAAGAAACTACACAAGAAAGAGTGACCTGAAAAGATTAAAGGAAACAATTTTCCGTGCTCAAACATGAGTGGAAATAGTGGCTGTTTCCACCAGTCATGGTAAAAAATCTCTCAGTAGAGGGGCAAAATTAGCTCTAGGCTAAACACCGCTCTGGTCCTTCGTAACAAACCTGAAAGGCAAGACCAAAGAAGATCAAACTATTTGCAAGTAACTGAGCTGCAATTTCTATTAAAAAAAAAAAAAAAAATCAAGTATATAGGAATACAAAAATGTCCAGCACCTAGCAATGTAAAATTTACAAAGTTTGGCATCCAATAAAAATTACCATGTATGTAAACCAAGAACCAGACTCATTCCCATCGAGTAGATTCCAACTCATAGCAACCCTTTAGGACAGAGTAGAACTGTCCCATAATGTTTCCAAGGAGCAGCTGGTGTATTTGAACTGCTGAGCTTTTGGTTAGCCGCTGAGCTCTTAACCACTGCACCACCAGGGTTCTCACATATGCAAAGGAGCATGAAAATACAACACATAATTAAGAGAAAAGTCAGTCAACAGAAATCTACTCACAAATGATAGGATTAGGAGAATATTACATAAAAGTAGTTATTATGATTATATTCTATTTGCTCAAGAAGCTAGATAAAAGAGTATATTAAGAGGAGACATGGGAGATATATATATACATATATATAAATCCAAATAAACTGTGAAGAAATGCAAACTAAAATGTCTAAGATGAAAAATACATTGGATTGGATAAACTTCAGATTGTCATTGTTAGTTGCCATTGTGTTGATGTCAACTCATGGCAACCACTTGTGTGTAGAGTAGAACTGTGCTCCACAGGGTTTTCAAGACAGTGAACTTTCAAAAGCAGATTTCCAGGCCTGTCTTCCAAGGCATGTCTGGGTGGGTTCGAACTACCAACCTTTCAGCTAGTAGTTGAGCCATTAACCATTTGCGTTACAAAAGAAAATGTTAGCGAGCATAAAGATACAGCAATAAAAATTACCTAAAAAGAAAAAGAGATAAAAAATAAATTTTAAATTACGAACAGATCATCAGTTAGGTGTGGGACAACTTCAAATGTCCACTTACATGTGTAATTGGAGTTCCTGAAAGAGAGGAGAGGGAGATTGGTACAGAAAAAATGTACAAAGAAATAATAGTTAAAAATTTTCCAAATTGGATGAAAATTATAAACCTGTAGATTCGAGAAACCCGACAAACCCAAAGCATAAGAAACATGGAGAAAACTACATGAAGGCACATCATAACCAAATTATTTAAAACCACAAAGAATCTTAAAAACAGTTTTAAGACTTTTTCAGACATACAAAAGCTGAAAAAACTGAATCACCAACAGACCTACACTACAAGAAATGTTAAAGGAAGTCCTATAGGCAGAAGGAAAATGATACCAGGTGGAAATCTGGATCTACTCAAAAGAATGAAGAGAAGCAGAAAGGTAACTACTTGGGCAAATATTAAAGACTTTTTTTCTTATAATCCAAATCTTTTCAAACAAAACATCATGAGTGTCTTGTTTATCTACTGTCCACTTCCTGATATTTCTTTGTCTTCTTTTCTACCTATCTTTGTAACTTTGAATTACTCAGAATTGAACTCAAAGTGAGATTCCTGCCAATCATATCACTGAGAAGTGTCTAGAAAAATGCTTTGTGGGTACAACATGAATGTAATTTGTTAGCTTAGAATACAAATCCTTCCTATCCCTTAGGTGCCCTGGTTGTTACCTAGCCTGAGGATCTCCCTTCTAATAAATATAATTAGCCCTTCCATGTTTGTCTGATTAGATTATTTTAGGTTCATGAATTTCTTCAGAGAACAGTTTTGTCTCTACTTGTTTTGTTGATACTGGTGCAGATTATACATCCTAAATTAGAGAAACTGTAAAACTAATTAACATTCTACTCAACTTCCTTCATGCTGATGATAATTGAAGTGGTCATATTAAACCAGACAAGAACACTGGTATTTGAAGTTCTTCCTTTGGGCCCCACCACCACACTCAGGCTCTCAATATTTCATTATATTTCTGTTTACATCTTGTAGAAGCTTTTATATCTCTCTGATAAGCTCCATCAAAGTCTAGTTTGCATTTTATTTTTAGCATTGTGTTTTGATAAGTCAGGAAAAAAAAACTATTGAAATAAGACACAAAATCATATATGAGAGCTGATCTCTAATAAGGTAACAAGATATTAAGGTCATGGAAATATTTAGACTTCCAGTCTCTGAATGACATATAGCATCTTTTTCAAATTGCCTAAGGCATTAAAACTCTGGGGGCTGTACAGTCTGCAATGATCAGCAGAATCATTGAACAGAGCATGAGCCAAATCTATGTAAAATATTCTTCCTGGGGTGTTTTTACAGAAAATACTTCTGCATGCTTTGCAACATATCACTCACATAATTTTTAGCGCCTACTATGTGTTGATTTTTGTGTTAAGCACTACGGATTTAAATATGCATGACATGTGGACCTAAAGGAGCTCACAGTCTGGTTAGGAAAGCATATAAGTAGGGCAGTGAAAACACAATGTGATAAGTGCTAGAATTGCCCATGCTTTTACTGATTCAACAAATATCTGTGATGGGTTTGGTACTTTACTATGTGCTGGAGATACCTGGACTTGGGGTGGGGTGGGGAAGAAGAAAACTTTCCTGACCATAAGGAGCTTTTTTTCTAATGAATGAAACAGAAAATGCACAATTATAATACACAGTAATGCAAGCTGTAATAAATATCAGGAGAGAGTGCTGTGGGAGCACAGGGAAAACTTAGTGATGCTGACATCTGGACTGAGACATCAAAAGTCAATGAGAATTGAAAGAGATAGCCCAAGATGGTGGCTTAGTCAGATATGCCATGCCATCCCTCTATAGCATAGACCCTAGAATCCAAGTGAAACAGGCACAGATGACAATCTTGGAACCCTGAATATCAAATAGAAGGATAAAGAATTAGATCAAACATCAGTTGGAAGAAGAAACTGAAAGACAACAGAAAGCAAGGAAAACACAAAAGCAAAATAAAGCTAAAAAACTGACTATAGGGAACCAGAGTAGTTAAGCTGTGAATGATGACAACTTTAGAACAACAAAAATAAAATAAAATAAAATATATAGTTATATAATTTCCATTTGGGGAGGAAGTAAAGGCAATTTCAAGATATAACAGACTGTTTTAATTTTAAGAAGATTAAGGTAACCTTCAGGGTAACCAAAAAGAAAAGTAATAAACCTACTCACTAAAATAAAGAAAAATGAAACCAAAAAGACTTGGTAAACACAAAAACAACAATTGATAGGAAAACAAAATCCATATACAAAAAGAACTCAGCACAGAAAATTAAGGGGAACACAAAAACTATCAACACAACAACACACAAAAAAAGTATAACAAAATGAAAGCAAGGAATCCATACCTATCATTAATCATATTTAATGTAAAAGGATTAAATGCACCAGTCAAGAGACAGGAAGTGGCAGAATAAATTAAAAAAAAAAAAAACGACCCATTAATGTGCTGCCTACAAGAGACACACCTTAAACACAAAGACATAAACAAGTTAAAAATCAAAGGATGGAAAAAAAATATATATCAAGCAAGCAGTATTCAAAGGAGAGTAGATGTAACAACAATAATTTCGGGTAAAATAAACTTTAAGTCAAAATCCATTATAAGAGACAAAGAAGGGCATTATATAATAAAGGATCAATCCACCAAGAAGATATAACAATAATAAATATTTATGCACCCAAAGACTGAGCAAATAATCCAAGAATCTGGACTATATGAAGAAGAACAGGGCATCAGGATTGGAGGAAGACTCATTAACAACTTACGATATGCAGATGACACAACCTTGCTTGCTGAAAGTGAAGAGGATTTGAAGCACTTACTGATGAGGATCAAAGACCATAGCCTTCAACATGGACTACACATCAACATAAAGTAAACAAAAATCTTCACAACTGTACCAACAAGCAACATCATGATAAACGGGGAAAAGATTGAGGTTGTCAAGGATTTCATTTTACTTGGATCCACAATCAACACCCATGGAAGCAGCAGTCAAGAAATCAAAACATGCATTGCATTGGGCAAATCTGCTGCAAAAGACATCTCTAAAGTGTTGAAAAGCAAAGATGTCACCTTGAGGGCTAAGGTGCTCCTGACCCAAGCCATGGTGTTTTCAATTGTGTCATATGCATGGAAAGCTGGACAATGAATAAGGAAGACTGAAGAAAAATTGATGCCTTCGAATTGTGGTGTTGGCAAAGAATAATGAATATACCATGGACTACCAAAAGGATGAGAAAATCTGCTTTGGAAGAAGTACAACCAGAATGCTCCTTAGAAGCAAGGATGGTGAGACTACATCTCAGGTACTTTGGACACATTATCAAGAGGGATCAGTCCCTGGAGAAGGACATCATGCTTGGTAAAGTAGTGGGTCAATGAAAAAGAGGGAGAGCCTCATCGAGATGGATTGATACAGTGGCTGCAACAATGGACTCAAGCATAGCACCAACTGTGAGGATGGCAGGACTGGGCAGTGTTTCATTCTGTTGTGCACAGGGTCACTATGAGTCAGAACTGACTCGATGGCACCCAACAACAGCAAGGAGAACTCCAAAAAAGGAAATCAAGAAAACAATACCATTTACAATACCCCACAAAAGGATACAATACTTAGGAATAAATCTAACCAAAGATATAAAAGATTTAGACAAGGAAAGCTACAAAAGACTACTGCAAGAAATCAAGAGACCTGAATAAATGGAAAAACATACATGTTCATGGATTGGAAGACTTAACATTGTGAAAATGTCAATACCAGCCAAAGTGATTTATAGATACAATGCAATCCCAATCCAAATCCCAAAAACATTCTTTAATGAAGTGGAAAAACTAATCTCCAAATTTACATGGAAAGGAAAGAGGACTTTAATAGCTAAAGTGTTATTGAAGAAGAAGAACAAAGTAGGAGGTCTCACACTTCCTGATCTCAGAACTTACTATACAGCCATGGTAGTCAAAACAGCCTGGTACTGGTACGATGACAGACACGTAGACCAATGGAACAGAATTAAGAAGCCAGAAGTAAATCCATCCAGGTATGGACAGCTGATCTTTGACAAAGGGTCGAATTCCATTCAACAGGGAAGAGAGAGTCTCTTTAACAAACGGTGCTGGCAAAACTGAATATCCATTTACATAAAAATGAAACAGAATCCAAACCTCACACCATACACAAAACTAACTCAAAATGGATCAAAGACCTAAACGTAAAACCTAAAATGATAAAGTTCCTGGAAGATAAAATAGAGACAAAGCTAGAGGTCCTAATTATGGCATAAATACACTTTCGAACATAGCTAAAAATACACAAATAGAAGATAAACTAGATAACTAGACCTCATAAAATGTAAATACTTATGCTCATTAAAAGACTTTACCAAAAGAGTAAAACGAGAACCTAAATCCCATTGCTGTCAAGTGGATTCCAAATCATTGTGACCCTATCAGACAGAGTAGAACTGCCCCATAAGCTTTCCCAGGAGGGGCTGGTAGATTCAAACTGCCAACCTTTTGGTTAGCAGCCATACAGACTGGGAAAAATTTTTTTTGGCAACAGCATATTTAACAAGGGTCTAATCTCGAAAATATATAGAAAACTTCCACACCTCAACAACAGAAAACAAACAATCCAATCAAAGAAATTAACAAAGGACATTGTCTTAGGCTGGGTTCTCTAGAGAAGCAAAACCAGTAAAGTGTATAAATATATATATAGAGAGAGATTATATCAAGGAAACAGCTCACGTGATTGTAGAGGCTAGAACGTCCCAAGTCCATGGATCAGGGTAGAGGCCTCTCCCAAGTCACACAGCAGCAGAAGCTGGCAAGCCCAAGGTCGGAAGGTCGGAGAGCAGGGCTCCCACTCACAGGCTGTGCAGATCAAGGAATCTCAGTTTCCGCAGATAAGCCGACAGCTCAAGTCTCAAGAATGGGAGATGAGATGACAGGAAGCAGACGCAAGATCCAGAGAGAGCAAAAAGCCAGAACATCTGCTTATATACAGATGCAAGCCACACCCCCAAGGAGACTCCCTTTCATCTGATTGGCTACTCACAGTATATTCAATCATGGGAATGATTACATTAAAACACGGAGAATCATGGCCCGACCAAGTTGACACACAATCTTAACCATCACAGACATGAACAGACATTTCACCACAGAAGACATTCATGTGAATAACAAACACATGAAGAGATTCTCTTGCTCATTAGCCGTTAGAGAAATGCAGATTAAAACTACAATGAGATACCATCTCACCCCTGCAAAAATGGCACTGATCAAAAAAACAGAAAGGAACAAATGTTGACAAGGTTGTGGGGAGACTGGAACTCTTATACACGGCTGGTGGAATTGCAAAATGGTACAACCACTGTGCAAAATGGTATGATTCTTACTCAGAAAGCTAGAAATAGAAATACCATAGGATCTAGCAATCCAACTGCTAGGTATATATCCTAGAGAAATAAGAGCAGTGACACAAATAGACATATGCAAACCCATGTTCACTGCAGTATTATTCACAATAGGAAAAAGATGGAAACAACCTACGTGTCCATCCAGGGATGAATGGATAAACAAAATGTAGTACATACATATAATGGAATACTATGCAATGATAAAAAATAATCATGAGTCCGTGAAACATCTTATAATATGGATGAATCTGGAGGACATTATGCTGAGTGAAAAAAGTCAATCACGAAAGGACAAATACAGATGTGGTGAAATTGTTCACCACAGATTTGTAAGTAAACACAAGTAAGCCCATGCCTACCTTGCTTAATATAAACCAGTGCATACTTTCCTTGCTGGTTAATCTGCCCCTGCAGGGATAGGAGGGGGAGGGAAGGATAATCACTTACTAGAGCGTTGCTGTTGTTAGGTGCCATAGAGTCAGTTCTGACTCATAGCCACCCTATGTACAACAGAACGAAACACTGTTCAGTCTTGTGCCTCACAATCATTGCTATGTTTGAACCCATTGTTGCAGCCACTGTGTCAATCCATCTTGTTGAGAGCCTTTCTTTTTCACTCACCCTCTACACTACCAAGCATGATTTCCTTCTCTAGTGACTGATCCCTCCTGATAACATATCCAAAAAGGTGAGACAAAGTCTCACCATCCTCGCTTCTAAAGAACATTCTGGCTGTATAGCTTCCAAGACAGATTTGTTCGCTCTTCTGACAGTCCATACATACACACACACACACACACACACACACACACACACACACACACAAACATATAAAACAGAACACATAGGGGGCATAATTGTAAAAACTTCTTAGTCATATCTAAACGCCTCACGGGACTGAGTTACTGGGCTTGAAGGCTAAGAACCATAGTCTCAGGGTACATCTAGGTCAACTGGCATAACATAGTTCATAAATCTAATGTTCTACATCCTAGTTTGGTGAGTAGCATCTGGGGTCTTAAAAGATTTTGAGCAGCCATCTAAAATAGAACTATTGGTTTCTTCCTATATGGAGCAAAGGAGAGTGAAGGAAACTAAAGACTAAAGGAAGCAATTAGTCCACAGGACTAACAGCCCACATTAACCATAGCCTCCTCTAGCATGAAACCAGAAGAACTAGATGATGCCCGGCTACCACTACAGACCACTCTGACCAAGAACACAATAGAAAGTCGCAGTTGGAATGGGTGAAAATGTAGTAAAAAATTCAAATTCATAAAAAAGACCATACTTACTGGACTGACAGAGACTAGAAGAACCCGTTCCCCCCAACATTATCACTCTAAGACACCCTTTCAACGTGAAACTGAAACCACTCCCAGAGGTCACCTTTCAGCCAAATAATAAATTGGTCTATAAAATAAACAATACCCATGAGGAATGTGCTCTTTAGAATAATCAACTGTACAAGACCAAATGGGCAACATTTGCCCAAAAGCAAAGATGAAAAGGCAAGGAGGGCAGGGAAACTGGCTGGATGGAAATGCAGAAGGTAGGGTAGAACTGAGGAGAATGCTGACAAATTGCAGGAATAGCAACCAATGTCACGGAAAAATTTGTGTACGCGTTGTTGAACGGGAAAATAATTTGTTGTGTAAAGTTTCACCTAAAACACAATAAAATGTTCACAAAAAAAGAAAGAAAAAATGAATAACAAAAAAATTAATGAGAATCAACCAGAAAGGATGGTAAAGGATAGTCTAAAGAAAGGAAACTGTATATTCAAAGGTATAGAGGGGGTAAAAGTGCGGGTCACGTCTTTATATTCTGTAGAAAGGCATTTTGCCCATTTGGTGACAAGGTCTGTACATCTCTCCCTTACTACAGTTACTTCTCTTTTTCTGATTTTTAACTTAGATATGTATTATGATATAAATCATCCCCAAAATTGTGGCAAACAAGTTATATATACATATTTGTGCAGCATCAATATATCCTATCTATAATTTTCATTCCCTCCAGTGGATTCCTGAAGAACTTAACTAAGGCGGAACTTACATTGAAGCCATCCAGTTCTCTTGACATTTAGTGTTTATTTATTGTCTCAGAGTAGAGTGATATATTTTTATATATATACACACACACACACGTACATATATGTATACATATATGTGTATATATATACCTATATCTTTCACTAGTCGTCTGTCAGTTTGTCATACCGTGGTGGCTTGAGTGTTGCTTTGATGCTGGAAGCTATGCAACTAGTATCTGAAATACCAGTAGGGTGACACGTGGTGGACAGGTTTTAGTGGAGGTTATAGACTAAGACAGATTAAGAAGAAGAACCTGGCAGTCTACTTCTTAAAAGAAAAAAGAAAAGACTAGTGAAACCCATGAATAGCAGCAGAACATTGTCTGCTATATTGCCAGAAGATGAGCCCCTCAGGTTGGAAGACACTCAAAATACAATTGGGGGAGAACTGCCTTCTCAAAATAGAGTTGGCCTTAATATGAATGGAGTAAAGCTTTTGGGAACTTCATCTGCTGATGTTGTATGACTGAATATAAGAAAACAGCTGAAAACATCCACTAATACCCAGAATGTGGAATGTACAAAGTATGAATCTAGGAAAATTGGAAGTTGTCAAAAAAGAAATGAAACACATAAAGATCAATAACCTAGGCACTAGTGAGCTGAAATGAACTGGTATTGGCCATTTTAATCAGACAATCATATGGTCTACTATGCCTGGAATGACAAATTGAAGAGGAATGGTGTTGCATTCATCCTCAAAAAAAGAATTTAAAGATCTATCCTAAATTACAATGCTCTCAGTGATAGGATAATACCCATATGCCTACAAGTTAATATGACTATTATTCAAATTTACCCACCAACCACTAATACTATAGACGAAGAAACTGAAGATTTTTACCAACTTCTGCAGTCTGAAATTTACCAAACATGCAGTCAAGATGCATTGATAATTACTGATGGCTGGAATGGGAAAGTTGGAAACCAAGAAGAAAGACTGGTAGTAGGAAAATATGGCCTTGGTGATAGAAATGACACAGGAGATCACATGAGAGAATTTTGCAAGATCATCAGCTTATTTACTGCAAATACCTTTTTTCAACAATATAAACAGTGACTATACACATAGTGGTTAAGAGCTTGGCTGCTAACAAGAGGTCAGCAGTTTGAATCCACCAGTAGTCCCTTGGAAACTCTATGGAGGCAGTTCTACTCTGTCCTATAGGCTTGCTTTGAGTTGGAATTGACTTGACGGCAACAGGTTTTGGATACCTGTGGACCTAGCCAGATGGAATACACAGGAATCAAACTGACTACATCTGTGGAAAGATACAATGGAGAAGGTCAATATCAGAACAATAGTCAGAGCAATGACAGGTGCCAACTACGGAAAAGAGCATCAATTGCTGATACGCAAGTTTGAGTTGAAGTTGAGGAAAATTAAAAGAAGTCCAATGGAGTCAAAGTACAACCTTGAGTATATCCTACCTGAATTTAGAGACCATCTCAAGGATAGATTTGATGCATTGAACACAAATGATAGAAGACCTGAAGAGTTATGAAAGAATATCATATGATAAGAAGGCAAAAGGTAATTAAAAAGACAGGAAAGAACGAAAAGACCAAAATGGATGTCAGAAGAGACTCTGGAACATACAGTAGCTAAAATGACTGGAAGAAATGATCACTTAAAGAACTGAACAGAAGATTTCAAAGGGTAACTTGAGAAGACAAAGTAAAATGTTATAATGAAATGTGCAAAGACCTAAAGTTAGAAAACCAAAAGGGAAGAACACACTTGACATTTCTCGAGCTGAAAAAACTGAAGAAAAACTTCAAGCCTCGAGTTGCAATATTGAAGGGATCTACTGGCAAAATACTGAAAAATGCAAGAAGCTATCAAAAGAAGATGGAAGAAATACACAGATCCACTGTACCAAAAAGAATTGGTTGATGTTAAACCGTTTCAGGAGGCAGCATCTGATCAAGAACCAATGTTAGTGAGGGAAGAAGCCCAAGCTGCACTGAAGGTATTGACAAAAATCAAGGCTCCAGGAATTGATGGAATACCAATCGAGATGTTTCAACAAAATGATGTAGTGCTGGAAGTGCTCACTTGTCTATGCCAAGAAATTTGGGAGATTTTAGAAATTCATATTTGTGCCCATTCCAAAGAAAATTGATCAAACAGAATATGGAAATTATCGAAAATATCATTAATATCACACCCAAGTAAAATTTTGCTGAAGATAATTCAGAAGCTTTTGTAGCAGCCTATCAACAGGGAACTACCAGAAAATCAAGCTGGATTCGAAAAGGACTTGGAACGAGGGGTATCATTGCTGATGTCAGATGGATCTTGGCTGAAAGCAGAGAATACCAGAAATATGTTTACCTGTGTTTTATTGACTATGCAAAGGCATTCAACTGTGTTGATCAAAATAAATTACAGCTAACATTACAAAGAATGGGAATTCCAGAACACTTAATTGTGCTCATGAGAACCTGTACATAGATCAAGAGGTAGTTGTTGAGACAGAACAAGGGGATACTATGTGGTTTAAAGTCAGGAAAGGTGTGCATCAGGATTGCATCCTTTCACCATACCTATTCAATCTGTATGCTGAGCAAGTAATCGGAGAAGCTGGACTATACGAAGAAGAATAGGCATTAGGATTGGAGGAAGACTCATTAACAACCTGTGTTATGCAGATGACACAAACTTGCTTGCTGAAACTGAAGAAAATTTGAAGCACTTACCGAGGAAGATCAAAGACCACAGTCTTCAGTATGGACTATACCTCAGTATAAAGAAAACAAAAATCCTCAGAACCTGACCAATAAGCAATATCATGATAAATGGAGTAAAGACTGAAGTTGTCAAGGATTTCATTTTACTTGGATCCACATTCAATGCACATGGAAACAGCAGTCAAGAAATCAAAGGACTATTGCATCCGGCAAATCTGCTGCAAAAGCCTTATTTAAAGTGTTAAAAAGCAAAGATGTCACTTTGAGGACTAAGGTGCTCCTGATCCAAGGCATGGTATTTTCATTCACCTCATATACGTGCGAAAGTTGGACAATTTATAAGAAAGACCTAAGAAGAATTAGTGTCTTTGAATTATGGTGTCGGCAAAGAATATGAATATACCACAGACTGCCAGAAGAATGAACAATTTGTCTTAGAAGAAATACGGCCAGAATGCCCCTTAGAAGCTAGGATGGCGAAACTTCATCTCACGTACTTTGGACCTGTTATCAGAAGGGACCAGTCACTGGAGATGGACATCATGCTTGGTAAAGTAGAGGGTCAGTGAAGAAGAGGAAGACCCTCAATGAGATGGAATGACACAGTGGCTGCAAAAATGGGTTCAAACATAGCAAATTGTGAGAATTGCACAGGACTAGGCAGTGTTTCCTTCTGTTGTACATAGAATATGAGTTGAAACTGACACCTAACAGCAATATATATATATGGCTAGATATAGAGGTAGATGTAGATGTATGTACAGATACAGATATACAGATGCAGATAAAGATATGGAGGATAAAATATCATCTTGTCTCTCTAGCTAGACTGCAAACATTTTGAAGTCATATCTGATTATCTTTTTTAAACTTTTTGTATCTGGCCTTAGGCCATCTTTTTTGGATGATAATGATTCTCTATGGTTTAATGGTCAACAAATGTACACGTATATACATATATATATATAAAATATATACATATAGTTTGTTTGTCATTTGCCCATACTCTTAAAAGAAATAAAACAAATTTATTTGTTGATTATCTTATATCTGTTTTATTTCTTTAATGACTCATACAAATTCTGGATCACTTTCAACAGCAAGTGGTTCTTTGTAGACAAAGATAATCTACTGATCTTAGAAGCAAATACACAAAAATAAAATGTAATGGCTTCAGCTGAATTAAATCTCTATATGATCTATGTTCCTGGTGGTGTGCAAAGTTGAGTTGATTCCAACTCATAGTGACACTTATAGGACAGAGTAGAACTGCCTGATAGAATTTTCTAGGCTGTAATCATCACAGAAGCAGATCACCAGGTCTTCTCTCCTGCAGAGTGGCTAATAGTTTCGAACCACCAACCTTTTGTTTTGCAGCTGAGAAATCCAGCTCTGTGTTCTTCAGAGAACAGTCTTCTAAGAAAAAACATCATGAAGTTTAGTTTGCTAGAGGTATCAAGTTCATAACATAAGATGTTATGGCTAAAAACATCGAAGAATCCTGATATTTGTCCATCAGTCTCCAAAAATAGTTCTTTCTATATATGTGAATTGGGAGACCTCTTCCGGAAGTGTTTTGGTTTTGTGTTATGTTTTGTTGTTTAAAATAAATGTTAAGGCTACTTGAAAAGAATCAAAATTAAATAAAAGTAATCTGCATAAGATGTTTAGTGAGTGTTTCTATTGAGTGTCTATACTTGGAGAAAAAATAAAACCAGTCTCTATATAATAAACAGAGACTGAAGCAAATTGTTTGCCTAAGTTTTAATTAAAAAAGAATTTCACTGGAAATGGCTAAATAAACGAAATTCAGTTTCGACCTGATATATGATAAGGATTTTCTACTTTTACTTTGCTATTTTTGACATTTGGGATCACACAGAAGATGGATCATTCTTTCCTGTACTTTCTTTGAATTTGTTTAAGTGGTACAAGTAGAATTATGGAATAAGAAAATGGATTAACCTCTGCTGCAAGTCCAAACAAATGACTGTCAGGACTGACACTGGGATTTGCTCATCACAAGTATTTTACCATCTTTTCTTTAGTTAAAACATCTCTGCTTGCCTTTCTTTTTTTGAGGGGGGGATTCAAAAATGGGCATTTTTTAATTTTAATGTTGGTGAAAATAGACACAGCTGAACATATATCCATTCATCAGTTTCTGCATGTACAATTCAATAACATTGGTTGCATTCTTTACATTGTGTCTCCATGCTTGCTATCTCTCTCCATATTGTTTCACCACTGTTGACTTAGACTCACTACCCCCGAAACTTCCCATCTATACTTTAGATTTACCATTGACAGTTTGATCTCATATAGATAATTCTTTAAAAGAGCACAATGCTCATAGTGAACATACTTTATTCATTTAGCTATACATTTGTTCAGTATAAACAGACTTCAGGTGATAATTTCAGTTCATGGTTTGAAGATTTTCTCAAAGCCATAGATTCTGGGTTTCCTCCAGTCTCAATAGTTCCAGTAAGTCTGGATTCTATAAGAATATGAAATTCTGGTCCACATTTTTTCCCTTTTTGATAGAGATTCATCTACTGATTTCTTGATCAAAAAATTCAGTAATGGTACCCAGGCACCATCCTGTTCTTCTGGTCTCATGCTCGGGCAGTCTCTTTTGGAGGTTTCAGGCTATTGCCACCTGAGAGAGACCCTTTTAACAAGCTCTGTTGAGAGAATGCTGCACAGTCTATGTTCATGCTATGGAATTACAAGACAAATTTGCTTTCTCTGAGGGACTAAAATAGTTTCAGAATTCTCAAATGACTTAACAAACCTTTACTGAGGGTACTATCTGTATGAACTAATATGATAGAAGCTAGAGATACTAAAGGTCAGTAAGCACCCCCTAGACTCATAGGCTTAATTATCTTATAAGGGAAAACAAGCTAACATAAAACTATAATAGCTGGTTTTAAAATCAGTACTGGTTTACTTCATCTGTTTTCTTGCTCCTACTGGTGCTAGTGAATGTGAGAAGTACAAAATAAAATTAATCCTGAGAAAATAAGGAGAAAAAGGTAAGCAACAATTATACAGAAATTGAGCAATGTATGTAAAGATTTTTGACTATTTGATTATCCAAAATATTCTCCAGCAAGCTCTAAGTGTAAAAATGACTAAATCTAGCGAGTCGAACTGATGTTCACATCTTAACTCATGATTAATCTTACCGCCATAATTCACTTTTTTTTTAGAATTCGTTATGATCCCTTTATCATTTTGTAGAATAAAAACTGACCCTCTGCTTAAAAGTATTGCTGTCCAAGTCATCAAAAAGTCTTTGGTCTAAATGTCAGAAAAATCACTGCATTTCCCTCTGTCAGAGAACCCACCGTTCATTCTCATAGCACTGGTGACAATAAGTGCCCATTAGGCTCTTAATGCAATTGTGTCTTAATGTCCCTGGTGAATGTGATCTTGTTTGGGGAAATGGGATTTTCCTTTGCAGATGTTATCATTATGTTAATGAAGTCATACTCAAGTAGGTTCCTAATCGTAATCTCTTCTGACTGGCATTTTATAAAAGAGAAAGACAGAAATGGAAACAGAGTCACACACACAGAGACACCATGTTACAACAGAAGCAGATGCATCTATAAGTAGCAAAGGAACACCAACAGTTGCCAGCAGTCATTGGAAACCAGGAGAGAGGTATGTAACATTTTCTCTCTCAAAGGCCCCAGAAGGAATTAACACAGGCTAGAGCATGATTTGGACTTCTAGCTTCCAGAATTATGAGAAAATAAATTTCTGTTCTTTAAAGCCACCCACTTTGGGGTATTGTGTTATGGCAGCCTTAGGGAACTAAGATACTAACCCTCACACATTTTAGAGACGAAACATATATGTTCATTATATTTATGAAAAGAGTATACCTCGTTGTCTTAGTTTCCTAGTACAATTACAGCAAAAATACCACAAATGGGTGGCTTTAAAGAACAGAAAATCATTACCTCATAGTTTTGGAGGCTAGAGGTCCAAATTAGGACATCAGCTCTAGGAGCAGGTGCTTCCTTGTTGATAGCCCCAGGCATTTCTTGGCATTCCTTAGATTGTAGACAGATTCTCACATGGTCTCTTCCCCCTGTATGTGTCTCTGTGTCTATTCTGTGATTTTTATAAGAGGTCACTCAGAAGGGATTAGGTTTAGAACTCACCCTACTCAGGTAGGATTTCATTAACATAACAAAATAAAAGTCCTATTTCCAGAGTCTCATTCACAGACACAGGGGATAGGACATCAACCTATCTTTTTTTTTTTTTTTTTGGTGGTGGTGGGGTGGGGTGGAGAACAATTAAATCTATAACATCTATCACAGAGGTGTCTCTAAAATATGGCAGGTATGCCATGTGCCCTGAGCGTTACTTGAAGGGGGGCGGGGAGCACCACTGAACAGTTTCCATCGATCCGGTATGACCCAGAATCCTTCCTCAAGCATGGTAGACACAGAAGCATAGAGAAGGAAAGTAGAAGAGGACACTTGTCCCTGGGCACAAGTCCAAGGGGAAGCCAGGCAAGGCATGGAATGACATTCTGAGGCACCATATATATGAAAGGTGCCTGACTGAGGCAGCTGGACGAGAGGGGGGAACGTGTTTCTGCAGATGCATTGCCAAGCTATCAGTGTCTATTCATCTTGAAATTGGGGGCTACAATTTAGAGATTGCCCCTGACTGCTTGCATTGGGGAGGCGCAATTTAGAGATTGCGCCCCGGCACTTGATACTTACCCCCCTGCAGGGGCACAGTTTTATTGCTTCCATAGACGCTGTTTTCCATAGATACGCCTGTGATCCTTTATCTTAATTTTCTTGTTGTTATTATTTTATTTTCCTTAATTTTTTGCATATTAAATCAGAAATACATATGTTTCATCACGTCATTGTTCAATGATTATTTCTTCTTCGGCTTTCGGATATAAAATGTCTTCTTTCTACAACTGGGAGAAGTATAAAATTCTATTATCTACACTTTCATTTTTTCCATGTTGAAGTTTTTAATGTATTTATAATATATTGAAAAGCATGATATTCAGTTTTAATATGATCTGCTTTTATCCAAAATGATAGTCATATTTTCATAATATAATTTACTAAATTTTTTTTGAAAATACTTTTCAAAAATAAACTCACATAATGATTAGATTTGAGTACCTGCTTGGTAGTTAAACACAGACCACAAGTGAATCTACATTTCACTCCTTAGTAGCTGTGTAACCTTGAGTGAATCACATAATGTTCTTAAGTTTCATCTATAAAATGGAGAGAATAATTTGCTGTTGTTAGGTGCCATCGAGTTGGGTTCGGCTCAGAGCACCCTGCGTACATCAGAACTAAACCCTACCCGGTTCCACGCCATCCTCACAATTGTTACTATGTTTGAGTCCCTTGTTGCAGCCACGGTGTCAATCTGTCTTGTCGAGGGTCTTCCTCTTTTTCACTGACCCTCTACTTTACAAAACATGATGTCCTTCTCCAGGGACTAGTCACTCTTGATAACAAGTCCAAAGCAAGTTAGATGAAGTCTTGCCATCCTCTTCTAAAGAGCATTCTTGTACTTTTTCTTAGACAGATTTGTCCCTTCTGACAGTCCATGGTACATTCAATATTCTTTACCAACACCATAATTCAAATGCATCAATTCTTCGGTCTTCCTCATTCATTGTCTAGTTTCCGAATGCATATGAGGTGATTGAAAACACCATGGCTTGGGTCAGACGTCCATTAGTCCTTAAAATAACATCTGCTTTTTAATATTTTAAAGAGGTCTTTTACAGCAGATTTGCCCAATGCAATATGTCATTCAATTTCTTGACTGATGCTTCCATGGGCATTGATTGTGGATAGAACTAAAATGAAATCCTTGACAACTTCAATCTTTTCTCCGTTTGTCATGATGTCGCTTATTGGTCCAGTTGTGGAAAGTCTGATTTTTTTATGTTGAGGTGTAATCCATACTGAACGTTGTAGTCTTTGATCTTCATCAGTATATACTTCATATCCTTTTCATTTCAGCAAGCAAGGTTGTGTCATCTGCATATGGCAGGTTGTTAATGAGACTTCTTCTAATCCTGACTTCCCCTTCTTCTTCATGTAGTCTAACTTCTTGGATTATTTGCTCAGTATACAGATTAAGTAAGTATTGTGAAAGGTACAACCCTGACGCACAGCTTTCCTGATTGTCAACTATGCAGTATCTCCTTGTTCTGTTCGAACGACTGCCTCTTATTCTGTGTACAGGTTCCGCATGAGCACCGTTAAGTGTTCTGAAATTCCCATTCTTTGCAATATTATCCATAGTTTGTTATGATCCACACAGTCCAATGCCTTTGCATAGTCAATAAAACACTGGTAAACATCTTTCTGGTATTCTCTGCTTTCAGTCAAGCTCTATCTGACATCAGCAATGATGTGCCTAGTTCCATGTCCTCTTCAGAATCCAGCTTGAATTTCAGACCGTTTCCTGTCAATGTACTGCTGCAACCCCTTTTGAATTATCATCAACAAATTTTACTTGTGAGTGATATTAATGATATTGCTCAATAATTTCCGCTTTCTGTTGGATAACCTTTCTTTGGAATGGGCACAAATATGAATCTCTTCCAGTCAGTTGGCCAGGTAGCTGTGTTCCAAATTTCTTGGCTTAGATGAGTGAGTGCTTCCAGCATTGCATCCCGTTGTTAAAACATCTTCATTGTTAGTCCATCAATTCCTGGAGCCTTGTTTATCGTCAATGCCTTCAGTGCAGCTTGCACTTCTTCCTTCAGTACCATTGGTTGTTGATCATATGCTACCTCCTGAAATAGTTGAATGTCAACCAATTCTTTTTGGTACAGTGACTTTGCGTATTCCTTACATCTTGGTTTTTTCTTTTTTTTTTTTTTTAAAGCAGGTAATAGTATCTGCTTAATAGGATGGTTATGAGAATTAGATGAGATGATGTATACTGAAGGCTGTTGTCTTGATACACGCAAAGTGCTAGTAAATGTTAGTGTTGAGCACCATCATGCATAACCTCAACCAAGTGCAATGAACAGCTACCCTTTTGTTGTACTTTTTTCAATCATATTTCTATCACATCTTATGTGTTTCAACACAAGATGGACCACATTGTATGAATAACTTTTAAATTTCTTCAGTTTTATTATGATATGATATTTTTATATCATTATTTTTTAAAATGTTATTTTCACAGCTGTATAATATGCATGTAGATGCGCAATAAATTGCTTTGGCATTGCTCTGTTATTGGACACTTAAATCATTTCCAATTGTTCACTATTATGGATAAAGCATCAATGATATTCTTTGTGCACACATCTTTCCCTGTATCTCTTACTATTCTCCTTGGATAAATTGCTGTAAGGAGAATTACTGAGTTAGGTCTGGTAACATATACTGCATTGTTTTCCAGAAAAGTTGATCTAATTTATGGTACAAACAGCAGTTCCTGTCTCACTGCAACCTTGTCTGTACTAAGTGTATTTTAAAAATCTCAGGCAGCTTGATAATACAAATATGGTATCCCATTGATATTTTCTTTTCAATTTGATTCCTGGTCAATATCAAAATTCTTATATGCTTATTAGTCATTTGAGTTTCCCCTTTTGCAAATAGCTGCTAGGTGCTCTTTTCCTATTTGTCTATGTGGGGATTTGTGTATTCCCTATTCTTTTTTAAGAGTTTTTCAAACATTTAAGATTTTCTGGACTTTGCTTTGAATTATTTTATGATATTTCTTAACATATGGATATTTTAATTCCTAATGTAGCCAAATCTATCAATATTTCCTTTGAGTTTTTGTTAACTGGTTTATGATTTTATTATCTTCTTATTTCCAAAGTTCTTTCATCTGAGTCTCCAACTGTTTGTTTCATTCAATTCAGATATATTTTATACATTTAAATTTATATTAACAGAGCAATTTATTTCGTGTATTATATAACATGAAGATCTACCTTTATTTTTTTCTTTTGTCAACTAATTGTTCCACCTATTTTTTTATTTTATTTTATTTTTACTGTACTTTAGGTGAAGGTTTATAGAACAAATAGTTTCTCATTAAACAGTCAGTACACATATTGTTCTATAACATTGGTTGTTCCATCTATTATTGACTGAATATTTATTTTTCTACTCTATTATCTATAATGGTACATCTATCTTTTAGAAATTTATTCTATAATTAAAAATTCATTATATGTTCATTTAAAAATGCTAGTAAATATAGTAAAGACAAGATCAAATCACCCATAAACTTATACATCCCAGAGACACTCTCTTCTAAAAATGTTGGTACATGTTTTTCTAAACATGAAAATTTAGTTATAGAATTTTTTTTTTTTTTTTTTTTACAAATACAATGTAATACTCTGCATTTTAAGCTTTTCAGTATTCATTGGAAAAATGTTTATTTTTCTTCTACTCTGTGTCAGGCATTGTGCTAAGTGATGATAGGGGTACAGTGGTGGAGTTGACAGAGTCTGCCCTTATGCGGTTTATCAGTAAAAGGTGATATTAAAGTAAAATCACATGAGCAGTTCATTATTATAGTGCTGATAAATGGGATCAAGAAGGAAAAGAGAATGCTTAAGGAAAATGTAACAGGAGGACCTCATATTTTCTGGATATTCAGGGAAGTTGTCCCGAGAAAGTATTATTTAATCCCTGAAGGATGATCAAGGTTAAATAAATCCTTTCAGGCTGTGGAATTTCCTCTAAAGCTATCAGGGGGAAAAAAAAAAATTCACTTCGAACTTTTGTCAAAACTCTTGCAGGGAGTACTGATCTTCTGATTGAAATTAAATGTATCCGTGGTAGTCATTAGATTTGTTTGGGAATATATTTTTTAAAATACTGATTTCTAGATTTCTAGAATTTTTTTTTCCATTTGCTGTTGTGTCACTCTGATTTGTGACAACCCCATGTGTGTTAGAGTAGAACCGTGTTCCATAGGGTTGTCAGTGGCTGACTTTTTGAAAGCGGATCACTAAAAGGTGGATTCAAACCTCCAACCTTTCTATTAGTAGTCAAGTGTACTAACCATTTATACCACCCAGGGACTCCTCTAGAATATTACATTTGATAAACAACTTGGAAAGCAACATTTTAAAATATTTAATTTAAAATGTGGGAAAAGAACATTTACTTTACAAAAGTATTTTAAGAAAGGTTTTCTTTAAAGTGCTTATCAATCTCTCTTGTTGTTGTTAGGTGCTGTCCAGTTGGTTCTGACTCTTACCTATCCTATGTACAATAGAATAAAACGCTGCCCGGTACTGCACCATCTTCACAATTATTGCTATGCTTGAGCCCATTGTTGCAGCTGCTGTGTCAATCTATCTTTTTTCACTGGCCCTCTACCTTACCAAGCATGATGTCCTTCTCCAGGGATTGGTACCTCCTGATAACCTGTCCAAAGTACATGAGACGATGTCTCACCATCCTCATTTCTAAGGAGCATTTTGGCTGTACTTCTTCCAAGACAGATTTGTTCCTTCTTCTGGCAGTCCATGGTTTTTTGTTGTTGTTAGGTGCCATCAAGTCAATTCCAGCTCATAGCTACCCTATGTACAACAGAATGAAACATCATCTAGTCCTGCACTATCCTCATAATCGTTGCTACGTTTGAACCCACTGTTGCAGCCTCTCTGTTAATCCCATCTCCATAGTATATTCAATATTCTTCACCAACACCATAATTCAAATGCATCAATTCTTCCCTAGAAGGACTTAAAACAGAATTTGACTTATAATAATAATAAATTTGCAAGTCCCTGAAACCATATATTTAATATAAAATAAGGTAAATCTATGTCAACACTTGTAAAAATATACTTTCCATAGGTTTGATTACATTCCACTGTGTTTGACATTCTGTATTGGGCTCATATTTTAAGAAATGCCAATACCACCAAAGTAACCTTCCTAACAGGAATAATGATGTATTAATAAAAATTAGAAATGCCCTCCAGCAATATGTGGCCTGAATTCATGTGGTAGTGGAAAGGTGGTTGTTGTCAAAGTGTTAAAGGTTGTGGGTCCATTCCAACTCACAGCGGCCATATATGACAGAGTGGAGCTGCCCGATAGGATTTCTTAGGCAATAATTGCTACAGGAGTAGATTACCAACTCTTTTGTCCAGAAGAACTGCTGGTGGGTTCAAACCGCTGAGCTTTCTAGAGGTCTTGAAATTAGGTGATCACATTTTAAGTCTCTGCCTTGCCTCTTATTATCTAACTGACCGCAGGGAAATTATTTCACCTTTCTGAATGGGTTTCTTCTGTATTGGGGTAACCCATTACCTTCGAGTTGGTTCTGACTCACAGTGACTCTATAGGACAATACAGAACTGCCCTATAGGGTTTCCAAGGCTGTAATGTTTATAGAAGCAGACTGCCACAACTTTCTCGCTCGGAGAGACTTGTGGATTCTAACTGCTGACCTTTCACTTAACAGTTGAGCGCTTAACTAGCGCACTGACAAGGCTCCTTATATATTGGGGTACTGGCCTAATATATAGTACCATTTTGAATCTTGTATGGTATTTGTGAAAATAGTTTTAAAAGTATACAACTTTTTATACTTTTATGCTCTTCACGCTTTATGGATATCTGTAATAGCCATATTATACTTTGTAGCAAAATTAAGTGTGAGTTTGCCAATAATATTTAGAATTTTGATAACTGGAAGTATTATCTTCACTGAGTTGGGTAGATAGAAACCCCAAAATCAAAGCTTAATTTTATGGCCTGTACATAAAATCCAAGTCACCTCTGGTAAAGTTTAACTGTTATTGACAACTGTACATGCAACCCCAGCTCTACTTCAGTTGAAAGCTGACTCTGAAGGCAATTGAACACACTAAGCATTTCCCCTCATGGTTCACAATCATCGAAACACCTGAGCCGAAAACATAAAAAGACTTTGTGTTGATTCACTGTAATTCATGAGACTCAAGGGCCCTCCACATATTTCAAATCCTGTCAGAAATTAGGGTGATGGTCTTCAAGTGACTGCAGAGTGAAATAAGAATGAATTCAGTCAAGAAAATACCTCTTACACTGATTGTTTGAAAGAAACACTGCTAGTAGTGAACACCTGTGCCACTTGACTTTACAATAATTTTATGTGTCCTATTAAAATACTTTCTTTTGGAGTGGCAAGGTAGAGCTACCAACATGCAAGGAAATTGAGAACAGCTTCCGATAGATGGATATTTTAATTTCTATTAGTCTACAAAATTATTTTCCCTGTGAAGGTGCGTATTATTTCCTCATCACACATCTCAGAAAAAGTCCATGCTCAGCTTCAAACAATGCTGTTATGTACAATAATCTGACTGCATAAGTAAAGCCTCATAGGTTTGTCAAAGTGTCTAATATGTTAAACTACATGAGTAATGAATCATAATTTTTCACTTATGGAGATTAATTTTCTGGACCATGAAATTCAGTGTTCATGTAGTACTTTAGGATTTAGACCTTTCAAGATTTAGGGAAAAAAGCCCTTGTCTTAGTCATCTAGTGCTGCTACAACAGAAATACCACAAGTGGATGACTTTAACAAAGAGAAATTTATTTCTTCTCAGTGAAGTAGGCTAAAAGTCCAAATTCAGGAAGTCAGCTCCAGGGGAAGGCTTTCTCTCTCTGTCGGCCTTCTCATCAATGTTCCCCCAGACTAGGAGCTTTTCTGTGCAGGAACCCTGGGTCCAAAGGACACGCACTGCTCCTGGCACTGCTTTTCTGGTAGTAGGAGGTCCCCACTCTCTGCTTGCTTCCCTTTTCTTTTATCTCTTGTAAGATAAAGGGTGGTGCATGCCACACCCTAGGGAAACTCCCTTTACATTAGATCAGGGAAGTGACCTTAGTAAGGGTGTTACCCTAACCCTCTTTAACATAAAATTACAATCACAGAATGGAAAACAACCACACAGTACAGGGAATCATGGCCCAGCCAAATTGATACACACATTTTTGGGGGGACATAATTAAATCCATAACAGACATTATTAAAAATATTTTCTATATTAGGAATTCCTTAGAAACATTATTGGTATTTTTTAAAACCAGTAAGTGACTCAAATAAAGAACCAAACCCTCAGGAACATTCTTTAGGTCAAAACTTCTTCCAATTCTGCTTAAAATACTAATCATGGACTTTTTTTTTTTTTAAGCTATTACTGTGTTGTAGACATTATTCTGAGTACTTTTGTTTAGTGTCTCTGCAATTATTATCACAAGCCCATCAAACAGGTACAATTTGGGTCTCAACTTCACAGATGAAAAATTAAGGCTTCTAAAGTTTAAGTAAGTTATTCAAGTTGTGAAAATAGAATTCAAATCCAGGTCTGACTCAAAGTCTATGATATTCTATGCTTGAGGCCTAAGTAGAGAAATGAGAGGTAAGTAGAGATGAAATCTACCAACTGTGAAGAAGAAGAGAACTTCTAACAGCTTCTGGGAATAGTACTATTT
This sequence comes from Dugong dugon, assembly GCA_030035585.1. Lineage (NCBI taxonomy): Eukaryota > Metazoa > Chordata > Mammalia > Sirenia > Dugongidae > Dugong > Dugong dugon. The sequence continues at coordinate 54,757,327 of CM057467.1, read as the reverse complement.
CAGACTACCATATTATATATATATATATATATTAAGCCCTGGTAGTATGGTGGATAAGTGCTCAACTCTAGATCAGCAGTATGAACCCACCAGCTGCTCTGCAAGAGAAAGACGTGGCAGTCTGCTTCCATAAAGATTCAGCCTTGGAAATCCTATGGGGTAGTTCTACTCTGTCCTATAGGTTCTCTATGAGTCGGGGTCAACTTGATGGCAATGGATAGGTCTGGTGGTGCAGTGATTAAGAGCTCAGGCTGCTAACCAAAAGGTCTGCAGCTCGAATCTACCAGCCATGGATGGAAACTCTACGGGGCAGTTCTACTCTGTCCTGTAGATCATTATGAGAAGACTCAACAGCAACGGGTTCATATATATATGTATGTGTGTGTATGTATGTACGTATATATATATATATGTACACATATATACACTATCACTTATAACTCCACTTCTAAGCATACATACAACAGAAAAACACACACATTTTCTCTAAAAGATGTAAGTAAGAATATTTATAGTAATATGATTCATACTAGCCAAGAAATTGAAACAATCCAAATGTCAACCAACAGGATAATTGATAAACATGTTTATTAATATAGTCAAATGCAATATACCCATGAGAATTAACAAATGCAACAGCATGGATGAATGTTACCCAATGTTGATCAAAATAAATCAGACAAAAAAGGCACATATGGTATAATTATATTTATATAAAGTGCAAATATACATACAAGTAATCTATGGGACTAGAAATCCAGATATAGTTAACCTTGGTGGTGTGGGGCAAAATGGTGACTGGGATGAGTCATGAGGGGGCTTCTCTGGTATAAGTAATATTTTATTTCTTCCTCTGGGTATAGGTTACATATATATGATCAATTTAAAGCAAAACAATTTTGTTGTTGTTGTTAGGTGACATCCAGTCAACTCTGACTCATAGCAACACTATGTACAACAGAACAAAACACTGCCCAGTTCTGTGACATATTTGAGCCCATTGTTGTAACCACCATGTCAAGCCATCTCATAGAGGGCCTTCCTCTTTGTTCCTGACCCTCACTTTACCAAGCATGATGTCTTTCTTCAGGGACTGGTCCCTCCTGATAACATGTCCAAAGTACGTAAGATTAAGTCTTGACATCCTTGCTTCTAAAGAGCACTCTGGCTGTATTTCTTCCAAGACAGGCTTGTTCATTCTTCTGGCAGTCCATGGTATATTCAATATTCTTTGCCAACACCATAATTCAAAGACATCAATTCTTCTTCAGTCTTTCTTATTCATTGTCCTGGTTTCACATGCATATGAGGCAATTGAAAATATCTTAGCTTGAGTGAGGCATACCTTTGACTCAAAGTGATATCTTTGCTTTTTAACACTTTAAAGAAGTCTTTTGTAGCAGATTTGCCCAATGTAATATGTTGTTTGATTTCCTGACTGCTGCTTCCATTAGCATAGATAGTGGAGCCTAGCAAAATGAAACCCTTGACAACATCAATCTTTTCTCCATGTGTAATGATGTTGCTTATTGGTCCAGTTGTGAGGATTTTTGTTTTCTTTATGTTGAAGTGTAATCCATATGAAGGCTGCAGTCTCTGACCTTCATCAGTCAGTGCTTCAAATCCTCTTCGCTTTCAGCAAGGAAGGTTGTGTCATCTGCATAATGCAGGTTATTAATGAGTCTTCCACCAATCCTGATGCCGCATTCTTCTTCATATAGTTCAGCTTCTCGGATTATTTGCTCAGCACATAGATTGAATAAGTATGGTGAAAGGATATAAACTGGATCCTCACATTTCTTGATATTAACTATGCAGTATCCCCTTGATCTGTCCTAACAACTGCCTATTGGTCTATGTACAGGCTCCACATGGACACAATTAAGTGTTCTGGAATTCCCATTCTTAATAATGGTAGCCATAATTTGTTGTGATACACACAGTCAAATGCCTTTGCATAGTCAATAAAACACAGGTAAACATCTTTATGGTAGTCTCTGCTTTCAGCCAAGATCCATCTGACGTCAGCAATGACATCCTTCGTTCATATCCTTTTCTGAATCTGGCTTGAATTTTTGGCAGTTCCCTGTCAGTGTACAACTGCAACCGCTTTTGAATGATCTTCAGCAAAATTTTTCTTGCATGTGATATTAATGATACAGTTTGATAATTTCCACATTCTTTTGGATCACCTTTCTTTGGAATAGGCATAAATATGGATCTCTTCCAGTCCGTTGGTTAGGTAGCTGTCTTCCAAATTTCTTGGCATAGATGAGTGAGCACCTCCACTGCTGCATCTGTTCGTTGAAACATCTCAACTGGTATTCCATCAATTCCTGGAGACTTGTTTTTTGCCAGTGTCTTCAGTGCAGCTTGGACATCTTCCTTAAGTTTCATAATTTTTTGATCTTATGCTACTTCCTGAAATCATTGAATGTCACCCAATTCTTTTTGGTACAGTGACTCTGTGTATTCCTCCATCTTCTTTTGATGCTTCCTGCTTCGTTCAGTATTTTGCCCATAGAATCCCTCAATATTGCAACTCTAGACTTGAATTTTTTTCTTCAGCTCTTTCAGCTCGAGAAATGTCAAGTGTGTTCTTCTCTTTTGGTTTTCTAACTCTAGGTCTTTGCACATTTCATTATTATATTTTACTTTGTCTTCTGGAGCTACCCTTTGAAATCTTCTGTTCGGCTCTTTTACTTCATCATTTCTTCCATTCATTTTAGCTACTCTATGTTCAAGAGTAAGTTTCAGACTCTCTTCTGACATCCATTTTTGTCTTTTCTTTCTTTCCTGTCTTTTTAATGACCTTTTGCCTTTGTTTGTTGTACTGTAGTGGCTTGCATGTTGCTGTGATACTGGAAGATTTGTCAGCAGTATTACAAATACCAGCAGGGTCGCCCTGGGTGGACAAGTTTCAGCAGAGCTTCCAGACTAAGACAGACTAGGAAGAAGGAACTGGTAGTCCATTTCTTAAAAAAAATTGGCCAGTGAAAATCTTATGAAATGCAGCAGAACATTGTCTGACATAGCGCCGGAAGATGAGTCTCTCAGGTTGGAAGGGACTCGAAATACAACTGCGGAAGAGCTGCCTCCTCAAAATAGAGTTGACCTTAATGACAGGGATGAAGTAAAGCTTTCAGGACCTTCATCTGCTGATGTGGCACAATTCAAAATGAGAAGAAGCAGATGCAAACATTCATTAATAATTGGGAAGTGGAATGTATGAAGTATGAATCTAGGAAAATTGTAAGTGGTCAAAAATGAAATGGAATGCATAAAATGGGTATCCTAGCCATTACAGAGCTGAAATGAACTGGAATTGGCCATTTTGAGTCAGAAAACCATATGGTCTACTATACCAGGAATGACAAATTGAAGAGGAATTGTGTCGTGTTCATCGTCAAAAAAAGCATTTCAAGTTCTGTACTGAAGTACAATGCTGTCATTGATAGGATAATATACTTATGCCTGCTAGGAAGACCAGCTAATATGACTATTATTCAAATTTACATACCAACCACTAAGGCCAAAGCTGAAGAAACTGAAGATTTTTACCAACTTTTGCAGTATGACATTGATCAAACATGGAATCAATATTAATTGATAATTACTGGTGATTGGAATGTGAAAGTTGGAAACAAAGAAGGATTGGTAGTTGGAAAATATGGCCTTGGTGGTTTCTGCCAAGTGTTCGGAGACGCTTGATAGAATTTTGCAAGACCAATTACTTCTTCGTTGCAAATACCTTTTTTAAACAACATAAACAGAGACTAAACACATGGATCTTAGTGGACTGAAAACACAGGATTAAATCAACTACATCTGTGGAAAGAGATGATGGAAAAGCTCAATATCATCAGTCAGAACAAGGCCAGGGGGCAACTTGGAACAGATCATCAATTGCTCAGATGCGAAGTTCAAGTTGAAGCTGAATAAAATTAAAACAAATTTATTAGGGTATGACTGACATACCATAAAATCGACATATAGAAAGTGTAAAATTTGATACATTTTAATGTATGTATAGGCCCATGAAACTTTCACTACAATCAAGATAGTAAACATATTCCTCCCTCCTACCCTTCCCTTCCACCATCCAGATCAGGAACTACTGGTTTGTTTCCTGTCACTATAGATTAACTTGTATTTCTAGAGTTTTATATAAATGTAATTATTCAGTATTTATTCTTTTTCTGTCTGGCTTCTTTCACTCAATATAATTACTTTGAGATTCATCCATATTGTTGTGTATACTGAGTTAATTTTTCTAATGTTGATTAGTATTCTCTTGTATGAAAGAGTCCTGGCTGCTCAGTGGTTAAGCAATCGGCTGCTAACCAAAAGGTCAGAGGTTTGAACCCACACAGCGGCTCTGCAGAAGAAAAGACCTGGCATCGTCTGTTCGCATAAAGATTACAGCCTAGGAAACCCTATGGGGCAGTTCTACTCTGTCATATAGGGTCATTATGAGTCAGAATCAACTCTACAATATGTTACTCTTTCACCAGTTGATGGATCTTTATTTCCATTTTGTGTGTATTACAAATAAAGCTGCTATGAGCATTTTTATACAAGTCTTTATATGGCTATATGTTTCCTTTTCTCTTGGGTAGTTCACATTTTGAAAATTCAAATTGCAGTACATTTATAGTTTGTGCTCTCCTATATATGATATACTTCAATTGAAGATTTACTTTGGAAAAGGCTTTATGATAAATAAATCAGAATATTTAGCACAGAGCAATAAGTAAAGACATACTTTAAGAAAATTCTCAGAACTATTAAAAAAAAAAAATTCTAAGTATAAAAATGGAAGCTGTAATCCAGAAGCAAAATACTTGAATTGCTATAGTAAAGAATATTCTACAGTTTTTATACCAAAATAAATAAATAAATAAAACTTTACTGGAGAGGCCACAATTAGTTGCTCCAGTGGATAATGACAGTTGAACACAGCCTTCCAGCCATCCCTGCCAACATGACTGACACATGAGAAAAGCCATTTTAGATCCTGCCCAACCCACCAGTCAGCCAAAAAAACTCAGGTTGTCTCTGCAATGTTGTGTGTAATGAAAGCATCTCCCAGCTGAATCCTGCCCAAATTCCTAACTTACAGCATCCATCTTGAGGTATAATAAAATGATTGCTGTTTCAAGATAATATGTTTTGGATAGCTTGTTACAACTGATAACTGGAACAAAAGGCTTGAATTGGATTTAGGTGATAGGTAAACAAAGGAGGCAGTACAGAAGAGAGAGTAGAAAGAAGAGGAATAGAACATTGGTTTTCAACTTTGACTAGCACTGGGATCACTTAGGGAGTGTTGTTAAAACATAAACAAACCCCTGTGTTCCACCTTCAAGTATCTCATTAATTAGTATGGAATAAGGCCTCAGCACTGGGACTTTTAAAATCTTCCTAGGTGATTCTAATATATAGCCTAGTTTTACGATTACTGGAGTTGTTGTGTTGTTGTGTACAGTTGAGTCAATTCTGACTCATAGCACCTGAATAGGATGGAGTAGAACTGCCCCATGGGGTTTCCAAGGCTGTGATCTTTACAGAAGTAGATTGCCATATCTTTCTCTGTGGCTGATGGGTTTTAACCACTGACGTTTCTGGTAAGAGTTAAGCACATAATCACTGTGCCACCAGTGCTCCTTCAAACCACTAGAGTAGGGTATATTAATTCCTTGTCTTTCATGAGTAGTCGAAATGTACATTTCATTCCTTAAATTTTATATGCAGAGAATATACATTAAACAATATATTTTTTTAAATTTTTTCCCTTACAAAAATTTATACATACCTTGTTATGTGACCCTAATTGCTCTCCCCATACTGTGACAGCACACTCCTCCTTTCCACCCTGATTCCCCATGTCCATTCAACCAGCTCCTAACCCTCTCTGCCTTCCCATCTCACCTCTTGACAGAAGCTGCCCGTTTAGTCTCTTGTACCTACTGGAGCTAAGAGGCACACTCCTCATGAGTATCACTTTATGTCCCACAGTCCAGTCCAATCCCTGTCTGAAGAGTTGGCCTCGGAAATTGTTTTCATTCTGGGCTGATAGAGAATCCAGGGGCCATGTTTTCCAGAGTTCCTCCAGGCTCAGCCAGACAATTAAGTCTGGTCTTCTTACTAGAATTTGAGTTCTGCACCCCACCTTTCTCCTGCTCCATCCAGGACTCTCTGTTGTGTTCCCTGTCAGGGTAGTCATTCGTGGTAGCCGGGCACCATCTAGTTCTTCTGGTCTCAGGCTGATGAATTCTCTGGTTTATGTGGCCCTTTCTGTCTCTTGGGCTACTACTTTCCTTGTGTCTTTGGTGTTCTTCATTCTCCTTTACTCCAGGTGGTTGGGACCAATTGATGCAACTTAGATGGCCACTTGCAGCTTTTAAGATCCCAGACACCACTCACCAAAGTAGGATGCAGAACATTTTCTTAATAAGCTTTGTTATGCCAATTGACCTGGATGTCCCCTGAAAGCTTGGCCCCCAGACCCCTACCCCCGCTACTCTGTCCCTCAAAGTGTTTGATTGTATTCAGGAAACTTCTTAGCTTTGGTTTAGTCCAGTTGTGCTGACTTCCCCTGTAGTGTGTGCTGTCCTTCCCTTCACCTAAGATAATTCTTATCTACTATCTAGTTAGTAAATAACCCTCACCGTCCCTCCCCACCGTCGTAACCATCAAACAATGTTTTCTTCTGTGTTTAAACCTTTTCTCTGGTTCCAGTGGTATTATACAGTATTTGTCCTTCTGTGCCTGACTAAATTCACTCAGCATAATCATTAAACAATATTTTGAAAAAACTTAAAGCTAACTCTGGATAGATAGGAAAATCATCAGAAAAAAACAAAGCACTGTTCTTATATAAAATAACAGAAACCAAAGAAAAAATATAAAAAGAAAATGCGTAAATATGTAACTAAACTAAAATGAAACACATCAGTTAAAAGTGTGTTCTCTTAAAATGATCTGGTTAAGCGACAAATATGCTCACAATGAGTGATAAAACCAAAATACATCAAACTAATACTCAGCATATATTTTTTTCAGGCAGATGTTAAAAAGTAAAAAAAAAAGTAAAAATTAATTTTTAACAATCAACGAAAATCACTAATAGCAAAAGAAGGTTATTTTTAATAAATAAAAGTAAAAAAGAAAAATGAAATATTACTGACCAGATAACAAATTACCAAAGTATATATGAAGGGAAAAAAAAAAAAGACTTTAATATGTCTTTCTTTGATTTTGTCCTCATAAGTGGGCAAAAACTAAATATGAATAAAGAATTTGAGTATTAGGGCCAATAAGTCTGAATTAATAGATAATACATCAAACTGTGGAGCCCTGGTGGTGTAGTAGTTAAGTGCTCAGCTGCTAACCAAAAGGTGGGAAGTTCAAATCCACCAGCCATTTCTTGGAAACCCTGTGGGGCAGTTCTACTCTGTCCTATAGGGTCACTATGAGTCAGAATCAACTCAACGGCAATAGGTTTCGTTTTTTGGTTTTTACATCAAACTTTATATTCAATTAAGTTCAGTTTGCCCTTATAAGCCTCAAGTCATATACCTTAAAATCATCTTTAAAACTTGACTTACACTCCACATCCTATCACTTACAAATACTGGACATTGTACAACCCAAGGATCTCTCAAACATACCTGCTTCAGTCCACTTAACAGGTACAAGCCATCTGTGCTTGCACCAGAGCCAGCTCTCACATGAACTACTCACTGCCATTGCTTTTTTCTAGGCCCTCTGTATTTTGACTTGCCCCTTCCCAAATCATCTCCACACTGAAGTAAAGCAATCTTTTAACAATGCAAGTCCTGTTTTATTACTTCACTCTCCTTTTCATTGGATGGTGTAAAAGACAGAAACATACACACGAAACTTGTGTTTATTTTTCCTTCAAGGAAAAAAATGGCTAAATAAATTGTCTTCAAATTTTCAATATTTTCTTATGCTCTGGCTTGAAAAATAGACTCCATGAGAGACATAAGATTCACAGTTGAGAAGCCACTGAGGGTACCTCAAAGAAACAAACAGTCATTCCACACAGCAGCTTGGAGCACTGATGTGCTATTGAGCTGATACTACACATAGGCTTGGGTATACACAAGTTTAGGGTCTGAAGCAGCAGGTTTATGATTCTCCCCAGCAGTACTATATGTCTGCAAAATATGAAGGATTTGAATGGGTCTGAAATAGTTTCTCTGAAAAAAATATAAACATTGATGTTTGAGCGTTAGTGATGTACGTATATACTTATAAAACTAAAAAACGCATGTTGTCGAATCGATTCCAACTCAGCGATCCTATAGGACACAGTAGAACTGCCCCATAGAGTTTCCAAGGAGCAGCTAGTGGCTTCCAACTGTCGACTCTTGGTTAGCAGCTGAGCTCTTTAAGCACTGTGCCACCAGGGCTCCAAACAGTTACAGTTTTATATAGATAATTACATGGTTTTAGTTATATAAATAGTTATATATATAACTGAAGAAACCAAACCAGTTACCGTCGAGTCAATTCTGATGCAAAACAACCCCACGGGACAGAGCAGAGCTGCCCCATAGGGTTTCCAAGCAGCAGCTGGTGGATTCAAACTGCTGTCCTTTTGGTTAGCAGCTAAACTCCTAACCACTGCGCCACTAGGACTCCAAGTTATATATAGTTATATATAAATTCTGGAACATTATATACATGTATGTATATATAAATATAATATAAATGTTCCAGAATTAAGGTATATATACATTAAATCTGTTTGTAGTGAATGAGACAGGTTTATTCTTGCCCTCTGAGATGTACAAACTAGGGTGGGAGGTTAATTATAAACAACTAATTGTACATAATTTATTAAATTAACAATGGTTACGAGTACTAAGTAGGATCTTTGTTTAAATTATGGTTCTGAGCTACAGTCTTTGCTAAAGAGATTGCTGCATAAGGGACCTTTACATGGCTGTTACTATATTTGATGATGATGGGTAGATTAGGCCAAAGGATTCTAGACTTTCCCCAAAAGGAGATCCCTGGCTTTATTATAATTGTTACATTGCTACATTTGAGCTTGCAGTGATGTGTCTCATGAAACTGCTACAACAGAAAGAATACTTAAGAGTAAAACTGTCAACAAAAAGAAAAAGAAAAAAAAGCAAGCCTCAGTCAATTATTTCCAGAGAAAATTACATAGATGTTTAGAACTGGAAAAGACACTCACAGATTATCTTTTCCCACTCTCTCAGGATGTAAGTAAGGCCCAAAGATGTGAAATAGTTTATCCAAAGTCACTCAGCTATTCTGTAGCAGGTTCTCTTTGACTCCATTAATTCAAGACAAAAAAAAAATCATGTGACATTACTTTTAGAGGGCAAGGATATGGAAATCTCGTAAGTACATCTGAGGATCTCTAAATTAATCTTAACTCTTTAGTCCATTTATGCAATCATTGAGTATTTACTGAGCACCTACCATGCAAGGTTTTGTGGAGGCTACAAGTTGAATGAGACCCGTTTGGTGTCTTGAAGGGGATGGCTACGTAGTTGAGAGAATAAACCAGGTAAACAGACCACTTTACCAAATTTGGGACTGAATAATAAACACTCAGCTTGTTATCACTATAAACTTAGCTCTCTCCCTGCCCCCTCCTCCATGAGTATGAGAATTTAAATGAGATAAAATACACAAAAGCACCTGAAATAGTAGGTAATTATCAAATGTTCTTTAATGTTATTAATTGCTATGCAATCATTGAAATATTTTAAAAAACAAAGACTTGTTTAAAGACAGTACATCAAAGAAGTATGTACCTATAAATTTTAAGTGTAATGCAGAGTTGAGTTTATGCTCCAGATGATTACAGAGGGTGATATATAAATCTAAGCGATCTGGTCCATTTCCCTCCCTTTGAGGCAGCATTTTCCCCTCAGAACGATGTCTAAAAATCTCAGCCTTCATCATTTACTGATTCAGCTGATGGACAGAGTTTGCGCTCCCACAGTAACGCACTGATTGCTGTTTGCTTCTAGAAATAAATGTGGCTTAACTAGGCTTTGTTTATTGATCAGCGAGAATGGACCTGGACTGCCAATGAAGTCTGTAGGAGGAAACAATACACTTGCTTTCAGGAAATAAATAAATAAAAATGCCCCTGTAGCTTTTGGTACTGAAACAAATTTTCAAATGCTAGGAATATCTTGGGATGCCCCTTTCATTTACGTTTAAACAAGTCTATAGTGTTGTGACAAGAAGGGAGAAAATGATAACTGATGCCACACAAAAGCATTCAGCAAACTCTCCCACAACTTGGGAGCAGGCAAGATGATGCTGCAGATGATGAATTGCCTGACATTTATACGCACTGACAAGGGTTTCAACCTCCAGTTATACAGAATCATTTTCTCTTTAATGCAGGATTTTCACCCCCAGAACTTCACTTTATAGTATTATTTGCTGCAGAACTACTGTAAGCTTCAGGGCAGAATTGCTTCCGAGACTGCAGTGTGCCTCTAAGCCACAGCTGCTTTCAAAACTGGAAGATAAGATAAAAGTGAGGAATAACTTCACTCATTCGGGGAAGAGCTGTGGGTTAGTTTTAAGAGATGGACAAATCCAATGTCAGGAAACATTATAGGTCTCTCTTAATCTTGAACCCTCTTGAGTGGACAGCAGACAAAACAATAACAGTAAGAATGCTAATGTTGTTAATGCCTACCATATGTTGTGAGCAATTTTTTTTAAGTGTGAAAAGCTTTGTATCAATTATTTCTCATCCTTATACAATTCTCTGAGATAAGTAGGAAAATTTCCATTTTACACATCAGAAAACTCAGAGAAGTTACGTGACTTGCCCCCAGTTAGTAAGTGGCAGTTAAAAAAAAAAAAAACATTGCCGTCAAGTAGATTCTGACTCATAGTGACCCTATAGGACAGAGTAGAACTGCCCCATAGAGTTTCCAAGGAGCACCTGGTGGATTTGAACTGCTGAGCTTTTCATTAGCAGACATAGCTCTTAACCACTAGGTCACCAGGGTTTCCAAGTGGCAGTTAGTAGACATAAATAAAACTTGTCTCATTCCAAAGCATCAAATTTTCATAAACATTGCTCCTAACGCACAAAAATTGAGGGAAGTTATTTCCTCTGGGTAAGAAAGCAGAAATGTAGATGAAGCTTCAACTACAATCTATCTATAATGTTTTATTTCTTAAAAATATAATAACATAACAAATGGTACAATGTTATTATTTAAAATGGATTTTTATATTGTTTTCTATAGTTTTTTGTTAGCTTAAAGTATTTCATGAAAAAAATCACTCCTATTTATAAATGGCAAAGATGCAGTTATTTCTTTGCTGTTGGAATTAGGTCAAGAATCTAAAACATTACTCATAAAATGAAAATAGAATGGCTCTGTTACAAAATTAAACCCTCTGTACTCTTCTTAGCAGTACAGATTAATGATTGTCACAACTCCCTTCACAAAGGCTAAAGATTTTTTTTGTTAACAATTATTTCATATATAGGCAGTTCTCACTTTGCACAGTAGTGTGTGACCTAAATATGACAATGCAAGCTGATACCATGCAAAGTGACCTTACAAATCAATGTGAAAAATTACAATTCTTCCCGGATCTTTAACAATTTTTTCAAAACATTAAAAACTCCCTTAATGTGGGTTATAAATATATACAAAAATTAAAAAATAAAATTACATTGATTTAGCACAGTGTACACATTGTAATTCAAGCCTTAAATTGCAATACTGAAGGATTCTATGGGGAAAAATTGAATGAGGCAGGAAGCATCAAAAGAACATGGAAGGAATACACAGCCTCACCGTACCAAAAATAATTGGTTGACGTTCAACCCTTTCAGGAGGTAACATACAGTCAAGAAACAATGGCATTGAATGAAAAAGTCCAAGCTGCACTGAAGGCATTGGAGAAAAACAGAGCCCCAGGAATTGATGGAATACCAGCTGAGATGTTTCAACAAACAAATGGAACACTGGAAGCACTCACTCGTCTATGTCAAGAAATTTAGAAGTCAGCTACCTGGCCAAATGACTGAAAGAAATTCATATTTGTGTCCATTCCAAAGATATGTGATCCAACAGAATGTGCCAGTTTATCAAACAATATCATTAATATCACACACAAGTAAAATTATGATGAAGATAATTGAAAAATGGTAGCAGCAGTACATCAACAGGGAACCATCTGAAATTCAGAAGAGGACCTGGAACAAGGGATATCATTGCTAATGTCAAATGGATCTGGGCTGAAAGCAGAGAGTACCAGAAAGATATTTTCCTGTATTTTATTGACTATGAAAAAGCATTTGACTGTGTGAATCATAGCAAATTATGGATAACATTGCAAACAGCTATAATTCCAGAGAATTTAATTGTGCTCATGCAGGGCCTGTACATAGACCAAGAGGCAGTTGTTCTAACAGAACAAGGGGACACTGCGTGGTGTACCTTATAGTTGTATCCTTTCACCATACTTATTCAATCTGTGTGCTGAGCAAATAATCTGAGAAGCTGGACTATATGAAGAAGAACAGGGTGTCATATGCATATGACACAACCTTGCTTGCTGAAACTGAAGAGGACTTGAAGCACTCACTGATGAAGACCAAAGACTACAGCCTTCACCATGGATTGCAACGTGGTGATAAACAGAGAAAATATTATAGTTGTCAAGGATTTCATTTTACCTGGATTCACAATCAATGCGCACGGAGGCAGCAGTCAAGAAATCAAACGATGTATTTGCACTGAGCAAATGTGTGGCAAAAGACCTCTTTAAAGTGTTCAAAAGCAAAGGTGTCACTTTGAGGATTAAGGTGTACCTGACCCAAGCCATGGCATTTTCAATTGCCTCATATGTATGAGAAAGCTGGACAATGAATAAAGAAGACCGGAGAAGAATTGATTGCATTTGAATTATGGTGTTGGCAAAGAATTAAGATACCGTGGACTTCTGGAAGAATGAACAAATCTGTCTTGGAAGAAGTACAGTCAGAATGCTCCTTAGAAGTGGGGATAGTGAGACTTCATCTCATTTACTTTGGACATGTTACTAGGAGGGACCAGTCCCTGGAGAAGGACATCATGCTTGGTAAAGCAGAGGGTCAGCAAAAAAGAGGAAGACACTCAATGAGATGCATTGACACAGTGGCCACTACAATGGGCTCAAACATAGCAACGGTTATGAGGATGGTGCAGGACTGGGCAGTGTATTACTCTGTTGTGCATCAGGTTGCTATGAGTTGGAACAGACTTGATGGCACCTAACCACAACAATAAATCTCTATAAAAACTTAGTAAAGGTAGTTTGAACAGTGCAGGCCTTTTTATCATTATATAGCTTATGATATGGAGTGAGCATCTTTGCCACGCCTTGGTGAATTGTCATACTCTTTGCTAAGTTTGGATCAGCTTCCAACACGTGATCCATTGCACTCTCAATGTCATGACGTGTCTTAAAGAGCTCCTTTAATGTGAAGTTTTTTGCCGGCATCATTTTTCTGGATCATGTCCATCCTTCTCATCACAATCATATTTCTCACTTATGTTGTTAAATTCACCTTTGCTAAGTTTCTCTGGCTGCATATATAGAGTCTATCAAATGGCAGATGTGCCAATAGTCCCAAGGTCAACTGTTTCTTCTGTAATTCCACTTACATTCTGTTTGAATTTCGCTTCCAGCATTACACTTTTAATTGTTTTGCTCCATTTTCACTCCTGTGGGCCAATTTTCTCTTTGCTTATCCTTTTTTTTTTTTTTTAATCCACATGTGGTTATCACTTGTAGATAAGGAGGCAATATAACTACATGCTTTTCTGTCTGTGTATGAACTGAATAACTGATGTGCTATGACCAATTACGAAGAGAGGTTGAAAGAAGTGATGTGATTGGTCACTGGACATGTGTCTGTCTATTATTTACATAGTAATTTGTAGACTGGAGGGCTAGCAGCAAAGTTCATATTTCATGCAATTATTCATAGTTAATATACTATGTAATTGAAATTGAAATGTTTTTGAAGTACTGGTGTTATTTAAATAAACTCTGGTCACTGAAATATGTGTGTTTAAGAACCATGTAAAGCAAGGCCTACCTATATTCTTACTGGCTTCTGTTGTAGACATTTCTTATGAAACATGGCAGTGGCATATGTGGCATGGGGACAGTATGAGCATTCCTTTCCAGCCAAACAAGTATTTTATCACTGGCATTAGGTAGAATTGCCAACAGGCAGTGGTAACAAAAAGCAGACCAAGTAAAATTTGTTTTCAAATTACAGGAGGCCCCCTTTATCTGCAGTTTTGCTTTCCACGGTTTCAGTTACTCCCAGTCTGAAAACTTCTAATTACAATATTCTTCCAAAAGATTTTGGCGAAAAAAAAAAATAACTCTCCAATTATTGAGGATCCCCAACCATCGACATGGTCACGCCTCAATGATCCTCCTTCTGATGTATCATCAGAAGGTCAATAGTAGCCTAACGCTATGTCACAATGCCTGCGTCATTCACCTGACTTCATCTCATCACGAAGGCAATTTATCATCTCATGTTATCCCTGGAAGAAGAAGGGTGAGTACAGTATGAGATATTTTGAGAGAGTGTGAGACTACATTCACATAACTTTTATACTGTATATTGTTATAATTGTTCTGTTTTATTATTAGTTGTTACTGCTAATCTCTTACTGTGCCTAATTTATAAATTAAACTTTATCATAGGTATGTATGTATAGGAAAAACATAGTATACGTAGGGTTCAGTACTATCCGTGGTTTAAGTCATCCACTGAGGATCTTGGAACATATCCCCCGCAGATAAGGGGGGACTGCTGTATGTAAAAACAATGGATCCCTTTATTGCTTGTACCAGGTGTGGGTCACTCCCACTGCCTTCTACCTTAGTATGCCACTGAAACACAGCAATGCAAAATGCCACAACAATTGAAGCCAAGGCTTGGGGCTGTTTGTGCTTGGTCAAGATTGTGACCTTTCTGTGCATCAATTTCTTCATCTGTAAAATGGGGAAATTTATACCTATCCATCTTATCTCATAAGATTGCAGGAGGGATAAAATAAAATAATGTACATGAAAACATTTTTTTTTTAGTATGGTAAATAAAGGATAGTATTTGTAGTGAGAAGATGAGATCTACATTCAAGACACAGTCTGCAACTTACTTGCTATGTAACTTTGAAGAAGTCATTCAGCTTTATGAGTTTCAACTTACTGCAGTGAAAGAAGGATATATGTGTGTGTGTATATATATATACATTTATATATATATATATATATATATATATATATCCATTTTCCATATATATATGGAGCCCCAGTAGCGCAGTGGTTAAAGCACTTGGCAGCTAACCAAAAGATCAATGGTTCAAAACCCATCAGCTGATTGGCAGGAGAAAGATGTGGCAATCTGCTTCTGGAAAGATTTACAGCCCTGGAAACCCTATGGGGCAGCTCTACTCTGACCTATATGATTGCTATGAGCTCGAATCTACTCTAAGGCAGGGGTTTGTATATATAAATAAATATATATATGTGTATACATATATATATATTTAACTCACATAGTTGTGTGTCAAAAGGTATATTTAATGTATGTGAAGGTGTTTTTCAAAAGCAAAGTACTATGCAAAGGTTAATTGCTGATACGGCATAATCAGCATCATAAGAATGTCTACTATGTACTTTTACTGTGCCTATGCTTTCTTTTATGACAAACTGACTGATAAGTGGTGGTCATAGTCTTTCTGAGTCTAGAAGCTCCACTGAAACCTGTCCACTGTGAGTGACCCTCCTGGTGTTTGAAATACTGGTGGTATAGCTTCCATCATCATAGCAACACACAAGCCACCAGGTCACCCATGGTGACAAAGGATCTAACATATATGTCATTGGAATCTCAGATGGAAAAGAAAAAGAGGGAGAGATTAAAAAGTATTTCAAGACATAATGGGTGAAAATTTTTTCCATATTTGGCAAGAGACATTAACCAACAGATCTAAGATCAAACCCCAAAGAGGATAAAAGCCAAGGAAATCCACACCAACATAAGTTATAATCAAACTTTAAAAGAGAGAGGGAGAGGAATTATAAAAACACTTACAGAGAACTGATATTTTACTTATATGGGCTAAACTATTTGAATGAGGGTAGAATTCTCATCAGAAACCATAGAATCCAGAAGGAATTGGCACAACATTTTTCAAGCATTAAAAGAGAAAGACTGTCAAACCCAAATTCTATACACATCATAAATATTCTCCAGGAATGTAGGGGAAATCGAGCCATTTTCAGATGAAGAAAAATTAAGGGAATTTTTGGCCAGGAAAACTACCCTAAAAGAATGGTTAAACAGAAAGAAAATTATGAAAGCAATCTTGGAATATCAAGAAAGAAGAAAGAACACCAGAAAGAGCAAAAATATGTATAAATACCATATACTTTCCTTCTACTCTTTAGTTTTCTAAATGGCATTTGATGGTTCAAGAAATGTATGATGACTCTCCATGTATGCAGAGATTATATTTAAGAAGGGCAAATGGATGTAAAGTGAGGTAACTTTTCTATACTTCACTTGAACTGGTGAAAAGTTGATACCAGTACACAGCAATATGTTATGTATATGTAATAGAGTATTTAGAGCAACAACTGAAGAAAGCTCTATTACACAGATTGCTTCACTGGACAATTCTATCAAACATATAAAGAAAAATAAAATCCATTCTATTCAATTACTTCCAGAAAATAGAACAGGAGAGTACATACCCCAATTCATTTTATGAAACCAGTGTTAAGCTGATACCAAAATCTGACAAAAACAGTACAGAAAGGAAATTTACAGAACAGCGTCCATCATGAATATAGGCACAAAAATCCTTAACAAAATATTAGCAAAGAGAATTCAGTAATATATAAATAGAACTACACACTATGACCAGCTGGAATTGTCTGAGGGTTGCAAGGCTAATTTAGCATTTGAAAATCGACCAAAGCAATTCATCATATTAACAGGGTAAAGGAAAAACAATTACATGATATCAATTGATGCAGAAGAAACATTGGACCAAATTCAACACCCGTTCGTAACAAAAACTCTCAGAAAAGTAGAAATATAGGGAAATTCTCAAATTGATAAAGAGCACCTTGAAAACGTTACAACTAACATCATACTTAATGGTAAAAACTGAATGTTTGCTCCTTAAGAACAGGAACAAGGCACAGATGCCTGCTCTCACTACTGCTATTCAACACAGCTCTGGCCAGTATAATAAGGCAAGAAAAAAGAAATAAAAGGCATACAAACTGTAGCAAAAGAAATAAAACCGTACCTAACTGAAGATGACATAAATGTCTTCGTAGAAAATCCCAAGAAATCTACAAAGAAAAACAAAGTTATTATAAACCCTAGCCTGGGCCATACCACAAATAATAATTGGAAATGGAATGGCAAAAATCATCCTTATCTGCAAAAACGAGATGTCAAAAGAAGATGTAGTAAAGTTTAGAGCATTCAGCATTCTTTCTGGTAAAGATTCAACCTTCAAATAATGATAGCATTCTTTTAAGTCACTAATGGTAATTAAACAAAGTGCCATGTTTCATATCCAGCATGTTGAAAAAAACTTAAAATCTGAACGTTTAATTAATGGTAAGGATATGAAGAGGTGGGAAATCACATACATTACTGCTGGAACTAAACATTGGTATAATTTCTTTGGAAAGCAATTGGTCAATAAAAGGTAAAATGGAAGGCTGAATATTCTTAGACCAGCCCTCTCCACCTGAGGATAAATAGAGAAACTCTGTTGGGACAGTGGTTAGGAGCTACAGCTGTTAACTAAAGGTCAGCAGTTCGAATCCACCAGGCACTCCTTGGAAACTGGGGCAGTTCTACTTTGTCCTTTCAGGTCGCTATGAGTTGGAATTGACTTGAGGGCAATGGGTTTGGTTTTTAGCACGTGTCTCCAAAGAGATACAAGCAAGAATATTCATGTGACTAATAGCAAAAAAATGGAAACAATTTAAATTTTCATTAAAAAAGAAAATGAATAAATAAACTGTGGCGTATTCACACAAATACAGATAATTTCCAAAAATATAATTTAAAAAACTTGATATCAGTTTTTTTTTAAATTTTGCAAATATTCATTCAAAAGCAGGAATATGCCATATCACATTGTGTATGACTGCATATACATATTGTATATAAAATTTAGAAATTACATGTTGCCATAAATATTGCCCCTTCCTCTCCTTGTTTAACAAAATGAATTTAAGATACTAAATTTTTGGGTGAAAACAAGAAATACGATCAAGAAGGGTATCTTTGGGTTTTCGCCTAGACAGGTTAGCATGACTTCTTAACAAATGAATCTAAATATAGTAAATGTGAATGTTTGCAAAACTGGAATGATAAAAATATGGCTGGTTTATTATTCTCTATTCTTTTCTGTTTTATATACTTTGTAATAAAAAGCCATTGAAAAATTTTTAAAAATGTAAATCTATACTATGGATGCATGTTTCTTTAAAATATAATTTTTCAACATGTACATCGATCCTTTTGTTCCTCTGTAAAAGTCCACCATGATTACGAAGTGTGAGACTAATGCTGAAAAGCAAAATTTGCTTTTTTCTAGAGGCAATTAAATTTAACACCTGGCCGCCTGTTAATCAAAGCATTGAACTCGCTTATTCTCCTGACAGATCTTTCTTCTTCTCCAGGTTTCCCATTTCACACAGCAGGGAATCAGCTTTTCTGAAACCCACAACTGATTTCCAGGGTGTAACAGAACTGCTTTATCAAAAAATATCACAAAACCATTTTTTCTAACTTATACTGAACACACACACTCACAAACACACAAAAAAGCTAACTTTTCACTCTAGCTTTACAGCACAGATGCATATAAACCACATACATATATGCAAACTGTGATAAGCAAACTACCTTTCTTAAATAAACTAAAAATGTGTATCACCTCTAGGCTTAAAACCAAATAATGCCTTTACATTTTTAGCATTGCATCTATCCCAACATAACTTACAGAGTTTTTATAAAATTTTGGAATCCTAAACTCATAAAACTAGGCTGGAAATATTGGAATGGAACAGACAAGCATATAGAAAAGAAAGAAGGAAGGAAAAAGGAAAGAAGCAAGGAAGAAAGAAAGAGAGGTCGTGAGACCATGTGGGGTGTGCCTGAGTTCACAGGTTCAGAGAGAGACAGAGACAGAGGGGGATTAGTTCCTGACAATCCAGTTCCAGTTCCATGAGGCCTAGCTGTACTCTGTTCCTTGCTCCTAATGCCCGAGAGATTTTACTGTTTATATGATAACTAAAATATCTCTCATTAATATTTGAGCAAGTTTTATTTGGTTTCTTTTCCTTTGAACCAAAGTTCCTTAATCTAAATGTGTCTCTGTACATAAAAATAAGCCTGAAGCCTAATATCATCCTGCTTATTTTTCTAACTAATTCTGTACTTTGGTGGATGTCCAGTCTGACGACCCTCAGTATTTCTAGGATCTACATTTGTTTACAGCTTATGCACTACTCTATCTTCTTTAGTACCTTTTACCTTTGTGTAGTAATTGAAGGAAAAAAGAAATAGAAAGCAAAGAAAAAATTAAGGTATGCAGTTTGCTACCCATTTAAATTATGTCTGAGGAAAATATTTTATTAGCCCAAATCATTTAAATTTCACTCTTTTTAATAATTTTACTGAAAACAATTTAAGAGAATGGTTATCCAATTTAGGTCCCTTTGCCAGTGCATCCTAAACAGCAGATTTAACTGTCATGAACTCATGCATTTAGATGCAGCATCCACTACATTAGATATTAGTCATACTTGATGTTTTCTTTGTGAATACTGTGTTAGTAAAGCGATGATATCGGTTTTCAAAATGATGTTAACACATCTTGACTCAAATTAATGTGCCTATCTATGTCATTTGAAAAGGAAAAAAAAATCCACATGCGAATGTGGAGAAATGAAGTGGATCAAAGAATGGAAAAGTGAGGAGAGACACTTGTTGATACCACATTAGATAGGAGTGTGTGTGTGTGTGTATGTGTGTGTGTGTGAGAGAGAGTGTGTGATAGTGAGAGATGCAGATATATTTGCATGCATATATGTGTGTATGCAAGCATATATAATGTGTGAGTATACACATGTGCACCCACATACACAAACACACACTTACACACACACACACACACACACGCACACAATCTCAAATGAAGTTTATAATTCTTGACTCCTATTATTTCAAAAGGGCCAGGCTCTATTCACAACTAAGGACATACCCAGAGACTCAAAAGATAGAATATTTTTATTGAATTTTTGGCTTGAGGAAACGGAGTTATTAGTGAGACAGTCTGCCTCTCTTCACCAAGCTCTCAGATACCAGGAAGTCATCTATCTGCTTTTCAGTTCATTCTGATATGTCAAGACAGTATCAAGTCATTTTCTCTTGATAGTAGCTCTGTTCAGGATTTTACTCACAGAAAGGCTGTCTTTACTTTCCAATACATTGATCATATGTAAGGAACATTCTCTTCTACCAGGATCCAAAGCAGCTATTCTTTATTTTCTTCTTCTTTATCATCGGCATCGACATTAGCAGAATCAGCTTCTCATAGATGAGCAAAGTTCTTTATTCTTTCCAAAGTGTTTTCACCTCCTTTTTTGGGGGGAGTAATACAACAAAGGCTTTACATATAGCAAAAAGAACTAGAGCAATGTTCTTATAACGTATTTTATGTTTTCTCATAACAACTCAAAGTTTGACTACGGACAAACTTAATCTGTTACTTTGAGGTCTGTCATATTTCTAAGAAACAGAATCTACACAAAGTAAATATTAAATAAGCACATATTTATAGTGAGTAACTTAAGCCTCTTAAAAAGGAACTTAAAGCACATCTTGCCTTGTCAAAGCCCCTGCCATTGCATATGTTGTTCCCACCCCCTTGTTAGTCTGGCAAAAGTGTTCAGTCACAATAATTATCTTCTACGTAAAGCTTTCACTCAATTCATCTCTAGACTCATCCCTGTCTGTCCCCCAGGCAGTTAGTTCATACATTCAGTGCTCACAGCACTTAAGTTTTCTGCAGTACATGTGACATTGTTTTCTATCAGTTTATTTATTTATTTCCTTTATTAGTCGCTGGAATCCTTGGAGGAAGGAACTATATCTTTTTAATCCTTGAATCTTCAGGCACGTAACACAAAACCTGGCACATGGGTAAGCACCCAATAATGTTAATCTTCTTTCTTTGTTACTATTTTTCAGTTGAATTCATAAAGAACATACCAACGATTCTAAAAGCCATTTCGTCCCTGGAAGAGTATCCAGGAAGCTGAGCCTGGGGGAAAGTTACATGAATGTGGCAGTAACAATCGTGACATAACACCGGTCTCAATCCATATATAACTTTCTAGCTGCACTGACCAAACTAAAACCTGTTGCCACCAAGTTGATTCTGGCTCACAGCGACCCTATAGGGCAGAGTGGAACTGCCCCATAGGGTTTCCAAGGAGAGGCTGGTGGATTCAAACGGCCAACCTTTTGGTTAGCAGCTGAGCTCTTAACCGCTTTGCCAGCAGGGCTTGAAACCCTTATGATCAGAGACCCTACTCAGATCAATCTCACAGGATAGCAATAGCAGTAAAGTGGAGGCTAGGGCTCCACACCTATGCCCTGAGTCCTGAGGGCCTTTGGGCCTGAACATTGACTGCTTCCCCTTCTTGTGGAAGTATTTTGCCTTAGTAGTCCAAGAGAGCATAGGGACAGTCCTCTAAGCTAGGACACACAAAAAAAATACAGCACAGAAAACCTGATAACTAGTCCTGGTTCCAATATTAACTAGTATGAACTAGTATGACCCAAAGAAACTTACTTACCCTCCAGAACTTCAGAGTCCTTGAATGATAAGGATTGTGAACAGAGCATCTCTGAAGTTCCTTTCAGCTCTAACATTCTTCATGGATCTATAAACTCAGTAAAGCTGACCAAACCAAAATGGGATCTGAGCAAGTAGCTCATACTTATATAGCTAACAGAGCATCAGAGTCCCCCACGTAGACACATTACACCTGCTTTCCTGTCCTTAACCTGGCTTCTGACTGCAAAGTTTGCAAACCTCTGTGGTGTTAACGGTAGACTTCATAGAAATTACTTTGGCTTTGGAATGAAGACATTTTCACCCTACTTGTAATATCTGTTTTCACTATAATAAAGCTCAGACTTCTTAAGCAAGATATTGCTTCTTGCTTTTAGTTTTTAACTTTTCTTTATTTAGACTTCTAAGTGCTATAATGTTGCTAAAAAAAAATTCTATGGGAAATAAGTGAGGAGAGCTCATTAATGGCAACTTTGGGAATGATCTTGAAAAAGTGGTTTGAGAGTAAAGCAAAATAATTCAAACTCAATCGTCAGATAGATTGTCTAAGGATTAACATTGAACAAAACGATCTCAGATTCTCAGGACCAGGAGTTCAATACGTGACAGAAGTGTTACATCGCTGCTTTAAAGGGAAAGCATTACACCACGGAAGTATACAGAGTTCCCATTTATTGTCTGCTTTCTCTCTGGAAGCTGCTATTCTGAGTAGTTTACAAGCATTATTCCCTTTAATTCTCAAAACAGTCCTATGAGGTAGGTTTGATTAGCCTCATATAGTAGAATGTGAAAGTGAAGCCCAGCTTAATTGATAGTCAACTGCCAGTAACTGGTGAAGCCGGAATTGAATCTGTTCATCTTTAAAACTAACTCCCTTTAATAACCACGCTGTGTTACACCACACAGGATTATAGTGTGTTGAGTGTCGAAGGGAATCCTAATATATATGTGGTTGCTCCTTGTCCAGTGTTGACCTCCATCAGAACTAGCATCTGCAGAATTGGGATTTTGATCACTCTGCACCTGCTTTGTGTATTTTTTCCCCTATTCCTAGTAACTCTTGTTAAAAAAGCCAAGATGTCACCTTGAAGACTAAGGTATGCCTGATCCAAGCCAGGGTATTTTGAATCACCTCATATGCATGCAAAGCTGGACAATGAATAAGGAATATTGAAGAATTGATGCCTTTGCATTATGACGTTGGCGAAGAATATTGAAGATACTGTGGACTGCTAGAAGAACGAACAAATCTGTCTTGTAAGAAGTACAGCAAGAATGTTCATTAGAAGCAACGATGGCGAGACTTCGTCTCATGTACTTCGAACATGCTATCAGGAGGGACCAGACCCTGGAGAAAGACATCATGCGTGGTAAAGTAGAAGGTCAGCAAAAAAGAGGAAGACCTCAACGAGATAGATTGACACAGTGGCTGCCACAGTGGGCCCAAGCATAACAATGATTGTGGGGATAGCGCAGGACCAGGCAGTGTTTCATTCTCTTGGACATAAGGTCTCAGTGAGTCAGAACCTAATCGACGGCGCCTAACAACAGCAACAACAAGTAACTCTTACCCCAAACACACACTCACATAGGCTCTTCCATCTTAATGAGCATTGTTCTCTGCAACTGCTAAATAGATACAATACAGCATCAGATTTATTACCCACTAGCCCCTCTGCAGGAAAAAGATGTGGCAGTCTGCTTCGGTAAAGATTTACAGTCTTGGAAATCCTACAGGACGGTTTCTACTCTGTCCTGTAGAGTCTATGTGAGTCAGAATCGACTTGACAGCAATGGTTTTTGGGTTTTATTTATAATAATCCAACTGGAAATAACCAAAGTGTCCTCCAGTACAGAATGGATAAACAAATGATGTCATATACCCAGCAATGTGAATTAACAAACTTCTTAAACATAACATTAGCTAAAAAAGTCAGATTAAAAAATAATGCATACTCTATGAGTTCATTCATTTAAAGCAAAAAAAAAAAAAAATAGACAAAATTAATTTGTGGATTTAGAGGTCAAGATAGTAGTTACCAGTGGGAGAGGTAGTGATTAGATGGGGAGTGAAGAGGTTTCTGGGATGCTGTAAATTTCTGTTTCTTGATCTTTTTGCTGGTAACATGAATGTGTTCATTTTGTGAAAATTTATCAAGCTGTACCCTATGATTATGAATTTTTCTGTGTGTTATATGTCAATAGTTTTGCTTATAAGTAAAATTGAATGAATTTTGAGTAATACCTTCAAACATCTTGCGGGTTGGGAAACCACAGAAAAAGAATAATAGGAGAATAATTACGACCTGGAAAGAAAAGGCAAAAATAATACCTTAGGTAGATATCACAACATATACAAATCCATTCCATGTGCCCACTATGGTACAAGCAAGTGGGAGAAAGTTTAGGCAAAAAAGCACAATGGTCATTAGCTACATGAATAAATTTCTGCATGATACTATGACATTTTGTCTAAGAATTTTTGAAAATAGACACATTGTCAGCTCTCAGGGAAGGCTTAAACCCTTGCTGATTGAGAACACTGTACCCAGACTACTGTGGGCACTTCTAACACCTTCTGATTTTTGACATTCAGCAGAGCTGGGCCTGTGTCATACTTTGATGAGATACTTAAGTCACAGGAATGAAGCTGCTGACTTCTTAAGATCCCTTCAAGTCTGGGATGTCCGCTTCTTCGACAAGGGTTTCCTGATAACTTAAAAAATAAACATAGGTGGTTACCTGCTCTTAAATAGAGTCCTAAATCATAGAATTGGGAGGGAGATGACAAATAAAACTTGGCAAATTATCTGAATTAGGTTAAAAATGCAGCAAAATGGATCAAGAAATTGAGCAGGACCATGTTTGATGGCCCCTATCTCTCAGTAGGTGGGTCTGCCACCTCCTGGAAGACCTCATAGCTTCTGGCTCCTACATATCTGCACTCTCTGCATAGCTTTCCAGGTCTTTGATAAGACTAACTGGCAGTCTCTGAAAATTCACCTTTGTAACTAGGGGCTACAATTCAGAGATTTTCTTTTTCTTAATTTCCTCTTTGAAGATGCTTCTGCTCATTGCTCCCTCCAGTGTCTGTGAATTCAGGAACTGGTGCAAGAAGAAACAACTTTGCAAAAATATTAACGAGGTATACTTCTCAAGGAGTCCCTGGGTGGTACAAATGTTCAACATGTTTGGCTGCTAACCAAAAGGTTGGAGGTTTGAGTTCACCCAGAGGTGCCTCAGAAAAAACGTTTGATGATCTACTTCCAAAAAATCTGTCACTGAAAACTCAATGGAGCACAGATCTACTCTGACATACATGGGATTGTTATGAGTAGGGATCAACTTGGCAGCAACTGTTTTTTTACTGGTTTGTTTTCTCAAAGGGTAAAGATGGGAAAATATGCTGTGTGCCTGCACTATTCTCAGTTCACTTTATTTAATCCTCAAAATAATTATTTAACATGAGAGCTAGAAAGGCTTAGTGGCTTCACCAGAGTCCCACAGAAAGTGAGGAACAATGCTTGGATCTTTGTTCCTAGACTGGTCAAAAACCAAAGGCACTCAAATTGTCCCCACTCTACACTGCCACCTGAAGGAAGATCCAATGCTGTATAGTACCAAGAATCCTATTCCCAGGAAAGGAAAATTAAATTAGAATGCCTCTAAAACTGCCAAAAGGAGTGCAGCAAATCATCCTCTTAGTGAAAACGCATGTAAGCCTTCTAATCAAAGAGAAGGATATATTTATGATGGAATATCAATACTCACAAAATATGTACCTGTCGTTATCTGATTTAGAATTCATTTGCACATGAGCTGCTGTGTAGATGTGCAGGCAACAGCAGTCTTCTGATTAATTGCGTATATCTTGTATAAGATCAAATTCTTTGTGTTTTATGATGATTCGATTTAAAGGAAGTATACATGAGCTTCAACTCCTCAGAATTTTTGGAACAGAAATGGATTTTCTGCTGCAAACCAGTTGCACAGAGCTCTATTAATACCTCAGCTCTAGGAAGTCACTCCCAAGTCACAGAAAACCTGTAAAAAAGCATCAGGTACTCAAGTCAAGTCTGAGTTCCTACTTGTGACAAAGCTGTCACTTAAAGATCCTGTATGATTCAGCCTGCAGAATGTAGGTCAGTGCTGGTATTCTTTAGCTTTCTTCTAGGGCTAGACTTAAGCAGCACTTTAAAAAAGTCTCTTTATTTAGACTTAAATAAGTAAGTATGTGGTGAGATATCAGGATCTGGGAGGAAAAGTAGTGCAAAATCATTTCATTTAAGAAAATTGCAGAAATAATTAAATGAGTGTGGTTGAACAGTAGTCTCTGATTTGGCTATTAGGGAAGTATGTGTATGTGTGGTGTGACATTTTCGCAAAGATTCTAGACAACAATAGAATGATAATAACAGCTATCTTTTATTGGACATTTACTCTGTGAAGAACATGGAATTTGGATCAGTCAGATCTGTGCTGGAAGATTAACTGTTTCCTGCAAGCTGTGGGACTATGGGCAATTTTCTGAATTTCTCTAAGGCTTAATCTCTTCTTTCTTAACATGGGCAGAGTAATGCCCTTTTCAGGGGTTATTGGAAGATAAGTGAGATAATGAATTCAAAGTGTCTAACAGTATATGGTATATAGTAGGTACTCACTTTATGCTAATTATTGACTCCTTCCCTAGTACCCTTCTTATCCTCACATGGCTATTTGTTTTCATTTTGATTTTTTTTTTGCTGGACTTCAAGTTCTCCAAGACAACGACTGTGTCTTTTCCATTTTTGTTCTTCAACAGCTTATAAAGTGTCTGGCATAGATTTATTGAAATGAAGTGTTAGTGTCATAATCCTCTGATCTAACTGCTGCTACTAAAAACCATTCACAATGATCTGTTAACACTACGCATTTGCCCTTACCAAAAACAATTTAAGGTTTCACCAAGTATACTACAGAGTGTGAATATGAAGTATACCTCATCAATATCCTTGTTTTTCAGATATGTTGTCAAAATTATATGAAATAATATTTGCAAAATGCTTATTTCGGGGCACTTTGTAGCTCCTTAATAAATGAGTAAGGTTTTACTCCCTCTCTTGAGAAGACTCTATGCCCATCTCTACGCTGGTGCTGTAGGACTATGCTTATATATATTTTTTGCTTGTATGTTTTTCCACTTGAAAGAAATATTTTACTTATATTTTTCCGCTTGAAAGAAATACCATTCTCTGTTTCTAAAGTAGACTTTATCCCACTTTATCAAAAAGGCCTTGTGATAAGCTGCCTCTTTTTCTGAAATCCCACCTCCCTTATCTCCAGTGTATGGGATGAGGCACATCTGTAGCAAAATGTTGATACCTAGATCCCTTGCTGTGTGCTTTGGGACAAGTCCCCCTGTCTCCCTGTGCCTCAGTCAGGTACTTTCCGCATTTTTGTGGAGTCTAAAATTGTACAAGCCTCATGATGTTGGTGTTATTCATCATTGTTGCACACATGCTAATATTGTTTCTTGATTATCTGCTTCTCATATGTCAGCATCTGGGTCATATTCACCTGAATGTGTCCTTCACAATGCCAACCTAAACAATACTTGAAAAAGGACTTGCTGACCGATTCAAAGGAAAAAAAAAAAAAAAAAGGCAGCTTTAACTAATTTTTCTTTTGCGGGAGCAGTGGTGGTTCAGGGTAGAATTCCCACTTTCCATGCGGGAGACCAAGGTTCAATTCCCGGCCAGTGCACTTCATGTGCAGCCACCACTTGTACGTCAGTGGAGGCTATGATGGTGAACAGGTTTCTGCAGAGCTCCCAGACTGACTAGAAAGAAAGGCCTGGTGATCTACTTCTGAAAATCAGCCAACGAAAACCCTGTGGATCACGACAACAATTGGCAACCAATCATAGGGGTGGCACAGGGTCTGGAAGTATTTCATTCATTGTTCGCTGGGTCATCATGAGTCGGAGCCGACTCCAGGGCGGCTAACGCCACAATCACCATCACCCTTACTGGTGGTCTTGGCCTTAGAGTCGTCAGTCCCAACTTCCTAGAAAAACATTGGAGTGGGGATTACAGAACCCAAAGAATCTTGGGCATTGATAGTCAAGGGTAGCTCTTTAGAGTCCTCATTCTGTGCTGCTAAGGAAATAAGAAATGTAAAGGGAAGTCTTATGAGATCTACTGGCAAGTGGACTTCAAATATAAGCTTTGCTTCTGCATCTTACTAGCTTTGTGACCTTGATTAATTCACATCACTTCTGTAAAGCCCAGTTCCCACACACATAAAATGTCATAATAATATGTGTTCTTGTTTGGTAAAGATCAAAAAGAAAATGTGCAGAAAACATACCTTAAAACTGTCAATCACAATATAAACTTAAGGTCGTATATGATTTCTCAGCCAAAGTTTAGCATTTATATAGAATGTGGGTACTAAAAATATCACTAGGCTGAAAGGTTGCAACTTCGGTAATGATGTAGATGTTAATGTTCCAAGATAAAAATTAACTCTGCAGTGAAAGCACTTAATAAAACATGTACATTATATCATAAATATTTTAGGGTGAAAATAATTTACCATACTATGTTAAGGGGAAAAACACCGTAACACGCTTAATAGTTTGCAGCTGACATTGTGAAATTGGAATTCAGGTTTAGCTAACAGGAATTATGGGAAAAGTAATCAAATTAACTGTGTTATACATTTCCATGCTTGAGAGAAGTCACAAGGACATTATTTATTTTTCCTCGAAGTGAACGTTTCTTGGGACCTAAATGAACATACTCACGTACACATGAACAGACAGACACACTCAACAACTAAAGCAGAAAACTTTAAGAATTATGGACTTCGTAACCTTGCAGATATACATGGGGTGGAAGTTCTCAAAGGCAGCCTTTGTGTTTTTTTGAACAGTGAAGCTCTGGTATTTAATGAAATGTTTATGATTAGAAGACCTAGGCATGAGATAGGCCCTGCCTCAGCAACCTACTAGTGCAAGGAGGAGGAGGCCAAGATCAAGTGGAAATTTGAATTCTAGTATGCAGAAACTAACCTTGTTTCCAATGAATAGTTAGGCATCACTTACTGGGTAAGAAGCCTAGGTGGAGTACAAGTGTTTTCCGGTCTTCATGGAGAGGAAGTGCAACTCAGGAAGCAGAGCATGGGTGAGAAAAGGACTGGTGCACTCACAAACAAACTCGTGGTCAGCATTCTTCCTAACAGCAGCTTGGGCACCAGGCTCCTTCTAATAGTTATGCCACCTTCGATATTTGACACCATGAAAGGGAAGGGAAGATAGTATGGAGAAGGCACATACAGTAGGAGACTCAGTCCATAACTTTGACTTAAATCCTGTTGGAGAGAGCTAATTGCACAGCCCCATCTTAAATGCAGAGAAACGGGGAAATTAATTTTAGTTACGTGCCCAGGAAGAAGAAAACCAAACCCGTTGCCATTGAGTCGATTGCAAATCATATTGACCCTCTATGACAGAGTAGAACTGCCCCCTAGGACTTCCAAGAAGTGGCTGGTAGATTTGAACTGCTGACCTTTTGGTTAGCAGGTGAGCTCTTAACCACTGAGCCACCACAGCTCCCTGGGAAGAAGAGACTTAAATTACCAGTTCTGTGCCATGTATCTGAAGGATGAGTAGGAGTTAATTAAGTTAATTGGTTGTTGAGTAGGGGGAGGGAGAAATGACTCCAAACACTGGGTAACAGCATATGCAAACTTCTATAGCAGAAAATAGATGGTGTTTAGGGAAAAGAAAGAAGCTTATTGTGGCTGAAACACTAACAAAGGGTATGACTGGTAAGATGTGAGATAAGGCTAGAGAGGGAGCTAGTGTCCAAGTCATTCAATGCCTTGTAGAATATGTTAACGAGTTTGTACACATTTTAACTGCAGTAGAAAGTCATGGAAGGGTCAGGCAAGTGAATTGATACTCTTGTGTTCATTACTCTGGCTGTGTGGTAGAGACTGATTGGCAGGGTGCAAGATCAGAACTGGGGAATTCAACAAGGAGGTTATTGCACTGGCCTGGGTGAGAGTTGACTGTGGTTTCAGGTAGTGGCAGTGCAGTTGGATAGCAATGGATAGATTCAATAGAAATTGACAACTGACTGCCATCAAATGGTCATAGCCTACAAAGAAGAAGCTCCAGTTCTCAAGTAAAGAAGTCAGCAAAGGATAGGTGAAGATCGTGATTCCAGTCAATCAAATTAAATTTCCAGGACTATTGTCCCTTCCCTAGAGGAAAAGTTAAGGTTAAGCAGAAAAAAACAAGACAAGAGCCTATAAAATGGGAGGATCTGGTGGAAATAATAGGGCTGTCACAACTATGAGGTTACACGAAGACCCAAGAGTTATGTCTTGCTCACATGACATATAAACTTTTGGCAGAGAGGCATTATTGCAATTCTTTATAGATGGTCAGGTCAAGGTTGTCAGTAAACAGTCTATGAGCTCTTCTGGGGCATGGACTTTTCCTTTTCTATCATTTTATCTTCAAAAATTAATACATTTCTTAATATATAATATGCAGTCATTATAGGCTTATTAAATGATATGCTCCATATCCATATCCTCATTGACTAAATAAAGAGCTATGCAAGAAGGGAATTGGGGAATTCAGATATAATTCAATTAAGGATTAAATGATAACTTCCAGAGTCATGTCTTCGGCACTAAATTTTTCACTGGACTCCAGATTCACGTATTCACACATTGTTTTCTTAGATATATGATAGATGGATAGATAGATACGTAGGTAGGTAGGTAGATAGACAGACCAAACCTGAGGGACTGAATTACTGGGCTGAGTGCTGGGGATCATGGTCTCAGGGGACATCTAGCTCGACTGTCACAACATAGTTTATATATAAAGAAAATGTTCTACGTCCCACTTTGGTGAGTAGCGTCTGGGGTCTTAAAAGCTTCTGAGCACCATCCAAGATATGTCTACTGCTCCTACCCTGTCTGGAACAAGAGAGAATGAAGAAAACTAAAAACACAAAGGAAAGATTAGTCCAAAGGACTAATGGAGCACAACTACCACAGCCTCCACTAGACTGAGTCCAGCACAACTAGATGGTGTCTGGCTACCACGGCTGACTTCTCTGACAGAGATCACAATAGAGGGTCCTGGACAGAGCCGAAGAAAAATGTAGAACAAAACTCAAACTCAAAAAAAGACCAGAGTTACTGGTATGACAGAGACTGGAGAAACCCTGAGAGTATGGTCCCCGGACACCCTTTTAGCTCAGTAATGAAGTTACTCCGGAGATTCACCTTTCAGCCAAAGATTAGACAGGCTCACAGGGCAAACAATAATATATGTAGCTCAGTCGTTTATATGGAACTAAATGAGCAGGCCAGCCCGGGGACGGGGACAGTGGAGGAAGGAGAACGGGAGGGCTGGACAGGTGGAGATGGGGAACCCAGGGTGGAGAAGGGGAAAGTGTTGACAGGTCGTGGGGTTGGCAGCCAATGTCACAAACCAGTATGTATATTAATTGTTTAATGAGAGGCTGGTTTGCTCTGTGCACTTTCATCTAAACCAAATAATAATAATAAAAAAAATGATATATAGCTGCTGTCAAGTCTACTCTGATTCATATTGACCTAATGCACAACAGAACAAAATGCTTCCCGCTCCTGCATCATCCTGATGATCACCAGTATGTTCTAGTCCATTGTTGCAGCTACTGTGTCTATCCATCTCACCAAGGGTCTCTCTCACTCTTACCAGCCCTCTGCTACTCCAAACATGATGTTCATCTCCAGAATTTAATCCCTCTTGATGACCAAGTAAGCATTTAAAATAATAATAATAAAATGTCCAAAAAGAACTCATGATTCCCACTCATCCACCTACCCCAATCTATTACTTTCCTATTTTATCCCATCTCAGTATACAGCATCTTCATATATCTATTACTTAAGCTGAAAACCTAGGGATCATCCTTGATTTCTTCTTTTTACTCATCAACTACAGTTAATCCATAGCAAGTGGTATCAGCTCTATCTCAAAATATATCTTGAATGCATCTATCCTATCCACCTCTAATTTCTTCACTGCTACCGTTCTAATTTGTAACCCTAGTCTAAGCTTCATCATCCCTTTGCATAAAACCATCCAATGGCTTCTGAGTACATCTGAAATTAAATTCAAATTATTTAATAAGGTATTTAAAGCCCTATACATTCTGTTCCTTGCCTACCTCTCCAGCTTCATCTTCCTCACTAGCTCATGATTCACCAATCTTTTTGGTCTTTTGTTCTTTTTCCTCTTTCTTGAACATTCCAATCACTGTCCCATTCCAAGACTTTTGCATTTGCTAAGCTCTCTGACTGAAATGCTGTTTTTCCCACTCACCATATGGCTTGATATTTCCATTGTTTGGGCCACAACTTACACATAACTTCCTTAGAGAGGCTCAGTCTAACTAACCTATCAGCAGTAAGTCCTATTGTCATATTCATCCCTACAGGTACTCTCTGCATTAGTTTGGGTTTCCTCTAACCAGAGACTGAGACAATGATTTTCACACAAGTAACTAATCTGGTAGTTATCTCAAAAAGCGAGAAGGAGTAAGGGAACAGGTAATAACACTATGGACAAAGGAAAAGCCAATACAAGGTGTTTTACTAAGCTGGTAGCATATGGGACACATGGAACTCAATTCCTCTGGGGATGCTCAGAGGAAAAAATATGAGCCTCAGAATTTTCCCTCTGAAGGAAAGGAGGCTTGAACATTTAGCCACAGATCCTGTCCACCAATGGTTGAGAGTTTCCTTATAGGTGTTAATTCTCCTTGCTCCTTATGAGAGAAATTCCAGTATTTAACGAAATTCCTGATCAGAAAAGCAGAGAAACAAATAAGGCACATTACACTGGATGGTACTATTTTATGTTTCAGGTTTTCCAACATGGTTGCAGCAAATTACACTTCTAACAGCAATGCTTGAGAAATCTGTAGATTCAGATATTCTCCAACTTTTAAGATATATTTCGATGAATGAAAGTTCTTAATAAAAAAAAAAAAAAACTTTCACCAATGCTCTTTTTTAAATCTTGTTTCAGAATTTTTTAATCTAAAGTTATAAACTATGTCCGCCTATACTTCTAAGGATTTTTTAATCTATTTGATATTTAAGTCCTTTTGTGCACCTGGAGTTTATTTTCACAAACGGTATGAGGCTGAGATCTAATTCTATTTTCTTTCAGATTTATAACTGTTTTTTCTACTTTCATTTATTAACTGTACCTCCCTTCTACACTGATCTTTCATGCCACCTCTGTCTTTTCCAAATTTGCATGACACATGAAATTTCTGTTCCTTTGGTCATTTTTTTCTACCCCCTGCCAATATCATATTATGTTAAAATAATTTCATAATTAATATGGATAGTAAATCTCGTCTCTCTGCTTTTCTTTTTGAGAAAAGTCTGAGGAAGTTTTGACCTTTAATCTCTAGAAATTCTAGTATCATCTTATCTAGTTCCCCCTCACCAAAAAAAAAAAAAAAAAATCCAGATGAGATTTGGATTAGATTCAATCTATAAATTAATTTGGGAAAAGCTGACATCTTTGTAATATTAAATCTTTCACTGCAGGAACACAGTATATCTCTTCATTTATTTAGGTCTACTTTAATAGCTCTCAATAAAAATTTATATTCAAAAAAAATTATATTTCTTCCTGGAGAAATCTTTAACAATTTTTGTTGTGTTTATTAATATTCAAAGAATATTAAGACTTAATATTCAAAGAATACATAGATATTGTCTATTTATATTATAAACATTTTTCATTTTGCATTAATATTAACTTGTTTTTTTCATTTCCTTTGCTTCTCTGTATTTCTAAGACAAATGAAAAATTTACCCCAGTATTTTATCACTTTTACTTCATGTGTCTTTTCATAATGATCTGAATTTTTTCCTCCTCTTATATAAGAACTTCACTCCAAAATGTTTTTAATGTAGGTCTTTGTCTGCAAAACTTCTCAGCTCATATATGCCTGAAATAGTTTATTATCCCTTCATATTCTAAATTCTAACTTCTTCACATTCAATAATTTTCAAGGGAGGAGAGTACTCCATTATCTTCTCACAGAGAGTGTTGCCTTTTAAAAGATCTGAAACAATCTCTCTTTTTACTATTTTCTCTTTCTCTCAAGTTATAAATTTTTCTTTATCTTTTATGTTTTAAGAGTTTGTTGCACTGTCTCTAGATGTGGATTTCAATCTTTGATTTAAAAAAATTTTTTTTAATTTCAGAAAGTTTTTTTTTTCTTTTTTAATTTTTTATCGTACTTCAGGTGAAGGCTTACAGAACGAATAGTTTCTCATGAAACAGTAGTACACATATAGTTTTATGACATTGGTTAACAACCCCACAACATGTCAACACTCTCCCTTCTGGACCTTGAAGACCTTTTTTTGGTGAAAATATACATAGTCACATTTACACCATTTCAAAAGTTTGGCCCAGCCAAATTGATTCACACATTTTTGGGGGTACATAATTCAATCCATGACAATATCTTTAGCTTTTTTAAATATTTTGTTTCTTCATCCTTCTCTTTTTCCTCTGGGAGATTCCCAAAATCTTGTCTTTGAACTTATTTTTTTCTGTAGTCAAATCCATTCTGTTAGTTATCCCATCTATTATGTTCTTATTTCAACTATCATAATTTCCGTTCCTAATATTTTTTGCTTGGTTTATCTTTTACATTGATTTGTCCTTGGTTCATATTGTAAACATCTTTCTTTTCTCTTCTAAGGTGTCCAGTAAGCTAAATTTAAGTCCTTGGTCTATGTATTCTAATACTTCTGTTTGTGTTTAAACGGGTAGTTCAGTATGTTATTCTTTTGCAACTATTATATTTCTAAGATGGCATCTTATTTTTGTCTGCTGACTGATTTTTCTCTGCAAGTGTCAGCTAATTGGTCAGGCAATGCAAATGTATAAAGCAAGTCCAGGTCTATGGGTCTATGCTAATTATAATGAGCTCAGGGGATAGGAGTAGGAGGGAGGTCCTCAATCAGCTCTGGAGTACAGAAATTTAGAGACTAGAAAACCACAATCAATCACTCCCCACCTCATAAAACTTTTCCTTCAGTCAAACCTTCATCCTCTGCACTTTAGGAAGAAATAGCAATAGGAGTAGGTACTATTTGGATTATAATTCACCAGGCTATTGAATTTGGAGAGAGAGAGCTGGGGAAGAAAATACCCAGATTAATTATTTGCCAGAAGTTTTTCTCAGTTCTTCACAAACATAGGGCTACTCAGCTACCCTGATTGTACTCCTGGGGACACTTGGACAAGAATCCTGAGTCAGCAGGTATGGAGGCAGACACTGGTTATTCCAAGACAAAATGGTGAGGAAGGGAATGGTGAAGTGAAGCAAGAGCAGAATCCCAGCAGCTCCTCTCCCACAGCCTTGCTGAGCTGTCTCTGTTCCAGAACAAAAGCGATACCTATTCCCTCCCTACCCTCTCACCCCTCACCCTACCCCTCATAGTTTACAGCAGCATCTCTCCAGTTCCTGGGATGTTTGTTTTTATACTTTTCCCTGTTTTCTGTCTCTAGTTCTTCTGGAGTTTATACTGATTCAGCATCTTGATAGTAGCTGGAATCAAATGACCTGATTTGATATTTTAAATGCTTATGCTAGTCCTGATGTGAAGAATTTATTGCACCCTGGAATCTGAGAAGAAAATGGCAGCTGGGTCCAGGGTGAAAATAGAAGTAGAGTGATGCATTTTGAAAGTTATTACATTATTCTAGGCAAGTAATTATGGTGCCTATGAAAATCACTAAACCAAATAATGTAATGCGTTAGAGAGTATTGGGTTAGAGTTTTTTTTTTTTTTTTTTGATAGATTGACATCAAAGCCATTGAGAAATGACATTGGAGCTAAGACTTGAATGCTGAGAAGATGTCACCCGCACAGTTACGTGGAGAAAGGCAATCCCAAGAAGAGAGAACGAGTGTAAAAGACCTGGAGATAAAAGAGGTTGAGAGTGTCTTTGACCAGGCTGGTCATAATGAAAATGTAGAAAAGTGTAAATTCAGGATATATTTGGAAAATAGCACCAACATGACTTACTGATGGGTTAAAACTGAGGAAAAAGGGAAAAGAAGGAATCATGAGTGACTCAAGATTTTTGTTCAAAGCAACACTAATTCATAGGAAATTTTAATGTTTATTTATTTACTCATTTTTTGTCTCTATGAATCATAAATGAGAATAAAAAGTCTTCAAGGATAAGGTCCTTGCTGTGATTTTCACTACTACATCCTCAGCACCCAGAACAGTACAGAAAGGGCTTAATTATGTTTGTTGAATGAAGGAAGGATGCCACTTCCCTCTGGAAGTCTTCCCAGATAACACGTATCAGTCTATCTCTCTCCTCATATCACACTGTTCAAGTATCTGACATCACATTTACCAAATTGTATCGACATTATCTGCTACTGTGAATATATCCCTCACTAGACCGTCAAATGATGAATGATAGGGCCAATCAGTTGCCCGGAACTCC
The DNA here is from genome assembly GCA_030035585.1 of Dugong dugon. NCBI lineage: Eukaryota > Metazoa > Chordata > Mammalia > Sirenia > Dugongidae > Dugong > Dugong dugon. Next base: position 54,720,796 of record CM057467.1, on the reverse strand, counting down.
CTAGCATCTATTCGTTCATCCATTCATTTTTTAATTTAATACTTATTTCTTGAATATTATGTGTCAGGCAATTCTCATTGGATTCTCAAAGGGATACAACAGTGAAGAAGGCTAATTATAACTATCCCCAAGCAACTCACATTCCAGTGGGGGAAAACAGACAAACAAATAGGAAATCATAAGAGCAACAATACATATGTGTGCCTCACCTCATCCATGTCACTTAGAGAGTGCAAAGTACAAGTTTATCAAGCTGTTTAAACTCGGAAGAACTGAGTAACTGAGCAGCTGATAGAAGCCGTGGAAAATATTTAATGAATCTTGCTCTAATATTTATAATGGTCAATAGACCAGTTAAAGACAAAGGGAGATGAGAGTCAAGGACCAGCAGTGAACTTTCCCAAGAACTAAGGGTAAAATGAAGGATAAATAAAAAGCTTAGTAAAGAAAACATAATAGAAAGTGATCCATTTGGAGGACCCAGCAAAGGTCAAAATGTAAAGAGATTAGAAAAACAAGCCAGCCTTAAAGCAGAGACTTGGCCTTTAAAATTAGATAAAAGAGTAAGTCAAACAATAAAGTCTAGACAGAAGACAAGGTTGGATGCCCTGAAAGGGAGAGGGGGAGGAGATAGCTCTGGAAGACAGAAAAAATAAACACATAGAAAATAAAAGCACATAGAACAAAATATATGGCAGGCTAGGAGCAATGTGGAGCCCTGGCGGCGCTGTGGTTAAGCGTTTGGCTGCTAACCAAAAGGTCGGCCATTGGAACCCACCTGCTGTTCCTTGGATACCCTATGGGGCAGTTCAACTCTGTCTATAGGGTCTCTATGAGTCGGAATCCACATGACGGCAACGGGTTTTGGAGGAGTAATGTTAGTTTGTAGTAAATCTGCCTGCCATTTTGAGAATTCTGCAGGAGACTCGAGTGAAGAAAAAATAAGGTTTCAGTGACTTTTCTGAAAATCACATCTTGAAAATATTGCCAAAAGACAAAGAGAAAGCAAGCAAAACATGGTTAATTGGCATAAAATAGAGCACCAAAAATAAACAAACCCTTTCCCTTGGAGTGGATTCTTACTCATAGTGACCCTATCCCACAGAGTAGAACTGCCCTACAAGGTTTCCAAGGAGTGCCTGGTGGATTCGAACTGCTGACCTTTGGTTAGCATCCAAGCTCTTAACCACTGGGCCACCTGGGGTCCAAAAAGAGCACAGCAGGGTAAGTTTCCAGTCTGGTATTGATTTTTCACAGGACTTTAATCACCAAAATCTTTTTGGTAATTCAGAAATCCTACCATCAAAATCCAAGAACTATCACCATTGTGACTACAAAACATTGTTTACTCAGCCTATGTACAGTTATTTGTCAGTTTAGTATTTTGCATGTTTGCTCATTTCTAGTTAAATATTTCCGTACCCTCTGTGCATTTCCCAAGATGTAGCATAGTTTTATATTAAACATATTTTCAACACACACGAAAAAATAATCAAAGTTAAAAAATAACACAAAAGTCAACAATTAAGGGAAAAGGAGAGAAAATAATTAGATCCGAAATCCTAGATGAAAGGAAGCTATTGAAAATTACTGGTGGCTGGGATGGGAGGGCTAGATAGGATTTAAAATGCACCCTAAGGAGAAAAATTGTGGATTAAAAATTAATTTGAAAATCTCTTAAAATATCCTTAGATGACCAGGACCTGGATTTTTAGAAGTTCAAAATCCAGGAAATAACTTATTTTTTCCTCACTAACCTTTCATTTCCTTGACTACCTTAGCTCAAGATCTTTTCTTGTACTCCGTCTCAGCCAGCTACTCACGTGGGAATAACCCATCCCTTGTAAGCATCAATAATTGCACAAATTCTAAAAGCTTCTGTCTTAGTTATCTAGTGCTGCTATAACAGAAATACTAGAAGTGAGTGGCTTTAACAAACAAATTTATTTTCTCACAGTTTAGGAAGCTAGAAGCCTGAATTCAGGGCACCAGCTCTAGGGGAAGGTTTTCACTCTCTGTTGGCTCTGGGGGAAGATCTTTGTCTCTTTTCAGCTTCTGTTCCTTGGCTCTTTGGTGATCATCATGTTGCATGGTATCTCTCTGCCTCCATCTCTGCTTGCTTAATCTCCACTTTTCTATCTCAAAAGAAACCCCCCCCCCAAAAAAAAAACTTGCCATCAAGTCAATTCCTACTCATAGCAACCATATAGGACAGAGCAGAACTCCTCCATAGAGTTTAGAAGGCTGCAAATCTTTACAGAAGCAGGCTGCCACATCTTTATCCTGTGGAGCCACTGGGTGGATTTGAACCACCGACCTTTTGGTTAGCACTCCAGCGCATAACCACTGTGCCACCACGGCTCCCCTTATTGCAAAAGAGATTGACTTAAAACACACCCTACACTAATACTTCCTCATTAACATAACAAAGAAAACTCATTCCCAAATGGAATTATAACCACTATGTTGTTGTTAGGTGTCATCCAGTTGGTCCTGACTCATAGTGACCCTATGTACAACAGAATGAAACACCGCCCAGTCCTGTGCCATCCTCACAATTTGCTATGTTTGAGCCCATTGTTGCAACTACCGTGTCCATCCATTTTGTTGAGGGCCTTCCTCTTTTTTTGTTGACCCTCTGTTTTATCAAGATGATGTCCTTCTCCAGGGACTGGTCCCTCCTGATAACATGTCCAAAGTATGTGAGGCAATGTCTTGCCATCCTTGCTTCTAAGGAGCATTCTGGCTGTAGACAGATTTGTTCATTCTTCTGGCAGTCCACAGTATATTCAATATTCTTTGCCAACACCATAATTCAGATGCACCATTTCTTCTTCAGTCTTCCTTATTCATTGTCCAGCTTTCACATGCATATGACTTGAATGAAAATACCATGGCTTGGGTGAGGAGCACCTTAGTCCTCAAGGTAAAATCTGTCTTTTTAACACTTGAAAGAGGTCTTTTGTAGCAGATTTGCCCAATGCAATATGGCATTTGATTTCTTGACTACTGCTTCCATGGGCATTGATTGTGGATCCCAGTAAAATGAAATCCTTGACAATTTCAATATTTTCTTCATTTATCATGATGTCATTTATTGGTCCAGTTGTAAGGATTTCTGTTTTCTTTACGTTAAGGTGTAATCCATACTGAAGGTTTAGTCTTTCATCTTTATCAGTAAGTGCTTCAAGCCCTCTTTGTTTTCAGCAAGATAACCACTATAGGGATTAGAATTTACAACACATATTTTTTTGGAACACAATTCAATCTATAAGAGGTTTTCACACATCCTCTCTCCACCCACTCACCCTAGTTTTCCCACCCAGCAATGCTCTGAACTCATCAAGACCTTCAAACCACTGATCCTACCACTCTTGTCCTCACTTCCCTCCTTACCCAATTAGATTTCATAATCCATTTTAAACAATCACTCTTTTGAGAAATTAAAATACTCTCTCCTTGCATATGTAACTATTATATCCACATGTGTAGATGTTTGTTTGCTGAATGAAATAAAATTTGAGAAATACTTATTAATGTTCCCACTATGTCTATAGCACATAAATTCACCATGTGCCTCCCTATCTGAGCTCTGCTGTTAATTTATGGATACCTTCCCTAGTTAACTTCAGTTGCTCCTTTGATTTTCCAATAACTTAATTATTTTTTTCAAACTGTACATCATTAGATTTATCAGACATTATCCTCCTTTTCTCCCTTTAATGGAAAAATCATCTATACCAACAAATTTCATCAGACCAAAAAAGGGAGATGAGAAGGGTGTGGAATATAATTTTAAAAAAGTATTTAAAATTAAGAAAATAAGTAGAGAGACAGCACAAGGGCATGGTGTCTATGGCACATTGGTGAAATTATTGGCACAGTGAAGGAGAGTGGACACATCAACTCCTTTTTGTAAGGATCTACATTCTCTGGTTCTATAGAGAGTTTAGCATTGAGTCACACAGATTCTTCCAACCCCATAAAACAGACTTCAAAATTAACTGGCTAGCTTCAGAAATAAGCTGCAACTTTCCTCAATACCAGGAGAGCAACTAAAATTTTTACCAACCAAACAGTGCATCCTGTTAGATGACAAAAGTTCCTGACTGCCATATTCCCTCAATATTCAAGGAATGATTCAAGAAAATGATCCAAGGAAAAGCAGATCAAGAAAAAAGGAACAAGAAAAGAATGAGTAGGATGGTAAAGTGAGTAATAAGAATTATTATTGTGAATTGTGGAACTATGCTCCATATATTTAGTTCTTTTCAGATCAAACAATAAATTGGCAATATAAAAGTTCTGCTTAATTACTTTTCCTTCTCAACTTTAATTTCAGCTAAAACTTGAAGAACATTTTATTGCTTATTGTACTCAATCATTTTGGTCTCAGTGAATCACCAAAGCTAATGTAGAAGCGTGAAAACTTAATCCGAGAAGCTATGAATAGCTTGGCCGTTTGCCCTCCCTCAGTGGGTGAGTTTGGAATATGCATAACAGAGATTGACTCACAAATCAATTACATTATAAGTATGCTTTTCTAGTGCTACTCAAGGAAGACTATAACTCCTTCCGTAATTACTTAAACATCATTCACCAGAAAAGTAAACCAACATATTTTTTCATAAAAATACTCTTGATAAAGACTAAAAAGTAAACCACAAGCTGTTCACCTTCCTAATTAAGCTGTTCATTCCTGCATTTCTTCTCCAAGTTGCATACTTGATATCTATCTATGAGACAATTTACATCTATCAACAATCACCTTTAGTTCAGAAATTTCTTATCTAAGCCTATGTAATGGTGTTTTGTAGCATATATTGCTACTGCTCCTTTGTAGCATATATTCTTTGGATTATCCAACTTTCTCTCTGGCGTTTTGGTATATGTCCAGCTCCAATAACCATACATTTTCATTGATCATATGTTTAAACCACATGTTCTCATTTTTTATTCATATGTTGTTCTTTTAAAAGAATCCTTATGTTTAACATTTCTACTGTTGAAATGCATAATAAAAATAAATTGAAACAAAACTTTAAAAAGAACAGAAAAAGCCCCACTACTTCGCCTTCCCCCGATACACCTAACATGGAAAGGTTTTGATGTTGTTTAAAGAAATGCTCCTTAACGGAAAAATCATCATCAACAACAATAAAACTTCCAGACTTTTTAAAATTATATGAGTATGAATACATTTAATTCTTTTAGTATGAATATATTTAAATATTATTTTTTTTAAAGTATAGCTTTTCTTGATATTGATAACCAAAACCTAAGTTGTTTCAGATTATGTTGGAGTTATGTTGGATTTTTTGTTTTAGATGGAATACAGAGGCATACATACAGAATATACTAAAGCAAACTTAAACTGCAAAAATTATTTATGTTGCTAAAGCCTATAGATTTTCAAAAATCTTAACATTTTCTATGGGCCTGAAGAAGCTCGTCTTTGCTCTGTGTGAGGAGGTAAAATTTAAAGCATGTATCATAAACTAACCACCCATAGATTGTATATTATCTACAAACATATTCTGTTGGACCACTTAGTGTTTTGTTTGAATAAGATACAAACAATCCTATCAAGATATTTTGCATAAAAATCTGAGTTTAAATACCTCTTGAAAATTGAAAGATTTGTTTGGATCTGCAGTTCTGCATGGCAATTGCCAGTTCCAAGAAGCAGCTGCCCCTGTAGAAAGGCTATGTACTGTCCAGAACTCATCCTGCCCAGATGCCCAGGCTCACTTCAACACATACCTGACACATTCACTTACCCGATTTGCCACCATAGGCATTTGTGTTGTGATCCCCTAGTAAGGCTTTAGCCCACATTGGAATATTTGCTGCTTTCCTTTCTCTCTCCAGGCTTGCATTGAGATAGCCCTCAGACAACTTGGCCTACTTTAGAAAGACCTGGCAAGGGTGGATTAGAGCTTCTCAATAGATCATAAGGATATTCTGTCTCTCTCTCTCTCTTCATTAGGTATTTCACAGGATTTGCCGTTAGTTGCCACTGGAATCATAAGTAGGTATAGACTAAGGAGGAAAGAAGTCTAGACAGAAGGGGTCTCTGACCTCATTCAGTGTAACTCACAGTGAGTGGGTTTTGAGGAAAATCTTCAAGCTATAGAGAGTATGTTTTTGCCTGCCCTTGATCTCTCTCTCTCTTTCTCTCTCTGACACCAGGACTAGGAAAAAAGTATATGTATATATATGTATATAGAAAGAGAAAGAGAGAGAGAAAATATGTGTATATATATATATGTATATATATGTTTTATATATGTAAAATATATATATGTATATATATACTTTTTTTTTTAGTCCTGATGTCAGAGAGAGAGACAGAGTATGCAAAAATGGCATGGCGGGGGCGTCTAACCTCCTCTAACTTCACAACGAAGAAGGAGAACCGAAATCAACAGCCCAAGGCTGATTCCTATGAGGTGGAGGTCAGACATACCTCCTCTCGCCAGCCCTTTGTACTAATTCTGAAACCATCTGTCCCTCCCACAGCACGCTCTACTTCTCTGCTGAGTTCATTAATTCATTGCAATGACCATGCAGAACTCTCAGCCAATACTCATGATTATGGGGTTTATTAGGGAAGTAACAGGTTACAATTCAGTTTCAGGTACACTCAGGACACAGTTATTTGATCAGGACAACCTCTCCTCAGCTGTACCTGTAGGCAGGTCTCTCTCTGGCCCTTGATTCCTCAGCCCCTTGGCCCGGCTTCTGCCCAGCTTGGACAAGTGTTAAAAAGATCTTTTAACTCTGCCAGTAAGTGCCCAGAGGCACTCCACTCCACCAATAAGACTCTGCCCCAAGGCGCTCAGCTCCAGCTCCGTTGGTCAGCAAACCTAGCTCCACCAAGTGTCCAGAGATACCCTACTCTGCCAGCAAGCCTCCTGTCTGAGGTGCTCAGCTTCTTGCTCCATGGACCAGAAAGCCCAGCATGCCATCTCCTCCCAGTCTCCTGCCAGTCTCCTGCTACTCTCCTGATTCTGCTGCCACAGTTTCCCTGCGACTCCTTCTCACTATCTCCAGTGTCACAGCTCTCCCTTTCTGTCTTCTGTGTTACAGCTCCAACTCTCTCTCTCTCAGTGTCTCCCTTTAAGCATAAAAGGATGACAAAACTGGCCACCCTTCTCTCCCTGACACACGAGAAAGAAGATAGGTACACCAGCTGTCTGGAGCAGAACAGAAATGGGAACTCAACTCCCCTCAGAAGGGTTTCATGCACTTCATTTGCATAGTCCTACCCAGTCATTTGGTGGGAGTTACAAAGATTATATCTAGAAGGGCCATATTAAGTAGCACATTCCACCTCAGAGAGAGATAATGGCATTTGGCTTGGACATAGAACCCTGCACCCTGTCCTGCCATGTAGCATAGAGGTGATGGCAGGCCAGGATGCAGGGTTCTATGTCCAAGCCAAATACCATCACTCTGATGCAACTGAAAGTCAGTCAGTTTTATGTAATGCCTATATGTGTACTCTACAGCAATGATTAAGAACTGTCGATTTTTAATATCCACTCCTTGGTCTGAATTATGAATCCCTATAATTAAGAACACCGAAGGAGAGACATTGTTTTGCCATCCTTTCTGAAGAGAATAGTAAATTGGGATGCGAATTCCATAGTGCTGAATAAAATAGCACAGCATTTTCACTTGAGACAAAGAGCAAGTAACCAAGATCTATACTAAAAAAAAAAAAAAAGAAGAAAGGAAGCGAAAGAAATTCCTAGGACAGGAAATTTGATAAAGCAATGGTGAGAAAATGTTAATTTCCAGAGGGGAGTGAACTGGCATATTTTGGGCCAGATACTTTCATGGATCGTCTCGTTTAATCAACACACTATACCTAGAAGATAAGTATGATCACTGTTTTACAGATGCACACAGAGACTAAATAATTTGTCCCTGGTCATACAACCAATAAGTGGGAAAACAGGAAGGCAAATGTTTTTGTTTTTGTTTTCCCATTATACTATGATGGCATTGTAAGAGAGTTTTCCTATGAAATGAGTGAGCTTAGGAATTGCTGCAGGTAAATGACCCCCTTTGCTTACCCAATTTTTCTCTAATTCATTTGACAATAGACTTTATTTTTAGTTTAAAAAATCTACTGCATAAACTTGAGAATATACTGATATATGCCAGTATCCCTCAATTCACAGATGAAGACATTGGTCCATGCCTGTTTACCTGACACAAAAGAAAGAAGACAGATACATTAGCTCTCAGGAGCAGAACAGAAATGGGAACTCAAGCCCCCAGATTTGCAGTACAAAGTACTTTTCACGAAGTAATTAGCTTCAGCATCATGAATGCATTTTATATCTTGATTAGACACTATATCAGAAAGACCAGGCTAGATATGGTTAAAATTAAAAGTTTTCCAGAAAAGCAGAGCTTTTACAAAAAAAATCAAAATTATTTTCCATCTGATTTTTTTCAAAGATGCAATCCAGCCAAAGAAGAGGGAAAGAGGGAAGCTGCCACCAGGACTAGAAAATCAGCTCAATATTTTTCTTCTTTTCTAGGACATGAAGTTTCTCCCTCAGGGAATAGTTTGGTTCAAGGTTTAAAGAGTGTCTCAGGGTGATAGTCTCAGAAGTCCTCCACTCTCAATACTGGGAAGGATCTTTAAGGCAAGCTAACTCTACTGGAATATAATTTTGTCCTTTGCTTTTGCCTTTTTTCTCACATAGAATACTAATGGGAGAGCTGGAGCTCTCACATCCATCTTGAGACAACAAGAACAAGGGGCATTATCCTATGAAATATAGGGCAAAAATCATGAAAGAGCCTAGACCCATGATGATACTATGGAGTCTCCATACAACTCAAGCACTACTCTATTCTGAACATTGATGTAAAAAAAGAGTATAAAACCCTGTCTTGTTTAAGCCAAAGTGATTTGAATTTTTTCATTATTAAGAAAGCCCATCACCAACTTATAGAGTAGGCATTTATTGGTTCCTTATACATGTTGGATCCTGTGCAAGATGATAGGATTAGGAAGATGAGCTGTGCTTGGAAGCATTTCTCCATTTCTCATTTCAAAAATTTATAAATCAAGTGAAGAAGATAGACAAAGAGATGAACAATTACATTATGATAAAACTGTGCAGAGAGAACAGAAGAGAGCATGTAAGTCATTCTGGAAATCAAAGAGATATTTGCAAAGGTGATGCTATTTAACATGACTATTAAATAAGGAGTAGGAACTAGAAATGCAATGAAAATTTCAGGCCATGGGGGGAGTGTGAAAACAAATAGAGTACCAGAACTACTAACTTGTTAGAAAACCTAAGGTAGACCAGGGTGTGATGAAAATGTTTGGAGTAGCTGAGGTCAGAAAGATAGACCAGGATCAAATCCTGGAAGGTTTTATATGCTATGGTGAACAGTCTGAACTATGAAGCTCATAAATGATATTATGGAACAACACGCTGTGAACAGATCTGTATTTCAGAAAGTTCACTCTGACAGCAGTAAAGATAAAGTATCCGAGGGAGGCAAGACTGGAGATGGGGAGACCAAATAGGAGACTATCAGTAATTCAAGAGAAGTAAAGAGGGACTGAGGGTCCCTGGGTGATGCAAATAGTTAATGTGCTCAGCTGCCAACCAAAAGATTGGAGATTTGAGTCCACCCAGAGGTGCCTCAGAAGGCCTGGTGACCTACTTCTGAAAAACGAGCCATTCAACACCTTATGCGGCACAGTTCTACTCTAGCACACAAGAGGTTGCCATGAGTTGGAGTCGACTCAAAGGCAACTGAGTTTTTGGGTTTTGTTTTGTTTTTTAGTTTAAAGAAGGCCTAACCTTGAAGACGAGCCCTAGTAGTGCACTGGTTAAGAGCTTGCTGCTAACCAAAAGGCTGGCATTTCAAATCCACCAGCCATTCCTTAGAAACCCTGTGGGGCAGTTCTACTCTGTCCTGTAGAATCGCTATGACTCGGAATCTACTTGACAGCAACAGGCAAGGCAATCTCAAAGACCGAGGATTATTTTAGAGATATACAAGTTTTAAAATCAATAGTTTCTTACTGATTGATTAGATACAGGGATGAGGGAAAGCTGGGAGTCGAAGATGACTGTCAAAGCTGACCCATGGGCTTAGAAGGATAGAAGTACCTTATTAAGTTAGAAAAAGGACAAGGTGGGTAAAACTTGGTATATTAATTTTCTATTGCAGTGTAACACATTACTGCAATTTAGCAGCTTAAAACAACACTTATTTATTATCTCACAATTTTCATGCGTCAGGAGTCTGGCATGTTTTAGTTGAGTCCTCTGCTTAGGGTCACACAGGGCTGAAATCAAGAGGTTGGCTATGTCCTCATCTAGAAGCTTCGCTAGGGAAAATTCCCCTTCAAAGCCCCCCCATGTTGTTGGAAGAATCCATTTTGTTGTGACCATATGACTGAGGTCCCAGTTTTCTTGCCAGTTGTTGACTGGAAACCACTCTCAACTCCTAGACTCAACTCCTTCGGGCCTTACCATGTGATCTTCTCCACATGACATCTTGCTCCTTCAAAGCCAGCTGGAGGGTTTCTGCTGCTTTTGAATCACTCACTTCTTTTAACACCTAATTAGGTCAGGCTAACCCAGGATAATCTCCTTTTGATTAACTCAAAGTCAACTTATTAAAGACTTTGATTACATTTGCAAAATCCCCTATGCCATATAAGATAACATAATCACAGGCAAGATAGTCCATCATATTCACAAGTTCTCCTCACACTAAAGAAGAGGGGGTGATACAGGCTGTGTACACCAGGCAGCAGGCTTTTGGTGGCCATCTTGGAATTGTGCATATCACAGTTAGGAAGGAAAATGTTAAGTGAGAATCAAAACCTTGTCAGAAGACATGATTGCCCAGGAAGAAAGAAGATGAAAAAAGAGGCATGGACACACATTGAGCAGAGGGATAGAGATATTAATGACTAGGCAGAGAAACATAAATTAATAAATCCTAAGGCACTTATGAGGTCTTCATAAGTTGGAATCTACTTGACAGCAATGAGTTTGTTTGTTTTTGTGGGTTTTTTTTTTTTTAAGACAGTTATGATTTTGAGTACTCATTGTCCAAAATTAACATCTGTAGAAACCTCCAAAAGTTTAATTCTATACACTTTTATTACAGAAAATTGTAAGTAACAAGGAAGATGTCTAACCAAGATAATATAAAGAAAATAAAATGATTTCCCTATTTCAAATAGCATTGCTTCTATTCTTTTCACTTTTAAATAAGCTCTTTGTGAACACTTGTCATTGTTTCTGCATTATGCTGGAGTCTCTCCAAGCTTCCCACATTTCACTGAAGTTGTGAGACCCTCAACTGTCACAACAGTACAACAAAAAAGCCTGATGGCTGCTAAGTATAGAGCATTGTCTCACAGTTTCTACAGATAATTCTCCTATTTATACAGCCTGGAATCTCAACCTCATTTTAAATAACAACACCAAATTGCGTTTGTTAACCTGCCCCAACTGCTCTTCTAAACATTTCATCATCCTTGTTCTTCTAATAATATCTTTACTTGGATCAGCATTCCCATCACTGAAAATGCTGCCTGAAGCAGTGACTATCTGAAGCTATACTTCATAGAGATCATATAGGTCATCCTCCTATCTCCAGGCAACCCAAAAAAGGTAGCTATCCTATTCCAGAAATCTCTCCCCAAAAGGAGATTCCACAGTCATTCACCAGCTACTTAGTCCTGTGTCTAATTACCCTTGTAGTTAGGGACTTCTTGTTCTAGTCTCTCTGGACATGTAGAACAGCTGGTAACCACACTCCTTATAATTATTGTTCATAAATCTGCAGACTGCTCTTAAGTCATCTTCATCATCTCTCTTCCGGACTAAGTACGTTCTATGCTCAGTAGCTAATTTCATATATCTTCAGCATTCAAAACCTAGGTTTTTAGGATAATCATAAATAATGCCAAATTTTCTAATGTCTTGTGAATTTCAAAAAATAAATACAAATTTAAGACAATTTAAGATGGCAATAGTGCCATGCAAATCTATTGCTTGCCTAATCACCTGTCTTTTTAGTGGCTCAGGTAAGCAAGGTAACATTCACAAACCTGCAAGGCAAGCAATAACTATTATCACTGTTGCCTTAACCTTGTCATCATATATAACTATATTCACTTTCTTTCCAAAGTTTGCCTTCTGCAAAGGATCTGGGCTCAGACAAATACAGTCAAATGTGACACTGGGACTTACTAATCCTTCTCAGTTCTCTTTAGTTCTCTGACTGACTATGTAACAAATAAATTAGAATGCAGTGCCGTCCTTCCAATATTATCTCAAGCTGGCTTGGAAAATATATTTAAGAACCACTATGCATTTATGTGAGATGAAATCTCACATATTTTGGACATGTTATGAGGAGGGAACAGTCCCTAGAGAAGGACATCATACTTGGTAAAGTAGAAGGTAAGCGAAAAAGAGGGAGACCCTCAATGAGATGGATTAACACAGTGGCTGCAACAATGGACTCAAGCATAACAATGATTGTGAGGATGACACAGGACCGGACAGTGTTTCATTCTGTCGTACATAGGGTCACTATGATTCAGAACTGACTCTACCGCACCTAACAACAACAACACAACAAGACATTCATAAAGGAGCCCTGGTGGTGCAGTGGTTAAGCACTTGGCTGCTAACCGAAAGGTCGGTGGTTTGAACCCACCAGGGCTCTGCAGGAGAAAGATGTGGCAGTTTGCTTTCGTAAAGATTACAGCCTTGGAAACCCTACAGGGCAGTTCTACTGTGTCTTATAGGGTCTCTATGAGTTGGAATTGACTCAACGGCAGTGAGCTTGGCTTTTTGGTTTTTATGCATTCATATCACTTTGCTGGACAATATTAATCTCTATCATTTTTATGCTCTTTATTTCTGTCAATATTGCAAGTTTTCCACACAATAACCATTATAGTTTATTACACTAGATCTCCATAGAAACTGTTAAATTGACAGCCACATCTGAGTTTCAACTACTTACTTCTTTCTTTTTTTTTTTTTTTGGCCTGGTATCAACACAGTCCCAATGATTCTTTTCCTTTCTGCTAATTCCAAACAAGATGGTGACCCTCCAAAATTCAGTCCCTCGCGACCCTTCTTATCTCTTTAATCAGGAGATTGTTTGCATCGTTATTGAGACAGGGAACAAATTTTAGCAAAAATAATATTGGGTTTCAGTACGAGTACTGAATTGGGATCCAGGAGTCTAAAGTTCAAATCCTACCTTTGAAAACAGAACGTTAAGTATTTTGAAGATGTTTACATATTTTAGAGAAATGTTATTTTGTATTTTTGGTGATCTGTGTTCTTTGTTGCATCCATCTGAATCCCCCTGAATATTAGTTTTTATGAACATGTTTTCATACATTTTCTGATTTGGGCCGTTTAATTTTGCTCTTATCCATTGTGGCACTAGGGCTCCTAGATTATATTAGTGTGTTCCAATTTATTCTTCCTTAAAATGGTGATAATGATAGTACCTATTTTATAAGGTGTCTATGAGGAATAAATAAATTAAAATACAACATTTTGAAAGTTCCTACCATATTAGTCTTCAATAAATGTTAGCTGTTAATGGTAGTAAGTAGGCAGTGCTGTCTAGCTCCTCTCTTAGCTAAAATGGTTTATGTGTTTTTCCATGTACAAGGATATTTCTAGTGCCATTTGCTCTTTCCCACCATGGCCAGATGCAGAAATCCTGTACCTTTTGCTTTTAAGCTGGTTTTGAGAGCTGATATGCTAAAGGAAAAAACGGGGAGGGGAGAGCTGTCCAGAGTCAACAAAATATGGTTTCAAATCGATTTAATATCCATACAGTTTGAGATAAGCTGCTTAAGCTTTGAACATGAAGCTCTCCTTTTATATACACACCATGGGGCCAACTGGGGACCTTGGTGGCGCAGTGGTTAAGAGCTTGGCTGTTAACCAAAAGGCCTGCAATTCAAATCCACCAGCTTCTCCTTGGAAACCCTATGGGCAATTCTACTCTGTCCCATAGGATTGCTATGAGTCAGAATTGACTCGACAGCAGAGGGTTTTTGGTTTGGGGCAAATGGCACCTTCCATTCCTGAATCTTGTGAGGATTAAAAGAGATCATGACCACAAAGTTCCAAGCATCAGTCCTGATAGAAAGTAGATACTCAGTGTGTGTTATTTCTTCCTTTCTGCCGTATTTTCACATCCCACCATCCCAGGAAGGCCTTTTATACATTCCCTTCAAATGATCAGTAGAAATATTGTTGTGCTTTTTATTACGAGCACTTAACCATCACCATCGCTCCTTATCTGACTGATTAAAAATTAACCAGACCCTTGTGTTTTATTACCTAAGCTTATCCCTACATACAGTCACTAGAAGAGATAAATTAGTTTCAATACACTTCTAAGACCCTGTGCTTAACAAATGCAGACCACAGAACTATACACAAGGCTTTGACAGATCATTTAGAATGAAAAATATCCATTCAAAAATATAGTAGAGTCTAGCATTGGTGGTAGCACCAATTTTTCTGTAATCGAACAATTCCAGCATTTAAAAATTCAATTTTCCAAAATCTCTTGTTTGCCCATTTAAGATGCATGCTTACATAACTTCTTATTTTAAAATTATGTTTATATACACAATATTGTTCATTCATCACAAATGCAAAGCCACCTAAAAACCAGAGTGCCAGAGCTAGTATTTTTTAATAGGCATCTCTATCCCATGTACTGAAAGTAAGATTACAATCACTAAATCATCCTGTCTCTAGGAGTACATATGAACTGCAAACTAATGAGGTAAGTAATTTCAGTTAATTAGAATCAATAGTATCATCCTCTAATTAAACAATATTGATTGCATTGTACAGAAGGCAGCTTTTTGAAATGATATGATGTTATGCAATGAGTCTTTGCCTAGCAAAAATATGTCAGTGAACAAGTTTACTTTGACCTGAACTATCCCCTTCCTATACTTGCCAGTATAATAGCATTTAACACTTATTATCAGAATTGGAGTGATTTCCAAACACTAACTATATGACATTTGATACCACAATGTATTGTTGAAGTTTTTTTCTTGAACTGACAGAAATCTCTTTATGGGAAGGAAAAGATGTCATGGCTGATCATTAACAGCTTAATTTATTACGGCTGTAATTGAAGAAATCAGTGAATACATAGCTGATTATTAACATAATTTAAGATTTTTTAATGGACTTTTCCCTTGATTTGTCTCAAAATATTATGGAAAGATATTATTTCCATTGCAACATCTGTAACTCTGTAAGTCCAGAAAGTATGTTGTTCACCACGGTTTTTCCTTTGCTGAGCGTATGCTCGATCCATACTAGGCACGCAACATATATTAGTAAATTATCAGGCTATTTACTTCAGAATCCCACTTATAGACACTCATAGGTTCCAAGAGCTTGGAGCCAACAGAAAAATGTAATGTCATGTTGCCCATGCCCACACTTACTTTGCATAATTACTTGGGATTTATATGGACCATTTTTACATCATCATCCTCAGTCTAACATTCTAGTCTTTCATCACTTCCACTTTCAGGAAATGCTTTCTTTTATGTAACCTAAATGCCTAGTGGTGTGGTTTTACGTCTATTTCCTTTTGCTTTACCCTCAATGGAAATGGACAAGAGCTGGGCATTAAACCTGTATCTATCCGAAGACTATTAACATAAAATCCTCTTACCAAGACAAACAAGCTACCAAAAATTCCTTAATATGTTACAGTTCTTTGGAAGTAAATGGGGAATTAGGAGAATATACTCAGGACAAAACAAAAATGAGGACATTTTACAAAAAGATCTTCTTATCCAGATCCTGTATCATTTTCTTAAAGGATTCATTTTGCAGTTGTATGTAATGAGTCTTCGATAAATGCAATTCAACTGATAGTAGTTTGATGCCAGCTTTGAATTGGCTCTCAGTCATATGCTGTGAGAAAATCTAAACAAATGGATGGAAAGAAATAGAAAGGAAAGCAGCAAACTCTAGTAGTTACAGGCATGAGGATTTTAGAGTGAAAGAAACGAAGACTGGAGTCCTAGCAAGCTTTGCTACTTGGAAGGCATATGACTTTGGGTAAAATATTTGACTTCACCAAGGTTCGTATTCCTTCTTATAAAAAGAATAATAACAACACTTATCTCATAGGACTATTGTGAATATTAATTGGAATATTATACTAAAAGTCCTCAGTACAATGCCTGGTATGTTGTCAGTCTTACCTGTTATTGTTAGCTGTATTTCCTTTTCTTGAGAAACTTATTTGGAGATAGAACCCTCATCCAACGATCCTCAGTTCCTTGATGTTTCTGTTATATCTCTCAGGTTGTTATGCAGTCACTCAATTTTATTCAACTCCATAAACCAAATATATCAGCAATTTTTTTTGGCTACAATCAGTTGCCATGGAGTTGATTATGACTCATGGTCACTCCCTATGTATCAGAGCACAATTGTGCTCCATAGGGTTTTCAGTGACTGAATTTCCAGAATTAGATCACCAGGCCTTCTTCACATCTCTGGGTAGAATCGAACCCTGAACTTTCCTATTAGAAGCCAAGCTCATTAACCATTTACGCTACCCAGGGACTCCATTTTGAGCTATAGTTACCATATATTAGCAGGGAAATATATGTAAATGTAGTTTGCACCCCTATAAGCTAAAGTGAGCAGTTCATTACCAAGGTAAGTAGCAGGGCATCTTGGCTGGTCAAGGCCTGGAGCTCTGACATTATAGCTCAGTAGCTGGTTAATGGATGCAACACAAGCAAATCTGCCTATCTAGGTTTTTTGGAGTCTTGGTTGGCATCAGAGGGCAATGAGCATAGGTATTAAATAGCATGAGATTCCGTTTACTTTCAAATTTGACAAGACAAACAGTAATGCTTATAAATAGTTGTCCCTTAACACTGAAGCAATCGGGTAAGAAAGCATAAAGAGGTACGAAAGTTGGGAGTTGTAGCTGTTCATACATAAGATACCTTAATTAGGTCTTTGCTGGAATTCAGCCTATAGCCCAAATTATTTCATTTGAGCTGCTGAAACAAGAACACAAATTCCAAGATCTAATAACCCCATTAATCCCATCTGCTACTTGGATGAAGGAGAGTGTCCTTGGTTACTTTCTTGCTAGAGGCTACATAATATATTATTTAGTGTCATCAGAAGTTGAGCACCGGTATACAGTGATAGCAGAAGTACAGTTCATATTACCATCCCCCTGCCACAAACAAGACAAATGATGTGACAAGACATGGTATGACATGTGAAGCAGAAACCAGGACTCCCTTGAGATTACTCCGGTGAAACTGTGACTTTCTAATCAAATGAGAGACAGACCTGCCATTTTGTCGGGAAGAAGAAAAGACAAAGAAAACTCACTCTCTACCACAATTCCAAGGTGTGTTTTAACTCTGGCCAAAAAAGAGAATTATATCTAATATAGCAATATCCAAAAGGCAAAACACATCTCAGCCCAATAAGCTGGCTGGAGATTTCAGGGTTCTAGCTTTTATTTCCAAGCTCTACAAATGACATAATGTTCTGTGCCCTCCTTCACGTGTTTATACTAGTAATTCTTCTAGTAAGCAAAACTTTATGGTTGTAAGACAGGTTTATTCTCCCAAAGAAGCTAAAATAATTTTGACAAAAGTACTGTATGTTGATTTTAGTCGATATGTGTAGATATATGCTTTGAAAATATACTCTTCAGAAAAAAAAAAAAACATTGATATACAGCAACCAAGTTTTATTAGCACACCTGGTGTTATTGTTAGGTGTTGTTAATTTCAACTCATAGTGACCCCATGTGACTGAGTAGAACTTCCTCATGGGGTTTTCTTGGCTACAATCTTTACGGGAGCAGACCACTAGGTCTTTCTCCTGTGAAGTCACTGGGTGGGTTTGAATCACCAACCTATTGGTTAGCAGCCGAGGGCTTAATCGTTAGGATCCCTAGGACAGGCAAAGCTCTCACAGAGTTTGTAACTTTGAGCACAGATAACACATAGATAGCAAACTCCACCTTTCATGCATCCTATGCATGAGGGAAGATATAAGCACCACCATTGGCAGTTCTGGCTTCAGATCTATAAATGACAAGTTCTCACCATTACAGAAAACACAGCAGGAATAAATCATCTGTGTCCAAATTTTTCACACCCTTCTCATCAATGACAGATTTATACCCTTTTAGACACCAAAAGAGAAAAATCTTTGAAACTCTTTGTTATTGCAGGAGAGAGCAAGGAGCTACTGGAAAATATTCAAAGTTAAATTGTTGTCTGAATTATCTTTCATGGATCACAAATCTTTGTAAGAAGTAGATCCATATAAGAGTCAATGGAAAGCATCCTAAGAACAAGAAAGAAAAAAACATGATTTGTAGCACTCCTCACTTCGATGATGATGTCCCATTCTCCACTGTGGTTGAAACCTGTTACTCTGTAGATCAATGTTTTTGTTTTCTTTTTCAGGGGAAATGATATATTCGTTCAAGAATATATTCTTCTTATTGTCTATTGCTCTGTGCAAGGAACCATTCAAGGTGCTGTAGGAATATGGAGAAGGCCTTCTATATATGAAATGCAAATAATTAAACTGTGGCTATTACAAATTGGAGTTTGACTTATTTATAAATTATTTCCTTAATTGGGCTCAGTATATTCACATGTGCAATCACTGAGTATATATCAAACATCATATTTTAGCAATGTGAATTAATAGAGGTCCTGGGAGAGTTTCCAGCTTGTGAAATCAGGGGGACCACCAAGAAAATACCTCCTTTATTGTTAATTCCTTTCCTTGATCAACAGTTACCAAAAATTTCTTAATATTTCTTAATATGTTACTTTTTGGGGGAATGGGAATGGGAAATTGCAGGTATACAAACAGGGCAAAACAAATATGAGAACAGCTTAAGAACAGGTCTTCTTTTTAGTGGACTAAATTATCCTAGATCCTGTAATATTGTCGTATAGGCTTCATTTTGCAACTGTGTGAAATGAGTCTTCAATAAATACAATTCAATTGATAGTAATTGGATGTAAGCTTTGAGTTGGCTCTGAGTTTTTTTTTGCTGTAAGAAAATCCAGAAAAAGAGAGGGAAAGCAGCATAATCCAGTAGTTACAGGAATGGAGGACTAGTCCCCAAGTTTGTATGATGATTTGTAAGGCCTTCGTTAAAATCAAGATGGTGCAACTTCATTATAGTGCAATTGTTGGAATGTAGACCCAAATTCTGTTTTAATTTTTAAAAAAAGTAATTGGCTGTTAGGAATAGCCTTTGAAAATATTGGTTAGTTACTTGTGCCTGGCACTGGGGACAATCCATAATTTCTAACTGTTGCCAATAAGAGTTTTGACTAAATTAAAACAAAAATGTCTACGGTCCTCTCTCTGGGATATTTTGAAGATACCAGGCATGTATTTTGGTTCATGTTGCTGCTATGCTAGAAACTTCTGATGAAACTCTGGCTTTCCTTTGACTGGACAGAGTTGTGAATCTCACCTCCAGCACCATGGCCAACACCCTTCTCCATGCACAGCACCTCATCAGGAACAATCAGATCTACAACCCAAACTCCACCCTGAGCTAGGCATGCACTCCTTCCTCCCCATCTGGACAGGGGGCAGGATTTTTTAGTTTTATTTTTATCTACTGATATAAGTAAGGAGGAGAATTTTTGTTTTAGATTTAACTCTAGAACACTAGGTGATCACCTCATTATTGGACGAATGAATTAAATGATCAACTAAATAGTAAACTGGATAAGAAATGAAAACCAATCAATGATTTCATAACACTATGTTTTATGACTCAAGTAAGAAAACTACTACAAGTATGCTTTTGTCAAGGAGGTTCATTGTCTGTTTTCTAACTCACTGAAACATCTGCAATGTCTTTATGGAACAAGGAAATGATGAAATCACTGCATTATTTTTTACGACTAGCTTACAGGTATTCCATTCAGAGAATAGGAAATGTATGCATGCATGCATATGTGAAACTATTTGAAGCATAACTATGTAATTACAGTATTTTTTCATCTTAGTATAAAACACACCATTTGTTCACCGGCCATCTTCTCTGAGTTTTAATTCCTTTTCCCTTTACTACTCACTGGAGCTTTTCTACTGAAATGTTATTTATCTCTCTGACTTTAAAACCAACCTGTCTCACATTGCAAGTTGATCTTAATAGGAGATTGAGTTTCGGTATCATTCACCATTTCTTGAACATCAACAAGTATCAACAACAGTGTAGGTCAAAAGCAAGATGCAGATCATTCACATTCTTGAATATTGAGAAAACAACACGATAATATTAAGGATACTTACTGAAGAAGTTGCAGGTTTCTTGAGCATTTCTCACTCATGATATTTGCATACTTATACTGTCATTTTCTTGCTGCTACTATCGTTGTTGTTGTTTTGGTCCATATTCCAAACTACACTGTAAGCTTGTTCAAGGCAGAAACTACATCTTAGAGATTTATCTTGAAGTCTCAGCATCTAATATGGTACATTATATGTAGAAAGTGCTCTGAAAATAGGTCTTTAATAAATATTGTTTATAATATTCATGAGAGTTTTGAAGTTAATTTTAGACAATAAGACCTTAGCTTTCAACCTAATTAATATTCAAATAAATATTACAAAGACAAGTATGAACACTGTGCATTATGTGTGCATTTAAACTGTAGGAATCAGCTGTAAAGTCTAATACTCTAGGCAAACAAGAAGCATTAACAACTGTGTTTCTATTAATGGCATAGGTATCCTTATATTCATTAAGATTGCATGCATTGATTAAATCTGCTGGTGGCTAACAGCAAATTAAAATGTTTGGATTTCTACAAGTTTATTTGAATTTCATTTGGCACAGGCCCAAACATGTAGCCTACTGATTTGTTTTGTTTTCTGAAATGTACAAATGAAGAACAAGGTCCCTGATAATAAATGTATAATCAGAATCACGCTTAATTAAACTATTAATTATTCTTTTCTAAAACATACAACTGAAACCCAATACTCAACTAGATGAGACTGAATTTAATATACAGTTATGGAGAATGTACGATGGACAAATCACTGTGACCAGAGTGGTAGGACATGATTCCCAACCTTTGGTAGTTTATCATCAAATAAATTAATCTTTTACACACAAGACACACACACACACACACACACACACACACACACCACAGATGCACAAGATGAATACACGTTGTCATTCAGTCATGAGTAAAACTTAATGTTCGACCGTTGTTCTAAGGGTGTGCGCTTCATCAGATTATACTGTGACATCTACTTGGTGGGATTTTTCAGATTTTCATAGATGAACTGTTTGAAATGTGCTATTTATTGCAATAATTAAATCCCAGCTACTCTTTTCTTCACTTTTGTGCTCTCTTGCTCTTGTTCTGTCTCTTTTTCAAACCCAACTGTCATTTACACAATGGCAAGACTCAGAAGATACTCATTGAGTATGAATATTAACATAGAGAGGCAGTGTCATCACTTAAGATGCCTGAGGGGAAAGTGATTGAAGAGGTGAATAAAACAATAGAGATGCATGTGATAGGGAAGTGTTTTGCTTAACTTCACTTTCTGCTAAGTTCTTTATTTCCGAGTTGCATTTTACTGAGCATAGTCTTTTCTTTTTTTTTTATTGTGCTCACTTGGAGGAATTTTTTGTGCAAGTTAAGCAACAGCTTTACTGAAACATGTGCAACTTTCATTAAAATTTTTAGAATACTTTTTAGATGTGTACATTTAACAGCTTTAAGAAAGAATGTGCTAAATGAATTGACATGCATTCATTTTCACAACAGTGAAGTTCATGAAATAATTGCTTGTAAATTGGATGATTTTCCCTTAGTTTCATTTTTTGATCAGTCTCTTGCTCAGAAAATTGTCCTATTATTTCTCTAAACTTTCACTTGACATTTCTGTGCTTCATTTCCCACCATCTCTTTCCTAAGAAATTACTGTGGAATTTTTTGCATGAGAAGAATCCATAGAGCTCACCCAGTACCTAAATTGGAAGTCTTTTCATCCACAGGAGCGCTCTCAATAGTTCCATCTGTGAAAGTCACTTCTGGAAGAATTATTCCTACCAAACAATGCATTAATAATCATTTTTACATTTTTATTAAAGACATCTGAAACATAAATTGCAAGCACGGGATGTATAAACTGAGGTAATATCATGTCATAAAAGAACAAATAAATGAAATGTTTGGATTAGTCTGTATAGCATCAAAAGGGTTGATATATAATTTCTCCTAGGTTTTTAAAACAGTGCAAGTACTTTCATTTCTTCATTAATTCGTCCAAAGTAGGAGCTTTGGTATATAGAAACCTCAGCTGTGCAACTTTTGATCTTGCTAGCCAGCCCATCTATCTATAAATTAGAAGGAAAAAAAAGTGTCCTGTGGAAAATGCGTTCTCAAAGCAAAGTAGTATTATAGTTTAAACTTATTTATGTATAACACATACTCAGAAAATTCTGCAAAACATAAATATATAAGTCAATATGTAGAGACAGAATGCATAGCTTTGTAACCAGCAAGTATGTCAAGAGATAGAGCTTTACCAGTACTCCGTTTGTGCTCCTTCCAATAACTTCCCCTATCCCAAATCAAAAGGCGTGTTTATTCTCAATTTTAGTAGATGATGCAAATTCTTTTCCCAAATCACTGTACCCGTTAAATTGCCCACAAGCAGAATACGACAGTTATATTTGTATCAAATCTTCACTCGTTCATTGTATTGTGGGTCTTCATTTGTACAGAGTGTGTGCTCATTATGGTTTAAATTTTCATTTTCCTCATTACAAATAAAGTTTGTACCTTTTTCATACAGTGTACTTTTTTATATATTTAGTGAACCTCTTCTTTTCAAAGTTCCACACTTAGATATATACTCTATAGAAATGTTTTTACATATGGATTAGAGACATGTGCACATATGTTTATAGGAATATTAATAGCCAAACGCTGTAAAAAAAATTGCCACCTAGTCAACTCCAAATCATGGCGCCCTTTACCAAACAGCTATCAACATTAGAATGGGTAAATTATGGAGAATTCATACAACAGAATTTTACAGAGTAACTAAATAAATAAACATAATTTAGCAAGAGAAGGCAATGTCTCGTCTGGTTTTGTACTGGGTTTCCTCTTTTTGTTATTGATTTGTGAGCACTCTCTATGTATTCTGAATGTGAACTCTTTTTGTCACTTTATACATTGCAAATATCTCCTCTCCTTGTGTGACTTTCCTTTTCACTCATTAACAAGGACTAGATGGTTCCTGGCTTCCACAAATGACCGCCCTGACAGGGAACACAACAGAGAGTCCAGGACAGAGCAGGAGAAAAATGTAGAACAGAATTCAAATTCATGTAAAAAGACCAGAGTTAATGGTCTGACAAAGACTAGAGGAACCTCTGAAACTATGGCCTGTGGATGTTCTGTTAATCCAGAACTGAAGCCATTCCTGAAGCCATTCAGACAAAGATTAGACAGGACTATAAAACAAAAAATAATACACATAAGGAATGTGCTTCTTAGTTCAGTCAGATCTATGAGACCAAATGGGCAGCTCCTGTCCAAAAGCAGGATGAGAAGGCAGGAAGGGACAAGACGGGATGAATGGACACAGGGAACCCGGGGTGGAAAGGGGGAGGGTGCTGTCACATTGTGGGGATTGCAACAAATGTCACAAAAACAATACGTGTAGAAATTATTGAATGAGAAATTAGCTTGAACTGTAAACTTTCACCTAAAAGCATGGTAAAGAAATTATATATATATATCTTCTGATGGACATGAACTTTTAGTTTTAATGTAATTCAATTGATCAGTCTTTTGTCTGTGGCTAGGGCATTTGAGACTGGTTTAAAAGCCTCTCCCTGCACCCAAAGCTCCTAAGATGCCTTCTCAAAGTTTTCTTATTTTGCCCCATTCTACCAGCCTATTTTCCTTAGTTTCTCGCAACATAGTTACTAACACCGCCCCCCCCCCCCCCTTCAAGGTCAGGTCCACCACACTACTATACTAATCCCAACTAATGCAATCATTCTTGATGATCTTGGAATTTTCATTTGCCAAGCCCAGGAATGGATGCATCTTTTCTCTCACATTGAGTCCTACCCCTTGGAATCAGCATTGAACTGATGTCATTATGTTTCCACTAATTAGAATTCTTTGTTCTTTATTATCCAACTGGAAATCCTAATAATTCTTAAGTCTTAATTTTCTCCACGTACCTAGTCTGGTGGTCAGACTCTACCCTAAAAATAAACAGATATCTGAACATGGGGACCACTGCCCAGCTGGCTCTCAAATGCTATGTTCCACTATATATAGTACTTTACAATCAGGGTGGTATTATAAAATCATCTCACTCCTTAGCTCAAAACCTCTCAATGATTTCCTACTACTCTTGAGGTAAAATCTAAAATAATTTGCATAGTTTACAATGTGCTTCATGATCTGGCTGATGCCTACTATAAAAGTTAAAGTTTTGCCATTCTCTACTTTGTTATTTCCACTCTAGGTATATTGGGCTTCTTTCTATTCTCTAAACATGTCAAATGCTCTCTCACTTCCTTGTCTTTGAACATACATTTCCTTCTGCCTGGAATGTTCTCCACTCTACCCTGTCCCCATTACAAATCAACTTAAAGTCAATTCCTCCTACAGTCTTCCCATGCCCACGCAGTCCTCCTCCTCTGTAGCCAAAATAGGTCCCTATATTATGCTTTCTTATTATACCCTGTACTTTCACTTTTATTGCACACCTTACTTTCTTCATTAGTTATTAAATTTCTGTGTTCCCTTATTCTCTGAGCCTCATTAAGTTGTAGCAATAATACTATTATTAATAGCATAATGGAATGATTATAACGAGATAGTGTATACTAAAAACGATCTTTAATCTATAAAAATTGTTCTATAAATGTTACAAGAATGCTCTCTGATCCTGGGTACCTCAGGTTCTCTGTATAAGTATTATTTTATGTTTTGCTTTAATCTCCCTCAGTGCTTAGCATAGTAGGTATTCAGTAAGAACTTGTTAATGGACTCACTGATTTTTCAAATGACAGTATTAAAACAGTTAACTGCCTGGGAAGTCTTAAATGGAATAAACACCCTCAGTCTATTCCCTACTATCTATTGTAAGAAAGAAAGAGAACCCCAAAACCAAAAAGTGCTGACATATTTTCAGTCACTGGTTGCAGGCATCACAAAAACTAGGCAAAAACAGAAAACAGCATCCTGAATGAACATTCCTCCTACCTCCAGTTCACAACCTTTGAAAAGAGATGGACTGGTCTTAATATACTCATGCCACCATTTACACTCAAGAAATCAGTATATTCCAGGGAACTGTTAGAAATGTCTTGGTTCTCATACAATCTAGAAAGTAGAGTCTCTAGACCAGAAGTTAAACAGGCAGGGAGGGATGCTGCTCATTTTTCAGAACCCCAAAGCAGACTCTATCACCATTTGATTATCTTTTGCTTTGATTTTGTCTAAATGTGAATCATAATGAACAGCCTTCTTACTGCAACATGACAGTCACAAAGCCATGTCTTGCATATGACCTCTGAGCATCACGATAACCAGGAGTAGGTGAGGTGCTATTTTCTCTACTTTATAGAGACTCAAAGGGGTGAATTAGCAAGGAACGCACAGCTAATAAGCAAGAGGGTAATGTTGACTGACTTCAACTACACTATTTTCTGCACAAAATCATGATTGCAATTTTGGACTTACGCTTTATCCCTTCTCTGCCTCATCTGTAATAATTAATTATTCCTAAAAGTACATGAAAACTAAAAAAAATTACTGTGAAGTCGACTTCGACTCATGGCAACTGTTAGGTGCTGTCGAGTTGGTTCTGACTCATAGTGATCCTACAGGACAAAGTAGAACTGCCCCATGGGGTTTCCAAAGAGAAGCTGGTGGATTTGAACTGCCAACATTTTGGTTAGCAGCCAAGCTCTTAACCACTACACCACCAGGGCTCCCATGGCAATTAGTCCTCCCAAATTCAATACATAGTACCTAAAAATTAGAAAGTGAACTCAAAAATAATTGCCAAGCAGACAGAAGAAAGCAAAGATTGGTAATAATATAGCTAATGATTTTCGAGTGCCTACTTACTGTTACAAGTAATTGAAATGTAGCATCTCCTTAAATCTACTTAATCTTATAAGTTAGGTATTATTACAAGCTCTACTTTGTAGACGAAGAAACTCAGATACAGAGATTCTGCAACGTTGCCAAAATCACTCAGAGCCAGAATTCAAACCCAAATCAAAATATTTACCCCTTCGCCTGGAAGACCCTACCACAACCCAATAGAATTTTCCTCTAACTCCAGACACATAGCAAGCACACAGAGCTTACAGCTATATGAAGTGTAACTTTTCAAGAGTCTTGGTAGGTTGTGGCATTTTCAAAGCATAGAAGACTATGCCTAGCAGAAGTCCAGCATGATGTCCGTCCTTTGCACCTCAACGCTATCAGATATCTTATCCATTTTTTTTTTCTCCCAAGCTCACAATTTCTCCTAAAAAGGAAGGTAGACAAGAAAACCAACTGTGACTGTGATTCCCAGGACAGGAGAATAACTCTTTTGGGATCAGTGGGTTTGAAGAGATATCTTTGGTTCACTTTAGCCTGAACACAAGCACTTCAGGGCCAATAACACCAACACTGGAGGACTATGAGGATTCAGGTGAAGCTTTCAAAGCAAAGCACAGACAATTACCCATGTAGACAACTGGCATTAGACACCAGCATAAAGACATGGAATAAGCATCGGGCACTGCGTAAAACAAGACTGGTTATAGACCCACTTCAGTCATAAAAAGTGGAGACAGTGCCTATTCTATTTGCCTTACTCAGCTGAGAGGCTCAAGTTAATTAAAGCAATATATAAGCACAATGTTAGTAGTAGTAGTACCATTTGAAGGGTCAAAATCTATAGGCAAATGAGAAACATGACTCAAGTTCATCTGAAAGGATTATGGATCAAAGTAAAATCATAACACATTCGGATTGTTAACGTAAACTAAGCCAACTGACTGGCAGCTGGTCTCAGCTATCACAGTTAAGTCAGTTAAGTGTACCACACAGCTGTGCTGAGTAGAAGGACCAGATGCACCTCTGCACCTCCAATCAACTCCCTCCCTCCCCCCGTCCCTCTCTCTCTCTCTCTCTCACACACACACACACACACCCACACATACACACACACACACAGAGGTTTTTATTTTTCCTGAAGTCATGGCTGAACAAAGCCAGAGATGAGGGGAAAGAGAACCCCAAAAGATGGCAGACATCAGCATTTGAGAAGTAAAAGTTAAATGGGGGGAGCATGATACCAGAAATCAGTACATTTTATTCAAATAAGTTGCTCTCACACTAGAGTCTCGATACACGCGTAAAAACTCACACTTCCCACAAAGCCTGGCTCTCTCATACCTACTTTTCCTATATTCTCCTGATTTGAGGCCTCTCTGGAAAAACAAGCTGCACTGAAGGTGATGCTTAAGCTTCCTGATCTCAGCAGAGGCCGAGGCAGGGATGGTGGCAGTCATGGCAGAAGCAGCAGGGGAACATAATTCATACTGGACAGGGAAGTATCATGCCCATGTTTTAATTTCCCTGGTATCTACAGGCTGGCAATTTATTTCCTTGCCTACAGGAATATTATGAAACTGAGAACTTGAAATTACACTCACCATCGAAGGATGCAGTGCTGCCAAATGGTTCCATGCCATCTTCAGGAGCTCCTGGAGTTCCACAGCTCACTCACACCATCTATACATTCTTTTTGGAATTCAGGCTGGTGAATCCCTGGGAACAACCATTTTCATGAGATTAACTCTCCTCCCAGTCAATAAAATCCCATTATAAAGGGAAAAATATTATTTTCCCTAATAACTGTCGTTCCTCTCACATTTGTAAAACTCTATCACTTTATGTCTTTCTTGTTATGTCTTCCTCTCACCTGTCTTTCCAACCATGAAGAGGTCCAGGCAGGGCTGGTTATTTGGGATGACAACATCACACTGGGTACCACATGTGCATGCAGGCTGAGACAACCCATCCCTACAGAGAAGAGTAATGCCATCATACACATCCCGGCTAACCCAAATTGGGATGCCTACTGCCTTTCTACCTCTGGTTATAACTAGAGGATTGTGAATGCTTCTCACTGGGTAAGGATGTCTGGAGTAATTCTGAAAGTCAAGGACAGAACATCAAAGAAAATCATGTATCATCAAAGGAAAACCCAGAAGAGAGTAGAACCAAAAGTTGAGTGCAAAGAATATTATCAGTTAGACCAAGGAGTGCTGGTTGCACAATGGTTAAGCACTCAGCTGCTAACAGAAAGGCTAGCAAACCCACCCAGCCACTCCATGGGAGAAAGTCCTGGTGATGTACTTCCGTAAAGATGACAAACCAAGAAAACCCTATGGGGTAGTTCTACTCTGTCACATGGTGTCACTATGAATCAGAATCCACTTGAGGGCACCCTACCACAACAGAGTTAGACCACAGAGGAAGGTGGATGGGAAACAAAAAAATATATCACGTTATTTTGCATTAGTAATTTGTAGTGGCCTGTGTAATTTGAAAATAAAGCAATATTTTTTCCTATTGCTTTAACTTGTTTTTAGTCAAAATGTTTTATCTGTTCTCAAATTTCAAATATTTTTTAAATACGATATGCAATAGTCATGTTTATCTTTAGGGGAGGTGGCAGACAAAATGTCTATAATTTTGTCATTTCAAAAATGTAATATAAATGGATTGCCTTTTTCCACTCAGTCTAACTCTCTGGAGATTCATCCAGGTTATTGCAGGTATCAATAGTTTGTTCCTCTCTATTGTTGAGCAGTGGTCCATGATATGAATGTATCACAATTATTTCACCATTCATTCATTGAGGGACATCTGGGTTGTTTCCAGTTCATGGTTATTATGAATAAGACTGTGATAAATATTTGTGTACAGGTTTTTGTGTAAACATAGTTTTCATTTCTCTGGGCTAAATGGCCAAGAGTCCTTTTGATTGATTGTATGGTAGTTGCACATATTAAGAGGTTGCCAAACTGTTTTCTAGAGTGGCTCTGCCATTTTACATCCCAACAAGCAATGTGTGAATAGTCCAATTTCTCTACATCCTCGTCAGCATTTGGTGTTATCTCAACTTTTTATTTTAGCATATCTGATAGGTATGATATCTCAATGTAGTTATAATTTGCATTTCCCTAATGGATAATGATGTTGAACATATTTTATGTGCTTTTTTGCAACCTATGTATCCTCTTTGGTGAAATGTATCTTTATGTTTTTTGCCCATTCTTAATTGAATAGTTTGTTTTTCACTGTTGAGTTTTGAAAATTCATTATATACTCTAGATCTAGTCCTTTGTCAAGTATTCATTTTGCAACTATTTACTCCCACTTTGTAGCTTATCTGTTCATCCTCGTAACAGTGTTTTTCTCAGAGTAAAAATTTTACGTGTTTACAAAGTCTAATTTATAATTCTTTTTCTTTTATATATTGTGTTTGTAGTGTCAAGTTCGTAATTGCTCCTTGAAGCATTTTTGTAGTGGCTGCTTTAAAAACTTCGTTTGATAATTCTAAGTTCCCTGTCATTCCAGTGTTGACGTCTATTTATTGTCTTTTTCATTCAGTTTGAGATCTTCCTGGTTCTTCGTATAACAAGTGATTTTTTATTGAAACCTACATTTCTGTATTATGTTATGAGACTATAGGTATTATTTAAACCTTCATTTTTAACCAGCTTTCTCTTTTACTGCTCCAGCAGTAGCCTTGTTACTGCCAGGTGGTGGTAGAAATTTGGGATCCCCACTCAACCTCCCATAGCACCCAAAGGGAGGGAAGGACTCCTTATTACTTCTGGGCTGGGTGGTAATTCCAGGTCCCTAACTGGCCTCTGTTGACATTGTAGTGAGTGTGGTTTCATTATCTCTGAGCAATAGCAAAAATCTTGACCCTCCACTAAGTGTTCCCTGAAAGGCCCCATAGAAATGAGAGAGATGCCATTCTACTGCCATATAGGGGTGGAAGTCCAGGCTCTTCAAGTGAATTCCACTGACAGCATGGGGGAAAAGGAGACTTGGTACCTACTGTTGTTGTTGTAATTAGTTGATTTCTATCCATGAAAATTCCAACTCCTCACTTGGCCTTCTCTGACACTATGCAGCAGTGGTGATGCTGAGCCTCATAACAGCCCCAAAGAAGGCAGAAGTTTAAGTTCCACACTCTACCCCTTTGCTGGCATAGGCAGGAATGAGGCCATAGCTTTTTTCTGTAGTATTTGGCTGGAGTAGAGTGATTATTGTCTAAAAGTTTTCTTTGTTGCTAGGCTGTCCCTTTCTTGGTCCTTTGGCTAAAAAGAGTA
This sequence comes from Dugong dugon, assembly GCA_030035585.1. Classification (NCBI taxonomy): domain Eukaryota; kingdom Metazoa; phylum Chordata; class Mammalia; order Sirenia; family Dugongidae; genus Dugong; species Dugong dugon. The sequence continues at coordinate 54,690,259 of CM057467.1, read as the reverse complement.
GGCTTCTGTGGGGTCTTTTTTTGTTTGCACCATTGGCATTTCCAGGTGGCCAGCTTCTTCGGCTCCAAGTCTGGGATAAAAACAGTTGCTGTGGCTGTGGATCTGACTCCTACTCATGGTGACCCCATGTATGTCAGTCGAATTGTGTCCATAGGGTTTTCAATAGCTTACGTTTTGCAAATAGATCACCAGGCCTTTCTTTCATGGTACCTCTGGGTGTACTGGAACCTCCCCTTTCAGTTAGCTGCCAAGCACATTAACCACTGCACCACCCAGGGACTCCCAAGTATATGAAGCAAAAAGAAAATGCAGAGAACTCATCACCTTTTCCTTAATGGGTCCCAAGGTACCTACCCAGCCCTTCTTTTCTCCACATTTGAGCTATTCTTTTGTTTTATGTATAATGTACAAGGCCTTTAGATGTATTTAGCATAAGAAATAGGAAAAACTATATGTATCTTTCCTGGAAGCGAACATCTTCCTTTTTTTTTTTAAATGACATTTTATAAATAGATGGAAATTATTAGTATTTAAGTTTCCTTATTTACCTTTATTTCCATTTTTAGTTTAAAAATATTGCTTTCTTTTTATTATATTTCTCTGTATTGTTATCATCTCTTTCTAGGAAAAGTATGTTTCTTAATGAGATATTGTGATGAGAGTTATTAAGTTAGCATCAATAAAAAAGAGAATAATTTTTAGGAAAAAAATTAGGCTTAAAGGGTAAGAACTATATGAGCATATAGCAAAAATTAAGAAGGTATAACTGAAATTTCAGATACAGAATATGCTGGACTCCTTGAAGGCCCTTTCCTCTCCCTGTATATACCAGAGTTTTAGCATCTGGGTGTCAGCAGATATATAGTGAACTTTAACTGGGCTTCCCTGTTCCAGAGCTCTATCACTGCTTAGCTCTGCCACTTTAGCCTCGATGTGCAGAGACCTAACATTCCAGAATCTCCTTGGTTGCTGGCTGTCCCAGGATCATTAGAGAAATGCTTTTCATTTCATTGTCAGCCATGCCAGGACATGTTGCGTCCCCTGACAATATTTTGTGCACAGTTTCTGATTTTCACTCTCTGGGGGTGTCTGCAGTTCTGAAGCAATTAAGTTCAGCCTGGCACATGAACTGAAACATGTCTTGCAAACATGAGGTACATGTGGGGATCGCAGTAAAAGTACACATTGATTTCTGACCTGTGGCCCTCCAAGGAGTGTCACTGATCTCTCCAGGGTGAAGTTTTGCGTGGGGATCTTTGATTAAACAGTAAGATTAAAGAAAATTCAAGTGGCTGGACAGCTCCCTATTCACTGCATGTTTGAGAAGTCTTGAGAACATGTGTTATTCTTTTCAAAGTTGGTTGTAAATCAAACTCACTAAATTGCTTCCAGATCAGTCTTTTCAGGCAAAGAATTAATATGATGGTTCTATCAGCCAAAACGCTAATTTTTGCTCTGATCACACACACTATTATAAATTCGCCTTACCTAATATAGAAGAAGGCAATGCCAATCCTACCAGTCATCCTTTCTCTAGGTTGGCAGATGTGCTGTCTGCATTAGAAGCTGCTGTCAGCAACTTGGTCACATAATTTAGTTCAATTTTTTTTTTTTTTTTTTTTTTGAGAGATCAGCTGTACGTCTCTGTGAAAAGACTTTGGCATAAATTCCAAAAATAGTCTTCTTCAGAACTCTGAATATGATATCAAATGAAAGTAGAATACTTTATTTAAACAGACGCAGCCTTTCTGATAGGGAAATGTTTTATAATTGTTAAAATTTTAAAAAAAAATAGTTTGATTATCCTATTTCAAATGTATATAATTTTCACCTTTGAATTTTCTCTCAGCTTTTTCTAGTCAAAACATCAATTTTAACTAGACTTTCATGGCTGGCTCCCTCCTTAAAAGTAATGAGTATGTTGATCATAACAGAAATTCTCAACTGGTTTTCACAGCTAAATTCTAACCCATCTGTGAAGCCCCTGAATGTGTATGGCCTTTTTTTTTTTTTTCTCTGAAAAATGAGGTCTATATGTTTCACAAGATTTTCAAAGATGTATATTAATTCAAATTTAACCATTAGTTATTTTCTTTTATTAGTAGGCCCACTGCTTGAAAATGTCTAAAAATAGAATAAGTATAAAATGTGGATCAACATTTACTAAATAAGTTTATATCAACATGTAAATATATATAACCTCAAATTTTAAATGAGAGAAAAATAGATTATATTTATAATTGAAATTGTAAATACACTAATATTACTATGCCAAACTTCAATAATTCTTCAGTTTTGGAGCAGTGACTATTTGTGCCATTGAGGAACTATTTAAGACAGTACAAAATGAGTTTTGCAGCTTCCAAAATATCAATAGGAATCTTTCAAATGGCTGAGTTCAGATCACATTCAAATACCCTTGAAAGAGTCTTCTACTAACAGGTGGTACCACTGATTCTATATAAATATTCCTGGTCATGAAAAGTTCTCCATAGTTCCTCAAAGGAGAAGTATAGCCCTGGTAAAGGATAACAAACATTTTAAAATAGCACATGAGGTTTCAGTTTGGGGTAAGATAAACATACTTCACTTTGTCTCTCCCAAGAAATGCAGCCAGAAAACCTGGAAATGATGCATGGAGCAGTTATTTGAGGACTCTGGAAAGTAATAGCAGGTAGATTTAGGAAGAAGACCAGCATTCAAAGTACTGCCAAAATAGCAGTGTATCCTGAGCCTTTTCCCCTGCTTGTATCCTGGGCCTAAATGTAATGCAGCCTAAAGCCTAGAAGTGTGTACCAGGGAACAGACAGAGAAAGCCCCAGGAGAGTCTTACAGTTCTGACTCGAGAAGCAGAGAAAGGAAGTCCTGATGCTTGGATAGAATGCAGAAATCCCTCTTTTGAGTGTTTTATCCTCTATTATTTTGCACTCTAGCTCCCAATCCTTCAGAGGGGTAACAGCAGCAGCAACAGGAACTCACAGGGGCCAAAACTCTGAAGGAGATAAATCTTTATACCTTATCAGCATAGATGTGGTCCCAACAGAGTGGGGTGAACCTCTGTTATTTTGTTTCACTTTCACCCTAGCTCCATCCTCTCTCTGCTTTGTCCGAGGGTGGATGCCTTCAGAAAAGTGCAGAGAAGAGTTGCTAAACCTAGCTTTGTGGCCATATTACCACAAATCGTAGCCCTAAGAAACCGGAAATTCTCAGAGAGATCACAGAGAGGGAAGGTCTTGGAAAGAGTTTTAGCGTAAAAAAAATTCAAGAACTCTTGGGCTCACTCTTTTATTTATTTAGTTAGTTAGTTAGTTTTATTTTTATTTTTTTATTGTACTTCAGCTGAAGGCTTACAGAACAAATAGTTTCTCATGAAACAGTAGTACACATGTTGTTTTATGACATTGGTTAACAACCCCACAACATGTCAACCCTCTAACTTCTCAACCTTTCTTTTTTTTTTTTTTTTTTTGGTGAAAATACACATAGCCAAAGATACACCATTTCAAAAATGTCTACATGCACAGTTCAGTGACATTAACTACACTCTTCAAATTGTGCTGTTATTCTCACTTAAGATGAAGGCTTACAGAACAAAATAGTTTCTCATTCGACAGTTACTACACATGTTGCCCTATGACAATGGTTAACAATCTCACAACACATCAACAATATCCTTACTCAACCCTGGGTTCCCTATCACCAGATTCCTTGCTCCCTTCTGCCTTCTGACCCTTGTCACTGGATTCCTGTACCTCGTTAGTCTCATTTGGTTTTACAGGGCTGTCCACTCCCAGACTGAACAGTGAACCTCGGAGGTAACTCCACCACTGAGCTAAAAGTGTGTCTGGGGGCCATACTCTCGAGGTTTCTCCAGTCTCCTTTAGGCCAGTAAATCTGCTCTTTTTTTTTTTTTTTTTTTTTTTTTTTGGGGGAGTTAGAATTATGCTCTACATCCTTCTCCAGCTAGGTCAAGAACCCTCTGTTGTGACCCTGGTCAGAGCAGTCAGTGGTGGTAGCCGGGCACCATCTAGCTGTACTGGACTCAGTCCGGTGGAGGCCTTGGTAGCTGTGGACAATTAGTCCTTCGGACTAATATTTTCCTTGTATCCTGGTCTCTTCAATCTCCGTTGCTCCCGAAAGGATGAGACCAGTGGAGTATCTTAGATGGCCACTCACAGGCTTTTAAGACCCCAGACACTACTCACCAAGGTAGAATGTAGAGCATTGTCTTTATAAGCTGTGTCATGCCAATTGAGCTAGATGTTCCCCGAGACCATGGTCCCCAGAGCCCTCCACCCAGCAATTCAGTCTTTCAGGGAGTTTGGATGTATCTATGGGGCTTCCATGACGTTTCCTTATACAGGTTATGCTAGTTTCCCCTGTATTGTGTACTGTCTCACCCTTCACCCAAGATACCACTTATCTATTGCCTAGTTAGTATTTCCCCCCCACCCCTCCCATCCCTGGTAACCAACAAAGACGGTTACATTTTGTGTGTGAACTTTTTCATGGGTTTTCACAATAGAGGTCTCATACAATATTTGTCCTTTTGTGATTGACTTATTTCACTCAGCATAATGTCCTCCAGTTTCATCCATGTTATGAGATGGTTCACAGATTCATTGTTGTTCTTTCTCGTTGCATAGTACTCCATTGTGAGTATGTACTATAGTTTGTTTATCCATTCATCTGTTGATGGGCATCTAGGTTGTTTCCATCACTTTGCTATTGTGAACAAAGCTGCCATGAACATAGGTGTGCATATGTTTATTTGAATGATGACTCTTATTTCTCTAGGATATATTCCTAGGAGTGGGGTTGCTGAATCGAATGGTATGTCTATTTTTTAGCTTTCTGAGGAAGCGCCATATCAAAATGGTTGTATCATTCTGCATTCTCACCAGCAGTGCATAAGTGATCCGATCTCCCTGCAGCCCCTCCAACATTTTTTATTTCCAGTGTTTTTTATTTGTGCCAGTAATGCTGTGGTGAGATGGTATCTCATTATGGTTTTAATTTGCATTTCTCTAATGGCTAGTGATCGTGAGCATTTCCTCATGTGTCTGTTGGCCATTTGAATGTCTTCTTTGGTGAAGTGTCTGTTCATTTCCTTTACCCATTGTTTAATAGGATTATTTGTCTTTTTGTTGTAGAGGTGTTGGATTCTCTTGTAGATTATGGATAATAGAACTTTGTCTGACTTGTAATGTCCAAAAAATTTTTTTCCAGTCTGTAGGTTCTCTTTTTACTCTTTTGGTGAAGTCTTTTGAAGAGAATAGGTATTTGATTTTTACAAGATCTCAGTTATCTAGCTTAGCTACTGGGGTTTGTGCATTGATGGTTATGGTTTGTATCCTGTTAATGCCATGTATTAAGGCCTGAAGTGTTGGTCCTATTTTTTCTTCTATGAACTTTATAGTTTTAGCTTTTATATTCAGGTCTTTGATCCATTTTGAGGTACTTCTGTATATGGTGTGAGGTATGGCTCCTGTTTCATTTTTTTGCAAATGGATATCCAGTTTTGCCAGCACCATTTGTTAAAAAGACTGTCTTTTCCCCATTTGATGGACTTTGGGCCCTTGTCGAAGATCAGGTGACTGTAGGTGGATGGATTTACATCTGGGTTCTCAATTCTGTTCCATTGGTCAATGTATCTGTTGTTGTACTGGTACCAGGCTGTTTTGACTACTGTAGCTGTATAGTAGGTTCTGAAGTCAGGTAGTGTGAGTCCTCCAACTTTATTTTTCTTCTTCAGTAGTGCTTTACTTATTCGGGGCTTCTTCCCTTTCCATATAAAGTTAATGATTAGTTTTTCCATCTCTTTGAAGAATGTTGTTGGTATTTGGATAGGGATTGAGTTGTATTCGTAAATTGCTTTGGGTAGAATTGTCATTTTCAGAATGTTGAGTCTGCCTATCCATGAGCATGGTATGTTTTTCCATTTATGTAGATCCCTTTGGGTTTCATGTAGTAGTGTTTTGTAGTTTTCTTTGTATATGTCTTTTACAACCCTGGTCAGACTTATTCCTAAGTATTTTATCTTTTTAGGGGTTGTTGAAAATTGTATTGTTTTCCTGATTTCCTTTTCATCATTCTCCCTATTGGTGTATAGGAATCCAACTGATTTTTGAATGTTTAGCTTGTATCCTGATATTCTGCTGAATCTTTCTATTAGTTCCAGTAGATTTCTCATGGAGTCTTTAGGGTTTTCTATGTACAGTATCCTATCATCTGCAAACAGGGACAGTTTAACTTCTTCATTACCAATTTGGATGCCCTTTATTTCTTTTACTTGCCTTATCGCTCTAGCTAGAACTTCCATCACAATGTTAAATAGGAGTGGTGATAAAGGGCATCCTTGTCGTGTTCCTGTTTTCAAGGGGAATGTTTTCAGTCTCTCTCCATTAAGAACAATGTTGGCCACTGGTTTTGCATAGATGCCCTTTATCATGTTGAGAAATTTCCCTTCTATACCTATTTTAATGAGATTTTTTTTATCAGGAATGGGTGTTGGACTTTGTCAAATGCCTTTTCTGCGTCAACTGAGATGATCATGTGATTTTTTTCTTTCCTTTTATTTATGTGGTGTATTACGTTGATTGATTTTCTAATGTTAAACCATCCTTGCATACCTAGTATGAATCCTTCTTGGTCGTGGTGTATGATGCTGAATTCTATTAGCTAGAATTTTGTTCAGAATTTTTGCATCTATATTCATGAGAGATATTGGTCTGTAAGTTTCTTTTTTTGTGATGTCTTTGCCTGGTTTTGGTATCAGCGTTATCCTGGCTTCATAGAATTAATTTGGAAGTGTTGCTTCTTTTTCTATGCTCTGAAATAGCTTGAGTAGTACTGGTACAAGCTCTTCTGTAAATGTTTTGTAGAATTCTCCAGTGAAGCCATCCGGGCCAGGGCTTTTTTTGGTTGGGATTCTTTTTATTACCTTTTCAATGTCTTCTCTTGTTATGGGTCTCTTCAGATTTTCAACATCACTCTGTTGCAGTTTGGGTAGGCCGTGTTTCTCTAGAAAGTTATCCATTTCCTCTAGGTTGTCAAATTTGTTTGAGTATAGTTTTTCATAATACTCTGTTATGTTCCTTTTTATTTCAGTTGGGTCTGTTGTAATGTCCCCCATTTCATTTCTTATTTCGGTTATTTGTGGCCTCTCCTGTGTTTCTTTTGTCAGTCTGGCCAGTGGTTTGTCGATTTTGTTGATTCTTTCAAAGAACCAACTTTTGGTTTTGTTGATTCTTTCTATTGTTTTTCTGTTCTTGATTTCATTGATTTCTGCTCTGATCTTTACTATTTTTCCTTTCTTCCAGTGGTTGTGGGCTTTTTTTTTTTCTGTTCTCTTTCTCTTTGTTTGAGTTCTGTAGTTAATGTTTTGATTTTGTCCCTTTCTTCTTTTTTGATATGTGCATCTATTACTATAAATTGTCCTTTGAGGACTGCCTTTGCTGTGTCCCAAAGGTTTTGGTATGATGTGTTTTCATTCTCATTTAATTCTAGGAATTTTTTGATTCCATCTCTGATTTCTTATATTACTCACTGATGTGTGAGCACAGTATTATTAAGTTTCCATGTAGTTGATTTTTTTTTTCCTTGCTCTTTCTATTGTTAATTTCTACCTTGATGGCATTGTGGTCAGAGAAGCTACTTTGAATTATCTCAATGTTTTGGATCTTGTTGAGGATTGCTCTGTTGCCTAAGATGTGGTCTATTCTGGAGAACATTCCATGTGCATTGGAAGAGAATGTGTACTTTGCAGCGGTGGGATGGAGTGTTCTATATATGTCTATGAGGTCAAGTTGGCTGATTGTTCCCTTTTTCTGTATCTTTGCTGAGTTTCTTCTTAGTTGTTCTGTCCTTTACTGAGAGTGGTGTGTTGAAGTCTCCTACTTATTGTGGAACTGTCAATTTCTCTTTTCAGTGTTGTTAGAGTTTGTTTTATGTATTTTGCAGCCCTGTCATTGGGTGCGTAGATGTTTATTATGGTTATGTCTTCATGATGGATCATCCTGTTAATCATTATATAGTGTCCTTCTTTGTCTTTTGTGGTAGATTTTGTTTTAAATTCTATTTTATCTGAGATTAGAATTGCCACTCCTGCTCTTTTTTGGTAGTTGTTAGCTTGATATATTTTTTTTCCAACCTTTGACTTTTAATAAATTCACATCTTTGTTTCTAAAGTGTGTCTCTTGTAGACAGCATATTGATGGATCCTGTTTTCTTATCCATTCTGTCACTCTCCGTCTCTTTATGGGTGCATTGAGTCCATTTACATTGAGTGTAATTATTGATAGATGTGAGTTTGTTGCTGTCATTTTGTAGTGCTTTTTTTTTTGGTGCTGAAGTTTTCTTTGTTCTTCTTACTCTCTTGTGCTGAGTTACTTTTGTTTGTGGATTGTTTTTTTCATTTCTTTTGTTTATGTAGGTTTTGTTTTTGCCAATACTTTATGTTTTTCAATTTTATGAGTTGGCTTGTTAACTTTCTTTGTGGTTACTATGAATTTTACCCTTATCTCTCTAAGTTTGAAGCAGTCTACCATTACTTGGTATTGCCTTGCCTTCCTCTCCATTGGAAGGTTCTATACCTATGCCGTTTATTCCCTGTTTTGCTGTTTTTATGTTGTTGTCATTTACTGATTAACTGCTGTGATTCCCTGTTGTATTTCTTTCAGTTTTGGATAGTCCTCGAGAGTTCATTTCCTAGATTGGTATCTGGCTCGTACGATCCTGTGTCTTAGGTTCTGCCTGTGAGCTGAAGCTGTTTGTCGTCAGATCGAAGAACTCCCTTCAATAATTCCTGTAAGTTTGTTTTGAATTTTACACATTCCCTTAATTTCTGTTTATCTGGAAATGACCTAATTTCACCATTAAATCTGAATGAGAGTTTTGCAGGATAAATTATTCATGGTTGACAATTTTTTTGTTCAAGATTTTATATATGTCTTCCCATTGCCTTCTTGCCTGCATGGTTTCTGCCAAACATTCTGAGGTTAGTCTTATTGTTTCTCCTCTGTATGTGACCTCTTGTTTTTCACAAGCTGCTGTTAGGATTCTTTGTTTGTCTTTGGCTTTGGCGAGTGTGAAATGATATGCCTTGGTGATTTTCTTTTGGGGTCTCTTCTATATGGGGTTCGTTGAGCTTCTTGGAAGGCCAGCTTTTCATCTTTCATGATATTAGGGAATTTTTCTTTCAGCAGTTCCTCAATGATCCTCTCTGTGTTTTCTGTTTTCTCACCCAGTTCTCGAATTCCAATCACTCGCACATTTTTGCTTTTGATTGTGTCCCACATAACTCTCAGGGTCTCTTCATTTTTCTTTGTTCTTTTTTCTGAGTTTTCGTGAAAAGGGGTGTAGCCAAGCATTTGTCTTCAATTCCACTGATCCTGTCTTCCACCATTTCGAATCTGCTTCTCAGCCCTTCTATGACACCATCCATTTCTGAAATCTTGTTGTTTATCTTTTGGATTTCTAATTGTTGTGTTTGTATAATTTCTAGTTGTGAATTTATTTTGGCATTTTGTTCCTGCATTATTTTCCTGAATTCTTCCAATTTTTTGTCTGTATTTTCCATGAATTTGTCTATTTTTCCCTTATGTTTGTCAGCTTTTTGCCTCAGTTCTTGGAGAATTCCGAGTATTAGAGATTTGAATTCCCTATCTGGTAGTTCTAGTGCATTTCCTTCCACAGAGGAGTCATCTGGTGTTTTATTTTGGATGCCTACTGGAACCATCCTGTCCTGTTTTTGTAAATGTTTTGATACTGTCTGCGGTTTTCGGGGCATTCAGTAGTTTTTTTTCTCATTTATTGATTATAGATTTGTTTCTTTCGTCCCTATTTTTTTTTTTTAATTTGAGTATGTCTGAACAGGAAGACTGTGTGTTCTTTGTTGTTTGCTCATCTGTGGGCACAATACTTTTAGCCTCCTTCTCGAACTGGCAGGGTCAGTCACTCTGATATGGTACAGCAAGGCAGGTCTAGCTGAAGAGGAGTTACTGGGACGGGTTGTTTGTGGCACTTACTACATCCACTAGAGCTGGTTGGTAATCAGTGCAGGCCAGGTTCCAGTAGGCCCTGCCTCTGCTGGTTGGTGGCGTGATGTCAAGCGCACAGTGCAGGTAGGCAGGATGCAGCGGGGAGATTGTTATGTGTGGAGCTAAGATGGATATGGGAGAGAGGAGAGAGGAACAGGAGTCACAAACATACAAACAAACAAAAAAGAATGCTAGGGGAGCTTGCTGTTGAAGTGGAGAGATGAGAGACTATGAAATGGAGAAAAACAGAAAGGGGAAGAGGAAGAGAAGAAAAGAATGAATAAAGAAAAATCAGGAAGGTTAAAGAACTGCAAAGTTCCCAGGAATTGCACCAGTGCAGCTATGAGGTCTGGGGAAGTCGCTCTCAGGTATTGCAGTACAGCCTGGCTGGAAGGTGTAGAGATATACAACGCCAGGTATTCAGGGAACAGAAAGAGAAGGAAGATAGAGAGAGATGAGAAACTGAGCAATGAAGAAAGTGCAAAGGAGGGAAAAGAAAACAAAAGAAATAAAAAAAAATAAAAAGAACAAGAAATCCCCTCAAAAAACAGAAAAAAAAAATGAAAACAGAAATGTCCTCAGGGATCCCTCTGCACTTCTGTGGAAGCCGATGGGGAGTCTCCTTGCCACGTAGCTCTGCCTGGCCAGAAAGGACTCCCAACTCAAGAAAAGGAAAAGAAAACAAACAATTCAAAACAAACAAAAGAATAAAAGCCCCGGGATCCCACCAGCACGGTAAACCAGAGCGGGAAGCATCTCCACACTTGAATGGAGCTCCACAGTCCCTCAGGAAGAACCAAAGATGGCGCACGGAGCCAGGTACTCGAGCAAAATGAGGGGGAGTTGGTGAAAGGAAAGTAAGAAATCAAAAGAAGCAGAGAAAAATAAGCAACACTAGCAGACAACAAATGGCACTCAGAGAGTCAGCTAGTGCGGGCTGGTGTTTCTGAACAAGAGACTGTGTCCGCGGGAAGCGGAGGGGGCCAAGTGTGGGTGAAGAAGGGTAGAGAGTGGGAAAGCGAATATCACAAATTACCAGCGCTGTGCAGCCCCTCAGGAAGAAGCAAAGTTGGTGCATGGAGCAAGGTACTCGAGCAAAAGAGAGGGAGGTGGTGAGAGGCAAGGAAGAAATCAAAAGAAGTAGAAAAATGCAACACCAGCAGCCAACAAATGGCACTCAGAGAGCCGCCTGTTTGGGTGTGTGGAATCCCAGCAGCTGGTGTTTCCTGTTCAAGAGATTGTGGCCACAGGAAGCAGAAGAGGCCGAGTCAGGGTGAAGAGGGGTGGGAAGTGGGAAAGTGTATATCTCAAATTACCAGTTGTTTTGTCTCCCGCTGGACACTCAATGAGGCTGCTTTCTTGTACCCCCTGTTTGCGGGTCTCTGATAGGAGTCCAAGATGGTGGATCCATGCTGCGTTAGCTGGTAGGAGACCTCTGCATGAATCTCTCCTTGCTCTCCATTCTCTGTCAGTTTTCTCACTCCATTTGGTGCTTGGCTGAGTTCTTTATCTCTTCATTTGATGTTTTAGGGTTTCAGGATTGTTGTATTCTCTGTTCAGGTTAGTTTTTCAGATCTTTGCTGTGGAGGGATGGCGTGGTGCTTCTGCCTACAGCGCCATTTTGCCGGAACTCTCCTTGGGCTCACTCTTGAGCTGCGTATGAGTGAATCTGATATTAATAAGCATACCAAACAATCTGAGAACAGAGCTAATAGATAGATCACCTGTAAGGTGGAGACAGATCCAGATAGCACTGTGAAGGCTTTGAAAACTGAACAAACATTGGAACCACATCTGATAGAAGATGAATTAGAGTTTTCTGTCTGAACATAATCAGGTAGATTGCCTGCTAAAACAAAAATATCAACATTCTCTGTAGAATTTAAACAATGCTTATCTTCTCATGATATAATATTCAAGATGATGATGAAGATACAATTCAAATTTACTCAGCATATAAGGAATCTCAACTTCTATGAAAAAAGTCAATCGAGAGACATCAACACCGAGATGACATAGATCTTAAAGCAGCTATTATAAAAAGTACTTCAACAAGCAGTCATAAACATTATTGAAATGAATGGAAAAAACAAAAGGCTAAACAAAGAAAAAGAATAAATAAAGAACAAAATTAAAATTTTAGAATGGAAAATAATATAATCAAAATTTTGAAATTACTGAATAAGCTCAAGAGCAGAATAGAGACAACAGAGGACGATATCAGTGAGCTTGAAGATGGATAGAAATTTTAAAATCTGAACAAGAGAGAGAAAAATGACTGAAAAATAATGAAAGGAGCCTCAGAGACCTGTGGAACAATAATAAAAGGTCTATTATTTTTATAAGTAGCCCTTGAAGAAGGGGAGAAAGAGTGTGGTGCTGAAAAAATATTTGAAGAAATAATGGTCGAAAATATGGCAAAAGCCATAAACTTACGGATTCAAAAAGCTCAGTGAACACCAAAAGTGATTAACAAAATAAATCCATGCCCAGGTATATCTTAATTAAATTCCTGAAAACTAAAGACAAAGATAAATGTTTTAAGTAGCAAGAAGGAAAAGATGTATTTTCTATACGGGAATAACAATTTGAATGACTTCAGACTTCTCATCGAAAATCAGGGAGGCCAGCAGGAACTGACACAACAGTTTTAAAATACTGAAAGACAAGCTGAGGTGTCACTCAGAATTCTACATTCAGTGAAAATATCTTTCACTAAAAGATATTTTAGGTACACTAAAGAGTTCTTATACATGACTTTAAAATCATAATCCATAAAGGAAAAAAGTGATAAATCTAACTTCATCAAAATTAAAAGCAAATTAAAACCACTATGAGATACTACCACACATCTATTCAAATGGCTAAAATTAAAAATAATTATAAAAATACTAAGAATACCAAATGTGGGAAAGATACGGAGCAACTCAAACATTCATGTTTTGCTGTGGAATTTAAACAGTACAGCCACTCAGGAAAATAGTTTGGTAGTGTTTTATAAAGTTAAAAATATACTTTCTATATGACCCAGCAACCCCACTCCTTAGAGCAGTACCTTCCAAAAACCAAACCCATTGCTGTTGAGTTGATTCCGACTCATAGTGACCCTGTAGGACAGAGTAGGACTTCTCCATAGGGTTTCCAAGGAGCACCTGGTGGATTTAAACTACCGACCTTCTGGTTAGTAGCCAAACTCTTAACCACTAAGCCACCAAGGTTTCCAAAGTAGTACTTTAGAGAAATAAAAACTTGTGTTCACTCAAAAACCTATTCATGAATGTTTAAATCAGTTTTATTAATCATCTTCAAAAACAGGAAAAAGAGAGAGGCGTGGCCAAGATGGTGGAGTAGTTAGAGGCTTCCTATATCCCTCTAACGACAAAGACCTGGAAAAACAAGTTATTTGATTATATATGAATATCTAGGAGCCCTGAACAAGGCAAAGTTGAGGAATCAGACTGAGTGACGGGGCAGGGGAGAGGGAGACCGTTTGGAAGAAGCGAAAAGCGCCAGAGCCGTGGCAGTGAACTGCAGCTCTGCAGCCACACTGGTCCGCAGAGAAGCAGGCAAAAGCTGTGCTGTGTATGACCTCAGGAAGCAGTTTCCACATCGAGAGAGACCCAGCAGCAGAGATTCTGTTTGGACGCTCCGAACCAGTGAAAAGCAGCTCCCAAGTGGCTAAGTACATGCATGCAGCCTTTCACCTGGATTAATTTAACAAAAAAAAAAAAACATTTGGGGAAAACCTCTCTCCCTTTTACCTCCTCCTTCTGCACTCCGCACCGGGAGTCCGCTGGGCCGGAAGTAGATCACAAAAAGCGCCCTGACCCATTCTCCTGACCTTGGAGAGGGAACAAATAAGCTACGGGCTCCCCTAAGCCAGGAACACAGGGTCAGCACAGATCCTTTTCTAGGCACAGGTATAAGGGGTCCTCAGACTCTGAGTGCCTTACACTGCCTTACACTCCTGTATAGATTTGTGGGAACCCATCTCAACAGCGTTAGCCCTCACTACCACAGTACAACAGGGCAAACATCTGAAATTTAACTTCAACTGCTTCAGCTGTGAACTGGCAGATTTGTGACTCTCAAAACAGCCCTGCCCCTTAAATAGGCACTTTTATCGATCTGCAGCAGGGGGTTGAGGACTGGTGCTAGCAGCTAAAGCTCCTAGTCACCTACTACAGGAGTACAAGAAAAAGTGGTGCCCTCGAGGCTTTACGGCCAACAGAGTGGGGTGCTCATACTCCAGCTGCAAAACTCACCTACCTACTCAACCTAGAAAATAGGGACACACTTTCCTTTCAGAATTTCAGAGGCAGCCATCATCTCCCTGCCTGGCTTAGCATGTGATCCCTACCACAGCCAGATTCCAGCACCTGCACCAATCACCCATGCCTCTCTAGGACTGGGGGTGAGAGGCTGCATCATACACTTGGTGACCAACTGCCTGGACACCCAAGCTGAACCCATATATGAAAATTTAATGGACTCTTGTGTGAACATACTTAGTTAAAGAACTAACTACCTGGCGACAGGACGTTAGAGATTCAAAGGTGTCAAAAATCAAACTAGTGCACAAGAGCAGCCTATTTGGGCATATCAAAACGAAACAAGAAGCTAGGGCTCACTAAACAAATATAAAATAAAATGATAATAAATCATTGATGGCTCGGAGACAACAGTCAATATCAAATCACATAAAGAGGCAGTCTATGATGGCTTCAGCAAGCTCCCAAAATAAAGAATCAATAACTTCTCTGGAGGACGAGAACTTCTTAGAATTACCAGAGGCAGAATACAAAAGATTAATATACAGAACTCTTCTAGAAATTATAAAGGAAATTCTACAGAATGCATAAACAGCCAGGGAACATACAGACAAAGCAGTAGCGGAACTTTAAAAAGTTATTCAAGAACATAATGCCAAATTTAATAGACTGCAAGAATCCATAGATAGACAGCAATCAGAAATCCAGAAGATTAACAATAAAATTTCAGAATTAAACAACTCAATAGAAAGTCATAAGAGCAGAATAGAAGCAGTAGAAGTTAGAATTAGTGACATTGAAGATAAAGCTCTTGATTTCAACTTATTTGAGGAAAAATCAGATAAAAGAATTAAAAAAAAATGAAGAAACTCTAAGAGTCATGTGGGACTCTATCAAGAGAAATAACCTACGAGTGATTGGAGTACCAGAACAGGGTGGGGGTAGGGTGCTGGATAACAGAAAACACAGAGAAAATTGTTGAAGATTTGTTGACAGAAAACTTCCCTGATATCATGAAAGATGAGAAGATAGCTATCCAAGATGCTCATCGAACCCCACATAAGGTAGATCCCAAAAGAAAGTCACCAAGACATATTATAATCAAACTTACCAAAACCAAAGATAAAGAGAGAATTTTAAGAGTAGCTAGGGATAAAAGAAAAGTCATCTACAAAGGAGAATCATTTAGAATAAGCTCGGATTACTCAGCAAAAACCATGCAGGCTAGAAGGCAATGGGATGACATATATAAAGCCTTGAAGGAAAATAACTGCCAGCCAAGAATTATATATCCAGCAAAACTGTATCTCAAATATGATGGTGAAATTAGGGTGTTTCCAGATAAACAGAAGTTCAGAGAATTTGCAAAAACCAAACCAAAATTATAAGAAATACTAAAGGGAGTCCTATGGTTAGATAATCAATAACACCAGATAACAACATAAGACTAGAACACAGGACAGAGCAACAAGATATTGACTCAGATATGGATACTGAAAATACATCAAAGCTAAAACATTGAAAATAGGGAAACAGATATCAATACGTAAAAAAGTACGGCATTAAAACAAAAAAGAGGGACTTAAAAAATGGAGACTTTGATTTTTCATATGGAGGGGAAGTTAGGCAATATAAGGTAATAAAAGACTGGTATAATCTTAGAAAAATAGGGGTAAATACTAAGGTAACCACAAAGGAATCTAACAATCCTACAAATCAAAATAAAAAAGTAGAAAAACATAAAGCCCCAGCAAACACAAAGTCTACAGCAAAGAAAAAGATAAAAAAAAAAAAAATACATAAAGAAAAATGACTCAGCACAGGAAATTGAGGAGAACAAAGAAACTGTGAACAACACACAAAAAGGGACATGAGGATGACAGCACTAAACTCATACCTATCAATAATTTACACTGAATGTAAATGGACTTAATGCACCAATAAAGAGACGGAGAGTGGCAAATTGGATAAAAAAGCATTGTCCTTCTATACGCTGCCTACAAGAGATGCACCTTAGACTTAAAGACACAAACAGGCTAAAACTCAAAGGATGGAAAAAAATATATCAAGCAAACAACACTCAAAAAAGAGCAGGAGTGGCAATATTAATCTCTGACAAAATAGACTTTAAAGTAAAATCCACCACAAAGGATAAGGAAGGGCACTATATAATGATTAAAGTGTCAATATGCCAGGAGGACACAACTATAATAAATATTTACACACCCAACAACAGGGCTCCAAAATACATAAAACAAACTCTAACAGCTCTGAAGAGAGAGATAGATAGCTCCACAATAGTAGTAGGAGACTTCAACACGCCACTTTCGGTGAAGGACAGAACATCCAGAAAGAAGCTCAAAAAAGACATAGAAGAGCTAAGTGCTACAATCAACCAACTTGATCTCATAGACATATACCGAACTCTGCACCCAACAGCAGCCAAGTATACTTTCTTTTCCATTGCACATGGAACATTCTCCAGAATAAACCACATATTAGGCCATGAAGCAAACCTTAACAAAATCCAAAACATCAAAATTTTACAAAGCCTCTTTTCTGACCATAAAGCCATAAAAGTAGAAATCAACAACACAAAAATCAAGGGAAAAAAATCAAACACATGGAAACTGAACAACACCTTGCTCAAAAACTTCAGGGTTATAGAAGTAATTAAGGATGGAATAAAGAAATTCATAAAATCAAACGAGAATAAAAACACATCATACCAGAACCTTTGGAACACAGCAAAAGCAGTGCTCAGAGGTCAGTTTATAGCAATAAATTCACACATCCAAAAAGAAGAAAGGGTCATAATCAAAGCACTAACCCTACAACTGGAACAAGTAGAAAGAGATCAGCAAAAGAAGCCCATAGGCACCAGAAGGAAGGAAATAATAACAATTAGAGCAGAATTAAATGAAATAGAGAATGGAAAAACAATTGAAAGAGTTAACAAGTCCAAAAGCTGGTTCTCTGAAAAGATCAACAAAATTGTTAAACCATTGGCCAAACTGACAAAAGTAAAAACAGGAAAAAGGTCTTTATAAGCAAGTGGATATTGAAACTGGTACATCCACACAACAGAATACTACTTGGCATTAAAAAACAAAAGGAATGACCCTAAAATCTATAGAAAAATCCGACATTTCTACACTAAAAAGACAAACAACCCAATTAAAAAATGGGCAAAAGATATGAATAGACACTTCATCAAAGAAGACACGTGAGAAAATGTTCACAATCACTAGCCATTAGAGAAACGCAGATCAAAACTACAATGAGATACCATCTCACCCCAATATTACTGGCATGAATAAAAAACAAAAAAACAGGAAATAATAAATGTTGGAGAGGTTGCAGGGAGATTGGAACTCTTATGCACTGCTGGTGGGAGTTCAAAATGGTACAACCATTCTGGAAAACAATATGGAGCTTCCTTGAAAAGCTAGAAATAGAATATTATACAATCCAGGAACCCCACTCCTAGGAATATAGCCTACAGAAGTAAGAGCTGTCACACGAATAGACATATGCACACTCATGTTCATTGCAGTATTATTCACAATAGCAAAAAGATGGAAACAACCTAAGTGCCCATCAACAGATGAATGGATAAACAAACTATGGTTCATACACACAGTGGAATACTGTGCAATGATAAGGTACAGTGGTGAATCTGTGAGATATCTCACAACATGGATGAATCTAGAGGGCATTATGCTGCGTGAAATAAGTCAATCATGAAAGGACAAATATTGTATGAGACCACTATTATAAAAACACACGAAAATGTTTGCACACAGAAAGAAACAATCTTTGATCATTAAGAAGGAGGTAAGGGGTGGGGAGGGAAAAAACACTAACTGGGTACTAGATAAGTGGTAACTTTGGTGAAGAGTAAAACAGTACACAACACTGGGGATGTCAGCACAACTTGACCAGGGCAAACTCATAAAAGCTTCACAGACACATCCAAATGCTCTGAGAGATCGAACTATTGGCTGAGAGCAGGAGACCATGGTCTTGGGGAACATCTAGCTCAACTGGCGTAAGATAATCTATAAAGAAAATGTTCTACATACGACCATGGTGAGTAGTGACTGGGGTCTTAAAAACCTGCTAAGATACATCTACTGGTCCCATCTCAGCTAGAACAGAGGAGAATGAAGAAGACCAAAGACATAAGGGAAAGATTAATCCAAAGGACTAATGGACCACAACTACCACAACCTCCACCAGACTGAGTCCAGAACAACTAGGTAGTGCACTGACTGCTCTGGCAGGGATCACAATAGAGGGTCCCAGACAGAGCTGGAAAAAAATGTAGAAAAACATTCACATTCACCAAAAAAAAAAAAAAAAAAAAAAAAGACCAGGCTTGCTGGTCTGACAGAGACTGGAGAAAGCCCTAGAGTATGGCTCCCAGCTACCATTTAACTCAGTATTGAAGTCACTCCTGAGGTTGACACCTCAGCCAAAGATTAGACAGATCTATAGGACCAACAATAACACATGTGAGGGACATGCTTCAGAGTTCAATCATGTATACAGGACTAATGGGCACACTAGCCCAAAAGCAAAGATGAGAAGGCATGAAGGGACAAGAAAACTGGACGAATGGAAACAGGGAAACTGGGGTGGAGAAGGGAAGAATGTTGACACATCACGGGGTTGGCAACCAATGTCACGAAACAATTTGTGCATTAACTGTTTAATGAGAAACTAATTTGCTCTGTAAACTTTCACCTAAATTACAATTTTAAAAAAAGGAACCAACTATTGACACACACAACTACTTGGATGAATCTCAAAGTCATTATGCTGAATGAAAGAAGCCACTCTCAGAAAGGTTGCATACTCTATTATTTAACTTATAAGACATTTTCAAAAACAGAAAACTATAGTGAAGGAGAACGGATCAGACTGTTACTGGTTAGGGGCTAGGAAGAGTGTGATATAACAAGATGCAGACTTTTGGCTGTAATGGAATTGTTTTGTTACCATCACTATGCTGTTGGTTATGTTAAGCTATATATGCATCATCATTTGCAGATATATACACACACAAAAGTCTATTTTACTGTATGACATTGAAAAATAATGTTTTAAAAAATAATGTGATAATTTGGCAAAGGAGGAAGTAAATAAATATTTGGTGTGTTTGTTTTATGTAAAAGATACTCTTTTTTTTTTTAATATTTTATTGTACTTCAGGTGAAGGCTTACAGAACAAACAGTTTCTCATGTAACAGTAGTACACATGCTGTTTTATGACTTTGCTTAACAACCCCACAACATTTTAACCCTCTGAATTCTCAGCCTTTTTTTTTTTTTTAGTGAAAATACACATAGCCAAAGATACACCATTTCAAAACTTTTTACGTACACATTTAAGTGACATTGACTATGCTCTTCCAATTGTGCTGCCATTCTCACCCAAGATGAAGGCTTACAGGACAAAATAGCCTCCCATTTAACAGTTACTACAAATGTTGCCCTATAACAATGGTTAACAATCTCACAGCACATCAACAGTATCCTTACTCAACTTGTGTTCCTTATCGTCAGCTTCCTACTCCCCCTCTGCCTTCTGGCCCTTGTCACTGGACTCCTGTACCTCGTTAGTCTCATTTAGTTTTACTGGGCTGTCCACTCCCAGGCTGAACAGTGAACCTTGAAGGTAACTTCGCCTCTGAGCTGAAAGGGTGTCTGGGGGCCATACTCTTGAGGTTTCTCCGGTCTCCTTTAGGCCAGTAAATCTGGTTTTTTTGTTTTTTTTTTTTTTTTTTTGTGGCGGGGGGAGTTAGAATTATGCTCTACATCCTTCTCCAGCTCTGTCCAGAACCCTCTGTTGTGATCCTGGTCAGAGCAGTCAGCGGAGTAAAAGATACTCTTGTTAAGTGGCACAGATTTGATGCTTTAAGGTGAGCTTGTTTTATTTGGGATTTAATCAAGATTAATCTTCATTCCATACAGGTTATGCTGTATCTGCTTGGTGATCTACTAAGTTTGGTGATCAGCAAAAGCATTAGTTCCCTCTTAAAGCTTCTCATGAATCTTCTCTCCTTCTCTCAGATAAACTTGCCCAACACCTCCTTTAGGTCACCTTTTTAACCTGTACATACTTTTATCACAACATTCACAGTAATCTTTCCCTATTAAACTCTAAATCCCATAAAGGAAGGAACTATATCTTATTCACCTTTCAGTATCATGTCCTAGCAAAAAGCTTAGCATGCTCTGAATACAGAACAAATGCTTGTTGAATGAATAAAGTGTCTAAAGTAGCAAAATATTTAAGTAGCATCCTATCATGGAGTACATCAGTATTTCTGTATTAAGATATGATCTATAACTATTTTTCTTTAGATAAAAAGGATCACCTTGATGTAACATCAAATGACTAGTCCTGGTTTATTGCCTATTAATATAAATCAGCTCTTCTATATTTTCTTACACATGTGTGAAATTCTTTTATGCTCCATACTTCAAAGCTGCACTAATGAAACACATTTTATTTAGGTCTCTTGGGTACAAATTAGCATGCAAGGGAACTTCCGACAAGCTAGTACCTTATCAGAAGCACTTCATCTCATTGTTCTGAAACGAACACCCTGAAAACATTTACTTTGTGGGCACATAGAACATGTTACATTTACTACAATGGAACCATTGCACCTGAGGTTTGACATATTCTAGTTATGTAATACATAAGAGGAAAGTGCAGTATGAGCAAAAGCAAACATTAGGGCAGACAGAATGGCTCTCTAAGAATGCATACTCATATGTAGCCTGCATCAGTCACCAATAATTGCCTTTTCTCCTAATTAGAATAGAAAGGTACAGAAAAAGTAAACGGTGTTAAGCTTTGGAATCAATAATCTGTGATTTAATAATAGAAGTTAATTACTGCACTAGCACAAGAGCTCATCAGCCAACCAGAGAAGTTCATCAACTCTGTGCATGTGGTGGGTGTGTATAAGCATTCTAAGTGTGACAGACCTCTCCTGACCTTGAACATCATCATATCCATAAAAGTCCATAG
Source organism: Dugong dugon (assembly GCA_030035585.1). NCBI lineage: Eukaryota > Metazoa > Chordata > Mammalia > Sirenia > Dugongidae > Dugong > Dugong dugon. Next base: position 54,668,900 of record CM057467.1, on the reverse strand, counting down.
TATAATGTCATGGACCTACTGTGGACAGGTAACTAAGAAGACTTTTTCTCTCAGAGGATCAGGGAAAACATTGACTATTTCCTAAACAATAAAAACACTTCAGTTCGCATCTGTGAAAGCAGAAATGATGATGGATGAGGAGAGAAAGAGAGAAGTGATTGAATGAGGGATTGGAGCAGAACTAAAGAGCCAGAGCCCTGATACTTTCAAGAAGACTTTATTGAAAGAAGGTTCTGGGGAAGTAAACAGAACTGCAGCAAGTATTAACAACAAGAAAGTTATAGTGACATTACAACAGAGCATTTGGTTGTCCCTGGCTTTAGGATAATATGCATCACAGGGGCACCTGGGCTGTGATCATGCAGGGGATCATGGGCTATGATCACTTGGAGATCATGATTACCCTGCCCCCAGTCTAACCTGGGGATAAAAACCCACGAGATATGATAATACTTAATGGCAGTTCTATCTTGCTCTCTGGTAATATGGCAAACAGAGTTGGAGAATTTCCAAAATGTTAAGCAGGCCATTTCTAATGAAGTCCCTATGCAGATATTTCAGGGACCCAAATGTGATATCTAGTCCTATGTCCCATCTTAGAAGTGCAGAGAGGACAGCTGATCTCATGAGTTATTAAGTAAAACCCTATTATTGCAAAGCTTGACTTGACAGTCAGGCTTGGGTATTCTTTCACTTCTACATCCACTAACTTCCATCATGAGAGGAGTCCTGGGTGGTGCAAATGGTTAATGCACTCAGCTGCTAACCAAAAGTTTGGAGGTTTGAGTAAGGTGCCTTGAAAGAAAAGTCTAGCAATCTACTTCCAAAAAACTCAGTCATTGAAAACCCTGTGGAGCACAGTACTACTTTGACACACAAGGGGTTGTCAAGGGTCAGAATCAATTCTACAGCAACTGGTTTTTCATTATGTGAATTATCAGTAATCCGTATCTGGCTTATTTATATCTCATTATGCTATAGTATCTTTTGTATATTTTCTTAAGGCATAATAGGGCAGTTCCTAGCACATATTATTGTTGTTGTTGTTGGGTTCTCTCGAGTACATTCCAACTCATAGCTACCCCTGTGACACAGTAGAACTGCCCCATAGGGTTTTCTTGGCTGTAGTCTTTACTGAAGCAGATCACCAGGTCTTTCGCCTGTGGAACCACAGGGTGTGTTCAAACTGCCAACCTTTTGGTTAGCAGCCAGCTCAACTTTGTGCTACCAGGGCTCCTTTAGCACATAATAAGTGCTCAAATATTTTTTGTTTCAATGAATAAATGAGTGAGTGGATGAATTTTTCCCTAATATCATGCCCCACAGAGAAGATAGACCAAGCAAAGACAATTCAGAGAAAATACACACAACCACAAAGTAGGGCATGCCTTCAGGAGTTATTTACAATAACTCAAACAGATTTAGTTTTAGTTTCCAGTCCAGCATCCTAGAACTAGTGAATGACAAAAACAAGAATTTAACGCAGCTTCCAACTCTTTCCAAACACACAGCTACACTCTTACCAATTGAGGAGCCTGAACAATATTTCAATGTTTTGTGGCTTTACTGCTGTACTTAGCAATAGAGACCTCCAACTATTCAAACTAAAGGTACTTCTTCTCCTAGCCAACCCAGACCAGAAGGTGGCTGCCTAAAATCAGGAAAATTCTGTTTACTAGAGTGGAGTTGGTAGAAGCTTCCCTGAGAACAGACTTTCTAGAGAATGAAAAAGCAGACAGAAGAAGAGAAGTGTGATTTCCCGCACCTGTCTTACTGTTCTGAATGATGCCTGAAACACTTCCTAGAGATATATGAGGATGGGAGATTAGATGCTAACATCAAAATGCCAATACATTCTCTGGTGAACGTGTGAATAGTTGTTTTCTTCCCCCTTCACTTTTCCATCAAGCTCACCTTCCCTTCCTTGTTCATGCATCCTATCCTTCCACCAGCTAAAGCTCTGTTTTTCACCCAAACTTTATCCTACCTTACAACTTTTTGAAGTCATTTCTCAAAATAATTTTAAAAATCTAGAAGTTCAATGAAAGTAGCCCTTTTTTTTCAGCTGGAGAAACCAGAGCAAAACAAATGTGTGCCAAAGGAGGCGGAGCTAAAATGATGCCCTAGACAGACGCATCATGCCATCACTCTACAGCAAAGACCTGAAAACTAAGTAAAACAGATACAATTATCAGTCTTGGAACCCTAATCATCAAAATGAAGGGATAAAGAACCAGTTCAAACATTGGGTGAAAGAAGAAACTGAAGGAAAACAGAGAACAAGGAGAGATACAGAGAGCAGATTCCCTGCCAACTAACATGGTACAGCATTTCCATCTTGGAACACAGACAGCAGCAACCTCGGACAGGGAATATGGGAAGGCAACTTCATGGAGCTCCCAACAGGATTCAGAACATCCAGCCAGTACACCACACCCCCTTCCTGCAGGCCCCACTGTGGTACATGGTTAGAGCATCCCCGAGGCTCAGATCCACTGCTGCTGCACTGGGCCTACATTGCCCTTCCCCTCTGGCCACTCATCAAGCTGCTGAATGGTAAGAAGCAAGCCACTACCACTCCCCATCCGACACTCCAGCCTATCTGGTGAGAGGCTACAAGTGAACTCACGTTGCTAGACCAACATCAGGAGGAAGAGAGCACCCACACAGTTCACCCTCAGCCACCTCACCAAACCAGTGTAGAGCAAAGCGGGTTCACCCTGCCTGTTACTGCCCTTTGCACCAGGACAAGGTGGTGAGAGCTATAGTGCCCACAGACAAGCAAGCAACAAATCACGACTGGCATATCTGTCTTAGCATATCAAAACAAAACAAAGAAGAAGGATGAATCAAATGATAAAGAAATACCTTAATGTATTAGAAACAGCAGACAATGTCAAAACACATAAAAAGTGGGACAAGATGGCTCCAACAAGTGACCAAAATAATCAGATGACTTCCAAGTAGAAAAAGAGGCAGTGGAAATACCTGATATGGGAATTCAAAAGATTAATATTTAGGGCTCTCCAAGAGATTAAGAAAGAGATCAAAGAAAAAAATAAATAAAATCATGGAAAATACAGACAAAACTAACAAAAACATAGCTAAAACCAAGGGAAATATGACAAAGCAATAAAAGAATTCAGGAAAGTAAAACAATAGCAAAACCTCAAAATAAATAAACAATTAGAAATTATACAAAAACAGAAACTAGAAATTCAAAAGATAAAAAAAATTTCAGAAATGGACAACTCAAAAGAAGGCTCTAGGAGAAATTTGAGACAATGGAAGACAGAAGCAGCAAGATTGAAGACAAATCCATGGATACCACTTTGTATGAGGAAAAATCAGAGGAAAAAAATGAAGAAAAATAAATAAAACCTAAGAATTATGTGGGACACAATCAAGAACAAAAGTTTGTACATGGTTAGAGTTCCAGAACAGGGGGGGGAACAAATTGAAAACACAGAGAAAATTGTTGAATATTTGCTGGCAGAAAACTTCCCAAATATCATGAGAGACAAAAAACTGAGCATCTAAGAAGCTCAACAAACCCCATATAGTATAGAACGCGAAAGAAAATCACCAAGATATGTCATAATCACACTTGCCAAAGACAAAGAAAGAATCCTGATAGCAGCTTGAGAAAAACGAAAAGTGTCTTACAAAGGGGAAACAATAAGACTAAGCTCTGATTACTCAGCAGAATATATACAGGCAAGAAGGCAATGGGATGACATACATAAAACTCTGAACGAAAGAAAAAACCTGCCAGCCAAGAATAATATATCCTGCAAAACTATTGCTCAACTACAATGGCTAAATTAGGACATTACCAGATAAATAGAAATTAAGGGAATTCAGAAATACCAAACCAAACTTACTAGAAATATTAAAGAAAGTCCTTCAGTTGAAGAACAAACAACATCAGATAACAACCTGAATCTAGGACATAAGACAGCATCAGCCAGATATCAACTTAGGTAAAGAACTCTCAGTAATAAAACAAAGCTAAAAGACTTTAAACAGGGAAACAGAGATGTCAATCTGTAAATGATGGCAAAGTCAGAACAATAAATGGGGGAATAAATGATGTAGGTACAGAACTTTCAAATGGAGAAGAAATCAAGGTGATATCAAGTAGCAAAAGACTGCTTCAAACTTAGGAAGATAAGAGTGAATTTCAAGGTAATCACAAAGAAAGTTGACCAGCCTACCCAGCAGAAGAAAAACATAAAGACTCATAAACACAAAATCTATAATAATAAAAGGAAAGAAAATCCACAAACAAAAGGAACTCAGCACAGGAAAGTAAGAGGAACAAAGAAATCATCAGCACCACAAAAAGCACAATAATATGACAGCAATAAACTCACACCTATCGATAATCACACTGAATGTAATGGCATAAATGCACCCAAAAAGAGGCAGAGAGTGACAGAATGGATAACAAACAAGACCCATCGATATGCTTTCTAAAAAAGACTCACCTTCTACACAAAATATAAACATATTAAAAATCAGAGGATGGAGAAAAATACAGCAAGCAAACCGTAACCAAAAAAACGGCAATAGTATCAATAATAATCTCAAATAAAATATATTTTAAGACAAAATCAACCATAAAAGACAAGGAAGGACATTATATAATGATTAAAAAGATAATTTACCAAAAAGGTGTAACTTTAATAAATATCTACGCACCCAAAAACAGGGTTCCAAAATATATAAACAAACTCTAAAAGCACTGAAAAGAGAAAAAGACAGTTCCATGATAATAGCAGGAGACTTCAACATACCACTCTCAGTAAAGGACAGAACATCTAGAAAGAAGCTAAACAAAGATATAGAAGATCTAAAGGCCACAATCAAACAACTTGACCTCATAGACATATATAGAACATTGCATTCAATAGCAGCAAAAAACATACATTCTTTTCCAACATACATGGAACATTCTCCAGAATAGACCACATTTTAGGCCAAAAAGCAGCCCTCAATAAAATCCAAAACATTGAAATAATACAAAGCAGTCTCTTTTAGCACAACATCATAAAAGTAGAAATCAATAAAGGAAGACCAAGGAAAAAGTATCAATTACATGGACACTGAATATCATCTTGCTTAAAAACAACTAGGTAAAAGAAGAACTCAAAGAGGGAATAAAACAATTTCTAGAATCAAATGAAAATGAAAATACATCGCAGTAAAACCTTTTGGAAATAGCAAAGGCAGAGCTCAGAGGTCAATTTACAGCAATAAATGCACACATCAAAAAAGAAGAATTGGCAAAGTCAAAACATTAGACTTCAATTGGAACAAACAGAAAAAGAACAGCAAAGAAGCACACAGCCACAGAAGAAAAGGAATAATAAAGATTAGAGCAGAAATAAATGAGATAGAGAACAGAAAAACAATGGAAAAAATCAAAAAGACCAAAAGTTGGTTCTTTGAAAAGATCAACAAAGTCAACAAATCATTGGCCAAATGACAAAAGAAAAACATGAGAGGAAGCAAACAACCTGAATAAGAAATGAATGGGTAATATCACAACAGACTCAACTGAAACAAGTATAACAGAATACTATAAAAAATTGTACTCCAACAAATTTGAGAACATAGAGGAAACGGACAACTTTCTAGAAACACACCAACTACTTAAACTAACACAAACACAGATAGAAAATCTGAACAAACCCATAACAAGAGAAGAGACTGAAGAGGTAATAAAAAGAAAAGAAAAAAAAAGAAGCCCCGCCCCGGCAAAAAGAAAAAAAAAAAAAAAAGGCCCTGGCCCAGTTGGCTTCACTGGAGAATTCTACCAAACATTCAGAGAAGAGCTCACACCAGTCCTATTCAAAATATTTCAGAGCATAGAAAGGAAAGAAATAATCCCAAATTCATTCTATGAAGCCAGCATAAACCTGATACCAAAGCCAGGTAAAGACACCACAAAAAAATGAAATTACAGACCAAAATCTCCCATGAATATAGGTACAAAAATTCTCAACAACATTCTAGCCAATGGAATACAGCATCATATCAAAAAAATAACATACTATGACAAAGTGGGAGTCATACAAGGTATGCAAGGATTGTTCAACATTAAAAAATTAATCAGTGTAACCCACCACATAAATAGAACAAAAGAAAAGAATCATGTGATCATCTCAATCAATGCAGAAAAGGACATTTGATAAAGTCCAACATCCATTCCTGATAAAAACTGACAATAAAATAGGAATAGAAGGGAAATTCCCCAGCATAATAAAGGGCTTCTACACAAAACCAATAGCCAACATTATTCTCAATGAAGAGAGGGTGAAAGCATTTCCACTGAGAATGAAAGCAAGAAAGGATGCTCTTTATCACCACTCCCATTTAACCGAGATGGAGCAATAAGGCAAGAAAAAGAAATAAAGCGCATTCAAATTGGACGTGAAGAAGTAAAACTATCCCTACTTGCAGATGATAGGAGCCTATACATACAAAACCCCAAAAATTCTACAAGAAAACTACTGGAACTAATAGAAAAATTCAGCAGAGTGGCAGTATACAAAATTAACATGCAAAAATCAGTTGGATTCCTATACACCAAAAAAGAGATCTTCGAAAAGGAAATCAGGAAAACAATACAATTTATAATAGCCCCTAAAATGATAAAATACTTAGCAATAAATCTAACTAGAGATGTAAAAGACCTTTACAAACAAAACTACAAAAAACATTGCAATAGACCTACATAAATGGAAAAACATACCATGCTTATGGATAGGAAAACTCAACATTGTGAAAATGTCAATTCTACCCAAAGCAATATACAGATATAATGCAATCCCAATCCAAATACCAACAGCATTCTTTAACGAGATATAAAAACTAATCACCAGCTTTATATGGAAAGGAAAGACACCTTGGATAAATAAAGCATTATTAAAGAAAAGAAACAAACAAATAAAGTACGGGCCCTCACACTACCTGATCTCAGAACCTACTATACAGCCACGGTAGTCAAAACAGTCTGGTACTGATACTATGACAGACGCATAGACCAATGGAACAGAATCGAAAACCCAGAAGTATATCTATCCACCTACAGACAACAGATCTTTGACAAAGGATCAAAGCCCATTAAATGGAGAAAAGAAAGTATTTTTTAACAAATGGTGCTGGCAAAACTGGATGTCCAACTGCAAAAAAAAATGAAACAGGACTTATGCTTCACACCATACACAAAAACTAACTCAAAATGAATCAAAGACCTAAATATAAAACCTAAAACAATAAAGATCATAGAATAAAAATTAGGGACAACACTAGGAGCCTTAATACATGGTATAAGGAGAATACAAACCATAACTAACAATGCACAAATACTAGAAGAGAAACTAGATAACTGAGAGCTCTTAAAAATTAAACACTTATGCTCCTCAAATGACTTCACCAAAAGAGTAAAAAGAAAACCTACAGACTGGGAAAAATTTTTGACCATGACGTATCCAACAAGGTTATAATCTCTAAAATCTATAGAATACTTCAATAACCTCAATAACAAAAATAAATACTCCAATTTAAAAAACGAGCAAAGGATATGAATAGACACTTCACCAAAGAAGACATTCACGCAGCTAACAGACACATGAGGAAATGCTCGTGATCATTAGCCATTAGAGAAATGCAAATCAAAACTGCAATGAGATACCATCTCACCCCGACATTATTGGTATGAAGTATAAATAAGATAACAAATGTTGGAGAGGTTGCTTGGAGATTGGAACTTTCAAGCACTCCTGGTGGAAATGTAAAATGGTACAACCACTACGGAAAATGACATGGTGCCTCCTTAAAAAGCTAGAAACAGAAATGCCATACGATCCAGCAATTCCACTCCTAGCAATATATCCTAGAGAAATAAGAGTTGTCACACAAATGGACATATGCACTTCCATGTTCATTTTAGCACTATTCATCATAGTAAAAAGATGGAAACAAGTGACCATCAACAGAGGAATGAGTAAACAAATGATGGTACATACAAACAGTGTAATACTACACAATGATAAAGAACAGTGATGAATCCACAAAACATCTCACAGCATGAATGAATCTGGAGTACATTATGCTGAGTGAAATAAGTCGATCACAAAAGGATAATTATTGTATGAGACCACTATTATAAAAACCCAAGAAAAGGTTTACACACAGAAAAAAATAATCTTTGATGGTTAGGACAGAGGGGAAATCACTAACTAGACAGTAGACAAGTATTTGGTGAAGGGAAAGACAACACACAATATAGGGGAAGTCAGCAAACTTGATCAAGGCAAAGTCATAGTAGCTTTCTAGTCACATCTAAACACCTTGAGGGATGGAATTACTGGGGCTGAGGGCTGGGAATCTTGGTCACAGGGGACATCTAGATCAATTGGCATAACGTAGTTCATAAAGAAAATGTTCTATATCCTACTTTGGTGAGTAGCCTCTAGGGTCTAAAAGCTTGTGAGCGGCCATCTAAGATACATCTATTGGTCCGATCGTGTTCTGAGCAAAGGAGAATGAAGAAAACCAAAGGCACAAGGAAAATATTCCAAAGGATTAATGGACCATGTAAACCACATCCTCCACCAGCCTAAGCCCAGAAGAACTAGATGGTGCCTGGCTACCACCACATCATCTGACAGGGTTCACAATAGAGGGTCCTGAACAGAGCAGGAGAAAAATGTAGAACAAAATTCAAATTCACAAAAAAAGACCAGACCTACTGGTCTGACAGAAACTGGAACATCCCCCTAGACTATGGACTCCGGGCACAATACTAACTCAGAATTGAAGCCACTCCTGAAGTCCACCTTTTAGCCAAAGATTAGACACCACTATAAAACAGATAATAACACATGTGAGTAACATGCTTCTTAGTTCAATCATGTATATGAGACCAAATGGGCAACACTTGCCCAAAAGCAAAGATGAGAAGGCAGGAAGGAACAGGAAAACTGGACGAATGGACATGGAGAATCCAGGGTGGAAAGGGAAAGGGGGGCAGTGCTGACACATTGCGGGGATTGCAACCAATGTCACAAAACAATTGGTGTATAAATTTTTGAATGAGAAACTAGTTTGCACTGTAAATGTTCACCCAGAAAACAATAAAATTAAAAAAATATCTATGTGCCTTAATTAAGTTTAGCTCACAAATTTTCACTTCAGGAAGAAATTACACCCTTGGTACATGTCCCTCTGAACTGATAACCTGAAAACTTCATTACAGGTTGAAAACAAATCAAAGAAATAAAAATCTAGAGTTAAAAGGCAATTTTCAGTTTGAAAGAAATATGATTCATGACCACGTCTGATGAGGTAAACCCAACAGTGAGAGAGAAAATGTAATGATAATTCTACACCTGGGATGGAAGAAGCACAGCATAAATAAGAAAGTAAAATGTCCTGTGAAGGATGAGAAGCTAACTCTGATATAGATGATGCTACTTCACACTCCAGGGGAACTTTAAGGGTAAAAAGAGTCCATACACCATGAAGCACAGCTCAGATATAACTTCAAACTTAAACCCCATCGAAACCACACCATTACAGTTTCCATCTGTTACAGTGAAAAAGAGAAATGTGGTCAGTAAATACTAAACCTAAGGGATCTGAATTGCCTAAAATATCTTCAAATCAAAGCACTTCCAACTTCTTACAATAAAACAAGCTCAAGGAAAAAGGGGAGAAAAGAGAATATGATATCATTTTATTGAAGAATATGTCAATCTGTCCTTAGCTATTAATAGAGCACCTACTACACCACAAGGAATTTTCCCATTTGTACCTGAATATTGAGTGGTTTATAGAACATCAATAGAATTCATTAAGGGTTGGTAAAACATAGCTATACTTTGTGTTTCCAGTAGACCAATTTCCTAGTTGAGGCTTTATTTTCTATCATGTTTAGTGTGCATCCACAGCTACTATTCCAGCAGCAAGAGTTTAAGAGTTTAGCTACTCTTGGTAGGGATTGAGCAGCATCTTATTGACAAGCTGAGTGATGGAGTTGGAAAGCCTCAAGTGACATGACTTGCTCCTGAAGATTTATGCAAAAATCACAATCTATACGTTCTGGGGGGAGAACTGGCATCTCTCATTTTGGTTACTAGAAACAGTAACTTTAACATATAAGACTACTTGAGTGCCTACTATGTGTTAAAACACATATACTCTTTTAGTGTATTTTAAAGGCACAATAGTTTATTGAATGGTTTAAGAGAATATATAATGACTTTTTGCATGAAACTTATTACCAGACACTGGGATCTAGGCACATAATAAGTACTCAAATATTCTAAATCAATGTACTAGATTTCTTCACTAGACAGGCTAAGTTGGACCTCGATGAGGATTCTAGCATGTCAGGGTTTATCTGGCTGACTGGCATGATAGACTGCCCAGGCACTGATTTCTAGGTTGGTCAGAAGGGAAGGCAATATTAGCGCAACACCACACTGATCTCAGATGTAGGATCTGAGCTGCTCCAGACAGGTGCTGTGAGGACTCCTTTGGAATGGGGCTGCAAACAGAAAGGGGCGCTCCTCAAACAGGCATTCATATGGAAAGAGACTCTGTTTACAGTTCTACATTACAAATAAACTATTATCTTAAGAGGTTATCTTAAGTGTGTTTTCTTAAGAGATGAGACATACAATAGGTATAGAAATGTGTACCAAGATCAGGAACTTGTGCCCTAAAACAAAAAGCCCACTGAAGCTGAGTCAATTCAGACTCACAGCGACCCTATAGGACAGAGTAGAAATGCCCCCTGGGGTTTCCAAGGCTGTAAATCTTTATGGAATTGGACTGCCACATCATTCTTCCTTGGAGCACCTGGTGGGTTTGAACCATCAGCCTTTTGGTTAGCAGCCAGGTACTTAACCACTGTATCACCAGGGCTCCACTGTAGCTGAATTTAGCTACAGACCTGTTTGTTTTGTATTTACTCACAGAGACTTTAAAAAAAAAAAAAAAAAAAAAAGAATTTGAATGCTTTTAGAAGGAATTTATATGTCTTTTCTAGTTAACCCCAGTTCCTACCTGTTCTAAATCTTATAGCTAGCCTGCTTCTCTCATTGGCATTACTGCCTGGTCCCTGAATAACTACATTAATCTTTCATGGATTTGTGACCCCTAATTTAGATAAATTAATGAATTACATATTCTAGTGGATAAAACCATAGATCAGAATAAATATGCAACAACTCTCCCAACTCTCCCCACTTGACTTTTCATGTCCATCTGCCTTAACTCTACTTACACACACCCCCCCACACACACCATAACACCTATTTATCTAGCTGTAATCACGATGCCACCGCTACATCCAACTAGACTCAGTGCTTTTATTGCTGTGACTCTCCTGAGTGAGTAGTGAACAAATCCCTTCTTCCCTTAAATCAGCTAGAAATAGACAGAAATTTTTCAATAGAATTTACTAAGAAATAAAAAGTCATTCCAAAGGTTAATACACTCAGCTGCTGACTGAAAGGTTGGAGATTTGAGTCCACCCGAAGGCACCTCAGAAGAAAGGCCTGTCAATCCACTTCCCAAAAATCACTCATTGAAAACCCTATAAAGAACAGTTCTACTCTTATACACATAGGGTTGTCATTAGTTGGAATCGACTCGATGGCCACTGATTTTTTTGGAATCCATAAAACAAAGAGAAAATATAGAACAGTGGAATCTGGATGTCAACAAAGAATAAATTCCTTCGCCTAAAATATTTTCTTATTAAATAATTTGTTCATTCCACGTCCTTGTTAAAAAAAAAAAAAAAAAAAAAAAAACTCTTAGCCAGCACTACGTATTTCCTGGAAGTATTTAGAAAAGTACAGAAAAAGAGATATGTAAATAACTTGACTACAGTGTAATGTGAGAGAGGAGATTAGTCTAGATATAGGGTTGCTATGAGTCAGAATCGCCTCTACAGCAACGGGTTAGATATAGTTTGGTTTGGCTGGCTCAGTTACACAGTCATGATTCCTACTTTTGCCTCAACTTTGTTTGAAGAACCTCCCTCCAAAGCCTTTAGCTTCCCCTTCCCAACTTCCTAGAGAGGTGAAGTCTTTCCTAATCAGGTTCTCCTGTAAAATGGACTATAGGTGGTAGATGGGTAAGGAGTGGAAGCTCCATACTTCTCCCGAGCTACAGTAGCATAGGAATAGACACACAGAAGGTTTCTGGTTTCTCATCCTCTCAGTCATACCAGTGCCTCTCCAAAGACAACATGTTTTACCTCATGGAGGTTTCTAAGAAAAGTTGTGGGAGACCAAAATGTGTTCTAAATCTTTGAAAGTTTACAGTCTTTCATTTATTTGGTAGTGTGCCACCTACTATATTCCAGACACTTTTTTAGGTGCTAGAGATATAATAAAGGACAATTCCTAGCTCTTGATACTCTTGTAACTCAATATCCAAGACCAGTAATCCAACAGCAAGGAATATAATAGAGATAACCATTATTTGTTATAGGAACTCAGAAGGATTCCTAACCCAGACTGGAGGACAACAAATGGATGACCGAAAGAGTAGAACCTGATCTGGGTCTTAGAGGATGAGCTAGATTAACAAGGTGGGGAGAAGTTGTAAGTGTGTTCCAGGAAACTTATCTAAAGAACATTCCACAGTGCCAAAGTCAGAAACAAAATACTAGACTGATGGTCTTGGGTCAGACTAAATCATGCCACTTTTAAGTAGTCAGTGATAAAAGCAGTTTAATATACCATTAAATATGTGTATATCAAACGATCAGTTCCCACATGTCAACTCTCAAAAGAAACCTTGGCAGGTTTCAGCTGGCAAAGATTTCAGCTTCCCTGAACCTATAGCAGGTACAGACCCTTTCACCTTGATCTGGGCTTGGAGCACTGCCATTAACACACTTGCCATTCAGGGACATGATATCTCTGCTAGCAAAAGATGCACAGCATATCTGATTAAATATACACATATCTCTCTTACATAGGATTGTTTGTAATAAAGTTTTCACAAGTTGTTCTTAAATCTTGAGAACATTAATGTGTGACTGCCCACAAGCCAGGACTGCTGAACTGAGTGAAGGGCCTTTGGCCTCTGATTTTCTGCATGAATTTTAGCTCAAAAGCAATGGAAAATATTGTGCATCAGATAGAGTTCAGTTAATCAGACAATTGGCTATGTCAGTGCTGCTGGTGTCAGAAAGTCTGATTATAATGCAAAGCATTTATCTAATAAACCTTTTTCTGTGACCGAAATGAAATAACATGACCATGAATAACAATGGGGATAAACTCTGAGGGTGATTCACAGATAAAGACTCCAGGAAAGATCTTCAGTGAGATGACTAAGTCTGTCCATCATTTAGCACATGATTTGGAATGGCTGTCATTTTCTAGGCACTTCTGTGGATAAAAAAGATGTAGCATACATGGATCCTGCCTCAAGGAGATTGCAGGCTAATATGGAAGGCAGGACATGTATATAAATGATTTAATACGTATTAGATGGTGGCTCAGTGCTACAGAGCAGTACATATAAACTACTATAGGTGTTGTGAGAAATATGAGATTATGCCCAGCTGACAAATCTAGAAAGCTCCTTTATGGAAGCCTTCCTGTTGTGTCCTAGACCTGTGGATCCAACTGGCTTCTGATCATTTCTACTTATATGCCCAAGTGTGTTCAAAATATAATCCAATATTTTCCCCCAAATTTGCTCTTTCAAGTCCTCAGTTCACTGAATGCCAGCATCCATCCAATCAACCAAGTTCGGTCCAATATGACTACAATCCCTCTCTCTCACCTGCCACTGTCACATTACATCTGTCTTCTAGTTCTGTACCTACTGCATGCTTAAGATTTTTATAATCAGTCCTTCTAGTCATACCCCCAGTATTGTAGTTATATTCTAATCATTGCTTTACAAATTCCTGCGACAATTTGCTCATTTGTTTGGTAATCTAATTATGTCATTGCTCTTAAAATCTTGCAAAACCTGTTTATACTTTTCAAGATACAGTTCAAATTCCTCAAATCAGTCATAATCTTGTACCTCATAGAGCACCTGCCACACGGTAGGTACTCAATAAGTATTTGTTGAAATAATGATGGAATAAATGGATTGTACAGATTGAATATGTCTGAGCTATACCTACAAAGAAGAGAATGTTTTGGACATGCTGGTATGGGATAAAGGAAATTCCTACTAGAGGGAATGTGCTCAGGAGCCCTCAACTTGGAGACCTGGAGGAAGAGCTTAGTACACTAAGCTCAAGGGGAGTCCCTGTCCTCAATAGCCTTTTCCTATGAGGGCAGGAGAATAGCTTCAAAATACTGTAACTTTCTAAAGATAAAAGGAGCCATGGTTTCACAGTGGTTAAGCACTTGACTGCTAATTGAAAGGCTGGCAGTTTGAACCCACCAGTCACTCCATGGGAGAAAGTTGTGGCAGTCTGCTTCCATATAGATTATAGCCTTGGAAACCCTATGAGGCAGTTCTACTCTGTTCTATAGGGTTAGTATGAGTCAGAATCAACTCCATGGCAACAAGTTTGGTTTGGTTTTGGTTTTCTGTGAAGACAGATAAATTGAGGATCAAGATGTCAAGCTGCTTCTACATATGCAGAAAACTAATGGCAGAGGCACATGATTGATTCTCAGTCCCAGTTACTTAAGAAGGAAGAAAGAAAGGAGGAAAGGAAGGAAGGAAGAAGGGAAGGAGGAAGAAAAGAAATACTATTTTTCATAAGGCTGTTTTCTGCTTTTAAAATTCCTGACAAATCCCAAAAATACAGACTGAAACTATTAAGCCTAATGCTAAATTTTAATTGAAATTTTATTTGATTCTTCATGAAAAATCATCACATATAAAGTAAAACAAAAAAAAATTATACCTCATATTTTCATACAAAGATACAATTTAAAATATCCTCTTAAAATATCTCACAGTATCTTGGATTCATACACTTGCATGTCTAATCTGATGAAAGAAAAAACTAGGCTAGAATTTTGTTCAAGGAATTTGTGTGTGTTTTATTTTAGATTAGTCATATAATGTACTATGTTTTTATATAGATTGGTGTCTCCAAAATTCCAAGGGTAGAGGTTGAGGAATTAGGGGTAATTCTTTAAGCCAGCCAACTTCATACGTTGCTATTTGAAGCTAGGCAGTGTTGAGGTAGGAGAATAATTAAGCAGAATGCCAGGCCCATCTGTTACCAAACCTGGATAATTGCATAGAAGAGCTGTACTCTTAATCACTTTGCATTTTAAGACTATGGGAAAGATTTCATCTGTAGAAAAATTTTCACTGCAAAGAAACAAACAAGAGTTTAAAAATCACTGCTAAACAAATCAATGCCTCTTTTTTCTTTTTTCTCAAAGCTTCGGGGGAAAGGATATCCCATATAAACATACGTATAATACCACACCTGTTATTAGTATATATTATTCATAGATTAAAAAATTTTTTTAAGTAATTAATGTAATTGATTGCTCTCCCAAAATAATGGTAAATCATCTGTACTTATTACTGTTGCTTTTCAAACCTTGCATTTACATCACTGCTACAGTAAAAGATACTCTGGAAACTTGTCTCTTATCCAACAGATACTCTGAGAGCCTTTCAAATAACGTTTCTGGTGGGGACCAGAAAGTACAGCTTTCCAAAGAGACCATTTGTCTTCTAATAAATCTGCACATTAAAATTGCAGGGGTGTTTCCTCCACCTAGTATATTTATTTACTTATCTAATGTAACAGGTCAGTGGAAACCAGAAATAGTTGACATACGTTGTGGTTAAATTTTAGACGTAGTAAGTAGTGTTGCAGTTGCTGTAACTGATGTTTGCTTTTTCACCCGTTACAACTTACTTTCTTGTCAAAATAATACACTTTTGTGTTTAAACAATCAAGTTGTCTTGAGAGGCTGCAGTGCAATGAATTGCTTAATATGGCCCTTCTAGCCATAGTCTTTGTGACTGACACACAGTGATTGAGTGGCACTATGCAAATAAGGTATATGGAACCCTAACGAAGGGATTGGTCAGTTTTGCCATCCCACAAGGCTTAAAAGAGCCATCCCAGAGGTGGGAGGAGATGATCTCACCACCACCAAGAAAGAAGAGCCAGGAGTGGAGTGCATCCTTTGGACCCAGGAGCCCTGCACCGAGAAGCTCCTGGAACCAGGAGACCATTGAGAGAGAGCTGTAACACTGAAGATGGTGAGAAGCAGCAGCAGCAGAAACAATGGCAGCAGAGGCAGGAGACAGCAAGACAGAACAAGAAAACTGAGCACCTTCTGGCAGGAGGCTTGGGGATGGAGTAGAGTACCTCTGGACACTTGGTGGGGATAGTTTTGCTGCCTCACAGAGCTAGAGCTGAGCACCTTCGGGCTGAGGCTTACTGGCAGAGTGAGGTGACTCTAGGAACTTATAGGCAGAGCTAAAAGAGCTTTTTAACACTTGCCTGAGCAGTGCTGAGGGGCTACTGAGGGCCTGAGAAGCCAAGGGCTAGAGAGAGGCATGCCTACAGGCACGGCTGAGAAGAAGCTGTCCTGATGGAAGAACTGTATCCTGAGTGTTCCTGAACCTAAACTGTAACCTGTTATTTCCCTAACAAACCCTATAATCATAAGTATTGTCTGTGAATTCTGTGTGGCCGTTGCAGTGAATTATCAAACCCAGTGGAGAAGTAGAGAGTGCCATGGGAAGGACAGTTGGTGTCAGAATTGGTAAAGATGGCAGAAACAAGAAGCATGTCTGACATCCATCTCATAGGAATAAGCCTTGGGCTGTGGATCTTGATTCTCCTTCCACCTTGTGAAGTTAGAGGAGGTCAGATGCCTCCACCACTCCATTTTTACAGAGGCTTATAGTGAAAAACAGCAGTCCTCTGATACAACCCTTGCCCTTACTTAATTAGGTGTCCAGCTCACCAGTGAAAACTACACCTAATAACTTGGGGTTCTTTTTCCCGTTTCTTCCTTTACCTTTTCTTTTCTAAATGATACACTTATTTCTTGAGTTTTCTCAATTTTAGAAATTATTAGTAATCCCCTATATTAAATACAAGGAGTTAATTCTTTTATACCACCAATATAGTTATGTGATTATATTTAGAGATATCCAAAGTCAATGTTTATATGAAAATGATTATAAATTATTTACATAAATACCAAGTTAGATATTAGGATTCCTTTTCATTTCTTTTGGTTTTTTTCTTTTTTTTTTTTTATTATTATTTTCTTCACTTTAATAGACATCTATATAAATAATGTTAATTCTTATTAGGCTACTGTATCTATTCTAACAACTTCAGACCCTTTCTAAGTCAAACACCCAAGAAAAATTTTTCAGATAGATATTTAATTTTCTCTTTTATTGAGAACTAAATTTATTTTCATTGCCTATTTATATTGGAAACCCTGGTGGCAGAGTAGTTAAGAGCTACGGCTGCTAACCAAAAGGTCAGCAGTTCAAATCTGCCAGGCGCTCCTTGGAAACTCTATGGGGCAGCTCTACTCTGTACTATAGGGTTGCTATGAGTTAGAATCGACTCGAAGGCAACGGGTCAACGGTATGGTTAACATTTACAATAAGTTAACTTTAAGTAAAGGAATTTACCCCTGAGAATGTGAGTGGGCTTTATCTAATCAGTTGAAGGCCCAAGAGCAAAATACAATTAGTACTGGATTTTAAGTTTTCCCAGAGAAGGAATTCTGCCTCAAGACCACAATGTCAACTCAGGACTCAGATGCCTGCCCTATAAATTTCAGACCCACCGCTGTAACATCAACTCTTTCCTGAGTCTTCCCTATGGATTTTGGACTTGCTAGCCCCCACAATCACCGAAGTCATTTCTTTAGAATAAATCTCTTAGTATATGTACAATTATATAGTCTCTTATTGGTTCTTTTTCTCTGGAGAACCCTGACTGATACAGGACCTTTGCCCCCATTTGATTGTTGTTGTTGTTGTTAGGTGCCGTTGAGTAGGTTCCAACTCATAGAGACCCTATGTACAACAGAACGAAACACTGCCCAGTCCTGCACCATCCTCACAAGCGTTGTTATGCTTGAACCCATCCTTTCAGTCACTGTGTCAGTCCATCTCTTTGAGGGTCTTCCTCTCTTTCACTGACCCTCTACCTGATTGTTAAGAGTCATTTTTAATACTGAGTCATCTTATTACTGAGAGCTTATAGGAAAACTAAGATGGCTCTGTACTGATTATTATAGAGTCATTTATTTCTATTATGAGCTCTCAGTATCCTATGTTCATCTGCCCATGAACATGACAAAGTCACAAATGAAACAGTCTTTATTCCTTAGTCTCTGCTTTTGCTCCAAGAATAGAACTTAAATTCTTTCCCATGTTCAACATGAGCAGATCAAATTAATAGAAAATTTACAAAAACTCCAACATATTTATGGGATAAAGATGAAGGTAACATGCTTTAAGATAAAAGGGAGCCCAGGTTATCACCCTGACAAACAGATAATGAAACAGTATTATAGAGAGCTGATACAAGGCCTAATGTTAGAGAATAAAGTATTAACCAAACCCTATTTGACTTCAAACACCTGCTGCTTAATCATAAATTCCAGAGGAGTTCCCCAAATTCTGGTTGAAGTCTCTCTCAACACAAATGGAAAATAAACATTTGCTATAATCAAAGTATAAACTGTGGGGCACGGAAGAGGGAGCAATTTACTGCAAATCAGAGGACAGCTTCAAGGTGGGAAAGGCATTTGAGTCCAGCCTCAAACAATAGGTAGGATTTAAGTAAGTAGAGAAGATACGTGTGGCAAAGCAGTCAAAAGACAAAATGGCCCATGGGCATTGAGTGAAATATTTATACTTTCCATGTGCCATGCATTGTGCTGGGAATGAAATTAGTATTGCAGAAAAGTCAAGACAGATCCATAAAACAGATGATTCTTGGATGTATTTGGAATGTAAGGTGGGTAGTGTGAAATAGAAGTAGATGAGTTTGAAAAGGGAGAATGAGAACAGATTACGGTTAATGGAATTTCTATTCAAAATAAACATTTTCCCTTTGTGGATGGAATTCAAAAGTTACAATGTATAAAGATATTTCAAAATTCACAATAATCAAAGGAACACTATATAACAAGAAAATTGCCAGAGCCCAGCTCTTTCTCTTTAGAAATGGATTTGAATGCAGGAATTCATTTATAATATAAACCATTTTCAATTCCTTTGAGATGATGGGGAAAGAGTCACCTTTTATGAAATTTATGGAGTTTAAAATTCAATAAGCATGACGTTTACAATGTTGCACATTCTTCCTTAGCCAAAAAGCAATGCCATTCAGAGTGCTCTCTGCAAGATTGACTTATATTTTATTTATTGGGAAACACATTGACTTCTACCATCTGGAAACTTCTATGGTGTTTGAATACTATTCAGGTCATTACTTAATCTTTCGGAGCCTTTCCTGTTTTCTTTTCCTTTGCATTTCATTTAGTTATGGCATTTAATTTTTACAAAGTTACAGTAAAGCTTTCCTGTTGAATGCATTCTGAACTGGCCCAGCTACATTTCAGAGGTGTTAATGCCATGATCTATAGTCTATTGCTTATTGTTGTTCTTAAAATCCAGTACTAATTGTGTTTTATAAAGCCTGGGCTGAGGTATGACTTTCACAGAAGGAAATGACCAACAGTGTGTAACTCAAGGCAATGGGAGGAAACACTTAGCAATTTCAATTGCTATCTTGACTTGCCCAGTCTCATTGATTCAGGGAGAAAATAAGGGAATCAGAAATAAGTAATAAGTACTGGCTAACATGCTCACTTCACTTCAGTCTTGGCCTGAAATTACAGAGAAGAAATAAGGAGGGGTGGGGAGAAGAAGAGCTTGCAGGGGTGGAGAAGTGGGAAGAATCAGAAATCTTATATGCTTCTTAACCATGTCATGAAAAATATCGTCCTATGAGCTAGCAGAGATAACATCTCAGGGGGAATTTTTTTCTTCAGAGTTATTCTTTTGAATGAATACAGTATGCGTAGTATTCAAATGTGTTATGTAGTAAAGCAATATTTGTACTTACTATATTATAATATATTCTTTCCTTCAACTAGCAGAGAGAGTAGAGACTTAAGAAGAGGACAGATATCAGAGAGAAATTTTTTCTGAGTTAGTGGTATAGGGATGGCAGGAAGAGGTATATGTTCTGAGCATGGGATCTAAATGAGAAAGGACCAACGTTGAGATCCTGGGTAAAAAATATTTGAGGGATTTTTGGAACTTCATCAAGTTCAGAGAAATAAAATCAGAACTATGGTTCCCTACTTGTTCTATAGACTGATGGTATAATGGTTAATGACGAGTCTGTAGAGTCAGATATAGATTGATATCTAGTCTCTGGAACCATTTACTAGTTGTATGACTGTAATAGACAAACCCCTGATCTCTGCTTTCTGGTATCCACGCCCTGTGTAATTCCCTCCCCTTTGGTGTGGGAGGAACTTGTGGCTTGCTTTTATCCAATAGAATATTTTTAAAAAGGTGATGGGATGTCATCTCTATAATAGTATTACATACAATTATAACCTATCTTGCTAGGAGAACACCACAATCTTCCTAACTCTGAGGAGGAAAGTGTTATCTTGGGAAGGCCCATGTGGCAAGGAACTGAGAGTGGCCTCCAGTCAATACCTAGACAGCAACTGAAGTTCTCAGTCCAACTACCCACATGGAACATATTTCTGCTAAAAACCATGTGAATGCAGAAGCAAATTCTCCCCCAGTTGAGCCTCTGATGAGAATGCAGCCCCAGCTAAAACCTTGATTCCAGACCTGTGGGACTCTGAAGAGAAAAACTCACTAAGCCCTGCTCTTATGATTGACCCACCAAAACTGAGATAATACATGTGTTTTGTTTTCAGCTGTTATATATGTGATAGTACTATTTTAAACAACAACAAAAAACTAATACAGTGATCTTGAGCATGTTAACCTCTCAAAGCTAAGGACTTTTTCATCTCTTTCTTATAATGTCTCTAGATGTAGGATAATTGCATAACATCAAAGTGAGGTCCATTAAAAAGATTTCTATAAGGCACCAACCTCATGAAGTCCAAGAATCCAGCTCTCTGAAAATCTCACCAAAAAAAAAAAAAGTGTTGGATGAGGTTGCATAGGTCTGGCTCACTATTATTACTCCCCATTGCTAATCCCCACATTGTCTCATTATCTTGTTTTTCCATCCCGTTCCAGTCTCTATAAAAAGTTTAAGATAAACCGATGTTCCTCCTTGGAGGGTGGAAAACAAGTGATAATGATCTAGGAATGAAAAACTGAACCAAGCACCCATCTTGGGACAAGAAAACCAGGATGTCACCAGATAACCCCCAAGAAAAGATTAACTTATCTGGGATGTGACTACCTCAAGGAGAACAAACACAACCTTCTAAGACCCATAATCCTGTCCCTATAAAGTGTTCAGCCAATCTCTAGTGAGGGAGATGGGTTTTTTGGAGGAATCTATTCCCCTCTGTCTCCTATATATTGATATATAATAAAACTCTTGCTGCTTACCTCACCCCTGTCTCAGAATTAGCTATTGGGGCAGGCAGCTCCAATCTGCGTTATTGTGGTAACAGTGTCATATATCTACAGCATCATTTCTTAAAGTGTTCCTCAGAACACTAATAGTACAAGATTTTATTAAGAGTTACATGAAAAGTGTGTCCAGTGGAAAATAATTTTGAGCTAACCAAAGTTAATCAGGTTTATAAATTTAAGCTTTACAGATGCTCAATGTGCATTGTTAATCTCGGAAAGGGGATGAAAACTGAGGAGCTTGACCAAAAGTGATCTGAGAAGGTACTTGAGGGACAGATAAGAATTTCCCAGGAAAACCAGTTTGAATCCACTATGACAGAAAGATGAATTGGCAACCTAGGTTTTTGAGGTCTATATCGTAGGACACATCAGTACAGTCATTTCAACTTGGTAGATTTTTTTTTTAAATTATTACTACCAAATATGTACATCAGCAATTAAAACAAATTAGTACTCTTCCAGACTTCATTACATTTTAAGCATTGTAACTTCATTTGGACCCTTTAAAGTAAACTAATTCCTGAAAATTCCCCTGCATCAATGTCCTCTTCTACTTAATTGCTCCTGAGACGGTTACTGTATCATTGTGGTGCTACCAAGTTATAGAGGCCCCAGGACACAGCTTCAGGTGCATGTTCTAGTCCCAGCACTTAGTATGGAAGGTAAAGAGGTGACTCTCACCTCTCATCCCTCTAACAAGTCACTCCCTTATTCTAAAACTGACTGGGACAGCTAATAGTGATGGGCAGGAAGTTTCATGGTCCCACTTGTTCACCAATGATCAGCAATGCTTTCTGCAGAATTCAGCAGAGACCTCCAGAATCAAGGAAGTTGTGTGGAATTTTCTAGATAGGAAGGTATATTTTCATGTAGACTTAGAGGATCAAACATGGGTGATCAAACAAGACCCTTTATCCCTCCTCTACACTTTCAAAACTGATTAATTTCACCCTGAGAATAAAAGCATATCTTGGTAACTTTCTATACCTACTTTGCTCCATACAAAGATATTAACCTGAATGATTCAGATTTAAGATTTATCCAAAAAGAGATAAACATATATGCTGATTATCTTTATAAGCACATGACTTTGTTTTTCTCATTATGAAAGTAATATAATTTCATTGTTCAAAATGCAAAAACCATAAGGAAGAAATTTTAAAATTATTTCTAATCCCACAAGCCAGGAAAAAAATATTTTAAAGATTTCTTCAATTTTTTAAAGCTATCATTAGGATTTTCCTATATCTCTAAATGTCACTTAAAAAATAAATGTTTGGGCATATATAATATTCCATTATGGATTAGCAGAATTTAATTATTCCTACTGTATGCAATTCAGGCCATGTCCTATTTTTTTTTATTGCAATAAATAACCTTGCCAACAGTGTCTTTGTTCTGAAAATTTGTCCATACCTTTCATTATTCATCCCATATATGTTCTTAGAAGTGCAATCCTAAGCAAAAATACATGAATTTGTCTAAGGGTCTTTACGTATGTCTATTGCCAAATATTTAACAGAATGTTGTCCATTTATCTTCTATTAGTAATGCATATTAGTAATGCAATATTCTCCTCGCTAAAATGTCACCAGCATGAAATGTATTCCATAATTTAACATGAAAAATATGTAAGCAATCTTATTTTTGTTCCAAATTTACTTTTTTTATTTCTAGGAAAATTAAAAATAGTTTCTTGTTTACTCTGCATTAACATCACTTTCAATATAGATAAATTTTTTGTTCTTTGTATTTTTATTATTAAAGGGTTAGTAGTTTCCTTATGAATTATTAAGTAAAGACTTTGATACCTGATCTATAATTTTGCTTCAAATATTATTTCTAGTTTATCAGTTACTTTGAAATTTTAATTTTCTATGGTTATATTATTGTATATACATTGTCATTTTATACACATTTACAATAGTTTCCCCATTGTTTAGATAATAGCTATATGAAAGTTTTTTGTTATAATTACTTCCATTCCTTCCATGCACAAAAGTTCTTTGTCAACACTCCAACCCCTGTTGCCGTCGAGTTGATTCCAACTCATAGCCACCCTGTAGGACAGAGTAGAACTGCCCCATAGGCTTTCCAAGGCTGGAAATCTTTACAGAAGCAGACTGCTACATCTTTCTCCCACGGAGTGACTGATGAGTTCAAACCACCAACCTATCAGTTAGCAGCCAAGTGCTTTAACCACTGCACCACCTGGACTCCTTTTGGTAATAACTCGTAACGACCCTATAAGACAGACTAGAACTGCCACATAGGGTTTCCAAGGAGTCGCTGGTAGATTTGAACTGCAAACCTTTTTGTTAGCAGCCAAGCTCTTAACTACTGTGCCACCAGAGCTCCTTGGTAATACTAGATAAGCTAACTTTTTTTCTTATGATTTTCTCTACCATTTTATTTTATTTTTTCACCATTTTATCTTTTGTATTTAACTTTTTAATCTATCTGGAATTCATGTTGGTTGGTAACATATAATTGAGACGCTATCTTGATTTTTAAATAAAGCACCTAGTGTTGGTGAAGATACAGCAAATAAGACACACTCATGCACCTCTTGTGGAAGTATAAAATGTTACATATTTTTTAAGAGAAATTTTGCAAAGTATATTACAGGCCTTAAAATATTCATTTATGTTATAATGCAATTCCATGCTTGTAATGTATTCCAAAGAAATAATAAATGTTCACACAGGTGGTTCGTTTTAGTATATTTCATTTTTTATGATTGGAAAGAACTTAAATGTCTAATAATAGAGGAATGTTCATGCCACATATAAATAATCAAATGTTATCTGGTTATTAAAACAATGTTTTGGAAGAATATTATTTTGTGTTTGTAGGCCTAATGATATTGACACAGTTGGGGATTTTGCTGCTTTCATAAGCAGTCTCAGAATATTTTTATAAAGCAGATGTGGCCCAGCTACCTGACACATAGTAAGCGCTCTCTAAGTAGTAGCTACAATTATTTTATTATTATTATTATTACTGATAAAAAAATAATCATCTCTACTGCACAACTCAAAGACTACTGTTAGGAATATTACCTTGTCTGAAATGATGCCAACATTTATCAAAATGCCTAGAATCCATTTGAGATCCGTTCCTATATAATTTGGATCTTTCAATTTCAAAAATTCTCAACAACAACAACAAAATTAAAGGTAATGTCTCTCACATAGCAGTCTATATATCCCAACTTCCTTTCCTCTCTCCCTCAACCTACCTAGTTGTCTGCCAGGGAAGTAACCTTTCTGGAGCATTTGAAGAGGGAGGTAAGAAAACATTAAATTATTTGAGCAGACAACATTGATAAACATTTTTTCTATTAAAAAATATGGTTGCATACATTTTTTTTAAGCTGACATAAGGTTTACGCAAGGCTTCCCAAAGTCATGCAGACATTCTCCTCCTCCGCAATTTAGGGCATTTGAGTGGGAACTTTGAGAAGCATAGCTTTAGGGTGTGTTCAGCTTATGTCTTAACTGAATTTGACCACCATGTGTTTGTTAACTTAGCAGCAAACTGAGTGTGGGCTGCTAACAGAGGTCTTAGTTTCCTAGTGTTGCTATAACATAAATAACCAAGTGGGTGGCTTTAAATAACAGAAATTTATTTTCTTATAGTTCTAGAGCTAAAAGTCCAAATAAGTGTCTTGGTTTTGTTAATTCCTTCCTTGCATGTAGTCCTGGGCAGTCTTTGGTTCCTTGGCTTGTAGATGATCCTCACATGCAGTCTGTCTCCTCCCTCCCCGCTCCCCCTTGTGTGCATCTCTGTGTCTAATCTGCTCTTTGTTTACAATTTGGAAGTGATTAGATTTAGAACCCACCCTAGTTGGGTATAATCCAATTAAAATAACAATGAAAATCCTATTTCTAAACAGGCTAATGTTCAGAGGTATAAGGGTTGGGATTTCAACACATATTTTGGGGTGGCAGGCACAATTCAATCCACAACAGCTGGGGTGTGGCAGTGAAACCAGAGGGGGATAAAGCAGCAGGAAAGAAGGCCAGAAGGAAGATTCCTGAAATACACAATTGACCAGTTTGCAAATAGACATCAGACCTTATCAGAGTTAGCTCTACCATATGTAGCAGAGTGCTAAAGGACTGAAGGCAGCTTCTTGAAAATGGAAACCTTTAGAAAGAAATGCTATTTTGAAAGACAGTATGCAAAGGAAGACACCACTTGCCAGTGGTGAAATAACAGCTGCCAAAGGGTTGCTGCCCACTCGTAGAATTTAAAGTGAAGTGCCTGCTGGAAAAGGCAATTTTTGGTTCTAAAAACAATTCTTTTCATCTCCAAAATAAAGATATTCTGGACATTGAAATATTCTTTTTTTTTTTTTTTTTTTAATTTTCTGGCTGCATATACATAACAAGTAAAGAAAATGCAGGCAATTATGTCCAAGCCTAACAAAATCATCTTCACGAGAAAAATTTAGAGAATTAGAATCAAATGTAGGTTGTTTCTGTGGTTTTATTTTGCTTTAATTATCAGGATAATTACTTTTATTCTAAGCTCTGTTATACAGATAGAATCACTAAGCTTAAGATTTCTCTGTGAATCTGACAATAAAAATTTAAGGAAAATTTTTGTGGACATGCTATTAATATTTCCTGGTTTTGATTTTTAAAAGGAAGTTACTGACGATGATTTTGAAATCATGAAACAAATGGCACTAGGTCCCCTCTACATATCAACTGTACTTTAATGGCAAACTGATTTTTATCCAGTTAATAGTTGTAAAGTTTATTATGTGTCTCTGTTGACTTCTCAAGTATATAAGCCATTAAAGACAGGTCATAGGTCCTCTGAACTGCATAAGTACTAAGTGAGTACTAACAGAATGCCAATCTGGGGGAAAATATTTTTAATTACTCTTTTTTTCCTAGAAATAAAAGTAATGTTAAATAATATTTCTCATAGATTTTATATTTAAACAAGTTAACTGATTGTATACTTTACCATTCATAAAGACATTGTTGAATAAAATCCATATGTGAAAAATATCTCCTTGTGAATACACCAGGAGTCCATGGATGGCGCAAATAGTTAGGCACTCGACGGCTAGCAGAAAGGTTGGCAGTTCAAACCCACCCAGAGGCACCTCGGAAGAAGGCCTGGAGATCTGCCTCTGAAAGTTCACAGCCTTGAAAACCCTATGAAGGGCAGTTCTACTCTGTGCACTTGGGGTCGCCATGAGTTGGAGTCTACTCCACGGCAACTGACAACAACATAAATACACTGGCCCATTTATAATCTGAAGTATATGGAGGATAAGCAACTTGATCAAGATCTCACAGATATTAAGTTGCAGAAATGATATTTAAACCCAGAACTATCTTCCTTCATAACATATACTTTAAAGTACTATCTTATTGTCTTAGGCTGGATTCTCTAGAGAAGCAAAACCAGTAAAGTGTATAAATACATATAGAGAGACAGATTATACCAAGGAAACTGCTCACGTGATTGTAGAGGCTAGAACATCCTAAGTCCATGGATCGGGGTAGAGGCCTCTCTCAAGTCACACAGCTGCAGAAGCTGGCAAGCCCAAGATCGGAAGGTTGGAGAACAGGGCTCCCACTCACAGGCTGTGCAGATTGACGAATCCCAGGTTCAGCAGATAAGCTGACAGCTCAAGTCCCAAGAACGGGAGATGAGATGACAGGAAGCAGCTGCGGGATCCAGAGAGAGCAAAAAGCCAGAATGTCTGCTTATATACAGATGCAGGCCACACCCCCAAGGAAACTCCCTTTCATCTGATTGGCTACTCACAGTATATTCAATTACGGGAGTGATTACATTAAAACAAGGAGAATCATGGCCCAGCCAAGTTGACACACAATCTTAACCATCACACTTATGAATATTTATAAACAAGGATGCAAATTTAAAACACCTTTCCTTTTTATCCCCCTCACTGTCCTTTTAAACCTTCTCAATTGGCTAGTTCTTTTCTTATTTTTGGATGAAATCTCAAAGTAATCCCAGAGTTTTTCCAGTCACTCTTAAATTAAAATTTAATTTAAAATTTTCTCAGGACACTTCTAGCCCCCAGAATAGCCTTATGCCATTAATTAAAATGTGCAATTTAGTGTAATAATTAGAACCTGACCCCCAGCTGGACTCTACCCTTGTTTCCCACCTCTGGTCTATGAGACATAGGAACCAGTGTGGCTGGCTTCCAGTATGCCACCTCCCTTTGCTTCATTGCCCAGTCATAGAGGTCCAGTTACAACCCACTACTTCTGAGTTTTACAGGTGTGGGTTGAACATCAGTCCCTTGTATTCCTCCAAACCTCATGGGACAAATACTAAGCTCAATGATTAGTTAATTCATTCATTCAACAAATACTTTGAGCATCTGCCATTTGAGAACCATTGTTCTTGAACCATGAACAAAAACAGACAAAAATCTTTGTTCTTATAAATAGAGTGACAGAGGATATTATTTATAATTATGTAATGACATTAGTATAAACCCATCTGTCATCAGCAGACAAAGACATATGGTCACTCTGTAGATAGCTACTAAGTGACTTACAGAGTATGTGATAGTGTTATGAAAATAATAGGATGACTGGGAGAAACAGGATGAGTGGAAAGCTTGCAATTTTAAAGATGATTGTCAGGAAAAGTCTCACTGTAAAGAGGATATTTGAGCAAACTTTGATAGGAGGAGGGAGTTAGCCATGAAGATAGTGGAGGAAAGAGTATTCAGGCAGACAGAATATCAAATGAAAGGTCCATAGAGAGAGTTTCCCGCCTGTGTTTTAGTGGAAGCATAGGAGAGCAGAGTGGCTGAAGCAGAGTGATCAAGGGGAGAGTGGTAGATGGGATCAGTTAGGTAGGGAAAGGGTATGAGACCTTGCAGGACTTTGTAGGTCATAGTAGAAACTTTAGCTTCCAAGCCAAGTGAGATGGGAGCCATGAGATACTTGAGCAGATAGTGACATAATCTGACTGTTTTAACAGAATCAGATTGGCTGTTGTATTGCTATGAACTGTAAAGGGGCAAGTACGGAATTAGAGAAATCAGAGAGAGAGGCAAGGGATGACAGTGGCATGTCTTAGGGCAGTGGAGATGGGGAGAAATTATCAGATACAGGATATGGTTTGAATACATAGGAGTCCCTGGGTGGTACAAATGTTTCAGTTTCTCAGCTGCTAACCAGAAGGTTGGAGGCTCGAGTCTGCCTGGAGGCCAGAAGAAAGGCGTGGTGATCTACTTCTGGAAAACCAGCCATTTAAAACCCTATGGAGCATAGTTCCACCTGACACAAATAGGGTTACCATGAGTAGGAGCTGACTTAATGGCAACTGGTGGTGGTCGTAGGTTTGAATATGCTGACGTCAGAATTTCCTGATGGTTTGCATGCCAGATGAGAGAGGATGAGTGGAGTTGACCTCAAGGTTTTTGACTTAATTGATTTTCTCAAAGTTCCTCACAATTGGCTTGAGATGAGGAGGTGGCACCCTTGCCCCTGTCTACCCTTATGGGGCGTGGAAAGAGAAAGGGAAAATATCACTGTACTACAACTTTTTCCAAATAAATATCTTTGCTAAATCTCTCTAATCTCAGCAATGTTATATGCTGAAGAAGGTATTCGATGGAGGATCATAATATTGGCCCTTTGAAAGGCCAGTATAGATGGAGAGGCATTTTACTTTGGAATACAGGAGTATTCACCCCATATTATTTGGTAACTGACCTTTTAGTGATACAGTTAAATGGAAACAAATAGTTCCATTTAGCATCCTGTTTATATAGACAAATACACACGTACAAAAATCAGGATAAAATCTCTGATAACATTTTTAACATACTTTTTCATTTATATTCTCATGTCATTAAATATTTTTTAAAACATGAGCTTTTCGCTTTTGCCTTATTGCCTCATGGCTGAAACACTATTTAGTCTTGCTTGTTTTGTTAGTTAGGTTTTTAATGAGCTTTCGTTATCTTATATTTTGCTATGGTCAGTCTCCCTATACATGAATCTTTATGCCATTTCTGAATATTCTATTAGTATCAATTCCTAAACATAATATTAATAGATCAAATACTGGTAACATATTAATATGTTTAATACAGGTTATACAATTACTGTTCAGAAAATTGTCCCAAGTTAGATTACCATCATCAATATATTAATGATTTGCTATTTCTTGTACTCTCTGCATCACTAGGTATTATCTTTTTTAAAACTTGGAATTTGCATGTATTTTTGTTTTCAAATTCATAATGTTTCATTGAGGTATATTAATGAAATCCCATGGCTATATGACATGTTGATCCCAAGTTAAGACATACATTAAAGAGAGATAATATGTACACAGAACCTTAAATACATATAGATGTACAAAGATAGGTACAATATATACATCATTTCTAATGTCCTGTCCAGGTTTATAATTCCACACCCAATGATCTATTAAGGAAAAAGAGTGAACAGTTAATCTGTGATAAGACAATATGCAATGTTAATTCTTGACAAAGGCAAAGACTTAAGTTTAGCTAAGTACAGTCAGATTGCTCGTTTTAGTGAAAGACGAAATAAACTCTGTGAAAAAGATGATTCCTGAGCAGACTTTAATGGATTCAGTTTTATTTCTCTTGCTCAGAGGAAAATATAGCACTCCAAATATTGGCAGAAACCAGATGAAATGGGACATAGTCACATACATGTGCAGAGAAATAGTTACAAGTAGCTGAAAGATTCAGAATTTTAGCCATCCTGGTCAGAAAAACAACAGCATTGCAGAAAGAATATATTTTGTAGGAGATTTCTTTGCAAACTGGTAATAGTTTATTATTAACATGATTATTAATCTTCAAAGCCTCAACATATCTAGTCCTTTCTAGTCTTCAGAGCCTTCACCAAACTGATGACTATGGTAAACTATGATTCACTTCTCATACTTCATTCTGCTGATTAGAATAAGCTTATCTTTTCTTGCTTCCAGACAACTCATTATTAAATATCAATATACATCCAAATCAGAACAACATTCATTATTGAACTAAAGCCCATATTTCCCACATTTATTATAGGTTATTTTTAACAAACAATCAAGAAAAAGGGCCATCATTTAATTCAGGCTTTTTATGTGATGTTGTTGTTATGGTTAGGTGTCATCACATTGGTTCCAACTCATAGCAACCCTATGTATAAACAGAACAAAATAGTGCCTGGTCCTGCGCCATCCTCGCAATCATCACTATGTTTGAGCCCATTGTTGCAGCCAGTGTGTCAATCCATCTTGTTGAGGGTCTTCTTCTTTTTTGCTGACCCTCTACTTTACCAAGCATGATGTGTTTCTCCAGTGACTGGTCTCTCCTGATAACATGACCAAAGTACGTGAGACAAAGTCTAAGGAGCATTCTGGCTGTACTTCTTCAAAGACAGATTTGTTCATTCTTCTGGCATGGTATATTCAATAGTCTTCGCCAACACTATAATTCAAAGGCATCAATTCTCCTCAGTCTTCCTTATTCATTGTCCAGCTTTTTCACATGCATATGAAGCAACTGAAAATATCACAGCTTGGGTCAAGTGCACCTTAGTCCTCAAAGTGACATCTTTGCTTTTTAATATTCTAAAGAAGCCTTTTGCAGTAGATTTGCCCAGTGGAATATATTGTTTGATTTCTTGAGTGCTCCTTCCATGGGCATTGATTGTGGATCCAGGTAAAATGAAATCCTTGACAACTTCAATATTTTCTGTTTATCATGATGCTGCTTATTGGTCCAGTTGTGAGGATTTTTGTTTTCTTTATGTTGAGGCACAATCCACACTGAAGGCTGTAGTCTTTGGTCTTCATCAGTAAGTGCTTTACGTCTTCTTTGCTTTCAGAGAGCAAGGTTGTGTCATCTGCAAATTGCAGGTTGGTATTCTGTCAATGCCTTCAGTGCAGCTTGGACTTTTTCCTTTAGTACCATTGGTTTTTCATCATATGCTGCTTCCTGAAATGGTTGATGGTTGACCAATTATTTTTGGTACAATGATTGCGTGTATTCCTTCCATCTTCCTTTGATGCTTCCTGCATTGTTCAATATTTTGCCCATAGAATCCTTCAGTATGGCAACTCAGAGCTTGAATTTTTTCTTCAATTCTTCCAGCTTCAGAAATGCCAAGTGTGTTCTTCCCTTTTGGTTTTCTAACTCCAGGCCTTTGTACATTTCATTATAATACTTTATTGTGTCTTCTTGAGCCACCGTTTGAAATCTTCTGTTCAGCTCTTTTACTTTATCATTTCTTCCATTTGCTTTAGCTACTCTACATTCAACAGCAAGTTTCAGAGTCTCTTCTGACATCCATTTTATATGATAGATATATAAAAAATTTTCAATAAGTGCATCACCAGCTGTACTCTGACACAAGCTTTATTTTCCCCTTTTTATATACAAGTCATCTAAGACATGAATGAATGAACAATTAATCAGTTTTAATGTGTGATCATGTTATGGAAGTCAAATTCCATGTTTAGGGTCACACAGCCAGCAAATGGATGCCCACATCTGTCTGATTCTACCAAACTTAGAGCTAGTCTTTACAAGTATGCTAAAAGCTCTCAAAATCAGTGAGTGTCTATTAATTCTTTCTTTTCCCACTCTGCCTAGCACCAGTTATGTGATGCATATACAACCTATATCTATACCAGAGCTGAATGTATAACTCCAAACTGAAAACAATCTCCCACTAAATTATATACTCTGTGAGTTATGATGCTCATGGGCTTTCAGATTTTCAGATTTTCAAATCAGGAAATAAAGAAATGACTTCATGATAAGAAACAGGAATTATAATTTTCAGGAGAAAAGTTACTTCTAAATTTAGCTAAGTCCAGAAGTTGATTCTGAAGTGTGGTAGGAGTGCACTTCAACTGAATTCTGTTACTTTCAAGTTTTATATTTATTCATTTTTTGTTTTTTGAAACTAAGTAAAATGCCTAGTTATATGAACACCATCTAAATTTAAGAATCATTAAATCAGGCACATCATTCACTCACAGATCCATCCAAAATATTTATTAAACACGGTGTATATGCAGTTGTGTGCAAGACAGTGTGACAGGTGCTATGAGGATTACAAAGATGAAAAATATAAACCCTGATCTCAAGGAATTTGAAACCTACTGGTGGGGATAAACTTGTAAAAAATGACAAGATCCAAAACAGAATATATACATGTAAGTAAAAATTGATAGTTCAAAAGAGATATGATTTCTAATAAACAGGTTAGGGGGAAAAAGTGGAAGACAGCAATTGAATTGAAAAGGAATGGGAAAACAAAACTTTTTGACCACCAGAAACACACCAGGAACTGTACTTAGTGTTTTAACATATTTTAAGGAATTAACTTCAACCTCAAGAAGTCCTTTCATGACATAAATAAGCTCCATTATACAGGGAGAGATAAGGAGGGGCCAGAAAATGGAAGTACTTAATGCTGTGTAGATGCTGTCAAGGCTTCATGATATCCGTCAGGCACTATAATTTCTGAATATCCTGATGACTTCCAACTGCCAGCATAATCTCTCTCCCAGGGATCTTTCTCTTAAACTGAAATCAGCCACTCTGCCTAAACTATGGTAGGTCAGCAATACCAGGAAATTTACTCTCCTGTGGAGCACCCCTCAACCAGCAGCTGTTGGAAATAGGTGTATAAATACCTCAATTCACTCATTTCTTTACTGGGATAAGTTTCCCCAGATGTCCACTATGGTAGCTGGATTTAAAAACGCATTCTCTTCTAGGCATAAAGTCCAATGTATCTATTTTCTTTTGCTACTCATACTTTTGGTATCATATCTAAGAATGCATTGTCAAATATAATGTCTTGAAGATTTACCCCTGTTTTCTTCTGAGATTTATGTTTTTGGCTCTTATATTTAGGCTATTTAGTCATCTTAAGTTAATTTTCATATATGGTGTAAGGTAGAGCATGTTTATGTGTGTGTTTCAAGAGGTCAAAGTTGTATGTTAGAAAGATCAGAGGTGTGGTAAACATGGCGGACTAGTTAGATGCTTCCTATATCCCTCTTACAACAAAGACCTGGAAAAACAAGTGATTTGAGTCTATGTGAACATCTGACAGCCCTGAACAAGGCAAGGTTAAGAAACCCATCTGAGTCATACAGGAGAAGAAGATCGTTTGGAAGAGGTGAGGAGCGCTAGAGCCTCAGCAGCGACACAGCAGAGACACAGACACTCCAGGCCGTGGTGAAGCAGGCAAAGAGCTGTGCTGTGCGTGCGCTCGAGAAGCAGTTTCCACATCGAGAGAGACCTGGAAGCAGAGATTCTGCTTGGACACTCCGAACCAGTGAAAAGCAGCTCCCGAGAGGCTAGGATAAGTACATGCGCGCACCCTTTCGCAGCGAGTTAAAAAAAAAAAAAAACCATTTGGGAAAAACCTCTCACAATTTTACTTCCTATCTCTGCGCCCTGCGCCGGATTTGGGAAAAACCTCTCTTCCTTTTACCGCCTCCCTCCCCGCTCTGCACCAGGAGTCCACTGTGGAGGAAATAGATCCCCAAAGACTCCCTGACCCATTCTCCTGGCCTTTGAGAGGTAACAAATAAGCTGCTGGCTCCCATAGGCCAGCAACACAGGGTCAGCACAGCTCCTTTTCTGGCCATAGAAATCAGGGGTCCGCAGAGGCTGAGTGCCATACACCCCTGTACAGACTTGTGGGGACCCATCTTAATGGTGTTGGCCCTCACTTCTACAGAACAACAGGGCAAGTATCTGAAGTTTAATTTCAACTGCTTCAGCTGTGAATGGGCAGATTTGTGATTCTCGCAACAGCCCTGCCCCTCAAGTACACATTTTTATGAATCTGCTGCAGGGTCTTGAGGACTGCTGATAGCTCCTGAAGTGCCTAGTCACTGCTACAGGAGTTCAGGAAAGAGTGGTGCCCTCCAATCTTTGCAGCCAACATAGTGGGGCACTCTTAGCCTGGCTGCAGAACTCACCTAACTATTAACCCTAGAGAATAGGGACACGCTTTTCTTTCAGACTCTCAGGGGAAGCCGTTGGCCCCCTGCCTGGATCAGACCATGATCCCCTACCACAGCCAGAGTCCAGTGCCTGCACCAATCACCCATGCCTCGCTAGGACTGGGGGTGAAAGCCTGCATCACACACTTGGTGACTGACTGCCTGCACACCCGAGCTGATCCCATATAGGAAACTTTAACGAACTTTGGCATGCACATACTTATTTACAAAACCAACTACCTGGTGACAGGAAATTAGAGATCAAAAGGTGTCAAAAATCAAACTAGAGCACACGAGCAGCCTATTTGGGCATATCAAAACAAAACAAAATAAGAAGCTAGGTCTCACTAAGCAAACACAAAGTAAAATTATAATAAATTATTGATGGCTTGGAGACAACAGTCAGTATCAAGTCACATAAAGAGGCAGTCCATGATGGCTTCAGCAAGCTCCCAAAATAAAGAATCAATAAATTCTCTGGAGGAAGAGAACTTCTTGGAATTACTAGAGACAGAATACAAAAGATTAATATACAGAACTCTTCTAGAGATAAGAAAGGAAATTCGACAGAACACAGAAATAGCCAGACAACATACAGACACAGGAGTAGCAGAACTTAAAAAAGTTATTCAAGAACTTAATGCCAAATTTAATAGGCTGCGAGAATCCATAGAGAGACAGCAATCAGAAATCCAGAAGATTAATAATAAAATTTCAGAATTAGACAACATAATAGAAAGTCATAAGAGCAGAATTGAGGCAGTTAAAGTTAGAATTAGTGACATTGAAGATAAAGCTCTTGATTTCAACTTATTTGAGGAAAAATCAGATAAAAGAATGAAGAAACACTAAGAGTCATGTGGGACTCTATCAAGAGAAATAACCTACGAGTGACTGGAGTACCAGAACGGGGGTGGGGGAGAAGATAACAGAAAATACAGAGAAAATTGTTGAAGATTTGTTGACAGAAAACTTCCCTGATATCACGAAAGATGAGAAGATAGCTATCCAAGATGCTCATCGAACCCCACATAAGGTAGATCCCAAAAGAAAGTCACCAAGACATATTATAATCAAACTTACCAAAACCAAAGATAAAGAGAGAATTTTAAGAGCAGCTAGGGATAAAAGAAAAGTCATCTACAAAGGAGAGTCAATTAGAATAAGCTCATACTATTCAGCAGAAACCATGCAGGCTAGAAGGCAATGGGATGACATATTTAAAGTATTTAAGGAAAATAACTGTCAGCCAAGAGTTATATATCCAGCAAAACTGTCTCTGAAATATGATTGCAAAATTAGGGCATTTCCAGATAAACAGAAGTTCAGGGAATTTGCAAAAACCAAACCAAAATTACAAGAAATACTAAAGAGAGTCCTACGGTTAGATAATCAATAACACTAGCTAACAACACAAGACTAGAACACAGGATATTGCAACCAGATATAGACTCAGATACAGAAATTGAAATTACATCAAAGCTAAAACATGGAAAATCGGGAAACAGATATCAATATGTAAAAAAAAAAAAAAAAAGGATAATATTAAAACAAAAAAAGAAGGACTTAAAAATTGAGACATTGATTTTTCATATGGAGGGGAAGTTAAGGCGATATAAAGTAATAAAAGACTGGTATAAACTTAGAAAATTAGGGGTAAATATTAAGGTAACCACAAAGGATTCTAACACTCCTACAAATCAAAATGAAAAAGTAGAAAAACATAAAGACCCAGCAAACACAAAATCTACAATAAAGAAAAAGATGAAAAAATACATAAAGAAAAACGACTCAGCACAGAAAATTGAGGAGAAAAAAGAAACTGTGAACAACACACAAAAGGAGATATCAGGATGAGAGCACTAAACTCATACCTAGCAATAATTACACTGAATGTAAACGGACTTAATGCACCAATAAAGAGACGGAGAGTGGCAGATTGGATAAAAAAGCACGATCCATCTATATGCTGCCTACAAGAGACTCACCTTAGACTTAAAGACACAAACAGGCTAAAACTCAAAGGATGGAAAAAAATATATCAAGCAAACAACACTCAAAAAAGAGCAGGAGTGGCAATATTGATTTCTGACAAAGTAGACTTTAAAGTAAAATCCACCACAAAAGATAAAGAAGGGTACTATATAATGATTGAAGGGTCAATACACCAGGAGGACATAACTATAATAAATATTTACACACCCAACAACAGGGCTCCAAAATACATAAAACAAACTAACAGCTCTGAAGAGAGAGATAGACAGCTCCACAATAGTAGTAGGAGACTTCAGCACGCCACTTTCACTGAAGGACAGAACATCCAGAAAGAAGCTCAACAAAGACACAGAAGAGCTATATGCTACAATCAACCAAATAGATCTCATAAACATATACCAAACTCTGCACCCAACAGCAGCCAAGTATACTTTCTTTTCCAACGCACATGGAACATTCTCCAGAATAGAACACATATTAGGCCATAAAGCAAGCCTTAACAAAATCCAAAACATCGAAATACTACACAGCATCTTTTATGACCATAAAGCCATAAAAGTGGAAATCAACAAGAAAAAAAGCAAGGAAAAAAAACACAAAAAACAAACACATGGAAACTGAAAAACACCTTGCTCAAAAACTACTGGGTTATAGAAGAAATTAAGGATGGAGTAAAGAAATTCATAGAATCAAACGAGAATGAAAACACATCCTACCAGAACCTTTGGGACACAGCAAAAGCAGTACTCAGAGGTCAGTTTATAGCAATAAATGCACACATCGAAAAACAAGAAAGTCTCATAATCAAAGCACTAACCCTACAACTGGAACAAGTAGAAAGAACGCAGCAAAAGAAGCCCACAGGTGCCAGAAGGAAGGAAATAATAAATAATAATAATTAAATGAAATAGAGAATAGAAAAACAATTGAAAGAGTTAACAAGTCCAAAAGCTGGTTCTTTAAAAAGATCAACAAAATAGATAAACCATTGGCCAAAATGACAAAAGAAAAACTGGAGAGGAAGCAGATAACCAGTATAAGAAATGAGATGGGTGATATCACAACAGACCCAATTGAAATTAAAAGAATCATGACAGATTACTATGAAAAACTGTATTCTTAACAAATTTGAAAACCTAGAGGAAATGGACAAATTTCTAGAAACTCACTACCTAGCTAAATTAACACAAACAGAGGTAGAATAACTAAATAAACCCATAACAAAGGAAGAGATTGAAAAGGTTATTAAAAAACTGCCAACAAAAAAGAGCCCTGGCCCAGATGGCTTCACTGGAGAATTCTACCAAACTTTCAGAGAAGAGATAACACCACTTCTACTAAAGGTATTTCAGAGCATAGAAAAGGATGGAATACTCCCAAACTCATTCTATGAAGCCAGCATAACCCTGATACCCAAACCAAGTAAAACACCACAAAAATAGAAAATTACAGACCGATATCCCTCATGAACATTGACACAAAAATCCTCAACAAAATTTTAGCCAATAGAATTCAGCAACATATCAAAAAGTAATTCACCATGACCAATTGGGATTTATACCAGGTATGCAGGGATGGTTCAACGTTAGAAAAACAATCAGTGTAATCCATCACAAAAATAAAACAAGACAAGAACCACATGATTTTATCAATCAATGCAGAAAAGGCATTCGACAAATCCAACACCCATTCATGATAAAAACTCTCAAAAAAATAGGAATAGAGGGAAATTCCTCAGTATAACTAAGGGAATTTATACAAATCCAATAGCCAACATCATCCTGAATGGAGAGACTTTGAAAGCATTCCCCTTGAGAACAGGAACCAGACAAGGATGCCCTTTATCACCACTATTATTCAACATTGTGCTGGAGGTCCTAGCCAGAGAAGTTAGGCTAGAAAAAGAAATAAAGGGCATCCAAACTGATAGGGAAGAAGTCAAAGTATCTCTATTTGCAGATGATATGATCTTATACACAGATAACCCCAAGGAATCCACAAGAAAACTACTGGAACTAATAGAAGACTTCAGCAAAGTTTCAGGATACAAGCTAAACATACAAAAATCAATTGGGGTCAAGATGGCACTCTAGGCAGAAGCACCACGCCGTCCCTTCACAGCAAAGATCCGAAAAACTAAGCCAAATAGAGAATGCAACAATCCTGAAACCCTAGAACATCAAATGAAGAGATAAAGAACTCAGCCGAGCACCAAATGGAGTGAGAATACTGAAGAGTACCGAGAGCGAGGAGAGATTCATGCAGAGGTCCCCTACCAGCTAACGCAGCACAGATCCACCATCTTGGACTCCTATCGGAGACCAGCAAACAGGGGTAAGAGAAAGCAGCCTCACGGAGTGTCCAGTGGGAGACAAAACAGCCAGTAAATTGCGGTGTGGGCTTTCCCACCCCCCACCCCTCTTGCCCTGGCTCGGGCTCCTCTGCTTCCCGAGGCCACAGTCTCTTGACTGGGAAGCACTGGCTGCTTGGATTCCACACTCCCAAGCGGGTGGCTCTCTGGGTGCCATTTGATGGCTGCTAGTGTTGCTTTTTTTTTTTCTGCTTCTTTTGATTTCTCACTTGCCTCTCACCACCTCCCCCTCCTTTTGCTCGAGTGCCTGGCTCTGAGCGCCATCTTTGCTTCTTCCTGCAGGGCTGTGGGGCTCCATTCGAGTCTGCAGCTGCTTCCCGGTCTGGGCTGCCACGCTGGTGGGATCCCGGGGCTTTTGTTCGTTTGTTCGTCTGCTTCCTGCGGCCACGGTCTCTTGACCGGGAGGTGCCGGCTGCTTGGATTCCACACACCCAAGCAGGTGGCTCTCTGGGTGCCATTTGTTGGCTGCTAGTGTTGCTTTTTTTTTTTCTGCTTCTTTTGACTTCTCACTTGCCTCTCGCCACCTCCTCATCCTTTCACTCAAGTGCCTGGCTCTGTGCGCCATCTTTGCTTCTTCCTGAGGGGCTCCAGAGCACCGGCAATTTGTGATATATGCTTTCCCACTCTCCACACTTCTTCACCCACATTCAGCCTCCTCTGCTTCCCGCAGACACAGTCTCTTGTCCAGAAACAGCAGCCCACACTAGCTGGCTCTCTAAGTGCCATTTGTTGGCTGCTGGTGTTGCTTTTTTTTTTTTTCTGCTTCTTTTGATTTCTTGCTTGCCTCTTGCCACCCCCCCCCCCCTTTTGCTCGAGTGCCTGGCTCTGAGCACCATCTTTGCTTCTACCTGATGGGCTGCGGGGCTCCATTCGAGTGTGCAGCTGCTTCCCAGTCTGGGCTGCCACGCTGGTTGGATCACGGGGCTTTTGTTCGTTTGTTCGTCTGCTTCCTGCGGCCACGGTCTCTTGACCGGGAGGTGCCGGCTGCTTGGATTCCACACACCCAAGCAGGCGGCTCTCTGGGTGCCATTTGTTGGCTGCTAGTGTTGCTTTTTTTTTTCTGCTTCTTTTGACTTCTCACTTGCCTCTCGCCACCTCCCCATCCTTTCACTCAAGTGCCTGGCTCCGTGCGCCATCTTTGCTTCTTCCTGAGGGGCTCCAGAGCACCGGCAATTTGTGATATATGCTTTCCCACTCTCCACACTTCTTCACCCACACTCAGCCTCCTCTGCTTCCCGCGGACACAGTCTCTTGTCCAGAAACAGCAGCCCACACTAGCTGGCTCTCTAAGTGCCATTTGTTGGCTGCTGGTGTTGCTTTTTTTTTTTTTTTCTGCTTCTTTGGATTTCTTGCTTGCCTCTCGCCACCTCCCCCTCCTTTCGCTCGAGTGCCTGCATCTGTGCACCATCTTTGCTTCTTCCTGAGGGGCTGCAGAGCTCCATTCGAGTATGGAGCTGCTTCCCGGTCTGGGCTACCATGCTGGTGGGATCCTGGGGCTTTTCTTCGTTTTGAATTGTTTGTCTGTTTTCTTTTCCTTTTCTTGAGTTGGGAGCCCTTTCTGGCCAGGTGGAGCTGCGTGGCAAGGAACTCCCCTTCGGCTTCCACAGATGTGTGGAGGGATCCCTAAGGACATTTCTTTTTTTGTTGTTGTTGTTGTTTTTTCTGGGGGGCCTTTCTTGTTTTTTCTTTTCTTTTTTTTTTTTTTTTTTTTGATTTGTTTTGTTTTGTTTTCCCTCTTTTTCCCTTTTGTATTTCTTCATTGCTCAGTTTCTCATCTCTCTATATCTTCCTTCTCTTTATGATCCCTGAGTACCAGGTGTTGTATGCCTCTGCGCCTTCTGGCCAGACTGTGCTGCGACACCTGAGAGCGACTTCCCCAGACCTCATAGCTGCATCGGAAGGATCCCTGGGAATTATGTGGTTCTTTAACCTTTCTGATTTTTGTTTGTTAATTCTTTTCTTTTCTTTCTCTTCCTCCTTCTATTTTTCTCCATTTCATAGTCTCTCATCTCTCCATTCCAATGGCAATCTCCCCTAGCATTCTTTTTCATTTGTTTGTATGTTTTTAGGCTCCTGTTCCTCTCTCCTCTCTCCCATATCCAGTTTAGCTCCACACATAACAATCTCCCTGCTGCATCCTGCCTACCTGCACCGTGTTCTTGACATCACACCACCAAGCAGTGCAGGCATGGCCTACTGGAACCTGCCCTGCACTGAGTACCAACCCGCCCTGGTGGCTGTAGTGAGTGCCACAAACAACCCTTCCCAGTGGCTCCACTTCAGCTAGACCTGCCCTGGTGTACCATATCTGAGCGAATGAACCTGCCAGTTGGAGAAGGAGGCAAAAAGTATTGAGCACACAGATGAGCAAACAACAGAGAGTACGCAGTCCCCCCGCTCAGACATACTCAGTATTTTTTTTTTTTTTAAAAAGGGACGAAACAAACAAATCTACAATCAATAAATGAGAGAAATATCTACTGAATGCTCCGAAAACAGCAGACAATATAAAAACATTTACAGAAACAGGACAGGATGGTTCCAGTGGGCATCCAAATTAAAACACCAGATGACTCTCCTGTGGAAGAAAATTCACTAGAAGTACCTGAAAGGGAATTCAAATCTCTAATACTCGGAATTTTCCGAGAACGGAGGCAAAAAGCTGACAAATATGAGAAAAGAATAGACAAATTCATGGAAAATACAGACAAAAAAATGGAAGAATTCAGGAAGATGATGCAGGAACAAAGTGCCAAAATAAATTCACAACTAGAAATTATAGAAAAACAAGAATTAGAAATCCAAAAGCTAAACAACAAGATTTCAGAAATGGATGATGTCATAGAAGGGCTGAGAAGCAGATTTGAAACACAGAAGACAGGATCAGTGGAACTGAAGACAAACACTTGGATACAACTCTGTTTCAGGAAAACTCAGAAAAAAGAACAAAGAAAAATGAAGAGACCCTGAGAGTTATGTGGGACACAATTAAAAGCAAAAATTTACGAGTGATTGGTATTCCAGAACGGGGGAGGAAACAGAAAACACAGAGAGGGTCATTGAGGAACTGCTGACAGAAAACTTCCCCAATATCATCAAAGATGAAACCCTGGCCATCCAAGAAGCTCAACGAACCCCTTATAGGAGAGACCCAAAAGAAAATCACCAAGGCATATCATATTCACATTAGCCAATACCAAAGACAAACAAAGAATCCTGAGAGCAGCTCGTGAAAAACAAGAAGTAAAATACAGAGGAGAAACAATAAGACTAAGCTCAGATTATATAGCAGAAACCACGCAGGCAAGACGGCAATGGGATGACATATATAATATCTTGAAAGAAAAAAATTGCCAGTCAAGAATAATATATCCTGCAAAACTCTCATTCAAATTTGATGGTGAAATTAGGTCTTTTCAAGATAAACAGAAATTAAGGGAATATGTAAAAGTCAAACCAAGCTTACAAGAATTATTAAAGGGAGTTCTATGATCTGAGGACAAACAGCTTCAGCCCTCAGGCAGGACCTAGGACACAGGATCGTAGGAGCCAGATACCAATCTAGGAAATGAACTCTCGAGGACTATCCAAAACTAAAAGAAATACAACAGGGAATCAGAGCAGTCAATCGATGGATGACAACATAAAAACAATGGAAGAGGGAATAAATGGCATAAGTATAGAACCTTCTAATGGAGAAGAAGGCAAGGCAATACCAAGTAAGGGTAGACTACCTCAAACTTAGAAAGATAAGGGTAAAATTCATGGTAACCACAAAGAAAGTTAACAAACCAACTCATAAAAATAAAGACGAAAAACATAAAGTCTCAGCAAAAACAAAACCTACAAAAACAAAAGACATGAAAAAAAAAATCCGTAAACAAGAGTAACTCAGCACAAGAGAGTAAGAAGAACAAAGAAAACTTCAGTACCACAAAAAAGGGCACTACAAAATGACACCAACAAACTCACATCAATCAATAACTACACTGAATGTAAATGGACTCAATGCACCCATAAAGAGACGGAGAGTCACAGAATGGATAAGAAAACAGGATCCATCAATATGTTGTCTACAAGAGACACACCTTAGAAACAAAGATGTGAATTTATTAAAAGTCAAAGGTTGGAAAAAAATATATCAAGCTAACAACTAGCAAAAAAGAGCAGGAGTGGCAATTCTAATCTCCGATAAAATAGAATTTAA
This sequence comes from Dugong dugon, assembly GCA_030035585.1. Lineage (NCBI taxonomy): Eukaryota > Metazoa > Chordata > Mammalia > Sirenia > Dugongidae > Dugong > Dugong dugon. The sequence continues at coordinate 54,625,689 of CM057467.1, read as the reverse complement.
AACAAAATCTACCATAAAAGACAAAGAAGGACACTATATAATGATTAACAGGATGATCCATCATGAAGACATAACCATAATAAACATCTATGCACCCAATGACAAGGCTCCAAAATACATAAAACAAACTCTAACAACACTGAAAAGAGAAATTGACAATTCCACAATAAGTAGGAGACTTCAACACACCACTCTCAGTAAAGGACAGAACAACTAAGAAGAAACTCAGCAAAGATACAGAAGACCTAAAGGGCACAGTCAGCCAACTTGACCTCATAGACATATACAGAACACTACATCAAACCACTGCAAAGTACACATTCTTTTCCAATGCACATGGAACATTCTCCAGAATAGACCACATCTTAGGCCACAGAGCAATCCTCAACAAGATCCAAAATGTTGAGATAATTCACAGTATCTTCTCTGACACAATGCCATCAAGGTAGAAATGAACACTAGAAAGAGCAAGGAAAAAAAAATCACTACATGGAACTGAATAATACCCTGCTTACACATCAGTGGGTAATAGAAGAAATCAGAGATGGAATAAAAAAATTCCTAGAATCAAATGAGAATGAAAACACATCATACCAAAACATTTGGGACACAGCAAAGGCAGTCCTCAGAGGACAATTTATAGCAATAGATGCACACATCAAAAAAGAAGAAAGGGACAAAATCAAAACATTAACTACAGAACTCAAACAAACAGAAAGAGAACAGCAAAAAAAAGCCCACAACAACCGGAAGAAAGGAAATAGTAAAGATCACAGCAGAAATAAATGAAATAGAGAACAGAAAAACAATAGAAAGAATCAACAAAACCAAAAGTTGGTTCTTTGAAAGAATCAACAAAATCGACAAACCACTGGCCAGAATGACAAAAGAAAAACAGGAGAGGACACAAATAACCCAAATAAGAAATAAAATGGGGGACATTACAACAGATCCAACTGAAATAAAAAGGATTATAAAAGAATATTACAAAAAACTATACTCCAACAAATTTGAAAACCTAGAGGAAATGGATAAATTTCTAGAAACACACAGCCTACCCAAACTACCACAAAGTGATGCTGAAAATCTGAACAGACCCATAAAAAGAGAAGAGATTGAAAAGGTAATAAAAAAACTCCCAACCAAAAAAAGCCCTGGCCCAGATGGCTTCACTGGAGAATTCTACAAAACATTTACAGAAGAGCTTGTATAATTTCTACTCAAGCTATTTCAGAGCATAGAAGAGGAAGCAACACTTCCAAATTCATTCTATGAAGCCAGGATAACTCTGATACCAAAACCAGGCAAAGATGTCACAAAAAAAGAAAATTACAGACCAATATCTCTCATGAATATAGACGCAAAAATTCTGAACAAAATTCTAGCCAATAGAATTCAGCATCATATCAAAAAAAAAAAAAAAATACACCACAACCAAGTAGGATTCATACCAGGTATGCAAGGATGGTTCAACATTAGAAAATCAATCAACGTAATCAACCACATAAATAAAAGGAAAGAAAAGAATCACATGATCATCTCAATTGACACAGAAAAGGCATTTGACAAAGTCCAACACCAATTCCTGATAAAAACTCTCAGTCAAATAGGTATAGAAGGGAAATTTCTCAACATAATAAAGGGCATCTATGCAAAACGAACGGCCAACATTATTTTTAATGGAGAGAGGTGGAAAACATTCCCCCTAAAAACAGGAACAAGACAAGGATGCCCTTTATCACCACTTCTATTTAACATTGTGCTGGAAGTTCTAGCTAGAGCAATAAGGCAAGAAAAAGAAATAAAGGGCATCCAAATTGGTAATGAAGAAGTTAAACATAGAAAACCCTAAAGACTCCATGAGAAATCTATTGGAATTAATAGAAAGATTCAGCAGAGTAGCAGGATACAAGATAAACATTCAAAAATCAGTTGGATTCCTATGCACCAGTAAGGAGAACGATGAAAAGGAAATCAGGAAATCAATACCATTTTCAGTAGCCCCTAAAAAGATAAAATACTTAGGAATACATCTGACCAGGGATGTAAAAGACCTATACAAAGAAAACTATAAAACACTACTGCATAAAACCCAAAGGGATCTACATAAATGGAAAAACATACCATGCTCATGGATAGGCAGACTCAACATTATGAAAATGGAAATTCTACCCAAAGAAATTTACAAATACAATGCAATTCTGATCCAAACACCAACAACATTCTTCAAAGAGATGGTAAAACTAAGCATTAACTTTATATGGAAAGGGAAGAAGCCCCGAATAAGTAAAGCACTCCTGAAGAAGAAGAATAAAGTTGGAGGACTCACACTACCTGACTTCAGAACCTACTGTACAGCTACAGTAGTGAAAACAGACTGGTACTGGTCCAACAACAGATACATTGACCAATGGAACAGAATTGAGAACCCAGATGTAAATCCATCCACCTACAGTCACCTGATCTTCGACAAGGGCCCAAAGTCCATCAGATGGGGAAAAGACAGTCATTTTAACAAATGATGCTGGCAAAACTGGATATCCATTTGCAAAAAAATGAAACAGGAACCATACCTCACGCCGTATACAAAAACTACTTCCAAATGGATCAAAGACCTGAATATAAAGCCTAAAACTATAAAGTTCATAGAATGAAAAATAGGACCAACACTTCAGGCCTTAATACATGGCATTAACAGGATACAAACCATAACCATCAACGCACAAACCCCAACAGATAAGCTAGATAACTGGGATCTTCTAAAAATCAAACACCTATGCTCTTCAAAAGACTTCACCAAAAGAGTCAAAAGAGAACCTACAGACTGGGAAAAAATTTTTGGACAGTACAAGTCAGACAAAGTTCTAATCTCCATAATCTACAAGAAAATCCAACACCTCTACAACAAAAAGACAAATAATCCTATTAAAAAATGGTCAAAGGAAATGAACAGACACCTCACCAAAGAAGACATTCAAATGGCCAACATACACATGAGGAAATGCTCGCGATCACTAGCCATTAGAGAAATGCAAATTAAAACCACAGTGAGATACCATCTCACCCCGGCATTACTGGCACGAATCAAAACACTGGAAATAACAAATGTTGGAGGGGCTGCGGGGAGATCGGAACTCTTATGCACTGCTGGTGGGAATGCAAAATGATACAACCATTTTGGAAAACGATATGGGCTTCCTCAGAACGCTAGAAATAGTCATACCATTCGATCCAGCAATCCCACTCCTAGGAATATAACCTAGAGAAATAAGAGTCGTCACTCGAATAGACATATGCACACCTATGTTCATGGCAGCATTGTTCACAATAGCAAAACGATGGAAACATGGTAGGTTCCCATCAACAGATGAATGGATAAACAATCTATGGTACATACACACAATGGAGTACTATGCAATGAGAAAGAAAAACAATAAATCTGTGAACCATCTCATAACATGGATGAAACTGGAGGACATTATTCTTAATGAAATAAGGCAATCACAAAAGGACAAATATTGTATGAGACCTCTATTGTAAAAACCCATGAAAAAGTTCATATGCAAAATGTAACAATCTTTGTTGGTTACCAAGGATGGGAGTGTGGGGTGGGGAAATACTAAATAGGCAATAGATAAGTGCTATGTTGGGTGAAGGGTGAGACAGTACACAATACAAGGGAAGCTATCACAGCCTGTACAAGGAAACGTCATGGAAGCCCCACAGACACATCCAAACTCCCTGAAAGACTAAATTGCTGGGTGGAGGGCTGTGGGACCATGGTCTCGGGGAACATCTAGCTCAATTGGCATGACACAGCTTATAAAGACAATGTTCTACATTCTACCTTGGTGAGTAGTGTCTGGGGTCTTGAAAGCCTGTGAGCGGCCATCTAAGATACCCCACTGGTCTCATCCCTTCGGGAGCAAGGGAGAATGAAGAGAACAGGATACAAGGAAAAGATCAGTCCGAAGGACTAATTGTCCACAGCTACCAAGGCCTCCACCGGACTGAGTCCAGTACAGCTAGATGGTGCCTGGCTACCACCACTGACTGCTCTGACCAGGATCACAACCAAGGGTTCTGGACAGAGTTGGAGAAGGATGTTGAGCATAATTCTAACTCACAAAAAAAAAGACTAGATGTACTGGCCTAAAGGAGACTGGAGAAACCTTGAGAGTATGGCCCCCAGACACCCTTTTAGCTCAGTGGTGAAGTTCCCTCCGAGGTTCACTGTTCAGCCTGGGAGTGGACAGCCCCGTAAAACCAAATGAGACTAACGAGGTACAGGAGTCCAGTGACAAGGGCCAGAAGGCAGAAGGGGACAAGGAAGCTGGTAATAGGGAATCCAAGGTGGAGTAAGGATATTGTTGATGTGAGATTGTTAACCATTGTCATAGGGCAACATTTGTAGTAACTGTTAAATGAGAAACTATTTTGTTCTGTAAGCCTTCATCTTAAGTGAGAATAACAGCACAATTGGAAGAGCGTAATCAATATCACTGAACTGTATAAGTAGAAATTTTTGAAACGGTGTATCTTTGTCTATGTGTATTTTCCCCCCAAAAAAAAAAAAATGTTGAGAATTTAGAGGGTTAATATGTTGTGGGGTTGTTAACCAATGTCATAAAACAACATGTGTATTACTGTTTCATGAGAAACTATTTGTTCTGTAAGCCTTCACCTGAAGTACAATAAAATATAAAAAAAAATAAAATCAATTGGATTCTTCTACACCAACAAAACAGAACCTTGAACAGGAAATCACCAAATCAATACCATTTACAATAGCTCCCCAAAAGATAAAATACTTAGGAATAAATCTAACCAGACATGTAAAAGATCTTTACAGAGAAAACTATGAGACACTACTGAAAGAAACTAAAAGAGACCTGCGTAAGTGGAAAAATATACCTTGCTCATGGATAGGTAGACTCAACGTAGTGAAAATGTCAATTCTACCCAAAGCAATCTACAGATACAATGCAATCATGATCCAAGTTCCAGCAGCGTTTTTTAATGAGATGGAGAAACAAATCGACAACTTTATATGGAAAGTGAAGAGGCCCCGGATAAACAAAGTGCTACTCAAGAAGAAGAACAAAGTGGGAGGCCTTACACTACCTGATTTTAGGACCGATTGTACTGCCACGGTAGTCAAGACAGCCTGGTACTGGTACAGTAACAGATACATAGACCAATGGAACAGAGTTGAGAATCCAGATATAAGCTCATCCACCTATGAGCAGCTAATATTTGACAAAGGTCCGAAGTCCATTAACTGGGGAAAAGACAGTCTCTTTAACAAATGGTGCTGGCATAATTGGATATCTATATGCAGAAAACTGAAACAAGACCTTTATCTCACACCATGTACAAAAACTAACTCAAAATGGATCACAGACTTAAATATAAAATCGAAAATGATAAAGATCATGGAAGAAGAAATAGGGACAATGCTAGGAGCCCTAATACATGGCATAAACACAATACAAACTAGAAGTAACAATGCACAAGCACCAGAAGAGAGACTAGATAAATGGGAACCCTTAAAAATCAAACACTTACGCTCATCCCAAGACTTCACCAAAAGTGTGAAAAGACAACCTACAGATTGGGAAAAAAAATTTGGCTACAACAAATCCGATCAGCATTTAATTTCTAAAATCTACAAGATACTCCAAAGCCTCAACAGCAAAAAGACAAATAACCCAATTCAAAAATGGGTTAAGGATATGAACAGGCACTTCACCAAAGAAGATATTCAGGCAGCTAATAGACACATGAAGAAATGCTCATGATCTTTAGCCATCAGAGAAATGCACATCAAAACTACCATGAGATATCACCTCACCCCAACAAGGCTAGCATTAATCCATAAAACACAAAATAACAAATGCTGTAGAGGTTGTGGAGAGATTGGAACACTGCTGGGAATTTAAAATGGTACAACCACTTTGGAAATTGATTTGGCGCTTCCTTAAAAAGCTAGAAATAGAAGTACCATACGATCCAGCTATCCCACTCCTTGGAATATATCCTAGAGAAACAAGAGCCGTCACACGAATAGATATATGGACACCCATGTTCATTGCAGCACTGTTCACAATAGCCAAAGGATGGAAGCAACCTAAGTGCCCATCGATGGACAAATGGATAAGCAAACTATAGTATATCCACACAATAGAATATTACTCAACAATAAAGAACAATGATGAAGCTGTGAAACATCATATAACTTTGTGGAAGCTAGAACTTATTATGCTGAGTGAATTTAGTCAGGCACAGAAGTACAAATACTGCATAAGACCACTATTATAAGAACTCAAGAAAAGGTTTAAACACAGAAGAAAACAGTCTTTGATGGTTACGGGGGTGGGGATGGAGGGTGTGGGTTATTCACTAACTAGATATTAGATAAGAATGATCTTAGGTGAAGGGAAGGACAGCACACACTACAGGGGAAGCCAGCACAACTGGACTAAACCAAAGCTAAGAAGTTTCCTCAATATAATCAAATACTTTGAGAGACAGAGTAGCAGGGATGCGGGGTCTGGGGACCATGCTTTCAGGGGACATCTATGTCAATTGGCATAACAAACCTCATTAAGAAAATGTTCTGCATCCTACTTTGGTGAGTGGCGTCTGGGGTCTTAAAAGCTTGCGAGCAGCCATCTAAGATGCATTAATTGGTACCAACCACTTGGAGTAAAGGAGAACGAAGAACACCAAAGACACAAGGAAAGATTAGTGCAAGGGACAGAATGGGCCATATAAACCAGAGACTTCATCAGCCTGAGACCAGAAGAACTAGATGGTGCCCGGCTACCACCAATGAACGTCCCAACAGGGAACATAACAGAGGGTCCCTGATGGAGCAGTAGAACGATGGGATGCAGGACTCATATACTAGTAAGACGACCAGACTTAATGGTCTGACTAAGACTAGAGGCGCCCCGTAAAGCATGGCCCCTGGTCTCTCCATCACCCCAGAACTAAAACAATTTCCGAGGCCAGCTCTTCAAACAGGGATTGGACTGGACTGTGGGACATAAAGTGTTACTAGTGAAGAATGTGCCTCTTAGACAAGTAAATATAAGAGACAAAAGGGGTGGCTTCTGTCCAGAGGTGAGAGGGGAAGGCAGAGCAAGTTAGGAGCTGGTTGAATGTTCATGGGGAATCGGGGGTGGAAGGGAGGAGTGTGCTGTAGCAGAATGGGGTGAGTGGTTGGGGCCTCATAACAATGTACTTTAAAAAAAAGTTCTGTATGGGAGACTAACTTGAAATGTAAACTTCATTTAATTACATCAATAAAAAATAAAAATAAAAAAAAAGAAAGATCAGTCAGAATTAAGTGAATTTCACTCCATCAGAAGAAAACTGAGTTTTCATATTAAACTAGTATAATAAAACATCTTATATGTTTTCTGTTATAACACTCAGATGTCAGGATGGAGCACCTGTGATATAGTATCATATATTATTTTAGAGTGATGGGCTGATTTATTCATTTCACTGTATCTTTTGAAGTCCAGGTAAAAATATTATACTCATGGTAATAATATGATCTCATGCATGTGTTCTTTGGCCTTCCTTTGAACATACAACACACATTTATAACCACGTTTTCAGCAGTATCTTACATTGTTATTAAAAGCAAGTGAAACCATTATTTTAAATATGGCAAGTTACAGCAGAATCACATAAAAACTGCTGCTTGGATTACTGCTATTGGTCAAACAAAAAATAATCCAACAAAAATAAAGACTTTATGAGCTGTGTAATGATGCGTTTGCTGCTGGCTCGTATACACAATATATGGAATAACTGTTGCCCTCAGAAATTTATAATCTTGATAAGGCAAAAGCTCACAAAAATAAAATAATCAGAGAACAATAAAAGATTAACAATATTAAATCACTCAATTAATATGATTGCTGATACTGAGATGTAGTCCTGATTTTATTATAAAGCCTACATTATGCTCTGTCAATCACCCCACTTTCCAATGAAGGACTTCTTGGAGATAATAACATAAGAAATAACACAATCAAAAGCTGAGTAGCACTCATTGTTTGTGGGATTTTGCTAAAAACACCAGTTTTGAGAATTTGAGGCTAGATTGAGGCAAACAGCTTCAACCAGAAGTGCAAAGTGATAAAGTGTATTTTTATCACTCTCAAGCTAGTACATGGAAGAAAAGGTACCAAAAGAGGGGTGTGCCAGATATATGACCAGGAGCAGTCCCCAGGTCAATTCTAGTCCTAGATCTTGAGGGGGCAAGGTAAAGGAGAAAGCCAATTGTACTTGGAATCAAGGTGACAGATGTGACCCAATCAGGAGACTGATATATGACCAATCATTTACAGGTTTTCACCCTCATTGAGTGGTGTGAAAGGAAGGGCATAGGTAAGGTAGGAAATTTGAAAATTTCACCAGTAGATCCTGTGAGAGACTTTTATGTATCATTTTTGTCCGGAAGCATAAAGGATGTTTGCATTAAAAAAAAAAAAAGGTGAATTTTGAGATTCATCTTTTAGAAGGGGTAAGAATAGAGATTTAAATAAACAAACGCGTGGACCTCAGATAGGGAGAGCAACCCATAGTGGCATAAATAAGAACAAACCAATTTTCAAATTTTCTTAGCAACATTATCATGCAAGTCAGAAACCCAGACCACCCTCCGTATCTTCCCTTATTAATCAACATCCAATCAGTTCCTAAGTCCTGCGGCTTCTATCTTCTAAAAGTCTTCCAACCCATGTCTTCCTCTTCATGTCTTAACTGAGACCCTTGCTTAGTTTCACTGGAATTTTTCAGTAATGTCTTAGCTTTTACATAGTTTCTGACATATGACTAACACTCAAAAAGTACTTTTTGTGTCAAATTTTTTAAATCTTTTTATTGTAATTTAGATGAAGGTTTACAGAACAAATAGTTTCTCATTAAACAGTCAGTACACATATCGTTTTATGACATTGGTTAACTACCCCATGACATGTCAACACACCCGCTTCTCGACCTTGGAGGACCTTTTTTTTGGTGAAAATATACATAGCCAAAGTTACACCATTTCAGAAGTTTCTACATGTACAATTTAGTGACATCGATTACTTTCTTCCAGTTGTGCTGCTATTCTATCATTTTCGAAAGTATTCCATCACCATTATCTTCAGCTCACTGCCCCCTAGGCTTCCCATCAAACCTTTTGAGTTGCTGTTGTCAATTTGATCTCACACTGATAATTCTTTTTTTTTTTTTTTTTTTGTACCTTAGATGAAGGTTTGCAGAACAAATAGTTTCTCATTAAACAGTTACTACACATATTGCCCTATGACAATGGTTAACAACCCCACAACATGTCAACACTGTCCCTTCTCAAACTTGGGTTCCCTATCGCCAGCTTTCCTGTCCCCTCTTGCCTTCTAGTGCTTGTTCCTGGAATGCTGTGCCTCATTAGTCCCATTTTGTTTTATGAGGCTGTCCAATCCCCGGCTGAACAGTGAACTTTGGGAGTGAATTCACCACTGAGCTAAAAGGGTGTCTGGGGGCCACACTCTCAGAGTTTCTCCAGTCTGTCAGGCCAGTAAATCTGGTCTTTTTTTTTTTTTTTTTTGTGATATAGAATTTTGTTCTATATCCCTTTCCAGCTTTGTCCAGGACCCTCTATTGTGATCCCAGTCAGAGCAGTCAGTGGTGGTAGCCGGGCACCATCTAGCTGTATTGGACTCAACCTGGTGGAGGCCTTGATAGCTGTGGTCCATTAGTCCTTTGGACTAATCTTTTCCTTGTATCCTGTTCTCTTCATTCTCCCTTCTCCAGATAGGGTGAGACCAGCGGAGTATCTTAGATGGCTGCTCACAGGCTCTTAATACCCCAGACGCTACCCACCAAGGTAAAATGTAGAACATTGTCTTTATAAAGTGTGTTATGCCAATTGGGCTAGATGTTCCCCGAGACCATGGTCCCCACAGCCCTCTGCCCAGCACTTCAGTCCCTCAGGGAGTTTGGATGTGTCTATAGAGCTTCCATGACCTTTCCTTGTACAAGTTGTGCATCTAGGTTGTTCCCATCTTTTTGCTATTGTGAACAGTGCTACCGTGAATATGGGTGTACATACAACTATCCGTGTGACAGCTCTTATTTCTCTAGGGTATATTCCTAGGAGTGGGATTGAATTTTGTAGTGCTTTTTTTGTGGTGCTGACATTTTCTTTGTTCCTCTTACTCTCCTGTGCTGAGTTCCTTTTGTTTGTGGGTTTTTTTTTTTTTTCATTTCTTCTATTTTTGTAGGTTTTGTTTTTACTGAGACTTTATGTTTTTCTTCTTTATTTTGATGAGTAGATTTGCTAACTTTCTTTGTGGTCAACTTGGAGTTTACCCTTATCTTCCTAGCTTTGAACAAGTCTATTATTACTTGGTATTGCTTTGTCTTCCTCTCCATTAGAAGGTTCTATACCTACACCATTTATTCCCTCTTTTATTGTTCTGATGCTCACAAATTGTTGTCATTTACAGATTAACCTCTCTGGTTCCCTGTTGTAATTCTTTTGGTTTTGCATAGTCCTTAAGAGTTCATTTCCTAGGTTGCTATCTGGCTAGTACAGTCCTGTGTCCTGGATTCAGCCTGTGGTCTGATGTTGTTTGTTCTCAGATCAAAGGACTCCCTTTAATAAGTCTTGGAAGTTTGGTTTGGTTTTTGCATAGTCTCTTAACTTCTGTTTATCTGGAAATGACCTAATTTCACCATCATATTTGAACGAGAGTTTTGCAGGATATATTATTCTTGGCTGGCAATTTTTTCTTTCAAGGTTTTATATATGTCATCCCATTGCCTTCTTGCCTGCATGGTTTCTGCTGAATAATCCGAGCTTAGTCTTATTGTTTCTCCTCTGTATGTGATTTTTTGTTTTTCTCAAGCTGCTCTCAGGATTCTTTGTTTGTCTTTGGTTTTAGTGAGTGTGATTATGATATGCCTTGGTGATTTTCCTTTGGGGTCTATCCTATACGGGGTTCGTTGAGCTTCTTGGATGGTCAGCTTTTCAACTTTCATGATATCAGGGAATTTTTCCATCATCAATACTTCAATGATCCTCTCTGTGTTTTGTTTTCTTCCCCTGTTCTGAAACTCTGATCACTCACAAATTTTTGCTTTTGATTGTATCCCACATAATTCTCAGGGTTTATTCATCTTTCTTTGTTCTTTTTTCTGATTTTTCCTCAGAGTTGTATCCAAGTGTTTGTCTTCAATTTTGCTGATCCTATCTTCCATCATTTCAAACCTGCTCCTCAACCCTTCTATGACACTGTCTATTTCTGAAATCTTGTTGTTTATCTTTTGGATTTCTAATTGTTGTTCTTGTATGTTTTCTAGTTGTGAATTTATTTTGGCATTTTATTCCTGTATTACTTTCTTGAATTCTCCCATTTGTCTGTGTTTTCCATGATTTTGTCTGTCTTTTCTGTGAATTTGACTATTTTTTCCTCATTTTTATCTGCTTTTGCTTAAACTCTTGGATAATTCTGAATATTAGAGATTTGAATTCCCTATCAGTTAAGTCTAGTGCCTTTTCTTCTACTGGAAGGTCATCTGGTGTTTTATTTTGTATGCCTATTGGAACCATCCTGTCCTGTTTTGGTAAATGTTTTGATATTGTCTGATGTCTTTGTGGCATTCACTGATTATTTTCCTTGTTTATTGATTGTAGATTTGTTTGCTTTGTCCTGCTTTTTTGTTTTATTTGGTTATGTCTGAGCAGGTGGGCTGTGCATTCTTTGCTGTTTGCTCATCTGTGGGCAAGATACTTTTCACCTCCTCCAATGGACAGGGTCAGTGACTCAAGTATGGTACAGCAGGGTAGGTCCAGCTGAAGGGGAGTTGCTGGGTTGGGTTGTTTGTGACACATACCAGGGTTGACAGTGCAGACTTGGAATCAGTGCAGGGAAAGTTCTAGTAGGCCGTGCCTGTGCTGCTTGGGAGAGTGATGTTCAGCACACGGTGCAGCTAGGCAGGACAGCGGGGGTAGATTGTGATGTGTGGAGCTAAGACGGGTATGGGTAATATGAGAGAGAGGAGAGAGGAAAGGAAGCCAAAAAACATACACACAAACAAAAAATAGTGCCAAGGGAGCTTGCTATTGGAGTGGAGAGATCAGAGACTGAGAAATGAGGAAAAACAAAAATAAAAAAAGAGAAAGGGTAAAAAAAAAAAAAATGAATAAATTGAGAAACTGGAAATGAAGAAAGACCAAAAGGGAATAAGAGAGACAAGAAAACAAAACAAAGAAATTTAAAAAAAGCAAAAACCAAAAAAAAAAAACAACAAGAAAACAGAAATGCCCCCAGGGATGTCCCTGTGCTTCTGTGCAGTGTAAGGGAGTAGCTTCCAAGCCATGTGGTACTTCCCAGCTAGAGGGGCTCCCAAGTTGAGAAAATAAAAAGAAAATAAACAAATGAAAACAGTACAAATCAGAGCACACAAACAAGCAAACAAAAAAGCCCCGGGGGTCCTAGCAGCGTGGCGGCACAGGCCAGGAAGCAGTTTCACAGTCAAGTGGTGTTTTGCAGCCTTTCAGGAAGAAGCAAAGACGGCGCACGGAGCCAGGTATCTGAAAGAAAGGAGGGGGAAGTGGTGAGAGGTAAGGAAGAAATCTAAAGAAGAGGAAAAAAGCAACACCAGCAGCCAACAAAAGGCACTTAGGGAGCCGGCCAGTGCGAGCAGGTGGAATCCAAGTGACAGCAGGGTGCTTCTTGGCCAAGAGACTGTTGCTGCAGGAAGCAGAGGAGGCTAAGTGGGGGTGAAGAAGGGTAGGGGGTGGGAAAGCCTATATCACTGATTACTGGTTGTTCTGTCTCCTGCTGGAAGCTCTGTGATCTGCTCTTTTGTACCCCCTGTTCACTGATCTCCAATAGGAGTCCAAGACGGCAGATCTGTGCTGTGGTAGCCAATAGGGAACCTCTGCATGTATCTCTCCTCCCTCTCTGTTCTCGGTCAGTTTCTTATTCCATTCGGTGCTTGGCTGAGTTCTTTATTTCTTCATTCAATGCATAGGATTTCAGGATTGACGTGTGACTCTGTTTGACTTAGTTTTTCTGATCTTTGCTGCAGAGGAACGGCATGGTGTTTCTGATTATAGCATCATCTTGCCCAGAAGTCCTCATGTCAAATTTTTGAAAGTAAAATGTGTTTTTTATTTAATATCAATACAGACTTTATTTCTAGAAAAAAAGAAGCTTTCTAGCAATATTCTGTTTTTATCAAAATGCTTAAAATTATGGATAAAATATGGTACACATTGTTTGAAATGAACTGTTATTTGTCAGGGAAAGAAAGTCCTCATAAAAAAAGGAGGCAGTGTCTTTGTATCCAGAGTGGTAAGCAAGTAGTAAAAATGACTGCCAGGAATTCAGAGACTTAGGGTATAATAGACAAACAGAGTTCAAGAGAAAAGGACTTTGATTCTTATAAGGTAGGAAACTGGAACAGAGACCCACACACAAAGCTTGGAACTATGAAATATTTTATCCTTAGAGAAAGAGTGACTAGAAAGAGGATAGAAATCAAATCAGTGGTGGCAGTGTCTGGAGGTGTGATTGGAAAAGAGACAAGGGAACTTTCTGGAGAATTGAATGTTTTATATCTAAATTATGGTGGTGGTTACATGAGTTAACAATTGTCAATATTCATCCATTTGTTAATTTTATTGTACACAAATTATACCTCAAAAAACTAAATAGGAGGCAATGTTTTTTAGCCCAACTCAAGAGAGAACTAGTGAACTTATAGTAATACCTAACATTCACTGAGTGCTGAGTACTTCTCTAAATATTTTACACATGAAATAACTCTGTTCATCCAGTGAGGTAGAGGTGATAGTCCCCTCCCCCTTTACTTTTTTCACTGAGGAAACTAAAACACATAAAAATTAAGTATCAACTTGTGCAAACTTACATAGATAATAAGTAATAAATTGAGATTCTAACCCGATATGCTGGCCTCCCTAGCCTAGACCTTAAGTCTTACTCAATGTTGCCTCCAGAACATCAAATTTTTGAAGCTACATTCAATGCAGCGAAGAGCGACACAATCCAGGTTAATTTATTACACGAATTCAAGTTCTGATAACACTGGAAAACATTTTAACGCAGTTTACCACAAAAACAAATTAAAGGACAAAAAATATGTTAATCTAAGTTGATTTTTTAAAAAAACATTTAAAAAATAATGTATCAATACCCATTCAGAGTAAAATTCTGAGCAAAGAAAAAAGTAAAGACCTGCGCATTGCTGTCTGGGCTTGTGCTGTGCATTATAAGACGTTCATCAGCATCCCTGACCTCTACCCACTAAATGCCAATAGCAACACCACTCTGCCAACTGTAACAACCAAAACTGTCTCCAGACGTTGCTAAGTGCCCCTGGCGGTCAAAATGGCCTGGTTGAGAACCACTTTCCTAAATCCTAGAGCAGTAGTTCTCAACCCTGACTATACGTTACTATCACCTGGAATGTTGCTTAAAATACTGATTCCAGACCAGCCCTAGAGTAAATAAATCAGAATCTCTGAGGTTAGGTTTGAGCAGAATTGAAAACTACTGCCGTTGGGAAACTTGCAGATTTGTACCCTGGAACATTTACAAGAATGTTCAAACCACATTTGTTTGTGTTAGCACATAGAAGCAACTAGAAACAAGACAGAAGATGAGTAACATTGCATTCTACTTATATAATGTAAAACCACATAACAGTTAAAATGAATGACCTGCAGCTATTCTCATGGATAATGATTTCACAAAAAAATAAATAAATAATATAGAATGAAAACAGCAAGTTGCAGAAGATGATGTGCTGTATGATCTCATTTATATTAACTTCATAAACATTTAAACAAATCTATATGTTGAATAGAGATTCATCCATATGGAATAAAACCATAAAGAAAAGCAAGAGCATTATAAAAACAAAATATCAGAACAGTAGCTCCTTAGAGGATAAGGGTAGAGAAATAAAGAGGACTGGTAGATAAGGAGTTCTTTTCAACTGTACTGGGATTATTCTGTTGCTTAAATTTAGTTGTAGGTATAGATGTGTGATTTATATTATTATTTATATCTAATGTATGCCAAAATATGTTATTTTTTGTGTTAAAATTATATTAAAGTCAAGGGTAAGAAATATAACATTTTATTAACACCTGGAAATGACCAGTTATTTCTTGTAAACTTGAGCTTACACTATATATACAGACTTTAAAGAAAAGATAACACATTAAAATCCACAGGTTCTAGACTAAATTTTATATAAATAGAGGTTCAAATATGTTACTCATTTATTCATTGTTTCTAATTAAAAATAAAGGACATTCAAATATAGTTTTAAGAATTAAATATTCATGAGCAGCCATCTAAGATACATCTATTGATCCCATCCCACTTGGAGCAAAGGAGAATGAAGAAACCAAAGACACAAGGAAAATACTATCCCAGAGGACTAAAGGACCAAATGAATCAGAGACTCCACCAGGCTGAGACCAGAAGAACTAGATGGTGCCCAGCTACCACCAATGACCACCCTGACAGGGAACACAACAGAGAGTGCTAGACAGAGCAGGAGAAAAATGTAGAACAAAATTCAAATTCACATGAAAAGACCAGACTTAATAGTCTGACAGAGACTGGAGCTACCCTGAAAGTTATGGCCCCTGGATGCTCTGTTAACCCAAAGCTGAAACCATTCCTGAGGCCCACGCTTCAGACAAAGATTAAACCCACTGCCATCAGTCCATTCCAACCCATAGTGACCCTATAGGACGGGGTAGAACTGCTTCATAGGCTTTCCAAGGAGCAGCTGGTGGATTTGAACTACCAACCTTTCAGTTAGCAGCTGAACGCTTAACCACTGCTGCCACTGGGGCTCCTAGACAGGACAATAAAACAAAAAACAATACACAGGAGGAATGTGCGTCTTTGTTCGTTCAGATCTATGAGACCAAAAAAGCAGGATGAGAAGGCAGGAAGGGAGAGGAACTGGTCGAATGGACACAGGGAACCCAGAGTGGAAAGGGAAAGTGCGCTATCATGTTATGGAGATTGCACTAATGTCACAAAGCAATATATGCATAAATTTTTGACAGCTGTAAACTGTCATCTAAAAAAGAAAAAAGGAAAGAAAGAAAAGTTAGGTCATTGTTTCTACAGAGTATTATATAAAGTTTTTTTAATAGTATGATTTTTAATTGCTGTAGTACAGAATAGAGTCACTATTAAGTTTATAAAAAAAGAATTAAATATTCTTACTCAAGTCTCTTAGAATTAAAATTGTCATTATGTTGCTACATTCAGGACCATTTTCATAGAGGCTTAAAAAAAAATAACTTTTGTAGATTTTTGTCCCAGACATGTGATGAATTGCTAGCAACAGCTGAAATAATAACTAACAGGTGCATAATGCTTACTATGTCCCAGGAACTATTCTAAGTACTTTACATACATTAATTTATTTAATCTTGCAGCATGATTGTCATGTGCTTATTATTATCTCTATTATACAGTGGGGTAACTAATGGACAGAGTTTAATTAACTTGCCCAAACACACATCTCAGGCTGGAGGCAGAGCTAGGATTTACACCCAGGCTCTCTGGCTCCATATTTGGGCTCTGAGCCCCAAGTGATATCACATCAAAGTGACTGATAATGACAAAAACCAAACCCATTGCTGTTGAGTCAATTACAGCTCATAGTGACCCTATAGGACAGAGTAGAACTGCCCCATAGAGTTTCCAAAGAGCACCTGGTGAACTGTCAACCCTTTGGTTAGCAGCCGTAGCACTTAACCACTACACCACCAGGTTTTCCTGATAATGACGGTGGGGTATAATCCATGCCTCTGAAGTGCCTGGCAGAGCCCCTGGGTGGTATAAATGGCTAATGTGCCCCACTGCTAACCTAAAGTTTGGAGGTCTGAATCCACCCAGACATGCCTTGGAAGAAAGGTCCTGGTGATCAAATTCCAAAAGTATCAATCATAGAAAACCCTATGGAGCATAGTTCTACTCTGACACACATGGGGTCACCACGAGTCAGAGTCAGCTTGACGGCAACTGGTTTTAGTCAATGTGCCTGGAACTGAGCAAATACACCAGTTATTGTTTTAAGTTATCAACAAGAGATTCCATCTGCACTGAGTGGTGAAGAATGCACACAATGAATACATCCCCTACTGTCAGCAAACCCTGGTGGCATAGTGGTTAAGAGCTCGGCTGCTAACCCAAAGCTTGGCAGTTTGAATCCACCAGACACTCCTTGGAAACCCTGAAGGGCAGTTCTACTTTCTCCTACAGGGTCAGTATGTGTCAGAGTCAACTTGACAGCAGTGTGTTTGGTTTGATTTGGTCAAGAAAACAGAAGAGAAGATGACGGCGTTAAAGAGCCCCTGACAGTATAAACTTTTTAAGTGTGGGTCCAAGAGCCTGGATGGCGCAAACAGTTTGCTATTAGCTGTAAACAGAAAGGTCAATGGTTCAAGCCCACCCAGAAGCTCCTAGGGAGAAAGGCCTGGCTATCTGCTTCCTTAAAGATTACAGCCAAGAAAACCCTGTGGAGTGGTTCTACTCTGTAACAGATGGGGCTGCCATGAGTCAGAATCAACTCAAAGGCAAAGCATTTTAAGTGTGGGTTTACAGTGAACAGAGGAAGGGACCAAGTGGTATATTTTTGAAGCTTTGAAAATCTAAGACTGTCTTTCTAATTTCTCAGCTGAAGAAAAACATTTGGGTCAATATAAAGTTATTGTGTCTCTGTTATTTCTTTATCTCCAAATTCTGTAGTCACGTTCTAACATTTACTTTTGCAGAAGAAACATCTGCCTGATAATTATTTTTTATTTATTTTTTTCTTTTTGGTACTGGTTTGTATTTTGTTTTTAATTTCTGGATATTGGTAGGGTTGTTTTTTTCCTTTGTAGTTGTATTTCAAAGTCTTTGCAAGACAAGTTAGGGTATGATTATCTTTTCATTGACTTTGCTTGGAAACAGTGATTATAGATTTGCATACTCAAGCCCCTTTTCAATTCTGGGAGATTTCTTTACCCACACCTTTGACAATCATTTTACTTCTGATTATTCTGATTGTACTTTCAGGAAAATATCTAATTCTTAATTTAATACTGTTTTCTTTGTTTTATGTCTTCACACTTATTTTATTTATTTTTTTCCTTATCTCTGCATTCTGGGCAAATTTCTAAAAGTTCATCTTCCATATTGCTGAGTTTTTCAAGGTAACTCTCCTCTTCATTGCCTCCACTGAAAATTTTATTTCTACTATCACATTTTTAGTTTCCTTATAAACCCTCATTATGACATTCATCTTCCAGTTTTCTAATCAGTGGTTTTCTCCTTATAATTTTCTGAACATGTTTCCAAGAAGTCATTAAATATGGTATGCTATGGAGAATACTAAACATTTTTTTAAATTATATTTGGTCGTAAGTTGCAGATGTCATCGCTTCCTCTGAACATTCAAGATGACAACCTTTCTCCTTGTTTTGCAATGTTTCTTTTTGGGGAATGAGAACAGGGGGACGAGCACACTCTGTCTGACTGAACTGTAAGCTGTTTGGAAGTTGCTTTGCATAGTTATTAGTGAAAGTCCCAAAGTCTGGTAGGTTTTTATCAACTTTTACTCTGGATGCTAAAGTGGACTAATTATTTCATACTTCAAACATAATAAATATATGGAGAAAAAATCCCCACAGGATTCATGGCCAACAGGACTCATCGTATTCTGACCCTGCCTACTGATATTTCACTTGTGGGAACCACAACTCTTAGGATGCATGTGCAATCACATGGACCACAATTCTATATCCCCCACTCTATCCAATAAACATAAAAAGGAGATACTTCTAAAGGGTCGCTATGGGTCAGAATCGGCTTGATAGCAACGAGTTTTGTTTTGTTTGTTTGGTCTGTTGAGGAAAATGTAGCTCTGTGGCTACCTCAAAGAGCACCTGCGAGACAATACAGTTGCTACTTCACACAGAACCTGTGTTTGGATCCAAGAGGCAGACAAAAAGGAAAAGAAGAAAAGGTGTTTCTACATACTTTCAGGCAGGTAAACTCATTTTACGCTTATGAATTATAATTTTTAATCCAGTTGTACAGGTCGTATGGAGCCCTGGTGGCACTGTGGTTAAGTGTTCAGCTGCTAACCGAAAGGTCAGCAGTTTGAATCCACCAGCCACTCCTTGGAAACCCTATGGAGCAGTTCTACCCTGTCCTATAGGGTCACTATGAGTCAGAATCAACTTAACAGCAACGGGTCTTTCTTTCTTTTTTTTTTTTTTTTTTTAGTTCTTATTGTGAATAGACATTGCTTTCAGATTCTGACAAGTTGATTTTCTAAGTAACAGTTAATTTATAAATTTTCATCTATCTGAATCTGAGTATATGTTTTAAAGTAAATTTTAGAGATATTGTGCCTAGCACTGTTATCCAAATAGTATTGAATTCTTCCTCATCCCATTGCTATGAGATTTATATGACACAGGATTTTCCTCTGGCATCCACGTTGTTCAACTGGATAGTGGGTTGCAGCTCCCTATACTTTAACATCTGCCAGTAACTGAAGAAAAAGGGTTATGCTGTTGTTGATGTTGGTTGTGGTAGTGGTAGTGTCATAGAACTGAAATTGAAATATTGTTAATCAGGATTTTAAAAGAGAGAGAGAGAGAAGGGACGTTAAAGGCACATTCCATCTACTTTGTTTTCAGTGGGTTTTACTTTCAGAGCAAATCTTAAACAAAAGTGTAATATCGTCAGCTTTCCCTGTCTGTGGGTTCCACATCCATGGATTCAACCAACCACTGATAGAAAATATTCGAAAAAAAATTTCCAAAAAGCAAATCTTGAATTTGGCTCGTGCCCAACACTACACCGAATCCACGTGAATGAAGTGATGTGTAGGCATACCCTGCTGTAGCCTCCCGCCATTTCACAGGTCCTCAATCTCTCTCCAGCACTCTTCGTCTGAGCATTGTTCGCCTGCCATCTCATCTCCTTCATTAGCTACTTGTGTGCACCCTTTTTTTCTGTGAAAAAAATGGCTTTTAAAAATCAATTAAATGGTCAAAACAATCCCTCAAAGGTTAAGTGTGAGGGGATAAGAAGAGCAAAAGGAAGGAGTTTCAGGCTAGTGAAGGATAGCTGGCTAGCTCTGTAGAGCGCTAGCCTCAAGAACGTCAAGATCAAGGGTAAATTAGCATCATCTGATGTCAAGGCAGCATCCTTGTTCCCAAAAGCATCAGGAAATTCACAGAAGAGAAAGGATACCTCCCAGAGCAAGAGCAAGTCTTCAGCTGTGATGAAACAACTATTTACACAGCATTTATATTGTATTAGGTATTCTGAGTAGTTTAGAGATAATTTTAAGAAAAGGGGAGAATGTGCATAGGTTATATGCTAATACTATGCCATTTTATAGAAGGGACTTGGGCATCCAAGATTGGTCCTGGAACCAATCCCCCGAGGATATACAGGGACGACTGTTTATAAAAACTTTCCATTGCCTGCTTTTCCTAATTTATTAGTTTCCTTTCTCTTCACCTTTTGGGTGCTTGCCTAAGCTGATGGGCTTTGAGGGCATTATAAAGACTCTCCAATGCCACTGTTCAGAACCTAGATGCTTTATGAATGGAAATTCATATCATCAAGTCACCTAAACCATTACAGAACTTCAAGAACAGATGAACGACAATTCCATGACCCCATCACACATCTCTAGGGCACAAAGCTTCCCTTCTCTTTCATGTAAATTTTCCCATCCTAAAGTCTACATCTACATTTCCTCTTTTCATCCTTGAGTTAAGATAGACAACAGCAAGTCTCCAATATCCACAAAATAAGCTGTCATATTTTTGGTGGGTGGGAGACAGGGGTCAGAGGATCATAGAAAGAAGTCTTAGTCTAACAGTCTCAAGCCTTGTTGTTAGATGCCTTGAGTCAATTTTTGACTAATAGCAACCCCATGTGACACAGTAGAACTGCCTCATAGTGTTGTCTGGGCTGTAATCTTTATGGGAGCAGATTGTCAGGTCTTTCTCCTTCGGAGCCACTGACTGACCTTGAACTGCCAACTTTTCTGTTAGCAGCTGAACACTTAACCATTTGTGCTACCAGGCCTCTTTGTCTCAAGTCTACAGAAAGGAAAAATACACCTCATGCCCATAGAAGCTGTGGATCATTTCAAAGGGTGGCTTGTGGCAGAGCCACCACTGAGATGTGTAATAATGATGCAGACATTGCTGACATAGAGAAGAGCGACCTGCCCTCTCCATCTTAAAGGAGAACTGTGCAGTGGATCTCCAAACAGGGCATTTAAGCCTGCGGCTCTGTCTTGGCCTCTCACTTCCACTTGTATTGTGTCCCACACTCTCTAAAGCAAGGACTTTTTTTTTTTTTTTTAACAAGCTTGCTAAAATTATCAGCTGCTTAAGTTTGTCCCTATATAAGAACAATGTGTGCCCCTTTAAAGTTAAAATGTTCCATTGAGTGCACTTGTCTTTTAAGAAAACTGGGTACTTTTGAGGAGTTCCATATTTCTTTTGAATCTGAAATCAGCTCTCAGTTAACTAATAAAACGGCCAGCCTTCACAATAAATGCCAAACTTGACAACGAGATACTTTTCCATTCCAGCTGACGAGCCTATTTCAGACTTTACCATGATAGGATACTCAGCCAAAAGCTTCCTGGGGAGGGGTGGGTGGGTGGCTCATTAAAAACAAAGAATGAGGGGGGAAAGCTTATAATGAAAATTTCTATAAAAGGAAGATAAATTTTTAGCCCTGATTTTATTGAAAAGGAATCTGGAATGTGCTCAAAAGGAAAGCTCACTACTGGGGACTTCGAGAAACATTCCAGGGTTTACATGAAAAAGTGTATCACCAATTATTTTGGAGAACTACAAGTACAAAATATAAAATTTGTGGTAAATATTATGAACAAGAATTCATTCTATATGGTATTGATTTTATTTTTCAAAAATAAGAAATGCTCTATCTCTCTTTCATTTTTTGCTCACGGGAGGTTGAAGTTAGGGTTGAACCACGGTTATTGAGTATTGCTTGACTGCATGCTAGCCACTGTTCTAGGGACTAGAAATACTGCAGTGAACAATTCAAATAAAGATGCTCTCTTAGAAGCTACATCCTATGAAAAAAGAGTAGTTGGGAAAAGTTTAGATAATGAGTGTTATGAAGAAACAGAAGGAGCCCTATGGCACAATGGTTAAGTGCTCAGCTGTTAACTGAAAGTTTGGTGGTTCCAACCCATCCAGTGGCTCTACAGAAGAAAGACCTGATGATATGCTCTGCAAAGATCACAGCCTAGAAAACCCTATGGGGCAGTTCTACTCTCACATTGCATCACTATTAGTTAAAATGGACTTAACAGCAGCACCTAACAACAAAAACATAAAATAACAGAAACAGGGTGACATGATAATGATCAGAGGACTCCTTTAGTTGGGATGGTCAGGGAAGGCCTCCCTGAGGGTATGGTATTTCACCAGACATCTGAATGAGAAGAATGAACCAGCCATGTAAGGTGTGGGCAGAGAACATTCCGTAGAGAGGAAGAAAGAGTACAAAGGACTTCAGGCAGAAACAAGTTTAGCATTGTGGGAACTAGAAAGGTGGTATTACTGGAGCTGAGTAAGAAGTGTAAGAATGATATCTCAAGAGGTCAGAGAGGTAGGTGGGAGCAATATCATGAAGAGATCAACCGTGGTGTAAAAATTTCCCATTTCAGTGGTATGGGTGTCATCACACTCCCCAATCCCCATCTCCCCACGGCCAATTTCAAGATACCAAAGTTTCTAAAAGCCAGCTCACAAAATTCTTGAAAATATAATAATTTGATGATAGTTGACTCCACCACACCACTGAGAACAGGATAAGGACACTGGATTGAATTTGTTAGGAGAAAACCCGAACAGTTATTTTCTTCAGATTTCACCCCCCAGTTTCCACAAAAAGGAGAGAAGGGGAATACCCATTCTACTTCTCAGACAAACAAACAGAAAAAACAAACCCGTTGCTGTTCAGTTGATTCTGACTCATAGTGACCCTATGGGACAGGGTAGAACTGCACAATAGGGTTTCCAAGGAGTGGCTGGTGGATTTGAACTGCTGACCTTTTGGTTAGCAGCCGAGCTCTTCATCACTACATATGCAGGAACAATATCAGCATCTCTCTGCCCCCTCCAGAGAAAGCAGGAGTGACTACTTGATCAGTGGAATTGGAAATAGGAAGAAGTACCAGATCATGATTCCTTTCAGATCTGCATGAGGACAGGCAGGGGGCATGCTGACCTCTCACACATGCAGGGAAATATGTGGAGTTGGCTTTGCCAGTAAAGGGTAGGCCTCCAATTCAAGAGGGTAAGTTAAGTTCTGGGAAGAGAATTCATAAGTCCACTATGGCCTCACAACTAAGCCACATTTTCCAATTATCATTACGACTAAAGGTGATACTTTTATCTCCATCTCTATTTCTTGTATGAACTTCTCAGTTCTAAACTCAGGAAGAAAATTACTGGGTGTCATTTTTTTATGTAAAGCTCCACCATTATTGTAAGACCAAAATGGGCTTTAGCATGGGAATGATCTAGTCTGATTTATATTTTACATAGAATGATCTGTCCAAGAGTGTTAAAGAGAAGGCACTTTAGATAAGGAATTGACAGAGGACCTTTCTAAGCGGTTCTTATTTAAACTGAGACTGTAGGATGAGAAGGAGTCCCTGGGTGGTGCAATGGTTAAGTGCAGGGCTACCAACCGAAAGATTGGTGATTTGAAGCCACTCAAAGCTGCCTCAGAAGAAAGACCTGGCAATCTACTTCCTAAAGGTCACAGCCATTGAAAACCTTATACAGCACAGTTCTACTCTGAAACACATGGGGTCACCATGAGTCGGAATTGACTAGACAGCAACTGGTTTGGTTTTTGGTAGGATAAGAAGAAACCAGCATCCAAGGGATCCGGGAATTGTCTTCCTGGTAGAGAGTAAAGAGCCTCTGGAGGGAAAGAAGTCAGTAGGTTCTAGAAATGGATAGAGGCCAGTATGGCTGGAACATAATAAGTGAGGGAGAGAGCAGTACCTGATAAGGTAGGAGTGAGGCAGAGCCACATCATGCAGAGCCTTGTCAAGGCCGTGTTAGTGCATTTAACACCTTTGTGCAAATTGAAAAAGGCATCACTTCAGAGCAGTTAAATTAGAGGAAAAAAATGGTCTCTGTGGGTAAGAAAATTATAAAAAGGTGCTCCATCCTCTCTGTTGACATAACCCTAAGCCCTGGAACAGAGCTTGGGTAGCGGCAACCTGGCTGAAGGAATCCAAACTGCCAGCCAACTGTATGGAAAGGAGTGGGATTTTATTACCAGTGTTGGAGAAAGTCCTTGAAGAGTTTTGAGTAGGTGATTGAAACAGCAGAGTATACTGGTTAAGAACACCAAGATAACTGAGTTTCCTTTTTGGCCTCTCGGGCTAGACGATAACCTTCTATGTGCCTCTATTTCCCTATTTGTAAAACAGGAATTATAATAGGACCAACTTTGTAGGTTTAATGTTAGTAATAAATGAGCAACATTTGTAAAGCACTTAGAATAATACCTGACACAAAGTAAGTGCTTTATAAAAGCTTCCTAAGATTATTATGTGAATTATATGCTTAAAAGATTATCTGGCTGCTGTGTTGAGGATAAACATTAGAGGACAAAGAAAGGAAGTGGGGAGACCAGTGATGAAACCATTGCATTAGTCCAAGTGAAAGATGATGGTGTTTGGACAAGGGTGCCATTAATGGAGATATGATTATGTGATATGTGATATTCAAAAATAGTAACAGACTATATATCATCTTATCCATAAATATCTCATATGTATCTCAAAAAGATAATAAATCTTTTAAACATAACAATACCATTATCAATCACAGCTTAAAATATTAACAATAACCACTTACTGTTATCAAAGATCATGTCAGTGTTCAAATATTCTAAATTATCTCATATTTTTTTTACAGTTGTTTCAACTAAAGATGCAAATTAAGCGCATGTATTGCAGTTAGTTGATCTGTCTCTTAAAACTCTTTTAAACTGTAACTTGTCCTTCAACCTCAAATTATTTTCTCTCTCTCTCTCAAATCCCTCCTTCCTCCCTCATCTCCACCCCCAACACACAGGCCTCCAACTCCCACACTGTCTTTTTAAAAAAAAACAAAAAACTTCAACTTCTGGGCAACATGGCCCTATAGACAGAACCACCACGCCATCCCTCCACAGCAAAGATATGAAAAACTAAGTCAAACACAGACAAACATCAATGTTGAAACCCTAAGCATCAAATGAAGAGATAAAGAACTCAGCCAAGCACCAAACAGAGTAAGAAACTGACAGAGAATGGAGAGTAAGGAGAGATACAAGCAGAGGTCCCTTATCAACTAACACAGCACAGATCCACCATCTTGGACTCCTGTCAGAGATTGGCGAACACGGAGTACAGGCAAGCAGCTTCACAGAGCTCCCAGCAGGAGACAGAACAACTGGTAGCCAACGATATATGCTTTCCCACCCCTCACCATTCTTCAACCCCACTCGGCCTCCTCTGCTTCCTGTGGCCACAGTCTCTTGGTGAGGAAGCACCGGCTTCACCCCCGTGCCGCTTGGATTCCCCCCTCCCGCACTGGCTGGTTTCCTAAGTGCCATATTTTGGTTGATGGTGTTGCATTTTTCTACTTCCTTTCATTTCTTCCATACTTCTCACCACTTCACCCTCCTTCTCTCAAATACCTTGCTCTGTAGACCATCTTTTCTTCTTACTGAAAGGCTGTGGAACACCGCTCAACTGTGGAACTGCTTCCCGGCCTGAACTGCCATGCTGGTGGGATCCCAGGAGCTTTTTGCTTGTTTGTTTGTTTTGTTTTGTTTGTTTATTTTCTTTTTCTATTTGCAGCTTGGGAGCTCCTTCTAGCTGGGCTGTACTGCGCAGCTTGGAGGCTACTCCCTCAGTCCACACAACCTTGCAGTGGGATCCCTGGGGGGATTTCTTTCTTTTTTTTTTTTTTTTTTGGTTTTGATTTTGTTTTTGTTCATTTTCTTTTCTTTTTCCCTTTTTGTCTTTCTTCATTTCTCAGTTTCTAATCTATACTTACCTTCTCTTCTTGTTTCCTGAATACCTGGCTCTGTGTGACAACTCTACTCCTTCTAACCAGGCTGTACTTAACAGCCTGGGAGCAACTTCTCCAGTCCTCACAGCCATACCAGTGGGATCCCTGAGAAATTTGCTTTTCTTTCTTTTTTTTTTTTCCTAATTTTTCTTTGTTCATTTTTTTCTTTTACCTTTTTTCTTTTTTGTTTTTATCCATTTCTCAGTTTCTCATCTCTCCACTCCAAAGAAAAGCTTCCTTAGCATTCTTTTTTTGTTTGTTTGTAAGTTTTTGGCTCCTATTCCTCTCTCCTCTTTCCCATACCCATCTTAGTTCCACATATCACAATCTGCCCTCTGCTCCCTGCCTACCTTCACTGTGCACTAAGCATCACACCCCCAAGCAGCACAAGCACAGCTTACCAGAACCTGCACTGCACTGATTCCCAGCCCACCATGTCGGCCCTAGTATATGACACAAATAACCTATGCCAGAAACTCCCCTTCAGCCACACCT
The DNA here is from genome assembly GCA_030035585.1 of Dugong dugon. Classification (NCBI taxonomy): domain Eukaryota; kingdom Metazoa; phylum Chordata; class Mammalia; order Sirenia; family Dugongidae; genus Dugong; species Dugong dugon. The sequence goes on along the minus strand of CM057467.1, from coordinate 54,598,973 downwards.
GCCCTGTTGTACCATGCCTGAGTGACTGACCCTGCCCATTGGAAAAGGAGGTGAAAAGTATCATGCCCACAGATGAGCAAACAACAAAGAACACACTACCTGCCTGCTCAGACAAAACCAAATAAAACAAAAAAGCAGGACGAAACAAAAAAAATCTATGATCAATAAACAAGGAAAATAACTACTGAATGTCCTGAAGACAGCAGACAATATCAAAACATATTAAAAAACAGGACTAGACAGTTTCAGTAGGCATCCAAAATAAAACACCAGATGACTTTCCAGTAGAAGAAAAGGCACTAGAACTACCTGATAGGGAATACAAATCTCTAATATTCAGAGTTATACAAGAATTGAAGCAAAAAGCAGACAAAAATTAGGAAAAAATAGACAAATTCATGAAAAAGGCAGACAAATTCATGGAAAATACAGACAAAAAATGGAAGAATTCAGGAAAATAATAGAGGAACAAAATGCTTAAATAAATTCACAACTAGAAATCATAAAAAAAAAGATTGAAATCCAAAAGATAAACAACAATGTTTCAGAAATAGACAGTGTCATAGAAGGGCTGAGGAACAGGTTTGAAACAATGGAAAATAGGATCAATAAAACTGAAGATAAATGCATGGATACAACACTGTTTGAGGAAGATTCAGAAAAAAGAATCAAAAAACATGAATAAACCCTGAAATTATATGGGAAACAATCAAAAGCAAAAATCTTTGAGTGATTGGAGTTCCAAAACAGGGGGAGGAAACAGAAAACATGGAGAGGATCATTGAAGAACTGCTGAAAGATAACTTCTCCAATATCATGAAAGATGAAAAGCCGACCATCCAAGAAGCTCAACAAACCCCATATAGGATAGACCCCAAAAGAAAATCAACAAGGCATATCATAATCACACGTGCCAAAACCAAAAACAAACAAAGAATCCTGAGAGCAGCTCGAGAAAAACAAAAAGTCACATACAGAGGAGAAACAATAAGACTACGTTTGGATTATTCAGCAGAAACCATGCAGGCAAGAAGGCAATGGGATGACATATATAAAACCTTGAAAGAAAAAAATTGCCAGCCAAGAATAATATATCCTGTAAAACTCTTGTTCAAATATGATGGTGAAATCAGGTCATTTCCAGATAAACAGAAATTAAGGGACTATGTAAAAACCAAATCAAACTTACAAGACTTATTAAAGGGAGTCCTTTGATCTGAGAACAACATCAGACCATGGGCTGAATCTAGGACACAGGATTGTACTAGCCAGATACCAACCTAGGAAATGAACTCTCAAGGACTATCGAAAACCAAAAGAATCACAACAGGGAACCAGAGAGGTTAATCTGTAAATGACAACAATATCAGACAATCAAAGAGGGAATAAATGGTGTAGGTATAGAACCTTCTAATGGAGAGGAAGACAAGGCGATACCAAGTAATAATAGACTGGTTCAAAGTTAGGAAGATAAGGGTAAATTTCAAAGTAAACATGAAGAAAGTTAACAAACCTATTCATCAAAATAAAGAGGAAAAACATAAAGTCTCAGTAAAAACGAAACCTACAAAATAAAAGAAATGAAAAAAATAAATCCACAGACAAAAGGAACACAGCACAAGAGAGTAAGAGGAACAAAGAAAACGTCATCACTACAAAAAAAAAAAAAAAAGCAATACAAAATGTCAGCAATAAACTCACACCTATCAATAATTACACTGACTGTAAATGGCCTAAATGCACCCATAAAGAGATGGAGAGTGACAGAATGCATAAAAAAACAGGATCCATCAATATGCTGTCTACAAAAGACACACCTTAGAAACAAAAATTTAAATTCATTAAAAATCAAATAATGGAAAAAAAAAAAATCCAGCAAACAGCTACCAAAAAAGAGCAGGAGTGGCAATATTAATCTCAGATAAAATAGACTTTAAAACAAAATCTACCATAAAAGACAAAGAAAGACACTATATAATGATTAAAGGGATGATCCATCATGAAGACATAACCGTAATAAACATCTATGCACCCATCGACAGGGCTCCAAAATACATAAAACAAACACTAACAGCACTGAAAAGAGAAATTGACAGTTCCGCAATAATAGTAGGAGACTGCAACACACCACTGTCAGTAAAGGACAAAAGATCTTGAAAGAAACTCAACAAAGATACAGAAGAACTAAAGGACACAATCAGACAACTTGACTTCATAGACATATATAGAATACTCCACCCAGCAGCTACAAAGTACACATTCTTTTTCAATGCACATGGAACGTTCTCCAGAATAGACCACATCTAAGGCCACAGAGCAACCCTCAACAAGATCCAAAATGCTGGGATAATACAAATTATCTTGTCTGACAACAATGCCATCAAAGTGGAATTAACAACAGGAAGATCAAGGAAAAAAAATGATTTACATGGAAACTGAATAACACCCTGCTTACAAACCAAAGGGTAATAGAAGAAATCAGAGATGGAATCAAAAAATTCCTAGAATCAAATGAGAATGAAAACACATCATACCAAAACCTTTGGGACACAGCAAAGGCAGTCCTCAGAGGACAATTCATAGCATTAGAAGCTCACATCAAAAAAGAAGAAAGGGACAAAATCAAAACATTAACAACACAACTCAAACAAATAGAAAGAGAACAGCAAAAAAAGCCCACAGCCACCAGAAGAAAGGAAATAATAAAGGTCAGAGCAGAAATAAATGAATTAGAGAACAGAAAAACAATAGAAAGAATCAACAAAACCAAAAGTTGGTTCTTTGAAAGGATCAGCAAAATCGACAAACGACTGGCCAGACTGACAAAAGAAAAACAGGAGAGGATGCAAATAACCCAAATAAGAAACAAAATAGGAGACATTACAACAGACCCAACTGAAATAAAAAGGATCATAACAGAGTATTATGAAAAACTATACTCCAAAAAATTTGAAAACCTAGAGGAAATGGATAACTTTTTAGAAACACACTACCTGCCCAAACTATCACAAAGTGGTGTTGAAAATCTGAACAGACCCATAACAAGAGAAGAGATTGAAAAGGTAATTGAAAAAAAACTCCACTCCTCCCCCCACAAAAAAAAAAAAAAAAAAAAAAAAAACCCGGCCCAGATGGCTTCACTGGAGAATTCTACCAAACATTAAAAGAAGAGCTTATACCAGTACTACTCAAACTATTTCAGAATATAGAAAAGGAAGTGACACTTCTGAATTCATTCTATGAAGCCAGCATAACCCTGATACCAAAACCAGGCAAGGACTCCACAAAAAAGAAAATTACAGACCAATATCTCTCATGAGTATAAATAAAAATTCTCAACAAAATTCTAGACAATAGAATTCAGCACCATATCAAACAAATAATACACCACGACCAAGTAGGATTCATACCAGGTATGCAAGGATGGTTCAATATTAGAAAATCAGTCAACATAATCCACTGCATAAATAAAAGGAAAGGAAAGAATCACATGATCATCTCAAATGATGCAGAAAAGGCATTTGACAAAGTCCAACACCCATTCCTGATAAAAATTCTCAGTAAAATAAGTATAGAAGGGAAAGTTCTCAACATAATAAAGGGCATCTATGCAAAAACAACAGCCAACATCAATCTCAATGGACAGAGGCTGAAAACATTCCCCTTGAGAACAGGAACAAGACAAGGATGCCCTTTATCACAATTCCTATTTAACACTGTGCTGGAAGTCCTATCTAGAGCAATAAGGCAAGAAAAAGAAATCAAGGGCATCCAAATGAAGAAGTTAAACTGTCTCTGTTTGTGGATGATATGATACTACACATAGAAAACCCTAAAGACTCCACGAGAAAACTACTGGAACTAATAGAAAGATTCAGCAGAGTAGCAGGATACAACATAAACAAACAAAAATCAATTGGATTACTATACACCAATAAAGAGAAAGATGAAAAGGAAATCAGGAAAACAATACCATTTATAATAGCTCCTAAAAAAAAAAATACTTAGGAATAAATCTAACCAGGGATGTAAAAGACCTATACAAAGCAAACTACAAAACACTACTGCATGAAACCCAAAGGGATCTACATAAATGGAAAAATATACCATGCTCACGGATAGGTAGAGTCAACATTGTGAAAATGACAATTCTATCCAAAGCAATTTACAAATACAATGCAATCCCGATCCAAATACCAACAACATTCTTTAAAGAGATATAAAAACTAATCATTAACTTTATATGGAAAGGGACGAAGCCCCAGGTAAGTAAAGCACTACTGAAGAAGAAGAAAAAAGTAGGAGGACTCATACTACCTTGCCTCAGAACCAACTCTACAGCTATGGTAGTCAAAACAGTCTGGTACTGGTACAACAACAGATACATTGACCAATGGAACAGAATTGAGAACCCAGATGTAAATCCATCCACCTACAGTCACCTGATCTTCAACTAAGGCCCAAAGTCCATCAGATGGGGAAAAGACAGACTTTTTAACAAATGGTGCTGGCAAAATTGGATGCCCCTCTGCATAAAAAAGAAATAGGACCCATACCTCACACCATATACAAAAACTAATTCAAAATGGGTCAAAGACCTAAATATAAATCCAATAACTATAAAATTCATAGAAGAAAAAATAGGATCAACCCTAGGGCCCTAATACACGGCATTAACAGGATACAAACCATAACCAACCACACACAAACGCCAGAAGATAAGTGAGGTTACTGGGATCTTCTAAAAATGAAACACTTATGCTCATCAAAAGATTTCACCAAAAGTGTAAAAAGAGAACCTACCGACTGGGAAAAAATTTTTGCACTTTACAAGTCAGACAAAGGTCTAATCTCTAAAATGTACAAGAAATTCCAACACCTCTACAACAAAAAGACAAATAATCCTATTAAAAAATGGTCAAAGGAAATGAACAGACACTTCACCAAGGATGACTTTTAAGCAGCCAACAGATACATGAGGAAATTCTCGCAATCACTAGCTATTAGAGAAATGTAAATTAAAACCACAATGAGATATCATCTCACTCTGGCATTACAGGCACGAATCAAAAACACTGGAAATAACAAACGTTGGCAAGGCTACAGGGTGATCGGGACTCTTATGCACTGCTGCTGGGAATGCAAAATGATATAACCATTTTGGAAAATGATATGGCCCTTCCTCAGAAAGCTAGAAATAGAAATACCATACAATCCACCAATCCCACTCCTAGTAATATATCCTACAGAAATAAGAGCCATCACATGAATAGATATATGCACACCCATGTTCATGGCAGTATTGTTCAAAATAGCAAAAAGATGGAAACAACCTAGATGCCCATCAACAGATGAATGGATAAACAAACACACAGTGGAGTATTATGCAACGATAAAGAACAATGATGAATCTGTGAAGCACCTCATAACATGGATGAAACTGGAGGACATTATGCTGAGTGAAATAAGTCAATCACAAAAGGACAAATATTGTATAAGACCACTACTGTAAAAACTCATGAAAAAGTGTACACAGAAAAAGAAACAATCTTTGTTGGTTACTAGGGAATGAGGAGGATACTAAATAGACAATAGATAAGTGGTAACTTTGATGAAGGGTAAGAGAGTACACTATACTGGGAAGCCAACACAGCTTGTACAAAGCAAGGTCATGGAAGCTCCACAGACACATCCAAATTCCCTGAGGGAGCAAATTGCTGGGCAGAGGGCTGTAGGGACCATGGTCTCAGGGAACATCTAGCTCAATTGGCATAACACACTTTATAAAGACAATGTTCTATGTTCTACCTTTGTGAGTAGCGTCTGTGGTCTTAAAAGCCTGTGAGCAGCCATCTAAGATACTCCACTGGTCTCACTCCTTCGGGAGCAAGGAAGAATGAAGAAAACAAGATACAAGGGAAAGATTAGTCTAAAGGACTAATGAACCACAACTACCAAGGCCTCCATCACACTGAGTCCAGTATAACTAGATGAAGCCCGGCTGCTACCACTGACTGCTCTGACAGGGATCACAACAGAGGGTTCCAGACAGAGCTGGAGAAAAATGTAGAACAATATTCTAACTCATAAAAAACACCAGACTTACTGGCCTGACAGAGACTGGAGGAACTCCGAGAACATGGCCCCCGGATACACTTTTAGCTCAGTCCTGAAGTCACTCCTGAGGTTCACCCTTCAGCCAAAGATTAGACAGCCCCATAAAACAAAACGAGACTAATGGGGCACAACAGCCTAGGGACAAGGACTAGAAGGCAGGAGGGGACAGGAAATCTGGTAATAGGGAACCCAAGGTTGAGAAGGGACGGTGCTGACATGTCATGGGGTTGTTAACCATTGTCATAAAACAATATGTGTGTTAACTGTTTAATGATAAATTATGTGTTCTGTAAACCTTCATCTAAAGTACAATAAAAAAATAAATAAAAATAAAAAACTTTACATATGAGATTCCATTGCTATCCTTTTTTGGATCTGATGGTTATGAGGGAAGAGTTTTCTTATACTTTTAAGATGAATGTGTGGGCCACATCTTTCTTAGTTTCAAAGCTCTAGAACACCCTTGCCTGTTATTTTTATTAAGTGTTCAAAAATATGGCCTTGGTCTTTCTGAAATCTGCCTCTGCTGCTCCTTCCTCTACTTTTATCTGCTTCTTCCTCCACTTTTAACTGGTTCTTCTCTTTTCTTCTCCCTTATTGTTCCTGTTCCATTTAGTTGAGTTGTACTTCCAGCAGTTTCGCCTCAGTTTGGATTTTGTCCTGGAAGCATGCTTTGCTTTGTCTCTAGGGACTAAACTACTCCAATATTGTCTAATTCTCACTCTCACTCATAAATTGGAGCTAGCAAGGACCCTTCCCAGGTTTGGCTGTTTTTTTCAGATTAGCCCATACATGTTTCAGTAAATACCTTTTGGAAACCTGGGGATACCTGGCTCTTGATGATGTCAGAAGCTCATGTGTCTCTTTCGTGTTACCACACAGTTACTAATAACACCTGAATCTTCATCGCTGTCAGTAGTTCATCCATGCCCCCACCCTGCTTATATTTTGGGGTTTGTGGGACTACCTTATATATAGATATGTTTTTATAGTAAGATTTGGAGAGATTTGATAACTATGCCACACTCTCTGGATTTTCCTCTGCAGCTGTTACTTCTAGTCTTCACAATCATTCGGGAATGCTAGAAGGAAACTTTATTGAACTCATTGTATATGTAAGGAAATTAAAGCTTGCAGAAGTTAAGAAACTTAAACAAATTCTCAAAAATAGAAAGGAGCAAAAGCAGGATTTGAACCTAGGCCTACCTGACCACTAAAACTATGTTCTTTATATTAAAACAATATTGCTTCTCTTAGCATTTGGAGCAAGGCTGCACTTGATTGGTCAGTTTGTTGATGTGACAGGAAGGGAGGATGACTAAAAAAAGACATGCTCAGTGGGCAAAGGGACCATAAAAAGAAGCTCTGAGTGCTATGACTCCTCTCTAAATCACAATGATTAAACTCAATTTCCTTGAATGTTAAGAGACTCTAAGCACAAGTTCTTCAGCATCGATCTAGAAAAAAAAACATTGAAAATGGTGGGAAAATATGTTTAACTTCTCTAGTAATTAAGATAGATCCCTATGTGGCATGGTTTGCACATGGCTCTGAGCAGAGCTGTGCGTGCAATGCATGATCTCTTAATATTTCTTTTAGGATTATGAACCTATAATAGAGCAAGTACACTACTTCTAGCATTCAAGTCCAATGAGTTTAGGCTGAGTGGGGTTAAGGTTTAAGGAGAGACAGACAATTTTCTGAATTCTTCAAGGAAGAAATGTATGCCTGATTGGACCCCTCCCTTATTTAAGGATGGTCACACTGCTGTACTTGAGAGAACCACATATAATTTTTTCTGTGCTCCAAGGACAGTCCAATGTGAAATAGTCAATCAAAATATGAATACTCAGGTATGACAGTAGCAGGTGAACAGCTAGGGCATTTGGTGATCAGAGATGGTGGCACCACTATAAGGAACTGATTCCTAAGTCAGGAGAGAAATGGATATGCACACAGGCATCCAACAGCAGTCAAAGATTCTATTTGGAAGATGAATTAAACATAGAAAGCCCACCAAGCCACAATTTGTAACCATCGATTCTTATTATTTTGCTTAATTTCCTTTCAATAAAAAAAAAAAAAAAAAAAGATTCTGGAACATATTTTGTCTACTTCAATACATTTTCACTAATATTAGATAAATTATTTATATTTAATTTGTTAGAAGCTCAATGCTTAATTTTACAAACTCAATGCATTAGTCACATTTTAATAAATAATATCTGTAGCTATTAAAATCATTCAAAATGTATAAGAGATTTCATAGCACAATTCTTTGTGCTCTTATAAACTGAAACAAAATAATGCCCCCAAAAAAACTCAGAACTTTGATACATTCACAGCATAATCTGTGTCACTGGTTCTTCTTTCACTGTTAGTGTTCAAAGTATGTTGGCACACTCTCAGAGTATTTTTGTAGTAAAGAATATCTGGAGGAAAGCGTAGCTCAGCTTACAAAGGTAGAAACAATATTCTACTCCCACTTCCACACCTGAAACCCAAGAGAAGTTTAGGACCACTGTATAGAATGCTAACAGTTAATTATATTATATCATATACTGTTAAATACTACATCTTCCACTGTCCCATCTAATGATTATCTTCCTATATATCTCTATAGAATTAACTGTGAAACAGACTGGCCTCACATCAGACCCAAAAATAAACCAAAAAAAAAAACCAAATTCATTGTTGTCAGTTAATTCTGACTCATCGTGACCCTGTAGGACAGAGTAGAACTGCTCCATAGGGTTTCCAAGGTTGTAATCTTTATGGAAGCAGACTGCTTCATCTTTCTTCTGCAGAGCAGCTGGTGAGTTCGAACCACTGATCTTTCGGTTAGCAGCCAAGCACTTTAACCACTGCGCCACCAGGGCTCCTTAGACCCAGGAATACTGGGAATGAAATGCATACTAAATGAATAAAAGCTCATGATGAAAATTCAATTTTTATTACATTAGGAATAGTTGGAAGATATACAGATATGAGTGTGTTATTATTGGATTTAGAAGAGCCCTGGTGGCACAGGGGTTAAGTGCTCTGCAGCTAACCAAAAGATCAGTGGTTTGAGCCTATTAGCTGCTTCATGGGAAAAGATGTGTTAGTCTGCTTCTGTAAAGATGTACAGCCTTGGAAACCCAAAGGGGCAGTTCTACTCTGTCCTGTAGTGTCGCTGAGTCAGAATTGACTCAATGGCAATGGGGTTTTTGGGTGTATGATTGGATTTAAACAGTAAATATTATCAGTATATAAGGTTAATCTCAACAAAATTTGAAATTCTGAATGAGTGACCAATTGCCTTACATACAGTCACAGCATGCTACATCCAATGGAGTTCCTATTTACCCTTTCAGCCCTATAGCCTGTTTTTTTTCCCCCATAACCACTAAGTTTCAGCTACATAAAACTTCTCTGTGTTCATCTCACAAACCATTTCTCTTCATTGCTATGATTTTTCTTCTCTCTGCCACATTCTTCCCCCATCCTATTTTGTGTATGAATTCTTATTTCCTTAAAGACTTGGTCCAAATACAACATTTATTAAACAAAATTATACTCCCTCTGCTTCCAACCCTATCCACACAGCACCTTGCAGATACCTCTCTTACAGTAATTAACTAGTTAATTTTCCTATTTACATATCTGCCTCTCCCACTAAATCATGAGCTCTTCTCCAAAAGTATCCTGTCCTAATCTTTGCTGTGCCCCTGATACCCACCATAATTCCTGGGATGAGGAAGGCATTCATTTCTATTTGTGATCCTTTCTATCTACCTCATTAAGGCAAAAATGTTCTTGTATGGGGTGCTTTGATTCATTTATTGAGCCAGACCTCTCTTCTGAACTTTTGTGTTGTTGGTAGGTGCTGTTGAGTAAGTTTTGACTCATATCAACCCTATGTACAACAGAACGAACAATCCTCTGAACTACAGCTATCTGTTTGGCATCTCTATTTGAATGTCTCAGTAGATGCCTCAAAAAAGAGTGATCCTTCTCCTTACGTCTCCTGTTTAACCTGGTCTTTACATTTCAGTAAATAGCACAGCACTCTGTAGAAGTGTACTCTACCAACCATCTGTCAGTTTGTCCTACTGTAGTGACTTATGTGTTACTATGATGCTGCAAGCTGTACCACTGGTAATTCAAATACCAGCAGATCACTCATGGTGGACAGGTTTCAGCAGAGCTTCCAGACAAAGACAGACTAGAAGGAAAAGCCTTGCGATCTACTTTTGAAAATTAGCCAATGAAAACCCTTTGGATTACAACAGAATATTGTTTAATATAACTCTGGAACATGTGTTCTGTAGGTTGGAGGGCATTCAAATTACACAGTAACTGCAATGATGGACTCAAGCATATCAACAATCATGAAGCTGGGACAGGACAGGGCAATATTTCGTTCTATTGTTCATGTGGTCACTATGATTTGGAGTCAACTGGATGGCAACTAACAACAGCTGTAGAAATCTGGGAATTATGTTTAGTCCTTCTCTTTTCCTCAGTGCAGCACCTAATCTCCCAGCAAGTTCAACTGGTTCTTACACCAAAATAAACTTTGAATCCATCTCTACCTATACCATGCTAGTCTAAGCTACTATCAACTTTTCAACTGGACTACTGCAATAGGCTCCTAAATAGTCTCCCTTTTCTTCTTTCATCTGCTTCCAGTTTATTCTTTCAAGTAACCAGAAGCATCTTTCAAAATGTAAAAAAGATCATATTATTAGTCTTTCTTAAAAGAGTAGCTTTCCATATTACATATGTTAAAATTCTACCTTCTTCTTATGCAGGGCTGCCAGATTTAGAAAATAATATACGATACCCAGCTAAATTTGATTTTCAGATAACTAGCAGGTATATTTGTTTCAGTATAAGTATGTCCCATGTAATATTTGGGGCATACTTACTAACAAAAACGTGTTTTTTATCTGAAATTCAAATGTAACTGGGTATTCTTCATTTTATCTGGTAACCCTTGTGTAAGGCCCAGTAAGACCTGGCCCCTGACTGACTTTCTAGCTTTATTTGGTATTATTATCTCCCTTATTCACTATGCACAATTCACACTGACATTCTGACAGTTCCTAGGACACACTAAGCTCTTCCCTACCTCAGTGGTTCTGCACTCTTTGTTCCCTCTGCTTAAAACATTTTCCCCTGGTCTCTTTGATGCCTGCCTCCTTCTCATCATTTCAAATATCAACTTAAATATCATCCCTCAAAGAAGCCTTCTCTGACCACCTATGTAAAATAAGTCTTCTCTTTTCTCTTTCAGATTGCTCAGTTTAATCACCTCTCAGCCTTTTGGCTAAGATCAAGTGTATATTGCTCAATTTATTTTGTTTGTGGTACTTATTATAATTTAGTAGTTATTTCATTTGCTTATTTATCTGTTGGTTGTTCATATTTTTATTAGCTATTTTTTCCTACCAGAATCTACCTATATAAAGACAGGGAACTTGTTTACCTTGTACAGGGTAAGCACTCAAAAGTGTTGGTTGAATGAATGAAGAAAGGAAGACGGGAATTAGATCCACACAGATTTTGGTTTGATATCTGAAATCGGAATCCGAATAGAGCTTAAAACAAAGACTTTAAGTCTGATTGTCTGGGTTTGAAATTCCAGCTCTTTCAGGTTGTGTAACTGTGAGAAAATTACTCAACTTTTAAAAGCTTTATTTCCTTAATTAAATGGGGAATAATATTAGTACTTGCCCCATAAGGCTGTTGTAAGAACCAAATCATTTTTTGTGCTTGGCACAGAGAAAATAATAAATGTTAGCTATCATTAGAAATCTCTGGATGGCACAAATGGTTAAGCACTTGGCTACCAACTGAAAGGTTGGCAGTTCAAATTAACCCAGAGAAGTCTTGAAAGAAAGCCCTGGTGATCTGCTTCTGAAAGGTCACAGCCATTAAAAACTCTGTGGAGTAAAGTTCTACCCTGTAACACATGGGGTCGTCATGAATCAGAATAGACTAAATAACAACTTATTTGGTCTGGTATTAGTATCGTTAGTGTTGTTGTTATTTTATAAGCAAGCAAATTTACTACTGAGTCTTTTAGACACTACCCAGATCTATGACACATTCGGCAAAGTTTCCATTTGAGAAGGATAAAGAAAAATAAATATGGTTAATAAGAGGTGGTTTGATATTGAGGTTGAGATGGAAGAGGGCTACAATCATTTCCCTCACCAAGTCAGTAAGAAACAAGTCAAGAATAATTATGAAAGGGCTGCAACTTCTGGATTCTTCAGGGGATTGAATGGAAAAAAAAATGATTACAAAATTTTACATCTTTTCTAATTTTATCTTTTAATCCGTTTTTGAGATGGAAGTAGAAGGGGTCAGGAAAAAAGTAATAAAAAACAATCAAAACAGAAAATAGTAACCAAATGGCATTTGTGTATGGATGGCCAAAAGTTCTAGGTTGGCCAAGATTCACACCTCTGATTCCTATTAACTCACTGGAAAGCTTTCAGGACAGCCTTTCAGAGGTAGAACATTTGAGGTTTAGCACATATCTGTGTTAAAAAAACAAGAACAGCAACAAAAAAAGACGTGCTCCTGACTAAGATAGAAAGGATATACCTCACATTACCCAAATGCAAGGGAATTCTAAATACATCCTATTTTCTAAACTCTGTTCAAAAGGATAATCTCCAGAATCGAGATGTTTTGTATAATCTCAAAGTTAAATTGCTTTCACAGATACACAGTTAATGATTCTAAGAGCAGTCTTCCTGCAGTACAAAATATCTAAAATAAAATAAAATAAAATATGTCACTATGCAAGCTAATTGTTGGTGGAATGTGCCTTTTGAAAATCAGTCTTTTCTTCCCAGAATGGAGAGAGAAGAAAAGCCTTTAAAACCACTCCAAACTATTTTTGTTCTCTCAAACCAAAACTTAGAGGCTTGTTCATTTTCAATTGAATTAAAAAGAAAGTCACTGGGATGAGGAACAATATATCAACTTTCTGTTCAAAATGCATGTTTTTTACCATTAGATGTAGTGCCGTAAACATGATGGCCCTGAAACTGAAATCAAGCTTCAGAAACTCTGCCAGATGCATGTTTTTCAGCCATGCAAATAGTGTCCTTTAAACCATGTCTTTTTAACTTAGTCTGAAAGAAAATGTTCAAATGCATTCTTTCGTTCTTTTTTAGGTCCACAGTTTATGTAACCAGTTCATTTCACGAATATTTCTGAGCTAAACATAAATGTGGCTTTCATTTGACTAACCATCACCAATTTATGCTACAAATTCCAAAGGTTTGTTTTCACCAAACAAATTTACCTGGGAGAGAAATGGGATAATAGCAATGGGTACTTTGGCCTTCACTAATCAAACACCATTTACTTGTTTCCAAAGTTCTCTCATAATTAGACGTTTATATACAGTCATACAATTGAAGGAAAAAGGAAATGCAGAGTGAACTTCAAAGCAGACAATAAAAAGAGACACAGAAGTCCTGTTTGTTATTAACTGAATATCTTAGGATACAATACTTCCCACACACTCCTTTTAAATTATACCCCTAGTATCTATGGAAGATACTCATAATTGCCTAGAAAATTCAGTCAAGACTATCCAGCTAGATAATACCAGTAATCATGTGACTTGGAAATATTTTCAACAGTGTTTATAAAAGGTGTAGGTTTATAATCAAATTATAGGCGTCCTAAGTAGCACAGTAAGAATAACTCATACATCAATATACCTATTAGTTTTTTGTCCATAATGAAAAGGCTATTTTTAAGGCAACCCATTCACCACTGAACATAAAGAACAGGTAACTATCAGAATATGATTACATAATACTGAACTATGTATGTAAGCTTGCAGGCATGTTTATATGCATCCAACCGTGTGTTACATTAAATAGTACAGCAAAATGCTTGAATTTGCAATCATGTACGTTATCTAGTAGCATGTCATTAAAGCTGATGATTTAATTTACATGTGTGAAGGGCGTTCATACTTAAAGTTTCTTCAATGGTCTAAAAAGAACACTAGTGGCTTGAATTAATTGGAATCTCCAATCACATCTCACATGTAATAAAGGAGTATTTTAAGCAGATATAGGGTCGCTATGAGTCAGAATTGACTTGATGGCAATGGCTTTTTGGTTTTTTTGGTAGTATCTAGTCAGCATACAAATATCTTTAATTATTTTATAAAATGGAAATTCATCAACTATGCTATGCACAAATCCATGACTGACTGACCATTATCTCCCCAATCACTACATAAAAAGTTATCTCAAAGTTAGGCTAAAAAAAAAAAAAAAATGTTGAACTTGAGTCTTCCTGTCTTCCATTCATGCTCCTCTGTGTAATTAGCTCTGCGAACTTGGACATATTATTTGATCTCTTTGTGCCTCAATTAATTCATGTGTAAAACAAGCACAATAATTTGCCTCATGGAATATCTTTGAGGGATAAATGTGGTAAAAAGTAAACGTCCCTGGCATTATGGCACATGCTCAATAAATGTTAGTTTTCTTCTCCCTCATTAGAATGAAGTAAGGGTACCAACCAGCCTTTGCAAAATGAAGAGCCAGCTTTAACTTCTTTAAATGACACTGACAGGCAATGGGAGCTTCTATTTATATTTTGTGTGGCTCTAATCAACATTCCAGACACCTCCAGACAAGCTACTATCCTTCCTTCCTGATCAGAATATTCTAAGAGCTGCAGTAAAGGCAAAGAGTCTGAATTGAGACTGAGCAGATCAAGATTTAAATTTTCTTAATAAACTCTTTCTTATCTGTTGAGGAGCCCTGGTGGCACAGTGGTTAAGAGCTCAGCTGCTAACCAAAAGGTCAGCAGGTTGAATCCACCAGCCACTTGTTGAAAACCCTGTGGGGCAGTTCTACTCTGTGCTATACTGTCGATGTGAATCGGATTCAACTCAGGGGCAACAGGTTTCGTTTTTGTTTATGCTGTGTAATAGACTTTGTGTTCCTCCCTAAAGTAAGAGCCCTCCAGTGGTCCAATTCAGATTTTCAGATTTTCCGTTACACAGCCCACAAACCTTGAAACTACAAGGTGTGAGAAGATTACTCGCTCTCAATATATTTTAAAGGTAAGCATTGGCTTGTTCTATTTCTTATTAAATGTTTATGCAATAATAGCTTCATAATTAACATTCTTCTGTTAAAGTAGATGCTGTTTTTGACTTAAAATAAACATTTTTATTTAAATGCTCATTCATTAATAGTTTTGTCCTTAACATTCTTCTATTGAAATGCAAACATTCTAAGACATCTCCTAGCTTTTTAAGATTCATGCTACCGCTTTGTTTTGTTTTTAATTCCAAACAGATTCTATCTTCTCACAAGGCACACGTTAAAAGAAACTAGAAATTTCTAACAGGTATTATAATTCAAAGAGTCACATTAAGAAAGCACAGAATTAATTGTCTTCTGTGGTTCAAGAGATCATTTGCTTAAGTTTCTCTTTGTTGACATTTCAAAATTGGTCAAGTTATCTTAATGTAGCTTCGTTAACTGGTGGCAGCATAATGAGAATTCATGTCCAGACTGTTTTTCACTCTGAGCCCCAGATCTTTAACTGCCATTTTTACATACTCCATCTGGTTCTGAAATCCAAAACAGCCTTCTATATTTGAACACAGGAATCTTGTATTGAAACCATTATCTCTAAGACCGTGTGAGGGCTGCACGGTCCAGCTTAAACATTAAAGGCCCTATAGCATGAAGGGACAACAACCTAGTCTACAAAAATGGCTGAAGAGCCAAAAGAAGGTGACTCAACTCAGCTCTAAAATAATTCTGAAATGTTGCCAAAGTAAATTCACCAAAAAAAAGTAAAACTCAATAGATTTTCTTTTTTTTTCTTTTCTTTCTTTGGAATGCCTACATAGTTTTAACACATCACAACACTATCACTGGAATCTATAACTTCAATATGATTTTTAAATGTCACCCTAACTCTGTTGAGTTGTGAGTAATAAGATGCCTTCTGTAAAGGAAGTAAGAGGGATCCCTCTGGAACTTACAAGTGAAGTCTGTCTGACTCAAGAGGGCATTAAGTTAAAAAACAGAAAAAGCAAGCTTTGAAAAAATGTGCAAAGTCCCTCGAGAAAACATTCTTTGGTTATGTGCAGATATCCATGAAGATCTTCTTGTGAGTTATGTTAAATATAATCTAGCGGTGACCCTACAAACCTCTTCTTTGTGCTACCAGATCTGTGGTTTATACTGTCAAAGAAATTATACAGTGGACCAAAATATCCCAGTGGGTAGAATCTAGAATATTTCTTTATAACCAACTCGAATTTTTTTTTTTTTTTTTTTTTTTGAGTTATGGTTTAAGCTAGGCAAAGCTAAGCAGTGGTTACTCAGTAACCAACTACTAGAAATTGCAGATTAATACTGGTTTGCACTTCCTTATGTCCAAATCCTTTGTTTGCTAACCAGCAAAGTATGTCTGTTTAAAGCTACTTTTATACACTGGTATTCCCAGAAGCCTTAGTAGAACGATTTACATATTTATGCAAAGGTCAGTTCTTGGCTATTACTACCTTTCTCACTTTCACTCATTGAGGCTTTGAAAGGAGACCATCCTTTGGGCTGTATTGTTCAGTTTGAAAGGCAGCATCATCTTCCTCCAGTACGCACATAGTAAACCCTTTATGAAATTCCTATCGTGCTTATACCATTGCTGTTACCTGGGCTCATGCTTCCTGGTACACTTCTAAGGTTTCCTTCTGTTAATTTCCTTGATTCCTTTTTCCCCTTCTTCTCTTAATTCCATATATTCTTTCTTTTTCTTACCATCTTCTGGATTTGCAAACCAGCATTCATTGCCTATCCCCACCATTAGCATGTCTTATAAAAATGCTTTGGCTCTGTCTTAGTTTGTAAACAGTTTCTGCATTAGGTTTACCGAAGTGCCTACTGGATTTTGTTAACTGTTGAGTTTACTGGCTCTTATTGAATGCACTTAGTTAACCTTCTTTTAGCTTTATTAGGTAGTAAATTTGTTAATTTGGCACAACCTTTTTTTTTGCTTTCTTGGCTTGGCATCCTAGGTTAATAATTGCTTCTCTATAATCAATGGATTTACTCATTTGCTAATAAATGCTCCTTTACCCTCCTAATTAGATCTTCATCTTTATTTAAAAGCCACTTTAGGAAAAATGGCTTCTTTGACTCTTTAAATTTGGACACTTAATAGGAAATAGCATTTCCTTCATCTAATAAGCATTATTGAGTGCTCAGTTTGTTTTTAGCATTGTTCTAAGTGCTATAAAGAAAACAAGGTAGTCTCAACGCAATCCCTCTTCAAGGAAAACCGTAACTTCATCCTGAATTGCTTTATTTGTGCTTGCCCTGTATCCGGAATGCACGGTGTTCTCCACCGTTGCCTACCTGGTCAGCCTGGCGAATATATTCGTTCATCCCACAGGGCCTCAAGCTTCAATCTCACATCTTAGCCTTAGAATTCTGTACTCTCCAGCCCAAGGAAGCCAAATTACTTTTCTTCCATTGTTTGTATTTCCAAACTATTTTACACATACCACTAATCATTCTGGATAATAGTTATGCATTATGTCTAGGCCTTTATATATTTATCTCTTTTGCTAAATGAAACTTCTTAAGGCATAAAATATGTTTCATAGGTTTCAGCATCCCCAGGGCTTAGCTCGGGGCAGATCCATACCTCTGTAAGTCAAAATCCTAGAGATCGCAACTTTAGTTTCATAAAATCTTCAGTGAAGCTACCACTACATCGGAGGAAGACAAAAAGTAAAATCATTGGGCTTCAGAAAAGTCCCTGGAGGGCACATAGTCTGTCTTGAATAAATGTTGGTTTGATTAAGTATCACACAAACAATACCAAACCAGGAGGTAACAGAGATCTTGGTCAGCCATCTGGTAATGTGACCCGGGGCAGGTCATTTAACTTCCCTGGCTGTTAATTTCCTTATTAATATCACAAAAAATGGTAGAATTAATACTTGCTAAGAGTACCTTGGAAACCTTGGTGATGCAGTGGTTAAGAGCTCGGCTGTCAACCAAAAAGTTCAGCAGTCTGAATCCACCAGCTGCTCCCTGAAC
Organism: Dugong dugon; assembly: GCA_030035585.1. Taxonomy (NCBI): domain Eukaryota; kingdom Metazoa; phylum Chordata; class Mammalia; order Sirenia; family Dugongidae; genus Dugong; species Dugong dugon. Next base: position 54,580,755 of record CM057467.1, on the reverse strand, counting down.
CCTATGGTGCAGATCTACTCTTACTACTGGGTCTCTATGAGTCAGAATCGACTCAGTGGCAACATGTCTGGGTTTTTGTTTTGGTTTAAGAATGTCCTGCAGTGTGAAGACCCTGTGATTCTATCACATGGAATCGGTAAAACATACAAACATTTACATAACATGCAACAAGTCTTAGTAAATACCGAAATATCCTGATCCAGGCAACATGTATTAGATAAATTTAGAGGAGAAAGAATTTGGGACATTTGAGCCAAAAAGTCAATTACAGTTATTGTAAAATTATCTATTTGATCCAAAGTGACAGCCCATGAGTACAAACCGCACATTCAACACAAACAGGGAGAAGTCATTAGCCTTCCTCAAGCAGACAGGTCCCCTGGTATATTAACACAAACACAAGTGAGCCTGAAATGAGTGGTTACATCAGCTGTTATTCTTAGAACATTCCTAGATAGACATTGCCAGGTGCGTTGACTTCAAAGTAACTGGATATTACATTTCATCGGACTGAGCAGGAGAAAAAGCAGGTTAATGAGGAGGATATAGAGTATGATCGTCTTTCCTCCGTAAGGTTTTCTGGAAAAGAAAAAATAAACACTAGAGGCACATTACTTATAAAAAGTCATTCTAATATAACACTGCAGTTTATGAGGAAAGGTATTGAGAAGCGAATCATAGTGTTCATGGAAATAGCAAGCCTCTTCTGGCTGAACTGGGAGACCAAAACTCCCACTAGGAAATAAATATAAAAAATAGGTTGCTGTGGAGTCATCTTTGACTCATGGTGACCCCATGTGTGTCACAGTAGATCTGTGTGCCATCGGGTTTTCAATGGCTCATTATTCCCAGAAGTAGATCACCAAGCCTTTCTTCTGAGGCATCTCTGGGTGGACTCAAACTTCCCACCTTTTGGTTAGCAGCCCAACTTGTACAGAGGCTAATATATAAATCAGTGGTCTCCTTTTGGTATGTCAGAAGTCTAGATTTAGAGGCCAAAATCTAAGTAAGGCCACAGCAATACTCTGAGCAAACAGCTTTCCAACTGTGATTCAAAAGCGAATGTAGAAGAAGTTATATTAAACACTTGTCTCCTTGGCTCAGGCTGGTCTCTTTAAAATGGCTGTATGGGAAGTTAAATTTTAAAAGGGACTTTTCCTTCCCTGTACTAACAGATTGCACTTGCAAACATTAGTGACTATCATGCCAGAAGCAGTTCTGAAGGCAGTCCAAGGGGTCATTGGGAAATTAAGTCAGCTAGCAGCTAATTGTTCTGTCCATGATCCAATTAGGGACACAAAGAACTGCAATTCACATCCTCTAGGCATTAAAGGAAGCAAGGGGCATGGACTGACATTATCATAGAAACATAATTAAACACGCAGTGCAACTGCAAACAGAGGGAAACAAACTGTTTTTTCAATAGGCCACAGACGTGTTTGAGCACTTACTGTGTTCCTAGCTTACAAACAATCAACAGCAGAACTTTGACCACTGACTGGTTGAAGGTCACATAGAAATTAGAATACCTCTTCAGTGGGAGGCCTCAGATGAGGCTTGGTATTTTATATGTAGGGTTCTTCTACTACAAAATGGTTCTTAAACTAGGCTATACACCTGAATGTCCTGGGTGATTTTTAAAAAAACACAGATTCCCAGGTCTCGCCCCAGAACCATTAACTAAGAGATTCTGAAACCAAAATCCAGGAATCTGCATTTTTAAATGCTTCCCAGCTTAGCACCAGCCCAGAAGTAGATCACTGCTTACCTTTGTAACCATTACAATAACTACAAAAAGTAAAAAGGCTACAGTAGATAAAAACAAAGTTCATTTTACTTTCCATCTATATGTATATAATGTGTCCCTACCATTCTAATTTAGCATAAAGCATAATAATGAATTCTTGCCAAGTATGGAAATAAAACTCTCCCTGCCCAATCCTCAAAGAAGGCTTGGAAATCTTTTGTAAGTTTAACACTTGATTTGCCAGGCATACAAGCAAAACAATGGAGTGACTAAATGGAGTAAAGTATCACATATAAATTCAAAATCAACCTACAAAATCATGAGAAAAAGAGAAATCAAACAAACAAAAAACATAAAAAATAAAAATAAAAGGGCACCTCGCTGCAAGTTTCATTCTATCGTGATTCTAGTATTTCATCCTTGAGTGTCTGTCTTTGTTGGAGTAGCAAAGCTGGTAGCAGGCTTCCCAGTAGAACAGTGTTTGAGTGGAAGTAGGAAATCATTCTTTAAATAAATAACATTCTATGGCTACTATGTGCCGGGCTCTGTGGGGGTGCTGAGTATAGACCAGTGGTTGTCAACCAGAGGTCATTTTGCCTCTCAGGGACATTTGGCAATTTCTGAAGATATTTTTGTTTATTACAACTGGAGGAGGGGGTTACTACTGGCACTGGCATGTAGTGGGTAGACGCCAAGGATCCTGCTAAACATCTACAATGCACAGAACAAGCTCACACAACAAAAACGTAAAAATCCAGTTGCCGTCAAGTTGACTCCGACTCATGGTGATTCTATGTGTGTCAGAGTAGGGCTTTGCTCCATAGATTTTCAATGGCTGATTTTTTGGAAGTAGGTCTTTCTTGCAAGATGCCTCTGGGTGAACTCGAACTGCCAACGTTTCGAAAACAGCCAAGCATGTTAACTGCTTCACCCAGGAACTTATCTGGCCCAAATGTCAGTAGTGCTGAGATGGAGAAAACTTGGTACAGATTGAAGAAAAAGATTATGTTCTTTGCCCATATGGAATTTATTTTAAGACAGACCTTAAACAAATATCTAAATAAACAAAATTTTGCCAAAAATGTTCTGAAGAAAAGAGCAGGAACTAGTGGAGCAGGTAGGTAACACTGGAAAAAGCTGTCATCAACAAAAAAAGAACAGGGTCCAACAATTGATAGGTACTCAAATTTTTGTTGAATCAATAAAACCCCTTCTTTCACTGACTAATTATAACAGCCTGTAAGATAAAGATCTCTTTACTTGAACTCTTCTTAATCCCCTTTCTGTCTTAATAATATTAGCTATGTGAAGGTGGCACACCCAGAATGCTCTTTGAGCTTTAGGCCGACTCCAGCCATCACAGCTATTCTACAATGCCTTCTGTGGCTTTCTACTCTTGCTTCTTCTGCAGCAGAAATAAAGCTATAGCCATTTAATCTGGTCATCTCCAAGTAAAAGATCAGTGGCCAGGAGGGAGTAAGGAAGAATCTGCACAGATAACGTTAAGTTGAAATATGAGATTAAAGTGAAATATGGGAAGCACCCAAAGACGGCTTGGAAGACAGGCCTGGAAATCTACTTCTGAAAGGTCACAGTCTTGAAAATCCTATGCAGCAGTTCTACTTTGCACGCCAGAGGTTGCCACAAGTTGGAATCAACTGGACAGTAACAACAAAAACAATAGAAGCACTAGCAGAAGAGATAGGCATTTACATGGGTGCTCAAATGAGGGCCTTTAGTACCTGTACAAGAGTCTCTAGGAAGTGCAGTTTACAGGCGTGGCTGCTAAGGAAACATTGGAGATTAAAGTCCACCCAGAGGCACCTCAGAAGAAAGGCCTGGCAATCTGCTTCAGAAAAATCAGTCACTGAAAACACTGTGGAGCACAGCTCTATGCTGACACACATGGGGTTGCCGTGAGTTGGAACAGACTCCACAGCAACTGGTAGCACCTGTAGAAAACCCTGTCAGCATCCTCTCACACTTTTTCTGGTTGGAGCACCAGCATTATTCTAGAAAAAGCACTTCCTTCCTGTGGGTCAGAAATTTCTGGCTCCAGTGAAAAGCACAGATTTAAGCAATTAGAACCAATGGTACTCAATTCTTGGACTTCGATTGGAATTTTTAAAAAAAGAGACAATTGATCTCCATTGTAATTGCTGACAGGAAAATATGTGAGCCTGGAGTTACTGGTAGTCTCTACCACAAAGAAAGCAGTACTTGTTTAAAAATAAACCACCCCAGAGGAAAATAGAACCAGGGCAGTGTCCTTATGATATCTTTTGGGTCCTAGGATCCAGCAGTGCCTGATGTCAGATAACTTGGGTGAATGTGTCAATTTGGTTTAAGTCATAAAACAACTAAGTAAAATATAACACATGCGTGATCATGAGCTAGATTACAGTAGAGTTCTCAGGTAAATAAGACACAGTCCTGACATTAATAATTCCAAGTCTAATAGAAAGAAAAATGTTACATGTGAGCATCCACCATGTTTTAGTCATTATACCAGATATTACATAGGTATGAAAAAATGAAAGGCCAAAATCATCTCCATCTTAGACACTATACTTAGTAACTTACACAAGGCAACAGAATGAGCAAATGGTGATCCAGAATTTGAACCAAGTTCTTTCTGATTCTAAAACTCCTATACTTTGGTCCATGTTATGCTCTATTTCTGTAATTAACTGTCACACACACAAAAATAATTTAATTGCAATAATAAGATTGAAAGAAAATTTTATTGGTATGCACAAGAAGGAAAAAAATAGCCTTGATGTGAAAATGTTTCAGAGAACCAAATTTTAATGGTTTATAGGGTGTGGAGATGAGGAAAAAATGGAAGAGGGACTTTTAAGGAGAATAACTAATGTTTATTGTCACAGCAGCCCTATAAAGTAGCACTATTATTATTCCCATTTTTAAAGATAACATGGGCCATAGAGAGATAAAGTAATTTTTCCAAGTTTATACCATGCTAAAGCAGAGCTAGGATTTGAAGTCTAGACCCAGAGAACATGCCTTTACCCACTCACTACCTTATAAAGCCTTCCATATGACTGTATACAAGTGACAGTAAGTGACAGGGACATCAAATAATGATAAGAAATGAATGAACATTGTGATTTAAATATCAGTCCAGTGTTTGCTTATATATAAATCAAACTTACTTTCATTGGCTCACAGGTGGCTTATAGAATTTTTCTTTCAAAATACTATGTTTCAGATTTTCAATTCTACACACTACAGATTTGACATTTACTGACAGAAAAGGTACAACTATAAGAGTTAATAAGTTATACTTTAGCTTAAACTTTAGAGACCAGAAGATAATTCATTTATTGGCAGTACCCCAACCAACTAAACCCACTGCTGTTGAGTTGATTCTGACTCATAGCAACCCTATAGGACAGGGTAGAATTGCCCCCGTAGGGTTTCCAAGGTAGTAAATCTTTATGGAAGCAGACTGCCACATCTTTCTCCCACAGAGCAGCTGGTGTGTTCAAACCGCTGACTTTTCCATTAGCAGCCGAGCACTTGGCCACTCACTGAGCCACCAGGACTCCTTACTGGCAGTACAGTAGACTTTAATTCTACATATTTATTCAGCAACTATTTTGTGTTCCTACCCTTACAGAGCTTCAAGGCTAGAAACCTAGTTATGGTTCTGTTAAATAAAAACCTATGATAAAGTTGTTTTCCTAAGTGATAGTGTGAGTGTATGTGTGTCTACACACATACCTACATATACATATTAATAGATGTATATACACACATATATAAATACAATTTCCATTACCAGCTCCCTATTACATACGGTGGGCTACATCTGAAAAAAGAGAAATATATCCAAATAATTCCAGTTGAATATACTTTTGCCATCAAAATACGACTTAGAACTGATTACATTTCATATCAAAGCCCTATAGCCAAATTTCAAATAGAAATTACAACAAATATCAATTATAATTGATATTAGTATAACATGAAGCTTTAATAAATAAATAAGCACACACTATTTTACTTAATTATGTCATATGGGATTTATTGAGGACAATTGGGTGCTATGAATAAGTGACTATACCCCTTACTAGCTGTATGGATTTGGGTAAATGACTCAAACTCTCTTGAGTTTCAATTTTTTAATCTGTAAAATTGGGATAAAAATGTAGACTTGTTTTAATATTCTAGAGATAACTAAATTAATTAAGGCATGCAAATCTCAGAACGTTGACACATGTAAAGGCACAATAAATATTAGCTTTTATTTTTTATATTATATACCATCATAATGCATGGTTTAAACTGTATGTTACTCATAATTATTGACATGGTCTCTTAAAGTGAAAGGAGCACCTTCATAGAAATATGAAATGTAACCAGTTTTATGTCATATTTTGATGGCAAAAGAATACTTAAAGTGTCTAAATGTTTGATCTTACTAGGACTTCAGGACATATATTATTAGAATTCTGTAGAAATATACTCCATGTATTAAAGTTACAAAAGACTAGAAAATGAAAAGTTTTAATTTCTGAGTAAGGACATTTGTACATGCCCCAAACCCATCGCCAAGTCATATTTGATGTTTTCATGTAATAGGAACACTGAACTCTGTGATAAAAATGATCTATGCATTCTCATAGCCACAAAAGGACACCTGCCCAGAAAGAACTCTATCAGAAAAAGGCATTCCCAAGTGTATTTCCCTTTAGTGTTAATCAAGTAGGTGTCACGGTGTGGCTACTGAGCTTGAATCCTGGGCTGGCTTCTCTAGGGGAAGCCAAAGAGGTATATGATCAATTCCTCACACAGTAGGAGGCCCTGGGATTCAAACCGCCAGAAGCTTACCTAGGGATGCAAAATTAAAATGAATGAAGAGGTTATAGAACTGTAGAAAAAGTGTGTAATTAACCTTGGTACTTACTCCTTCTCTCAATTTGAGTTATTACCCAAGTGGTTAGTTGGATTGAGCTAATGTAACTTTTAGACAGAAATGTTGAATATATCAATCCTATAGCATGATTGGAAATCCTGGTGGTCTAGTAGTTAAGAGCTACGGCTGGAAACCAAAAGGTCTGCAGTTCAAATCCACCAGGTGCTCCTTGGAAACCCTATGGGGCAGTTCTACTCTGTCCCATAGGGTCGCTATTAGTCAGAATTGACTCAACGGCAGTGGGTTTGGTTGGTTTTATAGCATGATTAAGAGCCCTAGTGGCACAGTGGTTAAAGCACTCAGCTACTAATGGAAAGGTCAGCTGTTCGAACCTACCAGCCGCTCTGAGGGAGAAAGACGTGGCAGTCTACTTCCATAAAGATTACAGCCTTTGAAACCCAATGGGGCAGTTCTTCTCTGTCCTACAGGGTCACTATGAGTAGGAATCAACCTAATGGAAACGAGTTTCAGGTAAAGCATGATTAAAAACCAGGTTTTTTTTTTCTTAAAGGCATCACAAATCTTTTTTTTTTTTTTTTGTACAGAAGAATGTAATGGAATTTGCCAAACTCACTACATTCTAATAAATTAATCAGTAGGAAGTTTATTGTATCAGAGGAAAAAAGTCAAATGATTTTATTTATCATCTGCTTTATATGAGAGGCTTACAGATCTTTCTTATTTTAATGAGTATTAGGAACTACGTTGTATTCATTTTTGTATTTTCCAAGGTCTTGTATAGTATACAATATATTTGATTAACTGAATTAAATTGACTTTAAACCCAAAGCCAAACCCGTTGCCATCGAGTCAGTTCTGACTCATAGCAACGCTATAGGACAAGAGTAGAGCTGCCCCACAGGGTTTCCAAGGAGCAGCTGCTGGATTTGACCTGCTAACCATTTGGTTAGCAGCCAAGCTCTTAACCACTGTGCCACCAGTGCTCCGACTTTACTTTAGAATACGGCTTAATTTTTGCAAATCTCAGAGTTACATTTCAGTCCCACAGGTCATTAGCCAGGTACCCTCTGCATTTCTGACCCTGTGTGGGGCCATGCTGTTGTGTGTGTAGGGGGAAGAGGGAGCAAAAGTAGGGAGAGGACAAAGGGCCTGTCCCTAAGAAGCACGGGATCTGACTGATGTGACCAAGGCAAACAGGGACCAGAGAACCATACAAAGCAATGTGCCAGGACTGAGGAAAAGTGCAAAGAAGCTAATCATCAAGAATCAGGGATTCCACTGAGGTTCACCTTCAGCCAAAGATCAGACAAGCTTATAAAACAAAACGAGACTAAATGGGCACACCAGCCCAGGGGCAAGGACAAGAAGGGAGGAGGGGACAGGAAAGCTGGTAATGGGAAACCCAAGCTAGAGAAGCGGAGAGTGTTGACATGTCATGGGGTTGGCAACCGATATCACAAAACAATGCGTTTATTAATTGTTTGATGAGAAATTAGTTTGCTCTGTAAACTTTCATCTAAAGTACAATGAAAAATAATTTGAAAAATGAAAATGAATCAGGGATTCCAGCCATGGCTCTGCTACTAAATAGCTGCAGGAGAGCTTTGGGTCTACGGCTGGTCTTCTTAAGACCTCCCGTATCATCTCTGGAAAGCAAAGGTCTGAGCAAGCCATCGAACATCTCAATTAGGCAAGTCCTACTGAATTAGAATATCTGTGTAGCTAACAACAATACCTAATGTTTATCTGCAAGCAACAAAAACTAACTCTTGATGATACAATTTAAAAAAAAAAAAAAAAAAAGTGGAAAGAACAAGAAATTTCAGTGAAGACTATTTGGCAACTGACAGAATCACCAAGAGGCCTAGAGGACCAGGATCAGAAAATGGGCAGAAAAAAAAAAAAGCCGTGACACCAGAACCACAGCCAAAATAGTGCCACAGAACCTGCTGCTGCTACTGACCCCTAGATTCCAGAGCTTGTGATGTCGTGGCTGCCTTTAGTGGGTGCTGTATAATGCTGCTCCTGAGTCCAAGGGTGCAGAGATGCCTCTGCTGCTCCCACTGCCAAAGGAGCTTCCCCACCAGCCCATCTTCCTGTAAGATGGAGCCTGAGGACCAAGCCTAAGATAGATGTCACAGCCCAGCCACAAATACAGATTGGGGGCTTGTTTAATGTGAAGTGTGTACTTGCTTTCCCATGGAACCCCCAAACTTAAAGATAGGGGATTCTTCAAACACAGAAGGGAGTTTACATTCTGGATAGATAAAAATCGAGCCATTTCAAACATGAAGAAGCTGCTTTGATTTATTGTACCACACTTATCCACACAAAGGGCTCCACTCAGGTGTGGTAAAGTATTTGAGCCAGATTTACATGAACATTGAGTGCCAAAAGTATATTTTAAATACTTTGTAATTATTGTCCTTCTATTACGCCCTCAGATCATTGTATTCACAATTTTCTTATCAACACATATTACATTTTAATGTGGTTAGTGATGTGTTCTGCCCTCTCCTTGTGAGATTGTGAGTTGGCATAAGCCTTATTCTTCTTTGTATTTCTAACACACTGTAGGATAAAATAGATGTTTGTTTTGTGTGGTTTTTTGGCGGGGAGATCACAGACAACAGAAAAGTGTAACTTTTTTTGTGCATAAATAATTTATGCAAATTAATAAGAAAATTACTAAAACTTCAATAGATAACGTAAAAAAGGACAATTTACTAAAAAGAAAATACTGCTGGATGACAAAAAATGTGAACATTTCAATAATCAAAGAAACAGAAAATAATATGAAATATCATTATTATATATCAAATTTTCTAAACCACAACATAATATGTAATATATAGTATATAATATATAATTTATACACACAAACACACACAATATTAAGTTGGTTGGGATTCAGTGAAATAGGCAGTTTTATATATTTCTAGCATGGCATAAATTCATTAACATTTAACAAAAACAATTTATAATATGCACTATAAGTTTTAAAATGTTTGATATCCACTGCATCTGTGATAACTCTTCTAATTATCAATTCAAAGGGTTAATGCAGGGAGGAAAAAACAAAAAAATGTTCACTGGAGTATTTTTTGTAACAGTGAAAAATTATGGAAAAAAACATAAATTTCTAAAACTTAAGAGTAGTCAGGTATACAATGAAATATTTAATCAACTGTATATTAAGCCACCATCGAAAATGATGATTATGAAAAATTCATACTGATGTGAAAAATGTTGCCATATGTATCTTGCATAGGAATGCATTGTAACTAATCACACTCCACTGAAATTATTTCCTCACACGTCTTTCTCTCCTATGACACCATAATCTCTTCAAAGTCTGGTATCTTCTTTTATCTATCTTTTTAATAGTATAACTAGTACAATGTTACCTCGTTTGTGCTCAAGAAATTGTTGGAGAATTAAATGAGTGAAAGAATAAGTAAGCAAATAAATATATGTATGTCTTCTTTCAGAAGAACATTTCCCTGAACGGTCTCTACGTCTGTTACTTCACGTATTTTGTGACATAGAATGTATCAACAGAGACAATTAATCAATATTATGCCGAAATTGTGCTCTAAAATTATTTTTTTTAATTCGGTGCCTCGTCTGGGTAAAAAGCGTTTTCCTTTCCCTTTTATTTTATTCGTCAGGTATAAAGCTAGATACAAGGAGTCCCTGATAAGCCACAATACTGACTGGATTTTCAAAAGGCCTCTATAATACATCAGCCGATAATTTCCAAAATCCTTGAACAATATATAAAAGTTTTCCACACACACACTTAACCTGTCAAGCTATCAGTGCCTAGTTCATATATGCTCTTAGCTCAGTCTGACTAGCAAAGAATATTGCCTGCAGAGAATGCCAGAGTGAATAGACTGCCAAGGCCATAACTGAGCACTGGCAAACTCATGCCTTTCAGATTTAAGGGAGTGTTGGAAGAACCCACTTGTGTTGTACCAATTGTTTAATCTTCACAGCAGGCCAGAGCAGAATAGAAACACCAAACAAGGTCGATGGCCAGGCATAAGCATGTGCCTCCAAGAAAACATGGTAAGTAGGACACGTGTGCCTGGCTCAAGAAATTCTCACTGAAAATTTAATCTTCCTCAGACTCTCAAAAATAACTAAAATACTATGACCCCATAGATAGGATGGGGATTTACCTATGTATCATATCAATTACTCATGAAATGTTTTATGCAAAAAGAGTTTGTTCCAACGACAGATACATTGACCAATGGAACAGAATTGAGAACCCAGATGTAAATCCATCCACCTACGGTCACCTGATCTTGGACAAGGGCCCAAAGTCCATCAAATGGGGAAAAGACAGTCTTTTTAACAAATGGAGCTGGCAAAACTGGATATCCATCTGGAAAAAAATGAAACAGGACCCATACCTCACACCGTATGCAAAACTACTTCAAAATGGATCAAAGACCTGAATATAAAGCCTAAAACTATAAAGTTCATAGAAGAAAATATAGGACCATCACTTCAGGCCTTAATACATGGCATTAACAGGATACAAACCATAACCATCAATGCACAAAACGCAACAGATAAGCTAGATAACTGGGATCTTCTAAAAATCAAACACCTATGCTCTTCAAAAGACTTCACCAAAAAAGTCAAGAGAACCTACAGACTGGGAAAAATTTTTTGACAGTACAAGTCAGACAAATGTCTAATCTCCGTAATCTACAAGAAAATCCAACAGCTCTACAACAAAAAGACAAATAATCCTATGAAAAAATGGGCAAAGGAAATGAACAGACACTTCACCAAAGAAGACATTCAAATGGCTAACAGACACATGAGGAAATGCTCACGATCACTAGCCATTAGAGAAATGAAAATTAAAACCACGGTGAGATACTATCTCAACCCAGCATTACTGGCACGAATCAAAAACACTGGAAATAACAAATGTTGGAGGGGCTGCGGGGAGATCGGAACTCTTATGCACTGCTAGTGGGAATGCAAAATGCTACAACCATTTTGGAAAATGATATGGCACTTCCTCAGAAAGCTAGAAATAGACATACCATTCGATCCAGCAATCCCACTCCTAGGAATATATCCTAGAGAAATAAGAGTCGTCACTCAAATAGACATATGCACACCTATGTTCATGGCAGCGTTGTTCACAATAGCAAAATGATGGAAACAACCTAGATGCCCATCAAGAGATGAATGGATAAACAAACTATGGTACATACACACAATGGAGTACTATGCAACGAGAAAGAACAACAATGAATCTGTGAACCATCTCATGGCATGGATGAAACTGGAGGACATTATGCTGAGTGAAATAAGTCAATCACAAAAGGACAAATATTGTCTGAGACCTCTATTGTAAAAACCCATAAAAAAGTTCACACACAAAATGTAACAATCTTTGTTGGTTACCAGGGATGGGATGGGTGGGGGGGAAATACTAAATAGGCAATAGATAAGTGCTATCTTGGGTGAAGGGTGAGACAGTACACAATACAGGGGAAACTAGCACAACCTGTACAAGGAAAGGTCATGGAAGCCCCATAGACACATCCAAACTCCCTGAGAGACTGAATTGCTGGGCGGAGGGCTGTGGGGACCATGTTCTTGGGGAACATCTAGCTCAATTGGCATGACACAGCTTATAAAGACAATGCTCTACATTCTACCTTGGTGAGTAGGGTCTGGGGTCTTAAAAGCCTGTGAGCGGCCATCTAAGATACTCCACTGGTCTCATCCCTTCGGGAGCAAGGGAGAAAGAAGAGAACAGGATGCAAGGAAAAGATTAGTCCGAAGGACTAATTGTCCACAGCTACCAAGGCCTCCACCAGACTGAGTCCAGTACAGCTAGATCGTGCCCGGCTATCACCACTGACTTCTCTGACCAGGATCACAACAGAGGGTTCTGGACAGAGCTGGAGAAGGATGTAGAGCATAATTCTAACTCACAAAAAAAAAAAAAAGAAAAAAAGAGCAGATTTACTGGCCTAAAGGAGACTGGAGAAACCTTAAGAGTATGGCCCCCAGACACCCTTTTAGTTCAGTGGTGAAGTTACCTCCGAGGTTCACTGTTCAGCCTGGGAGTGGACAGCCCTGTAAAACCAAATGAGACTAACAAGGTACAGGAGTCCAGTGACAAGGGCCAGAAGGCAGAAGGGGACAAGGAATCTGGTAATAGGGAACCCAAGGTTGAGTAAGGATATTGTTGATGTGTTGTGAGATTGTTAACCATTGTCATAGGGCACATTTGTAGTAGCTGTTAAATGAGAAACTATTTTGTTCTGTAAGCCTTCATCTTAAGTGAGAATAACAGCACAATTGGAAGAGCGTAGTCAATGTCACTGAACTGTGCGTATAGAAATTTTTGAAATGGTGTATCTTTGGCTACGTGCATTTTCACAAAAAAAAAAATGGTTGAGAAGTTAGAGGGTTAATATGTTGTGGGGTTGTTAACCAATGTCATAAAACAACATGTGTACTACTGTTTCATGAGAAACTATTTGTTCTGTAAGTCTTCACCTGAAGTACAATAAAATATAAAAACAAAGAAAAAAAAGAGTTTATTCCAAGGTTACTGAGAGATATAAACACAAAAATTTCACAGAAGGAAAAATATAAAGTAATATTCACATATCTACTTGTCCCATTACAAGATTCTTATGTCCAAAACATGGGCTCTGAAAGTTGGTTCATTATACATAGTGTCACCAGAGCTAACAAAGTAAATGAACCCCGGGGCATTGATGTGCAGAGCTGGAGAACTAAGCCCTGTGAACAAAGCACAGGCTATAGAGTCAGGGACAACAGGATTCAGCTCCTAGCACTGCACTGCACTAATTACCTGCATGTTCTTGGTTAGTTAATCACTCTTGCTGCTGTTTCCTCACCTGTAAATGGGAATAATACAACAATAATAACAATAATAATACCTACTCATAGATTCACTTTGAGAAGTAAATGAGCCCACAAAGTATGAAGCACAGTTTGTGGCCCCTAAACCAGTTGCCACTGAGTCAATTCCAACTCATAATGACCCCATGTGTGCAGACTAGAACTAAACTTCATAGGGATTTCATGACTCTGACTTTTCAGAAGCAGATTGTCAGGCCTTTCTTCCCAGTTGCCTCTGAGTGAGTTCAAACAGCCACCCCTTCAATTAGCAGCCAAGTGCTTAACCATTTGCACCACCCAGGGACTCCATACTAAATGCTAAATAACACTATTTTAAAAAACCAGACCAAATCCATTGCCATCAAGTCAATTCCAACTCATAGCAACCCTATAGAACAGACTAGAAATGTCCCATAGGGTTTCCAAGGAGCAGCTGGTAAGTCGAACCGCTGACCTTTAAAAGTATTTGTGTGACTCAGTTGATTATGTCAATAAAGCACATAACCACAAAGGAGAATCTTGTCAAACTGAGAAATGGCACAGATTTTATTGGGCAGCTTTACTTAACATGATAGACCAACAGATTGAGGTAAAAATAGTAAATGCTAAGAATGTTAGGACTATCTTTCAAAATGCTAATGAGTCTAGAAACATTACAACAAAAGTAAAAGAGCAATTTTCTTCTAGGGGCCTTACATGTTTGATTACATGCTGATTACTTGCTTGGCATGGGGGAGGAGGACAGGGCATGGCTCAGGCACAGAAGGTTGTGAGTCCTGTGGATTCCAGTCACATGACTGCATTCCCAGCAAGCTTCACCCCTGAGAGAGGACCAAAAATAAAACCCGTTGCCATCAAGTCAATTCTGACTCATAGTGACCCTAAAGGACAGAGTAGAACTGCCCTACAGAGTTTCCAAGGAGTGCATGGTGGACTCAAACTGCCAACCTTTTGGTTAACAGCCCTAGCTTTTAACCACTACTGACAGGAGAAATAAAATGTCTGTATATAGTGTATTTTTAAGAGATAAGAATAGGATCTTAATTAGTATGATTCATCAATGGTAAATTGTACATTCCTTCCAAAAATAATTATTTTACCTAGAATCTTCTGCTCCCTATACAGTCTAACAAAAATTCCAAGTATCTCAATAATAGATTTCAGGAAGCATAGTTTTTGTCAAAAATATTACTTTTGGGAACTTCAGGCAACATGGTGCTCTAGGCAGAAGCACCATGTCGTCCCTTCACAGCAAAGATCTGAAAAACTAAGCCAAACAGAGAAAATAGCAATCCTGAAACCCTGAAACATCAAATGAAGAGATAAAGAACTCAGCCAAGCACCAAACAGAGTGAGAAAACTGACAGAGAATGGAGAGCAAGGAGAGGTTCATGCAGAGGTCCCCTATCAGCTAACGCAGTGTGGATCCGCCATCCTGGACTCCAATCAGAGACCAGCAAATAGGGGCACAAGAAAGCGGCTTCATGGAGCTTCCAGCAGGAGATAGAACAACCGGTAATTGACAGTATATGCTTTCCAACCCCCCACCCTTCTTCACACCCCACTCGACCTCATCTGCTTCCCGAGGCCACTGTCTCTTGGCCAGGAAGCACCAGATGGTTGGATTCTACCCGCCCGCACTGACCGACTCTGTGGGTGCCATTTGTTGGCTGCTGGTGTTGCTTTTTTCTGCTTCTTTTGATTTCTTCCTTACATCTCACCATCTCCCCCTCCTTTTGCTCAAATACTTGGCTCCGTGTGCCATCTTTGCTTCTTCCTGGGGGGCTGCGGAGCTCCGTTCAATTGTGGAACTGCTTCCTGATCTGGGCTGCCCTGCTGGTGGGATCCCAGAGTTTTGTTTGTTTTGAATTGTTTGTTTTTTTTATTTTCCTTTCCTCGTGTTGGGAGCCCATTCTGGCCAGGCAGTGCTACACAGCTTGGGACCTACCCCCTCAGCTTGTGCAGACCACAGAGGGATCCCCGAGGACATTTCTTTTTTCTCTCGTGGATTGTTTGTTTGTTTTCTGTTTTTTGGGGGGGAGGGGATTCTCTTGTTCTTTTTTTTTAAATTTCTTTTGTTTTCTTTTCCCTCTTTTTCCCTTTTTGTCTTTTGTCGTTACTCAGTTTCTCATCTCTCTATATCTTCCTTCTCTTCCTGTCCTCTGAATACCTGGAGCTGAATTCCTCCAGGCCATCTAGCCAGGCTGTACTGCAACACCTGGGAACAACTTCCCCAGACCTCGTACCGCACCAGTGGAATCCCTGGGAGCTTTGCTGTTCTTTTTTCTTTCTAATTTTTATTTATTCATTCTTTTCTTCTTCTTCCCTTTTTTGTTTTTCTCCATTTCATAGTCTCTTATCTCTCCACTCCAATGGAAGCTCCCCTAGCACTCTTTTCTGTTTGTATGTTTTTGACTTTTGTTCCTCTCTCTTCTCTCCCATATCCATCTTAGCTCCACACATAACAGTCTCCCCCCTCCATTCTGCCTACCTGCACCATGTGCTTAACATCACACCACCAAGCACCACAGGCACGGCCTACCAGAACCTGCCCTGCTCAGATTACTGACCTGCCCTGGTGGCTGTAGTAAGTGCCACAAACAACCCATCCCAGCAACTCCTCTTCAGCTAGACCTACCCTGCTGTACCATATCTGAGGGACTGACCCTGCCAATTGGAGAAGGAGGCAAAAAGTATTGTGCCCACAGACGAGCAAACAACAAAGAACACACAGTCTGCCTGCTCAAACATAGCCAAATTTAAAAAAAAAAAAAAGACAAAAGAAACAAATCTACAATCAATAAATGAGAAAAATAGCTACTAAATGCCCCAAAGACAGCATACAATATCAAAACATTTTCAAAAACAGGACAGGATGGTTCCAATAGGTGTCCAAAATGAAACACCAGATGACATTCCAGTAAAGTAAAAGGCAATAGAACTACCTGATAGGGAATTCAAATCTCTAATACTCAGAATTATCCAAGAATTGAAGCAAAAAGCAGACAAAAATGAGGAAAAAATAGACAAATTCATGGAAAAGGCAGACAAAAAAATGGAAGTATTCGGGAAAATAATGCAGGAACAAAATGCCAAAATAAATTCACAACTAGAAATTATACAAAAACAACAATTAGAAATCCAAAAGATAAACAACAAGATTTCAGAAATGGACAGCGTCATAGAAGGACTGAGGAACAGATTTGAAATGGTGGAAGACAGGATCAGCAGAATTGAAGAAAAACACTTGGATGCAACTCAGTTTGAGGAAAAATCAGAAAAAAGAGTGAAGAAAAATGAAGACACTGAGAATTACGTGGGATACAATCAAAAGTAAAAATCTGTGAGTGATCAGAGTTCCAGAACAGGGGAAGAAAACAGAAGACACAGAGAGGATCATTGAAGAATTGCTGACAGAAAACTTCTCCAATATCATGAAAGATGAAAAGCTGACCATCCAAGAAGCTCAACGAACTCCATATAGGTTAGATCTTAAAAGAAAATCACCAAGGCCTATCATAACCACACTCACTAAAACCAAAGACAAACAAAGAATCCTGAGAGCAGCTCGTGAAAAACAAGAAGTTACATACAGAGGAGAAACAATAAGACTAAGCTTGGATTATTCAGCAGAAACCATGCAGGCAAGAAGGCAATGGGATGACATATATAAAACCTTGAAAGAAAAAAATTGCCAGCCAAGAATAATATATCCTGCAAAACTCTCGTTCAAATATGATGGCAAAATTAGGCCATTTCCAGATAAACAGAAATTAAGGGACTGTGTAAAAACCAAACCAAACTTACAAGACTGATTAAAGGAAGTCCTTCTATCTGAGAACAAACAATATCAGACCACAGGCTGAATATAGGACACAGGATTGTACTAGCCAGATACCAACCTAGGAAATGAACTCTTAAGGTCTATGCAAAACCAAAAGAATTACAACAGGGAACCAGAGAGGTTAATCTGTAAATGACAACAGCATCAGAACAATAAAAGAGGGAATAAATGGTGTAGGTATAGAACCTTCTAATGGAGAGGAAGTCAAACAATACCAAGTAATAATAGACTGGTTCAAATCTAGGAAGATAAGGGTAAATTTCATGGTAACCACAAAGAAAGTTAACAAACCTACTCATCAAAATAAAGAAGAAAAACATAAAGTCTCAGTAAAAACAAAACCTACAAAAACAAAAGAAATGAAAAAAAATCCACAAACAAAAGGAACTCAGCACATGAGAGTAAGAGGAACAAAACTGGAGGACATTATGCTGAGTGAAATAAGTCAATCCCAGAAGGAGAAATATTGTATGAGACCTGTACGATATAACTCATGTAAAAGTTTACACACGAAAAGAAAACAATCTTTGTTGGTTACCAAGGATGGAAGGAGTGGGGGGAGCTAAATATTAAGTGGTAACTTTGGTGAAGGGTAAGACAGTACATGTTACTGGGGAAGCCAGCACAACTTGTACAAGGAAAGGTCATGGAAGCTCCATAGACACATCCAAACTTCCCGAGGGACTGAATTGCTGAGTGGAGGGCTGTGGGGACGATGGCCTCGGGGAACATCTAGCTCAATTGGCATAACACAGTTTACAAAGACAATGTTTTACATTCTACCTTGGTGAGTGGCATCTGGGGTCTTAAAAGCCTGTGAGCGGCCATCTAAGATACTCCACTGTTCTCACCCCTTCGGAAGCAAGGGAGAATGAAGAGAACAAGATACAAGGAAAATATTAGTCCAAAGGACTAATGGACCACAGCTACCACGGCTTCCACCAGACTGAGTCCAGTACAGCTAGATGGTGCCCGGCTACCACCACTCACTGCTCTGACTGGGATCACAATAGAGGGTCCTAGACAGAGCTGGAAGAGGATGTAGAACATAATTTTAACTCACAAAAAAGGACCAGATTTACTGGCCTTACAGACTGGAGAAACCCCAAGAGTATGGCCCCCAAACACCCTTTTAGCTCAGAGGTGAAGCCCCTCCTGAAATTCACCATTCAGCAGGGGATTGGACAGCCTCATAAAACAAAACAGGACTAATGAGGCACAGCAGTCCAGGGATAAGGACTAGAAGGCAAAAGGGGACATGAAAGCTGGTGATAAGGAACCCAAGGTTGAGAAGGGACAGCGTGGACACGTCATGGGGTTGTTAACCATTGTCATTGGCTGATATGTGTACTGTTTAATGAGAAACTATTTGTTCTGCAAACCTTCATTTAATGTAAAAAAAAAATAATAATAATAATCTTTTTGAGATGAAATTGACAACAGCAACTCAAAAGGTTTGATGGGAAGCCTAGGGGACAGTGAGTTGAAGATAATGGTGATGGAATAATTTGGAAAAGGATAGTGAGAATAGAAGCACAACTGGAAGAATGTAATCAATGTCACTGAATTATACATGTAGAAACTTTCAAAATGGTGTAACTTTAGCTATGTATATTTTCACCAAAAAAAAGTTCCTTAAGGTCGAGAAGGGAGAGTGTTGACATGTCGTGGGGTTGTTAACCAATGTCTTAAAACAATATGTGTACTGACTGTTTAATGAGAAACTATTTATTCTGTAAACCTTCATCTAAAGTACAATAAAAAAAATTTTTTTTTAAAAAAAACGTCCTCAAGGTCAAAAAGGGAGAGTGTTGACATGTCATGGGGTGGTTAACCAATGTCATAAAACAATATGTGTACTGACTGTTTAATGAGAAACTATTTGTTATGTAAAACTTCATCTAAAGTACAATAAAAAAATTTATAAAAAAATAAAATAAAATAAAAAATATATTACTTTCATTTTTTGCTAACAAAAGACATCTAAAAAATTTTTCAGTGACCTTCTTGGTGTTAGTTGTCATTGAATCGGTTCTGACTCATAGCGACCCTACGTCCGACAGAATGAAACACTGCCCAGTCCCACACCATCCTCACAATTGTTGCCATGTTTGAGCTCAC
Organism: Dugong dugon; assembly: GCA_030035585.1. NCBI lineage: Eukaryota > Metazoa > Chordata > Mammalia > Sirenia > Dugongidae > Dugong > Dugong dugon. The sequence continues at coordinate 54,561,225 of CM057467.1, read as the reverse complement.
TGTTGCGGCCACTGTGTCAATCCATCTCATTGAGGTCTTCCTTTTTTTTTTTGCTCTCTACTTTACCAAGCATGATGTCCTTCTCCAGAGACTTGTCCCTCCTAATAACATGTCTAAAGTACGTGAGATTAAGTCTAGCCCTCCTCATTTCTAAGGAGCATTCTGGCTGTACTTCTTCCAAGACAGATTTGTACATTTTTATGGAAGTCCATGGTACATTCACTACGCTTCGCCAACACCATAATTCAAATACATCAATTCTTCTTCAGTCTTCCTTGTTCATTGTCCAGCTTTCTCACATATATATGAGGCAATTGAAAATATCATGATTTGGGTCAGGCACACCTTAGTCCTCAAGGTGACATCTTTTCTTTTTAACACTTTAAAGAGGTCTTTTGCAGCAGATTTGCCCAATGCAATGCGTCATTCGATTCCTTGCCTACTGCTTTTGTGGGTGTTCATTGTGGATTCAAGCAGAATGAAATCTTTTTGACATTTTCAATATTTTCTCCATTTACCATGATGTTGCTTGTTGGTCCAGTTGTGAGGATTTTTTTTCCCTTCATGTTGAGCTGTAATGCATACTGAAGGATGACCTTACAAATACTTCATAGAACAAGCCTCCAGGACGTTCAGGTCAAATTTTTCTAAGCACAGCGTTTTGAAAGGTGTTGTGGTGACAAACTTTACTTTCTTTCTTCATATGTTTTGGTCCCCCCTTCTAGTTTTTTTCTCTGTCTAGTAGTTTTGCTTTATTTTATTACTTTTATTACTTAAAGTGGTAGTACTTTTCCATATTTTCTGCATTGCTTAAAAATTACTAAAACCAACGCCCAGTTTGCCTGAAAAACTACATTTCTCATAATGCAATATCTAAGACATTTTTTCAGCAAGAAAAGTGAAACTTTTTATTAACATTAATTATTAATATCTATTAAAGATGGAGGAGCTTTGGTGACACAGTGGTTAAAGGCTCGGTGGCTAACCAAAAGATTGGCAGTTCAAACCACCAGCCACTCCCTGGAGAAAGATGTGGCAGTCTGCTTCTGTAAAGATTTAAATTAAAAAAACAAACCTATTGCCGTCTAGTCGAGTCATTCTGACTCACAGTGACCCTATAGGAACTGCCTCACAGGGTTTCCAAGGAGCAGCTGGTGGGTTCAAACTACTGACACTTTTTGGTTAGCAGTTGATCTCTTTAACCACTGCACCACCAGGGCTCGCTGTAAAGATTTATCACCTCGGAAATCCTATAGGGCAATTCTACCCTGTTCTATAGGGTCACTATGAGTCAGCATCAACAAGAGAACAGTGGGTTTGGTTTTGGTATTAATAGATGAATGGGAGAGACTTCAGAACATTAAGAGTTTAACTTCTGTGCATTTCAGTTTCCTCATCTGTAAAACAGGAATAAAATATAGCATACTTATATACCAGGAGCTATCCTAGGATCTTGAAATTATTTTATCCTCATATGTACCCTACGATATAGTAATAGTGTCACCACCATTTTACAAATGAGGCAGCAAAGAGATAACAATCACACACTTAGTAAACAGTATACTTTGGAGTATCAACAATAAAAAAATCCAAAGGCCATGCTGTATTTCTAGGAACAAAAACCTTTCATGAAGAAGAAAAACTGTTTTACATCTCTAGAATTAGGCATTTCAAATGCTTGCATTCTCTAATTTAAGAAAAACTCCTAGTAGAAATCAACATTGTTTTTCATAACTCTATAATATTCTCCAGGGTTTAGAAAGAATCTGAGATGGAAATGAGTACTGACATAAGGATTTGTGACAGGATCAGTGTGTAATTATGTTTTTTTGTATAAATTCTCCTGTGGAAAACTGCATTTAAATCCTCCTAAGAGACTCAGCTCCAGCTTTTGGATGATTGGTGATAAGTCACATTAGGAAGAGAAAGGAATTAGTAAGGAGACACCACATGCAGTGGAAGCATCTTTCCAAGGGATGCCCTGCTTCAGCTAACGTGGCAGGAAGCCTGAGGTCAAGAGGAGAATCCTATCACTTCTTCCCTCTTTACTGATGATGAGACCAGTCAAGTGTATGCTTGTAAGAATAATTCATCTCTTTACAGAATGTTTATATATTTATTTGTTCAAGATGAGAGTGGATGGCATGTTGAAGATGATCTTTACACCCACATCCACTCAATCTCCATCAGAACTATCTTCTACTTCAGAGGGTAGTAGTTTGAAAAACGTAAGTAATAATCGGTTCAGTTTTCAATCGGAAGTGCAAAATAACACAGCAATTAAGGGTGCCTTGAGTGTTGCTATGATTGACGCTGAAATCTATGCTACCAGTATCGCAAATACCAGCAGGATAATCATGGCGGACACTTTCAGGGGAGATTCCAGATTAAGACAAACTAGGAGAAAGGCCTGGTGATCTATGTCCAAAAACTTAGCCAATGTAAACCTTATGGATCAAAACAGAATATTTTCCAGTATAATGCCAGATGAACCCTATAGGTTGGAAGGATCATGAAGACAGTGAAGGACAAGACAATCTTTCGTCTGTTATACATAAGGGTACCATAAATCAGAACCAACTCAACGACAGCTAATATCAATAACAACAAACATAACAGTAACAGCAATAATAATAGTAACAGCTCAGGGACCCACATTATGCAGTTCCAAACTCACCATCCACTGTGATAGTTCACAGAGTAAATGGTGCCCTCTGGAGGTATGCAGCGACAGGGCTCTAGTGTCAGACACGGCTGTAATCACTTTTTACACGCTAACTCCTTTAATCCTCTAAACAAGCCTATGAAGAAAAGATGACTGTGTCCCCATTTTACAAATTAAAAAGAAGCTAAGTCACTTTATAGAGTAGGTGGTGGAGCCATGCATGATTCAAAGCAGGTTTCTGGTCTTAGAATCTTTTACAACCACAGCATTCTGCTCTCTCTAAGAAGATGAGGAAAGCAGGATCTAAAGAGTAGGAAGTAGATTTAACAGTATGATCCAAGATGGAGTAAGCCCATTACAGCCTATTTTCCTCACTGATTACGACTAAAAACTCAGAACACATTACAAAAAATTAACTACTTGAGGATTCTGAAAAATAAACAATAACTATAGCAGGAGGATTGGGAAGAAAAGACAAAACAAGAAAAAAACTGTACGGTGGGTGAGTTTCTAAATTTGTTTTTCTATTTTGTCTGTTAGGTTTGAACAGAATGAGACCCCGGTTGTGGGACGGTACAACAGCTGCAGACAGCAAATTATATACGACAAAATCCTACTTTCTGGCCAGAGGACCAGGAAAACAAGCCTCTGGAAGCTGGAGAATGGTGTATGTGGAGGGAGAGGAGGATGGAAACCACATTTTGTTTTCCTTTTCTCCTTCTCCATGTCCTGCCCCAATGGCAGCCCCAGTCACCAAGCTTCACAGCCACTGCAGCGACGGGCATCTGAAACCTTAAGAGAAAACCCATTGGTCTGGCTAGAGAAACTTGGAAAATAAGCTTTTATGATATACCTAGTGTGAGTAGAGGTCCTGTTATTTTGTCTCTTTTTTCTCCACCTCATTTGTGTGACAGAACAGAAGAATAAAACCGGATGGGAGAAGTGGATAAAAGATTCCCTGTATGCTAAAAGAAGGGAAATTCTGCAAAGGACAGGGCTGAAGGGAGGATCCCCTAATTCTGTGTATAAACCAACACAAGTTCCTGGCTTATCCCCAAGCTGTGAGTGCATGAAATAGACAGAAAGAAGCAAAGCTAAGGCTCTGAAAACTTAAACTATTATAAAAAACCACCACCCAAGTCCCAAACTTCCCCTTAATGGGTATATGCATACAACAGACCAAAAACAGCAGAGCAAAAGCTTTGAAAACCATACAAACATTGAAGGCCAGATAGCACTTGCAGTCTGAACCCGAGATTATTGCCTGCTAAAACAAAACAATGACAATAAAAATTAATATTTTTAAGAGATTTTAATAAGATCCAAAATCTAATAGGCAATCTTCAAAATTTTTAGAATGCAATACAAAATTATTTGACTATAAGGAATCAGAAATATGTAACTAATTCAAAAAGATGATTAACGGTTGCTAATTTCAAGATAATCTTGATAAGACTTTAAATCAGCTATTAAAACCATACTCCATGAAGTAAAGGCGAATGCTCTAGAAATGAATAAGTAAACGAAAGTTCTTAGTAGAGAAATAAAACCTATTTTAAAAAATGGAAAATTTGGAACTGAAAAATGCACAGTCTGAAATTTAAAAAAAAAATTCACTGGGTGAGCTCAATAGAAGAATGTCAAAGATAGAGAAATTCAGTGATTTGAAGATAGATTACTAGAAATAATTCAATATGAAAGTCAGTGAGAAAAAAATATATTTTATAAAAGAAAGAACACAGCTTGAAGAACTATGGGACAATACCGACATTCATGTTGTTGAAATTGTAGAAAAGGAAAAGATAGAGATTTGGGCATTAAAAAAGAAATGCAGAAATAGTAGATGAACACTTTTCAGATTTGGTAAATGATATAAATTTGGAGATTTTTGAAGTGCATTAAATGTCAAACAGGATGAACTCAAAGAAAACTGTGATAAGACACATCATAATTTAGTTATTGAAAAGAAATAGTGACAATAAATGACAATGAAGACAACTAGAGAAAGACAACATATTACAGTATGGAAATAAGTATTCAAATATCTGAACTACTCATCAGAAGCCATGGAATCCAGAAGGCAGTGAAACACCTTTAAAGTGAAAAAAGAAAAATGTAAACCTAGAATTTTATACTCAATATGAAGATACATCAGGAATGAAAGACAAAAAAAAAAAACTCCCAGACAAAGGAAAGCTAAGAGAATTTGTTGCTGGAAGATTTTTTTATGGATTTTTTTTTTTTTTTCACGTAGAAGGTTAATGATACCAGAGGGAAATTTGAAACTTCAGAAATGAAGGAAAAGCAACAGAAACGGTAAATACGTAGTAAAAATGCAACAGAATTTTTTGACTCAGAGCAACCCTGTGTGACAGAGTAGAATTGCCCCACTGGGTTTTCTAGACTGTGATCTTTTTGAGAGCAGATAGCCAGGTTTTTCTCCGGGGAGCCACTGGGTGGGTTTGAACTGCCACCCTTTAGGTTAGCAGTTGAATGCTTAACCATTGCACCTTCACTGGTGTTTAACTCATGCCCACCTGATGAAGTAATCCTGTTTGTTTGTCTAATTCAGATGTGAGCAGTCCCAGCTTATGTCCTCTGTGCTTCCCTGAGCCAGTTGTAAAGCAAGGCTCATTACAGCTCCCATTGTTCAGAAAGAGCTCACATCCCTAAAAACAATTAATGAGCCTCTTAGATGTTATTGAAGACAGAATTCATAAGGGAGAGAGGCAGACATGTGACATAGTACATCCAGTCACATACAGTTTCTTAAATATTCATTCTACTTGTCTTCTCTCCCAAGTTTCCCTGGCCTCAATTCAAACTTGAATGGTTCCTTCTTGTTCTATCCCTACTAGCAGCCCCAAGCAACCCTTAAACCAGCATTCATAGCTATAGAATCTTCCTCCAGGGTTTCTTCTCTTCCCATATTCTCCTCCAACACAGAATACAGCACCTAAACAATGTGAATACATTTGGAATAGAACTTCTCACACAGGACTTACATTGTTGATGTCTGTCTATCTTCCCCACTATGCTAAATGTCTTTAACAAATTTTCCTTTTGAATCTCCGGGGCCTATTAAAATTATTGCTATCTAGTAAGTATTCAAAAATTTTTTTAATGAAACTGTAAGTTTTTATAAAAGAAAAAAAGTTCTACCTGAAACCTATTTTGTAATTACCCTGGACATTTCTCAGAAAGGGGTAGGGAGATGCTACCAGGAATCTACTCGCCTGAAGCACTGAGGAGGAACTTGGATTGAAGGATATTGTTCTTCAAGTTGTCATCACAGGTAAAGCAAGAGGTTGTTCCACAGTCAAATGAGAGAAGAGGACCTGGTCCACAATTACCCATGAGTACTTTATATACACCTCTAGGCATACCCAGATTATTTTCTGGAAGTTGCAGATGTGGTTTAGGTAAGAGAAGGTCCGGGGGAATTCTATTTCTCTTTTTAAGATAATTATTATCATCCTATTTAAATATATATATATATTATTGTGTTTTTGGTGAAAGTTTACATAGAAAATTAGGTTCCCATTTAACAATTTCTGTACATATTATTCAGTGACATGGATTACATTTTCCACATTGTGTTGCCATTCTCATTATTTCATTTCCATTAATCTACCTTCCCTGCCCCCCTGAGCTTCTCATCTTTGCTCTCCAGTAAATGTTGACCATTTGGTCTTATATAGATGATTTTTATTTATCTTTTTTTTTTTTTAATGGAGTGTAGTTCCCATGGGTGCTATTGTTTATTTTATCAGCCATTCTGTTATGTAACTGAAATTTGACCTCCAGGAGTGGTTTCAGCCCAGAGTTTAAAGGATATCTCAGGGCAATATTCTTGGGGGTTCCTTTAAGTATCTACCAATCCAGTAAGTCTGGTCTTTTTTTAAAATTAGAGTTTTGTTCTACAGTTTTCTCCCATTCTATCCAGGACCATCTATTGTGTCTGTGTTCAGAATGGTCAGTAATGGTAGCCCAGCACCATCTAGCTCTTATGGTCTCAGGACAGAAGAGGCCATGGTTTGTGTAGGCAATTCGTCCTGTAGACTGGTTTTTTCTCTGAGCCTTGATTTCCTTCTATCTCTTTTTCTCTGGACAAGTAGAGACCAATAGTTGTCATCACCATATTTTTCCTTCCAAAAATTTCAAGTTACTTGCATTATCAAAGGATTCAGAGAGAAGGAAACTAAGGTCTATATACTAAGTACTTTACAAAACTTATTGTGGACTTTCTGCTTTCTTTTATACTCTGTACCCAATCTATAAGCAAATACTACCAGCTGTAAGTCTAAATATAACCAGAATCCAACAACAGATCAGAGCCACCACTTGTTTCAAGTCATCATCATCTAGTGTTGTCCTTGTTGGATGCCATTGAGTCGATTCTGACTCACGGAGACCTCATGTGACAGAGCTGAAAGGCCCCATGAGGTTTTCTTGGCTGTAATCTTCATGGAAGCAGATTGCCAGATTTCTTCTCCTGTGGAACCACTAGCTGGGTTCGAATAGCCAAACTTTTGGTTAGCAACCAGGTGCTTAACCATAGCAGCACCAGAGTTCCTTTAGGATCTGGTACCTGGATTAATATAATAAATAACGTCTGAACTTTTTGCATTCACTCTCCCTGCTTTGACTCTGCCGTTCTAAGACCTGAGGCTACTTCTATAATCACTAGAAGACTTCTGCAATCTGCAAAGACTTCTATAATCAGTCAGCTCTGCATAGAGCACCCAGAGTAATCCTTTAAAACGTAAGTCAGATCAGGTTCCTTTCCCTGCTCAAAAACCTCCAATGCCTTCCCATTGCGTTTGAAATAAAATCTATGACTCTTATCATGGTCTATGAGGCTTCACGTGGTAGGACCTCAAATCAATCTCATGTCTCTTTCCAGCCCTGCTGGCCTCTTTGCTGTTGGTCCTTCATGTCCCAAACTCACAGCCCTTGCTCTGCTTGGACTTCTCTTCCCCTATGTATTATCCTGATTGGCTCACTTGCTTCAGAATGCAAGTGTCTGCTTCAGTATCACCTCCCAGAGATGCCCTTCCTGACCACGCTATCTAAGAAAGTGGCCCCCCATCACTCTCTGGCCCATTTTACTGGGCTTTATTTTTCTTGATAACACTCATTACTACCTAACATTATACTATAGAACTATCTGTTGTTTCCTCCACTAGAATATCAACTCCATGAGGGCAGGAATTTTTCTTCATTTACTGTTGTATCCCTAGCTCCTAGGACAGTGCACACACACAGTAAGCAGATGATAAATATTATTCAGTTGATTAATTAATTCATCTTGTTTTAACCTCACCAAAAAAAAGTTCAATTTCACTGATAAGAAAACCATTTCTAGAAGGTGGAATAACTTCTGAAGGTCACCAGCTTAAAAGTTCAATCAAAGATTTAAACTCAAATCTCCTTGATTGCAAACCCATCATTTTGGGAAATATTTGCACTTCATAATAAATGTTCATAAAATTATCCATGTGAATACATTATCTGTCATCAGAATTCATTTTTTCTCACATGAAAAATCCATTGTATGATTATTTTATTATCGGCTGTGAATATAGTTCCTCATGTTTAATAACTACTGATAACCATAACCATTCTGTTTGAAAAGTTACAGTCTAGTCTACAGCTCTCTTAAAGATGACACTCACATATTAATAATATTCTTTACAATTTCATCTATATATTCCTATGTTTCAACACCCAATGGAAGATATAGAAATAAAATCAAGCAAGTTTTTTCCTTAAATATTCTAAAAAGGAAGATAAGGCAGGTGTATAAATATCTGTAAAACAAGCTAAATGGGACATTTTTGTACTTATACCCCCTTGTATAAGAGCTAAGTTATTCTAAAGTATTTCTATGACCTTCACATGTATACTTCATTTATCAAAATGTACCAGAAACCATTTTATTTTACCTGATTTCAAGATTTTCTTCACTCAAAATAGGAATTGTGCTATGAGATTTAAACATATGTCTTCTAAAAAAAAGGTAGGTTTTTGTAATTAGAACAAACACATTCCCTTTTTATTCCTATTTTTACACCTTTAGGACCCTGTAGTATAAATCTGCAGATATTTATGCCCCCACCCGAAGCATTTCATGTATAAAACTATGGAGCACCACAACATCACAAGTTGTGTCTGCCATTTAATTTTTAAATATGATATAAAGGATGTCATGTAAAACGTTATTCTAAAGAGCCTAATTTTTCAAGAAATCTAATGATTAAACTATTATTTTCTGCTCGCCCACAAGATATTGGAATTGCAGTTAACATGAACGCAACAATGCATAACCAATAACTAATATATACAAGATCTTCCAGTGGAATTACTATGTTATTCTGTCCCACAACTTTCATAAGCAAATTTAACACCAGCTATTCAAATAGCATTGGCACAATTTTTCTTTTATGTATGTATTCCTCTGAATTTAGAAATATAAATTCATGAAAAGTGTATCTGTATCACAGATATACTTTGTAGTGAATAATAAATTCTGTTAAGAAAATAAATTGTCCAAAGTCAAAACATGACTTGTTTTAAGACTAAATGTTGGACTTTAGATCCTTGATTCACATATTCTCAGAGTCTATTTCAAATGGACCTTAAGGTAGTGCAGGGCAGGGCCAAGTGGACAGGGTTTATAGCAGAAAGACCTGTATTTGAGTTCCATGATCTGGCAACTCCAATAACTTGCAAGATCAGAGCAAAAGACTGCCTTGTGAGAGTGGTGAGATACCAGTTCTTCTGCATAACATCAGTAGGGGTTTTCTGCTGGTGTTCAACATCCATCACATCCTAATCGATAAAGTTGCCACTAGTATGGAAACCGTGGTGGCATAGTGGTTAAGAGCTACGGCTAACCAAAAGGTCAGCAGTTTAAATCCTCCAGGTGCTCCTTGGAAACCCTATGGGACAGCTCTACTCTGTCCCGTAGGGTCCCTATGAGTAGGAATCGACTCGACAGCTATGGCTTTAGTTTTTTTTGGTTTTAGTATGGGCCTTGGAGAAATCACAGTGAACCCAGTAAGAGCCATTCCATGACACTAACAAAATTGTTGCTGTTGTTGTTGTGAGGTGCTGTCTAGTCCATTCCAACTCATAGCAACCCTATGTACAACAGAATGAAACACTGGCTGGTCCTACCCTATCCTCATAATTGTTATTATGTTTGAGCACATTGTTGCAGTCACTGTGTCAGTCTATCTCACTGAGGGTCTTCCTCTGTTTCACTGATCCTCTACCAAGCATGACCTCATTCTCCAGGGACTGGTCCCTCCTGATAACATGTGCAATGTACATGAGACAAAGTCTTGCTATCCTTGCTTCTAAAGAGCATTCTGGCTGTACTTCTTCCAAGATAAATTTGTTTATTCTTCTGGCAGTCCATGGTATATTCAGTATTCTTCACCAATACTATAATTCAAAGGCACCAATTCTTCTCCAGTATTCCTTATTCATTGTCTGGCTTTCACATGCATATGAGGTGATTGAAAATACCATGGCTTGGGTCAGGCATACCTTAGTGCTCAAAGACGTCTTCCCTTTTGAATACTTTAAAGAGGTCTTTTGTAGCAGATTTGCCCAATGCAATACGTCATTTGCTTTATTGACTGCTGCTTCCATGGACGTTGATTGTGGATCCAAGTAAAATGAAATCCTTGACAACTTCAATATTTTCTCCGTTTATCATGATGTTGCTTATTGGTCCAGTTGTGAGGATTTCTGTTTTCTTTATGTTGAAGTGTAATCCATACTGAAGGTTGTGGTCTTTGATCTTCATCAGTAAGTGCTTCAAGTCCTCTTCACTTTCAGCAATCAAGATCATGTCATCTGTGTATCACAGTCTTCCTCTAATCCTACAAATCCATTCCTCTTCACATAGTCCAGCTTCTTAGATTGTTTGCTTGGCATATGGATTGAAAAAGTATGGTGAAAGGATACAACCCTGACATACACCTTTCCTGACTTTAAACCACGCAGTATCCCTTTGTTCTGTTTGAACGACTGCCTCTTGGTCTATGTATAGGTTCCTCATGAGCACAATTAAGTGTTCTAGAATTCCCATCCTTTGCAATGTTATCTATAATTTGGTTTGATCCACACAGTCAAGTGCCTCTGCATAGTCAACAAAACACAGACAAACATCTTTCTGGAATTCTCTCTGCTTTCAGCAAAGATCCATCTCTCATCAGCAATGATATCCTTCGTTCCATGTCCTCTTCTGAACTCGGCTTGAAATTCTTGCAGTTCCCTGTCAAGATACAGCTGCAACCACTTTTGAATGATCTTCAGCAAAATTTTACTTTTGTGTGATATTAATGATACTGTTCTATAATTTCTGAATTCTGTTGGATTATTTTTCTTTGGAATGGGCATAAATATGGATCTCTTCCAGTCGTTTAGCTAGGTAGCTGTCTTCCAAATTTCTTGGTATACACAAGTGAGCACCTCCAGCACTGCTTCTGTTTGTTGAAACATCTTAGTTGTTATCCTGTCAATTCCTGGAGCCTTGTGTTTCATTAATGCCTTCAGTGCAGCTTGGATTTCTTCCTTCAGTACCATAGGTTCTTGATCACATGTTACCTCCTGAAATGGTTGAACATTGACCAATTCTTTTTGGTACAGTGACTCTGTGTATTCCTTCCATCTTCTTTTGATGCTTCCTGCCTCATTCAGTATTTTACCCATAGAATCCTTCAAAATTGTAATTCGAAGCTTAAATTTCTTCTTCAGTTCTTTCAGCTTGAGAAATGCTGAGCATGTTCTTCCCTTTTAGCTTTCTAATGTGAGATTTTTGCACGTTTCTTTATAATACTTTACTTTGTCTTCTTGAGCCACCGTTTGAAATCTTCCGTTCAGTATTTCACTTCATCATTTCTTCCGTTTGCTTTAGCTACTTTACACTCAGGAGCAAGTTTCAGAGTCTCTTCTGACATCCAATTTGGTCTTTTCTTTCTTTCCTGTCTCTAATAACCTTTTGCTGTCTTCATATATGATGCCCTTATTGTCATCTCACAATTCATTTGGTCTTTGCTCATTTGTGTTTAATGCACCAAATCTATTCTTGAGATAGAGTTTAAATTCAGGTGGGATATACTTGGACTTGTTTTAATTTTCTTCAGCTTCAACTTGAACTTCCATATGAGCAATTGAGGGTCTGTTCTGCAGTCTGCTCCTTGCCTTGTTCTGACTGATGATATTGAGCTTCTCAGTCTTCTCTCTCCACAGTTATAGTCAATTTGATTCCTGTGTATTCCATCTGGTGAGCTCCACATGTATAGTTGCCATTTATATTGTTGAAAAAATGTATCTGCAATGAAGAAGTTGTGCAAAATTCTATCATGCAATCTCCAACATTGTTTCTATCACCAAGGCCATATTTTCCAATTACTGATCCTTCTTCTTGGTTTCCAACCTTTGCATTCCAATCACCAGTAATTATCAATGCATCTTCAATCAATTTCAGGCTGCAGAAGTTGGTAAAAATCTTCAATTTCTTCATCTTTGGCCTTAGTGGTTGGTGCATAAATTTGAATAATAGTCATAGTAACTATCTTCCTTGTAGGCATATGGATATTATCCTATCACTGACAACATTGTACTTCAGGATAGATCTTAAAATGTTCTTTTTGACGATGAATGTGATATTTCTCTTCAATTTGTCATCCCCAGCATAATAGACCATATGATTGTCCCATTCAAAATGCTGATACCAGTCATTTCAGCTCACTAATGCCTAGGATATCGATTTTACGCATTCCATTTCATTTTTGATGATTTCCAATTTTCCTACATTTATACTTTGTACATTCAATATTTCAATTATTAATGGATGTTTTCAGCTGTTTCCTCTTATTTTGAGTCATGCCATATCAGTAAATGAAGGTTCTGAAACCTTGACTCCACCCACATCATTACGGTCGACTTTACTTTGAGGAGGCAGATCTTCCCCCGTTTGTGCTTTGAGTGCCTTCCAACCTGAGTGGCTCATCTTCCAGCATTATATCAGACAATGTTCCACTGTTATTCATGAGGTTTTCACTGGCCATTTTTTTTGAAAGTAGATTGTCAGGTCCTTCTTCCTAGTCTGTCTTAGTCAAAGCTCCACTGAAACTTATCCTCAGTGAGTGATCCTGCTGATATTTGAAATACCGTTTTCATAGCTTCCAGCATCACAGCAATGTGAAGCCACCATAGTACAACACAGTGACATAGGAGTGGTGGCTAAGAAAATTACAGGTGCCAAATTGGAAAGCAGTAGATTCCTCGATGTTTTTTATGTGTCAGTGTAGCAGAAAACATGCCTTCAGAGGCTACTGTAGTTCAGAAATCTTTATGAGTAAATACAACATATAAACATGCACACACAGTATTTTTAATATGCAAGAGGTAGGAGGTTCACAACAATGGCAATTTCATGGCAATGCAGAAAGAATTTCATCTGGGTAACTCAGTTTTACTGACTACCCAGACATTAAATCAAGGTGATGATAAATTAATCACAGTCCATGTCTGCTCTTGGCTTCTGTCTCAGAAGCTAGATTTATGCAGCACACTAGGAAAAGAGTCTTCTCTCAGAGGGTGACTCATGTTAGCCAGATCCACTTGTACTGACATATAAAAATCAATTTATTTGTGTAAAATAAGAACCACCATATCTAAAGAGAACAGACACATGTAGATAGATCCTGGCCATTACAACCTCTTCTAGAAGGCAAGTTACACAGGAAGCCAAATTACTACCAAATGTCAGTTTTTTAATTGCTACAGACACTTCAAACTGTCAAGCTGACCAAATGCAAAAATTTCTTAGCAAATTTTTTCTCCACACAAGCAAGCCACACGAAAAATCAATTAATATAATCAGAAATGTGCTTGTATATCATGACCTTGAAACAAAGGATTCAGTTTACAGTTTTAACGCCTACTGACTCTAGCTAGGGTAGTCTGATGCACCTTCCTCTGGAATCAGGCAGATGGTATATTGGGAAGTGTGTCTTCTCCCCGGACTATGCTTGGGAGAATAGAGCCTCAACTGTTAGTTATACCTTCCTCTTCAAAGCTCTCCCTCTAATATTTACGGATAGTTTTTAGTCCATCTACTCCAAGTCATTGCCTTGACTGTGGCAACTTCAGGTTAAATGTTCCTCCCAGCTGCTTTCTTCTACACTAGAGTTCAAGAACTGAAATTCCCTTTCAAAGTGATACTTCAATATCCTGAGGATTTGGGACGGCAATAAGCCAGGTCTCATTTAGTTTTATGGCTTTGTTTCTCACTTCTTTCTGCAAAACAATACTATTTAAATTTGTGTGAGTGTATCAACCTACTTTTCCCCTAGCCCTGTTTTCTTGTCCTTTATTTCACTCTAATTCTTCCCAGCTGTGCTGGTCTCCCATCATGACTTTTAGAAAACCCCACATCTCTTGTCCAGGATCCATTGCTCACCCCCGCTTTAGCAGTGTGTTTCTTTAAGTCTTTTTTTCTACCTAGAGCACAGTAAACAATCCAGTCTAGTGAGAGATCTGTTGCTCTAAGACATAATACATTTTTATACCCCTTAGACCCATTGCCAGTGAGTCGATTTTGACTCATAGAAACCCTAAAGGACAGAGTAGAACTGCCCCATAGGGTTTCCAAGGAGCTGCTGGTGGATTCCAACTGTTGACCTTTTGGTTAGCAGCAAAACACTTAAGTGTTTAACACTTAAGGAACTCTGGTGGCTCAGTGGTTAAGCAGGAGGCTGCTAACTGAAAAGTAGGCAGTTGGAACCCACCACCAGCTCCAGCAGAAAGATGCAGCAGTCTGCTTCCCTAAAGACTGACAGGTTTGGAAACCCTATAGGGCAGTTCTGCTCTGTCCTATAGGGTCACTATGAGTTGGAATCCACTCAAAGACAATGAGTTTAGTTTTCGGTTTTTAACACCTCCTTAATTCTCCTTTTTTGTGTTGCTTATTTTCATGCAGAATCTTTCCCTTATGATTGACACATTCTTTCTTTAGATATGTTAATACCTGAAAGCTTGTAATAGTCTAGCTCAGCTGGCTTGGAAATCATTTTCTTTCAGAGGACTCTCGGGGAAAATACGAAAAACAAAAACTTTTTGCCTTTGAGTGGATTCCAACTCATAGAGACCCTATAAGACAGAGTAGAACTGCCCCATAGAGTTTCCAAGGAGTGGCTGTGGATTTAAACTGCCAGCCTTTTGGTTAGCAGCCGAGCTCTTAATCACTGAATTACCAGGGCTCCATAAGTATTGCTCATGTTGCAAAGGTATTTTGGGACATTTCCCTATTACTTCAGCTTATCACCTACTTTTGCATTAGAACATCTCTTATTATTTAAATTCTGTTAAAACAAAAATCATATTAAGCCAATAATAGACATTGATTGAAGTTTATTTAATATACAATTTACAAATCGAAGTAACATTTCAACTAAAAAGCCAAAAATGTTTCGAAGATGAGAGTACCTAGACTTAACTCTTATACCAAATCTTATCCTCATTGCCATGAGATAAAAAAAGAGTGGGAACAGAATTGATAAATAAATTTGTGGTCAGGAAGGAGTTTCATACAGCATCGTCTTGACAAACAGTTGAAATAATTACCAGTTTACCCTAAACAGCTCCCAGTCTAACCCTTGGAACCTGTTTCCAGAAACTGACTGAATTCTTCAGAAAAGAGCACAATGCCCAAGGCAAATAGTCCTACTAGTTTATCTAGACCACTGTTTGACTCAAAAGTGGCTTTTAGAAACCAGTTTTTTCAAGGCTCAAGGTTCAAAAAGACACCTAAGGGCAATGTCCAACTTCCTTGGAGAATTAAAATGGTTTCTCATTTCTTAAATGTAACTATATTCAGTAAGAGCATGGATTGTAGAGCCAGAATAACAATTTTTCCACTTACTTGCTGTGTGGCCTTGGACAAGATATTTTGGTCTTTTTGCACCTCAATTACTTTAGCTGTAAAATAGGGATAAAAATAAAACCCACAAGATCAGGTTGCTGTGAGAGTAATATAGTTAACATATGTAAACCAATTGGAACAGTGCTTACTATATTAAGTATTACTTATTCAGTTTCTACTATGAGCTGGACACGAGGAATACAATGGTGGAAAAGAGACATACGCTTCCCATATGAACTTTATATTCTACGTAGAGAGGCAAAATGGCAGATAAGTAAAATAATTGCACGCTACAATGTGGCTTATGAATGAGACCCCAGCCTCTGGGCACCATTACCAACCCCTAACTTTATGTAGAGTAGCATGAGCCACCTCCCCTTCTGACTGGTTTCTCCAGGTGTCTTTTAGGCAATCGGCCAACATCCTGCCCAAGATAAGAAAAACAAGAGGCTGGGGTCTGCAGACCACAGAACCAGTTAAGACCAAATCTAGCCCACCTGTCATGTACAGAACCATCAACCCCGTCCTCTGGGTGACCCTGGAACTTTTCTCCTGCTGGATGGAACCAAACTTTAGCAGCCCAAGGTTGGGGGAAGACTTTCAGAAGCAAGGGGTCTGAGCCTAAGATCCGGTTTAAGAGACCCCTCTTTAGGACTGAGCAAGCACAGATGGCAGAACCACCCCAGGAACATCTTTTTCAGGCCAGACCAATCCACAAACTTGCTGCTTTCCACCAGGACCCTTTCCCTAATAAATACTGTTTCAGCCATTGTCAGGAGGCCATCTTGGAGATGCAAGTCCTGGTGTGCTTCTTTGCTTGGCCAACCAAATAAAGCTTTTTCTTTCGCTTTCACCTGTTTTGTGTCTCTATGGCCTCCCCAAGCCAACCTATAACAGTCTGGTTACATGAAGGACAGAGGAAAAGGAGCTATGATAGAAAATAATGAAGGAGAATTTGTTTAGATAAAGTAGTCAGGAAAGTCTTTCTTGAGGTAAAAACATGCAAGAAAGTGAAGGATTATCCATTCGGAGAATGGAGGGAAGAAAATTGTTGGTAGCGGTGAGAAACTGAATATATAAACAGACAGTGACCGAACCATATATTAAACTATAACTCTATCCCACAACCTGCAGCGATTCATCCAGGAAGCTGAGAAACGGTTTTAATTCTCCTAGGATCCCGATTACTGGGTCCATGGAGTTGAGGTGACCCATTCAGGCCATCTGCCCTGAGGTATCCTTTTGAACCTTGACCCTTTAAGGAACAATTTTCCTAAAGTCACCTTCAAGTCAAACAATAGCCTTGTACACAGCTTAGGAGAAATTTTTTGCCTTAGGCATTGGGCTTTTAGAGAATTATCTATGCGCAGCCAGTTTCAAGGAGCAGGAACACCAGGTCTGACTAGAAAATGCATGGCATGTCCTTATTGACTCTGTTTCTACAACCTACAGACCCTGGAACCCTCCCTGCATGACCTGATGCTATCTTCTAAGAAATTAACATGGCAGTGACCTATATAGCTAGTTTTCACTGTCCCCTCTTCTGAGTGCCTTCGTGACACTTTCCAGGTTGATGCTGCCCAATTTGAATTGTATCTACTCACAAGAAATACATTCTGTGAACACTAAATTTGGTGTTTCACTGCACACTTAGGTTTTTGACAGAGCCAAACCATAATCTCTGGAGCAATCATCTCAAAACAGCCAGAATTTGAATAATAACTGACATCTTTTCTAATATTTGCCCATCATACCCTTCCTACACTGACTTAATTCCCACCCCAGGCTGCTGCTATTTAGGATCAATCAGAGAAAGACAAATATGTTCCCCTAACTAATTATGTAGAAAGTCCCTTCTTCTAGTTAGCCTGCCTCCAGCTTCCCCATGCCAACAGCTTCCAATCAGGGCATATCTGAAGCCTTCCCTTTTCTCCACTATAAAGCTTTCTCACTCCTCTGCCTGCCTTTGAGACTCTGCCAAATGCAAGTGATGGTGGTTGATTCCCTTGCTATCAAAAGCTTTGAATAAGTACCTTTTGCTTGTTCTCATTTGGGTGGTTTTCATTTATTTCCACAGAGAAAATAGCAGCACAAAGGACTTCAAGTGATGAAGAGCTTGGTATATGAGAAACTCAAAAATGACGAGGTGCTATGAAAGATGGAATACTTCATGTAACATTGTTTTAGAAAGTCAGTCATCTGCAAATGTTGACGCCAAATTTTCTATTAGATGCATGAGGTTTGCAGCTCAGTGCCTGATACCCAGTAGTTTCTTCTGTTGGTTCTTATAACTCAAGGTAGAAGCTAGAAAATTCTCAAATGGAGAACCAAAGGAAAGTGCTATAGAATTACAGTGGAGAAAGAAATTAATTTAGCAAATTTACTATCTGAATGTGTGTTTTGAGATAACATGACTCCCCAAGTGTTATGGATTGAATTGTGTCCCACAAAATTGTGTGTCAACTTGGCTAGGCCATGATTCCCAGAATTGTGTGATTGTCCACCATTTTGTCATCTAATGTGATTTTCCTATGTGTTGTAAATCCTACCTCTGTAAAGTTTATGAGACAGGATTAGAGGCGGTTATGTTAATGAGGCAGGGCTCAGTCTACAAGATTAGACTGTATCTTGAGTCAATCTCTTTTGAGATATAAAAGAGAGAAGCAAACAGAGTCAATGGGGACCTCACACCACCAAGAGACAAGAGCCAGGAGAATAGTGCATCCTTTGGGCCTGGGGTCCCTGTGCTGAGAAGCTCCTTGACCAGGGAAGATTGATGACAAGGAACTTCCCCCAGAACCAACAGAGAAAGAAAGCCTTCCCCTAGAGCTAAAACCCTGAATTTGGACTTCTAGCCTCCTAGACTGTGAGAGAATAAATCTGTTTGCTAAAGCCATCCATTTGTGGTATTTCTATTATAGCCACACTAGATAACTATGACATGAAGTTTCTAGTGATTTTAATTTTTGGTCCCAAGTCCTGCACTTACATTTATAAAAGGTATAAACCTGGATTTAAACTGTAAGACTGCACATGTGAAACTGTAAATGGCACATAAAACCAGCTGCCAATGATCCTATATGAGAAGCAGAAGGAAAGAGATAGTCTCACATAAAGTCAGGGAGAGAAAACATACACACAAATAGTCAGCAATCACAGGTGGCCCAAACATTCAGGTGTGAGGAGATCTAATGATTTGAGAACAGAGAAAGACTGATAAATGGCCCTGAAGGACCAGAGGAGGTTCTTTCTGTCTTGAATCGCTACTATAGATAATGCCATGCTACAACACCAAATTATTCTTTGATATTACATATCCCAAATTGTAGCTCTAGTGCATTTTCATACAAATAATGTGACCCAAAAGTTCTCACCGAAGGAATCTGGCAGATGGAGCCAACTTCTCTGCAGAGGGTAGCCCCAAAAGCAACATCTGGTTGAGTCCCAGGAGCAGTTCAACACACCATCAAGTATCTAGGGGGTGTGATGCTTATTTGATGAGATCACACGGTAAGTGCAAAGGTACAGGAGCACACATGATTGCATTGACAGCAAAGACTGTTCTGTAAGAAGGATTGTCTAATGGGCACACTCAAAGGTTCCTGACACAGCAATCCTCATGATCAGACACAGGCTGTTGCTTCAACATATCAAGCAGAGGTGCCAGTCCCTTACTAAAAATAACAGTAACCAAAGATCCCAGGTCCCATCTGTACAACAATCCTGGGATGAAGTGGCGAACACTCATAGTGAGATGATGTTCTGGCTGAGTAAATTTTTGAGATGTCATATAAGAAAAAGACTGACAAAGGAAGTATCTACCTTCAAATCCACTAATTCATGTATTCAACAGATACTAAGTGGCGTGTCTACCATATGCAAGTTGGGTACGGGGGCTAAGGCAGTGACATCCTGCCCTAATGTTCTTTAGATCATTTCAAAAAATATTTATCAAGTGCCTTCTCTGTGCCAGATACTGCTGAAGTCTCGGGACACAATTGTTGCTGATGAGCTAATTCCAACTCATAGTGACCCTATACGACAAAGTAGAGTTGCCCCGTAGGATTTCCAAGGCTGTAAATCTTTATCCCTAAAGATTTACTGCCACATTTTTCTCACACAGAGCTGCTGGTATGTTCGAACTGCCAGCCTTTTGGTTAGCAGCCAAATTCTTAACCACTGTGCCACTAGGGCTCCAGTCTAGTGATATAGATATAAAATTCAGCAAGTACAGCATGTGAATGCTATGATAAAGATAGGGTACCAGGAAACCCTGCCTGGGAGAAGGCGTGTTAAGAAAGTCTTACAAGTCAAATGAAGCCTAGATTGAGTCTTTAATGATGAGGACAAATGGCCCAAGCTAAGAAGGAAAGGAGAATGATATTCCTAAAAGGCTAATCTACATAAACAAAGGCACAGAACTATAAAATAACGATAGCTAATATTTGTTGAAGGAACCTTGATGGCACAACAGTTAAACCGTTAACCAAAAATGTGATGGTTTAAACCTACCTAGCTGCTCGGGAAGATAAAGACCTGGCGATCTGCTCCTGTAAAGATTACAGCAGTTCTACTTTGACATACAGGGTTGCTATGAGTAGAAAATTGACTCCACAGCCCCTAACAACAACAACATTTGTTTAGTGCCTACTGTGTATATGTCAGGCATACGAAGAACACTTTATATGGATTATCTCTTTAATCTTCACAACAATGCAATAAAGCATAAGTCAAACAACTCAAGGCAGCCGGTAATATTAGCCCGATTTTTCAAATGAAGAAACTGAAGTTCAAGTAAATTAAGTAATTTAAATTAGGCTTAAACACTTAGTAAACTAGAGCTAGGTTTTGGGTTCTATCTGTTAAATTCCAGCACCAGAGCTCTTAATCACCATGCTTTAATGTCTGGTGTGACTTTAAAGTATGTGGGAAATGAAAGAGGAGAAATAGGTAGAAGCCAGATTTTTCAAGGACTTGAAGGTCATACTAAGAGCTTGGAAAGATTTTAAATAGGAGAACATCAAAATCGGATTCAGGTTTTTATTTTTTGTTTTTGTTTTTGTTTTTTGTTTTCATTCTGACTACGATTTATAGAACAGTTTTCATAGAAAACAAGCCAAAGATGGGGGGTTACTACAGTATTCCAAAAGAGAATTGGTGATGGCTTGAAACAGGGCAGTTGTAGGTAGAGTAGGAGATAGATGTGAGAAATAGGTAGGCTACAAAATCAGCAAGGCTAGGAAATTCCTTTTATGTGAGATTTGAGAGAGAAAGAGAAATCAAGGATGAGTCTTAAGTTTCTGACCCCAATGACTGATTAAGGGGGCTGTCATGATCCCAGATGGGAATACAGGAGGTAAGGCAGTCTCAAGCCAGCTGCAGTAAGTTCAGATTTGCACATGTTGAAATTACAGTTCTTATGGGACATTCTTGGAGCCCTGGTGGCACAGTGGTTAAGAGATTGGCTGCTAACCAAAAGACCGGCAGTTTGAATCCACCAGCTGCCCCTTGGAAACTCTATGGGACAGTTCTACTCTGTCCTATACGGTTGCTATGAGTCGGGATCAACTCAACAGCAATGAGTTTGGTTTGGTTTGATTTTATGGAACATTCTATTGGAGAGTTCTAGCAATTAGACACATGTATCTGAAGTTCAGACTAACCCTGAAGACAAGAAATTAGCTGACCTTAATTATCAAACAAATCACATAAGGCAAATAGTGGTGCAATACAAAATATCAGGATGGCTCCTTTCAAGACCAGGGTCTGCCATTCACTAGCCATTTACTAGTAAACCTGAGTACCACATTTTACGCAAATAACGCATGCCTTCTGCATTTGTTTGCCACTGCTCCCTCCCGTACGTTTCGTAAATGTGCTGTGTTAATTTTTTTTTTTTTTACAGCAACATGTGGAAGAGGATTGACATGGTGGAGCTTGTGAGGATGCCTGGGGTGGGGGAGGAAGGGCACAGCTGGAAAACAAACGCAGAAGATGCACACGCATTATTTGTGTAAAACTACAGTAAACCATTTGGCCCTCCCAGTCCTTAGTTTTCTTTTTTTTAAGATTAAGAAGACAGGACAAAGTGATCTCTAAATTTCTTTCTAGCTCTAAAACTTCTGTATATTGTCATAATTATTTCTATGTAATTTTACTTGGGTTTTGCCCTTGAAGAGTTTACCACCTAATGAGAGACAGTAAAGAATTGGAGAGCTGTGTAGAAGATGGAACAATATCATAATGGGAAAAGCATTTAAATGATAGTAAGTTAAATTTAAATACAACTTAATTCTTTCATTTCACAAATGTATGTTAAGCTTCTAATACGTGCCAGGCCCAAGGAGCCCTGGTGGAGCAGGGGTTAAAGCACTCAGCTGCTAACTGAAAGGTTGACTGTTCAAACCCACGAGATGATCCACTGAAGAAAGATGTGGTGGTTTGCTTCTGTAAAGATTTACAGCCTCGGGAACCCTATGGGGCAATTCTACTCCGTCCTACAGGGTCTCTAAGAGTTGAAATTGACTTGATGGCAATGGGTTATGTGCCATGCCCAATTGCTAGAAAAGGGCGCCATGTTTGCTAAAATAGAGGGTTAGCAAAAATGAAGGAAACTCTAAAAAGCTAGAAATAGAAGTATAAGATCCAGCTATCCCACACCTCGGAATATATCCTAAAGAAATAAGAGCCATCACACAAATAGATATAAGCACCGTCATGTTCATCGCAGCACTGTTCACAATAGCAAAAAGATGGAAACAACCTAGGTGCCCATCAATGGATGAATGGATAAACAAATTATGTTATATCCACACAATGGAACACTACACAATGATAAGAGTGAATTTAGTCAGTCACAGAAGGACAAATACTGTATAAGACCACTGTTATAAGAACTCTTTGATGGTTACGAGGGAGGGGAACGAGGGTGAGGGTTATTTACTAACTAGATAGTAGACAATAATTATCCTAGGTGAAGGGAAGGACAGCACACACTACAGGGAAAGTCAGCACAACTGGACTAAACCAAAGCTAAGAAGTTTCCTGAATATAATCAAACACTTTGAGAGACACAGTAGCAGAGTTAGGGGACCATGCTTTCAGGGGACATCTAGGTCAACTGACATAACAAAGCATCCTACTTTAGTGAGTGGCGTCTGGGATCTTAAAAGCTTGCAAGTGGCCATCTAAGATGCATCAATTGGTCCCAACCACCTGGAGTAAAGGAGAATGAAGACTACCAAAGACACAAGGAAAGGTTTAGTGCAAGAGACAGAAAGGGCCATATAAACCAGAGACCTCATCAGCCTGAGACCAGAAGAACTAGATGGTGCCTGGCTACCACCAATGACCGCCCTGACAGGGAACACAGCAGAGAGTCCTGGATGGAGCAGGAGAAAGGTAGGGTGCAGAACTCAAATTCTAGTAAGAAGACCAGACTTAATGATCTGACTGAGACTTGAGGAACCCCAGAAAGCATGGCCCCTGGATTCTCTATCAGCCCAGAAATAAAACAATTTCCAAGGCCAACTCTTCAGAGAGGGATTGGACTGGACTGTGGGACATAAAGTGATACTCGTGAGGAGTGTATCTCTTAGCTTAAGTCGATACAAGAGACTAAATGGGCAGCTTCTGACCAGAGGTGAGATGGGAAGGCAGAGAGGGTTAGGAGTTGGCTGAATGGACATGGGGAATCAGGGGTGGAAAGGAGGAGTGTGCTGTCACAGTACGGGGAGAGAAATTAGAGCCACATAATAATGTATGTATAAATTTTTGTATGGGAAAAAATTTTTTTTTAAATGAAGGAACCCTCAAAGAGATGAATTGATACAATAGCCACAACAATGGACCAAATAGACCAATAATCGTGAAGATGGCACAAGACCGGGCAACGTTATACCTAACATTGCTATGAGTCTGAGCTGACTAGGTGGCAACTAATAACATGTGCTAGGCATTAAGTTATGCTCCAGTGAAGAGAATAAGCATGGTTCCTGCTCTTGTGGATCTGTATGTCCTTGGGAAAATCACTTAAGCCTCTTTTTTTCCCCTTAGATGTAAATTTAGGCTAATAATAACTCACTGCTATTATGTTAATCAAGTGCCATAATGTACATGGGAGCCCTTTGTAAACATGATACAAATGATGCGTTCACATTATTCCATTTCTCCTGTAACTTCCTCACCATCCACAGTCACAAAGAATCATGCTTTGCATACTGGGAGCACTAACAAGAAATACCATATTTCATCAAATCTTAGCCGTCATGGAATCTGACTCACAATTACTATACCCATCACTAAGAAAGAAAAACCTCAGCCTATTAAACTATGATACAATGTTATGATGCCATTAATTGTAATACATATCCTGATTACAGAATGTTAAAATATGAAAAAATAAATAATTTCTCTAAAACTGAACTAACCACCATCTAGCTGAGTACACATTAGTATGGAGATAACATGACCTTAAGAAGTAAAAGTATGTGACAGACTAATTTAATTTCTTATTATTATAGAAAAACAAACTATAAATCAAGAGGAAACAATAGATACCATCTGCGAGATCTCATAAGGCTTTTGATTCCTTTCCAAACAATATATTCACTAGTAAGCTGGAAAGATACGGTCCACACACTATTCTGAAATGGTTTGTAGAATGATCCAATGTTCTCCTTACACAGACATTCGTTGAGAACATATCATATGTAGGCACTATGCATGGATATAAAGGTGCAAAGAAGAGTAATATTCACAAGTTAAACTCAGTTACCTCAAATTTTTTATTGATCCTAAAGATTTCTTGGAGCACTGGCGGTGCAGTGGTTAAGGAGCACGGCTGATAACCAAAAGGTAGGCAGTTTGAATCCACCAGTCCCTCCTTGGAAACCCTATGGGGCAGTTCTACTCTGTCCTATCGGGTCACTATGGGTCGGAATCGACTAGACAGCCATGGGTAAAGATTGCTTAGGGAGTGAGTGGAGCTTCCTTGAAGAAATTTTTTACAAGGATGAGTTGAGACGGAGAGAAAAATCTGTGATACAAGTTGGTTGAAAATCTTATCAGTGTCAGAGATAAAAGGATGCCCTTATTAAGTTTGCAGGAAGAAACAATTTGAGAAAAGTAATTAAAGCAGAAAAGAAAGAAACTAAATGCAAAGCTAGCTTGATAAATTAATTATCTATTAAAACATGCTGTTATGGACTGAATTGTGTCCACCTAAAAGGTGTGTCAACTTGGCTAGGCCAGGATTCTCAGTATTGTGTTGTTGTCCACCATTTTGTGCTCTGATGTGATTATCCCATGTGTTGTAAATCCTAACCTCTATGATGTTAATGAGGCAAGATTAGAGGTAGTTATGTTAAAGATGCAGGACTCAACCTACAGGATTAGTTTGTATCTTGAGTCAATCTCTTTTGAGATATGAAAGAGAGACTCGAGTAGAGAAGAGAGGGTCCTCATGCCACCAAGAAAGAAGCACCCAGGAGCAGAGTGTGCCCTTTGGACCTGTGCTGAGAAGCTCTTAGACTATGAAAAGATTCATGACAAGGACCTTTCCCCAGAACCAACACAGAGAGAAAGACTTCCCTGGAGCTGGCACCCTGAATTCAGACTTGTAGCTTCCTAGACTGTGGGAGAATAAATTTCTGTTTGTTAAAACCATTCACTTGTGGTATTTCTGTTATAGCAGCCCTAGATAACTAAGACACATGCTAATAACCAATAGCTGGTAGTGTGAGATGATATATTTTGGAAATTAAAAAAACTGCCATCTAAATACAGAATTGGAAACTATATGCAAAATAACCTAGAAAAGGGCCTAAATATTTGGAAAAAAAAATAGAGAAAGTGTGTCTTGTATTTCAGTGCCTGCTTAAAAAGAATCTGGAGAAAATCATGGGGTGTGAGCGGGAAGCCTAAAAAGAAGTCTTAAGAGGTTGGAGGGGTTATGGACTAATACCTAGAAATACCCTAAATGGAGACCTCACCCCTGTCTTCATGTGTAAGTGGAGTTATGATGAGGAGTACCATCAGTCAAGCTACACTTCTTCTGTAGAGTCATCAAAAGGCAGCACACATCTTAGAAGGACTTCAAGGATGCAGAAAGTAGATATAAAAAGCACTGTCAATTAAGGATGCTAATGTATTATACAAAGCAAAAAAAAAATCTCTATTCTCACATTCCTGCAGTCATTTGTCAGTAATTGTATACCAGTGTTTCCCAAATTGATTCCACAGACAAATAGTTCTCAAGATTGGCAACATGTTATAGATGGAGATTGAAAAAGGGTGTGTTATATACATGTGTTTAGGAAACATTGGGTCAACAAATGGCAAACAAGTTTCTCTATCATGAAGCTTCTCACGATTTTTACATGTATGGAGAATAGCTAATTTAAATTTGACTATGCATCCTTTTTTTTCTCATGAGTATACAAAGGAATGGCAAAAATGCCATAAAGACCAATTCTGAAAACCCTGGTGCAGCTGAATCTCTGCCAAAGAAGAGGACCTGAGGAGATAATATTCTCAAACCCTAAAATTTATTTTTTTCTAAATTATATAAAATTACTATTTCACCAAGTAGTAAAGCTTTGGAAAAGATTCTTCTTAAGGGACCAGAGGGAAGTTTCTAAAAGTCAAGGCAAGCAAAGAACTCCTAAAGCAGAAGTCATGTTTTAGTTGATGTAGATAAGAGACTTTTCTAAAACAACACTTTAGAATCCAGACACTGTTCTCATCCCCCAGAAACCCGATGGCTATGCTTGACTGTAACATCTTTTATTTGTTTTCTTTTCTTTTAAGGAGCTGCTTCATAGACATCACACTTAATTCTAACTGTGAGACTGAGTCAAAACCTTCCAGCTGAACTTTCGTCTACAGATTTTGTTTTCCTAAATGGAGCACTCATAAAATTTATTAGTAGCTCATGCAGCAGTAATCCAAAGGGAGATGAACATTTGGCATAAGGCTCACTTGAACAGAACACTATGTCAGATGATGCTACCTGGTTCTACTTGTAGAGAATTAGATCAAGGGATTTAGAACTTGCATGAATCTGCACCTTGGAAAGCCACAGCTTGGGTCTTTCTGCATATTTAACAACTGGTCTGGGAAAATGTATAAGCAATGTGCCTCTGCTAAAGCCCAAAGTTCACCAAGTTAATATTAAATTCTAAGGAATACTTTTTTATTTTTTTCAATTCTGACTTCAAACAGCACTTTGGTAGATTGTGACTGCCTTGCTCTTCTTTGCCCATTGCCATTATTTACTTATTGAACATGGAATACTTAATCTTTACTATAGTCCATGAGCACATTCAAAGGGTAAAACTCTTTGTTTACATCATAACTTTCATTTATTTATGCTCACTATACGCCAAGTGGGGCAGTTCTCCTGTGTCTTATAGGGTTGCTATGAGTCAAAATTGACTGGATATCAATGAGTTTGGTTTTGGTTTTTATATGCCAAGTACTTCACATGTTTTTTTTATTTTATTTATTTAATCAGAATGCCAATCCTGTATATTAGTATCCCCATCTATATTAGTTTCCTATTGCTGCTGCAACAAATTACCACAAAAATAGTGGCTTACAACAACAGACATTTATTATCTTATAGTTCTATAGGTCAGAAGTTCAAATTCAGTCTCACTGGGCTATATTCAAGGTGTCAGCAGGGTTGGTTTCTTCTGGAGGGTCTAGGGAAGAATCTGTTCCCTGCCTTTTCTAGCTTCTAGAGGCTGGTGGCCTTTTCCATCTTGCTGGTGGCTACATCACTCCAACTTCTCTTCTTTCATTTCATTGCCTTCACTACCTGTTACTTTTCTCTTACAAGGACCCTTGTGATTATATTGGACCCACCCAGATAATGCAGGAAATCTTCTCATCTCAAGATCTTTAGTCGTACCTACAAAATCCCTTTTGCCACACAAGTTAACATATTCAGTTTCCAGGGATTAGGACATGACATCTTTGAGAGTCATTATTTTGTCTACCGCATCATTTTATACATAATTAAATTATTGCAGTTTGGAAGGGATTAAATAACATGTCCAAAGTCACATACCTAATAAACAGCAAAGCTGGATTTAAATCCATACATTCCTGAATCGAAGTCCACACTGTTAGCGACAAAGCAATGGCCCTTCAGAAGATCAACTTTCTGTTGCTTTTTTACTCTGGACCAGTTGGTTGGATGGTAACATACAGGTTGATAATGAGCCCAATCACTGATCAGTGTCAGGGTCACCTGCTGGTTTCACAGATGGCCTATGAGCAGGTTAAAAAGATTTAAGTTCAAATCAAAGAGCAACTCTGGAGTGTTCAGTGTTTGCTGATTACTGGTATAAATGCTGTTAGGCATTTTATGGTGATTTACAACTAGAACCTGTTGATAATTTGACCCAATATTAAAATGTCAGATCTAGATATACAGTCTTATAGACTAGACACCCCCATCTTCACCTTTTTTGTTTTTAGCCAAATAGCCCACTCTTCCTAATCCCGAGGCATTTCGGCATCCTTACTTAATCTCTCACACAGTTCTTACATATGTAACCCATTTATTAAAAATGGTCATTCCTGCATATCAAACTTAGCTCATGAACGCAGCATAGTCCATAACCATATCTACACACATTTTTGACCAAGCCCTTGTCATTTCTTTCTCAACATAGCATATCAACCCAGACCATCTTGTCTTTCACATTCCTCAACTGTGGTTATGATTTTCTTTTCATTTCTGTTCTGTCTTCTTACAATTATTAGCAAGAGCTTAGGAGACAATGCTCTCTGTCTGATATCCTGGAGGAGATGTCCAACCACTCATGCCTTCTGTTAGTCCCTGAACCCCTATTACCTCTCTCTACCCCACATCCAGCAGATTCTGAGGCAGAGACTATAAACCTCTTCATTCACATAAAAAACATGTTTTTATCTCTAAACCTTCTTTACCAAAGATGCCTATAAAGCCTGAGGCTCTAACAAGAAATTTAAGTGTTGTGTTAATTCATCCATTATTTGTTAATTAAGAAAAGAAATTTTTAAAAATTCAAGAAGCCTCCATAGAGACAGTGCCCACTTCAGTAAGAATGGGAATATTGAAGAAGCTCTGCTAAAATGTTTACCACAAGTGTTCTTTTTATTGAAGTGTCAGGTTACAAAATTAAAACACTCTTTCCTAAGATAATGCCATTAAGCAAAAGTCACTGTGTGTAGTTTTGAGATTATTGTATAATTGCCTCTATGCATTAACATTCATTACCATAGAAGATGAATCTGTGCAATCAACATTTGTTTAGACATGATGTTTTGTCAGTACTTGGGTGGCAAATGTCACTAAGCTAAATAAAAGCTTCTTCTACATATGCTTCTGCAACAGGAAAGACACTTGGGAAGTTAATTCTGTCCTGTTGCTGATTTCGAACGTCAGCTCTGACAGCCACAATAACAATTGGTTCAGGTAGTGTTGACAGCTGGTGAGGATAGACTGGAGCAGACAGTGCATTGTAGATTCAGATTCTTGCCACTGTAGTCCTTGGGTTGAGAAAATCATGTGACTGACATGTAATTCAGTAAGTGCGAAAATGAGTTATGGCTCACTTTTGTAAATTGATTCAGATTTTTGGATGACACCAAATAGCAAAATATAATCCCCACATGTTGTCAAGACGCTTTGATAAGGCTCCTCAATGTAATACCCTAAACCACAAGTTAAGGGGTAGAACGACTGATGAAATGTTTTCAAAGTCTGTCATCACAGACTACTTACATGGAGAACTGACGTCAAAGTTCATGCTATATTCTAGACCAGGAGTTGGCAAATGTTTTCTATCAAGGACCAGATAGTACATATTTTAGCTTTGAGGGTCATGTAGCTTGTGTTGCAACTATTTCATTTTGCAATTACAATGAAAAAATAGCCATAAGCAATATATAAACAAATAAGCACAGTTGAGTTCCAATAACTGTTCACGAAATCAGGCAGCAGGCCAGATTTGGCCACTGAACCACAGTTTGCTGACTCCTGTGTGAAATGATAACCTCTCAGAGGGCTGCTGGTTGGTAGTGGAGAGGGTGGTTTTCCCATCACACAGATGTGTCTGTAAGATCCTTTCAGACTTCTCTGAAAGGTCCTTGGGTCTTAGCTCAAGTATTCATTCAAGCAACTCTAGCTTCAGTAACAGATAAACCCCAAGGTCTCAATAACTTTTGAAAATTAGAATTTATTAGTCATTCACTTAAAATCCAGTTGGTTTCAGGGGAAGATTGCTCTGCTCCTTATAATCTTTCAGCTATGCAGGCCCTTCCGTTTTGTGACTCAGCCTTCCTCTACGACACCTAGAGATGGAGGTGGAGAAAGAGAGTGAAGGATTACCTGGGAGATTTTCAAGGGAGTGTAGGTGATCACCTCCAACAACATTCCATTTCCCAAGTCCTTAGTCACATGAACTATACATGACTACAAGAGACACTGAGAAATATAGTGTGGCTACATTATCCAGAAGGAAGGAAATATGGGTTAAATAAACAACAGCGGGACTCTGCCACAAAAGTCAATCATCTTGTAGAACCTTCCCCTAGGAAGTGATCATTGCTTAATTATGTCTTTAACTGGTTTGTGCATTTGTTATGTGTATTTTGAAGTAGTATTTTAATTTAAGTTCAGAATGGTAAAGGCAAACAGGTATAAAAGATTACACATATTTTTACCTTGAAATGTTTTTATGCAGTTCTGACTTTAGTTCATATTATAAACCAAACCCATTGCCATCAAGTTGATTCCAACTCATAGCGACCCTATAGGACAGAGTAGAACTGCCCCCATAGGGTTTCTAAGGCTGCAGATCTTTATGAAAGCAGACTGTCACATCTTTCTCCCACGGAGCAGCTGGTGAATTCAAATCATCAACCTTTTGGTTAGCAGCTGAGTGCTTTAAACACTGCATTACCAGTGCTCCTTCATTTCATATTATCAGGGAAAATAATTTATTGGAAATCAAGTTAAGTGTAAAAGTTGAAATTTTTGATAAATATGTTTCTCTATTTAATTTTTCTCTTGAAATACAGACTCACAAGAAGTCAAAAATAGTACGGAGAGCTCCCATGTGTCCTTCACTCATTTCTCTTCGGTGGCTAGATCTTAAATAATTATAGTGCAATGTCAAAAGCAGGAGATTGACATTGGTACAATATACATGTATACTTCTGTGGCATTTTATCACATGGATAGATTTGTGTCTCATTCTACTGGTGTTGACATCTTATCAGTTTAAGTGTGGAAAACTTACCTCCCTTTAAGTCCTTTTACTTTCCCGCATTTATGATATAATTGTCTAAAATATTTCCTCCACATACATTTGGAACCACATCAGACGGTGTTATACATTTTGCTTTAATGATCAAGCACTATGTAGAAAGCTCAAGAGAAGAAGGAAAAGCTATTGTATTTAATCCATGTCTTTATCATTCTGGTGTTCATTCTTCCTTCCAAGATTCCTTTTTAATCATTTATTTTCTGTTTAGAGAGTTTTCTTTAGTCATTATTTTTTAGTATAAGTCTGGTGCCAGCATATTCTCTTAATTTTCATTCATCTGAGAATAGAAACGGAAAGGAGGGGATTGTCTCTCCCCACTACTACCAAAATGATATCAAGAAGTAGGGACATAGTAATCTCACCCCACAAAATAAGCTTGAGGCCTCATACCTTAATAAAAGAACAATAGAAAACATTAGTGAGATGGTACAGAAAAATCACAGATTGGGAAAAAACTTGGATCACAGCAGAAAAGAAAGACAATGCGCATTACTAATAAATTCAGGCAAAGTCAGAAAGTATGGCAAAGCAGCACAAGTCATTCTAGAGCCTTTACTGTGCTTATTTAGCACCCTGCTTTTCAAATGTCAACTACAAGTTTACAATGACAATGACAGTTGTCAGCAGAGAGGAATTACAGACCTGGAAAACCACTCACTGAACTCCAAGGATTTAGCCCTCTTCCCTCAGGGAAAAGTCTAAGTAAACAACACACAGATAACATTTATCTGACATTTTCTCTTTCCTCACCTTGACTGGTAATTCACTAGTAACTCATGTTCCCTTGGGCACACAGAAATCTTGAGAAAAAGAGAGAAAACGGACAACTTCCATCATGCCTCTAGCCTTCGCTCAGATTCTGCTCACTAAATGACCTCACTCTTACCTGGAATGAGAAGACTAAACACGTCAGTAAACACCAGGACCTAGGCACTGACCTGATGGGGTTTGATAACCAAGAGAGCCAGCTGAGGTACTAACACAATTATCCTAAACTCACTGTTGCCAATTCTGCCTCATGGGAACAAATGGCTTGTGTCTTATCTGGACAGGAAACCACATCACTACTTTTTCTAAGAGCTCTAAACATAGGAGGATCTCTCAGCACGCATCTTATTTATTCCCAGCAAGTAGATTGCTGAAGAAATTACTCCCGAGAAACTCTGACAGAAACCACTTGACTCAGATTGTAAATGTTGTCACAGGTGTTTCTGCCTGCCCCAGCCCAGTGCCTTTAAACCAGGTCTTGTTCCTGTTGCGTGTTGTCAAGTCCATTCTGATTCATGGAGACCCTATAGGACAGAGTGGAACTTTCCCATAGAATTTCCTAGGCTGTAATCTTTCCGGGAGCAGATCGCCACGTCTTTTCTCCCGTGGAGCCACTGCTGGGCTGGAACCTCAGATCTTTTGGTTAACAGCCAAGCACTTAACCACTGCACCACCAGGCCTACCGTTCACAAAACCCCCAGTACAACTGAGACCTGTTCTCAGAAATAGTCTTGTACTTGCCCTGAACAATAAAGATGTTTTCTAAGTTTACTTTGAAAGTTTCAAAGTTTTTTTGTTTTTAATATTTAGTCGTTGTTTTACTCAGAATTTTGTATGTGTGAGTGTTTGTGTCTTCTTACACAAGGAAGAATTTAATACTTTCCACAAGGAAATGTTGTCCCTTCATCACTTATAGACCGATCCATTCTTTTCCCACCAATGCATAATGCTTTGTTTAATATATCCCAAGCTCCCATACATGTGCATACTATGTTTGCATAAGTTCCTGGTGTACCAAGAGTGGGACAACTAGAGCAGTCTTCCCTAGGAGCAGGCAAGAAGGGAATATACTGTCTATAGATAAGTCTAAAACACAATAACAAAACTGACTAAAAGTCATTCTCATTTTCATTATTATTACGCACCAGCAAATCTAAACTGTGTCAGTGACAAAATACTCCTCGCTGCCCTGGTAGACAGCCCCCACTACTCCCTTCCTCTGTCTTGGTCTGCATGCATTGCCCTAGTCAGACCTATAAATCAATGTGTGTATCTGTGAACACGTATGAATACACGATTTAAATTATATAGTTCTTAATAAGTATTAACATCTAATAAGACAATTTTCCCTTCTTCTTTTTACTCCTTTGTTTTTAATAAGACCTGTTCTTGGCCTTTTACTCATGCATGTTGCTTTTGACATCTGGCACTACAAAAATAAACCCTTTGGGCTTTCGATTGCATTGTATTGATTTTATAGATCAAATATGGGAGCACTGTCATCTTCTGACATGTTGAGAATTCCCATCAATGGTTACCATTTGTTTTTTCATTTGTTTCTGTCTTCTTTAATGCCCTCAGTATTATTTCAGAAGTTTCCCCAAAACTAAATCTTACACAGCCTTTGTTAGATGAATCCCCTAACATCATGGCTTTTTTGTTATTATAAATGGATTTTTTTTTTTCCTGCTAAAAATTGGTTATACCGGTGTATTGGACTGCCATTGAGTTTTGAATAGTGAGTTTGTACCAGGAACGATGATGAACTCTGTTATTCTTGCTAAAGCTTTGTCTGCAGATTCTGTTGTATCTCTTACTTTTAGGTCTGTATTTTCATTTTTCTTGTCTAACTGCAATGCCTAGTTCCTCCATTATCATGAATAGTAGCAGTAATAATGGGCCACTTTCTGGTTTTAAAGGCAATGCTTCTTACATTTCCTCACTGAATATGAACCTTACTTTAGGCTTTAGAAGATATCCTTTATCAGTTTAAGCATGTTTCCTTTTAAGCTCAGTTTGCTAAGAGCTTTAATCATGAATGGAGATCAAATTTGAATTTTTATGTATCTATTAAGATGATCAAATATATTTACTGAGAAAAATTAAAATAACAGATTTTCTAATATTAAACTATTCTTGCATTCCTTGTATAATATCGAGTTAACAATATATTTCAATATATTTTTATGCAATTTTGTTTAGGATTTTACATACATATTTGTTAAGTGAGATTGACCTGTATTTTTCTAACTTGCACTCTACTTGTTTGGTCTTGCTCTCAAGGTTTTATGAGGCCCATAAAATACAAGGAGGAATGTTCCCAATCACTGTATTCTCTGAAAGTATTCATATTGCATTAGAATTAAATGTTCCCTGAAAGTTTAACAGAACTTTTTTTTATCCATGTGTAATTTTGAAATATGTTTTTAAAATTTCCAACTGTATGCCTTTGTGTTATGTTTTTTACTATTGATTGGTAACTTAGCTGCCTTGCAGTCAGAAAATGCAAGTGCTAAAATATGATTTTTTTAATATTTTTGAGACTTGCTTTATGGAATAGAAAATAGCATACTTATATAATTTCCATTATACTTTAGAAAACTGTATAAAATATTCTTGTGTGAAATATTCTATGTATATCCATTTAATTAAGCTATTTTGTTGTTTACATTTTCCGTATTCTTATTAATGATTTTATCTACTTGATTTATGTATTATTGGGTGAGGTATGTTGCAATTCCTCATTACGGGGGTCGATTTGTCATTTTCTTTGTAAAAACCTGTCAATTTTTGGTTTATGTAATTTGAAACTATGTTTTTTGGTGCATCACCTAGGAACTTGTTAGAAAATCAAATTCTCAGCCTGCCCGAGAGACCAGCTTAATTAAAAATTCAGGGGGGAGGGGACAATCCATCAGTCTGCGTTGTAACAAGTCTCCAGGTGATCCTGATATAAACTCAAGTTGAGAACTATTAATCTAGGCTATTTCCCACACTCCCTGTCTTCATTTTAAAAGTGGGGAAAATGAAATACATTTAGATATGGTAAAGCTTCCTGGTAAGATAATACTTAGTAATTAATTTTGTTTTAAATTGCATTGTATCTGATATTAATTAAGCTACACCATACACCATCTTTTTTGTTTGTTTGCTTGTTTAGAATGATTTAAAACATAGTTCTGGCCATCTAGGCTCAGAAGTGGGGCAAGTTAACACAATTAAACAGATAATAATCATTCAAGCAAGGTAATCAACCTTTCTGAATCTCAGTTGCCTTATTTCTATAATGAGGGTTTTGAATCTGATAACCTCTAATATCCCCTACAATTCTGATATTCTATGATGTTTTCACCTTTTCTACCCAGATTTGTGCTCTTCTGAAGATCTCTATTCACTCTAACTTGGATTTGGACAGCCTATGAAATAATAAAACTGTCTAGCTGCCCCTGGTAAATCTGTCTTCCAAAGTGGAAAGAACAATGAGAAGTACATGCTATTCTATTGAAATTACACAAAACGGTTATTTTTACAATCGTGGCTTTCATCATAGTTGTGCAAAAAAAATACGCAAGTAGGACTTTGCCTTGGATTTTGATCTCTTTCACAAGGTATTTGGATTGTATAATGGCCAAGCACAAAAAGAGAGAAGGGAGTTCAGTATCAGGAACACAAGGGAAAAGATGATGATATCAGCAGAAGACAATTTACAGTAATTTGTATATCACCTATATTCTTGCCAAAGAGATTTCATTCAAAGGCTGCTGTTAAATCTGATGCCACATAATAAACAAATATCAATTCTCTCATGGCAGAAATTTAAACCAAGATACTATAAGTCATCAATTCCAGAATTCTAGTTTTAGAAATGGAGAAAATTAGGCTCAAAAGAGCAATTTACAATTTGATTCATTTTTAACATAGTATGCTTCTGATGGACATTTACTGATTCATTCATTATTAACCTCTTTTACCTAGAACATGCCAGAGAAATCTTACCTTCGTGTAACTCCCTTTTCACTACACTAGACAAATTGTATGTTTTACACTAAAATATTTTTGTTCTGTTTTCACAAGTTTTACTACTGTATCTATGCATACATTTTAAGGGAGACTCAATAATTATTTTGAGACACTGGAAATACTTTGATGCAAAGACTTTGAAAATGATTTTCTATATGAACGTGGGAAACTTTCTTAATTTAACTGTTTTTCTCTCCCTGGGGCTGACAGATGTTGGGTATTTGTTGATTATCATTGATGTGGATAATTACGACTTATAAATCTTTCTGTTATAAAATTTATCTAGTTTGACCCTACTCTAGCTGAATTCCCCAGATCTTGTGGGTTCAAGGATTCTTAAAGACCTGTGGGCTCAAGGATTTGACATGTACATATTGCTGGCATTGAATTCTATGTCTTGCTTCAGTCATTCCTAATAGTTTAAAATATATATCGAATTACAAAGTAACCAAAACTTCTTCAAAAATTAACAATAAAGTCACTCCATAGGAGAAAATGGTTACCACGTACTAGCTTCTGGAAGCTTCTACAGATACCCCTCTTTCATACAATCATACTCACCTTGATATTACCTCAAGGAAGCATAGTACTTCAGAGATAAAAGTGTTTTCAAGATTATCTAGGCCAGGGGTTCACAAAGCGTGGTCTTAAGCATCACCTAGGAATTTAGAAAATCAAATTCTCAGCCTGCGGCAAATTAACTTAATTAGAAACTTAGTTGGTGGGGAGGAATCCATCAATCTGTGTTTTAACAAGTCTCCAGGTGATTCTGATGTACACTCAAGTTTGAGAACCATTAACCTAGACCATTTCCCACACTCCCTGTCATCATTTTAAAAGTGGGAAAAATGAAGTACACGAAGTGTTATGGATTGAATTGTGTCACCAGAAAAGATATGTTGAAGTCCTAATACCTGGTACCTGTTAATGAAGCCCTGTTTGGAAATAGAGTCTTTCAAGATGTTATCAGTTTAGTTAACACGAGGTCATACTGGAATAGGGTGGGCCCTAATCTAATCATAATGGAGTCCTATAAAAGAGGACATGGAGAAACAGGCACGGAGGGAAGACAGTCATGTAAAGATGCATCTATACACCAAGGAGTACCTGGGGATACCAGAAGCTGAGAGACAAAAGAAAAGATCTTCCCTTAGAGCCTTTGGTGAGAACATGGCCCTGCCAACACCCTGAATTCAGACTTCTTGCCTCCAGAACTGCGAGACCATAAATTTCTCTTCTTATAAACCATCCACTTTGTGGTATTGTGTTATGGCAGCCCTAAAAAACTAATACAGAGAGGTATTAATCCCTCAATGTTTTGACTAGTATATGATTCTCTGGCCTTCCTCGGGTCACATGGATACTCACTAACAGATGCAGTACGTAAACACCTGTCTCCTGGCTCATGTATAAGTAAGGTACAGAGTGAGATAATTTTAGCAATTAAGAGAACTTGGAGATCATGTACTTCTATTCAATATTTGTTATAATCATAACTGTTAGTTTAATATCTATCTTTTTACTGAATTTGAATCTCTATGAAGTGATGGACCATCAATGGGGTTTTGATCATCATTCACTTCCTAGCATCTTCATAGTAGTCTGTAACATAGTAGCAGCTTAATAAATTAGGGTCCCTGGGTGACACAAGTGGAGGAATGGTTTATCAATTATACAGACATAACAATGTATTGTAAAGCCAGAGACCCATAATGATGCTGAGTTGCAATAACATTGTCTTTCTAATTTGATGAAGTTTTAATAAAAACATTTTTACTCTGCCGATCAGTATACACAGATGAATTGACAGGTTTGGAAGGAGTCCATCTAAGGGAGGGAGGGATAATTTATATTAGTTTGAAATATGTTTGAAATGTCCTGAAATAGAAATTTTGTGACATATTTGACTTACATCCAACCCGCAGAGATCCACAGAACAAAGGAAGAATATTAAGTTTCTATAACAAAAGAAAAAGTGAGAAGAGAGAAAAATCTTTTTTTTAAATAGGGAGAGAGATTTATTTCAAGAAAATGGCTCATATTGTAGAGGCTGGCAAGGCCGAAGTCCCATCGGTCCGGCATCAGGCTGGAAGCTTCCCTGACTCATGTAGCTGCAGGGGCTGATGAACCCAAGATCAGCAGGTCAGATGGCTGGCTGCCGGCTCATAGCCTGCAGAGTCTAACGAATCTAAGAACAGCAAGCAAGATGGCAGGCTGCTGGTTCACAGGCTGCGGAGGCTGAGGAATCCCAAGATTAGCAAGCAATACAGCAGGCCATTGGCTTAAGTCCCAAGAACAGGAGGTCAGATGATGACAATTCGGATGCAGGACCCAGAGCGAGCAAAAGCCAGCAAGCTTTGCCTGAACATCCATATATATTGGATGTAGGAGAATAATCAAATTTTAATTTCTAAGTACAGACCTCTGTTACTTAACCTATGACATTTACAAACAGGCATCTTCTTTTTACCAGG
The DNA here is from genome assembly GCA_030035585.1 of Dugong dugon. Taxonomy (NCBI): domain Eukaryota; kingdom Metazoa; phylum Chordata; class Mammalia; order Sirenia; family Dugongidae; genus Dugong; species Dugong dugon. The sequence continues at coordinate 54,523,029 of CM057467.1, read as the reverse complement.
TAAACCAACATAATTCATCTTGACACTAATATGCATGTATGTATTATATAAATATGCACATGCATATGTATGTATATATATACTTATATGTCAACTCCTCCTTCTTTAGGTTAATTGAAAACTACATCCTAAAAGAAAATCTGAGACTTTACCAAAATGCCTACAATGATCTTCTATTTTTATAGAGACATAAGATAAGGCTTCTAACAAAACACAGCATCAGCGTTTAGATGGGAGGAAAATGTAAGTGAGATGGCATCACCGCTATATTTTAGCATTCTGGAGCAGACATCCGGATTCAAAGCCCACCTCTGATATGTAGTCTTTCTGTGACCTTGGACACATGCCTTCTTTTCCCTCTCTGTAAAGTGTTGGACAATAATAGTACCTTTCTCCTAGGAACAAGAGGATACAGTGCATTTATATATATAAAGTACTTAGACATAAATATTAGTTATTATTATAGACAATGATAGACCAGGGTCTAAACCAAGTTCTATGTGTTTCTCTAACAATATGTTTTCACTATTAAAAATAAATTGCCAAAAAAAAAAAAAAGATGTTCTTTCAAACAGCAAGAGATCAATGTTACAGATATGGATAGCCTTCCAGTCTCTAATCATTCCACCCAAACTCACAAAGTGCTAGTCAACCAAGTGGCATTTTGTATATCAAGGTACTTTGAAAACAGCAAAACTCAATAGAAATGAAAGGTAGTGACAAAAGAACAAATTTTCAATTCTTTACATAGGCTGTAAGGTCACTCCATGCCTCTCTAGCCTCTTCCCTTGCCCCTTGATCCTCTTCTCATCTCTCATAAAACTTCAAGCCTCCAACAGACCTGTGAACATTACTCTGTCCTGTGCTTGGAAAGCTGCTCCTAGCAAGTCATCAATTGCTTAGCTTTCAGAATGCTGCTTTCACCATTTTATTTTTAGAGAAACCTTCTTTGATGTCATCCGGGAAGCAGGTCAATAGGTCCCCTGTTATATGCTATCACATTAGCTATACTTAAAAAAAAAAAAAAAAACACCACTGCTGTTGAGTTGATTTCTACTCATAGTGACCCTATAGGACAGTAGAACTGCCTCATAGGGCTTCCCAGGCTATAAATCTTTACGGAAGCAGACTGCCACATCTTTCTTCTATCGAGTGACTGGTGGGTTTGAACCACCAACTTTTCAATTAGTAGCCAGGCTCTTTAACCACTGCACCATCAGGGCTGCTTAGCTATATTTAGGCTGCAATTATAATTAATTGTATATTTAATGTCTTTCTACTACACCAGACATCAAGCACTCTGAAAGTGAGATTTGTTTCCACATTTTTCAATTTATCTCCAGCACACTGTGTTGCATATAGTAGGAACTAAAAAAGTTGTTGACTTAATGAGTGAATGAAGCATCGTAATAATCTGGTAATGAATAAAGTAAAACAAAATGTTAAGGAGAAAAGCCAGATTCCCCATATTCCCCAACACAATCCTTTTATTTTATGGGCCTTCTGAAAAAAAACCTCATTGGGTATTGTGGGAAGAGAAAACGTTTTTGAAGTTAGTCCATAGTAAATAGCTGGAAAAGAAGACTGGTGCTAGATTTTTCCATAAACATACTGGAAAATTAAGCTGCTTCTGTATACATATTTCTAACTCTGTGTAAATACTCAATGCGGACGTGTTTTCCCTTCTTGTATTCTAGTGTGACTCTAAATATTGTTTTAAAAATAGCAATCATTTGAATCTAAATTAATTTAGATACTAAAAATATCCTATTGGTCCCCATTCTCATCAAAACCCTAGTGGAAGTCCTTGCATCTATGCCAGACCCACCATGCTTGGCAGATGCAGGAGCAAATGCCAAAGGATAAAACAAGGATCTAGGTACATTATTTTGGTTTCTTTGTAGTTAATGACAAAGTTGACAATTTGGATTTTGTCCAAATTCAGAAGAAATAGCAAGAGTGTTTATTTGAAATATTGTCTCAGGCCCAAATACTGTCTCACAAGAGAAACAAAACCGTTTATCTTACCTAGGAATAAACCTAACCAGGGATGTAAAAGACTTGTACAATGAAAACGTAAAACACTACTACAAGGAACTAAAAGAGATCTACATAAACTAAAAAGCATTACATGCTCATGGATTGGAAGGCTTAACAGTGTGAAAATGTCAATACTATCAAAAGCGATTTATAGATATAATGCAATCACAATGCAAATCCCAACAACATTCTTTAATGAAAAGAAAAACTAATCTCCAACTTTTTATGGAAATGAAAGAGGCCTCGAATAGCTACAGCAGTATTGAAGAAGAAGAACAAAGTAGAAGGCCTCCCACTTCTTGATCTCAAAACTTACTATACGGCCACAGTAATCAAAACAGCCTGGTACTGGTTCAATGACAGACACATAGGTCAATGGAACAGAATTGAGAACCTAGAAGTAAATCCATCCATCTATGGGCAGCTGATCTTTGACAAAGGGTCAAAGTCCATTCAATGGGGAAGAAACAGTCTCTTTAACAAATGGTGCTGACAAAACTGAATAGCCATATGCAGAAAAATCAGTCAGTATCCATACCTCACACCATGCACAAAAACTAACTCGAAATGGATCAAAGACCTAAATGTTAAAGCTAAAACTATCAAGTTCCTGGAAGATAGCATAGGGTCAAAACTAGGGGACCTAACTTTCAGCATAAATAGCCTATCCAAAGAAAACTAAAAATACACAAACAGAAGATAAATTACATAACTGGGACCTCCTAAAAATTAAATACGTATGCTCATCAAAAGACTTTACCAAGAGAGTAAAACAAGAACCTACATATATGAATATTCGTATTCACAGTATAAAAAACATTAGGATATCAACCCAACCTGAGCTATAACTGCATCTTCAGAAGTTGTTTTGGAGTAAGGAAGTATGTATATAAGACCAATGAATCATTTTGGCATGAGTCTAAACCTCTCTGCATTGGTTACAATCAGTGTTATTTGGAATGCTATGATATGGTGAATAAGGTATGGATGGTGAAGCTGGCAAAAATATTGTGCACCAGGGCAAATCCATTTCTTCCTGAGTAAAGAGCTATTCCAGTGAGGACAAGCTGATGCTCCTTCTATAATGGAAGGCATCTAGTGTAATCAACCTGCAACCATGTCTATCTGGTCCCCACCAACCTATAGGAAAGAGCATAGCATTGGTCTCTGCTGTTGGCACACTGGGCACCCGGCCATAGCAACAGCCTGATCAGCGCATGTTTACCTCATACATAATCTTCCTTGCTGCCATCATGATCATATCCATTGACTGAGTCGTCTCGTCCAGCTGATTATTGAGAGTCATTGTGATGGTTCAGATTGTGTGTCAACTTGGCTGGGCTGTGATTCTCAGTGTTTTAATGTAATCACTCCCATGATTGAGTATACTGTGAGTAGCCAATCAGATGAAAGGGAGTCTCCTTGGGGGTGTGGCCCACATCTGTATATAAGCAGACATTCTGGCTTTTTGCTCTCTGGATCCTGTGGCTGCTTCCTGTCAAATCCCATCTCCCGTTCTTGGGACTTGAGCTGTCAGCTTATCTGCCGAACCTAGGATTCGTCAATCTGCACAGCCTGTGAGCAGGAGCCCTGCTCTCTGACCTGCTGATCTTAGGCTTGACAGTTTTTGCAGCTGTGTGACTTGGGAGAGGACTCTACCCTGATCCACGGACTTGGGACTTTCTAGCCTCTACAATCACATGAGCTGTTTCCTTGATATAATCTCTCTCTATATATATATTTATACACTTTACTGGTTTTGCTTCTCTAGAGAATCCAGCCTAAGACAATCATCTTTGCTCATAAATCAGTTGAGGAAGCACTGAGGTTTGTTTGTTTTTTTAATGTTATAACAACCTTGAATTCCTTGGTTAAAAATCACTTTGACATGATATATAATCATGTGACTCATAATGTCCATTTGGGCAACGTCCAAACACATATACGTCCAAGGTCCCATAAGGTTGTGATAGAGTTCAGAAATCCCAATTGGAGAATGGGATGTAAAGAACATAATCGGCCTTGGTGAACCCAACAGTTTCCTGCACTCAGTGCGTGAATCTCATGTCTCTTGTATACGAAGTGATTGCGTTGCCAGGTGTATAATGGTACAGTACGTATATGACCTATAATACATATGTTTTGATAGTCATAATAAATGCCTATATATGTACTGTACTGTATGTACTATATTCTCTATCATTATTTTAATGTAAACTTTCCCTGCTTACAAATAAAAAGTTTACCATATAACAGTGTATGCTTCAACTCATAGGCAGCAGCATCCGATCTTGTGTATCGTCCATCTCTTAACTGTTGCAGGGTTATATCTCTGTTTAATTTTCTTTCAAAAATATTACCGTGAAGTGTATCGTGGCTCCCAAATGCAGCAAAACTAGTGCTAGTGATAGCAGTAGCAAGAGACAAAGGGGAAGTATCAATTCAGAAGTGAAACAAAAGGTTATTAAACAACACAAAGGTGGAAAATCAGTGAATGCTATTGTTTACGATTTAGGCATGTCTGTTTGCTAAGTATATAATACGGTATTTGCACAACATCCAAATCGCATAATGTCCTATTTCACAGAACACATGGTGGACGTTATGACTGCATACTCTTTTTAATTTATAGATAGATTTGATCTGCTATAACTGTGTTTAGAATTTTTGTGTCTATGTTCACAAGGGTCATTTTCATTTGATTTTTTTATGTGGCTGGTATTTTTTAGCCAAATGCCAATCATTGTGTATAGAAGGACAGTAGACATTGAGGTAAATAGTACTTAGGCCTGAAAATGGCCATACCTCTTCTCATGTCAAGTCATTAATAGGTGAGACTGAGTTATGTTCGAGTATTGTTATTACTATCATCACCTTAGTGCACCACAGACTTCAAATTCCTCCAGTGGAAGAAAGGTTTTTGTAACCCTTCTGCTCCACTCTCAACTTTCAGCAGTCCTCACACCACAGAGGGATTCTTTCTCCAAGCTCTTGCCTCTCGTTATTGTTATTAAAATAACTCCACTGTTTTTTAATCCCCTAGGGGGAAATCTTCTGTTCTTTGTTATCAACGATAGGCTCATGGTGGGGGGCATGGGGAATTATTTGGTTCTCCTGATGCAGCCTCAGTCTTAAGCAGGGCCAGTGGAGTCCTTGGATGATACAAATGGTTAAGTGCTCAGCTACTAACCCAAAGGTTGTTGCTTCAAACCCACCCAGAAGTGCCTTGGAAGAAAGGCCTGGCCATCTGCTTCCAAAAGGTTACAGCCTTGAAAACCCAATGGACTAGTTCTATTCTGCACACACAGAGTTACCGTGATTGGAATCAACTCAAAAGCCACCAGTGTTTTGTTTATTTTTTTCATTTTGGTGCAAATAGATCCCAGAATTGGGTATTCTCAGCTTTCCTTCCCCCTCTTCCTCACAGAAGCCAAATAGTGTCATGTACCTGCAGTGGTGTGTGGGAAAGAGAGTTACCTCCCCCTCACCCAGCAGATGTTACTTTGAAGACTAAGGTATGCCTGACCCAAAATCAAAAAATACCAAACCCTACTCATAGTGACCCTATAGAGCCATGGTATTTTCAGTCACTTCATATGCATGCAAAAGCTGGACAATGACTAAGGAAGACCAAAGAAGAATTGATGCCTTTGAATTATGGTGTTGATGAAGAATACCGAATGTACCATGGACTGCCAGAAGAATGAATAAATTTGTCTTGGAAGAAGTACAGCCAGAATGCTCCTTAGAAGCAAGGATGGTGAGACTTCATCTCACTTACTATGTATGGATGTGTTATGAGGATGCACCAATCCCTGGTGAAGGACATCATACTTTATAAAATACAGGGTCTGTGAAGAAGAGGAAGACTCTTAATAAGATGAAATGACAAAGTGGCTGCAACAATGGGCTCAAACATAGCAAAGATTGTAAGGATGGTGCAGGACCAGGCAGCATTTTGTTCTGCTGTACAAAGGGTCACTATGAGATGGAACAGACTCGATGACACCTAACAACAACAACCAGCAGTAACAGACCTCTGTTTTCTATCATTACAAGACTCTGGACCCAAGTGGTTTTCATGTTTCTCCTCCATGGGCAGATGAATTTTGCTTCTATCCTAGCTCCCAGTGAACCTCTGCCTGCTTCCTTTGGGGAGAGGAAGAGTTGGAGGTTCTCCAACTCCTTTCCAGAAGAAGAAGAGTTTTGCTTCTACCTCTTCCCCCAGAAGCTTTGGGGGCAAAAGGATGTGCTGCCCTTGTCCCACTTGTTTAAGCCTTTTGTTTCTTATGAGAGAAGGGTCAGAGAAAACAGATGATGTTTCCTACCTGTCTGTCATGGTCAGTGAATTAGTCTAGCATGCCTGCACCTACAAGTCAAGGGAACAACACACTATGGTCTCCAGAGCAGAGATTTTTATGTTTGATTCACTTTTGTTTTCCTAGCACCTATAGTACTACTTGCCCAGGACATCGTAGTACTTGACTTTGATGTTTAAATGATATCTTAGTCATCTAGTGCTGCTATAACAGAAACACCACAAGTGGATGCCTTTAATAAAGAGAAATTTATTCTCTCACAGTCTAGTAGGCTAGAAGTTCAAATTCAGGGCACCAGCTGCAGGGGAAGGCTTTCTCTTTCTGTCAGCTCTGGAGGAAGGTACTTGTCATCAATCTTCCCTTAGTCTGGGAGCTTCTCCATGCAAGAACCCTGAGTCCAAAGGATGTGCTCTGCTCCCAGCACTGCTTTCTTGGTGGTATGAGGTCCCCAACTCTCTGTTCACTTCCCTTTCCTTTTATCTCTTGTAAGATAAAAGGTGGTGCAGGCTACACCCCAGGGAAACTCCTTTTACACTGGATCAGGGATGTGACCTGGGTAAGGGTGTTACATCCCACCTGAATCCTCTTTAACATGGTCTAATCTTGCCTCATTAACCACAGGCAGAGATTAGGATTCACAACACATAGGAAAATTACATCTATCACAAACTGGAGGACAAACACATGATACTGGGAATCATGGCCTAACCAAGTAGACACTTATTTTGGGGGGACACAGTTCAACCCATGACAAACGAATACATTTTTAATAAGAAAAAAGTCCATAACTCAAATGATAAATTTTAAGTCGAGAGAAAATAAGGTTAAAAAATGTTTAGACAGTCTGGGGAAATTTCTCTTTTCTAATAAAGATTTCTTCCTAACCTTCCACCACAATATGAATGTCCTCACAGACCTATCCAAAATATATCATTCTTTTTTAGGACAGACGTAAGTTAGAAGTTTTCACTAATGGCCTGGACTAATTGTTACTTTAATCAGAAACACAAAATTTGTCTCTTATTCACCTTGGCAGAATTTGCATGGTAGATCTTAAATAGAATTGAATCACAGGTCTTCCATATACTACCTGTGTTACTTGGCTTAAGGTTTGTGGGTGGTGCAAACAGTTTGCACTGAACAACTAACGGAAAGGTTGGAACTCAACCAGAGCACTGCAGAAGAAAGGCCTGGCAATCTGTTTCCATAAAGATTACAGCCAAGAAAATTCTGTGGAACTCAGTTCTACTCTGTTACACGTGGGGTCTCCATGAGTCAGAATCGACTTGACAGCAACAGGTTTGGTTTGGTTTTTGGTCCCGGCTTAGAATTCTGGTTGAGAGATGAGTGATCTGGAGAAAGCTCTTAAACTTCTCTCACTCAAAGTTTTCTTCTCTTTAAAATGAGGCATACTGTTTAGTATTTTTGTGAGGACTTAATAGGAACTATAAGTAAAACATTTAATATCATAGATTGGTATAGGAGATGTTCAAGGTATAACCAAAACAGCACTTGCTGTTGAGTTGATTCTGACTCATGGCAATCTTATGTGTATCACAGTAGCACTGTGCTCCACAGAGTTTTCAATGGCTGATTTTTTAGGACTAGATTGCCAGGTCTTTCTTCTGACACACCTCTGGGTGGGTTTGAACCACCAGCCTTTTAGGTAGTAGCCAAGTGCTTAACTGTTTCTATTCATTTATCAAATGAATTTGAACATCTGCTCTAAGCCAGGATTCATGCTAGAGTTTGAGGATACTGTTTTTTTTCTCTCCCTGCCCCTTATTTTATAAATTATAATTAAGAGGGCTAAGAACCCATATCAATGCCCCAATTCCATGGAATATAATAGATTCAAGTAGCTCATACCCAAAAACAGGCATCATTGGTTAATAAGTTTAATGACCAGAAAGATGTATTTCAGTTTAGCAGAAGAAATACCATGATTAAAACGAGATAAAAAGATTAAACGGTATAACCTGCATCAGATCAGATATCAGAAGGCAAAACCTGAATGAGCCAAGCCCAAGAAGAGGCTCAGATAAGAATAGATCTGGATTTGTTCTTTATTCATTATTTCATTCAATAAATATTTATTGAGTGCCTACTATGTGCCATGCCCTCCTCAAAATGCTTAATCTGAGACAACCTTACTGCAACCAGGTGGTGATGAATTTAGGGTTTATTACAAGCCATGGCGTAAAGGTAAAAGATTTCAGATACCATTACCAATCTCCAAAGTGATTTAGTCACCAATGTGAGCTATAATGGATTATTGATCGCATAGACTATAAAGGCTCTCGAAGGTCTGTCATAGGCTAGTAGGTTTATGTAGCGACTGTACATGCATAGTTATTTGGCTACTGTCTCTCTCCATCCTCACGTATAATTCCTCCTCGTCAAGTTAATGGGAGTTATGCACCTGCTTCCTAGGGGAAAGAAACACTTTTTTAGGTTTCACGCTTCAAATCTCAATGAAATACTAGTTCAGAGAATGAAGCTTCTGAATGTTTAAATTTGAATCCTTCAAACGTTGTATTTATTTATAGGTCTATCATTACTGAACACATTCAGAAATAAGAGCCTGGCAAATTTTATTTTACTTTCGATTCTTTTGAAGCTATAGTACGTGCACGTTTTAGCTCTTGCATTCTCAGTGGTTTTATGTCTTTGTTTTGCATTTGTTTAGGTGGTATGTATGTGTGTGTGTGTGTGTGTGTGTGTGTGTGTGTGTGAGAGAGAGAGAGAGAGAGAGAAAGAATGTGCCAGGTGGCCTTCTGCCAACATCCTAAAATTAAATATATTTAGCTAAGACCCCCTATCTCATGATTTGCCAAGGACAGACCCTGACTGAAACAGTATAAGCCTCCCAAAAATCAGCTACTTCATGGAAATAATTGCATAATTGTCACTATAAAGCTGCAAACATGTAACACCAATGGCCCTGCTCTATGTACACCAAAAAGACATTTCAATAAAGAACAATACCCTGTCACACTGAACCCATCTTTCCTTGCACAGAGAGTCAATCAGGTGGCAAATTCATCCTACTCAAGTCCCTGGCTTAATGAGAGGGATTACTCATTGGAAATGTGTGTGTATATATGTGTATATATGTGTATATATATATATATATATATTCCTCTCAGAAATGACTCGTGCAATTACCCAGAAGCTCAGGAAAAGTATATGAAACCACTTAGAAGGTTGTTTCCTCTCAGCATTACTCCAGGCAAAGGCAGTTTAAAGCAGGCTCACAAATGCTCAAAAGTAGACTCTACTCCGTAGAATTTTGTGTCCAGCTCTAACTTTTCCTTTTGCTAATAAACATCTGAGACCCAGAGAGGTCATGAGGCAAGTCATGTATCAGAATGTACTTCTGTGTTTCCTAGCTCCTTCCTCTTTTCCTTCTCTCTATGAGGAAAAACAAAAATGTAGCCTAAGATGTCAGAGAGTGGTTTGACACAATATGAAAATTTCCTATTGCTTCAACTCTTCGATGTCTATTCTCCATCTTTAAAAAATGTAAATATAATTATTGCATGGTATTTTAAACCTCAGGATAGCCCTGTAGTTACAATGTCTATTTAGTTCCTATACTCATACCTTAATGCAGCCTTTCACTCATTTATTAAGTTTACATCAGAGCTTAGAGAAAATCTAGAATATTCTGTGGAAGTTTATTATGGTGATCACTTCAAGTGTAAACCAGCAAGAATACACTAAAAGAACCCCATGTTAGAGGACACAGCTCCATTTTACTAGCCTTGAATGCCCTTTCTGCCTCTCAGGGTTGATCTAAATCCTTCTCACCACTCAGAGTTTACCTTAGCATCTGTCTCAGCCATCAAGCCTTCCCTGGCTTCTTCTACCCACCCTACAAATTTTTACTTTTCTCCTGCCTTCAATTCTTTAGTCCAAGCATAAAGCTTATGGTTTTCATTTCCAAATTCTCTTGCCAAACCTGAACATTACTTTCCACTCTCTCCTTTGTCTAGCAAACTCATCCAGAAAAATCTCAAACCTATTTAAACCTGTTTTCTCTGTGCTTGTATCTGGAAAGTCAAACATTGCCTTACTTAACAAAGTAGATTGAAACTGCTTTAAACTTATGCTCAATAACCTCAGTAGGCCTACTAAGCCCAGAGACAATCCTCCTTTGTTTTGCTGGCTAATTCTTCATGCACTTTCTGCAAGAACCATGTCAGATCTCGATTTTCCTCTAATCTCTGAATCTCCCAGTTCTTACCTTATTTTAATAGATGGCCTTGCCTCTTAATTCACACATGCACACGTTCATACACTCACACTAACAGACAGTGAGAGAGAAAAGCAAGTGAGAAACCCCTCAAATTTCTGCTTATCAACCTACCAAGCGTATACACTTGGCAGTATCTGCACCCTTTCTCTTCTATTTCTTTCTTTCTAGTATACAAAGGAAGGCCACTTCTTAAGGTCAACCACTTCTCTTGTGCTCTCAAACTCACTCCCTGTTGCCATCTCAAAGACATTGATTATCCTTTAGGACTTCTAACTTTTCATCTTCTCCCTGTCTATACCATTCATCCTATCAGCATTTAAATGTACTCCAGTTTCTCTCAACTTTAAAAGAAACCCAGCTTTGAGCCCCATTTCCTCCTCTAGCTATAAACTATTGCTGTCATGTCGATTCCAACTCATAGTGACCCTATAGGACAGGGTAGAACTGTCTCAAAGAGTTTCTAAGGCTGAAATCTTTATGGAAGTAGACTACCACATCTTTTTCCCACAGAGCATCTGATGGGTTCGAACCATCAACCTTTCAGTTAACAGCCGATTGCTTTAACCATTACACCAAGGGTTCCTCTCCTTGAACTAGAGTCATATGTTTCTTTTTCCCTTCACTGTTCTCAAGTATTCAAAAGAATGCTCTACAATAGCTGTCTCTTTTCCCTCACCCGTCAGTTACTTCTCAGTCTACTTCAATCTGGTTTTCTAACTTACTCCACTAGCAGTTTTTATTAAATTCATCAATAACCCCATGTTGCTAAATGCAATAGAAATCTTTTAAATTGCCATCTTGCTTAACCCTTCATCTGCACTAGAAATTCTCAAAAGTCAGCTTGCTTCAGAATCCCCTAGATTAACCTGAGAATATCTGATCAGTAGATCTGCAGTGAGGCCCAAGAATTTGCATTTCTAACAAATTCCTCGGTGGTCCTGATTTTGCTGGTCTTGGGACCACACTTTGAGAATCACTATGTAGACCAATTCCTGCTTAAAATTCTTTTTTCTTTGGGTATCCTTGACACTGCCGCATCATGATTTTCCTCTTGATTCTTTATAGAGTCTCAGCTTTCTCTTTCGATTTCTATCTTTTCCCCATCCTAAAATGTTAATGATCCTCAGACTTTGGTCCTAGATTCCCTTCCCTTTGAATACTATACAACAGTCTTTCCCATGGTGGCCTCATTTATGATTACTATCCATAGGTCACTGACATCCTAATTTATACTTCCAACTCAGGTCTCTCTTCTGAGGTCCAAACCCATATTCCAACTTGCCTCCTTGACATTTACACTTGAATATCCCGATTCAGCACGCTGAAAACTGAATTCATTGTCTCCTTTAAACCTAGTTGTCATTTATTATTTTCTGTCTCCACAAATGGCAAGGTCATCTCTTCACCCCATTTGCCTAAAGTCAGGTATCTAGAAACTATTCCCTTCTCTCCCTCACCAAGTCTCAGTGATGTTACCTCACATCTTCCAAATCTGTTTCTCTCTATTTTCAATAACACTACCCCCAGCAACCTCCAGTCCACATTATCACCATCTCTTCCCATAACTCTTTACTGGTTATGTGCTTCATGCCTAGCCATACGCTAATCCAGTCTCCACGTTTATATAAAACATAAATCTGATCAGGTGACTCTTACGCTTCAAATCATTCAAAGGTTTTCCAACTCTTTTAGAATAAAGACAAAAGTTCCTCAGCATACCCCTGCCTATCCCTCCTGAATCATTTTAGCTAATCTCTCCCTCGTTTTCTATGCCCCTCGAGACTAAAATTTCCATGAGGAAAGTACCATGTTATTGTCTCATCATCTTATTCCCAATGCTTACCAAAATATCTGGCACCTAGTTGATGCCGAATAGTGGCTGAATGATTAGTTAAGAGCTCAGTAACTTGCCCAAGGCTACCCAGCTACTAGCACCATTGTTTATACTTTAAATAGGCTCTTGGTACAAAAATAGAAAGAAAAGCCCAAATCAAAGACGGAAAAATTTCTAGCAAACAATTCAGACGGATCTCACCATCAACATATCAAGGCTCAGTCAAGCTGAGTGTGGATCAGGAAAAGGGAAAAGCGATGGGATCTTCCATTCTGGATGACTTCCACTATCTCCTTGATGACTAACCTAGGGTAATTGGTACTGACAAAATAACACCAAAAATAAAGGAGAAGAAAAAGGATAAGAAGGAGGAGGGAGAGGAAAAAGATGAGGAGGAGGGATAGCAGAAGGTGAAGAAAAAAGAAAGAGGGAGAAGGAGAAAGAGGAGGTGGACCAAGAAGAGAAGGAGACTCAGGGAAGAGGAGAAGGAAGAGGGGGAGCAGGAGAGGGAGAAGACGGGAAGAGGGAGAGGAAGGAGGAGGAGGGAGAGGAGGAGGGAGAGGGGAAGGGGAGAAGGGGGAAGAAGGAGGAGGAGGGAGAGGAGGAGGGAGATGAGAGGAGGAGGGAGGGGAGGAGGAGGGAGAGGGGAAGGGGAGAAGGGGGAAGAAGGAGGAGGAGGGAGAGGAGGAGGAAGGGGGAGAGGAAGAGGAGGGGAGAACAGGAAAGGGGGAGGAAAAGGAGGAGGGAGGAGAAGGAGTAGAGAAATGAGGGAAGAGGAGGAGGAGAAAGAGGCGAGGGGAGGGGTGGGGAGGAAAGGGGGAAGGAGGGAGAGGAGGGAGGGGGCGTGGGAGGGGAAGGGAGAGGAAAGAAGAGGAGGGAAGAGGAAGGAGAAGATGACGAAAATGACAGCTAAGGCTTTGCAGAATTCCTGTCGCATCTATCATTAGAAATTCTTCATCAGGAAAATTCTAGGATAACTATACAGAGGAGAGTATGAGAAGTGAAGCAGAAGCCATTTTGCTTACATTTTTACCTTAAAACGCTTCTCTTTCATTTTGCCTTCTTTGTAGTGGGTCTTGAAAAATCATCATTTTTAGCATGCACATTAACAAGCTCCTGGCATTTCTAATACAAAAGAGGTGCCATGATTTCACGCCTCTGCAAACACACACTGTGAGCAATCAAGAGGAAAAGGAAATTAAAAACTAATTCTGTTGTTTATCCTACTCATTTATTTTATCAGTCCTCTCGGTCTCACACTGAATAACACTCAACAGGGTTTGATGGACATACCTAGGGGAGGCCAGACATCTTCTCTGGAAATCTGCAGAAAGCTGGAAAAGAAAGTCAAATAACAACGCTTTGGGGAGGTGTTTCTAATTATGCAATCAAAAACGTCAGCTCTAACATTTCTAGTTGATGTAAAACTCCTGAAATCACGAGTTTCAGTGGACTAGCCACAGTTTTAAAAACTGGAATTCTTCTATCACAGCCTCAAAATGCTTGACAGCCCAAAATCATGACAATGAAGACCGTCCCCAGAAAAATACATACTTAGAAGAATGGTAGCCAACTACCATTGTTTATCTCTGTCTGCACCCAACTACAATTACATGATTCTCCTTCCTTACATTTGGTAGTTTGGAGTTCTCCCTGAGGCCCATGATGACTCCTTTAGTGAAATTCCACTTATGCCTCAGAAGCGTTATGGAAATGATTCATAATGCATAAAACCAAATTATCCATCAGAGAAGAGTCTGTCATTTACTGCTTCTGAAGCATTCCTCAAGAGTTTGGGGTGAGGGCCTGATAGGATGGGAGTCATTAGCCTTAATCTTCTTTAAACATCAGGACCTCTGTGCACAATTACCAAGTAAGAGGGTGGGCCTAGATTTTCTCAAAAGACTAAGAAAATGTGCAGGATAATACATTGCACCAAAGTAACCCTACTGAGGCATATGGATCTCAATCTTAACAATGCTACCTCTTGTATTAGTAAGAGTCAGGAGTAACTAGCAATGTCTGATACACTCCTCTACTGATTGTTAAATAAATCTCAGTCAATCAATGAATCAATAAGTATTTATTGAAGATTGGTTGCAGGCTAAATTCCCTGAAAGTAAACTCTGTGACAGATATTTGCACGCACTGGTTTACTAAAGATCAACACTTGGTTGGGGGCGGTATAAAGGAAACATGATTGGACAAAAAACCCAAAAAACCAAACCCGCTGCTGTCGAGTTGATTCTAACTCATAGCCACCCTATAGGATAGAGTAGAACTGCCCCATGAGGTTTCCAAGGAGCACCTGGTGGATTTGAACTGCCAGCCTTTTGGTTAGCAGCCGTAGCTCTTAACCACCATGCCACCAGGGTTTCTGACTGGGTAGAAGGAGAAGCTGAATTGCAAGGTAGTTGCAACAAAGACATTAGCTGATTCTAGATTCTATAAATAGATCTGGAACTGGGTGAACTTTTATTTCTGAGGAGGAACATTTATATTTGTCCCAAACTGAGCCAGGAGGGCTGGGCCTTTTGTATCTCCCTCTTCGACAGTTATTGGATGGCGGCTTACTTCAGCAAAGGGAATTTCCCGGAGAGTGACTTGGTTGAGGAATGTTGGCAGCAGACTTTCTGGTCAGCTGTGAGAATGAGTTCTTCAGTCCTTGAGGGAGAATCTGAGTAACACAGCATAAAACCAAAAGATAAAACCAGTTGCCATCGAGTCAAGTCTGACTCAAGGAGACCCCATGTGTTGCAGACTAGAAGCACAACTCCATAGGCTTTTCAATGCTGTGACCTTTCAGAAGCTGATTGCCAGGACTTCTTCTGAGGCACCTCTGGGTAAATTCAAACCACTAGACTTTTAGTTAGTAGTTGTCTTAGGCTGGGTTTTCTAGAGAAGCAAAACCATTGAAATGTACGTGTGTTTGCGTGTGTATATGTATATACATACATATAATATATACATATATATACATATATATATATATATGAGAGAGAGAGAGATTTATATCAAGGAAATTGCTCACAAGGTTGTAGAGGCCAGAAAGTCCCAAGTCCATGGGTGAGACTGGAGGCTTCTCTTGACTCATGTAGTTGCAGGGGCTGACAAACCCAAGATTGGCAGGTAACCTGCTAGCTCAAGTCCCAAGAACCAGAGGCCAGATGCAGGATTCACAGCAAACAAAAGCCCATGAGCCTTGTCAGAAAGTCCACATATACTGGATGCAGGCCACACCTCCAAGGAAACTCCCTTTCAACTGATTGGCTGCTCATAGCAGATCTCATCATGGAGGTGATTACATTATATCAGATCTCATTATGGAGGTAATTACATCATTACACAGCTGCCAGACTACATCATCACTGCCAAACCACTGAGAATCATGGCCCAGCCAAGCTGACACACAACCTTAACCATCACAGTAGTCAAGCACTTACCCATTTGTACCACCCAGTGTCCACTAAAAGCCTATTATGTATCTTCTTCATGAACCCTGTGGCTTTAGAGAAGTACAGAGAATACATAATCCATACCTAACAGACTCCCACTTATCCTATGAGTCCCAGTCCAAATGTCTATGAGGTCTGTGGAAATTTTTCTAGAGCAAAGACAGCGGCCTCTTCCTTTTTGTTTCTTTATCACTGCTCTCATAAGTCTCTAGTAATATTTATCAGACTGAATTGTAAATCCTTGTTTTCTTGTCTGTGCCCCATATCAGACTATGAGTTCCTTGAGGATAGGTTGCAACTTAAATGTCAGCTTCCTAACTAAAGTCTCTCAAACCACCCTAAGTAGCTATACTTCATTTGTTATTCTTATTCACAGAAAATTTATGTTCCTTCTTAGCATTTATCCTGACCTGTAATTATTGGGTTTATTTGCTTACTTGTCTATTGTTATCTCCCCACTAGAATGTACTCCACAAGAAGAGGAACTATGATGTCTTACTTATTATACTGTGAGTGCCTAGCACATTTTCTAACTCATCACAGGCCGTCACTAATTACTTGCTGAATGAATGAACGAATGAACTGGTGTGTCCTGTACAGCACCCTATACATAAATCTTTAATAAAATGTTAATGAGTTAATAAATGAGCACGTGAATAAATGAAAGAGTGAAATGAATGAAAGAGAAAAATTAGTAAAGCCACTGTTTTGTCATCCAATTTAAATAGTCATCCTTTATATAGCCACCGATTTTATATTTGGGTTGAACCCAATTAGTGACACATAGTAAATGGAATCCTGTTTCTGATTTTTAATAACGTATAAGTTTAACAAGCCTTTCATTTTTCACATCAAGAAAGCAGTTTCTGTTCAACACTTTCATATGCCATGTCTATCGCAAAACCTCTATTGGAGGTGCTTAAGTCATGGCAGCTTTTTAAGTCACTATCTCAGTCAAAGTCTATAACCAGTATTATTATCCAATGTATAAGCGTGCAAAATAAAGTAAATCAGCAATTTGCACGCTTTTATGATCTAAGATTATACTCTGTCTTGCATATATTTTTATGACTTAAGAACTAGAAATATGTCTGAGTTTGGGGATGAGCCCGATCTCATTTTTTCTATCATTGGCACCAATTTCATATACATGTATGTATGTAAATACCCTTGAGTTCAGTGAGAACCAATGGGAAAGTAGTAATTGTTCAGTACCTTCATTTTATAACTAGACTGAAGCAATATAATAGAGTGAGGAAAACATTCAATAGAGAATTAGGCAAGAATATTCAAGAAATTCTGTCTATAAATACATGTTACTGGTTTAGTAGTGAGTGCTAGTGGACTATCACACTCAATGACAGGGATCTAGGATCTAGTAATGTTTTAACCAGTGATGCATTTGGTCAAGTCACTTGCCTCATATCCCCCTTAATACGTCTCTAAATTGTGAACGTTGAATATGTGATTACCAAAGTACCTAGACTTTTACAATTTAATGTTTCTTCTCTAAAATCATGGAGCTACTAGAAGAATAATTTTTTAAAAAGAAATCAGTAAAATTCTTAGATGTTCAAAAGAGGTTGTCTACTAGGTGTTGGCTCCCTTGATTTCTTCTTTGACAATTTAGAGAGAATTAAAAATCATAACTGCCTATAATTAGCACTTTGTTTTAGTAAATTAGAGAGAGATACATAGGAATTTATTTTGCAGAAATTTCTCATTTTTCATACTTACTCTCTTGCAGTAGTTTATTTTGGCTGCAAAAGCCTCTGTTCATGAATCCTCTTTAATTTTATCTAGGTAGACTAGGCTTTCTTGTTATGAAACACACCTTTTACTATTGCCAAAAAGTTTCTAAGAGTGTAAGTAGACTTAGTGATATAGACAACCATTATATTATTACGGTGAAGACTATCAAAGCTGAATTATAGACCAAAACAGGCCATTTCCTGGTTTATAAACATTCTCCTCACAAACAACTTTAAAAAAGGCTGCCAGCCACCTCCTCTCAGAATTCCTATCACCTCGTCACTGAAGCTTTGTGAAGATTAAAAGTGTAAAGAGGAGAGTTTAAAACCAACAACACCAAAAGGGAGTTGACCATGAGGTCTAGTTCCAGACTGACCCCACCACCTGTTAGCCTATATACCATTTTCAAGTCAATTCTGACTCATAGTGACCCTATAGGACAGAGTAGAACTGCCCCATAAGGTTTCTAAGGAGTAGCTGGTGGATTCGAACTGTCGACCTTTCGGTCAGCAGTTGTAGCTCTTAACCACTGCACCACCAAGGCTACTTGCCCTAAAATGTCTTCCCTCAAACTGCTTAACAAGTCTAAAATAAGGTTTTCTTCAAGAAAATCTCCCCCGTTCTATCTAGTACAGAGTAGGTGGACAGCATGATTCTAGAGTCAAACAACCTAGGTTTGAATATCAACTCTATTCTTGCAAGCTGTGTGACATAAACACATGATTTTACCTCTCTCTGTGTCTGTTTGCTCACCTGTAAAACAATAGTAAGAATAGTACCTACCTCTTAAGATTGCTGCGGGGCTTTCTTTAAGAGATTTAATCTACAGAAAGTGCTCAGCATTGTACTTGGCACATATGAAGTGCTATTAATAGTAGTAGTGTGAATTAGTTTCATTAGATTGCTTTTCTTCTATTATCTCTCTAATAACAAATTAACTCAGGCAATGAGAATTTAAATAGAAGGGGAGAAAAAAGAAAGCCTAGAACACTATACAGTGAAGGGGTACTTGTTCAGAAGTGAAAGAAGGCATGAATGAGGGGCCAAGAAAAGGGAAAGAAAAAGAAGGAGGAAGAGAGAAATAAGATGGGATGTGAGATAGTGTCAAAAAATATTGAATCTTGTATTTGAAATGTTGGCTATGACTGACATTATATCAGAAAAGAAGTCATCATTTCCTTCCCCTTCTACACCTTCCTTCCTTTGCACACAATGGCCAACAGTTCTAAGAATCCAGAACACAGTCTAGTACTGAGGACTTCAAAAGCCTCTAAGTTAATTTGGGAACCAGCTGCTTCTAACACGGTTCCTATTATAAGTCAAGTTCTAAACCCTACCTAGGATTCTAATTTACAATTAAAAGTTTGGATATATACATATATTTAACCAAATCTTTTGTAAATACAAACACCAACCCAAAGAGATAGCCTGCATATGGAGCCCAAGGGATTGAAATACAATGAAAAGGACTAGACTCCTGAGGACAGCTTATACGGAGACCTAAGAAAAAAAGGAAATATAGGAACCATCTGTTGCAAATGCGCACTTGATGAGTTGTAAGCTGCTGGGACCTTTTAAAGGCTTTACCATATTAAATAAGTCTGGAATCACACTGGTTATTGGGTGCACAGAAAAGGAAGCAGACTCCAGCTAACCCTGCGTACTAGTAGCCAAACGGAAGCAAGAACAGAAAAAAAAGGAAAACCATTAGGTAGTCCTCCTCTGGGAGCAGAGCAAGAAGAAAAGACGATAGAGGCTGGACAGGTCTATTTCCCTAAATCTCTAAACAAATGTTGCAGATTCTGACATCCTGGGCTATTACTCCACGTTTCCAATGGGAGAGCCCCTTCAAAAAGAGAGGGTCACATTAAGGGAAGAAGAAAGAAATTATTTTTCCATAAATGATATCATTCATGTTTTCCCAGAATCTCTAGTTCTCGTATTGAGCACTTACTGTGTGCCCAAATGTGGGAAAATTACTTATAGTCAAGATCTTATTTAATCCTTATTAAAAATAAACCAACCAACAAACAAAACTATGAAGTGAATGATATTATTATTATTACTCCATCTTATAGATAAGAGAATCACAGAGAGTAAGTAGCTCCTACAGGGTCACAATGTTAGTTTGTGATCAAACTTCAAATCCCTCACTAATAACTATAAAACAATAGATAATTGCCTTCCATACATGACTTTACTCTCTTTCCTAAACAAGGAAAGGAAAGTAATAATAGACAACTTGGAATTTCACCAAAAAACATTGGACTCGTTTTAAGCATGATGAATCTAGACTTTTGCAATTTCAGATACACTGATGATTCCTAGAGGCGAATGAGCACCTCTTGCACATATCATTTAGTAGATTGCACTGCAAAGCCTTCTAACAGATCATTAAAGTTAGTAGTTCTAGAAGTTTACTTTTTATCTTTTAAGAAAAAATAAAACTACTTGAAAAAAATTATATGCTCTTGCTTCCTTTCCCAACACACATGATTTCTCACACATGCACACACACACATCCTCTTATACCTTCACATCCCTCAGGCAGAGCCAATAACACATTACAGACATGTTAGATTAGTTTAGCCCTGTCTTTTCTGTACTATTAACTTGCTGTTTTTTCTGGCTGATTATATGCCGGTATGTATTAACTCTTATGAGAAAAAAACTGGTATATCTCTTCCAAATTTTAAACTCCAACATAGCTCTTCTTTGTCAAACTTGGTGCTTTGAACTGCTCTCTCATTTAAGTCCCATGTTTATAGTTAGAGAAAGAAGCAATAGGTCGATGTTGATGTCAAGTAGGTAAGCGTTTTACCTTCTTTGCTGTTGTTAGGTGCCATCGAGTTGATTCCGACTTATAGCTACCCTGTGTATAACAGAAAATACTGCTCGATCCCGTGCTGTCCCCACAATCGTTGTTATGCTTGCGCCCATTGTTGCAGCCACTGTGTCAATCCATCTTGTCGAGTGTCTTCCTCTCTTTCACTGACCCTCTACTTTACCAAGCATGATGTCCTTCTCCAGGGGCTGGTTCCCCCCTGACAACATGTCCAAAGTACATGAGACGAACTTTTGCCATCTTTGCTTCTAAGGAGCATTCTGGCTGTACTTCTTCCAAGACAGATTTGTTCGTTCTTATGGCAGTCCATGGTATATTCAATATTCTTCACCAACACCATAATTCAAAAGCATTTAATCTTCTTCGGTCTTCCTTACTCATTGTCCAGCTTTCACCTGCCTATGAGGAGACTGAAATCACCATGGCTTGGGTCAGGCACCTTACAGTCCTTAAAGTGACATCTTTGCTTTTTAACACTTTAAAGATGTTTTTTTGCAGCTGATTTGCCCAATGAAATGCGTCATTTGATTTCTTGACTGCTGCTTCCATGGGCATTGATTGTAGATCCAAGTAAAACAAAATCCTTGGCAATGTCAATATTTTCTCCATTTATCATGATGTTGCTTATTGGTCCAGTTGTGAGGATTTTTGTTTCTTTATGTTGAGGTGTAATCCATACTGAAGGCTGTAGTCTTTGATCTTCATCAGTAAGTGCTTCAAGTCCTCTTCACTTTCAGCAAGCAAGGTTGTGTTGTCTGCATATCACAGGTTGCTAATCAGTCTTCCTCCAATCCTGATGCCCCATTCTTCATTTGAGTAACTACCTTAAGCGTTTTGCCTTAATAAACTTCAATATTTAAAATTACTAACTCCAGAAACCTGAATACGACTTAAAATGTCATCTTTTATTATTACTTTAAAAGATTTTCATGCCAGCATGAAAATAGGACTGGTCCAAGCAGACTGATGGAGACATATCAGACATGTAATTAAAGCTATAGGTGTGCAGAGTACGGTCAGCCCAGACATGTATTGTCACTGATAAAGAGAAAAGAAGAGTTACAAATTTTAAAAAATCGTTTGGCAGTTAAACATACCAAAAATATTCCCAAGACTTTGGAAATGTTCTACAATATGTGTCAAAGAGAAGTCTCATTCTCTTTGCAGCTTTGCCAGTGTTTTATGTTCCCGGAATATTTGTTCCCTCCTCTTTTGATGATATACATGTCGTGTGTCTGTGGACCTAAAGGAAAAACTCTCATAAACTCTATGTCTGCACTGACAACTTTACAGTTCGTCCACAGTGAAGACAGCATCTATTGAGTGTGATACAATTCTACTGCAGTGTATCATCCAGAAGCTTGTTAAAGGGAAGGGCTAGATGCTCAGTGCCTATTCTTCCTATTAGATAAATTATATGTACTGTTTACTTTTCCTTCAATTAGACTGTCCTAGTTAGATCACAGATTAGAAATAATCAAAAGAATTTTATGTCTCTTTTTTAAATGCCAGGGTTTGATTTGAAATCATGATATGGCAATTCATTGTCCTTGGGTGAAATTCCCATTTGGGAAATATTGGAAGTTAATTTCCTCAACATTAAGTGCAATACAAGTATTTCACATTAATTAAGACACTATAAATCTAACATTTATATGCAAAGCTGTAGGGATAACAACTAGTTGACTAAACTAGATGATTAAACAGGACTCTTTGTTGAAAGTGGCAAAAATTTAACAGAAACTATCTTAAGCAATTATGATAAGCACAACAACAAATAACATTTATTGAGAGTTTACTATGTACTAAGTATTAGCTAAGTCTTTCTCATACATTATCCTCAGAGCTATCCCATGAGGTAAGTACTATTGTTATCCTTTTTTGACAGATGAGAAAATGAAACTCAGAGAACTAAAGGCAGTTACTCAATTCAGAGCTAGTAAGTGATGACTTGAGATGGCAACTGAGACAGGTTGACACAAGAACACAAGCTTTTAATCACCATGCCACCGTAAAGAAAGAAAATTTATCAGAAGAGAGCTGGGGTGTTAACAAAATAACAGGAAGAACAAAGCAACCACACCTCAAGAAGATGGGAAACAGAGCAGCTCTAAGGTCTTCAGGAAATAATCAAGATTCTCTTACTCTCAAGTCTTCTAGAACCCTCTCCTCTTGTACATTAGCAGTACCCAGATGTCAGGGAGCTTGGTTGTAGACAGATCCAGATCACCGTCTCCCACCTTTCACCACTAAAGTGGAAAGGACAAGGCCTCACCATGACCAACACCCAAGATGGGAACATCCTGGGAAGGACTCTGATGCATATCCACCCTTGGACCCAACGCTGTGCTGGTGAAGTGCTATAAATGGCCTATCTGCTGGTTTGAAGGTGGTGAGAAAGATTTAGGAAATGTCTTAGTTATCTAGTGCTGCTATAACATGAATAGAATGACTTTAACAAAGAGAAATTTATTCTCTCACAATCTAGTAGCTCAGGAGTCCAAATTCAGGGCATCAGTTCCAGGAGAAGGCTTTCTCTTTCTCTGTTGGCTCTGTAGGAAGGTCCTTGTCATCAATCTTCCCCTGGTTGAGGAGCTTCTCTCAGTGCAGGGACCCCAGGTCCGAAGTATTTGCTATTTTCCTGGCTTTTGTTTCTTGGTGGTGTGAGGTCCCCATATCCCTCTGTTCTTTTATCTCTTTTATGTCTCAAAAGAGATTGGTTTAAGATACAATCTAATCTTGTAAATTGAGTCCTGCCTCATTAACTTAACTGCTGCTAATCCCACCTCACCAACATCATAGAGATAGGATTTACAACACATAGGAAAATCACAACATATGACAAAATAGTGGACAGTCACACAATACTGGGAATCACGGTCTAGCCAAACTGGTACACGTATTTTGGGGAGACACAATTTAATTCATGACATTCCATCCTTTGGCCCCCCAAAATTCATGTACTTGACACATGTAAAACACATTCACTCCATCGTCTCATAGCAAAAGTCTTATATCAACTCCAAGCCCAAGATCCAAAAATTCTTCCTCATCTATGAAATCTAGAATACAAGTTACCTGCTTCCAAAGTACAATGGTGGAACAAGCTAAACATTTCCATTACAAATGGAAGAAATTGGAGGGAAAGAAGGGAAAACAGGCACCAAGCAAGTCAGCAGAACACATTACAAGAGCTCTCAAGGCTTTGAAAACAATCCTCCATTCTCTGAGATCACTTACACAACAGCCCTGTCCTCCAGACTCTAGGTATTGGCCACATTCTCCAGATTCTGAGTGGAGGCCCCTCGACCCCTTCAACTCTGCCTTCCAGGCCCACTGGAATGGCAACTCTGCTCACTTGGCTTTAGGCACACCATTCTCCTAGTTCATCTGAGTGGTGACTCCACCCTTAGAAACTCCAGAGGCCATGGCTCCACCTTTTGAGACCCCAGAGACCGTGGCCATACTCTTTGATACTGAGGCAGCTCGGCTTCCTGTGTTCCTTGTCTCTTTACCTTCTGCTTCCCTGGTTCCTTGGCCTCTCAGCCCTTCAAACCTCTCTGCCCACATCTGTCCTGCTGGGGCAAGTATTCCAAAGCTCTGGATCACTTTTGTGTGACCTTTATAGTCATGGTCTTGTAACTCCCACCCAAGTGATTGGGCAGGACTGTGCAGATATGGTAATTGTGGCCCACCAAAGGGGTTGGTCAGTTTTGCCATCCCGCTGGGTTTGAGATGAGCCATCCCAGAGGCAGGAAAGGAGAAATTCCCACCATCACTAAGGAAGAACAGCCAGGAGGCAGTACGTCCTTTGGACCCAGGATCCCTGTGCTGAGAAGCTCCTGGGACCAGACAACGGAGAGAGAGTAAGAGCTGTAACCCTGAAGACAGTAAGAAGCAGTGATAAGAGAGAACCAGTAACAGAGACTCCGCAGCAGGAGATGGTGTCATGGGCTTCCTGGCCCACAGAGAGAGAAAGCTGAGTGCCTTTGGGCAGAGGCCAGGGAGAGGCATTCCTGAGTGTTCCTGAGCCTGAATTGTAACCCTTACTTCCCTAATAAACTCCATAATTGTGAGTATTGTCTGTGAGTTTTGTGTGGCCATTGCAATGAATTATTGAATCCAGCAAAGAAGTAGAGTGTCGTGAGAAGGATGGTTGGTGTCAGAATTGGTAAAGATGGTCAAGAGAGGAGGCATGTCTGATCACCACCCCGTAGGAATCAGCCTTGGGCTGTTGGTCTTAATTCTTCTTCCCTCTTGTGAAGTTAGAGGAGGTCAGACACTTGCCCCATGCTGTTTTTATAGTTATAAAATATGAATTTTTTTTCAAAACAATGATAACCCCACAATAAAATTTGAATTCTAGAATTACAGGTAGCCTCTTCTGAATTTTGTTTTACCTGTAGTCTCGCCACCCTAGACAAAGCTTGTTAGCCCCCTATAGTTCCTTGTCAAATCAGATACTACTGTATGGCGTAGCCCATATTATCCCACTAAACCAAAAAAACCAAACCTGGTGTCGTTGAGTCCATTCCGACTCATAGTGACTCTATAGGACAGAGTAGAACTGCCCCATAGGGTTTCCAAGGAGTGGCTGATAGATTCAAACTGCTGACCTTTTGTTTAGTAGCATTATCCCACCAGAAGAGTTAAAACATGTTTTACCTTAATTTAACAGGTAAGAGAGAGGAACTCCTCCCATGCACCTGAGAATTTCAAGAGATACATGGACGACAAAAATTCCTGCATGAAATCTAAAAACTCCTTCGAATCGTTTCATTCTTCCAACTCTAATCTAACTTACACAAACATGAGAACAAAGTGGCTTCACAATGGCTACTCAGAGAGTAAAGTGAGGAAGAAGCATTCCTTACTCATGCCAATTAAAAATATCCAACCTAGGAATAGAAATAAAAGCAAAAATCTCTTTCCGTTATGTAATGCACTCTCATTAGGTGCCTGATATTATGTTTTCTGAAGCATTTTTCAGAAGATGAATAAATAAATATCTTTTAATATATAAATGACTCAAAGAAAAGCAGTACTTCTCATTCCCCAGAGGTTTCAAGAAAAACTTCCTATCCACCATCAATTCTTATATTCATGTCACCATCGGTGGTTCAGTGGTAGAATTCTTGCCTTTCATGCGGGAGAGGCCTGGGTTCCAATCTGGCCAATACATCTCATGTGCAGCCACCATGTTTCTGTCAGTGGAGGATTGTGTGTTGCTATGATGCTGAACAATTTTCAGCGGATCTTCCAGACTAAGACGGACTAGGAAGAAAGGCTTGAAGATCTACATCCAAAAATCAGCCAGTGAAAACCCTATGAATCACAACAGTCTGATCCACAATCAATTTTGGGGATAGGGCAGGACCAGGCAACATTTTGTTCCATTGTGCATAGGGTCACCATGAGTTGGGGACCAACTGACAGCAGCTAACAACAACGATATGAGTCATTTCAAATGTCACTAAGCATACTGTGTATATCTTGAAAGAATGGATATAAATATTGAGGCAAAGTTGGTCCAAATTTCCAGACAGTCAAAATAGGACAAGAAAGAAACTTCTTATCAGAAACTCGCACTAGTTTCTCTAAAATGACAGAAATCAGACTAACCAGGGGATCTTCCTGTCTTTTAGAGTTATTTTATTGAACGGCTGGAAAGAAATTGCAAAAATACTTCGAAAGCCAAAATCATTCCAAAATAAGAAGGCACCACCAAAATGGGTTTGCATGTGAAAGCTCTTGGCTCCATTTGTCTGAGAAGCCATCCACTCAGATCTGGCTATCTTTAAGGCGAATTCCCCCAGAACAGCCCAATGTATGTTCCCAGAACATTTAAATTTAGAATGTAATTTACACAGAAGCCCTCCAAACCTGGCACATTTACAAGCACTCCCGAGTGAAGTCATATTTGTATTCAGAGCTGGGTGATGCTAACTGTTACTTGCTAAAAGTAGTGCAGTTTGCTGAAATTTCTATATAAAATTTAACATCTTTTGTTGGAGTAGCTAGATGTAATGTTGCCTTCTCAGCTCCCTGCCAAAGTTGAGAGAAGGGCAACCCCCATTTTCTGGGAGAGCTGGTAGATGATTCCTTCATAATAGAACCAGACTATCCCATCAGTCTATTTAAGGAGGTGTCTTGTTGAGACTGAGTCTTTGGGTCAGTTTTATGTGTAGGTGAAGAATTATCCCCAAAGAAGAATTGTATTGGTAAAAGGAAGCTCTTGGTGGAGAGAGAGATCACGTTGCCTCCTACTTGCAGCTCAAAACTGGTATGTTTGCTCCTGCAACCCCCAATAGCCACTGAAATCTGAAAAGAAAATGGGAAAGGATGAAATTCATCTTAAAGATATTTCAACGGAGTGATAATCAGAGAAAAACTTGTCACTCAGGATAGAAACTCCAAATGTCTGAGTAAAAATATCCTACCCTTTTCCAAGAATGCTCTCAGACATGCTCTGTCCCTGCCCGTCCACTCAGTAGCCACACTATCATCCCTCCTACTTTCCTTGAGTTCCAGGCCTGTGACATGCAAGATAGGGCCTGCCTTCAGCAAAACTGACAAAGTTGAAAGTGCCTCCAGGCCTTGAGGTTTCAGCAGAAGTGGTTCTTCTTCAGAGAAGTTTTCCCTGACACTCAGACTAGATTATTATTAGTTGTCCTTGAGTCCATTCCAACTCATGGTTACTCCACGTGTTCTGTTAGAGTAGAACTGTTCCATATGCTTTTCAAGGCTGTGACCTTTTGGAAGCAGAGTGTCAGGCCTTACTTCCAAGGGACCTCTGGGAGTGGGGTTTGAACTGCCAACCTTTCAGTTAGTAGTCAAGCGCTTAACAGTTTTCACCACACAGGCTCTCCATTAAGAGTAGATTATGTTCCCTCATTGCAGATTTCTAGAATCCTACACTTCTTCATACTTCTTCACAGCACTTATTCCAGCTGTACAAATGTAATTAAATATCATTTTAGATATTATTTGATGTAAATTAATTGAAGGAAATAATGACAGGTGTCACTAAAACATGAAAAAGTCGCTGAGTTCAAGCCTTTAAAAAAATCAGTTATTTAGGATGTTCTGGTTCAAAACAGTTAATGAAAGAGAAAAAGAAGGAAGGAAGGGAGGGAGAGGGGAAGGAGGAGGTAATCTACTATTTCATCTAAAGGAATAAGCCACCAGTTGCCAACAGTTGACTCCGACTCATGATTACTCCATGCGTGTCAGAGCAGAATTGTGCTCCATACGGTTTTTAATTTCTGATTTTTTGGAAATAGATCACCAAATCTTTCATCCCAGGTGCCTCTGGGTAAACTCAAACCACCAACCTTTTGGTTAGCAGCTAAGCATGTAAACTGTATCACTCAGGTGTCTAAAAGAATAGTCTAGGCTAAATATGACTTCAGATGAGACTTTATTTGGGGTTCAAACAATGTGACAGCGCTCAGTTTTCCTCTCTCCTTTCAGATTTCCATTCCTCAGTTTACTTCCTTTTTTGTGGCCTTGCTTCACGATTACATTCTTACTTTATTTCTAGTGGAGGATACAAGAAAATTTTCTTCCGCAACGGCTCAAATAAATTCATAGGATTGAGTTCTTTTGGCCCTAACTATCTTGCCTTGGCACATGCGCCCATCCCTAAGCCAGTAAATGTGGCAGGGATTTGTGGACACACTAATTTGCTTAAGCCAATCAAAGCTCATTCTCAGAGCCAAGGGTAGGGTTGGTACCTCCCAAGTTTCATGACTGGAAATTTCAGGGTACTATTCAAAAGACAAAAATAAGTAAATAAATAAGAATGGATGCTATAGAGATAAGAAACTAATATCCACAACAATGACCAAGTAGATTTTGTGTTGGAAATCACAAAGAGGTTTTCAGTAGGGAAATAGCAAAACCAAATTTAGGTTTGTAACTGGCATCAATAAGGAATAGTTGGATATAAAGAGAATTTTTAAAGCAAAACAATAAGATTTGATGACTGGATAGGGATGATAAGAGAGCGTGAAAAGGAAGATGGCTCTGAATTTGCTATCTTGGATGAATGCATAGATGTTTCTGCCCAGGATTAAGTTAAAATATACAGAAGAAAGGACAGAATTTGAGTACTCCTAAAATCTATTACGTTGTACATTCTATATGGGAAACAGCTTTCATTTAGACAGAATTTTGGGAAAGATTTGAGGAATTTGTTAATCACTACTGAGGTAAGCTCAATGGGCTACCATCTCTCAGGAATACATTTAAAAGAACATTGAATCACAGTAAATTGCAAATATGATGACTAACCCGATATCCCCATTTTTTCAGAATTTAATCAAGACACAGGTTATCACATGCTTTAGCAGCCATTTACTAGTGCAAAAGCTGAAATTAAACTGGGGCACCTAACCAAAGTCCAGTATTAATTACTTCCTCAAAACACAGAAAGCAAGAAGAAACTTTCTTATTTTACCTGAAGTCATACCAACTGGGAGAGCATATCTATTAGCTTTGTGCATAATGAATCACCTCAAAACATAGTGGTTTACAATGGCAACCACGTATTTAGCTCACAATTCTGGGGATATGTATACAATTTGAGCTAGGCTTAGCTGATCTGGACCTGGTGAGCTGATCTCAGTCAAGTCTCAGCCAGGGTCAGCTTCAAGGTCAACTGGGGAACTTAGATTCTCCTTAATGTGGTCTATCAATACCCTGAAGGGTACCCAAATTTACACACAAGGAAGCAGTATGGTTCCAAGAGGAGAAAGAAAGCAAAACCTAGTTGGCAAGTGATTTCCAAGTCTCTGCTTACATCACGTTTGCTAGTGTCTCATTGGCCAAATCAATCCACATGACCAAGGCAGGAGTTAGTGGGAGAAGGCTACTAAAAGACATGGAAAGAGGGAGGTGTGAATAAATTGGGGCTATTACGATCATCAATCCACCACAGTGACCGACAATTTGACTCATACGAAACATTAACCCCAGGATAAATTCTTACTTCTAAATGTGAGAAAACATTATTTCTGTATTAAAGTTTCATAAATTATGAAAACTGACGGGAATTAGGATAGTATTTCTTTTTCCTTCCAGCAGGCAATTACTTACTGTAAGACTCTTGTTCAGGAAAATTGGGGTGATGATTCTCACTTTGCTATCTCACTTAGTATCACTCCATTAGGCCTCTCACTGATGCAATTATTTGCAATGACATTACCAGTAAAATTCATAAGCTTTTTTTTTTAACTAAAATAACATAATATAGAAATTCTAATTAGTACCATTTTAATTTAATTCTGATCTTTATGTTATCATCTGTACTAGCCAGTTTCAATCAATTCCCAACAGTAAACCTCTATCAGAAAGCTCCTGATGGCCTTATTCAACCCGCAAGTCAGGTCTGTTTAGGTACCTGACAATAACAAAGTCTGCTGCAAATCTCATAATTTGGATAAATTAATATCTATCTTAATATAGCAGAAAAAGTTCTGAATCAAGAAATTCAAAAATCCACCTTATGTTTTTAGCCATGATGAAGCAACAAGGACCAGATTTACCCTTTCACCCAAAGCATCAGACAAAATATATGAGACAATGGTTTTCAAACATTGGATAACAGGCAGTACAGGACAATGATCCTCCAGAGAAAGGAAACAAATGAGATGAGTCTACTTTTTCCCCAGCTTACTGATTAGAGAGAGCTCTCAGGCTGCAAAACAGGGAGAAAAAACCCAAACAACACCTGGACCTCCCTGATTTAAAGATACAGATTTGAGAATACAGGAAGACCAAGAGCACTACAGCCTTCAGTATGGATTACACCTCAACATAAAGAAAACAAAAATCGAAACAACTAGACCAATAAGCAACATCATGATGAACAGAGAAAAGATTGAAGTTGTCAAGGATTTCATTTTATTGGATCCACAATCAATGCCCATGGAAGCAGAAGTCAAGAAATCAAATGACATATTGCATTTGGCATATCTGCTGCAAAAGACCTTTATAAAGTGTTGAAAAGCAAAGATGTCACTTTGAGGACTAAGTGCGCCTAACTCAAGCTATGGTATTTTGAATCACCTCATATGCGTGCAAAAGCTGGACAATGAATAATGAAGACCAAAGAAGAATTGATGTGTTTGAATTATGGTGTTGGCAAAAAATATCGAATATACCACGGACTGCCAGAAGAACGAACAAAGCTGTCTTGGGAGAAGTACAACCAGAATATTCCCTAAAAGCCAGGACAGAGAGACTTCATCTCACATACTTTGGACATTTTATCAGGAGTGACCAGTCCCTGGAGAAGGACATCATGCTTGTTAAAGTAGAGGGTCAGCAAAAGAGAGAAAGATCCTCAGTGAGATGGATTGGCACAGCAACTGCAACAATGGGCTCAGGACCGGGCAGTGTTTCATTCTGTTGTACGTGGAGTCACTATGAGTTGGAACTGACTCAGCAGCACCTAACAACAACAACAGCACAAGGCTACTAGACTTTATAGGACAGAGTATCAGAGAGAGGAAAGGTGCATAGATGAAAGGAGCTGGAGAGAGAGATAAACAGAAAGACACACATACAGAGGCAGAGAACAGAGAGACATCGAGAGAGAGTGCTAGCTACAAAGATTTGCAGAGAATTCCACTCAGGTCTTCAATTGAGTACTGATCAGAGCATGTACCTGAGGCCAGATGAAGAATTACCAGAAAGAAGCAGGTGAAAAAAATTCCTGGAGCTCACATAGGGCTTGGAGTACTTTTTGTTCCCACCAGCTGAATTAAAAAAAAATCAGATGATACACAGGGAACTGAGCAGAATACCCAGAAGGATATTGCCTCAGTAGCAGGGAAAAATAGCCCTACAGCCCTAGCTGCTCTAGTTCTAACGAGATTTAAGAGTAAGCCACAAAAGAATCAAATTGTTTCCAAGTAACTTAAATGCATTCCAGAACAAAAATCAAGAATATTTATAGTAATACAAAAAGAAATAATAAAAAAAAATCCAGTACCAAACAAGGTAAAATTCATAATGTGTGCATCTAATTTAAAAAATTATCATGTAAAGAAGCAGAAAAATACAACCCATGATGAGTAAAAAATAACTCATTGAAAACAGCTACAGAAATAACACAGATGATAAAATTAGTAAACAAGGCCAACAAAACAGTTGTTATAACTACAATACACATGTTAAAGAAAACACAAAAGAAAGCAAGAGCCCAGCAGACTTTTTCATATAAATTTATTCTAAAATTTATATGGGAAAACAAAAGGACTTAGAACAGCCAAAATCATTTTCAAAAAAAAAAAAAGGAACAATGTCAGAGGTTTGTACTAGCAGCTGATTTCAAGATTTATTTTCAAGTCATAGTAATAAGACAGTGTAGTATTGGTATAAATGTAGACAAATAGATCAATGGTACAATACTGAAATAGACCCACATGTATATGGTTAACTAATTTTTGACAAAGATGCCAAGGCACTTTAAAGGGGAGAGAAAAAATAATTTCAAAAAACGGTGCTGAAACAACTGGATATCAATGCGCAAGATAAAATAAACCTCAACTCATACATAAAAATAATTAGAAGTGGATCATAGACTTAAACTTAAGAGACAAAATTATATTAGAAAAACGTAGATGACCTTGGTTTCACGTCCTCAAATGGGGCATAAAGAGTAAAAACTATAAAAGAAAATCAATCAATAAATTGGATTTTATCAAAATTTAAACTTTACTTTTCAAAAGATATTGTTGCAAAAATAATAAAGCAATCCAAACATTGTGAGAAACAGTTGCAAAGCAAAGAACTTGTATCTGTTGTTCTTGTGGTCAGGTATTATCAAGTCAGTTGGGACGCACAGTGACCCTATGTACAACAGAATGAAACACTGCCAGGTTCTTGGCCATCCTCACAATCATTGTTATGCTTGAGTTCATTGTTGCAGCCACTGTGTCAGCCCATCTTGTCGAGGGTCTTCCTCTTTTCTGCTGACCCTCTACTTTACCAAGCATGATGTCCTTCTCCAGGGACTGGTCCCTCCTGATAACATGTCCAAAGTTCGTAAGACAAAGTCTCGCCATCCTTGCTTCTAAGGAGCATTCTGGCAGTACTTCTTCCAAGACAGACTTTGTTCATTCTTTTGGCAATCCATGCTATATTCAATATTCTTTGCCAACAACATAATTCAAATGCATAAATTCTTCTTCGATCTTCCTTAGTCATTGCCTAGCTTTCCCATACAAATGATGTGATTCAAAATATCATGGCTTGGGTCAGGCACTTTTAGTCCTCATAGTGACATCTTTGCTTTCTCACACTTTAAAGAGGTCTTTTGCAGCAGATTTGCCCAAATGCAATGTGTTGTTTGATTTCTTAACTTCTGCTTCCGTGAATGTTGATTGTGGACCCAAGTAAAATGAAATCCTTGACAACGTCAATATTTTCTCCGTTTATCATGACGTTGCTCATTCGTCCAGTTGTGAGGATTTTTGTTTTCTCTATGTCGAGGTGTAATCCATATTGAAGGCTGTAGTCTTTGATCTTCATCAGTAAGTGCTTCAAGTCCTCTTCACTTTCAGCAAGCAAGGTTGTGTCATCTGTATATTGCAGAGGGTTAATATGTCTTCCACCAATCCTCATGCCATGCTCTTCTTCATATAGTCCAGGTTCTCGGATTATTAGCTCAGAATACAGATTGAATAAGTATGGTGAAAGGACACAATCCAGACACACACCTTTCCTGACTTTAAACCACACAATATCCCCTTGTTCTGTTCAAACAACTGCCTTTTGGTCTATGTATAGGTTCCTCATGAGCACAGTTAAGTGTTCTGAAATTCCTATTCTTTGCATTGTTATCCATAATTTGTTATGATCCACACAATCAAATGCCTTTGCATAGTCAATAAAACACAGGTAAACATCTTTCTGGTATTCTCTAATTTCAGGCAAGATCCGTCTGACATCAGCAATGATATCCTTCGTTCCACATTCTCTTCTGAATCTGGCTTGAATTTCTGGCACTTCCCTGTCAATGTTCTGCTGCAACTGTTTTTGAATTATCTTCAGCAAAGTTTTATTTACATGTGATATTAATGATATTGTTTGATAATTTACACATTCTGTTGGATCACCTTTCTTTGGAGTTAGCACAAATACGGATTTCTTCTGGTTGGTTTGCCAGGTAGCTGTCTTCCAAATTTCTTGGCTTAGATAAGTGAGCACCTCCAGTGCTGCATCCATTTGTTGAAACATCTCAATTGGTATTCCATCATTTCCTGGAGCTTTGTGTTTTGCCAATGCCTTCAGTGCAGCTTGGACGTCTTCCTTCAATACCATGCATGCTTGATCATATGCTGCCTCCTAAAATAACTGAACATTGACCAATTCTTTTTGGTACAGTGATTCTGTGTATTTCTTCCATCTTCATTGGATGCAATATTTTGCCCATAGAATTCTTCAAAATTGCAGGTTTAGGTTTGAATTTTTTCTTCAGTTCTCTAACATATAATCCATTTCTGACTCCTAGCAACCCTATACCACAGAGTAGAACTGCCCATTAGGGTTTCCAGGGAGCATCTGGTGGATTCAAACTGCCGACCTTTTGATTAGCAGCTGGAGCTCTTAACCACTGCACCACCAGGGCTCCATAATATATAATAAACTCCTACAACTCAATAATATGATTTGAACTGACTCTATACTAAGGAAAATATGTGGATGGCAAATGAGTATATGAAAATATGCTCATCACCAGAAGTCATTAGAGAAATGAATGTTAAAACTATAACAGGTAAGTAGAACAGACTCACAAGAAAGTCTAAAATGAAAAAGACAAACCACACCAAGTGTTGACAAAGATGTGCATCTGGAATTCTCACACACTGTTGGAGGTAATACAAAATATAAAATTACTTTAGAAAATACCTTGGCAGTTTCTGAAGATGTTAAATAGACCAAGACATTCCATTTCTAGGTGTTTATATACAAGAAATAAAATTATACATCCACACAAAAATTTGCACACAAATACTTTTATTGGTTATAACCAAAAATTGGAAACAACCCTAATGTCCATCAACAGGTGAACCATTAAAATGTAGTATATGCATTCAATGAACTATTACCCAGCAATATAAAGGAACAGACTATTGATACACACAGCAACATGGATGAATCTCAAAATGATTATGCTGAAGAAGACCAAAAAAAAAAAAAAAGCATATAATATATGATTACATTTCTATAAAATTCTAGAAAATGCCAACTAATTTATAGTGACAAAAAGCAGAGCATGGTTGCCTGTGGATTATGGTGGCGAGAAGGAGGGGTGGATTACAAAGGGGCATGAATAAATTTTGGGGCTGATAAACGTATTCGTTATCTTGGTTGTGGTAACAGTTTCATAGTTGAAACATATGTCAAAACTTATTGAGTTGTATACTTTAAATTTATGCAGTTTATTGTACATCAATTATACATTAAGAAAGCTGTGGAGAGAAAACAAAATATAAAATTCTAAGAAGTATCTCTAATTTTGAAACCAGTACTTTATTTAAAACTTGACATGTTCCATATTGTTTCTGAAACTATTTCCTCACCTATAAAGTAGAACGGTTGGATTAAATGACTTCTGAAGTCCTTTCAGCTTTAAAATATAATTCTTCTATTTTGTGTATTTCTTACTTCAGATGGTAAATTGTTTGCAAATATTTGCTGCTTTTCTCTATGACCACTCCCCAACATGGCACTTTCCTGTAGGAAGATTAAGTATACTGCCAAGTGATTTCCTTTACTCGATGAAATGTGATTGGAAGTAAAAGACAAGAAGCTTTAAGAGTATAGTTCTGTACTCATTCATGAGATGTGTAAGCCCAAGACAGGAGCTGCCCCTTCGGCATAGATCCCAGGATGAATAAGATGTGGAACAAAGCTTCGGACCTGTGACGGATATCAGCAGGAACCAAGAAAGGAATCTTTGTTTTTGTAAACGTCTAAGATTTAAGGACCATTTGTTATTTCAGCATAAAGTACCTCTAGATGACTGATACAGAAATTGGTTTCTAGAAATGAGATAATACATAATATTGTCTTTACTGTTGTTAGGTGCTGTCAAGTCTGTTCCAACTCATTGTATCCCCATACACAACAGAACAAAACATTGCCCGGTCCTGTGCTATCCTCACAATTGTTGCTAAGTTTGAGGCCATTGTTGCAGCCACTGTGTCAGCCCATCTTGTCTTGGGTCTTCCTCTTTTCTGCTGACCCTCTACTTTACCAAGCATGATGTCCTTCTCCAGGGAATGGTCCCTTCTGATAGTATGTCCAAAGTATGTGAGATAAAGTCTCTCCATCCTCACTTCCAAGGAACACTCTGCCTATACTTCTTCCAAGACAGATTTGTTCTTTCTTCTGGTAGTCTATGGTATATTCAATATTCTTTGCCAACAAATTCAAATGCGTCAATTCTTCTTCAGTCTTCCTCATTCGTTGTCCAGCTTTTGCATGCATGTGAGGTGACTGAAAATACCATGGCTTGGGTCGGGCACACCTTAGTCCTCAAAGGGACATCTTTGATTTTGAACACTTTAAAGAGGTCTTTTGCAGCACTTTTGTGCAATGAAATACGTCGTTTGATTTCTTGACTGCTGCTTCCCTGGGTGTTTATTGTGGATCCAAGTAAAATGAAATCCTTGAGAACTTCACTAGCCACTGCAGGACAACAAACTGACAGGTGAGTGATGGTCCATAATATATAAATCCAAAAATATGTTGCTTTACTAGCCTCAGGGCTAATCAGGGAAACTATTATCCAAGGCCAAAAAGATGGTGATAAATGTTATGCAAAGGTAGAAATATTTTGTAAAATTGTCACCCGTGATAACTTTAAAGTATTTTTTATATAATGAACTTCTGGCATTAGGAAAAGAAGATGAAAAATAGAATGGTACTAAGAATGAGTTGGTTGCTATTGGCTACAATTGAGAAGAAAAATGAAAAGCGCAGAAAAAAAGTTGGCTTGTTTGCAAGCAGCACTGAAACGGAATATAGAAAATCCAGAAATTCCAGGATTTGTAGGAATTGGGAAGGTGGACTTGATTCCCATTTCCAATGAGTGAAAGATAAAATGGAGAACTTTGAGCAACCAAAGGCGATGAAAATATTAAAATTCAGTGTATAAATCAGGGTCAAATCAACAATGTATCTGTAATAATTTATATATATGTATATATATGTGTGTGTGTGTACAACAAGGAGCTCTGGTGTTGAAATGGTTAAGCACTTAGCTGCTAATCGAAAGGTTGGTGATTTGAACCCACCAGCAACTATGTGGAAAAAAACACCTGGAGATCTGCTCCCATAAAGATTACAGCCTAGGAAACCTTATGGGGGCAGTTCTACTCTGTCCTATAGGGTCGCTATGACTTGAAATCGACTCAACAGTGTACAACAGCATATATATGTGACAGTGCTATTTTTATTAATCTGCTTTAATTAAAAATAAATACATAAAACTTTGAATGGATTATGTTTTCTGAAGCCAAAGCCATATGAATATTGTCTAACAAAGTGCTAGGTGTGTAATAGACATTCGGTGAAGAATTGTTGACTGGCTGAACAATCCATTACTTTACGTCTTCAGCTGGCAAGATATATCCATTGATATTCTTGGACTTCTAGCACTTCTGAACCATTTATTATAGCAAGGGTTATTACTAACAGTACAACATGATCTAAAGTGGGTTCCTTGGAACAATTATTTTGTCAACCGTTAATAAGTATTAGGTAAAAATAGGGTCCCGTGGTCAAATTAATTTAGAAAGCACTTAGTTAAACAAAGTTAAACAGTTTTCTTTAGTGCAGGACGTCTCAGATGCTTTAAAATGCCAAGGGAGATAGTGAATCTTCAAGGGGGAGAAGATATGGTATGCAACATTTCCCACACTTATTTGACCACAGAATGTTTTTCCATCCCAGCGCATCCCTCAGTTTTAATACAATGTGGAAAGCCTTGTTGGAAACGCTGAAACATACATTCACATTTTTGCTTTAGGTCAACTTCCTTCGTTTTTCCTGTGCATCTGTGCTTCCTCCCACGATAGTGAGAGTTTTAGGAGCAATGATAAAACATCTTAATTTTTTTTTTTTTTTTGCCTCTGGTCTTTTTCTATGTATATTTATTTATATGGCGTAAGGACTCAGATAATAAATATATCCTTTGTTCTTCCATTGTGCCATGTTAATAGCTCAATTACAGCAGCTCTTTCCAGCTGAGAAAGTGCTTTTTGTTGTCCCCAACCCAGCAACATGTGGCCCCAGTTCAATGGAAGGAAGCCAATCGTGTCTAGTTGCTGGCCTAATGCCTAGCACACCCAAGGAAAGCTATATACGAGCAGGGAGCCCTAACAGAAGAATCCTGGACCAAATACTGAAGCATTGCTCATTTCTCGCCTCTCTCCGCTTTCTGTGCCTTCCTGTCCTTTTCTGTTCCTGTTACTTACCTAGTACCTTCAAGTTATTTTATTGCCTACTGTTCAATCATTTATTACTCCCCTTAGCTCCCTGCTCTCTCATCTCCTCAATCTTCTCCAGGTATGTGGTGTTTATTCCAGTTTTCCTGTCTCTGCTCTTGTTTCCCTTCCTGAGAAATGCCTCTTATCTCTGCACATACAAGCCTGCTTATCCTTCAAGATCCATTTCAGTTGCTATCTCCTCTCTGACTCCCTGACTTTAAGCAAGCATTCTCTCCTGTGAATACGCACAGAACTTTATTCACACCTTATTTTTTAACGTGAAGCACTCTTTCATATAGTATAGTTACTTATGCACATGTTCATCTCCTCTATCTGACTGTAAGCTCTATGAGAGTGGGTCATGCAACTTGCTCATATTTGGCTCGTCCTGTGCACACACTTTCTTTACCCAGAAAATTCTCCAGAAAACATGGATGTACAAGAGATATTCATTAAGATGCAAAACCCACACTGACTGGCTCTACATGGTCAAGCACTCACAAGTATACTCAGCACCTCTTCAACTTCCTTAGAATCAATCTATTTAGAACAGAAATGTTATTAATCAATACAGATTTTGGGAAGGTTTCATAGAAAAGATAAAGAAATGATTTATACCCCATAACACACTTTATAAGTTCCTATAGTACACGTCATTTTTCTTAAGCTTCAGTAGCTACACTTCCCCTAAAATTTCTTCACCATCCTCTCTCTCAGAGCCAAGCATGCTGGCCCTTGTCTTTCCATTCCAAGACTTTCCTCCTAAGCCTTGAACTCCCTTGCCCACTTATATGTAGGACAAGTTAGCTCTATATCATCTAAATCAACTCATCCTAGAAAAAGTTTCTGTAATAACTGCCTTCAATTTCTCTCCTTCCAGTCTCTCTTCAACACATTCCAACTAGACTTCTGCTACCACTATTCCACCAAAAACTACTCTTATCAGGGACCCAAATAACATCCAAATAGTTAAACCCTTTGCTTAATTCTGAGACCTCATCTCACTTTACTTGTCAGAAGCATTTGACTATTGCTCTCCTCCTTAATACACTTTTTCACTCAGCGTCCAAAACAGGACATTTTTTTGCATGTGGTTTTCCTCCTCCTCTACTCTTTACTTCCTCTCAGCCTCATTTGATGATGTCGCCTCTTCTCTCTAACCTCCGGTGGCACAGCCCCTAGGAATCAGTCATTGAATGTTTTCTCTTCACCGTCTATATTTATTCCATTAGTGACCTCATCCAGACTCACAACTTAAATGTCACGTGTATGCTGACAACTCCCGAATTTATATCCCAGCCCAAATTTTTCTCAAAAACCCAGCCTTCTAAATCTTCTTCCTACTCAACATCTCTACTTGGCTGGCTAGTAGACATCTGTAATCTAATATGTCCTCACCTTCACCCTAAACTGCAGCCATCCCTATCTCAGCTGATGGCAACTCCATTCTTCCAAGTCCTCAGGCCAGAAATCGTGAAGTCATCCTTAACTTCTCTTCTTCTGTCACACTCAACAATCAACCTGCCAGGAAATCATGCTGGCTCTCCCTTCAAATGGCATCCAGAATCAGACCACCTCTCACCTAGCTCGTGGTTCCCATTCTGTTTAGAACCACCAGTGGGTTGCCTTGGTTACTGCACTATCTTTTAAACATATTCCTCTACTTCTACCTTTGACCACAGGCCCTTGAGTTTATTTTCTACTTAGCAGTCAGAGTGATCATTTTAAAATATAACTGAGGTCATGTCACTACTCAACTCGAAACCCTCCAATGGCTCCCAACTTTACTCAGAGTAAAAGCCGAAACACTTAAAAATCTCAAAGGAGCTTACAATGGCCACAATGTTTATACTACAAACTAGCAAACCCCCATCCCTAGAATTCCCAATCCACCCTACCCTATCCTACTCTTACTTACTTTTCTACTGCTCATGTCACCTTCTACCATAATATAAAATGTAGTTATTTATGTATTTATTTTTTAAATACAATTTTATTGTGATTTCAGTGAGGGTTTACAGAACAGTTCAGGTTCCCATTCAACAATTTCTACACAAATTGTTCAGTGACATTGGTTACTTTCTTCACAATGCTTGAATATTCTCATTATTTATGTTCTGGTTGTTCCATTTTCATTAATCTAGTTTCCCTGCTCCCTTATATTCTCATCTTTGCTTTAAAGAAATTGCTAATAATTTGGTCTCATATAGAAGAGTTTTTGAAGGAGCATATTACTTATTGCTGATATTCTTTATTTTGTGAGCCAATCTGTTATTTAGCAAATAGGTGACCTCAGGGCATAGTTTTGGTTCAAGATTTAAAGACTATCTTAGGGCAATAGTCTCAGGAAATCCTCCAGTCTCAATTAGTCCAGTAATTTTAATTTTTTTTAAGAATTTGAGGTTCTATTCCACATTTTTCCCCATTCTTTCAGGATCTATCTGTTGTGACTCTGATGAGAACAGTTAGTAGTGGTAACCAGGCATCATCTAGTTCTTCTGATCTCAGGGTAGATGAGGCCGTGGTTTGTGTAGACTATCAGTCCTGTAGACTAAATTCTTCCTTGAGCCCTTAATTTCCTTCTTTCTCTTTTGCTCTGGATGAGTAGAGACCAACAGTTGCATCTTAGTCATTTAACATTTTTGTGGTTTATTTAGTACCCACCTAGCTGGAGTCTAAGTTCCATGGGAGGAGGAATTTTAATCTGCTTTTTAAAAATGATATATCCAAGGCACTTAGACAAGTGCCTGGCATATTTACTATATGCTCAATAAATATTTATTTAACAGATAAATAGTCTAGTACTCAACAAGCTTTTCACCTAGACCTATTTTCCTTAGCAGCAGGGAAATGATAATAATAATAATTATCACTATTTCCCTTTAAAATGGTACCTTAAAACCAAATGATAGTTTAGCTTAACTAGTAAAACATGTCTGCCTTGAGAATTATGCTCTTTTAAGAACGATCTATATGAGATCAAATTGACAACAGTAATTTGAAAGATTAGATAGGAAATACAGGAGCCAGAGAGATTATGTTAATGGGAGAGGAACAACTCAGAAAAGGAGGGTGAGAATGGTTGCACAACTCAAAGAATGTAATCAACTTTACTGAACTGTACATGTAGAAACTGTTGAATTGGTATATGTTTTGCTGTGTATATGCTCAACAACAAAATAAATAAAATTAAAAAAAGAAAAAAGATGTCTATATTTTGTTTCTTTTTCTTTGAATATAAAAACAATTGAAATCTCTGAGTTGTCTATACCTTACACCTTCCCTGTTTATGCCTGCCCTTTCTAAACTCTGACACATCGTAAAGATCTTTTCTTCCTCTTTCCCTCTCTCTAATGAAACAGTACATCACTCTACTTTCTAAAATTCTTCCCAGATCATTGAATGAAGCCAGTCTGATGCATTTATCTGAGATCATTTGTTAATGGTGGACAAAAGGTGTAAAATGTAGCCAGTTTCAGAAAACACAGGGAGGGGACTTTGATAAATTCAGCTTTGAGAGGAGTTCAGTAAATAAAGTTGAGAAGAAATTATTTTTGAGCAAATGATAC
Source organism: Dugong dugon (assembly GCA_030035585.1). Classification (NCBI taxonomy): domain Eukaryota; kingdom Metazoa; phylum Chordata; class Mammalia; order Sirenia; family Dugongidae; genus Dugong; species Dugong dugon. The sequence goes on along the minus strand of CM057467.1, from coordinate 54,481,447 downwards.
TTACACAGGTGCCTCTGTAACAAAAAGGCTACTCTCTTATTTTTAATTTGTATCTTGTATGAATAGTTCCGTTGTGGTGACTATTAGGGAGACCTTCAAGGGCTAGGCTATATCACTATGGTTAATTGGTGGAGTTTCCTGGAGGGAGAGGTCATATCTTGTTGTCAATCACCAGGGAAGAAGTGGGTCATTGGACAGGAAACAGAAACCATGAAGAGTGGTGTATTTTCCATTTCTGTTGTTCTGGATTTAGAAGCTTCTTTATCAAGAATGGCCAGTACATGGCACATGGCCTCCATTTAAACCTTTGCAGTCTTTGGAAGAAACAATTAATGTAACATGTCACTCTTTCCCACTGAGCTTAGATATGGATTCAAAGTTTTATTCCACACGATGACTTAAGCGATTAACACCTATTGATTGAATTTGTCATGTAAGAAAAAAATCAGGTGATCCCTAGTAAGAATGATTACAGGAGCTATCCTAAGAAGTGTGCTTTAAGATGGTGTTTGTTAAGGGAAGTATGGCTATGAATCGGGAAGGGGGAACATAGAAAAGTTTTCTCTTCTTTCTAGAATCTCACATGGATGGGGCAGAGGGTACAAGCTCAGGAAAAAAAAAATTATAGCTTGCAATGCCAGGTTTTCAAGATTTCTTATACTCTGTATTTTTGGCTTTTGGTTATCTTCTAGATTCTTAAAAAAAAAAAGGGTCTTCATTCTCCATCTCCTTTCTACCTTCTTAACAAAACCTGATTTTGTTCCATACTCCAATCTCTTTCACACTTCCATGCATTCCAGGCAAGTCTAGTTTTAATCCCCAGTCTCGAGGTTGAGTCCTGATTGGTCCAAGCTAATCATGTAGAATATAATTTTTATTACCAGTGATCAGTTTATGTATAGGTATGTTCTGACCAATAAGACACAAGGGGAAGTCTGAGGTCTCATAGGAAAGACTCCCTTCTCTTTAAAAGACTCATAAGAAGAGGTAGTCCCATTCTTCCTCTGAACATTATCATGCCTAGAAGTGACTCTGAAATTGCTGCCATCATTTTGTGACTCCACATGACACCAGCCTTAAGAGGATGGCAGAGCAAAGAGATGGAAGAAGCTGAAATCTTGATGGCTTCACTGAATCTCTGACCATGTGGTGCCAGGGATCTGCCTTCAGCTGGACTTCTTGATATATTCTCTTAAATTTAAGTCAACTTAAGTAGAAGTTTTCTATCACTTGTTACTAAAGGTATCCTAACTAATACGCTTTATTTCTTTAAAAAATAATAATAATAAATTCCAGAAACCTCTTTTTACAGCTAGGCTAAGGAGAATCTATGAAAATATTTTTGGTTCATGAGTGATCCAAGTGGAAAGTGGAGTAGAACACTTCTCTGCCCTGCCCTCTTTACCCTCACTCCGTCTGAGAAGAAAGTCTAGTGCCAAATTTGGAGAGTTTGAGTTTTATTTTAATTATGGAAGATGTTAAATCTAATTATACAGCCAAAGAACACTATGGAGACCATCCTCAGGCAGCCCAGGACTTCTACACTGAGCCGTTCTGCTCAGGGGCACATAGGAAGGAGAACAAAGGTTGCTTGGAAGCCTACTGACTTAATGGGTACTTTTCAAGGGAGGGAGAGCCAGATGCTTTTAACAATATTTACCAGACTCCAAGAAGTCACTTTTGTATTTGTTGTATTTTCTATTTTAGAAGTTAGGACATGTTTAGAAGGCAAGATGGTTTTGATCTTATACTTTCTTTTTTGATGCTAATCACTTAATGGCATTTTCTCCTTCTGGGCTGAAGTTTTTCCATTTTGTCTGTCTTCTTTTTGGCTTAATGAATTGGAGCCAGAATCCCTTTCCCATCTTCCCTGTGTTACCACTGATTTTCAGAGCGATCTCATGGAGGTGGAACAAGAACCAGAATGTGGCTCTTGGCTGGTGATGATATAGCAGGCTAGGAATTGGAAACTTGGTGGTAGGAGACACAGCTGATTAGAGACCACATCATGAACATTCACAGGACCCGAAGGACTCTCTGCACTGCTCTTACATTACATAACTCAGGCCTGCCACAGCACAATGAAGTAGCCACATCTGAACCTGTTAACAATCTTATGGTTAATATCCTCACAAACTATATCCACTGTTCATGTTAGCCCTTGAGTGCCTTCAATTCAGCATTTTACAATCATCTTTGAACACTGAACGTGTGCCACACACTATCCCAGCTGCTTTGCAAACAACAAATCATATTCAATCCACACAGCTATCTTGTGAAGTAGGGATTATATCCACTTATACATCAAGAAAATGAGCAAGGTAGAGTAATCCTTCCAGGTTCCCATTGTATTTAAGTATCAGAGCCTAGATTTGTTCCCAATCCTATATGATTCCTAAGCCAATTTTCCTAGGCAATCAAGTGGTTTCTCTTTTTGCTTGGGTAAGAATTCTCTTGACATTCATCCCTCAAATATACATTCACTGAGGCTATAGCGTCAGCAATTACCTCAGAGGAGGTATAAACACAAGTGCTCGATAAACAGCTGTTGTTATTAGTGTGAAATAATATGAATAATACAGGCAAAAGCAATTTCATTGATTCAGAAACAAGCTCTGGTTGAGTAAGCCTCATCTATGAGGAAATTTTCTTAAGTGTGGCACTTAGTTCAGTTATTTAGGATACATTCTTAGTCAAACTAGGTCTAGGATTTGGTGGCTGAAATAGCTATTTAGTCAAACTGCCTCAGTAACAAGCTTTCTCTCTAATTCATACCAGTGGCTCAAGGAAAGAACATGAATTGACCAGCAAAAATCCATCATTGTCTGAAATAAAATCGAAAAACCTTGAGACTCTACTGATGATGATTTAGTCACACTTTTTATTAGTGTATGTCAACAACTAGAATGTGAGCTTCTTACCAGACTGTAAGCTTCTCCTATATGATGAACCCCTTAATCACAAGAGTTGTGTCTCCTTTATCATTGTTTCTCCAAGAATCAGTCACAGTGACTGGCACATAGAAAGTATCCAATAAATGTTTTCTAAGTTGAATTAAAATGCATTACAGAGATGGAGGGAAAATTCATTTTAGTTCTAGATGAAAATAAATTTAAATGTAAGTACAAAGGGACTTGTAGCTAAATCTCTATTTTTAACATATTTCAGTGAGCCTAGAACTAAGAGACCACACAGAAACTCGAGAGAAAAAGAGACCTGTGTTCAAATTCTACTTCTTTATTAAGAGTTGTATCATCCTGGATAAAATATTTAATCTTCTAATTTTCAGTTTTCTCTTCCATAAAATAGAAAATAATACTCACCTTATAGGGTTATGATTAGGGAAAAGTATATAGCATAGCATAGTGATTGGTCTATGTACCAGTTTTTGCTGCTGTAACAAGCAAGCCTAAAATCTCAGTAGCTTATAAAAGCCATTACTTCTTGCTCTTTTTACATAAAGCCTGTGAATTAGCTGTAGCTCTGCTCTAAACTGACATCAACATAGATCTATTCCATGTGTCCTCTCATCTAGGACCAATGCTGAAAGATCTACTGTCTCCTGAAAGAGGACAAAAGTACAAGAGGACTGGTTGTTGTGGTTGTTAGGTGCCATCGAATCAGTTCCAACTCACAGTGACCCTATGCACAACAGAACGAAACACTGCCCCATTCTGTGCCATCCTCACAATCATTGCTATGTTTGAGCCCTTTGTTGCAGCCACTGTGTCAATCCATCTTGTTAAGGGTTGTCCTCTTTTTCTCTCTGACACTGTATTTTACCAAGCATGATGTTCTTCTCCAGAAGCTAGTCCCTCCTGATAACATGTCCAAAGTACGTGAGATGAAGTCTCGCCCTTGTCGCTTCTAAGGAGCATTCTGGCTGTACTTCTTCCAAGATAGATTTGTTCGTTCATCTGGCAATCCAGGGTATAGTCAATATTTTTCACCAACACCGTAATTCAAAGGCATCAATTCTTCTTTGGTCTTCCTTATTCATTGTCCAGCTTTCACCTGCATATGAGGTGATTGAAAACACCATGACTTGGATCATGTGCGCCTTAGTCTTTAAAGTGACATCTTTGCTTTTTAACATTTTGAAGTGGTTTAGTGCAGCAGATTTGCTGCTTCCATGGACACTGATTGTGGATCTAAGTAAAATAAAATCCTTGACAACTTCAATATTTTCTTTGTTTATCATGATGTTGCTTGTTGGTCCAGTTGTGAGGATTTTTGTTTTCTTGATGTTGAGGTGTAATCCATACTGAAGGCTGTGGTCTTTGATTCATCAGTAAGTGGTTCAAGTCCTCTTCACTTTCAGCAAGCAGTGTTGTGTCATCTGCATATTGCAGGTTGCTAATGAGTCCTTCTCCAATCTTGATGCTTCATTTTTCTTCATAGAATCCAGCTTCTCAGATTATTTGCTCAGAGTACAGATTGAATAAATATGGTGAAAGAATACAACACTGACACATACCTTTCCTGATTTTAAACCATGTCATGTTCCCTTGTTCTGTTCAAATGACTGCCTCTTGGACTATGTACAGTTTCCACATAAACACAATAAAGTGTTCTGGAATTCCTATTCTTCACAATGTTATCCACAAGTTGTTATGAACCACGCAGTCGAATGCATACTGGTAGAGGACTGGTAGAAAGTTGCAATATCTCTAAAAGCTTCTCACATTCTATTGTCCACAGCTAGTCACATGGCCAAGCCAAATCAGTGAGGCAGGAAGTACAACCACCTACAGGGGAAGAGGGAATGAGTAATGGTGAATAATTATATGATTGTCTATCATAGAGATATACCTTAAAATTATTTTTCTTTTAAATTCAAAAAAACAAAACAAAACAAAACAAAAACTAAAAACAAGCATCTATTGAGTGTTAGCTATGTTCTAGACATTGTGCTATTATTGTTGTTGTTGTTAGGTGCCATCGAGTCAGTTCCGACTCATAGTGACCCTATGTACCACAGAATGAAACACTGCCCAGTCCTGAGCCATGCTCACAATCATTGTTATGCTTCAGCCCGTTGTTGTAACCACTGTGTCAAACCATCTCATTGAGGGTCTTCCTCTGTTTCACTGACCCTCTACTTTACCAAACATGATGTCCTTCTCCAGGGACTGATCCCTTCTGACAACATGTCCAAATGATATAAGACATAGTCTTGCCATCCTTCCTTCTCAGGAGCTTTCTGGTTGTACTTCTTCCAAGACAGATTTGTTCGTTCTTTTGGCAGTCCATGGTATATTCAATATTCTTTGCCAACACCACAATTCAAAGGTGTCATTTCTTCTTTGGTCTTGCTTATTCATTGTCCAGCTTTCACAAGCATATGGTGCGATTGAAAATACCATGGCTTGGGTCAGGTGCACCTTAGTTGTCAAGGTGGTATCTGTGCTTTTCAACACTTTAAAGAGGTCTTTTTCAGCAGATTTGCCCAATGCAATGTGTCTTTTGATTTCTTGACTGCTGCTTCCATGGGTGCTGATTGTGGATCCAAGAAAAATGAAATCCTTGACAACTTCAATCTTTTCTCCATTTATCATGATGTTGCTTATTGGTCCAGTTGTGAGGATTTTTGTTTTCTTTATATTGAGGAGTAATCCATGCTGAAGACTGTGATCTTTGATCTTCATCAGTAAGTGCTTCAAGTCCTCTTCCCTTTCAGCCAGCAAGGTTGTGTCATCTGCATAACGCAGGTTGTTAATGAGTCTTCCTCCAATCCTGATGCCCCATTCCTCTTCATAATAGTCCAGCTTCTCGGATTATTTGCTCAGCATACAGATTGAATAGGTATGGTGAAAGAATGCAACCCTGACGCATTGTGCTAGAGGCTAGGAATATGAAAAGATTGAGACCCTGACCACAAGGAGAACAAAGTCTCATAAAATATGTCAAAATTTTTGGGTTCTTATCAGTCTGGTACTGTTGAGTCTCAAGGTATGTGTCTTAATTTCCTAATGCTGCTGAAATGAAAAAATACCATGAATGAGTGGCTTTAAGGAACATAAATTTTATTGTCTCACAGTTTTTGGATCTAGAAGTTGAAATTAGGGCATTGGCTCTAGGGGAGGGTCCTTTCTTGCCAGTAGCCCCAGCGATTCTTTGACATTCTTTGGCTTATTGAAGGTTCCTCACAGAGTCTCTTACCCCATGTGTGTGTCTGCATTTATTTGGCTATATTTATAAGATACCACTCAGAACGCTTTAGGTCTAAGGTCCACCATACTCTAGTATGACATCATTAACATAACAAAAGGAAATCCCTATTTCTATATAGGATCATATTTACAGGTGCAGGGGTTAAGACTCTAAGATAACTTTTTGAGGAATACAAGTCCATCTGTAATACTATGTAATAACTTTAACAAAAGCAGAATTTTCTACATTTAGTGCCTATGTTTTTACTTACTTCTCTAAAATGTTTGCTTAAATTATCTGAAAAAAATGAAGTCACTGAAAAATTATCCCACGTTAAAGATAAGCAAGCCGCATCCAAGTTAAGAACTGAATACTCACATTAACTAGGGCAACTTTTATGTAGTCCATATTTTCAATCACTTACTGTCTTGTTAAAAGCTTTTGGATACTATCTGTTAAATATGGTCATATTAAAATTGACATGAAAGACACTATATCTCCTTGTTTTCTGTTTACAAATTTTAGCCTAAATGTTGTTCATAAAATAGGTTTTCTCATTTAGTTTCTTAATGAAAACATATATATATATATATGTATGAATATATATATGTATGTATATATATAAAGAAAGAAAGCTAACAGAACTTTACTGTTAACTGGAAACGCACTAAGGGTTTTTGTAAACTTACTGCTGAAAAGTAGTGCTTGGCTTGGAAGTGTGCATGTGTATTTATACACACACATAAAAACTTTTAGCAAAAACAGTTTCAGGCAAGTCTTGCATCAAATTTCCCCATTTTATAGGTTGCTGCAGAAACAGATTAGCCCTCTGGAAGTGCAAAATCATGTTTGAGTCTGACGCAAAGAACAATCCACGGCAAGAAAGAGAATAACAGCTGGGAACTGAGGTAGTGTAAGCTGACATGTCAGACAGTACCCAGACAAAGTGAGCTAGGCACTGTCTGGAAAAAAAGGCGAGGGGGGGACAACTTAGCACTGTCAACAGAGTCAACAAAATGGACCAGCTGTTCACTCTCATCATAACTAAGAAAATAAAGAGAATTCCAGGGACAAGGATTAAATTAACCGAAAGAATGAAAATAAAACACTAAGCGAAAGAGCAGGATTGCAGCAAAATAGCCTCCACTTAGAGATTTTTGACTGGAAAGTGCAAAGCAGGATGCTAGGGTCTGGACCCAGTGCACTGCCAGCTGAGTTGATGGTAATTTCTCACCCTTCCTGGGCTGTTGCCTTTCTTGCTTTGTGGCTATTTGGGAAATGGCCTGCCCCAAGAAAGTCAGAATGTAACACTTCTTTTCTTGTATTATCCCACATGTTGTTGTTAGCTGCCATCAAATTGGGCCCCTACTCATGGCGACCACATGTGCAACAAATGAACAGGCTGTCCAATCTTGCATCATCCCCATGATTGGTTGCAGACTGGACCATTGTGACCCACAGGGTTTTCATTGGTTGATTTTCAGAAGTTGATCATCTGGCCTTTCTTCCTATCCATCTTAATCTATGCTGAAACCTGTTCAGCATCCTAACAACACACAAGCTGCCACTGACAGACGGGCAGTAGCTGCGCATGAAGTACCTTGGTCTGGATCTCCCGCATGAAAGGTAAGATTTCTATCACTGAACCTCAAAGGGGAAGAACAACTGAAATGGGCTCAGGGAGGCATCTCAAGAGCACAGTACTGGGAGCATAACTTGGGGTAATTGCCTGAGATACATTATGTCTGGAGTTGTCTAAGTCACTTGCTTTCTCTGAGTCTTCTTGTCTGGCAAAGGTAGGACAGCATTTGTCAACTGTCCTACTTTGAAAAGAAGTTTTTGAGATCTAATACACTGATAGACAATGTATTCTTAAATCCAGAAGATTCACAACCCACATTTGTATACCAAATTCTCCACAATAACCCAAAGAAAGGAAAGAACTGATCAATTATATTTAACCACTATTTCCCCAATATTTCGTCACCGAGTCTTTTATCACTTAAGACCTATTAGTAAGATTTCACAGGGATAGTCTGCAGGATAGTTCACACTGGGAAACCCTGAAGTAACTATTCACAAGGATATTTTCAGCTGTAAGATCTGCGGTCTATTCTATATTTTTCAACTGTTTTTTTGACAGGGGGTCAGTGCTAGAAACTTAACCTTGGCTAGCACCTGGAAGGAAAAGATGCAGTATCTTTGAAATGGCTATTAAAACACAAAGGGTGGCTTCTGTTTCACATAAAAAGTGTAGTCAGGTAGTAACTACAGACATACATTTATTTTAGGGAGTGGATGCTCTTCCAGGATCCAGGGTGTAATTGAAATGCAAGTCAAGCTCTTATCCACTGGCAGCAGTGTCTGGATAATGTAGGTTAAAAATAGGATAAAGAGCAAACACTCTACAATCCCACAGTTTAAAACTTAGCTTTATCAGTAATTAACTGTATGACTTTGAGCAAGTTGCTTTACCTCTCTAACCTCAATCCTTTCTTCTGTAAAATAATAATAGTGTTTGGCAACACAATACCTGACGCATAATAAATCCTTAATAAATATTAAATTGAGACATTTCAGCAAACAGATGCATGGCTGGAAGTGCTCACTCATCTACGTCAAGAAATTTGGCCAATTGAATGGAAGAGATTCATATTTATGCCTATTCCAAAGATGGGTGAGCCAACCAAACGTGGAAATTATCGAACAATATCACTACGATCGCACACAAGTAAAGTTTTGCTGAACATTATTCAAAAGCAGCTGCAGCAGTACATCGACAGGGAATTGCCAGAAATTCAAGCCAGATTCAGAAGAGGACATGGAACCAGGAATATCATTGCTGATGTCAGATGGATCCTGGCTGAAAGCAAAGCATACCAGAACAATGCTTACCTGTGTTTTATTGACTGTGCAAAGACGTTCAAGTGAGTGGATCATAACAAATTATGGATAACATTGCGAAGAACAGGAATCCCAGAACATTTAATTGTGCTCATGAGGAACCTGTACATAGATTAAGAGGCAGTCATTTGAACAGAACGAGGAGATACTATGTGGTTTAAAGTCAGGAACGATGTGCGTCAGGCTGTATTGTTTCACAATACTTACTCAATCTGCATGGCAAGCAAATAATCTGAGAAGCTGGGCTATATGAAGAAGAACAGGGTGTCAATATTGGAGGAAGACTCATTAACAAACTGTGTTATGCATATGACACAACCTTGCTTGCTGAAAGTGAAGAGGACTTGAAGCACTTACTGATGAAGATCAAAGACTACAGCCTTCAGTACAGATTACACCTCAACATAAAGGAAACCAAACTCCTCACAACTGGACCAATAAGCAGCATCATGATAAATGGAGAAAAGATTGAAGTTGTTAAGGATTTCATTTTACTTGGATCCACAATCAACACCAATGGAAGCAGTAGTAATGAAATCAAAAGATGCCTTGCATTAGGCAAATCTGCTGCAGAAGATCTCTGGAAAGTGTTAAAAAGCAAAGACGTCACCTTGAAGACTAAGATGCACCTGAACCAAGCCATGGTGCTTTCAATTGTCTCATACGTGTGCGACACTTGGACAATGAATAAGCAAGACCGAAGAAGAACTGATGCCTTTGAATTACAGTGTTGGTGAAGAATGTTGAATATACCACGGACTGCCAAAAGAACGAACAAATCTGTCTTGGAAAAAATACAATCAGAATGCTCCTTAGAAGCAAGGATGGCGAGACTGGGTCTCACATACTTTGGACATGTTATTAGGAGGGATCAGTCCCTGGAGACAGACATCATGCTTGTAAAGTAGAGGGTTGGTGAAAAAGAGGAAGACCCTCAACAAGATGGATTGATACAGTGGCTGAAAGAATGAGCTCAAGCATAACAACAATTGTGGGGATGGTGTAGGTCTGGGCAGTTTTTCGTTCTTTTGTACATAGTGTCGCTATGAATCAGAACAAACTAGACAGCACTTAACAACAACAAATGTTAAAAAAATTTCAGAATGAAGAAAACCAAAGACACAAGGGATAGATTAGTCCAAAGGACTAATGGATCACACCTACCACGGCCTCCTCCAGACTGAGTCCAGCACAACTAGATGGTTCCCAGCTACCACCACCGACTGCTCTGACAGGGATCACAACAGAGGGTCCCAGACAGAGCTGGAGAAAAATGTAGAACAAAATTCTAACTCACAAAAAAAAAAACCAGACTCACTGGCCTGACAGAGACTGGAGAAGCCCCGAGAGTATGGCCCCTGGACACCCTTTTAGCTCAGTAATGAAGTTACTCCTGAGCTTCACCCTTCAGCCAAAGATTAGACAGGCCCATAAATCAAAACGAGACTAAAAGCAAACACCAGCCAGGGGCAAGGACTAGAAGGCGGGAGGGGACAGGAAAGCTGGTAATAGGGAACCCAAACTAGACAAGGGACAGTGTTGACATGTCATGGGGTTGGCAACCAATGTCACAAAACAATACATGTGCTAGTTGTTTAATGAGAAGCTAATTTTTTCTGTAAACTTTCATCTAAAGTGCCATAATAAATATACATATATATATGCGTGTGTGTGTGTGTGTGTGTATATGTATATATATATATATATACATATGTATATATATATATAAAGTAAAAGGCTAAAAAAAAAAAAAATTCAGTAAAAGGAAATGAGGATGGGTCTCAGCAAAACCTGGAAACTTCCCTGAAGAAAAAAAAAAGAATTGTCCTTGAGCCCTGCCATTTGATTCCATTTCTCTCAGCTTGAGTTAAGGCAGAATGATAGCTAAGGCTAACTACTGAGACTGCAGTCACAAACTTGGTTTCTTTCTTTAGTTTCACATTCCTTCATCCCAAGTTTATTCTCTCAGTGTGCTCCTTTGAAAATACAATTATAAGCATGTCTTTTGCCTACTTAAAATCTTGCAAGAGCTTCTTACTGTCTGAAAAGTGAAAGTTAAAATATTTCATACAAGCCACCCCCACCCCCACCCCCACATACAACCCAGTGACTGTCCTCTTACATCTCATCATACCTCAAGCCCTCTAGGCTCCCGCTGATACCTAATAACTTGTAATATCGTAATTGCGCCATGCTGATTCCTAGGTTGATTCTTTAACACTGTTGCCTCCTTTGCTGGAAATATCCTTTCCCTCACTAGCCAGCTTGTTTCTTCATCCAGACTCAGCTCATGTCACCTCACCTATAAGCTTTCCCCAAGCACTCTCCCACCCCCACCCCATCCCAGTCCTCCAACGAAGTCAATACAAGCGGCTCTGTCCTCTGGGTATCCTCACGGAACTCTCATATACCACTGCAGCGCTCCCCAGGCTGTGTCAAAATGATTTCCTTACGTGTCTACTCCAGCGTGCTTTCTCCTAAAGAGTCTATTCATCTTTGTGTCCCCAGAGGCCCACAGGGAAGACTCTAGACAAACTTCTGTTAAGTGAAGGAATAAGTGAATAGGGAGATGTTTCTGGAAACTCTTTCTGGAAACAAATGCCCCTGTGACATGGAAGAGATATTTCCTGCCAACAAGTGTTTTTATTTTAATAATAATGTTCATAGCAGAACTTGAGGCTCTGAGAGCACCTATGTTTAAATCCAGGTACCCTCTCCTTCTTTTTTTTTTTTTTTTTTTCAGCTCTAATAATTTGAGCAAGTTTCGTCTCTCTGAGTCTGTTTCCACTTCTGCGAATAACAATGTCTACTCCATTCCTTATGTAGGGCCTACCGTATGTTGATGTTGTTAGCTGCTGTCAAGCCAGCCTCTGACTCATGACAGCCCCGTGCAGAACAGAACGAAACATTGCCTGGTCCTGTGCCATTCCCATGATTGGTTTCGGATTGGATTCTTGTGGGCCATAGGGTTTTCACTGACTGATTTTCAGAAGTAGATCACCAGGCCTTTCTTCCTAGCCTGTCTTTGTCTGGAAGATCCACTGAAACCTGTTCAGCATCATAGCAACATGCAAGCCTCCATTGACAGACAGGTGGTATCTGGACATGAGGTATATTGGCCAGAAATCGAATCTGGGTCTCCCAAATGGAAGATGAGAATTCTACCACTGAACCACCACTACCCTGCCTAGCATGTAGGAATTGCTCTTTTTACTATTATTTATACTGTTAGAAAAATTTTCACTATAAAGTTATTTAGGTGAGGTGCCTGGGGCAATTTATTAGTGGTATGACCTTGACTGAATTGAGTCTCACCTTTTTTATATGTAAAGAAAGTGAGAGGGAGGAAAGAAGACCTAAAAAGATTAAATATGGTAACCTCAATGTAAAAGTGTAAACTGTAAAGAGCTACTTAACTGTTAGTTGTTAGTATTGATTTTATTTAAACTCAATAGAAACTTGAGTCAGTTCTTCAGAACCTGCCTCTAGGTGTGGTAATTTGGTTTGAAGGCAACAATAACATAAATGGTATGGGCTAGTCAGAAACTGGAGTCCCTAGGTGGTGCAAACAGTTAACGTACTCAGCTGTTAACCAAAACGTGGGAGGTTTGAGTCTACCCAGAGGCACCTGGGAAGAAAGGTCTGCTGATCTACTTCTGAAATATTAGCCATTGAAAACTCTATGGAGTGCAGTTCTACTCTGACATACATTGTGTCTCCATGAGTTGGATTAAACTTAACGGCATTTTAGCCTGTTGTGTATGGTTAATTAGAAATTAAGATTGCAAAAGAACTTCTGAAAATTCTCACCAGCCCAACTATTCCTTGTCAGGTTGTTATCGTGTGCCATACGGTCAGTTCCATAGTGACCATCATGGATTGAACTGTGTCTGGCAAAACATATGTATCAATTTGGTTAGGCCATGATTCCCAGTATCGTGTGGTTGTCCTCTATTTTGTGATTGTAATTTGCCTATGTGTTGTAAATCCTAATCTCCGCCTGTGGTTAATGAGGCAAGATTAGATTATGTTAAAGAGGATTAGGGTGGCATTGTAACACCCTTACTAAGGTCACATCCCTGATCCAGTGTAAAAGGAATTTCCGTGGGGTATGGCCTGCACCATCTTTTATCTTACAAGAGATAAAAGGTAAGGGAAGTGAGCAGCGGGGTGGAGACCTCATATCACCAAGAAAGCATCACTGGGAGCAGAGCACATCCTTTGGACCGGAGGTCCGAGGTTGATGATAAGGATCTTCCTCCAGAGCAGACAGAGAGAAAGAAAGCCTTCCCCTGGAACTGATGCCCTGAATTTGGACTTCTAGCCTACTGGACTGTGAGAGAATAAATTTCTATTTGTTAAAACCATCCACTTGTGGTATTTCTGCTATAGCAGAACTAGACGACTAAGACAGTGACCCTACATGATAGAGTAAAACTGCCCCATAGATTTTCCTAGGCTGTAATCTTTATGAGAGCAGATTATCAGGTCCCTTCTACTGCAGAGCCACTGGGTATGTTCAGAACACCAACCTTCCAGGTAGCAGCTGAGTGCTTAACCATTGTGCCACCAGGGCTCCTTGTCAAGGGCCTCTGCTAATTCTGTGGCTTCAGGACTACTTCTTTTCCCAGATGTTATCCCAGCTCTACCCAAAGCATTCCAAAGTCCATCCTTACTAAGATGATACGGAATGTAATAATAAGAATGAAATCATCTCTGCAGCTGATTAAACCTGCTGCCATCGAGTCAGTTCCGACTCATAGCGACCCTATAAGACAGAGTAGAACTTTCCCGTAGGGTTTCCAAGGAACTGCTGGTGGATTCAAACTGCTGACCTTTTGGTTAGCAGCCAAACTCTTAACTACTGTGCCACTAGAAGGCTCTGAAACGATCTGATTAATACATGTTTATTCATTGTTCAGTAATCTAGTAATTTATCAGGGGGCAGAAGCAGGCTGAAGGACCAAGTCTTGAAACCTCATTCACTTAGCAAAGCTCCGTGACCTTGAGAGAGCAGCAGATGGGAGTCCAGATATCACATCCCCGTTTTGGTTTGTTTTTATTTTCTCTCTTAGTAATGACATGGCTCTGGAGAGATTCTCTTAGGGGAGAACTGACTAAATGGCTAGGAAGATGATTGATTAACAAGATATTTTGTTTTCATTGTCTCACAGATGAGTGCAACCATTCTGCCATCTAATCGGCTGCCTCTTACATCAATACACTATCTTATAAATCATGAATAAACATAAAATACACAGAAACCTCAAATTTCTTTCACACGGCACAATTAAGGGATTGATTTTATTACTCACACAGAATTATAAGCACAATTATTTCTTTCCTTTCAGCTATAACCACAAAGAACATTTCAAATTAGGTTGCTGGGACTGAATACCCAGAAGACCAACTAGCAAGAACTGAGATGAGATTATGGCTGGAGTTCCATGCTATACTCCGTGTTCACATTCCTTGCAGAGGTAGCCAATGAAGACTGGGTAGCATTCAGATTTTGAGGTCCTCACCCTTAGCTTTTTCCTCTGTCCTTTAGATCTAGCTAGCCAGGGTAGGAGGCTATCAGTTACAGTTAGGGTTGTCAGATAAAATACTGGATGCCAAGTTAAACTTGAATTTCAGATAACAAATACTGCTTTAGTATAATTTGGGACATACTTACACTAAAACTTTGGGACATGCTTATACTAAAAACCTATTCATTGTTCATGTGAAATTCAAACTTAACTTAGCACTCCGTAGTTTTATTTGTTAAACCTGTTTTCAAATAGAAAAAGAAATGGCTCCTCTGATGCTAAAAATATATCAGTTTCTTTCTTTTTCCTGCCTTCACCTTAACTCATATTTAGGTGGGAGAAGAGAATTGGAGGACAATTAAGCATTGCAGTCCAATACCAAAAATACACAAATTGCAAAGCAAATACTGAGGCTCAAAACAGAGAGAAACTGTTCATAAATTTCTTTACTCCTTATTTTCTTAGGATTAATTTCTTTTGGTAGATAGAGGAAGAAGACACTTACCTGTATTCTACGATATTTCTCTTAGTCAAGTTGGTGTGGAGGAAACAACATGGGTTTTAGAATCAGGCAAAGTAGTTTCAGATTCAGCCTCCAGGACCTACAAGCTGTATGGCCTCTGTTTCTTAGAATCTTTATCTGTAAAATGGGACAATAATAGCGTATCAACCTCATACGGCTATTGAGAGATTAAATAATACGATATAGCAAAAGAATCGAAATGTTGAATTTCAGTTCTCCTCCTCCTTTGCCTTCTGAATTCATAAAATGTTTTGAAGATTTATTCATTCTTTCGCCTTTTCGTTTTTAAAATAAAATTAAAGCCAGGATACTCCTCCGCTCCTCTTCCCGGCGCTGTTTGTGAATCCAGAGTTACTCAGTCACACTCTCTCCCTTCTCTATCTATGATCACTCCTTACCCTCACTTATGTTTGTCCCCAAATCCTCACCTTTGGGGTAAGAATTGCTACAATTCCAATTACGTAAATATTAACATGGTCTCCTTTTATATATGCCTAACATCTTTTGGAAGGGAATATCTAAAATTACTAACAGCGGTGCTCTGCATTCTGACATAATGATTAATATTCATGAAATGTTAAGGTTGTGAATTTCTCTAAATTTTATAGACATGCATTATATTTCTGATAAAAACCTTTTTTATTGTACTTTAGATGAAGGTTTACCGAGTAAACAAGTTTCTCGTTTAATGATTAATACGTATTGTTTTGTGATATTGCTTGCCAACTCCACTATGTGTCAAAACTCTCCCCGTCTCAACTTTGGGGTCCCCGTTATCAGTTTTCCTGTCTTCTCCTGCCTTCTAGTGCTTGCCCCTTGGCTAGTGTGCCCACTGAGTCTCATTTTCTTTTATGGGTTTGTCTAATCTTTGGCTGAAGGGTGAACCTCAGGAGTGACTTCATTACTGAGATAAAAGGGTGTCTGGGGGCCATATTCTTGGAGTTTCTCCAGTCTCTGTCACATCAGTAAGTCTGTGGGTTTTTTTTTTTTTGTTGTTGTTGTTGTTGTTTTTTGTGAGTTAGAATTTTGTTTTGTATTTTACTCCACCTCTATCCGGGATCCTCTACTGTGATCCCTGTCAGAGCAGTCAGTGGTGGTAGCCGGGCACCATCTAGCTGTGCTAGACTCAGTCTGGTGGAGGCTGTGGTAGTTGTGGTCCATTAGTCCTTTAGACTAATCTTTCCCTTGTGTCTCTAGTTTTCACCCCATCTGGAGCAAGGGAGAAAGATGATAAAAATAATTTCTGATGGAATATCTGAAACATTAATGGGTTACTAAAGACCTTTAGCCAATAGGAGGCAGAAGCGAGCCTTGAATCTTGCTTTTCTGACTCATTCCAAATACTGGGCTTATTCCCCTCTAGTATGCTGTCTTTCTGGCTTGTTCCATTTGCCCTGGTGATCTTAGAGTGGATAACAATGAATATTCAAAAGTGAATATACCCCGTTTCCCCTAATAGATCATAAAGTCTTTGGGAACAAAAGCCATGCCCTGGACTTGCACAATGTGGTATAATACACATAAAACCAAAAACAAAATACACTGATGTTGAGCCAATTCCAACTCATAGCAATCCCATCGGACAGAGTAGAACTTCCCCATAGGGTTTCCAAGGCTGTAAATCTTTACAGAAGCAGACTGCACATCTTCCACAGAGCAGCTGGTGGGTTTGAACCACTGACCTTTCAGTTAGCAGCCAAGCACTTAGCCACTGTGCCACCAGGGCTCCTTGTCATACACGCACTAAGTGCTTAATAAATGAGTATGGACTGAATGATTTCCTTTTAATGATAATTTTCCATTGTCTTTCCCATCTACTCAAGAAAATGTGCAATTTTTCATTTCCTTTACTTGTCCATCAGGAAATTTCTATACAGACAATTTTGGTCTTTACTGTTAAGATGGCCTCGCTGTTCACATCCCCTTCTACCATAGCTAAATGCCCACTTAAACGTGAGTATTATCCTCATGTGGACACTCAGAAAGAAATGCTGCCTTAGAAATAATCTACTCTGTGCCTGCCTAAAGCATGAATATCCTTAGGTGCTCATCCAACCTCTGCCTAAAGAAGGTTAGTGCCAGGGAGTTGCTATTTGGCAAGGCCATTTCAAATACAGCAAATGATTAGAATCTGTTTATTAAATAAGCTGAAATCAGCCTCTCTAACTTCTACTCATTGTTTATAGGTAAGCCTTCTAGACACACAAATTCTTATTCCTTCCACTTTAGATTTTTTTTTTCAAATGTTTTTAGACATATCAGAACCTCCTAAATGTTTCCCTTAGCTTGTTTTTGCTAATGATTGTAAGAAATTAAGTCCCTCCTCAACTTCTATCTTTATCCCACTTTTAACTTCATATCCTGTATTTGATATTTAAAAGTGATGTGAATGTATTAGTCAAGGTAACACCAGCTGCTGTAACAACTAGATCTAAAAATGTATAATATCTCAAACACAACAGAATTTTACTTCTCACTTGTGTAGAAGTCCAAGGTAGGTGTTCCTGGCTGGCAGCCAGCTTTTCGTGACTTAAGTGTTATAGATGCCTTGGGTTTTGACTTTCTGATCCCATAGGGTTTCATTGTCATTGTTTGCACCCAGGAGATGGAAGGGAAAAAGAAGATACACCTGCTTCTTCAAAACTCTTTCCTGAAAGAGATACTCATCACTTCTGGTCACATTCCAAAGCAAAAAAGTAAAAGAAAATAAAACCACATGGCCGCCTCTGCATGCAAAGAGGAAGGGGGGAGGCGTTACGGTAGGGGGTTGCTCTGGGAAGGATGGTCCCTTCCTGGGCCATCACGTCTCTGCAACAATGCTTTATTATTGAAAGGGAGCAAAACTTTTAATGTACAGTAGCCATCTCTGCTGTAGCATGAGGGTAAATCAGATTTGGCAACAGAGTAGCAAAGTGCTACACACCTCAGATGACGAGAATCACTCCTTTATAGGACTTCTTTTTCTTTTGGCTCTGCCTGTGTCACCATCCCTCTGACCATCACCCTTTTCTAGGATTTTCTACTATATTCTTTTAAAAGACTTGCCCACTATTTTATGTGACCCTCAAAAAAGGAAAAGTACCAGTGATTATTCTATGACACAGTGCTTTCATAGCACCATAGGACATATTCTAATTTCTGATATTTTAAAATGTGAAAAAAGTACATCTTAGAATCCTAAGGTATGTTATCTGCTGTCATAAAATAAACATGCAAAATATGCCTTACCTTGTTTTTCTGTTACTTCAGAACTTCCATGTATTAGTTCTTTTATCCAATAAACTGATAGTTGATAGGGAATGGTCTTGGCAATTTGGGAATCTCCCAGTCACAGATACTCATCTATTCATTCTGCCAACAGTATGTTGCATGGAGTATTACTTGAGGCTGTGACAGAGTGTTTAAGTTTCATTACCTTATCACTGGAGACTAAGCCATATTGAACTAAGCAATGGGAATGGGAATGACTAATGAAAGGTGTCTAATAATATAATAATAAATAATAAAATATAATAATAAATAATATAATATAATAATATTATAATATATAAATAATTTATATAATAACAAAACTATATGAATAATATTTCATGTTTGCTTTATTAAAATTGAACCACAAAAACAGCCACATCATAAACCTTTAACTGATGATAGAGGCTGTAGTGAATTCCACAAAGCAGGACAATACTTCTACAAAAGATTTAGTAACTTTCTTTCTGCTAAGCTTTGCAGACTATGAAAAGACTTCTTCAAGCCTCGAAGATATACCCATAGTGACCTCTCAAGGGTCATAAAGATCTCACTACAAATCACTCCAAGAGACTGAGACATTGAAGGCCACGATAAAATATAGATATGTTATCTGTGATGAGTAAGTGCTATGAAATTTTTTTTGACTATCTAATATTTATTAAGAAAGATCTATATAAAAGGGTACTCTTCTAGGTGTAGTTTTGAATAGTGGGAGGAGGAAAAAGCAGAGCCGAAAACGTTGTGGGGCAAAGGCAGGGCTGAAGGAGGGCTCTCTGGGCAGTCAGGGAAAATGGCAGACTCTGAGTTTCCACATGGTTAGTGGAGTTCACCCCAGTATGAACTGCACTATTATTAGAGCCAAGAACTCAAACAGCTGAGGTTGCAGATTTTCTTTTAATTAGGTTAAATAATAGGTAGATATTCAAGCATCTTGGGATTAATTAGCAGAAGATTATGGCCCAAGATAGGTCACATTTAAACAAAGGCAGAAAGGTGAAGCACACCATGAGCAATGTAGAAACGGTGTCTGCATCGGTAACAAGACCTGCAGAACTGAGGAGACAGTAACCACTTGCACCATATGCTAGATGAAGACAAAAAAATTGCTCTTTTCCTGGAATTATCCACAGTTCTCAACGTCACAGCTCTGGGAGGAACATTAGAACTAGGACATTTTCCTTTTCTCTTGTTTAACAAGGAGAAAGCTAAGGCATTGTTAAATTTCCTCTGACTTTCCCGCCTTCCGAATAACTATTAACTTGTCCAGCCACTTGCAGTTTTGTGCCGCCTACAGTTCAGCGTTTTCTCTCTCTGTGATAGAGACCAAAGGCTTCCAAATGGACCCTGAGAGGTGAATGTGTCTCTGTGACAAGTGACCGGACACTCTTTGCTTCTGAGAGGAAAACAACTTCCACTTGAACTTTAAGGAAAGTTTCCCTTCTGTGGGCCCTAGGGTGGTGACACTGAGGGGGCAAGTGAGAGCTCAGGAGGCTTGTGGAACTGGAGTCCTGGCTTTTGAAGTTACTTTTTCCTGTGGGCTGATTTTTCAGGGTTTGGTTTTACTTTTAAAAGAGGAAATATGGAGCCAGGCTCCACTCATACTTTAACTCATTTACCAGAAGAAAGTCAAATTAGAAAGCAACAGAGTTACCCCCAAAGGCCCTGGAGTAGGCATGGGGGTGGGGAGGCTGGTGGGAAAAGTGGGGGCAAAAGAGAGAAGAGGGAGAAAGAAGGCAACTGTGGAACTCCTGCCTGCAGGAAGAGCCTATAAACCTTTAACCCCTTAAGCACTGCAAAGTGATTAAACTCACCTGCCTCAGAAAGAATGCAGAAACATGCAAGAAGTGAAAAATTGGAAACTCACAAAACTGCACTTAGGACATCATAAACCATTCATATGTGATTCAGAGGGCTGCTCTCACTCAGCATGTTAAACATATATGGGTTCTGGCTGCAGAATTGGAGAAGGGTATAAGCAGTTATAAAGCAGAAACCTGTCTCATGTTTTTCCAGAGGGAGTGAACTAAGAACAATCCAAAGAAAGTGGCCAATGGTTTCTGGAAGAACAGGTCTGCAAAAAGAGCATAAAAGGTCATTCCTTAGGATTGCTGAGGACTGTCTTGGATTATATTCTACTAATATGTGCTCAAAGCAGATATAACACATGTGTGGGGAGGCTCTGGAGACATTTCCTACAAAGTTTGCCTTGACCTTTTTTTTCCCCCTCCATTTTAATGTCATCACCATGGGCGAGGCCATTTATACAGCACCAGGTAGGTGATTTCACTGCGTTTGTTTCATTTTTTGTGATGGTTTCAGTTCCTTCTCTAACAATTTCAATAAGCATTTCCAAAAATTTTGAAAATGCTACTCAATGTAATCTTACCACTCTTCTTTTACTTTTTAAACTTTTTTTGTTTTTCAAGTGATAACATAGTTAATGTAATTGTTTCAATGGATAATTAGGCACAGAGTATAATAAGCATCTGGAAACTCAATACACTAAGTGCCAAAAGACTATGATGAAGGAAAACTAAACAATTGTCTGGCCAATAGAAGTATGTGGTAAAATTAGGATTGTTAAATGAATAGTCTTCTGCAAGAATAACAATCCTAAGACTTTGTATTTCTATAGCATCATTATCATCATTATTAAGATTTTTATTATTAGATTTGCTCCTAGGAAGAGCCAAAGAAAATAAACTACTGTCTGGGAGTAATTTGTTCCACCATATGACGTGAATTAACTTTCTTAGAGAATTGGATTCCATTCTGTGCACTGGGTAGAGATCATCTTGGGGGAGTCCATCCTAATATGAGTGCAGCAGCAGAGGCAGCAGATGGGAAATAGGAAACTGCAAGACCGGCTCTTATCTAAAGGGTGCCTTGGTCTCCTGCAGCTCACAGGAGCTCTATCTGACTTACAGGACATTCACAAAGTATTGCAGCCCTTCACAGCCTCCTGATGGGCTGGATTATGCCCATATTCACTGCTGAGATTATGGAAAGTCCAGTTTTTCCAGGCGTGGTACAGTAAAAAGAGTAGGGATTTGATATTCTATATGTATGAACTTCATTGCAGGTGACCTAAGCACATAGTAGGAGAGCAGGAAACAAGGAAATGTTTCTTTCCTTCTTTCAGCCAGCCTTTCACTTCCCAAACTTTCTCTAGGGCCCTTCTGGACTCTTGCTGCCCAGTATATGCCTTATACACTCTTAGCGTATCAACACAAATCATTGTACAACCCTATCACTGGCACAAACCCATCAAATCACTGCTGGTATAGCCTAAAGATCAAGAGCAAAGGATTTGAGGTCAAACCAATTTGAACACTTACCAACTGTGTTATCCTGGACAAACCAATTAACAGCCTCAATGCCTCCATCTTCTGTTCTGTAAGAGAGGTAGTGTTGAGTTTAAATAGTGAAAGTAAAGCACTGAGCAGAACATATGACCAACTGTATATACCCAATAAATGGTAGTTAAGTATTATTTAATATTCCTGTCGCAGCGGCGACGGTTGTCGGGACGGCGGAGACAGTAACCAAACACAACTCTTACAGAGAAGTGGGGCCAGGAGGGTCACTCTGAGGAGTTGACCCCGGCTTCAGTCCCAGGCGTTTATTTACAGTCAATACAGCAAGCAGTGAAGCAAATAACAGAACAATGGGCTTTGGGTGTGGGCAAGGGAGAAGGAATTCAGGTAAACGAACCAATCAGTAAAGGGACAATAGGTTTGGGAAAACAAGTCGTGACAAGTCTCAATATGTTGGGGACAAGTCTCAACATGCCGTGCAGCATACAGGCCTGTGGGACTGCAGTTGTCAATAGTGCAGCCATGTTTAAATGGCATATATCCCCACATATTCCATTAGGAATAATATGTAAGTCTCATAAATAAAAAAAACCTAACCCACTGCCATGAGGTTATTTCAACTCATGATCATCCCCCATGTTTCACAGTAGAATTGTGTTGCATAGGGTTTTAAATGGCTGCAATCTTTTGGAAGTAGATTGCCAGGCCTTTCTTCTGTGGCACCAATGGGTGGATTCCAACTGCTAACCATTTGGTTATTAGTCAAAAGCAAACCATTTGCACCACCCAGGGACCTCATAAGTCCCTTAGCCTGGTAAATTGCCTCATTGAGCAAAATTTTCACAGTGCAAGAGATACTTTAAATTGGACATGTTGAAAAGGCTCATCAAGGATCTTCTGTTTGAATTAACAAAAACCAACTTGGTCTAATTTCATCAAAACAAAAAAGAAGATAGTGTGGAGGGGTGAATTTTATAGTACCAGTATATCTTAGAATCAAAATAGTTGGGCCTCTAGAGACATGCTGTCCAATAGAAGAATAATGCGAGGCACATATGTGATTTTAAATTTTCTAGTAGCCACATTTAAAAAAAGAAAAAGAGGGGTGGAGTCAACATGGCCCCATAGGCTGATGTACCATGCTGATCCTCTGCAGCAAAGACCCAAAAAGCTAATAAAAACAGACACAAACATCAATCCTGGAACCCTAAGCATCAAATGAAGGGCTAAAGAACTAGATCAAACACTGAGTGGAAGAAGAAGCTGACAGAAAACAGAGAACCAGGAGAAATACAGAGTGGAGGTCCCCTGCCAACTAACATGGCACAGAGTCACCATCTTGTAACACAGCCAGCAAGGACCCAGGACAGGGAGTACAGGTAGACAACTTCACGGAGCTCTCAAAAGAAGACAGAGCAGCCAGTAACCATTGAAACACGCTTCTCCACCCCTCACCCTTTTGCCCCATACACCACCTCCACCTCTTTTCAAATGGCCAAGTGACACCACTCAGCTAGACAGCCACAAGCACACTGCCAACCCTCCAGTTCTGCCCTGCCCCCATCCATTGGCTCCCACTCTGCCATTTTTTTTTTCTTCTTTCCCTTCCTTTCTCCTTTCCACCTATCTCTGTATACCACCTCCACCCCTTCCCGATGGTCTATGCCATACTACTCAGTTAGAAGCCACTGGATGGCCGGCATCCTGGGTCCACCCCACCCTCATCACTCACTCTTGTCTCTCCATTTTTTTTCCCCCTTCTTCCTTTTCTTTCTCCTTCCCACCTAGCCCTGTATCCCACCTCTACCCCTTCCTGCTGGGCCATTCTGCACTGCCTTGGATAGAAAGCCACTAGACCAGTTGCTCCAGGTCCACCCTGCCCCAAATCACTGGCTCCTGCCAGGTTATATTTTTAATTTTTTAAATATATTTTTTCTTTTTTTCCTTTCTTCCTTTTCTTTCTCCCTCCCACCCAGCCTTGTATACCACTTCCAACCCTTACCATCAGGCCACACTGCACCACCTCAGCTAGAAAGCCACCAGCCCACCGTCACCATGGTACCAGCCCTCCACTGCCCCAGGTCCGCCCCTGTCACACCCATCTCTCTGCCAATTCTTTTCTTTCTTTCTCCCTCTCACCTAGCCAAGTACATCATCTCACCTCTCTTCCCACTGACCCACCACAACCACATCACCAAACCAGAGCACAGCGAAGCAGACTCTCCCTACCGGCTGCTGCCCTGCCCACCCGGACAAGGTAGTGAGAGCTATCATGCCCACAGACAAGCAAGCAGCAAAACATGCCTGGCACACCAACCCGTATGTATCAAAACAAAACAAAAAAGCAGGATGAAATAAATGAACATACAATCAATCAACAAAAAAAAATAATATCTTAATGTCTTGGAGACAGCAGATGATGTCAAAACATGTAATAAAAGCAGGACAAGATGGCTCCAGAAAGTGATCAAAATAAAAAATCAGATGACCTTCTGGTACAAGAAAAGGCAGTGGAACTACCTGATCTGGAATTCAAAATACTAATATTTAGGGCTCTCCAAAAGATTAGGAAAGAGATCAAGGAAAACAGAGACAAAACGAAGGAAAAAATAGTCAAAATCATGAGAAACACAGTCAAAACCAATGAAAACATAGCCAAAATTAAGGAAAACACAAACAAAGCAATAGGAGAATTCAGGAAAATAATACAAGAACAAAATGTCAAAATAAACAACAGAAATCATACAAATAATAATTCAAATAATCCAATTAAAAAATGGGCAAAGGATAAGAATAGACATTTCACCAAAGAAGACATTCAGGCGGCTAACAGACACATAACGAAATGATCACAATCATTGGTCATTAGATAAATGCAAATGAAAACTACAATGAGATATCATCTTGCCCCAACATTACTGGCACCAATAAAAAATAATAATAACAAAAAATAATAAATGTTAGAGAAGTTGAGAGGTTACTGGGAGATTGGAACTCTTATGCACTGCTGGAGAGAATGTAAAATGGTACAACCACTATGGAAAATGATATGGAACCTCCTTAAAAAGCTAAAAATAGAAATATCTTAGGATCCAGAAATCTCACTCTTAGGAATATGTCCTAGAGAAATAAGAGCCATCACAGGAATAGACATATGCACACTAACGTTCATTACAGAATTATTCACAATCCAAAAAGATGAAAACAAGCTAATCTCCATCAACAGAAGAATGAATAAACAAATTAGGGTACATACACACAATGGAATACTACACAATGATAAAGAAAAAGATGAATCCACAAAACATCTCACAACATGAATGACTCTGGAGTGCATTATGCTGAGTGAAATAAGTCAATCACAAAAGGACAAATACTGTATGAGACCAGTATTATAAAAACCCAAGAAAAGGTTTTCACATAGAAGAAAACAATCTTTGATGGTTACAAGGGAGGGGAAGGGAGAGGAGAAATCACTAAATAGATAATGGACAAGTGTTAACTTTGGTGAAAGGAAAAATACACAATATAGGAGAAGTCGGCACAACTTGACCAAGGCAAAGCCATAGAAGTTTCCTAGACAAATCCAAACACATTGAGGGACTGAGTTACTGGGAGTGAGGGGTGGAAACCATTATCTCAGAGGGCATAACATAGTTCATAAATAAAATGTTCTACATCCTACTTTTGTGAGTAGAGTCTAGGGTCTTAAAAGCTTTTAAGCAGCCATCTAAGATACATCTATTGGTCCCATTTCATCTGGAGCAAAGGAGACTGAAGAAAACCAAAGGCACAAGGAAAATATAAGTCCAAAGGACTAACGGACCACAGGAATCACAGCCTCCAGTAGCCTGAGCCCAGAAGATGTAGCTACCACCATCAACCGCTGTGACAGGGATCACAATAGAGGGTCCCAGAAAGAGTGGAAGAAAAATGTGGAACAAAACTCAAATTCACAAAAAAAACCCAGACTTACTGGTCTGACAGAGACTGGAGGACCCACAAGACTATGGCCCATGGACATGCTGCTAACTCAGAACTGAAGCCATTCCCAAAGTCCACCTTTCAGCCAGAGATTAGACAGGCCTATAAAACAATAGGAAACCCTGGTGGCATAGTGGTTAAGAGCTATGGCAGCTAACCAAAAGGTCAGCAGTTTGAATCCACCAGCTGCTCCTTGGAAACCCTATGGGGCAGTTCTACTCTGTCCTACAGCATCACTATGAGCTGGAATCAACTCGACTGGCAACGGGCTTGGTTTTTTGGTTTGATAAAACAATAACACATGTGAGGAATGTGTCTTTAGTTCAATCAAGTATAAGAAACCAAATGGGCAACACCTGCCCAAAAAGCAAAGCCAAGAAGTCAGGAAGGGACAGGAAACCGAACAAATTGACACAGGGAACCTGGAGCTTTTAAGACTCTAGACTCTACTCACAAAAGTAGGATGTAGAACATTTTCTTTATGAACTATGTTATGCTAATTGACCTAGATGCCCCCTGAGATAATGGTTTCCAGCCCTCAGCCCCAGAAACTCAGTTCCTCAGTGTGTTTGGATTTGTTTAGGAAGCTTCTACGGCTTTGCCAGAGTGTAAAGAGAAAGGGGGAGAGTGATGACACATTGTGGGGATTGCAACCAATGTTGCAAAACAATTTGTGTATAAATTTTTAAATAAGATGCCAATTTTTACTGTAAACTTTTACCTGAAACAGACTAAAATTAAAAAAAAAAAAAAACAGGTGAAGCTAAATTTGACCAATATACCAATATATCCAAAATAGTATCACCTCAACATAGAATAAGTATAAAATATTATCACTGAGATATTTTACATTCTTTTTTTTTAATGAAGTTTTCAAAATCTGGTGTATATTTTACACTTACGGCACAATTCAATTTGGACTAGACATGTTTCCAGAGTTCCATTTCCACAAGAATGGCTACCGTTTTGGACAGCAGCTTACAGTCTCCTAAAACTAAAATTAGAAAGCTGTCAAAAGGAGCCCTGGTAGCAGAACGTTTAAGCACTTGGCTGCTAACCGAAAGGTTGGTAGTTTAAACCCACACAGCCATTCTCCAGGAGGAAGACCTGGCTATCTGCTCCATAAAGACTGCAGCCAAGAAAACCCTACTGGACAGTTCTACTTTGCACATGGGGCCACTATGACTAGAAAAATAGACTCAGTGGGACCTAACAACAACAACAGAGAGCTATCAGTAAGTAGGGAGTACTCCCTGGTTGGTTCTCTTCTGTTCTCGGCCCACATTCTTCTCCCTCTGTAGACCAACTTTCTCTGATCTCTGTGTGCATGCTTAAAATGGCTGACCCACAGAGCAGGGTGCTATAGGGAAAACATGAGTATTGCAAATAAATCACGTGTCTCTATGCTGGAATATATTAAACCTCTACATATATAGTAGCAGTGATGATATGATGATGATGATGATAATGGTAGTGATGATTAAAGTTGAACCAAAGAGTTCCCACTAGTAACGCATGAAGCCATCTTCAGACGATCTAAGTTCCAAGTTTCTTGGCCCTGTGGATAGCCATGTTGATATCTGAGCCTTACTGATATGATTCAAGTTTGGAACTATCACCTCAGTATCCACACGGTTCTTATTTCTCCATTTCAGATATTTTAGTGAGGGCAGCATTTCCCAACAATGTGTTTCGTGAAGATTAGTTCTGCGGGGTAGGTGTTACACACACACACCCCCACACACACCCAAACCCCATACGTATACAGGTTCTGTGGACAAATTTGGGAAATACTGAGCTAACTAAAGATACATAGGTTTCTTTAAAGCAGAATTTTGAAGCACTTTTACTATGACAATATACATTGTCACTCTCTCTAAGAGAATTAAACAAAATTCATTTTCCAAATTAATTTGATAAAGCCTTTTTTTCACTGAGTTCCTTGTGGTGCCAGCTTTCCAGGGAACACATTTTCAAATGATGGTACTGATAACAAGCATTTATTGATCGATTAATATATGTCATGCTCTCTGCAAAGACCTATTATCTCATTTGATTGTCAAAAGAGCCCTATGAGGTAGGTACAATTCTAGTCCCAATTCTCAAATGAGGAAACTGCTCAGACAATTCAAGTTCCCCAAGCTCAGACAGCAAAACTTGGACGTGAACCAAGTAATCTGATAACCAGAGCCTGCACTCTTGATCCTTGTTAAGTACCGAAACATTGAGACAACTGGTACGCGGTGCCCCATAGTCCAGATCGGGAACTGGATGAAGGCAAATCAGAGAGTGGAAGTGAATGCTTTCCACTCATGGTAGCTTCCAATCCTGCCCCCCAAGTCTCCCTTTAAATGGCAAGTTCCTCAAAGTCCATTTTTTAACAGTATGAGGCTCATCCCACTTTGTCTGAGCCATTTGATTTAGCAACATCATATTCAGATTCTCAGACTAAATTGTTTCTATTTTGATTGTTGGTTATCTGCTGGAGTGCTTGTGACATAAAATCACATTCTTGGAAGCATACACCCCTGCTTCCAGAACTGGCTTGGCCACTCAGTAGCTATGAGACCTTGAGTAAATTACAGAACTTTCCTGAGACTCAGTTTTCCCATGTAAATTGAAAACAATAAATAGTTTTGAGAAAAGAATGAGACATGCATGTAAAACTTCATAACATTTAATAAGTTAATATTTGTATATTGCTTAGAAGAGTGGCCCATAATAAGCATTATGTAAGAATTAGTTAAATAAATAAATATATAAATGCCTAAATAAAGTTTTTAAATGGCACATAGTAAAACTTCAATAATGTTAAACATTATTAGTATTAGGAAAACTCAGAAAATGTTATTGATTACGTATAATCAGAAATTTTACAATTATCCACGAATAGAGAGTACCTCTACCTCTAAATTCTTCATAACTTGGTTCCATAATACCAGGAAATAATTTTTTTTTTCTGGAAATTTCAATCGTTCTAAGAGCAGCTGAAAACCAGGAAAGAAGGAAAAGAATCCTCTAAACTCTGCAATAACTGTTCAAGTCCCTTAGGGAAATCTTGTCTTAAAATTTTAGTATTTTGTGGAATAAGAGAATATTGTCTTTATTTACACACAAGACTATGTATGAATAAATCTGAATTCTCATAACTCAGCAAGTTAGAAACAGTAAATTAGAAGGCAGATGGCTATATGAAGTCACCACACCAACCCTGGAAACAACAGTTGACAGCTGGAAAATGGGAAAAAAAGCAAAACAAAACCTCCCAAATAGAATTTAATGCAATTACTGGTTAGCATATAATTATCTTGACTCCTTGAGAAAGTGTCACATTATAATCCATATTTCAAAGAAAGCAGAGAAATTATATCGTCTAGAAATATCTATTCCAAAAGTATTTGAAAAGGTTTGGTTAAATTGTAAAAGTTTAGTTACTTAGGAAATTTGCCCTAATTAACCAAAATGACCACATAATGAGGTGTCAGTGTATTTAATTTGGGAAATTAAATCAATGGCTTTGAGGACATAGGCTTTCAGTATAACTTGTAACTTGTTTGCTCAATAAATAAGGAGCCCTGCTGGCGCAGTGGTAAGGGACGGGCTGCTAATCAAAATGCTGGCAATTCGAACCTGCCAGCTGCTCCTTGAGAGAAATATGCGGCAGTCTGCTCCCGTAAATATTATAGTGTTGGAAACCCTATGAGGCAATTCTACTCTGTCCTATAGGGCCGCTATGAGGTGAAATCGACTTGATGGCAATGAGTTTGTTTGAGTTGCTTATTAAATAAAGTAACTAAGTGCTTTACATGTGTAAAATCCTATTCGGGGCATTATTTTGAAAATAATGAGATTTCCCTATGCTTAAACTAAATAACTAAAGAAGGTGGCCTTATAGGAAAAAGCTTCTTAGAAAGGGTAAGTAAAATATCCTCCTAGCAATGCGGTATGCAGGCCCAGTCACTGAAAATTGAAACTTTATAATTTTAGCATATTGCTATGAGGCTCAAATTAGAATGGCTTAAAATTGTTTTCTTAACCTCAAAATGTTGTTGTTGTGCGGCAAAATCACACTCTAGGCAGAAGCACCATGCCATCCCTCCACAGCAAAGAGATGAAAAACTAAGCCGAACAGAGAAAACAACAATCCTGAAACCCTCAAACATCAAATGAAGAGATAAATATCTCAGCCAGGCACCAAATAGAGTGAGATAACCGACAGAGAATGGAGAGCAAGGAGAGATTCATGCAGATGTCCCCTATCAGCTAACGCAGCACAGATCCTCCATCTTGGACTCCTATTGGAGACCAGCAAACGGGGGTACAAGAAAGCAGCTTCACGGAGCTTCCAGCAGGAGACAAAACAACCGGTAATATGCGATATATGCTTTCTCACCCCCCACCCTTCTTCACCCCCACTTGGCCTCCTCTGCTTCCCATGGACACAGTCTCTCATTTGGGAAGCACTGGCTGCTTGGATTCCACCCAGCCGAACGGGCTGGCTCTCTGAGTGCCATTTGTTGGCTGCTGGTGTTCCTTTTTTCCACTTCTTTTGATTTCTTCCTTACCTCTCACCACCTCCCCCTCCTTTCACTCAAATACCTGGCTCCGTGCGCCACCTTTT
The DNA here is from genome assembly GCA_030035585.1 of Dugong dugon. Lineage (NCBI taxonomy): Eukaryota > Metazoa > Chordata > Mammalia > Sirenia > Dugongidae > Dugong > Dugong dugon. The sequence continues at coordinate 54,451,162 of CM057467.1, read as the reverse complement.
CTTCTTGCTGAGGGGCTGCAGAGCTCTGGTAATTTGTGATATATGTTTTCCCACCCCCTACAATACTTCACCCACTCTCGGCCTCCTCTGCTTCCTGCGGACACAGTCTCTTGTCCGGGAAGCACTGGTTGCTTGGATTCCACCAGCCCGCACAAGCTGGCTCTCTGAGTGCCATTTGTTGGCTGCTGGTGTTGCTTTTTTTCTGCTTCTTTTCATTTCTTCCTTACCTCTCACCACCTCCGCCTCCTTTCACTCAAATACCTGGCTCCGTGCGCCACCTTTGCTTCCTCCTGAGGGGCTGCGGAGCTCCGTTTGAGTGTGGAGCTGCTTCCCAGTCTGGCCTGCTGCGCTGGTGGGATCCTGGGGCTTTTGTTTGTTTGTTTGTCTTAAATTGTTTGTTTTCTTTTCCTTTTCTTCAGTTGGGAACCCGTTCTGCCCAGGCGGTGCTGTGTGGCTTGGAACCTACCCCCTCAGCTTACACAGACGTGCAGTGGGATCACTGAGCACATTTCTTTCTTCACTGGTTTTTTTTTTTTTTTCCCTGTTTTTTGGGGGGTTTTTCTTGATCCTTTTTTTTTTTTTAATTTGTTTTGTTTTCTTTTCCCTTTTTGTCTTTCTTCATTACTCAGTTTCTTGTCTCTCTATATCTTCCTTCTCTTTCTGTTAACGGAATACCTGGTGCTGTATACCTCTACATCTTCTAGCCAGACTGTACTGCAACACCTGAGAACAACTTTCCCAGACCTCGTAGGTGCACTGGTGGGATCCCTGGGAAATTTGCTGTTCTTTTCCCTTTCCGATTTTTATTTATTCATTCTTTCCTTTTCTTTTCTTCCTCTTCCCCTTTTTGTTTTTCTCCATTTCATAGTCTCTCATCTCTCCACTGCAACAGCAAGCTCCCCTAGTATTCTTTTCTGTTTGTTTGTATGTTTTTGGCTCCTGTTCCTCTCTCCTCTCTCCCATATCCATCTTAGCTCTACATAAAAATCTACCCACTACATCCTGCCCACCTGCACTGTGCGCTTAACATCACTCTACCAAGCAGCACAGCCACGGACTACTGGAACCTGCCCTGCACTGATTACCCACCTGCCCTGGTGGCTGTAGTAAGTGCCACAAACAACCCATCCCAGTAACTCCTCTTCAGCTAGACCTGCCCTGCCATACCATATCAGAGTGATTGACCCTGCCAGTTGGAGAAGGAGGTGAAAAGTATTGTGCCCACAGATGAGCAAACAACAAAGAACACATAGCCAGCCTACTCAGACATAGCCAAATTTAAAAAAAGAGATAAAACAAACAAATCTACAATCAAAAAATGAGAAAAATAACTACTGAATGCCCCGAAGACAGCAGCCAATATCAAAACATTTACAAAAACAGGACAGGATGGTTCCAGTACGTGTCCAAAATAAAACACCAGATGACTTTCCAGTGGAAGAAAAGGCACTAGAACTACCTGATAGGGAATTCAAATCTCTAATACTCAGAATTCTCCAAGAGCTGAGGCAAAAAGCAGACAAAAATGAGGAAAAAATAGACAATTCATGGAAAATACAGACAAAAAATTGGAAGAATTCAGGAAAATAATGCAGGAACAAAATGCCAAGATAAATTCACAACTAGAAATTATACAAAGACAACAATTAGAAATCCAAAAGATAAACAACAAGATTTCAGAAATGGATGGTGTCATAGAAGGGCTGAGAAGCAGATTTGAAACGATGGAAGACAGGCTCAGTGGAATTGAAGACAAACACTTGGATACAACTCTGTTTCAGGAAAAGTCAGAAAAAAGAACAAAGAAAAATGAAGATACCCTAAGAGTTATGTAGGAAACAATCTAAAGCAAAAATTTGTGAGGGATTAGAATTCCAGAACAGAGGGAGAAAAGAGAAAACACAGAGAGGATTATTGAAAAACTGCTGACAAAAAACTTACCCAATATCATGAAAGATGAAAAGCTGCCCATCCAAGAAGCTCAACGAACCCCACATAGGATAGACCCCAAAAGAAAATCACAAAGTTATATCATAATCAAACTCTCCAAAACCAAAGGCAAACAAAGAATCCTGAGAGCAGCTTGTGAAAAACAAGAAGTCACATACAGAGGAGAAACCATAAGACTAAGCTCAGATTATTCAGCAGAAACCATGCAGGCAAGAAGGCAATGGGATGACATATATAAAATCTTGAAAAAAAAAAAATTGTCAGCCAAGAATAATATATCCTGCAAAACTCTTGTTCAAATTTGATGGTGAAATTAGGTCATTTCCAGATAAACAGAAATTAAGGGAATATATAAAAGTCAAACAAAACTTACAAGAATTATTAAAGGGAGTTCTTCGATCGTACCAGCCAGATACCAATCTAGGAAATGAATTCTCGAGGACTATCCAAAACCAAAAGAAATACAACAGGGAATCAGAGCAGTTAATCAGCAAATGACAACAACATCAAAACAATAAAAAGGGAATAAACGGCATAGGCATAGAACCTTCTAATGGAGAGGAAGGCAAGGCGATACCAGGTAATGGTAGACTGCTTCAAACTTAGAAAGATAAGGGTAAAATTCATGGTAACCACAAAGAAAGTTAACAAACATACTCATAAAAAAAAGAGGAAAAACATAAAGTCTCCACTAAAACAAAACCTACAAAAACAAAAGAAATGGAAAAAAAATCCATAAATAAAAGTAACTCAGCACAGGAGAGTAAGAAGAACAAAGAAAATGTCAGCACCCCCCCAAAAAAGCACTACAAAATGACAGCAACAAACTCATATCTATCAATAATTACACTGAATGTAAATGGACTCAATGCACCCATAAAGAGATGGAGAGTGACAGAATGGATAAGAAAACAGGATCCATCAATATGCTTTCTACAAGAGACACACCTTAGAAACAAAAATGTGAATTTATTAAGAGTCAAAGATTGAAAAAAAATATATCAAGCTAACAACTACCAAAAAAGAGCAGGAGTGGCAATACTAGTCTCAGATAAAATATCCTTTAAAACAAAATCCACCATAAAAGACAAAGCAGGACACTCTATAATGATTAAGGAGACAATCTATCATGAAGACATAACCATAATAAACATCTAGGCACCCAATGACAGGGCTCCAAAATACACAGAACAAACTCTAACAACACCGAAAAGAAAAACTGACAGTTCCACAATAATAGTAGGAGACTTCAACACACCACTCTCAGTAAAGGACAGAACAACTAAGAAGAAACTCAGCAAAGATACAGAAGACCTAAAGGGCACAGTCAGCCAACTTGACCTCATAGACATATATAGAACACTCCATCCAACCGCTGCAAAGTACATATTCTTTTCCAACGCACATGGTATGTTCTCCAGAATAGACCACATCTTAGGCCACAGAGCAATCCTCAGCAAGATCCAAAAGGCTGAGATAATTCAAAGTGTCTTCTCTGACCACAATGCCATCAAAGTAGAAATTAACAACAGAACAGCAAGGAAAAAAAATCAATTACATGGAAACTGAATAATACCCTGCATACACATCACTGGGTAATAGAAGAAATCAGAGATAGAATCAAAAAATTCCTAGAATCAAATGAGAATGAAAACACATCATACCAAAACCTTTGGGACACAACAAAAGCAGTCCTCAGAGGACAATTTATAGCAATAGATGCACACATCAAAAAAGAAGAAAGGGACAAAATCAAAACATTAGCTACAGAACTCAAACAAATAGAAAGAGAACAGCAAAAAAAGCCCACAACCACTGGAAGAAAGGAAATAGTAAAGATCAGAGCAGAAATAAATGAAATAGAGAACAGAAAAACAATAGAAAGATTCAACAAAACTGAGAGTTGGTTCTTTGAAAGAATCAAGAAAATCGACAAACCAATGGCCAGACTGACAAAAGAAAAACAGGAGAGGACACATATAACCCAAATAAGATATGAAATGTGGGACATTAATACAGACCCGACTGAAATAAAAAGGATAACAGAATATTATGAAAAACTATACTCCAACAAATTTGAAAACCTAGAGGAAATAGATAAATTTCTAGAAGCACACTACCTACCCAAGCTACAACAAAGTGATGTTGAAAATCTGAACAGACCCGAAACAAGAGAAGAGATTGAAAAGGTAATAAAAAAAACTCCCAACAAAAAAGCCCTGGCCCAGATGGCTTCACTGGAGAATTCTACAAAACATTTACGGAAGAGCTTGTACCAGTACTACTCAAGTTATTTCAGAGCATAGAAAAGGAAGCAACACTTCCAAATTCATTCTATGAAGCCAGCATAACGTTGATACCAAAACCAGGCAGAGATGTCACCAAAAAAGAAAATTACAGACCAATATCTCTCCTGAACATAGATGCAAAAATTCTGAACAGAATTCTAGCCAATAGAATTCAGCATCATATCAAAAAAATAATACACCACGACCAAGTAGGATTCATACCAGGTATGCAAGGATGGTTCAACTTTAGAAAATCAATCAACGTAATCCACCACATAAATAAAAGGAAGGAAAAGAATCACATGATCATCTCAATTGATGCAGAAAAGGCATTTGACAAAGTCCAATACCCATTCCTGATAAAAACTCTCAATCAAATACCTATAGAAGGGAAATTTCTCAACATAATAAAGGGCATCTATGCCAAACCAATGACCAACATCATTCTTAATGGAGAGAGGCTGAAAACATTCCCCTTGAAAACAGGAACAAGACAAGGATGCCCTTTATCACCACTCCTATTTAACTTTGTGCTGGAAGTTCTAGCTAGAGCAATAAGGCAAGAAAAAGAAATAAAGGGCATCCAAATTGGTAATGAAGAAGTTAAACTGTCCCTGTTTGTGGATGATAGGATACTATACATAGAAAACCCTAAAGACTCCACGAGAAATCTACTGGAACTAATAGAAAGATTCAGCAGAGTAGCAGGATACAAGATAAACATACAAAAATCAGTTGGATTCCTATACACCAGTAAGGAGAGCAATGAAAAGGAAATCAGGAAAACAATATCATTTATAATAGCCCCTAAAAAGATAAAATACTTAGGAATAAAATTAACCAGGGTTGTAAAAGACCTATACAAAGAAAACCATAAAACTCTAGTGCAAAAAACCCAAAGGGATCTACATAAATGGAAAAACATACCATGCTCATGGATAGGCAGACTCAACATTGTGAAAATGAAAATTCTACCCAAAGCAATTTACAAATACAACTCCATCCCAATCCAAATACCAACAACATTCTTCAAAAAGATGGAAAAACTAATCATTAACTTTATATGGAAAGGGGAGAAGCCCCGAAAAAGTAAAGCACTACTGAAGAAGAAGAATAAAGTTGGAGGACTCACAGTACCTGACTTCAGAACCTACTATACAGCTACAGTACTCAAAACAGCCTGGTACTGGTACAACAACAGATACATTGACAAATGGAACAGAATTGAAACCCAGATGTAAATCCATCCACTTACGGTCACCTGATCTTCGACAAGGGCCCAAAGTCCATCAAATGGGGAAAAGACAGTCTTTTTAACAAATGGTGCTGGCAAAACTGGATGTCCATCTGCAAAAAAATGAAACAGGACCCATATCTCATGCCATATACAAAAACTACTTAAAAATGGATCAAAGACCTGAATATAAAGCCTAAAACAATAAAGTTCATAGAAGAAAAAATAGGACCAACACTTATAATACACGGTATTAACAGGATACAAACCATAACCATCAACGCACAAAACCCAACAGATAAGCTAGATAACTGGGATCTTCTAAAAATCAAACACCTATGCTCTTCAAAAGACTTCACCAAAAGAGACGCTACAGACTGGGAAAAAATTTTTGGATAGTACAAGTCAGACAAAGGTCTAATCTCCATAATCTACAAGAAAATCCAACACCTCTACAACAAAAAGGCAAATAATCCTATTAAACAATGGGCAAAGGAAATGAACAGACCCTTCAGCAAAGAAGACATTCAAATGGCTAACAGACACATGAGGAAATGCTCGTGATCTCTAGCCATTACAGAAATGCAAATTAAAACCACAGTGAGATACCATCTCACCCCGGCATTACTGGCACAAATCAAAAACACTGGAAATAACCAATGTTGGAGGGGCTGTGGGGAGATTGGAACTCTTATGCACTGCTGGTGGGAATGCAAAATGATACAACCATTTTGGAAAATGATATGGCACTTCCTCTGAAAGCTAGAAATAGACATACCATTCGATCCAGCAATCCCACTCCTAGGAATATATCCTAGAGAAATAAGAGTCGTCACTTAAATAGACATATGCACACCTATGTTCATGGCAGCATTGTTCACAATAGCAAAATGATGGAAACAACCTAGATGCCCATCAACAGATGAATGGATAAACAAACTATGGTACATACACACAATGGAGTACTATGCAATGAGAAAGAACAACAATGAATCTCTGAAATATCTCATAACATGGATGAAACTGAAGGACATTATGCTAAGTGAAATAAGTCAATCACAAAAGGATAGATATTGTATGAGACCTGTATTGTACAAACCCATGCAAAAGTTCACACACAAAAAGTAACAATCTTTGTTGGTTATCAGGGATGGGAGGGGTGGGGGGGAATCCTAAATAGGCAATAGATAAGTGGTATCTTGGGTGAAGGGTGAGACAGTACACAATACAGGGGAAACCAGCACAACTTGTACAAGGGTAGGTCATGGAAGCTCCATAGACACATCGAAACTCCCTGAGGGACTGAATAGCTGTGCGGAGGGCTGTGGGGACCATGGTCTCGGGGAACATCTAGCTCAATTGGCATAACACAGTTTAAAAAGACAATGTTCTACATTCTACATTGGTGAGTAGCATCTGGGGTCTTAAAAGCTTGTGAGCAGTCATCTAAGATATTCCACTGGTCTCATCCCTTTGGGAGCAAGGGAGAATGAAGAAAACAGGATACAAGGAAAAGATTAGTCTGAAGAACTAATGGACCACGGCTACCAAGGCCTCCACCAGAATGAGTCCAGTACAGCTAGATGGTGCCCGGCTACCACCACTGACTTCTCTGACCAGGATCACAACAGAGGGTTCTGGACAGAGCTGGAGAAGGATGCAGAACAAAATTTAACTCACAAAAAAAAAAAAAAAACCACACCAGATTTACTGGCCTAAATGAGACTGGTAAAACCCCGAGAATATGGCCCCCAGACACCCTTTTAGCTCCGTGGTTACGTCACTTCCAAGGTTCACCATTCGGCCGGGAAGTGGACAGTCCCAGAAAACTAAAGCGGACTAATGAGGCACAGCAGTCCAGGGACAAGGGCCAGAAGGCAGAAGGGGACGGGAAAGCTGGTGATAGGGAACCCAAGGTTGAGTAAGGATAGTGTTGATGTGTTGTGAGGTTAACCATCGTTATAGGGCAACAAGTGTACTAACTGTTAAATGAGAAACTTTTTTGTTCTGTAAGCCTTCATCTAAAGTGAGAATAGCCGCACAATTGGAAGAGCGTAGTTGATGTCACTGAACTGTGCATGTAGAAATTTTTGAAATGGTGTATCTTTGACTATGTATATTTTCACCAAAAAAAAAAAATGTCTAGAAGGGAGATGGTTGACATGTTGTGGGGTTGTTAACCAATGTCATAAAAGAATATGTGTGCTATTGTTTCATGAGAAACTATTTGTTCTGTAAGCCTTATCTGAAGTACAATAAAAAAAAGAAAAAGAAAAAAATATGTAGTTGTTGTTATTGTTGTTAGGTGTCATCCAGTTGGTTCTGACTCATAGCAACCCAGTGTACAACAGAACAAAATACTGCCCTGTCCTGTGCCATACTCATAATTGTTGCTTTGTTCGAGCCCATTTTTGCAGCCACTGTGTCAATTCATTTCGTTTCATTGAGGGTCTTTCTTTTTTTTGCTGACCCTCTCTTTACCAAGCATGATGGCCTTCTCCAGGGACTGGTCCCTCCTAATAACATGTCTAAAGTACATGAGACAGAGTCTTGCCATCCTCACTCCTAAGGAACATTCTGGCTGTATTTCTTCCAAGACAGATTTGTTCCTTTTTCTGGCAGTCTATGGTATATTCAGTATTCTTTGCTAACACCATAATTCAAAGGCATCAATTCTTCTTTTGTCTTCCTTATTCATTATCCAGCTTTCTCATGCATATGAGGCGAGTGAAATACCATGGCTTCAAAATGCTATGCAATAATTATACTACATATAAAACTTTAAAGTTTACAGGATACTGTCTTGTCTATTATTTTACTTGATTTTCATATATATAAATAATATAGTAATAGTAACATCAATGGCTATTCTGAAACACCATGCTAAAATTTTATATAGATTATCTCACTTACTACTTCAAAGTTTTCTAAAGACAAATATCATTTTACCTAAGAAGAAACTGAGGTTTAGGAAGGTCGAGTAACTAGTCACACAGCTCACAATTTGTGGAGAATGCAATTCTAACATAAGCACCATCTTCTGAATCACAATGCACTATTGCCTCCAAAAACTCTACGTGCTGAAATTTTTTTACTATTATCTTTTTAAGAACATCTAATTGTACATCCATATCATGGAGTCTTATTCAGTGATAAAAAGAAATGAGCTATCAAGCTAGGAAAAGACATGGAAGAACCGTAAATGCATTTTGCTAAGTGAAAGAAGCCAGTTTGAAAAAGCCACATAGTGTATAATTCCAACTATATGGCATTTTAGAGATAGTAAAATGGTCAGTAGGTGCCAGGGGTTCAGAGGAAGAGAGGAAGGATGAATAGGTAGAACTTAGGGGAGCTTTAGATCTGTAAAACTATTCCGTATAATAATGTAATGGTGGATGCATGACATTATGGGTTTGTTAAAATCCATGGAACCGTGTAACACAAAGAGTGAACCCTAATATAAACTATGGACTTCAGTTAAAAGTAAAGTAACAATAGTGGTCCATCAATTGTAACAAATGTACCATAAATAGCCAGAGTTTAATAGGAACAACTGTATGCAGAGGAGAGAGGAGTGAATGAAAACTTCTATACTTTCTGCACAATTTTCTACGAATTTAAACTGCTCTAAAAAATAGTCTATCAAAAGCCTCAAATGAAAATTGACTGTCTGTTATGGACTGAATTGTGTCCTCCCAAAATGTGTGATGAAATCCCAACCCCTGTACTTGTAAACAGGACCTTGTTTAGAAATAGGGGTTTTCTTTTGTTATGTTAATGAGGCCATGCCAGAGTAGGATATGTCCTAAACCTAATCACTTCTGAGTAGAAGTGAAAATGAGTAGACTAGAAACAGGGGGAAAACAGACACCAATGAATGCCAAGAATACCCAGGAATTCCTAAGACCTCCTGGGACTACCCCCAAAAAAGGACCTCCTCCTAGAGACACACCTTGAATTTGGACTTTTAGACCTCCTGAACTGTGAGAGGAGCCCCAGGGGCACAGTGGTTAAGATCTCAGCTGCTCACCAAAAGGTCAGCAGTTTGAATCCACCAGCAGTTCCTTGGAAACCCTATGGGGCAATTTCTACTCTGTCCTGTAGGGTCATTATGAGTCAGAATCAACCCGAAGGCAATAGGTTTAGTTTCTCTGGTTTTTGAACTGTGAGAAAATAAATTCCTGTTCTTTAAAGCCACCCACTTGTGGTATTTGTGTTATGGCAGTACTAGGTAACTAAAGCACTCTCGCAGAATTTAAATATAATTTCCAAGATTATTACTCTGCAAGTAAGTGGGGAAGCCCAAGGTCAGCCTTGGGCATTGTGATTACTAATTTCATGGGTTTGCTGCTATAGTGTCCTGTCCTTTATAGTTTCCTAGTTCAAGGAAGCAAATTATGGATCAAAATTCTTAACTCAAAGAACTCTGCACAAATGTGTTCCCACAGCCCAGCTGCAAAATGTCAAGCAAAGTGTTCCCCAGGATTTAAGAACAAGAGCCCCAAAAAAACCCAAAAGTGAGGAAGGGACTTAGAAAATGGCAGCTCATGGGTTAGAGGTTTTCTTTCTAAAACCCCTGACTCATATACTGAGGCCCTTACGCTATTCCAGAAGCACCATCCTTCCTATCTATACCTGATTCCAAAATAACTTCCATTACTGGCAGACAGTTAATGCCAAAGTATCATTTTACATGAGAGTGGGAGGGAGTGTCTTATTTGGGGGTCTGATCCTGCTCTTGCAAACATGCAAGAAGGAACATCACTCTCTGGAAGGAAATTTACAGTATGAAATTTTGAAGTTTTGAAGTAGCAGAAAAAATTATAACACAATTCATAATCCTTCTCCTTCCCCTTTTGTAGAGACAAATGTCTGTTCTGAACTCATGGGTTGACTTCCCAGGTAAAGAGGATGAGCACAGTCACAGGTGGCCACATGGCTGCCCAGGCTTCAGAATGATTCACAACCTGTACTCTCCTTGCCCAAAGATCCTTATTAGACAGCAAAAATAATAGATTTTAAAAATAAAGGTGGCTGGGAAGTGTGTTTCTTTTTTGGAAGAGGTATTCCCTCACCATTCTATGTAATTAAGACCAAAAATGAGGTTGTTCATTGAAAAGCCCACTGTGATAGGCTTCAGTGTTTAATTATGACATCCATCACCATTCGCCTTTGACTAAAAGAAATCCTGCTATATTTCTGAAGGCAAGTAAATCCCAAGGTTATATTAAACAGTGATTCTGGACTAGCTAAAAATAGCATGGATTCTGGCCATAGCAGGTTCATTAAAAGAGCTCTTCCCCCAGCTCAACAGCAGGAGTGGTGCACCACGGTATTCGAAGCAACAGTGGTATGCCACCTGTAAGCAAGGGCCCTGCTCTCTGATCTGCCCATCTTGAGTTAGCCAGCCCCTGTGGCTATGTGAATCAGGAGAAGCCTCTATCCTGACCCATGGACTTGGGACATTCCAGCCTCTATGATTGAATGAGACATCTCCTTGATATAAATCTCTGTGTATATATTTAAACACTTTACTGGTTTTGCTTCTCTAGAGAACCCAGCCTAAGGAGAGGAGGGAGATTCACTATGAGTCATAATCAACTCAATAGCAATGAGTTTTGTTGGTTTGGTTTACCAGAGCACTTACGGAAGTTACTGTGTTCAGGTTACCAGAGTTTTCAAACTTTGAGGATAACAGACATCCTAAGAGGACAAAAGTCACCTGGACCTGTCACTAATCACTGTCACTAGGAGAAGAATTAATTAATACTACTTTAATTAATAGAAAAAAACTTGTGACTTCAGTCAATAAGATGAGAAGGCCAAGCAATGTCATTTGTATTAAATATCAATTCATGACAATTATTATAAATGTATTTAAAATTTTTATTACAATTAATTATGGCAGACACAAAAATTAGCATTTAACAAAGACCAGAGTCCAAAAAATGGACCACCTTTTGTATAATTTCATAAGTACTGACTATGGGGGTTCATTTAGTTCATTCAATAGTGTTTCCAAAAAATGGTATCTTAAGCATAGAGAGCAGTCTTAAACAAACTGAGCTCGTTATGCAACGTCTCAGCTTTCTATCATAAATTTATTGGTGGTAAGGACCACGGTTTACTTAGTTACATTCATGGAACATGTAGCATAATGAAGTATAGTTATACATTTATTGTGTATTTTTTCATAATTAGGATGGTTTGGTAGCCCATCTCTCCTCCTAAAAGTGAGAAAAAAAAAAAGGTATACACCTCTGTATCAAATATTTGTTTTATTAACCAAAAGGAAGATAACCTTAAATTTAATATAAATAACATTTTATCAAAAAAGAATGTTATCGAAAAGTTTACCACCCTATGATCATTGACAACATTGTTGACATGAAACTTTATGATGGATTATAAACATACGGAATGTAGGTTCCATGAGGGATGTATCCATCCCATAGAACAAAACCTGGCATAAAGTAGACATTCAATTAAATATAGGTTGAATTGAATTATTTTTACCATAGTTATTCAATCCAGATGCACATCCACCATGTCCTTACTATCCATTGCAGGTGCATACACACACACACGTTACGTATTTTTAGATAAATTATTTAAATACATATGTGTTTTATTCATACATAATATTTTTTCTTTTGTTAGAAACTGATGAGATAATTTCTCAGGTGTGTTGGATGATCTAGATCTCATCGAGGTAGGACATGAAGTTATCTAGTGACTTGGACATACCTTGTGCCATTCATTCATTCGTTTTTTTTTTTTTCTTTTAGACATTCATTCTTTTTACTTAACCAACATCTTTCTAGGAGCAATTCGGTTTTTCTCTGAGAAACTATGCCTCTCCCAGTAAATGGAGTCTTGGTGGTACTATCAATCAATGCACGCTTACCCTCCACACAAACACACATACACACAAAGAGTTGGTGATTTTTCATCCAGAGATGCACCTCAGAATTGTCCTGGACCCTGCCCTTTCTGACGTCTATTATTTTCAGCCTCTTCTTAAATTGTCAACTACTTTTATGCCCTTTTAATGACATTTCTGTTGCTGAAATTTGCCATTTAGATTCTGCACCTTGCATCAAGAAACCCTAGTAAAAATAGTAATTTTATCTCGAACTGTCAATTTCAGAATTCTATCAAATAAATTAAATAAGCCACTGTTGAAGTGACACTGTTAAAAGGAATTGTATATGTGTGTGTGTGGTGGGGAAGCTTTTGCTTTTTTTGTTGTTGTTCTCTCACTTTTTAATGCCACTCAAATGGGATTATACTGCTTACATCCAACTGTATATGACGTGAGTAGACAGAGGTGAGCAGATATCTAATTATTGGTAAGACTTCTAGAGATGTGCCATATGGCTGCTCATAAATTGCTCATAATGATGCTTTAACTACAAATAATTGAAGTAACCGGGCCTTGGAGCTCTCTTAATTTACCTTCCCATCATGCCAGCCATTCTCTCTCTCTGCACACACATCCCACTCCCTCACCCACCACATTCTTCCTAGCAAGAATTCTAGGTAAAGGAGGAAGCAAGCAGTAGCCCAGACAACTTCCATCCTTCTGCTCATTCCTCTGTAAAATAGCTAGCCATTCCCCAGAGGTCAGTCCTAGAGGAGGTCCCTGAAGCCAGTGTACTTAATAGGACAGTGTCCTTTTATGAGCAGGAAGCACGTGCAGAATAGCCACATGGGCTAAATCCTATGCTCCTGGATCACTGTGTTCTGCCCAGAAATTATCAAAGGGTTTTTATTACCAGGAAAGTAATTCCAATACTTGCTATGTGCATGGACACTGGGTTTTCCTTGAGTAACTGGATATTATTATCATTATCAGGGCTTTTCAATGCTGGGTCATGAACCATTAGTGGAACTTTAAAGCAGTTTAGTTGATTGAAGCCAGCATTTTTTTAAATGTTACTTAAAATTTCAGAATTAGATTTTCTTGCTCTGAAAAAAAGAATCCCTGTTTTATTTAACCTTCATAAAGTAGGCAAAGCTGAAATGAAGCATTTAGGTTTTCTGAGTAAACAGCACAACAAATGTGCCCTGAAGTCAATTTTGTAACTGATGATACAGCTCACAGACACGTTAATAATACTATATGCCCTCCCCAAAGCCAGCTGCAACCCCATGTGTGTCAGAGTGGAATTGGGCTTCATGTTTTTTTGTTTTTATTAAAAAAATTTATTGTGGTAAATATATAAGTAACAGAATATTTTCCATGTCTGCAATCTTCACATGTATAATGTCTTTTTATACAAATAATGCACATCTTCTACGTTTGTTTGCCCAGTGCACTCCCTCTCCCTGCAAGGTAAACATGGTGCTGTAAAAAAATTAGCATAGCTCATTTACAAAAATACCTCCTGGGTGAGGGACCAGTTGGCAAACAAATATAGAAGGCCTGCATTATTTGCAGTAGTTCAGGGACGTTAATTAAGTTCATCAGTTGTTCAACTATCGCCATAAACCGTTTTTGAATTTTTCCATCCATAGGATGTTCGATGGCTGATTTTTCAGAAGTAGATTGCTAGACCTCTCTTTTGAGCTATCTCTGAGTGGATTTAAAATTTCAACCTTTCAGTTAGCAGCTAAGTGTGTGCTAAGCGTTTGCACCACTCAAGAACTCACACTTTATTCTTAGAAATTATTCTTCCTAACTGGATGATAGGCTCAGTTGTCCTTCCATGCTGCAGAAAGAATGCATATGCTGTGAACCTATAAATCTAATTTTAAATTGATAATCTTTGTATATCATTACAGGCATACCTCAGAGATATTGCGGGGTTGGTTCCAGACCACAGCAATAAAGCAAATATTGAAATAAAGCAAGTCACGTGAATTTTTCGGTTTTCCAGTGCATATAAAAGTTATGTTTACACTATACTGTAGTCTATTAAGTGTGCATTATGTCTAAAAATATATATATACCTTAATTAAAAAATGCTTTATTGCAAAAAAATGCTAAGCATCATCTGAGCCTTCAATGAATCAATCTTTTTGCTAGTGGAGGGTATTGCTTCAGTGTTGATGGGTGTTGATTGATCAGGGTGGTGGTTGCTGAAGGTTAGGGTGGCTGTGGAAATTTCTTAAAATAAGACAACAATGAACTTTGTTGGATTGATTGACTCTTCCTTTCACAAAAGATTTCTCGGTAGCATGAGATGCTGTTTGATAGCGTTTTACCCACAGTAGAACTTCTTTTAAAATTGGAGTCAGTCTTCTCAAATCCTGCCACTACTTTGTCAACTAAGTTTATGCAATATTCTAAATCCTTTGTTGTCATTTCAACAATGTTCACAGCATCTTCACCAGGAGTAGTTTCCATCTCAAGAAACCACTTTCTTTGCTCACCCATAAGGAGCAACTCCTCATCCATTCAAGTTTTATCATGAGATTGCAGCAATTCAGTCACATCTTCAGGCTCCACTTCTAATTCTAGTCCTCTTGCTATTTCCACCATATCTGCAGTTACTTCCTCCACTGAAATTTTGAACCCCTCAAAGTTATCCAAGAGAGTTGGAATCAACTTCTTCCAAATTCTTGTTAATGTTGATACGTTGACCTCCTCCTATGAATCACAAATGTTCTTAATGGCTTCTAAAATGGTGAATCCTTTCCAGAAGGTTTTCAATTTACTTTGCCCAGATCCATCGGAGAAATCACTATCTATGACACCTATTACCTTACAAAATGCATTTCTTAAGTAATAAGACTTGAAAGTCAAAATTACTCTTTGATCCACGGGCTGCAGAATGGGTGTTGTGTTAGCAGACATGAAAACAACATTAATCTCCTTGTTTATCTGGATCAGAGCCTTTGGGTGAACAGGTGCGTTATCAACAAGCAGGAATATTTTGAAAGGAATTTTGTATTTCTGAGTAGTAGGTCTCAACAGTGGGTTTAAAATATTCAGTAAACCATATTGTAAACAGATGTGCTTTCATCCAGGCTTTGTTAATCCATTTATAGAACACAGACAGAGTAGATTCAGCATAATTCTTAAGGGCCCTAAGATTTTCAGAATGATAAATAAGCATTGGCTTCAACTTAAAGTCTCCAGCTGCATTAGCCCCTAACAAGAGAGTCAGCCTGTTGTTTGAAGCTTTGAAGCCAGGCACTGACTTCTCCTCTCTAGCTATGAAAGTCCTAGATGGCATCTTCTTCCAATATAAGGCTGTTTCATCTACATTGAAAATCTGTTGTTTAATGTAGTCACCTTCATCAATTATCTTAGCTAGATCTTCTGGATAACTTGCTGCAGCTTCTACATCAGCACTTGCTGCTTCACCTTGCCCTTTGATGTTATGGAGACGGCTTCTTTCCTTAAGTCTCATGAACTAACCTCTGCTAGCTTCAAACTTTTCTTCAGTTGCTTCCTCACCTCTCTCAGCCTTCATAGAATTGAAGAGAGTTAGGGTTTCGCTCTGGATTGGGCTTTGGCTTAAGGGAATGTTGTGGCTGGTTTGATCTTCTATCCAGACCACTAAAACTTTCTCCATATCAGCAATAAGTCTGTTTCACCTTCTTGTCATTCGTGTGTTCACTGGAGTAGCACTTTTAATTTTCTTCAAGAATTTTTCCTTTGCATTCACAACTTGGCCAACTGTTTAGAGCAAGAGGCCTAGATTTTGGCCTATCTTGGCTTTTGACATGCTTTCTTCCCTAAGCTTAATAATTTCTAGCTTTTGATTGAAAGTGAGAGGTATGCGACTCTTCCCTTCACTTGAACACTTAGAGGCGATTGCAGGGTTATTAATTGGCCTGATTTCAATATTGTCGTGTCTCAGGGAATACGGAGGCTCGAGAAGAGGGAGAGAGAAGGGAGAACTGCTGGTTGGTAGAGCAGTCAGAACACACACAACATTTATCAATTAAGTTTCCCATCGTACATGGGCACAGTTCATGGCACCCCAAAACAATTACAATAGTAACATCAAACATCATTGATCACAAGTTATCATAACAGATACAATAATAATGAGAAAGCTTTAAATGTTGTGAGAATTACCAAAATGTGACACAGAGACACGAAGTGAGCACACGCTGTTGGAAAAATCGTGCCGATAGACTTGCTCAACACAGGATTGCCACAAACCTTCAATTTGTAAAAAATGCAGTACCTGCGATGCATAATAAAGCAAAGCACAATAAAACGAGGTATGCCTGTACTTAAATTTTTGTTCCCTGGGCTAAGTATTAGATTGTCCCTCTTTAGGTATTGATCTGGAGGTGAATATTAATATTACCCTTATTTTAAATGAGGAAACTGAGGATCAAGTTGTTGAAAAATTCGGCCAAGGTCACACAACTAAAAAGTTGCAGAAATTAGAAAGACTTTCAGTCACCATAATGCTAACTACTTATTCACAAAGATTGTGCAGGGGGTCGGCAATGACCTTGGAGGTAGAGCACTCTGCTCTACTCAACTGCACAAAATTGCTCCCTCAGTTTAGTGCATCCTGAGCAAATAGTCTCTGCTCAAGAGCAACGTGGATGATGGAATGCAGGTCCTTCATTTCATTGCTCAGATGTTGTTCTTCCTAAGCTAACGTTTTTCAAATTCAGCAGAAAGAACCGCCTTGTATAGGGTAACCATAATTTGATTTAGAAAGTTTTGCTGAAACTCTATCACCTTTCTTTATTCCTTTGTGTAGTCTTCATGAATTGTAACTCTATTGAATTCTTTGATATCTTTTGTCTTTTAACTCCTCCACTCTAATATAAAACTATTTCATTCCGACTTTTAGCCATACTGTTTTCACTTATTATATCTTCTATTTTTAATTTGCCTACTGAAGGTACTGTCTATTACAGCTTAAAAATACCAACTTAATGATACCTAATAGACTGGAAAATGTTAAATCTAAACTATTAAAAACAGTCAATTTTTAAAAAATATATATTGTAAAATCACCCTGAGAATGCCCTAGAGAGAAAATTTATATAGATGGCTGGAGTTCAATAAAAACAACTTTGAAATGTATTGAGACTGGGTTATTGCATGCTTCTGCTGCTCACAGCCAGCATATTTCCTTTTTATTGTAAATCGTAAGTTCAAGCTGCAAATACTTCCCATTGACTTGAACTTAGTTGCACTTCAGGGTCTTTCTGTCTTGACTGCCAGTTGCCTGCAATATCTGTTGCAGAGATTTGGTGAGAGTTTATGATGACTCCGATTTTGTTTTTGTTTTTTTTTTTTTCACAAAAGCCATGTTTCACATTGGACAAGTGAATTTTGTTTTATTATGTTATCAAGATCTTAGAGTGGTAAGAAAACTGAAAACACAAGCAGAAATGTTATATAGTAAAACGATAATTAAGTTGGGTAAGAAATGCTAGAAAAGTCAGGTTAGGATTTTCTTTTTTTCTACAACCTTATTCTAATTCCCATCTGCAATTTCACACACACACATCTCCAACTCCCTAGTCCCCTTTCCCTTTCCCAGTCTTCCTTATGCTTCCTTCCCTTTATTCGCCAGTTTCCATGCTGAGGCTAAAACTAACATTCAGAGATGAGTAGACAAATTGGGGCTAGAATTGCAAAACTGGAAATGAATCAGAGAATTGCCAGTTCATTACATTTCAAGGTAAACACACATTTGCTGTTCAGATCTTCTTAGCTCTGAGACTGGACATGCTATCAGCCCCTCTGTGCTATGATTCAAAATGAGGAGCCATCGATATCATCGATATGGGAGGCAAAGTAGCATTGTAGATAAGAGCTCCAACTTTGGATGCAGATAGACTGGGTGCAGATTTTAATTCCATTAACTACTAAGAATGTGACTTCAGACAGATTATTTAATTTCTCTAAACCTCATTTATAAAATAAGGAAAAAATAGCATCTATGTTTCATAGCTATGGTGAAAATTAAATGAGGTCAAGGATATAAAATGTTTCATCGGTGACATATTGTGAGCACTCAAAATATGTTATATTTTTATTATTACTAATTGAGTCCAAACTGAGAGATAAGAATGGGGGTAAACCTGAGCAGAGCTGGCCAAAACAGGGAGCCCACTGCTATGGAAAAAGCAGAAAAGTTGAAGCTCAGAAAGTATATTATGTATGTGGTTGGTGGGTCATATAAGGTAAGTGACTATGCGAGAGCATTTGGGTGAGAAGGACCTGGAGGAAAAAGCCCTGGACTTTTGTTCTAGGTTGCACACTAAATGGTCACATGGCCTTTGGTAGGTCAGCTCATCAGATGTAAAATGAAGAGGTTGGCTTTAAGCAGCTTGAATGCTCCCCTTTCAGTTGTCAAAGTGAATTGTGGCACACATTTCTGAGAGATGGAGTAATTGAAGACATGGAAAATCCAGAATCAGAAGGAAGAAGGACCAAACTGCACAGTGAGGAGATGAAGAAGAAGCAGCAGCAAAGTACAATGGAGGATAGGGAAATATGAAAGCCATAGAGAGAGAGAGAGATCCAGAAAGAAACTGAACTTAATAAAAAGTGATTGAATATTTCCCCATTTGCTATTATGCCAGGATTTGTGGCAAGAATTATCCCACATGTGTATACTTGGGGTACTGATGATATTTCCTCAAAAGCTTGATACTGAATAAGAGACTTTCCTCAGACTACCAGTTCTTCTCACAAGATGGTTCTGTGAGTGTTATGTATGGTATTACCCGGTTGTCTTACACTGAGCCAGAAACACACACACACACACTCACACATACACATGCATGTATGCATGTTTTTGAAACATCCATTGTCCCTACCTCCAATCTACCATCCACATCAAATAATATCAGACTTAATTATTTAAATTGAAATTGTTAGAATGTCTATTTAAGTAAAATTTCTATACAAATACAAATAGGATTTAATAATCACTAGCTAACTGATTCTGAAAATGAGGCTCCAGAACAGCATTTCAGAATATTATCACACAGAAATAACCCTGAATAGATAGACCTCTATTTTCATAACAGCAGGTATAAAACTATCTTCCTGAAGCAGTTTAATTTCACTATTAAAACATCAATGCTCTCAACTATTTATCTTTTCCCCCTTATTTGTTCTTCTCTATCTCTCTCACTCTCTCTCTGTCTCTCTCTCTCACATACACAAACACAGACACACACACAAACACACACACAAATAAAATGATATTAGAGATACCTTCAAGATCTCTTTCTTTAGCTTACATTATGTTTTATTGTAATTTATATATATTCATACACAGGTACTTAAATAAGTATTTATGCACTCATCATCTAGGAAAAGCTGTTTGCAGATTTAACCTTCTTGCATTTATAGACAATATAGGATCCAAATCAAATCAGAATGGAGCATATAACCCAGGTTTAGGAAAATCAGCATGTCACATGACCTCTGATCACTGTGATTGGTTCTTTAATGGGCACATAATTGAATCATAGCCAGTAATGTCCAGTGAGAATTTCGCTTGAATATCTGGACTTGAATAGAGGGCTAGGACTTGCCTCCAAGAAGGGGAAGCCTGCCAGACAACCTAGCTAACCCAGAGGTGGTGGAGCTGAAAGACACAGCAAAAGATTAACTGAGTCCTGTTGCTACCATTTGAGCCCTTATATAAAGCTTGAATGAGGCCAGTCTTATCCCTGGACATGTAAATATATTCTCTTCATGCTTTAAAAAATTATTTTTAAGAAATTAATACATAATTATATATATGGTTCCAGTATAAATTAGAAAAAATTGAGACACTAACCTTTATTTATTAAATAAAATATTTTTTTCTAATAGAAAGATATGCTGAAATCTGACATTCAACCTGTATACACACGCGAGCTCCCACTCCCCCACCCCCACCCACACACCTACACCCCTCCCCACACACACACAGAGTGGGCTGACTTTGAGATGAGAAAAGCTTCTGTGACGTTTTCCGTATTCACATGTCATTGACAGTTTATTCTTTCTTACTAAAGCCTTAATAAGTTGTCTATTCTCTTTTTCAAACTAGCTTTTCATAGATATTCCTATTTCTTAGCTTACAGCATGATGAGATATTCAAAGCCTGGCACTAGTATCATGTGAAGACCTAAGATTTCAAGGAACCTAAATTTTCAGTTCATCTAACGAGAACATTAGTTTGCCAGTTATACTTCCTTTGAAGAAAACAGCTCAGACTTCATTTCTATCCAGTTTTTGAGCTTAATATTTTCCACGTGGATCACAGGGTTAGATAGCCTCAGATAGGAAAATTGTTCAGTTTGAGAAATATCACGGGGACATATTTCATTTAAGGATGATTTTCTCTCCGAAATGGACTATCCTCCTAAATAACCTCTCTCCAGTGAATAACCCCAGAAGGTATATACAAGTATGTCTGTGAACAAATACGCACATTTGTTAAGATCGTTGGATGCTCCCCAGGCACCCATCCTTGGCCTTGTCTCTTAGTCTTCCAAGTAATTTCATCTATTCCCACTACTTCAACTACCACCCAAAAACTGAGGATTTGCAAATACATTTATCTAGCTCATCTCTGTCTTCCAAATTCAGTTCTGAAATTTCTGGGGTATCCCAGAGAATACAAGCCTAAATTGATTCAAACCTGAATTTACCCCCTTTCCAACAAAACCTCTCCCTATAGGTCAGGCAACATGAGCAGAACTATTTTTTCCCCACGCTAAGTACCTGAGAACAGTGGTGGACTAAGGGCAGGGTGGTGCAATGGGAATAGTCCACCCCAGGTACAGTCAATAATAGGGTAAGTATCACAGAGAATTTAAGCACAACAGTAAACCTGACTAAAATCTGTTTTTCAATTATCACCATATGCTGGCAATTCTAAATGTCACTGATAAAATACTCCTCCTTCCAAAAGTCTTCTAAGTTCTAAACAATTGCTGTGAGTTTTAATAGTATATATGTGAACTTCAAATTAGCCCATTTTATTTATCTTATTTTAAAAAAGAAAAAGAAAAGAAACCTGTTGTTGTTGAGTTGATTCCTACTCATAGTGATCCTGTAGTACAGAGTAGAACTGCCCCATAGGGTTTCCAAGGCTGCTATCTTCATGGGAGCTGACTGCCCCACTTTCCCACGGGGTGGCTGATGGGTTCCAACTGCCAACCTTTCAGTTAGCAGCTGAGCACTTAAATACTGTGCCACTAGGGCTCCTACTTATCTTGTAAGAAACATTATATTCTCCATGGAAGTTAATCCAGAGAATCCCCAGTTATACAGTTGACTCCTACTTATATGGACTCAGCTACACCCATTCCACTCAATAGTAAATTCAAAATGGTTCGGAATCATTCAAGCTCACTTCAGGCAAGTGTGTGTTTCCAGTACCTCTGATGATACATATTCCTGCATCAAACAGTAGGCTAGAAATAAACAGCACTAGCACAGTGATGGCAAAGACAAACAGAGAAATTAAGTTGCGTCAATTCTTTCCTTCTTTGCAACCACTTGGAGTTTTCACTTGTGTTAAAAATAAAAACATTGAAACCAGGTGTGAACTGTGAGGTGTTGATATTTTTGTTTGGAAAATGCAAACAAAAAAACATGGAATAAAATATAAAATATTCTACTGAATTTGAATAATGACTTTAACATTGAAATGTATTCTTTTATAAGAGTTCAGTAGCTTTATTAAACTGAAGTAAAAATCAAGAAAAAAATGATTATTATTGTTATTTTTTACTGAAAATAATGTTATCATATAGAGGAGGAGACCTAAAAAATTCCCTGTTCTGGGTGTCAAAACTAGGTATATCACTGCGTGATAG
Source organism: Dugong dugon (assembly GCA_030035585.1). Classification (NCBI taxonomy): domain Eukaryota; kingdom Metazoa; phylum Chordata; class Mammalia; order Sirenia; family Dugongidae; genus Dugong; species Dugong dugon. The sequence goes on along the minus strand of CM057467.1, from coordinate 54,428,926 downwards.
ATGTACATAACCCATTCCTCCTTCTCCTTCTCTACCATCCTTCAATGGGTTATACATTCCTTTGAATTCTACCTCCAAAGTCCTCCTGATTTCTATTCCTTCCTCCTAATCTCTACTCCATGACCTTATTTCAAGCTCTTATCATTCTTGTTAAGACTAATGTAATATCCTTCTGAGTGATCTTCTGCTCTCAAGTTTCTCCACAGGCAACCATTTAAGGAAACGTGACATGATGGTATTTTTCCCTCCAAAATTACTTAAGTATGCAGTCACTGTAGAAAACAGTTTGGTTGTTCCTCAAAAACTAAACATAGAATTATCATATGACCCAGCAATTTCACTCCTAGGTACACACTCAAAATTCACACCTACTTAAACACTCAAAATAATTGAAAATAAGGACTCAGACAGATACTTCCACACCAATGTTCATTGCAACATTACAGTATTTACAATAGCTAAAACGTGGAACCAACTCAAGCGTCCATCAACAGATGAATGGATAAACAAAATGTGGTCTATACATAAATTGGAATATTACTCTACCATAAAGAGAAATAAGGTCCTAATACATAGAAAACATTATGCTAAGTGAAATAAGTAAGACTTAAATAGACAAATACTGTATGAGACTACTTACGTGAACTATCAAGAACAGGAAATGCATGGAGACAAAATTTTCTCCGTGGTTATAGCCATCACTTGTCTGTCAGTGGAGGCTTGCGTGTGATGCTGAACAGGTTTCAGCAGAGCTTCCAGACTAATACAGACTAGGAAGAAAGGCCTGGATATGTACTTCTGAAAATCAACCACTGAAAACTCTATGGATCACAACAGTCCTATCCCACTGCACATGGGTTTGCTGAGTTGGGGCTGACTCCATGGCAGCTAACGGCAAAAACATTAACGAACATCCTTACTTTATTAGAATTTCCTTAGTTTTCACTTAATGATCTTTTTCTTTTTCCAGGATCCCATCCAGGACACCACATAACATTCAGTTGTCATGTCTCCTTAGGCTGCTCTAGGCTGTGTATCTTTCCCAGATTTTCCTTGTTTTTGATGACCTTAACAATTGAGAGGTCAACTGGTCAGGTATTTTGTAGAATGTGCTTCAGTTTGGGTCTGTTGTTTTTCTAATAGTTACATAGGGATTATGGGTTTTGGGGAGGAAGACTACAGAGATACAGTAGTCTCATCACATCATATGAAGAGTACATGCTATTAACATGAATTATCACTGATATCACTGATGTTAACTTTGATCAGCTGGCTGAGGTTGAAGAATGCTTTTTACGTTTTCAAATGGCTGGGGAAAAATATTTGTGACATTTTAGTGAAATGAGACAATTAAATGAAATTCATGTTTCAGGGTCCATAAATTTTGTTGGAACACAATCAGACTTAGTTGTTTACATATTGTCTATGGCTGCCTTGGTATAACTACAGTGGAGGTGGGTAGTTGCAAGAGAGAACCACATCCCCTCAAACTCAATAATATTTGTAATCTGGCTCCTAACAAAAATGTTTTCCACTCCCTGGCATAGTGAACAAGAGCAGGCTTTGGAAACACACCCACCTAGGTTCCAGTCTTATCTCTGGCATCATCATCCATGTGACTTGTGGCCAGCTGTTTAATATCTCTAAAACTTGGTTTCCTCATCTGTAAAACGGGGTTGTTAATGATTGTTTCAAGGTTGTAATGAGAATTATGGATGATGTTTGTAAAGCACCAGGCATGTGGTAATCTGTCAATAATTAATATCTATTACTAATTGGGTGAATGTTACTATCCCCATTAAATAGAGAAAACAGGTTCAAAGAGGTAAGTGATTTGCCCACACCCTGGAAAATGGCAAATGAAGGTTCCAGCTCTCATTTGTAGGTACTGCAATGCAGGAAGAATGTCTTAGGCTTTGAAAGCAGACAGATCTTAGTGTCACACTGGGCTCTGGGTCTTGCTAACTGTGTGTCCTTGGGTAAGTCATTCTTTCTCCCTGAATCTGGGTTATTTTTTTATCTATAAAATAGAGCTAATACATAATATTTACTACAGAAGGCTGTCATGAAGACTGAATGAACTAATTAAAGTCAGTTTCACATAGGACGGGGTCAAGAAAGGTGGGTTCAAATCTACATTATCTCAAGCTTCACTTATGGAAATATAAGCCTATTTTAATAGTACTTCAAGAAAAACATAAACAGAGGGCAAATAAGTTTTAAAAACACCAAAGCTGGAAAAAAAAATCTCCAGTTTCCTTTTGATTTGAATTATCTGCTTTGTACTTTCTTCTATGGGCCTAGAAGTAGGGAGACCGTAGGAGTTAGGGACTTGAGCTGATTGCAGTATACCAAAGCCAAGACCAAACCTGTTGCTGTTGAGTTGATTCCAGCTCATAGCGACCCTATAGGACAGAGTAGAACTGCCCTATAGCATTTCCAAGTAGCAGCTGGTAGATTCAAACTGCCAACCTTTTGGTTAGCAGCTGAGCTTTTAACCACTGTACCGCCAGGGCTCTGATTGCAGTATAGGACTAAGAACTCAATCAAGATATTTAATAAATAAATTCCTCAATGTGAGGGTCTTGGCTTCTTTGAGGCTCTTCACAATTCTTATTGTCCTCACCTCTTTCAGGCTCTTCTCCAAACTTTCCAGGTAACTGATTTGCCTGACAGACTCTCCTTTATTCCACATTCTGACAGACTCTCCTTTACTCCCATAATCACTTGGTAGGGATTGCATCATGGTTAAAAAGTTGACTTTTAGAGTGTATTCTACAGAAGCTCTACATTTTCTTGAAGTATCCTCCCTAAGCTTTGAGTGATTGCCACCATGACATCAGTGGTGCTTCTCTTGGATGCTATAGGTATATTTTAAAACTCTTATCAAACATTGAAAATAGTTCAGAAAAACATAATGTCGTATGATATTATAAGTAGTCCACGAACTGCCAGAAGTTGTCTTTATGGGCTAACAGAAGAATGAACAAATCTGTCTTGGAAGCACAGCCAGAATGTTCCTTAGAAGCGAAGATGGCGAGTCTTTCTCTCACATACTTTGACATGTTGTCAGGAGGGACTAGTCCCTGGAGAAGAACACCATGCTTGGTAAACCAGAGGGTCAATGAAAAAGAGGAAGACCCCCCAATGAGATGAATTGACACAGTTGCTGAAACAATAGGCTCAAATCGAGCAACGATTGTGAGGATGGCGCAGGACCGGGCAGTGTTTCATTCTGTTGTACAAAATCAACTATGAGCTGGAACCAACTCAAAGGCACCTAACAACAACAACCATGAAAAAATGCATACATTAATCAACAAAAATAACTCTATTAACTTTTAACTCTGTATCATACAATAGCTTTTAATTCTATCTCATGCAATACTTCCCTGAGGGCAAGGACATGGTTGGTTTCAATCACAGCTGTATCTCAGCACCCAGAATGGCTCTTGCACATAGTAAGAACTTGATGAATATTTACTAATTTAATATCTATGTAGCATCCAGGAAAAAAAAAAAAATTAAAACTATTCCACTATTCTCAACAGACAGCCTTCGGCCTTCTTAGTGAATTTTGTCTTTTCTAACTTATCTATAAAAAAATTAAATCCAAATATTTAAAAAAAGGCAAAAAAGGAAACAAACACTTCCTTGTCAATCACTCGGTACAACAACATCTAAGCTAGCTGTGGTCGGCAGTCCTGGCACGCTCTGGCCCTCTCTCAGCTCCTTTCTGGGCTACCCACTGTATTCCCACTGTATTCCTTCTATGCCACCTGCTATATTGGAGGGACCTACACTTTACATGTCTGTTGAAAATTTCCTTTAAGGAAAATCATGAAGACCGGCAAAAGGAGCAAAGGTATTTGCATTAGTTTCGTCACCACCACTGCCAGTTGCCATCAAGTTAACTCTGACTCATGGCAACCCCGTGTGTGTCAGAGTAAAACTGTGCTCCACAGAGTTTACAATGGTTGATTTTTTGGAACTAGATTGCCAGTCCTTTCTTTCAAGGCACTTCTGGGTGGACTTGAACTTCCATCCTTTTGGTTAGCAGCCAAGCACATTAACTATTTTCACCACTCAGGGATTTTGTTAGTTCCCTAGGGCTTCCATAACAAAATACCACAAAGTGAGTGGCTTTAAACAATAAATATATATGGTCCTATAGTTCTGGAGGCTAGTAGTCCAAATTCAGGGTGTTGTCACGGCTGTGTTCTCTCTGAAGGCTCTAGGAGAACTTTCTTGTGTCTCCCAGCTTCTGATAGCCCCAGGTGTTTCTTGGCATTCCTTGAGCATCTTCACATAACCATCTTCCTCCTGTGTGTCTCTCTGGATCCCACCCTATTCCTGTATGACCTCATGTTAACGTAACTGATAACATCTTTAAAAACCCTATATTCAAACAAGCACACATCACAGGTAAGGGATTAGGACTTCCACATATATTTTGAGGGAGAACAGAATTCAACTGATAACAGTGTTTTATAAGTGAACTGAACAAAATTAACTCAGGTATAAGTTAAGTCATTAAATAGCTCAAAGATGTTAGACCTCTTTTCAATAATCTCAGTAAGTTGTAACCCTCATACATATTCCCATCCATAATATGCTTCCCACTTAGGCTTTTCCTTTGATTTTTGTGTGCCTGTAAGTGACTCTGTTTGCATGGAGGCTCCATTCTTATCAACTGGCTAGCCATAGGCAAGCCTCCTAAATTCAGTTTCTTCACCTAGAAAATGAAGATAATAACACTAGCCTCAGAGGGTTGGTAGTGAGGACAGAATGAAATAATTACTATGTAATAACTATAATACTTGAAGTACCTGTTACAAAAGTTATTAGCTAATGGACACCCAGGATATGTTATTTGCATTTCCTTTCCCTTTTTGACTGACAGAGGAAACAAATCATTCAACTTTCTGTCTTTGCTTTATTCTTGGGAAAAAGAACATTTATTATATTAAAAAAAATATATTGTGACACTGACCTTCACCATGGGATACTTAAGAGGCTGAGCAGATCCAGTGCTGTGGAAATGACAACGTCTCCAGGGACAACCTGTCACCTGTCTGGACAGCACACTTGTAAGAGAATATACTGTTCTGAAATCCTGTCTTTCACCTCCATTGTCAAATCTGAATATTTGCTGTCTTCAGAAAAGGAAATGTATCTGTGAAGGCATTCCCATCGATCAATTCATCTTATTGGTAATGGATTTGTGAGAGGAAACTGGCTGGAGTTCAGCAAGGGCAAAAAGCTTCACCTCAGCTCCTGGAAGACCAGGCAGAAAGTCCAGGAAAATGGTGAGTTCTCCAGGTCTCTCATTTACTCTCCACCACATGATGGCACATGTCACCCAAAGGTTGTATGTGAAAACACAGGTGAAAACTTCATAGGGTTTGATGTGTGTCTTAAAACATGCTTGGGGCTTTGATAGTAGAGAGGCAGGAATGGGCGTTCTATGAAGAGGAGACAGCCTTAGAAAAGGCCTTGAGGTATAAGAAAATAGGACATCATCTGAGAACAAGGATTAGACTAGCACAGCTGGAAACATACATGGTCCAGGGGAGCTGTAAATTTATATGGAGAGACAAAGGAACTAAAATAGGTATTTTTAAAAAGAAGAAGAAAGTTAGAGGAATTACGCTACCTGATTTTAAGACTTACTATAAAGTCATAGTTATCAAACAGTTGTTGTGTTATCAAAGAGATAGACACATTGATCAATGGAAGAAAATACAGAGTTGAGAAATAGACCCATATGAATATGACTACTATTTGAACTTTGCAAAGGCACAAAAGTAATTGAATCAAGAAAGGATAGTATTTTTAATAAATGATATTGAAACAATAAGGCATCCATACACAAAAAATAAACTTAAATCTAAGTTTCACACCTTCTACAAAGATTTAGCTCAGATTATAGATGCAAATAAAAATAATAAATCTATAAAACTTTTTGAAAAAAAGTGTTTTGGATCTGGGGTTAGGGGAAGAGCTATTTAAAATGAAGCTAAAAATCACAATCCATAAAAGAAAAAAGTGATAAATATGACTTCATCAAATTAAAAACTTTTGGTCTGCCAAAGATACTGGAAAAAGAATGGCAGAGTACAGACTAGAAGAAAATACTTGAAAATCACATATCTGACAATAGGCTTTACCCAGAATATGTAAAGGACTTCTAAACGCAACAATAAGAAATCAAACACTCCAATCAAAAAAATGAGCAAAGGACTTGGATACTTCACCAAAGAGGATATAATGATGAGATATAAACACATAGAATGTTAAACATCACTAGTTACTAGGAAATGTAAATTAAAACCACTGTGAGATATCACTACACAACTATTAGAAGTCCAAGGACAGCTAAAACAAAAAATATTAATAATATCAAGTACTGGTGAAAATGCAAAACAACTTTCATTAGATTGCTGGTGGGAATGCAAAATGATAACAGCCACTTTGTAAAATGATGACCAGCTTCTTTAAAAGTTAAACATTCACTTAATCATATAACCCAGCAATTCTAATCCTGGTATTTACCATAGAGAAATAAAAAACTTATGTTAATACAAAAGCCTATACTTAAATGTTCTTAGTAGCTTTGTTTGGAATAATGAAAACCTGCAAACAACCAAAATGTCCTTCAGCAGGTGGATGGATAAACTAGTATAATTATGCAATGGAACGCTACTCAACTGTAAAAAAGGAATAAACTATTGATACAGGCAATAATATGGATGAATCTCAAAGACATTATGTAATCCAATTCTATTATAATTTTAAAATAATGAAATTAAATAGTATTGGTTCAAAAAACACCTCTATTTTAAATTTTTAGTTCAAAACGGAAATAAAATTGAAGAAATTCTAGAACACAAAATTAATGAAATCACTACATATCAGAATCTATAAGCTACAGCTAACACAATGCTCCAGAATAAAACAAGAATGCCCATTATCACCAGTCTAATTTAACATTGTACTGGAGAAACTAGCCAAGGCACCTAGTTAAGTGGAAGGAATTATAAGTATAACCAATGAAAAGCAAAAGGTAAAATGCAAAGTATTTCCAGATGATATTATGGTGCATCTAGAAAATCCAAGAGAATTGTCTGAAAGTCTACTATACAAATATTGAGAATTTTCAGAAAGATTGAAGAGTGAAAATAATAATAATAATAATAACAACACAGTAAAATCTGCAAAAGTCAACCTATGTGTCTTAGGTCGGGTTCTCTAGAGAAGTAAAACCAGTAAAGCGTATAAATATACATATAGAGAGATTTATATCAAGGAAGTTGCTCACGCAGTTGTAGAGGCTGGAATGTCCGAAGACTGTGGGTCAGAACAGAGGTTTCTCCTGATGCACGTAGCCACGGGAGTTGTCGAACCCAAGATCGGCAGGTCGGAGAGCAGGGCTCTTGTTCACAGACAGTGAATATCAACAAGTCCCGAAGATCGGCAGGCAAGATCGCAGGTAAGCTGCTAGCTCAAGTCCCAAGAACAGGAGATCAGATGAACAGGAGCCAGCTACAGGATCCAGAATGAACAAAAATCCCTAAGCCTTGCCAGAATAGCCACTTATATTCAATGCAGGCCTCACGCCCAAAGAAACTCCCTTTCAACTGCTACTCACAGCAGATCCCAGCATGGAGATGATCACCTAATATCAAATCTCATCATGGAAGTGATCACACCATCACACGACTATCAAACCACTGAGAATCATGACCCAGCCAAGTTGACACACAACCCTAACCATCACACTGTGTAAGGCAAAAACCTGTCAAAGGAGGAAAATTCAAATATTTTCCATTAAAACGAGATAGAAAAGTCAAAGGTGGAAAACTCTCACAAGTTTCACCGTATAGGGAAATCAATAAAGTTCATACACAAAAACAACCTATTAGAAGATATGATGGAAGAAAAGATCCCACATAAAATAGCAACAAAAATTATAAAACAACTGGGAACTATAATAACAAGAAATGTGAAAATCTATGTGAAGAAAATTTTAAATCACTACTAAAACATGAAAAAGAAGAAAAACAAATGAAAAGCAAATTACATTTCTTGAATAGAAATATCAAACATCAGAAAGATGTCAGTTTCCTCCATATATCTTATAAATTTAACAAGATCCCAATAAAATGGTGTTTGCTTTGTTGTTATTGTTGTCTTTTTGATAGCGGAAATAGAAGAATTATACAGGTTGATGATACAGTTAATTTTAAAAAATATAGTGGAACAACTTAAAAAGAGAAAGTGAGGGAGATCTAGGCCAACTATAAATTAAAATAAATTATCAAGCCTTGATAATAAAAACAGTGCTATTCTGACACATGGATAGACAAATTGGAAAGAACTGAAACACTTAACATGAACGCAAATACATAAATGGATCTGAGTGTGATAAAGATGGCCTCTCAAATCACAGGGGAAAAGACAGGCTATTCAGTAAATAGTGTGGAAACAACTGGATAGCCATTTGGGCAAAAAATTAAGTTTAATGAATACCTTACATAATGCAAAAGGATAAAATCCAACTGGACCAAAGATTTAAATGTAAAATTGAAAATCTGAAAGAATTGGAAAAAAACGTGAAGCAATTATTTATTATCTTGTAGAATAAAATACTTACGAACTGTAATTAGAAACCCAAGGATCATAAAAAAACATGTTTACTAAACAAAAAAAAATTCAGAATGGCCAAAAAAAGAAAATCATAAACAAAGTAAAATTAAAAAAAGAAGAAATAAAACTGAGCAAAATGTATGCTGCCTGCATGACATTATAAAGAACTAGTATTACTGATATATAAGGAGCTCCTAAAAACTGATCAGAAAAAGACCAACAATTGGTTAAAAAAAAAAAAAATCAGTATACAAAAAAGGATATGCAAATGGCCTTTAAGCAACGAAAAGATGCTCCTGACTTATAAGAGATATGCAGATGAAACTATACTGAGATTTCATGTTTCACCTACCAAAATGGAAAGAATAAGGAAAAGTTTTGATAATATACTCTTCTGAAGAAGCTGTTGGAAACACGAAAGCTCATACATTGCTTGTGGGAATATACATTGGAAAAATGCATATGGAGGACAATTTAGCTATACCTTCCAACACTACAAATAAATGAAACTTTGACATATAATTTCACTTTTGGGAATATTTTTACAGCTATTCCTCCACATATATATACAAGTTTGCAGCATACTTTGCAGTATTAAAAAATTATAAATCGTCACAGCGTCCATCAACTGGGAGTAGTTCAATAAATTATGCTACATCCCTATAATGGAATACTATGCAGTTATGATCTACCACTCGTCAGTTTGCAGTACTATGGGCTTGCATGTTGCTTTGATGCTGGAAGCTATGCCACCAGTATTTCAAAACCAGCAGGGTTACCCACAGTGGACATGTTTCAGGGGAGCTTCCAGACCAAGAGAGACTAGGGAGAAGGATCTGGAGATCCACTTCTTTATTTATTTATTTAGAAGCCTTCTTTCTTTCTTTATTTATTTATTTATTTTGTGCTTTAGATGAAGAAGGTTTACAGAGCAAATTAGTTTCTCATTAAACAATTAATACACATATTGTTTTGCGACATTGGCTGCCAACCCACAATGTGTCAACACTCTTCCCTTTTCAACCTTGAGTTCCCCATTACCTGGTGATCTACTTGTAAAAAAAAGAAAAAAAAAATCGGCCAGTGAAAACCTTACGAATAGCAGCAAAACATTGTCTGATATTATAGTACCGAAAGATGAGCCCTCAGGTAGGAAGATAGCAATGAGGAAGAGCTGCATCCTCAAAGAGAGTCGACCTTATTGACAGGGATAGAGTAAAGGTTTCAGGACACTCATTTGCTGATGTGGCACAACTCAAAATGAAAAGAAACAGTTGCAAACATTCTATTAATAATTGGAACATGGAATGTAGGAAGTATGAATCTAGGAAAATTGGAAGTCCCAAAAATGAAATGGAACATATAAAGATCGATAGTCTAGGCATTAGTGAGCTGAAATTGACTGGTATTGATATTTTGAATCTGACAATCATATGGTCTTCTATGCCAGGAATAACAAATTGAAGAGGAACGGTGTGACATTCATTGTCAAAAAGAGTATTTCAAGATCTATCCTGAAGTACCACTATGTATTTCAGGATACAGCGAGAGGGTAATATCTATACACCTACAATGAAGACCAGTTAATATGACTATTATTCAAATTTACACACCAACCACTAAGGCCAAAGATGAAGAAATTGCAAATTTTTACCAACTTCTGCAGTCTGAAATTGATCAAACATGCAATCAGGATGCATTGATAATTACTGATGATTAGAAAGCAAAAGTTGGAAACAAAAAAAAAAAAGGATTGGTAGTTGGAAAATATGGCCTTGGTGATAGAAACGATGCCAGAGATCACATAACAGAATTTTGCAAGACAAATGACATGACTTCTTTATTGCAAATACCTTTTTCCAACAACATAAACAGCGCACTATCCATGTAGACCTCATCAGATGAAATACACAGGAATCAAATTGACTACATCTATGGAAAGAGAAAATGGAGAAGCTAGTATCATCAGTCAGAATAAGGACAGGGGTTGACTGTGAAAGGCCGACTGTGGAATAGATCATCAGTTGCTCATATGCAAGTTCAAGTGGAAGCTGAAGAAAATTAAAACAAGTCCAGGAGAGTTAAAGTATGACCTTGAGTATATCCCACTTGAATTTAAAAGAGGAGAACATGCTCGACATTTCTCAAACTGTAAGAACTGAAGAAAAAATTCAAGGCTCAAGTTGCAATATTAAAGGATTTTATGGACATCGAAAAGGAAATGTCAAAAATTCAAGCCAGATTCAGAAGAGGATGTGAAACAATGGGTATCACTGATGATGTCAGATAGATCTTGGTTGAAAGCAGAGAATACCATAAAGATGTTTACCTGTGTTTTATTGACTATGCAAAAGCATTCAACTGTGTGGAGCATAACAAATTATGGATAACATTTCGAATAATGGGAATTCTGGAACACTTAATAGTTCTCATGAGAAACCTGTACATAGACCAAAATGCAGCTGTTGGAACAGAACAAGGGGATACTGTGTAAAGTCAGGAAAGGTGTGCATCAGGTTGTATATTTTCACCATATTTATTCAATCAGTATGCTGAGCAAATAATCCGAGAAGCTGGACTTTATAAAGAAGAGTGGGGCATCAGGACGGAAGAAAGACTCATAAACACCCTGCGATATGCAGATGACACAACCTTGCTAGTTGAAAGCGAAGAGAACTTGAAGCACTTACTGATGAAGATCAAAGACTACAGCCTTCAGTATGGATTACACCTCAATTTAAAGAAAATGAAAATCCTCACAACTGGACCAATAAGCAACATCATGATAAATGGAGAAAAGATTGACATTGTCAAGGATTTCATTTTACTTGGATCCACAATTACCACCCATGGAAGCAGCAGTTAAGAAATTAAATGATATATTGCATTGGGCAAATCTGCTGCAAAAGACCTCTTTAAAGTATTAAAAAGTAAAGACATCACTTTGAGGACTAAGGTGCGCCTGACCCAGGCCATGCTATTTTCAATAGTCTCATATGCATGTGAAAGTTGGACAATGAAAAAGAAGACAGAAGAAGAATTGAGGCCTTTGAATAATGTGTTGGTGAAGAATTTTGAGTATAGCATGAACTTCCAGAAGAACAAACAAATTTGTCTTGGAAAAAGTATAGCCAGAATGCTCCTTAGAAAAGAGGATGGCCAGACTTTATCTCACATACTTTGAACATGTTATCAAGAGGGACAATTTCCTGCAGAAGAACATTATAGTTGGCAAAGTAGAAGGTCAGCAAAAAAGAGTAAGACCCTCAATGAGATGGACTGATGCAGTGGCTGCAACAATGGGCTTGAACACAGCAGCAATTGAGAGGATGGCACAGGACTGCGCAGTGTTTCGTTCTGTTGTTCTTAGGGTGGCTATGAGTCAGAACTGACTTGACAGAACTTAACATCAACGTAAGTTATGATACAAAATAAGGAGGGTCTCCATGTACTTATATTGAATGATTTCCCAGATATATTATTAAGTGAAAAAAGGAAAAAGCTAGGAACTAAACAGTGTATATGGTTTGCTATTTTTTGTAAGTAAAAGTAGCAAAAGATACTTCGCTTGTATACGCATAAAGCAATTCAAGAATACACAAGAAACTAAAAACAATGGCTGTCTGTGACAGTGAGTGGGGATCAAGAAGATGAGTGACAGATGGGAGGTAGACTTTCTACTATATTTTCACATTTTAAAAACAGGTGGTTGTTGTGGTTAGTTGCTGTCGAGTCAATTCTGACTCGTGGTGGCACCACGTGTGGAAGAGTAGAACTGCTCCATAGGTTTTTAAAGGCTGTGACCTTTTAGAAGCAAAACGCCAAGCCTGACTTTGGAGGAGTCTCGGTGGAGGGGTGGGGGGGTTTAAACTGCCAACCTTTCAACTAGTAGTCGAGTGCTTAACCGTTTGTGCTACCAAGGTACACCAGGGGCTCCGTAGTAAATAAAAAGAAAGAAAGAATGGTAAGTTTGTGGAAGTTTCCCTAAGTGACCTGACTAGTTAGTCACTCATTTACCCAAACCACATATATTTTTGAGGTGAGATGTGTTACAAACTCTTATAGACCAGGGGAAATGAAATTGTCATGGATAATTTCTATCTTTCCCAAACTCAGGATGTAAACCCTTAAGCTATGAGAATAAAATACCTAAAAATTATCAACGTTTTCATATAACCCCATACTTGTGCTATTGCTAAGACTTTGATCCTCAACCCTTGTTCCTAAGCACCTTAGAGTTAATGGGAGTTCTGCATGGCCATTAGTGAATGGGTTTACCTATATGAATAATGCAACAGAAGAAGCATTACTGTCTTCATCTCCCTCTTCCACTAAGCCAGAGATGGCTTTAGCTGTCATTTCCAAGGACCATAAGATCATCGAAGATTATGTACTCAGAACTTCCTGACTAATAACACTGAGAATCAATGAAAAAAAATGATTAGTAATTTAGCATATTATACCTTGGAAATAATAGGAAGTTATCCATTTGGTAACATTCAATTTTGAAGCTCTAGTTTTTCATGCAGCTTGTTGAGATGGATCTCAGGAGCCGTCTTCTTGGCTGAGTAAGTAAGTCACGAGACAGAGAGACAAGAATTTATTTTAATATATCACAGGCATTTGATGATGCTTTGGAGCTGTAGCTAGTAAGGAACAGCTGTTTGCGGCAGCACTGTCTGTAGTCCTAACGGGCCCTTCATTGGGTGTCATAACTGGTTGCTAAGTGGGTGTTGGTTAATACAGATTTTGAAGGAAAAAAGACTTTCATTTGCTTTTAAAACTTTTTAAAAGAGTCATTTGATTCCTTATTCTCGCCAAAAAGTGGGCTCACAAATATAAAATGCTGGTTTATTTTTGAATAAGTGAGCTAGAGATGGGTCGACTTATCTTCCCATCATTCTGTCACTAGGAGAAACTCGCTGTTCTCTGAGTCTAGTTAACCAGATTTTCCCAGTATCTAATCCATTCCCAGCCTGCAATGTGTGGGGAAGCAAAGGCTCTGCAAGAAGAAACAGTGCTGTTTGACTTCTGGCTCTGTGATCTACCAACGCTGGAATCCTTGGGCAAGTTACTTACCTCTGAGCTCAGTTTCTTTATGTAAGGGAAGAATGATAGTAATGCCTTATAGGGTTGCTCTGAGGATGAGGAAGTTGTATATTAGAAGTAGCTGTCACATCAAAGACACTGAATGAATTATAGATTATTATTATTTTAGCAAGGGTCGTAACTTAAAGATCACTGTTTTTGCAAGACAGCTCTGGTATGGTCCTGATTCCCAGGAACACAGGTGAGCTGTTCCTTTTGGGGGGCATCCCCTCTTTCCCTTCGTCAATTAGGCAAAGATTCAGGGACTCCAGATCATTCCATTTTCTCTAGGTAACCAATTTAGTGAATTAAATGAGAAAGTTCTATCTTACTCAGAAATGTCTTTGCATTAAATAAATGTTCTTTATGGGTTCTTAAACTGAGATGCAAATAAACTTGATTTAACTGCTATCCATTGAGTACTACCTTGTTTCAGGCCCTTGTGTTAAAGGTGAAGAAGACAGACATGATCCCTGCCATTATGAATCCTACAGTTTAATGGAGTTTAGATAAAAAGAAGGGGGCAATTTAAAAATGGTATGATACATCTATAATAGAGAAAATAGAGAATGCTGTAAGAACAAACAGCTAGACCTAGGCAAGAGGTAGGGAAATAGGGCTAAATCAGAGACCTAAAGAATAAATAAGAATTAACTGAGGGAATGCAATGCATGGTGGTGGAAATGGATGGCACAGGCATTATTCCAGACAGAAGGAACAGCAAGGGTGGGTTCAGTGGCAAGAAAATGATAAGCAGAAGAACCTAAAGAGTCAAGTTGTGAGAAGATCCTGCAGAACTTTCTGAGTCATTTTTAGACTTTATCATTAGAGCAAAGGGGAGTCATCAGAGTTCTTTAAGCAGGGCAGGCACAATCAGACAGGTGTTTTAGAAGGATCACTGTGACTGGAGGATGGAGAATGCATGCAAAGAAGCAAGACTGAAGGCAGTAGGACCACTAGGGGACCATTGCAGTAAACCAGGTGAGAGAGGATGCTTTCTATAGAAGTGGCAATGGGATTTTGGAATGAAAAAGATTTTCTGGGAAATAACTTAATCTCAAAGAATCCCTGGTGGTGAATGTAGTTAAACGCTCGGCTGTTAACCAAAATATCGGCAGATGGAACCCAGCAGCCACTCCACGAGAGAAAAGACCTGGTTATCTGATTACAGCCTAGGCAACCCTTTGGGGCAATTCTTTTTTTTTTTTTTTTTTTTTTAAGATACAGATTTTTTTCATTGTACTTTAGATGAAGGTTTACAGAATAGTTTCTCATTAAACAGTCAGTACACATATCGTTTTATGACATTGTTTAATAAACCCACGACATGTCAACATTCTCCCTTCTCGACCTTGGAGGACCTTCTTTCTTTTTTTTTTTCGTGAAAATATACACAGCCAAAGTTACACCATTTCAAAAGTTTCTACATGTACAATTCAGTGACATCGATTACATTCTTCCAGTTGTGCCACTATTCTCACTATCCTTTTCCAAATTATTCCATCACCATTATCTTCAATTCACTGCCCCCTAGGCTTCCCATCAAACTTTTGAGTTGCTGTTGTCAATTTGATCTCACATAGATAATTCTTTTTTTGTTTTTGTTTTTGTTTTTGTACCTTAGATGAAGGTTTGCAGAACAAATAGTTTCTCATTAAACTGTGAGTACACATATTGCCCTATGACAATGGTTAACAACCCCACGACATGTCAACTCTGTCCGTTTTCAACCTTGGGTTCCCTATCACCAGCTTTGTTGTCTCTTCCTACCTAGTAGTTCTTGTCCCTGGACTGCTGTGCCTCATTAGTCCTATTTTGTTTTATGAGGCTGTCTAATCCCCAGCTGAACGGTGAACTTCGGAAGTGACTTTACCACTGAGCCAAAAGGGTGACCGGGGGCCATACTCTCGGGGTTTCTCCAGTCTGTCAGGCCAGTAAATCTGGTCTTTTTTTTGTGAGTTGGAATTTTTTCTACATCCCTCTCCAGCTCTGTCCAGGACCCTCTGTTGTGATCTTGGTCAAAGCAGTCAGTGGTGCTAGCCAGTCACCATATAGCTGTACTGGACTCAGTCTGGTGGAGGCCGTGGTAGCTGTGGTCCACTAGTCCTTTGGACTAAACTTTTCCTTGTTTCTTGTTCTCTTCATTCTCCCTTGTTCCCGAAGGGGTGAAACCTTTGGAGTATCTTAGATGGCTGCTCACAGGCTTTTAAGACCCCAGATGCTACTCACCAAGGTAGAATGTAGAACATTGTCTTTATAAACTGTGTTATGCCAAATGAGCTAGATGTTCCCCAAGGCCATGGTCCCCACAGCCCTCCACCCAGCAATTCAGTCCCTCAGGGAGTTTAGAAGTGTCTGTGGAGCTTCCATGACCTTTCCTTGTACAAGCTGTGTTGGCTTTGGAGCTTCCATGACCTCTTCTTGTACAAGTTGTGCTAGCTTCCCCTATGGGGCGATTCTACTCTGTCATATAGGATCGCTATCAGTCAGAACTGACTAGACGGCACACAACAACAACTTAATCCCACATTGTACGGAAATCTTGACAACATTTACCAAACAGCTAAATATTTCAACTAATTGCAAACATACTTTGTGAGTTTAGTTTTAATTGGCAAAGCATTCTCACACAAATAGGCCCTAGACAGGGAATTAATTGTCAAAAAAAATCTATGAGAACTGACATAAACAAAGCATTCTGTATTTGCAAAGCTGAAACTTCCACTATCAGTCAGGTAGAACAACTGCAACAAATAGAAAAGTAACAGGAATAGAAGGTGTCTTCCATGTCTTGAGCAAAATTATTCAACAAATATTGGTCAAATTAGTGGGAAAGAAAAAGCAATGATATTAGCTTATATCAGGCCTTAAAGAATGGAGATGGGAGGGAAGTTCTGAGAGGAAGAGAGAAAACTGAAAATTCAGATTAAGTGGACTCTATGAGTGAAGAGTGAAGATAACGAGGTAGGACAATGGAGGAAGTGTTCTGGAAATTCAAAAGGGTCCTGCTCATTATAGTGTAAGCTGCATGCACAGGCATAGGCTGATGTAGTAAAGAATAATACACAAAAGGTAGATAAGAGTCAGAATACAGAAAGTTTGGAGGACTGAGATTTTGAAATTCTTTTTAAAAGGGTGAGACATTTCTGAGTATAACAGTAGCTAGACCAGAGCCAGAAGCATCATCTTAATTTGATAATTTCTTCTTTCTTCTTTATCTCTCTTTTGCCCCCTTATGTTCCGCTATGCTAGTATTTGTGTGTATGCATGTGTGAGAGTGTGTGCGCTATAGAAGGCTATCAGAATTATAATTCAAACACTATTATTCCTTTTAGAGATTTGTTGCCCTCCGTGCAAATCCTTATGATATGTTGCTTTCCATCTTGCACTCTTTCTTGTTTTGCCTTTTCTCATGAATGTCTCACTTCAATCTCCTCCATATTTTCTCTGGTTTGCATTTCTGTTACTGGTCTGGCTGCCTTTGTGGTCAAATATGACTCTGCTACTGGGCATGGGATGGCACACTCTCTGCAGAGCATGCTGTCCACTGCTGCTGCCTCTGACCACAGCCCTCTTCCCAGCATTTCCCAGCATGGGTTCCAACCTCTGACATCAAGAGCAAAAGCTGAATTCCACATTAGAAGTGACATCTGTAGTCTTGTCATAACTAACCCATTGCCATCGAGTCAATTCCGACTCATAGCAACCGTATAGGAGAGAGTAGAACTGCCCCATAGGGTTTCCAAGGAACTGATGGTGGATGTGAATGGCCGACCTTTTGGTTAGCAACCTGAGCTTGTAACCACTGCACCACCAGGGGTGGTAAACTAAAAATCTACTTGGGAAACCCTGGCTTTGAAGCAGAAAGATATTGATTGTTTATTTGGAAAATTTCCATTAGGAAGCAAAACAAATATGCCATCTATAGTGCTTTTTGATTTCCTCCAAATTTCCTAGGCATCTTTGGTCACGATTGCAATGGGTTCTTCTTTTATGGGATCTTCAGTGGATCTATACAGCAGTAGAAAGTCCTGCAATCTAATTCTGAAAAATCAGCCATTGAAAATTACAGAGCACAGTTCTACTCTGACACACACGGGGTCACCATGAGTCAGGACTGACTTGATGGTAACTGGTTATACAGCAACAGAAAGAATTTTAGCTCTCTAACAATCATGCTTATTGGGTTCCTGGTCTAGAGCAACTCTTTCACATGGAGACTACTGGATTGCACCTATCTCCCTGCCTACATCCCACCTATATCAAGTAGTCTCTATGAAACAGTGGAGAATCCTCTTGTGATATGGAGATGGGGTAAAGAGGGCCTTAATGTTTCCTAACTCCATTCAAATCAAGAGAATACAGAGCAAAACCTTCTGACCATGGACTGTATTCAGCTATAGAGTTTTAAAATTTCAATCAGTTTAGCAAATACTTACTTATAGTTCACTATGTGGTGGGCCTGGGGAATCAGTGAGGACCACAAAAGATAACATCTCTGACCTCACTTATATAAAAAGACAGGAACAGGAAAATGTATGGAGACCAAAGTTTATTAGTGACTATCAGGGGTGAGAGGAAGAGGGAAAGGGGAAGTTGCTTATGGAGCACTGAGTTTTGGTTTTTGGTGATGGAAAGATAGCATTAAGAGTAATGGTTGCATAGCCAACTGATGTCAATAAGTGGTCCACCTGTAAAAAGCTGAATTGGCAAATATTGTGTAATATGTATTTTTACCATAAAAAAAAAGAGCAGCTGCTGAAGCTGTGTATGTACAATCAAATATCTCGTGACATTTGTTTTCTTGGTTTACAGGTTTAGGGTCATTGTTTCAGAGAACATCCCAGGTAATTGGCTTAATATCATTTTTAGGGCTTTTACCTCTTACTTTGTTGCATATGCCTGGAATCTTAAAAGCCTTTAAGTGGACATCCACAGTACAACTATTTATCTCTATTGACCTGGAGCAGCAGAGGAAGGAATAGGAAGAGGAAATGGAATGCGTGCCTAATTGCCTCCATGAACAAATGCCTTCTTTCCATGGGACCAGAACTGGATGGTGCCTGACTGTCATTACTGAATATTTTGATCAAAGATTCTATGGAAGAATCCTGATCAAAATGGGGAAAAAATGCAGAGCAGAATTTCAAATTCTCATGAAATCCAAGCTTCTGGAACCTTTGAAGCTGGATGAACTCCCAAAACTATTGCCTTGAGATGATCTTTAAACCTTAAATGAAAAATATCCACTGAAGTCTTCTTTAAACCAAATAATAGGTTATCTTATTTAGTTTGTCTTGAGCATCCTGATTTTTGAAGAATATCTGTATGAGATTAAATTGACAAAAGCAACTAAAAAGTCAGATAGGAAGCTTAGGGCACAGTGAGTTCATATTAATGGGGAAGGAATAATTCAGACAAAGAAGACAAGGATGGCTGTACAAATTGAAGAATGTAATCAGTGTCACCAAACTATACATGCAGAAATTGTTGAATTGGTCTATGTTTTGCTATGTATACTTTCAACAATTATATATATATATACACACATATATATATATATATATATATATATATGTCTCTGCTGTCATGAACCTTATAGTCTAGTAGGGACAGTAGGCATATGAAGCAAAATTACAATGTACTGTGATAAGTGCTCTAATAAGGGAGTGCAAGAGAAGCAGGAGCAGAGGATCCTTTAATTAATAAATACTGCAGATGACCTAGAGGTTTAGATCATGGGCGCGGGAGACAGATGGCGTCTGAATCCCCTCTCGGACACTTCCTGGCTTTGCAATTCAACTCTCTGTGCCTCAGTTTCTTTATTTATAAAATAAAGATGAGAAGAATTCCTTCCCCCTAGGGAAGTTTTGAGGATTAAATGAGAAAATACATAGAAATCACTTAGAACAAGGCATGGCACATAGGCAGTGCTCAATAAATGTTGGCTAATTTATTATTTTTATTATTTGTGTTCCATATATATTTATTGTTTTCCCAATAACACCAAATCACCTGTATCCCAAACATGATGTTTCTATGCATTTGTTCACATTGTTCCCACCACCTTAGTTGCCCTTTCTCCCTAACTCCATATATTCAAATCCTACCCATTTCTTAAGTACCAAACAAATGCCACTTCTGTCATGAAACTTCCCTGCTAGCTTCCAACTCAGAGTAGTATTTCCATAGTACTTTATTTTTACATCTCTTAATGTCCAATTATTCCTTAGCCCTTTATAATAGTTATTTTCCTATGGACTGAATTTTACCAACCAGACTGCTTCTTGTAAAGATAGCGAAACTAAAAAACCTCTGAAGTTCCTTCCAAACTAAAGATAGTCTATTTCTTTATTCTAAGTTCTTTGACTTTAGGGATCATGATGGTTCAACTTCATATACTTATGATGACTACCCAATTCTTCAGCATATAGTAGACTGAATTATATCATCGTTGGATAAATAGATCACTGGATAGATGGATATATATATATATATATATATATAGATGATTGATGTTTTTCCAACTTTTGAAAGTAGTTTTGTTTTAAAAGTACTCAGCAAGTATGTTTGACACCAACATATTTTGTTTTTACTCCTTTTTTTTATTGTGGCAAATATATATGTAACAAAATATTTGAAGTGTAAAGATTGCTAAAATGTCAAATGATCAAAATATGTGAGAGAGACCCTGTGTAAGTGCAGTCAAAGACAAGCACTTTCTGACATTTTGCTGCAATCTTTTGATTCTG
Organism: Dugong dugon; assembly: GCA_030035585.1. Lineage (NCBI taxonomy): Eukaryota > Metazoa > Chordata > Mammalia > Sirenia > Dugongidae > Dugong > Dugong dugon. The sequence goes on along the minus strand of CM057467.1, from coordinate 54,408,437 downwards.
AGAATAATTTTTCTTCATTTCCTCCATTGCATGAGATAATCTCACTGCTATAACATTTTCTCTTCATGTCATGTAAAATGTGTGTTCCTTCTCACAGTGGCTAGAGACTTCTTTTCCTTCTTGGGCAATACCAATTAACACTCTAGGCATTGACTTACAGTTTAGGGGACCCATTTTTCAGTCAGCAGGACACATAACTGAATCACAGGATTAGCCATGCTGCCCTTGCTAGCATGTAATTACCTGTGATTGTATTGAAACTGGAGAGTAAAGCATGCGGTTATAAAGTATGGTCATAAACGTGTCCTTGGTTGGACAATCACTTGGGAAGGTGCAAGCAGTGATTGATCTGACAGGCAAAACCACAGGCATCTATAGTTACTGCCTGATTGATGTGCCCACTCTCACAACAGACTCTCCAACCTGATCTTTTGCCAGAGCAGCTGGAAGGAATATGGGCATATGGTCCTCTGGTCCAGCTGCATTTATACTCATAAGCTCCTCTGGTGAAAACAAGCATGCTAATCTACATCCATCTCCAATATCCAGAGGATCGGTAATTGAGGGACTCTCTAATAACAGTCCAGTCTTCAAGGTGGATATTTTAGGCAAGTTAAACTCTTCAAGAGGGAGTATGGGAAATATCAGTGAGGGAGTCCTCACTAGAATTCTAGCAGGAGCTCCATATATACCTCCAGGGGCATAAAACTAGAGGATCTGACCATGAACCACTAACACCAGTTGTGGTAGAGCTGAGTCCAACTCATGGTGACCCCATGTATGTCAGAGCAGAACTGTGCTCCATAAAGTTTTCAGTGGCTGAGTTTTTGGAAGATCTTTTTTTTTTTTTTTTTTTGAGCACCTCTAAATGGATTCTAAACTCCAACCTTTCAGTTAGCAATTTAGCACATTAATCGTTTGCATCACCCAGGGACTTCAATCATCTGGAAAGGGGTCAGTAAAAAACCACTACAAAGAAATAGTCTGGATTTCCTCTGGGCACGTGTGTGCATCTGCCTGACTGCTAGGGAGCCCAGAGCCAAGGGCGGTGCTGAAGCATTGTCTCCAGCTTCAGGGTGCTGCTGTGGATATGATTTTTCATCCCCTCTCACTTTGTTTTTTTTTTTTTTTTTTTTTTTTTATATATATATTTTATTGTACTTCAGGTGAAAGCTTACAGAGCAAATAGTTTCTCATGAAATAGTAGTACACATGTTGTTTTTTTTGACATTGGTTAACAACCCCACAACGTATTAAGCCTCTAAATTCTCACCCTTTTTTTTTGATGAAAATTACAGATGGCCAAAGATACACCGTTTCAAAATTTTCTACATTCACAGTTCAGTGACATTGACTACGCTCTTCCAACTGTGCTGTTATTCTCACTTAAGATGAAGGCTTTGTTTTTTAACTGTTGTCTTCAGTATGTGTTAAATGGAGGTTCAATATTATTATACTGTGTCTTATGACCCTTTATGAAACTTTTTTAAGCATAGAAAATATTCAAGAACACAAGTAAATTGGAGTAGAGGCAAATAGAAATAGAACAAGCCTCTTATCAAATATTAAAATATGGATATATTGTATTTTAAAAAAAAAGAAAGAAAAGCTAGATTAACCTGCTAGAAAAAGAAATGTTATCGGTTTGAAAGAGGTGGGCTATAGTTTAGTTCTGCCACGAACTATGTGTCCTTAAATAATTCACCCATTCTCTCTAGGATTTGTGCCTTCTTCCATCATTTAACAAACATATTCAACCTTCTGCTAGGTGCCCAGAACTGTGCAGGAAAACATCATAAAAGCTAACATTTTCTGGCGATCTCCCCATGTAGAGGCATTATCTCATTTGATTTTCACACCATAATCACCCCATTTTACAGATGGAAAAACTAGTATTAAGGAATTCCCACATAAACTGTAAGCTGTAGAACTATAATTCCATGCAGGCTTGAAGGCTTCAAAATCCTGACCCTATCACCATGAACTGTCTTCAAGGAGCCCCAGACACAGACAACTACAATCCTGCTTGGGGCAATAATTACAAAAAACCTGAGGAAAGAAACCAAAAAGAACAAATTTTTAAAAACATGTTTTGGAAACAAGAAAGATGAGAGAGTAATAAAAATATCAGGAAAAGAAAGAAAAAAATAAGACTTATGAAGATGGCACAGTCTGAAGAGTCAATTATAAATTCCACCCAGGGATGCTGAATGTTCCTCCCCTAAATTAATGTCCATTTAGTACTTAGGTCTACACAAAACTCCTTCACTGCCAGCAGGGACGGCTTCTGAAATATTCCTAATTATACCATGGCTCTGAATGAGTAACGTAGTCACACGAACACACAGCTAAAAATGTACTCCGGCCTTCAGAAGAGAAGATGTTTGACAGCTCTGTCATAACTATGTGACAGTTCTATACTCAAGGTTTGGATCAGAATATTTGTACTCTTCACTGGGAACAGACAGACGGACCATCAGTTTAGCCATAAAAATGAACCCAGGCGTAGCAGCCAACAGTGGAATGTAGATAGAAAAGAAGGTCCAAGGAGGCATAGGAGGTGACAGGCACTGGAGCTAAGGGAAACTACATACACTGATCACATTCCTCTTGCCCTCTCTATCTGGGTTCTTTTTTTTTTTTTTTTTTTTTTTTTGAGAATTTAAAGCTGGGTTAATACACAAGGCAGAAGAACAGTTTCTTTAAAAACTATTCCTTATTTAAGGTCCAATTCAAACATCACCTCCATGCTGCTGTCTTCTCTGGCTACAGAATTGATTAGCCCTACAGTGTTTTGTAAATTCTATTAAAGCACTTATATCAATCATTGTATATAATTATATGTCTTCATACCAGACTTCCCTGATGGATTATAAACCCCTGAGACACGCATGCACTAATGAGAAGAATGTGGGTGTTAAAGCCAGGGACAATCATCCAAGGTCAGAACTTTAAAGTGGCAGCGCTAGTTAGCTAGCCTTTCGTCAATTGGGGATGACAATAATATCTCCTTTCTAGAGGTCATGCAAGGAGCAATTGAGAGAATGCATGTGAAATGTTACTACAATTATAGACATTCAGCAAATGTATTTTTGTTACTCTTGGGTCTCTAACACCAAGCGCCATCCAATATGTGTGCCACACCAAAATGCTGTTTTGTAACTGAATAAATACCACTTCGCATGTGGATAATACTTATATTAATGAATACAATAAAACTACACGGACGTTTTCAGGAATAACGAGAATTATCCGTGAGAAACAAATTGAGGGTTTGTGAAATTGGTCCTCAGGGTTTGTCCATGTCTTAGAATTCCTGTTGTATGTGTCAAGGCTACTGAAGTGAAATATGAGTCCAGACGCCTTCTCCCCAGGCATCAGACGCATTCACAATATTCTTCTTTTATCCCCATGGTCCCAAATCAAGGTAAGTTTTCACCAGTGAATGTCTCAGGCTCTAGACTGCCCTGGAGTAGCTGTGTGATCTTAAGCAAATTGAGATCATCCCTAGATGAGTAATAATAAACTCACTTTATACAACTCTTTAAAAGATTAAATTTTAAAATACAAATGAAGTAACTGCAAAAAAAAAAATACTATAAAGGTAACCTTTTTCTCTACACATTCTATCTTCCTCACACCTGTTATTCTAATTTAAAAAAAAAAAAGACTAGAATAATAGATTCAGCCACTTTACGGCATCAGTGACTAATTGCTGGATGTGTTTCCTCTTCTGTCCTGGTTCCAGCCTCTTTGGCTTGCCTTTTCCCATGGATGGGTCCATTTAACTCCTACATGTAGGTTCAGACCTGTCCTAGCCCCTAGGAGCACCCTGCTTTCATTCCAGAATTTAAACACCTCTCTCCCAAGGTGGAGGTGGGGGACGATAAGTTCCATCCACTCATGCCAGAATGAGCTACAGTGTGGAGATGCTTTAGCTGTGTCTGTATCATAATGGAAGTGCAGTTCATCAGTCCCCACTATAAGTGCTAGTTCTGATTTCTGGACGCCATCTTACTAATCTGCTTGGAACTCCAGTCCCTCCAGGACAAGAGTCCTGCCTTGCTCTACTCAATTCATTTTCCAGAGACTGCAAATCTTCCCTCACATCCAAACCAATGACTAGGGCCTACACCATGTTAGTAGGTCACCCTGATGTCTTCCGCCTCACCTGAACTTCTGAGACTGCCTCCCCAGATGACCCATCCAATATGTGTATAAGGCCTGCTGGACTCACGTCTGGGCTCTGCAGCACTGTTGGGGTTACCTTGGAATAACATGCATTAGTCAGTCTCCTGCCAGACTAGAGTTTCACTCAGCGCCTATGGTTGAGTGTCCTCAGTCCTCATCATCACTTCCAATCAGATCTTAACAAGTGCTCTGGGTTATCCTTATGCACTCTGAAGTCTGAGAACCATACATAAGGAGGGTTAATAGGACACCCACCTGTAACTAGGACAAAAAACCTCTCTTGGATTCTTTCCTGTAATTCTCCTTTCACCATATATGATGATAGAAGGCATTCCAGATCAAACGTTACTGAGCTTTTGCTATGCCCTAGGCACTGTGGTAGGCAGTGTGCTAGTGGTATGTGAAGATATAGCCCATCGGGATTCCCTACAGCTCATCTGTGACTCACACCCTAGAATAGGGCGATCAGTGATAGATGTGGAGGGGATTGTTGTCTCCATGGCTCAAAAAAATACTATTTTTGCAGAGGTCCCAGTATCTGTACATAATAAATTGAGATAAATGCCGAGGACTGGGCAGTTGCCTTTCCCGTCTTGACTCCTCTCTCTTAGGACAGACATTAAATGTAATTACATTAAAAAAAGAAAAAACCTTTAAGAACAATTGTGATAGTGCTAAAATTGAAAATTACCTACTATATGTCAGCTATTATGTTATATAAAAAGCATATAGAAAGGTGAATTAGAGACCATTTCTGTCCTACAGTAGTTCACATTATAAAAAGGAAAGATACTAGAATATTATTATAAAACAGAAATTTAAAAATGCACTATGTTCAAGGAGTGATTGATTCTGCTTCAGGTGGCCTGTGGAAGAAGACTTCACATAAGTCTAGATTTTCACCTGAAAAAAAATGAGCTCCTCATTGCGTATACTATTGATTTGGAATCCTAGATACCTAGTAACCTCTACCTAAATATCATATTGACAACATTCTGAACATATTTCAGTGGTAAAGCATTTTCAAGAAATGTGCACTTCAAGCCCTTCACATACATTTTGGACAAGAGAGGATTATGCAGCTTTATAATAATAACAAGCAGCAGTTGAGTCAATTCCAATGTGCAGTTATCCCATGTGTTTCAGACTAGAACTGGGTTCCGTATGGTTTTCAATGGCTGTGATCTTTCAGAAGGAGGTTGTCAGGGCTTTCTTCTGAGGTACCTCTGGGTGAATTCAAACTGCCAACCTTCAGTTAGTGGCTAATTTCTTAACTGTTTATACCACCCAGGGACTTCATATAATAATAGCTGCCATTAATTGCCATTTATTAGGCCAACCAGCACGTGAAAACCCTTACAAATATATTGTAGATTATCCTCACAACTGTCCTTTAAAGTTGGCATTATTATCATGCCCATTTTTCAGAAAAAGAAACTGCGTTTCAGAGAGGATGCTTAACTTGCTAGATCAAGTGCCAGGCAGTACAGAGCTGTGATTCAAACCAAGATGTCCTTCACCTCAGAGCCCCAAATCTTTCCTGCTCTGCTATGCCACTTTCAATAACCTTTCTTATTCTCCCTGAGTTTTGACTTTCATTTAGATCAGTTTTTGTTCGTTTGTCTGTTTGTTTTTTGGGAGGAGGTAGGATTTTTCTGGATCCTTTACATTTACTGCACACTTACTTATGCCTGGCCCTCTGCTGGGGATATTGATGAAAACAAAACCTCTATCACAGAGGAATTTAATCTTTTACACCACCTCCCTCCACAGCATGATTAGAAAACCTCGTCCTATTAGTTACCAGATACTCCGTAGCCTGTGTTTCATTTGATGAACTAAACCTGTCATGAGTGCGTAGTCACACTAGGCACTAGGGATACAGAATCAAAAAGAAATAGCCTTGGGGAGGGGTGAATAAGGATCTCAATTAAATAGAATAATTACTGCAATGATAGAGCTATAGGGAAGGTGCTATGCAAACTCAGATGGGAGGGAGGTGTCAGAGAGGACTTCCTGGAAGAGGAGGTGCCTGCATGGAATCCTGAGGGGTGAGTAGAAGCATGGTAAAGTTGGAGGTGGGTTGGGTGAGAATATTCGAGACAAAAGACAGCAATGTGTTAAGACCTTGAAGAGAAAGTTTCCGCCTGAAACAAAAAGGGAACCGTAACTGGTTTAACATTAATTTTTCTAACTCATAATGGAAGGACTGAGTAGAGGTTAAGAATACCGGCTTTAGCTTCAGGCAGATCTGATTTCAAAATTAGCACTCCTGAACCTCGATTTCTTCACATATAAAATAGGGGTAATACCTATTGTGAGGAGTGAATGAAATGATGTATTAAACCAAAATTCTGTTTCCATCAAGTTGATTCCAATTCATGGAGACCCCATATGTTACAGAGTAGAACTGCTCCCTAGGGTTTTTTTTTTTTTTTTTTTTTTTTTTGTGATCATTAGAGACACAGATCACCAGGCCTTTTTTCTGTGGTGCCACTGGGTGAATTCAAACTGCCAACCTTTAGGTTAGTGGTAGAGCACAAACCAAAATAATGTATAGCTGCAGTTTAACAATGGTTAAGTATTATCCACACTGTTATTGTTACATCTGTAGTACAGGGAGATAGGGCAACAGAGTAGACTTGTCCATTACCATCCCAGGAGGGGCTTATACATTGTTTCAAGTCCTAAAATACTATTGCAGAATTTCCTTCATAGTCTCAGAGGGAGGATATGGATCAGTGCTGGATATGGCATGAGCACCATAACTCTCCTGTGATGAGGCCAGACACATCTATGAACAACACATGCAGCAGAAAGCAGCAACTGACATCCAGCTCTGCTTTGTTTTCTGAGAATAGTAATGGCCTCAGCTTCCTTCCTTGCTCTCAGTGAGCTTGAGCAGAACAAAAACGTAGTTTATTTCACTGTACTGCCAACACTTCGTTTCATTTCCCTGGAATAATTCTCTGGGTATATCCTTGGATGTTTCTTATTTGTTAGTCCTTTCCCAGTGCGGCTTAGGAGATCTTGGAGGAAAAATGCTGAATCAATATCTGAGCTTTATATGGGCCCTGGAAAAGCCCTGAATACACAGCCGTGAGCTTATGCTGGGGCCTGACACTGCTTTGAATGCACCCTTGTCTGACTGAGTTAGCTCCTGGCATAGAAGTGAGACCTGGGCTGCAATTGGTAGTTCCCTGTGATTTGCCGAGGACCCCAGAAGAGTCTGAGGCACCCAGCTTTCAGAGGATGAGAAATGGCTGCCTGATGTCCATCGCCACCACCATCACCCACCTGGAGTTGCCTTTTAAGTCACCAGCTCAGCAGTGACTATCAGTGGACCTGAGGTCGAACCTCACCTCTGCTGTGTGACCATAAGAAAAAACATTCAGTTCTCTGATCTTAGTTTTCTTCTCTAAAAAATGAGTCAGTTGGGCTAGTTACATTCCAAAGTTTCTATTAGTTCTGTACTGTTTAGAAAAACCAGCATATTCTTGTTCTGTATTTTAACATTAGCATAACTTGTTCATTCATTTACTCATTTACTCATTCAGCTATCATATATTGCACACTTACCCGTGCCAGATGCTTTGCTGGGGATGCTGCTAACAAACAAAACTGAGTCATGGTCTTTGTCCTCTTGAAGCTTGCTGTCTTGCAGGGGATACAGACACAAAGCAAGTATGCAATTGCAAATGTTAGGAGCCTTAATAAAAAGAAAGTAGTGGATGACTCCCTTCTGTGCTTCTCAGAACAGATCAGGCTTGGAGACTTGCATACAGCACCACATTAAAAGGTTCAGGAACATAAAGTGGATTATGTTCAATGTAACAGACTTGAGCAGACTCATTGAAATACTGAGGAGAGCTAACTGGGCCACTTAAAGAAGTAAGGCTGCATAGCTAGGAAAGAGAAGACTTGGAGGAAGGAAGTTGAAATATACCAAAATGCTTTTCAAATAATTGAAGGACTGCCATGTGGAAGAAAGACTAAACTTATTTTTTATTGCTGTACTTTAGATGAATGTTTGCAGAACAAACTAGCTTCTCATTAAATAGTTGGTACACATATTGTTTTGTGACATTGGTTACCAAACCCACAACATGTCAACCCTCTCCCTTCTCGACCTTGGGTTCCCGATTACCAGCTTTTCTGTCCCCTCCTGCCTTCTCGTCCTCGTCCCTGGGCTGGTGTGCCCCTTTAGTCTCCTTTTGTTTTATGGGCCTGTCTAATCTTTGGCTGAAGGGTGAACCTCAGGGATGACTTCATTACTGAGCTAAAAAGGTGTTCGGGGGCCATATTTTCAGGGTTTCTCCAGTCTCTGTCAGGCCGGTAAGTCTGGTCTTTTCTTGTGAGCTAGAATTTTGCTCTACATTTTTCTCCAGCTCTGTCCAGGACCCTCTGTTGTGATCCCTGTCAGAGTAGTCAGTTGTGGTAGCCAGGAACCATCTAGTGTGCTGGACTCAGCCTAGTGGAGGCTGTGGTAGTTGTGGTCCATTAGTCCTTTGGACTAATCTTTCCCCTGTGTCTTTGGTTTTCTTCTTTCTCCCTTGCTCCAGACGAGGTGAGACCAGTGCAATATCTTAGACGGCTGCTCCTACGGTTTTAAGTCCCCAGACACTACTCACCAAAGCAGAATGTAGAACACTTTTCTTTATAAACTATGTTATGCCAGTTGAGCTAGATGTTCCTTGAGACCATGGTCCCCACAGCCCTCAGCCCGGCCATTTGGTCCCTCAGGGAGTTTGGATGTGTCTAAGGAACTTTCATGACCTTGCCTTGTACACCTGTGCTGGCTTCCCCAGTATCACGTACTGTCTTATCCTTCACCAACGTTACCACTTATCTACTGCCTATTTAGTTTTTCCCCATCCTACCTCTCTCCTCCCTCGTAAACATCAAAGATTGTTTCTTTTTGTGTGTAAACCTTTCCAGGAGTTTTTATAGTAGTGGTCTCATACAATATTTGTCTTTTTGTGATTGACTTATTTCACTCAGCATAATGCCCTCCAGATTAACTTACACTATGAGTTGCTTAGCAGATTCATCATTATTCTTTCTCATTGCATAGTACTCCATTGTGTGTATGTACCATAGTTTGTTTACCCATTCATCTGTTGATGGGGCATCTAGGTTGTTTCCATCTTTTTGCTATTGTGAACAATGCTGCAATGAACATGGGTATGCATATGTCTATTAATGTGAAGGCTCTTACTTCTCTAGGATATAGTCCTAGCAGTGGGATTTCTGGATCATATGGTATTTCTATTCCTAGCTTTCTAAGGAAGTGCCATATATTTTTCCAAAATTGTTGGACCATTTTGCATTCCCATAAGCAGTGCATAAGAGTTCCAATCTCCCCGCAGCCTCTCCTACATTTGTTATTTTCTGTGTTTTTGATTCGTGCCAGTTATGCTGGGGTGAGATGGTATCTCATTGTGGTTTTGATTTGCATTTCTCTGATGACTAGTAATCACAAGCATTTCCTCATGTGTCTGTTAGCCTCTTAAATATCTTCTTTGGTGAAGTGTCTGTCCATTTCTTTGCCCATTTTTTAATTGGATTATTTATCTTTTTGTTGTAGAGGTGTTGGATTTTCCTGCAGATTTTTGCAATTAGACCTTTGTCAGATTTGTCATAGTCAAAATTTTTTTTCCAGTCTGTAAGTTCTTTTTTTACTCTTTTGGTGAAGTCTTTTGATAAGCATAAGTGTTTAATTTTTAGAAGGTCTCAGTTACCTACTTTATTTTTTGGAGTTTGTGTGTTGTTAGTTATGTTTTGTATCCTGTTAATGCCATGTATTAGGGCCTCTAGCACTGATCCTACTTTTTTCTTTTATGATCTTTATAGTTTTAGGTTTTATATTTAGGTCTTTGATCTAATTTGAATTAGTTTTTGTGTATGGTGTGAGGTGTGGGTCCTGTTTCATTTTTTTGCAGAATAGACATACAGTTTTGCCAGCACCATTTGTTAAAAAGACTGACTTTTTTTCCATTTGATGGACTTTGGGCTCTTGTTGAAGATCAGGTGGATGAATTTACGTCTGAGTTCTCAATTCTGTTCCATTGGTCAATGTATCAGTCATTGTACCAGTACCAGGCTGTTTTGACTACCATAGCTGTATAGTAGATTCTGAGGTCAGGTAGTGAGAGTCCTCCCACTTTATTCTTCTTCTTCAGCAGCGCTTTACTTATCTGGGTCCTCTTCCCTTTCCATATAAAGTTAATGATTAGTTTTTCCAGCTCTTTAAAAAATGTTGTTGGTATTTGGATCAGGATTGCATTGTATTTGTAGATTGCTTTGGGGTAGAATCATCATTTTCACAATGTTGAATCTACCTATCCATGAGCGTGGTATATTTTTCCATTTATGTAGTTCCCTTTTAGTTTCTCACAGTAGTGTTTTGTAGTTTTGTTTTTTGTGTGTGTGTGTAAGACTTTCACATCCTAGGTTAGATTTATTCCAAAGTATTTTATTTTGGTAGGGGCTATTATAAATGGTATTCTTTTCCTGATTTCCTTTTCATCATTCTCTTACTGGTGTATAGGAATCCAACTGATTTTTGTATGTTTACCTTGTATCCTGTAGTTCCAGTAGTTTTCTCGTGGAGTCTTTGGGTTTTCTATGTATGGCACCATATCATCCACAAATAGAGACAGTTTTACTTCTTCCTTATCAATTTAGGTGCCCTTTATTTCTTTTTCTTACTTTATTGCTGTAGCTAGGACTTCCAGCACAATACTGAAAAGGAGTGGTGATAAAAGGCATCCTTGTCTTGTTCCTGTTCTCAAGGGGAACGTTTTTGGCCCCTGTCCATTAAGAATGATGTTGGCTGTTGGTTTTGTATAGATGCCCTTTATTATGTTGAGGAATTTCCCTTGTATACCTATTGTATTGAGGATTTTTGTCAGGAATGGGTGTTGGACTTTGTCGAATGCATTGATTGAGATGATCATGTGATTCTTGTATTTTATTTATGTGATGGATTATGTTGATTGATTTTCTAATGTTGAACCTTCCTTGCATACCTGGTATAAATCCCACTTGGTCATGGTGTCTTATTTTTTCTATATGATGCTGTATTCTATTGGCTAGAATTTTGCTGAGAATTTTTGCATCTATATTTCCTGAGAGATATTGGTCTGTAATTTTCTTTTCTGTGGTGTTTTTGACTGGTTTTGGTATCAGGGTTTTGCTGGCTTCATAGAATGAATTCAGAAATGTCACTTCCTTTTTATGTTCTGAAATAGTTTGAGTAGTACTGGTATAAGTTCTCTGAATGTTTGGTAGAATTCTCCAGTGAAGCCATCTGGGCCAGGGCTATTTTTTGTTGGGAGTTTTTTTATTACCTTTTCAATCTCTTCTCTTGTTATAGATCTATTCATGTTTTCAACATCATTTTGTGTTAGTTTGGGTAGGTAGTGTGTTTCTAAAAATTTGTCCATTTCCTCTAAGTTTTCAGATTTGTTGGAGTACAGTTTTTCATAATACTCTGTTATGATCCTTTTTATTTCAGTTGGGTCTGTTGTAACGTCCCTCATTTCATTTCTTATTTGGGTTATTGGCATCCTCTCCTGTTTTTCTTTTGTCAGTCTGGTCTGTGGTTTGTCAATTATGTTGATCCTTTCAAAGAACTAACTTTTGGTCTTGTTGATTCTTTCTATTGTTTTTCTATTCTCTATTTCATTTATTTCTGCTCTGATCTTTATTATTTCCTTTCTTCTGGTGGCTATAGTCTTCTTTTGCTGTTCTCTTTCTGTTTGTTCTAGTTTTGTAGCTACTGTTTTCATTGTGTCCCTTTCTTCTTTTTTGATATGTGGATCTATTGCTATAAATTGACCTCGGAGCATGGCCTTTGCTGTGTCCCAAAGGTTTTGGTATGATGTATTTTCATTCTTATTTGATCCTAGGAATTTTTTTATTTCATCTTTGATTTTTTTCTATTACCCAGTGGTTTTTAAGAATGGTGTTATTCAGTTTCCATGTAATTGATTTTTTTCCCTTGCTCTCCTTGTTGTTAATTTCTACTTTGATGACACTGTGATCAGAGAGATACTTTGTTTTAGCTAAATGGTTTGGAATTTGTTGATGGTTGCTTTGTGCCTAAGATGTGGTCTATTCTGGAGAACATTCCATATGTATTGGAAAGGAATGTGTACTTTGTAGCAGTTGGGTGGAGTGTTCTATATATATCTATGAGGTCAAGTTGGCTGATTGTGCCCTTTTGATTTTCTGTGAATTTGTTGAGTTTCTTTCTAGATTTTCTGTCCTTTGCTGAGAGTGATGTGCTGAAGTCTCCTACTATTATTGTGGAACTGACAAGTTCTCTTTTCAATGCTGTTGGAGTTTATATATTTTGGAGCCCTATCATTGGTGTGTAGATACTTATTATAGTTATGTCTTCATAATGGATCATCCCTTTAATCATTATATAATGTCCTTCTTTGTCTTTATGGTGGGTATTGTTTTAAAGTCTATTTTATCTGAGATTAGTATTGCCACTCCTGCTCTTTTTGGGTAGTAGTTTGCTTGAAATATTTTTTCCATCCTTTGATTTTTAATAAATTTACATCTTTGTTTCTAAGGTGTTTCTCTTGAAGACAGCATATGGATGGATCCTTTTTTTTTTAATCCATTCTGTTATTCTCTATTTATAGGTGTGTTTAGGCCATTTATGTTCAGTGCAATTATTGATAGGTGTGAGTTTATTGCTGTCATTTTGTAGTGCTTTTTTTTTTTTTTTTTTTTTTTTTTGTGGTGTTGATGTTTTCTTTATTCCTCTTACTCTCCTGTGCTGAATTCCTTTTGTTTGTGGGTTGTTGTTTTTTTCTTTTTTTTTTTTTTCATTTGTTTTGTTCGTGTAGATTTTGTGTTTACTGAGACTTTATGTTTTTCTTCTTTATTTTGATGTAGGTTTGTTAACTTTCTTTGTGATTACCTTGAAATTTGCCCTTATCGTTCTAAGTCTGAATCAGTCTTTTTTTTTTTTTAATGGTTGTAATTAAATGAAGTTTACATTTCAAGTTAGTCTCCCATACAGAATTTTTTTTTAACATACGTTGTTATGAGACCCCAACCACTCACCCCATTCTACAACAGCACACTCCTTCCCTCCACCTCTGATTCCCCATGAACATTCAACCAGCTCCTAACTCTCTCTGCCTTCCCCTCTCACCTCTAGACTGAAGCCGCCCTTTGGTCTCTTGTATCTACTTGTCGAAGAGGCACATGCTTCACAAGTATCACTTTATGTCCCCCAGTCCACTCCAATCCTTGTCTGAAGAGTTGGCCTCAGAAATTGTTTTAGTTCTGGGGTGATGGACAGACCAGGGGCCATGCTTTCTGGGGTGCCTCCAGTCTTAGTCAGACCATTAAGTCTGGTCTTCTTACTAGAATTTGAGTTCTGCATCCCATCGTTCTACTGCTCCATCAAGGACCCTCTGTTGTGTTCACTGTCAGGACCTTCATTGGTGGTAGCCGGGCACCATCTAGTTCTTCTGGTCTCAGGCTGATGAAGTCTCTGGTTTATATGGCCCATTCTGTCTCTTGGGCCAGTACTTTCCTTGTGTCTTTGGTGTTCTTCATTCTCCTTTACTCCAAGTGGTTGGGACCAATTGATGCATCTTTGGTGGCTGCTTGCAAGCTTTTAAGACCCCAGACACCACTCACCAAAGTAGGATGCAGAACACTTTCTTAATAAGGTTTGTTATGCCAATTGACATAGATGTCCCCAAAAGCATGGTCCCCAGACCCCGCATCCCTGCTACTGTCTTCAAAGTATTTGATTGTATTGAGGAAACTTCTTAGCTTTGGTTTAGTCCAGTTGTGCTGGCTTCCCCTGTAGTTTGTGCTGTCCTTCCCTTCACCTAAGATCATCCTTATCTACTATCTAATTTGTGAATAACCCTCCCCCTCCCTCCCCACCCCCATAACCATCAAAGACTGTTTTCTTCTGTGTTTAAACCTTTTCTTGAGTTCTTATAATAGTGGTCTTATACAGTATTTGTCCTTCTGTGACTGACTAAATTCACTCAGCATAATAAATTCTAGCTTCCACCAAGTTAGACGATGTTTCACACCTTTATCATTGTTCTTTATCATTGCATAATATTCCATTGTGTGGATATCCCATAGTTTGTTTATCCATTCGTCCATCAATGGGCACTTAGGTTGTTTCCATCTTTTGGCTATTGTGAACAGTGCTGCGATGAACATGGGTGCGCATATATCTATTCGTGTGACGGCTCTTGTTTCTTTAGGATATATCCTAGGAGCAGGATAGCTGGACTGTATGGTACTTCTATTTCTAGCTTTTTAAGGAAGCGCCAAATTGATTTCCAAAGTGGTTGTAGCATTTTACATTCCCACCAACAGTGTATAAGTGTTCCAGTCTCTCCACAACCTTTCCAGCATTTGTTATTTTGTGTATTTTGAATTAATGCTAGCCTTGTCAGGGTGAGATGATATCTCATTGTAGTTTTTTTTTTTTTTTTTAATATATATTTTATTGTACTTCAGGTGAAAGCTTACAGAGCAAATAGTTTCTCATGAAATAGTAGTACACATGTTGTTTTTTTTGACATTGGTTAACAACCCCACAACGTATTAAGCCTCTAAATTCTCAACCTTTTTTTTTGATGAAAATTACAGATGGCCAAAGATACACCATTTCAAAATTTTCTACATTCACAGTTCAGTGACATTGACTACGCTCTTCCAACTGTGCTGTTATTCTCACTGAAGATGAAGGCTTACAGAACAAAATAGTTTTTCATTTAACAGTTACTACACATGTTGCCCTATGACAATGGTTAACAATCTCACAGCACATCAAGAATATCCTTACTCCACCTTGTGTTCCCTATCACCAGGGGGCTTCCTTGTCCCCTTCTGTCTTCTGGACCTTGTCAGTGGACTATTGTACCTCTTTAGTCTCATTTGTTTATTTATTTATTTATTTATTTTTATTTTATTTAAACACCATTTCAAAACTTTTTACTTACACATTTAAGTGATATTGACTATGCTCTTCCAATTGTGCTGCCATTCTCGCCCAAGATGAAGGCTTACAGGACAAAACAGCCTCCCATTTAATAGTTACTACAAATGTTGCCCTATAGCAGTGGTCAACAATCTCACAATACATCGACAGTGTCCTTATTCAATTTGTGTTCCTTATCATCAGTTTCCTACTCTCCCTCTGCCTTCTGGCACTTGTCACCGGACTCCTGTACATCGTTAGTCCCATTTAGTTTTACTGGGGTGTCCATTCCCAGGCTTAACATCGAACCTTGAAGGTAACTTCCCCTCTGAGCTGAAAGGGTGTCTGGGGGCCACACTCTCGAGGTTTCTCTAGTATACTTTAGGCCAGCATATCTGGTCTTCTTTTTTTTTTTTTTTTTTTTGGGAGTTAAAAGTATGCTCTACATCCTACTCCAGCTCTGCCCAGAACCCTCTGTTGTGATCCTGCTCAGAGGAGTCATTGGTGGTAGCCGGGCATCATCCAGCTGTACTGGGCTCAGTCCCGTGGAGGCCTTGGTAGCTGTGGACCATTAGTCCTTCGGACTAATCTTTTCCTTGTATCCTGTTCTCTTCGTTCTCCCTTGTTCCCGAAGGGATGAGATCAGTGGAGTATCTTAGATGGCCGCTCATAGGCTTTTAAGACCCCAGACACTACTCACCAAGGTAGAATGTAGAGCATTATCTTTATAAGTAGTGTCATGCCAATTGAGCTAGATGTTCCCTGAGATCATGGTCCCCAGAGCCCTCTGTCCAACAACTCAGTCCCTCGGGGGGTTTGGATGTGTCTATAGGGCCTCCATGACCTTTCCTTGTGCAGGTTGTGTTAGTTTCCCCTGTACTATGTACTATCTCATCTCTCACCCAAGTTACCACTTACCTATTACCTATTTAGTATCCCCCCCCCCCCAATCCCTGGTAACCAACAAGGATTGTTACATTTTGCATGTGAATTTTTTCATGGGTTTTTACAATAGAGGTCTCATACAATATTTGTCCTTTTGTGATTGACTTATTTCACTCAGCATGATGTCCTCCAGTTTCATCCATGTTATGAGATGGTTCACCGATTCATTGTTCTTTCTCGTTGCATAGTACTCCATTGTGTGTATGTACCATAGTTTGTGTATCCATTCGTCTGTTGATGGACATCGAGGTTGTTTCCATCGTTTTGCTATTGTGAATAATGCTGCCATGAACATAGGTGTGCATATGTCTATTCGAGTGATGACTCTTATTTCTCTAGGATATATTCCTAGGAGTGGGATTGCTGGATCGAATGGTACGTCTATTTCTAGCTTTCTGAGGAAGCGCCGTATCATTTTCCAAAATGGCTGTATCATTTTGCATTCCCACCAGCAGTGTATAAGAGTTCCCGTCTCCCCGCAGCCCCTCCAACATTTGTTATTTCCAGTGTTTTTGATTCGTGCCAGTAATGCCGGGGTGAGATGGTATCTCATTGTGGTTTTAATTTGCATTTCTCTAATGGCTAGTGATCATGAGCATTTCCTCATGTGTCTGTTGGCCATTTGAATGTCTTCCTTGGTGAAGTGTCTGTTCATTTCCTTTGCCCATTTTTTGATAGGATTGGTTGTCTTTTTGTTGTAGAGGTGTTGGATTTTCTTGTAGATTATGGAGATTAGACCTTCGTCTGACTTGTACTGTCCAAAAATTTTTTCCCAGTCTGTAGGTTCTCTTTTAACTCTTTTGGTGAAATCTTTTGAAGAGCATAGATGTTTGATTTTTAGAAGATCCCAATTATCTAGTTTATCTGTTGGGTTTTTTGTGTTGATGTTTATGGTTTGTATCCTGTTAATGCCATGTATTAAGGTCTGAAGTGTTGGTCCTATTTTTTCTTCTATGAATTTTATAGTTTGAGGCTTTATATTCAGGTCTTTGATCCATTTTGAAGTAGTTTTTGTATATGGTGTGAGGTATGGGTCCTGTTTCATTTTTCGACAAATGGATATCCAGTTTTGCCAGCACCATTTGTTAAAAAGACTGTCTTTTCCCCATTTGATGTATTTTGGGCCCTTGTCAAAAATCAGGTGACCGTAGGTGGATGGATTTACATCTGAGTTCTCAATTCTGTTCCATTGGTCAATGTCTCTGTTGTTGTACCAGTACCAGGCTGTTTTGAGTACTGTAGCTGTATAGTAGGTTCTCAAGTCAGGTAGTGTGAGTCCTCCAACTTTATTCTTCTTCTTCAGTAGTGCTTTACTTATTCGAGGTTTCTTCCCTTTCCATATAAAGTTAATAATTAGTTTTTCCATCTCTTTGAAGAATGTTGTTGGTATTTGTATCGGAATTGCATTGTATTTGTAGATTGCTTTAGGTAGAATTGCCATTTTCACAATGTTGAGTCTGCCTATCCATGAGCATGGTATGTTTTTCCATTTATGTACATCCCTTTGGGTTTCATGCAGCAGTGTTTTGTAGTTTTCTTTGTATAGGTCTTTTATATTCCTGGTCAGATTTATTCCTAAGTATTTTATCTTTTTAGGGGCTATTGAAAATGGTATTGATTTCCTGATCTCCTTTTCATCGTTCTCTTTACCGGTGTATAGGAAACCAACTGATTTTTGAATGTTTATCTTGTATCCTGCTACTCTGCTGAATCCTTCAATTAGTTCCAGTGGATTTCTCGTGGAGTTTTTAGGGTTTTCTATGTACGGTATTGTATCATCTGCAAACAGGGACAGTTTAACTTCTTCATTACTAATTTGGATGCCCTTTATTTCTTTTTCTTGCCTTATTGCTCTAGCTAGAACTTCCAGCACAATGTTAAATAGGAGTGGTGATAAAGGGCATCCTTGTCTTGTTCCTGTTTTCAAGGGGAATGTTTTCAGCTTCTCTCCATTAAGAATGATGTTGGCTGTTGGTTTTGCATAGATGCCCTTTATTATGTTAAGAAATTTCCCTTCTATACCTATTTTATTGAGAGCTTTTATCAGGAATGGGTGTTGGACTTTGTCAAATGCCTTTTCTGCATCAATTGAGATAATCATGTGATTTTTTTCTTTCCTTTTATTTATGTGGTGGATTACGTTGATGGATTTTCTAATGTTAAACCATCCTTGCATACCTGGTATGAATCCTACTTGGTCGTGGTGTATTATTTTTTTGATATGATACTGAATTCTATTGGCTAGAATTTTGTTCAGAATTTTTGCATCTATATTCATGAGAGATATTGGTCTGTAATTTTCTTTTTTTGTGATGTCTTTGCCTGGTTTTGGTATCAGCGTTATGCTGGCTTCATAGAATGAATTTGGAAGTGTTGCTTCCTCTTCTATGCTCTGAAATAACTTGAGTAGAACTGGTACGAGCTCTTCTGTAAATGTTTTGTAGAATTCTCCAGTGAAGCCATCTGGGCCAGGGCTTTTTTTGGTTGGGAGTTTTTTTATTACCTTTTCAATCTCTTCTCTTGCTATGGGTCTGTTCAGATTTTCAATATCACTTTGTTCTAGTTTGGGTAGGCCGTATGTTTGTAGAAATTTATCCATTTCTTCTAGGTTTTCAAATTTCTTGGAATATAGTTTTTCATAATATTCTGTTATAATCCTTTTTATTTCAGTTGGGTCTGTTGTAATGTCCCCCATTTCATTTCTTATTTGGGTTATTTGTGCCCTCTGCTGTTTTTCTTTTGTCAGTCTGGCCAGTGGTTTGTCGATTTTGTTGATTCTTTCAAAGAACCAACTTTTGGTTTTGTTGATTCTTTCTATTGTTTTTCTGTTCTCTATTTCATTGATTTCTGCTCTGATCTTTACTATTTCCTTTCTTCCGGTGGTTGTAGGCTTTTTTTGTTGTTCTCTTTCTATTTGTTTGAGTTCTGTAGTTAATGTTTTGATTTTGTCCCTTTCTTCTTTTTTGATATGTGCATCTATTGCTATAAATTGTCCTCTGAGGACTGCCTTTGCTGTGTCCCAAAGGTTTTGGTATGATGTGTTTTCATTTTCACTTGATTCTAGGAATTTTTTAATTCCATCTCTGATTTCTTCTATTACCCATTGATGTGTAAGCAGATTATTACTCAGTTTCCATGTGTTTGATTTTTTTTCCTTGCTCTTTCTAGTGTTAATTTCTACCTTGATGGCATTGTGGTCAGAGAAGATACTGTGAATTATCTCAGCATTTTGGATCTTGTTGAGGATTGCTCTGTGGCCTAAGATGTGGTCTATTCTGGAGAACGTTCCATGTGCATTGGAAAAGAATGTGTACTTTGCAGCGGTTGGATGGATTGTTCTATATATGTCTATGAGGTCCAGTTGGCTGATTGTGTCCTTTAGGTCTTCTGTATCTTTGCTGAGTTTCTTTTTAGTTGTTCTGTCCTTTACTGAGAGTGGTGTGTTGAAGTCTCCTACTATTATTGTGAAACTGTCAATTTCTCTTTTCAGTGCTGTTAGAGTTTTTTTTTTGTATTTTGGAGCCCTGTCATTGGGTGCATAGATATTTATTATGGTTATGTCTTCATGATGGATCATCCCCTTAATCATTATATAGTGTCCTTCCTTGTCTTTTATGGTAGATTTTGTTTTAAAGTCTATTTTATCTGAGATTAGAATTGCCACTCCTGCTCTTTTTTGATAGTTGTTAGCTTGATATATTTTTTTCCAACCTTTGATTTTTAATAAAGTCACATCTTTGTTTCTAAGATGTGTCTCTTATAGACAGCAAATTGATGGATCCTGTTTTCTTATCCATTCTGCCACTCTCCGTCGCTTTATGGGTGCATTGAGTCCATTTACGTTCAGTGTAATTATTGATAGATGTGAATTTGTTGCTGTCATTTTGTAGTGCTTTTTTTTTGTGATGCTGAAGTTTTCTTTGTTGTTCTTACTCTCTTGTGCTGAGTTCCTTTTGTTTGTGGATTTTGTGTTCATTTCTTTTGTTTTTGTAGGTTTTGTTTTTGTTGAGACTTTATGTTTTTCGTCTTTATTTTTATGAGTTGGTTTGTTAACTTTTTTTGTGATTACCATGAATTTTACCCTTATCTTTATAATTTTGAAGCAGTCTACCGTTACTTGGTATCGCCTTGCCTTCTTCTCCTTTAGAAGGTTCTATACCTATGCCGTTTGTTCCCTCTTTCATTGTTTTGATGTTGTTGTCATCCTTTGATTGATTTCTCTGATTCCCTGTTGTATATCTTTTGTTTTTGGAAAGTCGTCTGTAGTTCAGTTCCTAGAATGGTATCTGGTTCATGTGAACCTGCGTCCTAGGTCCTAGGTCCTGCCTGAGGGCTTAAGCTGTTTGTCCTCAGATTGAAGAACTCCCTTTAATAATTCTTGTAAGTTTGGTTTGACTTTTGCATATTCCTTTAGTTTCTGTTTATCTGGAAATGACCTAATTTCACCATCAAATCTGAATGAGAGTTTTGCAGGATATATTATTCTTGGCTGACAATTTTTTTCTTTCAAGATTTTATATATGTCATCCCATTGCCTTCTTGCCTGCATGGTTTCTGCTGAATAATCTGAGCTTAGTCTTATTGTTTCTCCTCTGTATGTGACTTCTTGTTTTTCACGAGCTGCTCTCAGGATTCTTTGTTTGTCTTTAGTTTTAGCGAGTGTGAATATGATATGTCTTGGTGATTTTCTTTTGGGGGTCTCTTCTATATGGGGTTCGTTAAGCTTCCTGGATGGCCAGCTTTTCATCTTTCATGATATTGGGAAAGTTTTCTGTCAGCAGTTCCTCAATGATCCTCTCTGTGTTTTCTGTTTTCTCCCCCTGTTCTGGTATGCCAATCACTTGTAAGTTTTTGCTTTTAATTGTGTCCCACATAACTCTCAGGGTCTCTTCATTTTTCTTTGTTCTTTTTTCTGAGTTTTCCTGAAACAGAGTTGTATCCAAGTGTTTGTCTTCAGTTCCACTGATCCTGTCTTCCATGGTTTCAAATCTACTTCTCAGCCCTTCTATGACACCGTCCATTTCTGAAATCTTGTTGTTTATCTTTTGGATTTCTAATTGTTGTTTTTGTATAATTTCGAGTTGTGAATTTATTTTGGCATTTTGTTCTTGCATCATCTTCCTGAATTCTTCCAATTTTTTGTCTGTATTTTCCATAAATTTGTCTATTTTTTCCTCATGTTTGTCAGCTTTTTGCCTCAGTTCTTGGAAAATTCCGAGTATTAGTGATTTGAGTTCCCTATCAGGTACTTCTAGTGCATTTTCTTCCACAGGAGAGTTATCTGGTGTTTTAATTTGGACGCCTATTGGAGCCATCTTGTCTTGTTTTTGTAAATGTTTTGATATTGTTTGCTGTTTTCGGGGCATTCAGTAGATATTTCTCTCGTTTATTGATTGTAGATTTTTTTTTTTTTTTTCGTTCTTGTGGTACAGCTGGGCAGATCTAGTTGAGGAGGAGCCACTGGGATGGGTTGCTTGTGGCACTCACCGCAGCCACCAGGACGGTCGGTAGTCAGTGCTGGGCAGGTTCCAATAGGGCGTGCCTGCACCACTTGGTGATGTGATGTCTAGTGCATGGTGCAGGTAGGTAGGGTGCAGCGGGAAGATGGTTATGTGTGAAGCTAAGCTGGATATGGGAGAGAGGAGAGAGTAGGAGGAACAAAAAGCGTACAAACATAAAAGAATGCTTGGGGAGCTTGTCGTTGGAATGTACAGATGAGAGACTATGGGATGGAGGAAACCAGAAGGGGGAAGAGAAAGAAAAGGAAAGAATGACCAAATAAAAATCAGAAAAGTTAAAGAACTGCAAAGTTCCCAGGGATCCCACCGATGCAGCTATGAGGTCTGGGGGAGTCGGTCTCAATTTTCACAGCTCAGCCTGGCCAGAAGGTACAGAGGCATACATCGCCTCGAATTCAGGGATCAGAAAGAGAAGGAAGAGATAGAGAGACAAGAAATTAAGCAATGAAGAAAGACAAAAGAGAAAAAGAGGTAAAAGATGACAAAACTAATCAAAAAAGGAAGAAAAATAAAATTGAGAGAAAAAAAAAAAAAGGGCAACACCAGCAGTCAGTGCCTACAAATGGGACCCAGAGAGCCCCCACTCAGGGGCGCGAATTCCAAGAAGCCGGTAGTCTCGGGGTTAAGTGACCGTGGCCACGGGAAGCAGAGGGGCCAACGAACAAAGGCCCCAGGATCCCACCCGCGCGGGAGCCCAGACCTGGAAACAGCCACACGCCCGAACGCAGCCCTACAGCCCCGCAGGAGAGAGCAGAGACGGTACTCGGAACCAGGCACCCAGGCAAAAGGAGGGGGAGGCGGCAGAAAAAGGCTCGCTAGCAGCCGGCAAACGGCTCCCAGAAAGCCCCCCGCCCGGGCACGCGGAATCCAAGCACCGGCGCCCCCCTGCTCAGGGACTCCGGCCACGGAAAGCAGAGGGGTGAACGAACAAAGGCCCCGGGATCCCACCCACGCGGGGGCCCAGACCTAGAAACAGCCACACGCCCGCACGCAGCCCTACAGCCCCGCAGGAGAGAGCAGAGACAGCACTCGGAACCAGGCACCCAGGCAAAAGGAGGGGGAGGCGGAAGAAAAAGGTTCGCTAGGTGCCAGCAAACGGCTCCCAGAAAGCCTCCAGCCCGGGCGCGCAGAATCCAAGCACCGGCGCCCCCCTGCTCAGGGATTCCGGCCACGGAAAGCAGAGGGACGAACGAACAAAGGCCCCGGGATCCCACCCACGCGGGAGCCCAGACCTAGAAACAGCCACACGCCCGCACGCAGCCCTACAGCCCTGCAGGAGAGAGCAGAGACGGCACTCGGAACCAGGCACCCAGGCAAAAGGAGGGGGAGGCGCAGAGAAAGGTTAGCTAGCTGCCAGCAAACGGCTCCCAGAAAGCCGCCAGCCCAGGCTCGCGGAATCCAAGCACCAGCACCCCCCAGCCCAGGGACCCTGGCCACGGAAAGCAGGGGATCCCCAGGTGAGGCGGAGAGGGGTGGGTGGTGGGAGAGCGCGCACCGCAGTTTACCGGTCGTTCTGTCTCCGACCAGATGCTCTGCAAGGCTGCTCTCCCGTTTGCTGGTCTCCGATAGGAATCCAAGATGGTGGATCCGCGCTGCGTTAGCTGGTAAGGAATGTCTGCCTGAGTCTCTCCTCGCTCTCCGTTCTCTTTTAGTATTCTCACTCCGTTTGGTGTTAGGCTGAGTTCTTTATCTCTTCATTTGGTGTTCTAGGGTTTCAGGATTGTTGATTCTCTGTTAGGCTTAGTTTTTCGGATCTTTGCTGTGGAGGGACGGCGTGGTGTTTCTGCCTAGAGCGCCATCTTGCCCCTTCTCATTGTAGTTTTGATCTGCATTTCTCTGATGGCTAACAATCGTGAGAATTTCTTCACGTGTCTGTTAGCTGCCTGAATATCGTCTTTAGTGAAGTACCTGTTCATATCCTTTGCCCATTTTTTGATTGGGTTATTTGTCTTCTTGCTGTTGAAGTTTTGGAATATCTTGTAGATTTTAGAGATTAAACACTGATCGGATTTGTTGTAGCCAAAATTTTTTTCCCAGTCTGTAGGTTATCTTTTTACTCTTTTGGTGAAGTCTTTGGATGAGCATAAGTGTTTGATTTTTAGGAGCTCCCATTTATCTAGTCTCTCTTCTGGTGCTTGTGCATTGTTACTTATGGTTTGTATTGTGTTTATGCCATGTATTAGGGCTCTAGCGTTGTCCCTATTTTTTCTTCCATGATCTTTATCGTTTTCTATTTTATATTTAAGTCTTTGATTCATTTTGAGTTAGTTTTTGTACATGGTGTGAGATACGGGTCTTGTTTCAGTTGTTTGCATATAGATATCCAATTATGCCAGCAACATTTGTTAAAGAGACTGTCTTTACCCTACTTAATGGACTTTGGGCCTTTGTCATATATTAGCTGCTCATAGGTGGATGAGCTTATATCTGGATTCTCAACTCTGTTCCGTTGGTCTATGTATCTGTTGTTGTACAAGTACCAGGCTGTCTTGACTACCGTGACTGTATAATAGGTCCTAAAATCAGGTAGTGTAAGGCCTCACACTTTGTTCTTCTTCTTGAGTAGTGCTTTATTTATCCAGGGCCTCTTCCCTTTCCATATGAAGTTGGTGATTTGTTTCTCCATCTCATTAAAAAATGCTGCTGGAATTTGGATCGGGATTGCATTGTATCTGTAGATTGCTTTGGGTAGAATTGACATTTTCACTATGTTGAGTCTACCTATCCATGAGCAAGGTATATTTTTCCACTTATGCAGGTCTCTTTTAGTTTCTTGCAGTAGTGTCTTGTAGTATTCTCTGTAAAGATCTTTTACATCTCTGGTTAGATTTATTCCTAATTATTTTATCTTTTGAGGGGCTATTGTAAATGGCATTGATTTGGTTATTTCCTCTTCAAGGTTCTGTTTTTGGTCTAGAGGAATCCAATTGATTTTTGTATGTTTATCTTGTATCCTGAAACTTTGCTGAAATCTTCTATTAGTTCCAGTAGTTTTCTTGTGGATTCCTTAGGGTTTTCCGTGTATAAGATCATATCATCTTCAAATAGTGATACTTTGAGTTCTTCCCTACCAATCTGAATGCCCTTTATTTCTCTTTCTAACCTAACTGCTCTGGCTAGGACCTCAAGCCCAATGTTGAATAATAGTGGTGATAAAGGGCATCCTTGTCTGGTTCCTGTTCTCAGGAGGAATGCTTTTAAAGTCTCTCCATTCAGGATGATGTTGGCTATTGGTTTTGTACAAATGCCTTTAAAATACTGAGGAATTTCCCTTTTATTCCTATTTTTTTGAGAGTTTTTATCATGAATGGGTGTTGGACTTTGTTGAATGCCTTTTCTGCATTGATTGATAAGATCATGTGGTTCTTGTCTTTTGTTTTAGTTATGTGATGGATTACGTTGATTGTTTTTCTAATGTTGAACCATCCCTGCATACCTGGTATAAATCCCACTTGGTCATGGTGAATTATTTTTTTGATATGTTGCTGAATTCTCTTGGCTAAAATTTTGCTGAGGATTTTTGCATCAATGTTCATGAAGGATATTGGTCCATAATTTTCTATTTTTGTGGTGTCTTTACCTGGTTTTGATATCAGGGTTATGCTGGCTTCATAGAATGAGTTTGGGAGTATTCCATCTGTTTCTATGCTCTGAAATACCTTTAGTAGAAGTGGTGTTAACTCTTCTCTGAAAGTTTGGTAGAATTCCCCAGTGAAGCCATCTGGGCCAGGGCTTTTTTTTGTTGGCAGTTTTTTAATAACCTTTTCAATCTCTTCTTTTGTTATGGGTTTATTTAGTTGTTCTACCTCTGTTTGTGTTAATTTAGCTAGGTAGTGAATTTCTAGAAATTTGTCCATTTCCTCTAGGTTTTCAAATTTGTCAGAGTGCAATTTTTCATAGTATTCTGTTATGATTCTTTTAATTTCAGTTGGGTCTGTTGTGATATCACCCATCTCATTTCTTATACGGATTATCTGCTTCCTCTCCAGTTTTTCTTTTTTCATTTTGGCCAATGGTTTATCAATTTTTTTGATCTTGTCAAAGAACCATCTTTTGGACTTGTTAACTCTTTCAATTGTTTTTCTATTCTCTATTTCATTTAATTCTGCTCTAATTCTTATTATTTCCTTCCTTCTGGCACCTGTAGGCTTCTTTTGCTGCTCTCTTTCTACTTGTTCCAGTTGTAGTGTTAATGCTTTGATTATGAGCCTTTCTTGTCTTTGGATGTGTACATTTATTGCTATAAACTGACTCTGAGCACTGCTTTTGCTGTGTCCCAAAAGTTCTGGTAGGATGTGTTTTCATTATCTTTTGATTCTATGAATTTCTTTATTCCATCTTTAATTTTTTCTATAACCCAGTAGTTTTTGAGCAAGGTGTTGTTCAGTTTCCATGTGTCTGATTTTTTTCCTTGCTTTTTGTGTTGTTGATTTCTACTTTTATGGCTTTATGGTCAGAAATGATGCTTTGTAGTATTTTGATTTTTTGGATTTTGTTAAGGCTTGCTTTATGGCCTCATATGTGTTCTATTCTGGAGAATGTTCCATGTGCGTTGGAAAAGAAAGTATACTTGGCTGCTGTTGAGTCCAGAGTTCAGTATATGTCTATGAGATCAAGTTGGTTGATTGTAGCATTTAGCTCTTCTGTGTCTTTGTTGAGCTTCTTTCTGGATGTTCTGTCCTTCACCGAAAGTGGCTTGTTGAAGTCTGAACCAGTCTTTTATTACTTGGTATCACCTTGTCTTCCTCTGCTTTAGAAAGTTCTATACCTACATCATTTATTCCCTCTTTTACTGTTCTGACGTTGTTGTCATTTACAGATTAACCTCTCTGGTTCCCTGTCGTAAATCTTTTAGTGTTGATTAATCCTTGAGAGTTCATTTCCTAGGTTAGTATCTGGCTGGTGTGGTCTTGCACCCTAGATTTAGGCTGTCTTCTGATGTTGTTTGTTTTCAAACCAAAGGACTGTCTTTAATAATTCTTGTATTTGGTTCTGTTTTTCCATATTCCCTTAATTTCTGTTTATCTGGAAATTTCCTAATTTCACCATCATATTTGGACAAGAAAAGACTAAACTTATTTTAGATGGTCTCCTGAGGTAAAATTTTGACCAGAGCCTGGAAGTTGGTGTTTTTGTTGTTGTTAAGTGCCATCAAGTCAGTTCTGATTCATAGCAACCTATATGCAACAGAACAAAACACTGCCTGGTCCTGCACCACCGTCACAATCATTGTTATGTTTGACCCATTTTTGCAGCCACTGTGTCAGTCCATCTCATCCAGGGTCTTCCTCTTTTTCACTGACCCTCTACTTTACCAAGCATGATATCCTCCTCTAAGGACTAGTCCCTCCTGATAAGACATCCAAAATATGTGAGACAAAGTCTCCTCATCTTTGCTTCTAAGGAGCATTTTGGCTGTTCTTCTTCTAAGACAGATTTGTCCGTTCTTCCTGCAGTCCATGATATAGTCAGTATTCTTCACCAATGCCATAATTCAAAAGCATCAATTCTTACTCAGTCTTCCTTATTCATTGCCCAGCTTTCACATGCATAAGAGGCAATTGAAAATACCATGGCTTGGGTCAGGCGCACCTTAGTCCTCAAAGTGACATCTTTGCATTTCAACACTTCAAAGAGATCTTTTGAAGGAAATTTTCCCAATGTAATGCAATGTAATAATGTTTCATGATGTGATCTGATGTGATCAGCCAGTCAGTGGAAAGGAGACCTGTCTCCAGTATAAAATGGATGCTCTGGCAAAGCACTCTCTCTCTCAACCCGGCACTCTTCTCGTCACCTGACCTCCTGTTACTGTGACATAAGCCTACAGAAGTCTCTGGCCAGCCATCTGATATGCAGATTTTGGATTCACTATCCTCTGCAGTCCTGTGAGTCAGCAGAGGTCTTCAGCTTACTGCCTGACCTGCAGATTTGTGACTTTCCAGCCCGCATAATTGCATGATCAATTTCCTTAAATTAAATCACTCTCTCTGTGTCTGTGTGTTTATACATACATATATATATAAAAACATTAAAAAAAAACACTGCTGTCGAGTCGATTCCAGGTCACAGTGACCCTACCGGACAGAGTAGAACTGTCCCACAGCATTTCCAAGAAGCGGCTGGTGGAAATACTTAACCACTGCATCACCAAGACTCTCTCTCTATATATATATATATATGCATGCGCGTGTGTGTGTTGTTGTTTTGTTAGTGTTTTTATGTGCTGCCAAGACTGTTCTGACTCATAGCAACCCTAGGTACAACAGAACAAAATACTATCCAGTCCTGTACCATCCTCACAATTGTTGCTATGTTTAGCACATCACTGAAACCACTGCATCAATATATCTTGTTGAGGGTCTTCTTTTTCACTGATGCTCTAGCGTAATGTCCTTCTCCAGGGACTGATCTCTCCTGATCACATGTCCAGAATATGTGAGAAGAAGGCTCATCATGCTCACTTCTAAGGAACATTCTGACTTTGATAGGTATGAGTTTACTGCTGTCATTCTGTTGTTTTGTTTTGTTGGTGGCGATGTTTATAGTTTCTTTGTTCCTCTTAATTTTCTGTGCAGAGGTTTTTTTGTTTATGGTTTTTCTTTTCATTTATTTCATTATGGAATTTTTGTGTTTACTAACTATAGTTTTCTTCTTTTTTATTTTGATGGGTAGATTTGTTAGCTTCCTTTGTAGTTTCCTTGAAATTTACCTTTATTTTCCTAAGTTTAAACCAGTCTTTTATTTCTTGATATCAACTTGACTCCCCTTCCATATGGAAGTTCTGTGACTACATCATTTATTCTCTCTTTTTTGTTTTGAGATTGTCATTGTTTACATATTGATGTCTCTGGTTCCTTATTTTCAGTCTTTTAGCTTTGTTTTATTTTTGAGAATTCCCTATCTGGGTTGGTGTCTGGTTGGTCTGTCCTGTGTCCTAGTCTTGGATTGTTGTCTGATGTTGGTTCTTTAAGCAGAGGACACCTTTTAATATTTTTTGTAATTTTGAGCTAGTTTTTACATATTCCCTTAATTTCTGTTTATCTGGAAATGTTCTAATTTTACCATCGTATTTGAGAGATGATTTTGCTGGATATATAATTCTCGGTTGGCATTTTTTTTTCCTTCAAGGCTTTATATATGTCATCCCATTTTCTTTTTGCCTGTATAATACCTGCTTAGTAATCAGAGCTTAGTCTATTGGTTCTCCTTTGTAGGTGACTCTTCATTTTCCCCTAGCCTCTCTCAGGATTCTTTCTTTGTTTTTGGTTTTGGCAAGTTTGATTATGGTATGTCTTGGTGACTTTCTTTTGAGGTCTATCCTGTGAGGGGAGTTTGAGATTCTTAGATGGACATCTTCTTGTCTTTCATGATATTAGGGAAGTTTTTCTGCCAGCAAATCTTGAACAATTCTCTCTGTGTTTTCCATTAACTCCAGCCCCTACCCCACCTCATTCTGGAACTCTGATCACACATACGTTTTTCCTCTTGATAGTGTCCCACATAATTCTTAGGTTTTCTTCATTTTTTTTTCTTTTTTTTCTAATTTTTCCTCAAACAAATTGGTGTCCAGGCATTTGTCTTCAATTTCTCTAATTCTGTCTTCCATTGTCTCAATTCTGCTCCTATGTCCTTCTATCAAGATTCTAATTCTGAAATGTTATTGTTAATCTCTTGGATTTCTAGTTACTGTTTTTGTATGGTTTCTAGTAGCCTGTTTATTCTGTCATTTTGTTCTTGTATTGATTTCCTGAATTCTTCTATTGCTTTGTCTGTGTTTTCCTTGGTTTTATCCTTGTTTTCCCTGATTTCTTTCTTGATTGCTTGGAGATCTCTGTATATTAGCCTCTTGAATTCTTCATCAGGTAGTTCCGTTGTCTTATCTTCCTCTGAAAGGTTTTCTGGTTCTTTGTTTTGGTCACTTAGTGGAGCCTCCTTGTCATGCTTCTTTATGTGATTTGATATTGACTGTTGTCTCTGAGGCATCAAGAAGTTATTGTATTCATTTATTTATTGCATGTTTGTTTACTGCATCTTGAATAATTATTTTGTTTTCATTTGATGTATTCGAGTAGGCTAGGCATGTGTGCTTCTCTTGTCACTAATCTGGCCATGGTGAAGCTCTCACCTCTTGTCTCTGGGTGGGCAGAGCAGCTACTATGTGTGAGAGCACAGTGCCCTGTTCACTGTTCTTGAGGTGCTGCTGAGGATGTAGGTGGCATTTTTGGTGAGGTGATGTATCTGTCCTGCTGGTCACCTGGCTGTGGGTGCAGGAGATGTTCTCCTGATCATTGGGTTGGGTGCTGTGTGTGCAGTCTGCCGCTTGCTGGATCATTAGTCACTGGGTGTGTGGTGTAGAGACTCTCGCCTATAGTCCTGGGCTGGCAGGGATGTGTGGGGGTATTTGGAGCAGGCATAAGTCTCTGGTTGCAGAGGGAGGTGATATGAAATACAAAGCAGGGTGCTGTTGGCTTCTCACAGCTACCTGGTTGGATGGCATGCCCCTGTCTGCTACAGCCCATCGTGGGGAGGAGAGCTGCGCAGCCTGTACTTGGGTGTCTGGTGTCGTTGGCTGGAGGGAGTGAGGGTACCACTTGTCCTCAGGCTCCCATCATGGACTGCTGTGTGAAGTGGGCAGTACCACCGGCCCTCAGGCCCCTGGCATGGGTGGCTGAGCTCCCTTCTTAGGGGGCATGGTGGTAGTTAATGCCACAGATCTGCAGCTTCTGCTTTGTTGTTGCAGGTGAGGTGGGCTTCAGTGGGGTACCCTGCCCACCTTATCCCAATATGACTACGCCATGCCAGCTCAGCCAGCAAGGTGCTAATATGGGTGATCAGAGGGGATGGAGGGCTCTGCAAGTCTGTGGAGCCCCTCTGCCAGTGGGAAAAGGGGCAGGCACCTCAGACCAGTCAGAGAGCTACTGGCTTAGGGGGCAGGACAGTGTCAAATGCCACAGGTCTGTAGCTCCCACTTGGCTGCTGCAAGTGGTCTTCAGCTGGGAACCCTACCCACTTGTCCCAATGTGGATGTGCTGGTGCAGGTAATCAGAGTGGGTGGAGGGTGCTGCAAGTCCATGGACCCCCTGCACCACTGGCTGGGCAAAGGGACTGGCCCCTCCAGACCAGGGCCATGAGTCCCTGGCTTAGGGGATGTGGCAGTATTGAATGTCACCAGACTGGTGTCAGAGTAGGGAGAGAGATGGGGGAGGGAGATGAAGTGTTCCTTGGCCTGCAGAGCTCTAGGGGGTGGGGGGGCAGGAGCTGGGGCTCATGTGGCAGCTTGGGTGCATGCACTTGACTTCTGCAGATCTGGTATCATTCCTGTTTGACTTTGGAGGTGCATGCTGAGTCCCTCCTGCTTAGCTGTACCAGATAGGGTGAGTTTCTACTCGGGATGCTGCTGCTTGCCTCAATATGTCCTTGCTGGGCAGATTCAGCTAGCTGAATGCCAGTCATCTGTAATTCTCCTTTTTTGCTGTTTTGGAATTGTCTTTCCTCCCACCTGTCACTCAGGCTAATTCTTCAGCTTCATCTTTGATGCTTAGGGTTCCCAGATTGTCATATATATCTGATTCACTTGTCTTTTTGAGTCTTTGTTGTAAGAGGGACAACACGAAATATCTGACTATTCTGCCATCTTGGCCTGCCTCTTCCCCTTCTATCTTCTTTTGATACTTCCTGTGCCATTCAATAATATTTTACCCATAGAATCCTTCAGTATTGCAACTCGAGGCTTGAATTTTTTTCTTCAGTTTTCACTGGTTCTGTTCCTCTAGAGAATCCAGACTAAGACACCTGGTTTAAACTATTATGAAAATTCCCCATTGGGTGCCTCTTGTTTGCTTCAGCCCATGCTCCACACTACTTGCCAGGATTGTTTAAGAGGAAAACAAAGTTAATTATGTCTACTTAATAACTTCAGTAGCTCACCATGACTGTAAGGTATTAGACAAGGTATTAGCTTGGGCCAGCCCAGTTCCTCCTCCTCAGGTTCAGCTACTCCATCTTCACCACATGTCATCATGTCCTTCTGCCATGTGGGATTTTCCCTGTAGGGTCAGACCCTTTCTGATCCTGCTGCCTTTGCTGTGCCATTTTCTCTACCTAGAACCATGCTCCTGGCCCACAGATCTCCCTTGGTGCCATGCCCCACACAAACACGTCCTCTTCTTTAAGTTCTTCTTTTGTTAGCATCTTACTATATACCACCTAGGACGCCTTTCTCCAATACCGCAACCACACAATCCCAAATTCCAGCCTCAACAGGGTTCATTTTCCTGGAGTACTTTTCTTCACATCTCTATAGAGTTTTTAGAAAGAGTTGATATTATGGTTTCGTTTCCCCAATAGATGATGAAATCTGCACTGACAGGGACTATATCATTATATCCCAAGTGCCTAGTTAGTATGTGGCACTTAATAGATGCACTAAATATTTGCTAAATAAATAACTGATCAAACTTTCAGCTTGGAACCCTTGGAAGCAAAGTGCTTTATAAAAAAAATATGATTGCTTGTATTTCTGCTATAATTCATAATCTCCCTTTTATTTGTCCCTTCTCTGTTCTCCCTCTACCTTTTTTATGTTCTTTATACTTTTTTTACATTTACTTCAGGCACACTAGACTCTCATTCATCTCTTGATTTAATTCCTCCGTCCATAGATCTGCTGTGTATGGACGTTTCAGCTCCAGAGCCTCACATTCATAAATATCTGCTGAGTAGTTTTACTGCTCAGATGCCTTCAACATTATCAGTGGAAAATGTTTAAGAAGCTACATCACTGGCTTACACTTAAATGGGACTGAGATGTGTCCATTAATAACAACTCCCATTGCATTAAAATATAGATTAAAACACATAAAAGTAAAATAAACTTCATTTGAAGTTAATAAGTTTAATATATCCTTCAACAGTGCAAACTATTTTCAAAGGTGGACACCTTCAGAAAGAGCATCCATGACACGAAAATGTCCCCCTAGAGGTTTGTTATTGGGCTACGTGATCAGTTAGTGGCTTTGTTCTCATCATTTCATGATTTAATGTGCTTAAACTGACAGCTTTATTTCTGGGTTTTTCAAATGGGCAACAGCATTGGGGCAAAGGGAGGAAAAAGTACAGACACACTGCAGGTCTGAAGGAACGCTGCATCTTGAGAGCACTGTGTCTTAATTGTGAGCCCACGTTAATGAGAGAAGCAGGGCAGGAGTGTAAGGGTTGGAACAGGAGAAAGGGGTGCTTGTCCACCACTCAGACCAGCCTCACTCTCACCTAATTGAAAAGTGGAGTTGTTTCATGCTTCCCTTAGCACACAGTCCAGATGAGCTGACATGTGGATTCCCTGTTAACTGCTGCTGCCTGTGATTTTTGTGATTTAAGAGAGGAGCTGACTATGTTTTTCACCACATTAATAGCAATGAAACATATGATGAAGTGCCATACTCTTTTCCAGGACCAGCTGCACTTCCCAGCCAGACTGTCGATTGAGATCACCGCTTGACTTCCTGGTACTCAAAAAATTTCTCTCCCCTTATACAGTGAGAAATGCATGGCCAATAGCTCTCTGCCGGTCTGGGGCAGAGTCATAGTCATGACCACACTGGCAACTGGGCAGAGAGATAAGTGCAGGTTTCACAAGCCACCGGCAGATTTTCCAGGAAGATAGAAGTATATGAATTCCTAGCCTCATTTTACCGCCCCCCCCTTTAATGTTAGACTGTGCAGGAAACATTTCTGAATATGGTAACTTCTTCAAATCACTCCTAAGTCTTTAGGAGAAGGTAATTACAGTTCTAAGAAGAATCTGAAGGGCTGTAGTAGTATCTGCCAGCAGCATTCTCAGGCATAACAGCACCAATCCAATGAAAAGAGAGAGAGAGATTACAAGTATTCTTGATGGTTCATCCACACTGCTGAGTAAATCTTCTTGTGTCCAGCGGATAATAGTTCCTCGTGACTCCTGGATGTTACAGTGAATAAATTCTTTATGATTTTTCCTTTTTTTATTTTTAAAGATGTGGACATCGGTGTATGAGTTTGTGTGTATATGAATGTATATGCCCACATATGTGTGTGTGTGTGTGTATATGTATGTGTATATATATATATATATATATATATATATATATATATATATGTATAGCTTTATCAGTAACAGGAAGGTCAAGGTTCTTTCCAAACAGCTGTGTCACTGTCCTCAGCATATTTCTGTGGGTTTGAATTACACTGTAGCATCATCTATTTCAGTAACCACAGCCTGGCTTTAACCATGAGGACCACTCAGACATTTAACCTGGGGTCATCCAAGGACAGCCACACTGTTTTGTCATGCTTCTTATTGTAAAACCTAGATAGAGTTGGAGTCTGAGCCCTGCTTTTCATATTTTTTGAAATTTTGGAACAGAGGAGGCTGAAGAATTTTGACCAACTAGAGAAAGAGGTCCCCTTCAGTGGATATTCTTGTAAACGTCATTGGTGTTGTTGGTTGCCATCAAGTCGATTTCAGCTCATAGAGATCCTGAAGGACAGAGTAGAACTGCCCTATAGGGTTTCTTACGCTATAATCTTTACGGGAAATCACCAGGTCTTTTCTCCCTTGGAGCCACTGGTGGGTTTGAACCACCAACCTTTCAGTTAGCAGCTGGACACTAAACCACTGCACCACCAGGGCTCCTTGCAAATATCATTACCAATGTTTTTATTGAAGTTGGGGCCGTTGGCTTCCAGGAGCTCTGCATTTTGGCCATGATATGCTTAATTAAGTCACTATTCTGCTACCCTGTTTAGAGGAATAGTCACTGTCTCTTGTTCATGGGGCAAGAAACAGATTTGAGGCTTAACTCTGTTTCTATTTGATAAGGGACTATGGCAAGTGGCATCACTTTTAGTGAGGCCATTTGGAAAGCATTGCATGTGAGGAAAGTCATAATAAGAGAAGAAATGCATGTATAAAATTGGAGGATCTCTCAGGACTGCCTTTTTCTAACTTACTGAAATTTCTTCATCTGTTATCTTATCTGCTTCTTTACTCCCAACTCATCTGTGGTACGACAGAAAATAAAACTTAAAAAACCTTTCTGCCACTTGCCCAAGGCCAGATAAATACAAGATCCTTGAATAAATTACAAAAGACTTCCTGGAATATTTTATGATAGTAAGGTTTTCTCCTTCTCTATACTGCCTTAATAATAGTAATTATAATAATAGTGTTTATAATGATAAAAACAAGCAAAGCGGCTATTGTTGAGTTGCAGGTACTTTGCTAAGAGCATTACTTTAATTATTTCACTTAATTCTCACAACAGCCCTACGAAGTATGTATTGTCGTTATTCCCATTAAGCAAATGAGAAAATGCAAGCTCTATTCATGGCAGAGTTCTTGACAACTTATTTTCTCCTTGTCTCTGAATCTGCCCAACTCCTGATGGTCCAGCAATCACTCTTCCCTCCTACTTAGTAACTCTAGTGCTGACCTTGAGCATGCTCAAAGTCTCTGACTCCACTAACCCAATCAAATCTAAAGTCCAATTTGGTCCTCTGGGTTGAGATCTGTTGACTTATGCCATCTGTGCAGCCAGGGATGTCTGAAGTCTCAAGTGTTATTAGGGTCATTTTGTAAACCCCAGCACTGTTGTTGTTAGGTGTCATGAAGTTGGTTCTGACTCATAGCAACTCTACAACAGAACAGAACACTGCCTGGTCCTGTGCTTTCCTCATGATCCTTGCTATGTTTAAGTCCATTGTTGCAGTCACTGTGCCAATCCATCTTGTTGAGGGTCGTCCTCTTTTTCACTGACCCTTTTCTTTACCAAGCATGATGTCCTTCTCCAAAGTACATGAGAGGAAGTCTCGCCATCCTAGCTTTTATGGAGCATTTTGGCTGTACTTCTTCCAATACAGATTTGTCTGTTCTTCTGACAGTCTGTGGTATATTCACTATTCTTCACCAACACCTTAATTCAAAGGTATCAACTCTTCTTTAGTCTTCCTTATTCATTGTCCAGCTTTCTCATGCATATGAGGCAATTGAAAATACCATAGCTTGGGTCCTCAAAGTGACATCTTTGCTTTTCAACACTTTCAAAGGTCTTTTGAAGTAGATTAAGGAGCTCTGGTGGCACAGTGGTTAAAGCACTCGGCTGCTAACCAAAAGGTCGCCAGTTTGACCCACCAGCTTCTCCGCAGGAGAAAGATGTGTCAGTCTGCTTCTGTAAAAGATTTATAGCCTTAGAAACTCTATGGGGCAGTTCTACTCTGTCCTGCAGGGTTGCTATGAGACAGAATCAGTTTGTAGGCAATGAGCTGGTTTTTTTGGTTTGAAGCAGATTTGCCCAATGCAATATGTCCTTTGATATCTTTTTTTTTTTTTTTTAATTTTATTGTACTTCAGGTGAAAACTTACAGAGCAAATAGTTTCTCATGAAATAGTAGTACACATGATGTTCTGTGACATTGGTTAACAACCCCACAACGTATTAAGCCTCTAAATTCTCAACCCTTTTTTTTTTTTTGTGATGGAAATTACAGATGGCCAAAGATACACCGTTTCAAGAATTTCTACATTCACAGTTCAGTGACATTGACTACGCTCTTCCAACTGTGCTGTTATTCTCACTTAAGATGAAGGCTTACAGAACAAAATAGTTTTTCGTTTAACAGTTACTACACATGTTGCCCTATGACAATGGTTAACAATCTCACAGCACATCAAGAGTATCCTTACTCCACCTTGTGTTCCCTATCACCAGGGGACTTCCTTGTCCCCTTCTGTCTTCTGGACCTTGTCAGTGGACTATTGTACCTCTTTAGTCTCATTTGTTTTGTGGTTTTTTTTTTATTTTATTTAAACACCATTTCAAAACTTTTTACTTACACATTTAAGTGATATTGACTATGCTCTTCCAATTGTGCTGCCATTCTCGCCCAAGATGAAGGCTTACAGGACAAAACAGCCTCCCATTTAATAGTTACTACAAATGTTGCCCTATAGCAGTGGTCAACAATCTCACAATACATCGACAGTGTCCTTATTCAATTTGTGTTCCTTATCATCAGTTTCCTACTCTCCCTCTGCCTTCTGGCCCTTGTCACCGGACTCCTGTACCTCATTAGTCCCATTTAGTTTTACTGGGCTGTCCATTACCAGGCTTAACATCGAACCTCAAAGGTAACTTCACCTCTGAGCTGAAAGGGTGTCTGGGGGCCACACTCTTGAGGTTTCTCTAGTATTCTTTAGGCCAGTAAATCTGGTTTTTTTTTTTTTTTTTTTTTTTGGGGGAGTTAAAATTATGTTCTACATCCTTCTACAGCTCTGTCCAGAACCCTCTGTTGTGATCCTGGTCAGAGCAGTCAGTGGTAGTAGCCGGGCACCATCTAGCTGTACTGGACTCAGTCCGGTGGAGGCCTTGGTAGCTGTGGACAATTAGTCCTTTGGACTAATCTTTTCATTGAATCCTGTTCTCTTCATTCTCCCTTGCTCCTGAAGAGATGAGACCAGTGGAGTATCTTAGATGGCCGCTCGTAGGCTTTTAAGACCCCAGACACTACTCACCAAGGTAGAATGTAGAGCATTATCTTTATAAGTAATGTCATGTCAATTGAGCTAGATGTTCCCCAAGACCATGGTCCCCAGAGCCCTCCGTCCAACAACTCAGTCCCTCGGGGGGTTTGGATGTGTCTATAGGGCCTCCATGACCTTTCCTTGTGCAGGTTGTGTTAGTTTCCCCTGTACTATGTACTATCTCACCTCTCACCCAAGTTACCACTTACCTATTACCTATTTAGTATTTCCCCCCCCAACTCCCATCCCTGGTAACCAACAAGGATTGTTACATTTTGCATGTGAATTTTTTCATGGGTTTTTACAATAGAGGTCTCATACAATATTTGTCCTTTTGTGATTGACTTATTTCACTCAGCATAATGTCCTCCAGTTTAATCCATGTTATGAGATGGTTGACAGATTCATTGTTGTTCTTTCTCGTTGCATAGTACTCCATTGTGTGTATGTACCATAGTTTGTGTATCCATTCATCTGTTGATGGACATCGAGGTTGTTTCCATCATTTTGCTATTGTGAATAATGCTGCCATGAACATAGGTGTGCATTTGTCTATTCGAGTGATGACTCTTATTTCTCTAGGATATATTCCTAGGAGTGGGATTGCTGGATCGAATGGTATGTCTGTTTCTAGCTTTCTGAGGAAACGCCATATCATTTTCCAAAATGGTTGTATCATTTTGCATTCCCACCAGCAGTGCATAAGAGTTCCCGTCTCCCCGCAGCCCCTCCAACATTTGTTATTTCCAGTATTTTTGATTCGTGCCAGTAATGCCGGGGTGAGATGGTATCTCATTGTGGTTTTAATTTGCATTTCTCTAATGGCTAGTGATCGTGAGCATTTCCTCATGTGTCTGTTGGCCATTTGAATGTCTTCCTTGGTGAAGTGTCTGTTCATTTCCTTTGCCCATTTTTTGATAGGATTGGTTGTCTTTTTGTTGTAGAGGTGTTGGATTTTCTTGTAGATTATGGAGATTAGACCTTTGTCTGACTTGTACTGTCCAAAAATTTATTCCCAGTCTGTAGGTTCTCTTTTAACTCTTTTGGTGAAGTCTTTTGAAGAGCATAGATGTTTGATTTTTAGAAGATCCCAATTATCTAGTTTATCTGTTGGGTTTTTTGTGTTGATGTTTATGGTTTGTATCCTGTTAATGCCATGTATTAAGGCCTGAAGTGTTGGTCCTATTTTTTCTTCTATGAATTTTATAGTTTGAGGCTTTATATTCAGGTCTTTGATCCATTTTGAAGTAGTTTTTGTATATGGTGTGAGGTATGGGTCCTGTTTCATTTTTCGACAAATGGATATCCAGTTTTGCCAGCACCATTTGTTAAAAAGACTGTCTTTTCCCCATTTGATGTATTTTGGGCCCTTGTCAAAAATCAGGTGACCGTAGGTGGATGGATTTACATCTGACTTCTCAATTCTGTTCCATTGATCAATGTCTTTGTTGTTGTAGCAGTACCAGGCTATTTTGAGTACTGTAGCTGTATAGTAGGTTCTCAAGTCAGGTAGTGTGAGTCCTCCAACTTTATTCTTCTTCTTCAGTAGTGCTTTACTTATTCGGGGTTTCTTCCCTTTCCATATAAAGTTAATAATTAGTTTTTCCATCTCTTTGAAGAATGTTGTTGGTATTTGTATCAGGATTGCATTGTATTTATAGATTGCTTTAGGTAGAATTGCCATTTTCACAATGTTGAGTCTGCCTATCCATGAGCATGGTATGTTTTTCCATTTATGTAGATCCCTTTGGATTTCATGCAGCAGTGTTTTGTAGTTTTCTTTGTATAGGTCTTTTATATTCTTGGTCAGATTTATTCCTAAGTATTTTATCTTTTTAGGGGCTATTGAAAATGGTATTGATTTCCTGATCTCCTTTTCATTGTTCTCTTTACTGGTGTATAGGAATCCAACTAATTTTTGAATGTTTATCTTGTATCCTGCTACTCTGCTGAATCTTTCTATTAGTTCCAGTAAATTCCTTGTGGAGTGTTTAGGGTTTTCTATGTATAGTATCATATCATCTGCAAACAGGGAGAGTTTAACTTCTTCATTACCAATTTGGATGCCCTTTATTTCTTTCTCTTGCCTTACTGCTCTAGCTAGAACTTCCAGCACAATGTTAAATAGGAGTGGTGATAAAGGGCACCCTTGTCTTGTTCCTGTTTTCAAGGGGAATGTTTTCAGCCTCTCTCCATTAAGAATGATGTTGGCTGTTGGTTTTTCATAGATGCCCTTTATTATGTTGAGAAATTTCCCTTCTATACCTATTTTATTGAGAGCTTTTATCAGGAATGGCTGTTGGACTTTGTCAAATGCCTTTTGTGCATCAATTGAGATGATCATGTGATTTTTTTCTTTCCTTTTATTTATGTGGTGGATTACGTTGATGGATTTTCTAATCTTAAACCATCCTTGCATACCTGGTATGAATCCTACTTGGTCGTGGTGTATGATTTTTTGATATAATACTGAATTCTATTGGCTAGAATTTTGTTCAGAATTTTTGCATCTATATTCATGAGAGATATTGGTCTGTAATTTTCTTTTTTTGTGATGTCTTTGCCTGGTTTTGGTATCAGCGTTATGCTGGCTTCATAGAATGAATTTGGAAGTGTTGCTTCCTCTTCTATGCTCTAAAATAGCTTGAGTAGAACTGATACAAGCTCTTCTGTAAATGTTTTGTAGAATTCTCCAGTGAAGCCATCTGGGCCAGGGCTTTTTTTGGTTGGGAGTTTTTTTATTACCTTTTCAATCTCTTCTCTTGTTATGGGTCTGTTCAGATTTTCAATATCACTTTGTTGTAGTTTGGGTAGGCCGTATGTTTCTAGAAATTTATCCATTTCCTCTAGGTTTTCAAATTTGTTGGAATATAGTTTTTCATAATATTCTGTTACAATCCTTTTTATTTCAGTTGGGTCTGTTGTAATATCCCCCATTTCATTTCTTATTTGGGTTATTTGTGCCCTCTGCTGTTTTTCTTTTGTCAGTCTGGCCAGTGGTTTGTCGATTTTGTTGATTCTTTCAAAGAACCAACTTTTGGTTTTGTTGATTCTTTCTATTGTTTTTCTGTTCTCTATTTCATTTATTTCTGCTCTGATCTTTACTATTTCCTTTCTTCCGGTGGTTGTAGGCTTTTTTTGTTGTTCTCTTTCTATTTGTTTGAGTTCTGTAGTTAATGTTTTGATTTTGTCCCTTTCTTCTTTTTTGATATGTGCATCTATTGCTATAAATTGTCCTCTGAGGACTGCCTTTGCAGTGTCCCAAAGGTTTTGGTATGATGTGTTTTCATTTTCATTTGATTCTAGGAATTTTTTAATTCCATCTCTGATTTCTTCTATTACCCATTGATGTGTAAGCAGATTATTATTCAGTTTCCATGTGTTTGATTTTTTTTTTCCTTGCTCTTTCTAGTGTTAATTTCTACCTTGATGGCATTGTGGTCAGAGAAGATACTGTGAATTATCTCAGCATTTTGGATCTTGTTGAGGATTGCTCTGTGGCCTAAGATGTGGTCATTCTGGGGAACGTTCCATGTGCATTGGAAAAGAATGTGTACATTGCAGCGGTTGGATGGATTGTTCTATATATGTCTATGAGGTCCAGTTGGCTGATTGTGTCCTTTAGGTCTTCTGTATCTTTGCTGAGTTTCTTTTTAGTTGTTCTGTCCTTTACTGAGAGTGGTGTGTTGAAGTCTCCTACTATTATTGTGGAACTGTCAATTTCTCTTTTCAGTGCTGTTAGAGTTTTTTTTATGTATTTTGGAGCCCTGTCATTGGGTGCATAGATATTTATTATGGTTATGTCTTCATGATGGATCATCCCCTTAATCATTATATAGTGTCCTTCTTTGTCTTTTATGGTAGATTTTGTTTTAAAGTCTATTTTATCTGAGATTAGAATTGCCACTCCTGCTCTTTTTTGATAGTTGTTAGCTTGATATATTTTTTTCCAACCTTTGATTTTTAATAAATTCACATCTTTGTTTCTAAGGTGTGTCTCTTGTAGACAGCAAATTGATGAATCCTGTTTTCTTATCCATTCTGCCACTCTCCGTCTCTTTATGGGTGTATTGAGTCCATTTACGTTCAGTGTAATTATTGATAGATGTGAGTTTGTTGCTGTCATTTTGCAGTGCTTTTTTTTGTGATGCTGAAGTTTTCTTTCTTCTTCTTACTCTCTTGTGCTAAGTTACTTTTGTTTGTGGATTTTGTGTTCATTTTTTTGTTTTTGTAGGTTTTGTTTTTGTTGAGACTTTATGTTTCTCGTCTTTATTTTTATGAGTTGGTTTGTTAACTTTTTTTGTGGTTACCATGAATTTT
The DNA here is from genome assembly GCA_030035585.1 of Dugong dugon. Classification (NCBI taxonomy): domain Eukaryota; kingdom Metazoa; phylum Chordata; class Mammalia; order Sirenia; family Dugongidae; genus Dugong; species Dugong dugon. The sequence goes on along the minus strand of CM057467.1, from coordinate 54,366,919 downwards.
ACCCTTATCTTTATAATTTTGAAGCAGTCTACCGTTACTTGGTATCGCCTTGCCTTCCTCTCCTTTAGAAGGTTCTATACCTATGCCGTTTGTTCCCTCTTTCATTGTTTTGATGTTGTTGTCATCCTTTGATTGATTTCTCTGATTCCCTGTTGTATATCTTTTGTTTTTGGAAAGTCCTCTGTAGTTCAGTTCCTAGAATGGTATCTGGTTCATGTGAACCTGCGTCCTAGGTCCTAGGTCCTGCCTGAGGGCTGAAGCTGTTTGTCCTCAGATCAAAGAACTCCCTTTAATAATTCTTCTAAGTTTGGTTTGACTTTTGCATATTCCTTTAGTTTCTGTTTATCTGGAAATGACCTAATTTCACCATCAAATCTGAATGAGTGTTTTGCAGGATATATTATTCTTGGCTGGCAATTTTTTTTCTTTCAAGATTTTATATATGTCATCCCATTGCCTTCTTGCCTGCATGGTTTCTGCTGAATAATCTGAGCTTAGTCTTATTGTTTCTCCTCTGTATGTGACTTCTTGTTTTTCACGAGCTGCTCTCAGGATTCTTTGTTTGTCTTTAGTTTTAGCGAGTGTGAATATGATATGTCTTGGTGATTTTCTTTTAGGGTCTCTTCTATATGGGGTTCGTTGAGCTTCTTGGATGGCCAGCTTTTCATTTTTCATGATATTGGGGAAGTTTTCTGTCAGCAGTTCGTCAATGATCCTCTCTGTGTTTTCTGTTTTCTCCCCCTGTTCTGGTATGCCGATCACTCGTAAGTTTTTGCTTTTAATTGTGTCCCACATAACTCTCAGGGTCTCTTCATTTTTCTTTGTTCTTTTTTCTGAGTTTTCCTGAAACAGAGTTGTATCCAAGTGTTTGTCTTCAGTTCCACTGATCCTGTCTTCCATGGTTTCAAATCTACTTCTCAGCCCTTCTATGACACCGTCCATTTCTGAAATCTTGTTGTTTATCTTTTGGATTTCTAATTGTTGTTTTTGTATAATTTCGAGTTGTGAATTTATTTTGGCATTTTGTTCCTGCATCATCTTCCTGAATTCTTCCAATTTTTTGTATGTATTTTCCATAAATTTGTCTATTTTTTCCTCATGTTTGTCAGCTTTTTGCCTCAGTTCTTGGAAAATTCTGAGTATTAGTTATTTGAGTTCCCTATCAGGTACTTCTAGTGCATTTTCTTCCACAGGAGAGTTATCTGGTGTTTTAATTTGGACATCTATTGGAGCCATCTTGTCTTGTTTTTGTAAATGTTTTGATATTGTTTGCTGTTTTCGGGGCATACAGTAGATATTTCTCTTGTTTATTGATTGTAGATATTTTTTTTTGTTGTTTGTTTCGTCCTTGTGGTACAACTGGGCAGATCTAGCTAAGGAGGAGCCACTGGGACGGGTTGCTTGTGGCACTCACCGCAGCCACCAGGACGGTCGGTAGTCAGTGCTGGGAAGATTCCAATAGGCCGTGCCTGCACCGCTTGGTGGTGTGATGTCTAGTGCACGGTGCAGGTAGGTAGGGTACAGCTGGAAGATGGTTATGTGTGACGCTAAGCTGGATATGGGAGAGAGGAGAGAGGAGGAGGAGCAAAAAGCTTACAAACATAAAAGAATGCTAGGGGAGCTTGTCGTTGGAATGTACAGATGAGAAAGTATGGGATGGAGGAAACCAGAATGGGGATGAGAAAGAAAAGGAAAGAATGACCAAATAAAAATCAGAAAAGTTAAAGAACTGCAGAGTTCCCAGGGATCCCACCGATGCAGCTATGAGGTCTAGGGGAGTTGGTCTCAATTTTCACAGCTCAGCCTGGCCAGAAGGTACAGAGGCATACATTGCCTGGTATTCAGGGATCAGAAAGAGAAGGAAGAGATAGAGAGATGAGAAATTAAGCAATGAAGAAAGACAAAAGGGAAAAAGAGGTAAAAGATGACAAAACTAACCAAAAAAGGAAGAAAAATAAAATTGAAAAAAAAAAAAAAATGGCAACACCAGCAGTCAGTGCCTACAAATGGGACCCAGAGAGCCCCCACTCAGGGGCGCAAATTCCAAGAAGCCGGTAGTCTCGGGGTTAAGAGACCATGGCCACGGGAAGCAGAGGGGCCAACGAACAAAGGCCCCAGGATCCCACCAACGTGGTAGCCCAGACCTGGAAACATCCACATGCCCGAACGCAGCCCCACAGCTCTACAGAAGACAGCAAAGACGGCACTCAGAACCAGGCACCCAGGCAAAAGGAGGGGGAGGCGGCAGAAAAAGGTTCGCTAGCTGCCAGCAAATGGCTCCCAGAAAGCCGCCAGCCCGGGCGCGCGGAATCCAAGCACTGGCCCCCCCAGCCCAGGGATTCTGGCCACGGAAAGCAGAGAGGCAAATGAGCAAAGGCCCCGGGATCCCTCCAGCACGGGAGCCCAGACCTGGAAACAGCCACACGTCCGAACGCAGCCCTACAGCCTCGCAGGAGAGAGCAAAGACGGCACTCGGAACCAGGCACCCAGGCAAAAGGAGGGGGAGGAGGCAGAAAAAGGTTTGCTAGCTGCCAGCAGATGGCTCCCAGAAAGCCGCCAGCCCGGGCGCGCGGAAGAAAGCAGGGGATCCCCAGCTGAGGCAGAGAGGGTTGGGGGGTGGGAGAGCGCGCACCGCAGTTTACCGGTTGTTCTGTCTCCGACCAGATGCTCTGCAAGGCTGCTCTCCCGTTCGCTGGTCTCAGATAGGAATCCAAGATGGTGGATCCGCGCTGCGTTAGCTGGTAAGGAATCTCTGCCTGAGTCTCTCCTCGCTCTCCATTCTCTTTTAGTATTCTTACTCCGTTTGGTGTTTGGCTGAGTTCTTTATCTCTTCATTTGGTGTTCTAGGGTTTCAGGATTGTTGATTCTCTGCTAGGCTTAGTTTTTCGGATCTTTGCTGTGGAGGGACGGCGTGGTGCTTCTGCCTAGAGCGCCATCTTGCCCCCTCCACCTGTCCTTTGATTTCTTGACTACTGTTTCTATGGACGTTGATTGTGGAGCCAAGTAAAATGAAATCCTTGCCATCTTCAATGCTTTCACCATTTATCATGATCTTGCTTATTGGTCCAATTGTGAGGATTTTTGTTTTCTTTGTGTTGAGGTGTAATCTATACTGAAGGCTGTAGTCTTTGATATTTATCAGTAAGTGCTTCAAGTCCTCTTCACTTTCAGAAAGTTGTCATCTACATAAGTGAGGAGGACTTGAAGCCCTGCGCTGAGTTTAGAGGGAATTTTAATAAATGAAAATGTTTTTCACCTTTTAGGTTAGGAACAACTTTGCTATTGATAAAAATAAAGAGCAAGAGATGATCAGATGGTTAAATTTTATATATTTCTCCTGTTTTAAAATATCCAATGGGACAAGCCCAAATGGGACAGTGAAAACCATACTGGCTCAGATTTTAACATAAATGTTCAACTAAAAAACCAGAGCAGAATCTCTTACCTAGGCAGGAATATCATCAGTAAAATAAAGACATTATTCTATAATCTTTAGAGGTTACCAGGACCTTTTTTCCCCTAGAGCCTTCCTAAAAGGAATCATATTTGGTGCCTATACCCTTGGCATCTCTGATACTTTCTTTTTACGAAGACATCACCACTGTGCTTTCCTATCAGGTCAAGAGAGTCACTACTGAGCATTTTCTCACCAACAGACTGATGATCACTCTCAGAACAAACTGGTTGGCTTTGTGACTTCATGTTTGTTTGCTTACTTTTGTGTGTCTTTCTTCATTATTTTCCTTTCTAACAGAAGCAATGCCATTATTCTTTCTGGACCCAGCATTGCCTTTATTTAGGGTGGGGAGTTGTTGTTAGTTGCCCTCGAGTCAGTTCCAATTCATGGTAACCTTAGAAAGAGCCCTGGCGGCATAGTATTAAGAGTTTGGCTGCTAACCAAAAGGCCAGCAGTTCAAATCCACCAGCTGCTCCTTGGAAACCCTATGAGGAAGTTCTACTCTGTCTTATTGGGTCACTATGAGTTGGAATCAACTCGATGGCAATGAGTTTGATTTGGTTTTTTGTTTATATATAACAAAACAAAACGTTGCCTGGTGCTGCACCGTCTTCATATTCATTGCTACGTTTGATACCATTGTTGTGGTTATTGTGTCAATCCATCTCATTGAGCGTTTCTCTAGTTTTTCTGACCCTCTACTTTACCAAAAACAATGTCCTTTTCTAGCAATTGGCCCCTCCTGATGATGTATCCAAATAAGTGAGCCAAAGTCTCACCATCCTCACTTCTAAGGAGCATTCTTATTGTATTTCTTCTAAGACTGATTTTTTCATTCTTCTGGTAGTCTACAGTATATTTAATATTCTTCACCAACACCACAGCTTGAATATATCAATCATCTCATATGCGTGTGAAAACTAGACAATGAAAAAGAAGACAGAAGAAGGGTGAAGACTAAGGCTAACTTAATAACATGGAAGTGTAAAGAGGAGGCTTTCTGCGTCCCTGCTTCCTATTCTCATTGTTCAGTCTAGAGGAATTTGATGAAAAATTTGTAGGAACTCATAGGATCACGGAGTAAATTCCCAATCTAGGAGGCTTTGTGTTTGCTAATTGGTTTTATTTAGTACCTTGATCTCAGTGTTAACTGAAGATGCAGGAGAAGAAGAAATAAGAATGGTAAACAGACTCTGAATAAAATTGTGAGAGAAAGGAATGGAAGTTCTATCAGGTAGGAATACTGTTCAGAGAATTCATGCATTAGTGTGTAAATTTGCACACATCTATAATAAATGACTTAACATTATGTAATACTGCATGAGGCTTAGGCAAGTTCAGCAAACACCAAGTGCACGGCACAAGGGAGAGTATTCCAATTAAATTCAAGTGCACGTCCCCAGTGGAAGAAGTAAAAATGCAGACTCCATCATTATTAATAGAATGACATTAACCCTCACATCAAAATAGATATTTTTCAAATTATCCCAGAGCTGGTTGTCATGACATGTACATTTTGCATCACTCAGTAGATTCTCTTGTCATCTCCCATATCCATGAACTGTCTACTCAGACTTTCATAGTTAAAATTTAATTTTCACTCCTCCAGTACCCCTGTAGCTGTAAATCAATGCTGGACACCCCAAACTGATGTATTTTTAGCGCAGGGCATGTTGCTTGCGCTTTTTCTGCCCACACAGAGAAAAGAAGAAGAGGCTAGGAGGAAGCAAGCTATAATCCCAGATGTTTAGAAATAGGCCCCTACTAGAAAACCAATGCACTTACTGTCCCTGACACTTTTCTAGGCGCTTATATTAATTTGTTTATTCCATAAAACAACTGAATGAAAGAGGAGGTTATTATTATCCTATATTACAAATGAGGCACTGGTGGCTCAGTGGTAGATTTCTAGCCTTCCATGTGGGAGATCCAGGTTTCATTCAGGACTCTCAGCCAATGCACGTCATGTGTAGCCTCCAGCCATGCGTCTGTGGAGGGTTGTGTGTTGATATGATGCTGAATAAGTTTCAGCAGAGATTCCAGACTAAGATGGACTAGAAAGAAAGGGCTGTCAATCTACTTTTGAAAATCAGCCAGTGAAAACCCTAAGGATCACAATGGTCCAACTGTCCAATTCACAATTGGCCATGGTGATGGCGCAATATTGGCTAACGTTTTGTTCCATTGTGCATGGGGTCACCATGAGTCAGGCTGACTCAGTGGCAGTTAACAACAATAGATGAGGAAGCCAAGGCAGAGAGACGATGAGCAACTTGTCCAGTCATAGCACTAATAATTGTTAGAGATGGGCCAGACCCATCTAGCTGCAGAGCTTGTGCTCTTAATCCTCCATCCTATATAAATGGCCCATCGCACACTCAACACCTGTCACCCTGTGAGATTCATTCAGCAAGACACTGGAGAACTGAGCTCATGTCAACACCTGTGCTATGTTCTTTAGTCTAACTTGATCTGGGACTCTGGAAACTGTCTCTTAAACTCTCTGGCAAACAGTGTTGTTGTGAGATCAGATGGGATAGTAGGTGTGAAATGAATTTGAACAGCACTAAACACTATTAAAAAAAAAACCCAAACCCATTGCTGTCAAGGCAATTCTGACTCATAGTTAGCTATGGCTGCTAACCAAAAGGTCGGCAGTTCAAATCCACCAGCCACTCATTGGAAAACCCTATGGGGCAGTTTTACTCTGTCCTACAGGCTCGCTACGAGTTGGCATCGACTCAACGGCCACAGGTTTGGTTTTAAACACTGTAAGGAGCCCTGGTGGCACAATGGTTAAGACCTCGGCTGCTAACCAAAGGGTCAGCAGTTGGAATCCATCAGCCGCTCCTTGGAAACTCTATGGGGCAGTTCTACTCTGTCCTATGAGGTTGCTAGGAGTTGGAATCCACTCAATGGCAATGAGTTTGGTTTCTTGGTTTTAAATACTATAAAGATGTAAAAGATCATTTTTGTTTATAAAGACAGAGTTATGGAAAACATTTAACTCTATTTTTTCCAAACCTCCATTTGTTTAATTTTAATGTATGTAATATTTTTCTAGAAAGTTAATTTTTATATTAAATACCTATTCAAGCCCCATCCTGAGGAATAAAGTCACCTAATAATCATTAAATACATAATGAGTAAATTAAAAAAAAATTGTTCAGGTACCACCTAAAATTATCTCACATACCACCAGGGATGTCAGCACTACATTCTGGAAAATCACATCTTCCTGATAGTTTATGGGTTTGGAAATTTTCTTGTTTTCTTTCTTTATGTTTATTTTCCTTCTTTCCCTTTTTTTTCTCTTTTTCCTTCCTTCCTTCTCTCTTTCCTTTTTTCTTATCTACCTTCCTCAAGTATTTAATAATTGGTTACTATGTGCTAAACAGCTTTCTAGAAAACTAGGAATAGAGAGACTCCCAAACAAAGTCCCTGTTCCCATAAGGTTTACTTCTTATCACAAAAAAAAAGAATCAATAAGCAAACCAAAATTAGTGTAGTATAATGTCAAGGTCTCTAAAGAAAATACAACATGGTAAAGAGGTAGAGAGTGAAGTGGATGTAACAGTGTCTTCTCTATGCCCTCCAGATTCAGTACAAACTCTTGTCTCCTGCTTCTTCCAGTTTGGGCTTTACTAATGGGAGACTCTGGCAAGAGATGGGAGGGTGGCAGGAAAGAGAGATTGGAGGCCTTTCATCCCCATTCCTTCCCTGAAAGGACGTTTGATGTGGGAATGGGCCTCAGTCCTTTCTACTCAATACTATCTGATTTTAGTAACTGGGAACTGACTGTAAGAGTGTGGAATACTACTGTACTTGGGGTGGGCAGGGAATTTCTCACTGAAGCAGTGAAGAAGAAACCCTGATGGCACAGTGGATAAGAGATTGGCTGCTAGCTGAAAGGTCAGCAATTCGAACCTACCAGCTGCTTCACAGGCAGTCTGCTTTCATAAAGATTACAGCCTTGGAAACCCTATGGAGCAGCTCTATTCCGTCCCATAGGGTCGCTATGAGTTGGCATTGACTTGACAGCAATGGGTTTGGTTTGTTTGGTTTAACATTAAAGACAGAAAATAAGTCAAACAAACAGATTTTTGGTAACCCAAGTCTATTTTAGGGCCATCTGCCATAACATCCAAGAAGATCAGAAATCTGAATCAGATTTTTTTTTTTTTTTTCCTTCCAGATTCTTTAGAAACGATAAACAGGGAACCAATGACAGCAAGCTGAGGTATGTGGGCAGAAAGTGAGGAGAGAAAGGTTGGAGATGGGAGAGATAGTCAGAAAGAAAAGAGCCTCAGAATGGGGTGATAATGCAGAAAGGGACAGAATTGCTTCTGAACAGAAGTGCCCACCACTCTGCAGCCCATGTCTCAATCCCCAACTCACAAATTCATAGAGACCATTGATTCCCAACATCTGATGACCTGCGCATGTAATTACCATTTTGTTATCCTCACGTTAAGCTATATTCTTTTTTCAGTTTTCCAGGAAATGCTACTTAAAACTACAAAAAAATAATTTTAATATTTTTGAGCTAAAATTTATTTTCCTTTTAATTCCCTTTGCTTTAGTTTTTCTCTTTAATTTTTTATGGCTGAAAGAATATAATTCATTCAACGTAGTCGCTTAGAGAGACATTTTCAAGATCCTAGCAGGCATACTGTAGACATTTATTTGAGATTGAGCCTAAGGAATAAGAAGCTCACGTAAATAATTTATAGTATTTGATGTAAATTCATCTAGATTGTTTTACTTTTCTGAAAATACATACTAATGCTTTTAAACCATGTGAAATATTTGTAGTACCTTATATTTCTAGAATACCTTTACCACCCAGAACTCTGTTTAGAGAAACACAAGTTAGAATTCTACGTTTTTGTGATTATTTTGAAAAATGTGCTCATTTGGCAAGATTTTTTTAAGCCTTGTGGACTTTACCCAGAGCATTATAAATTAAAATTTCTAGAATGAGAGAAAAATAAATATTTTTCATATTACTGTTATCAGAAACTTGTCTTTTGGGGAGCCTTCCACTCCAAAATTGACCCTCACTCGCCTGACCAATCTTTTATGGTTTATGTGAAATGTTAAAATGTGTGTTTAGCTGAATTCTGATATAGCAAGATCTTAATTTTCTTTCAATAACCACTGTGAAAGAATGAGCTTGCAATTTGAAAACTAGTACTTATTATTTCAAACCATTCTAACATATGATTCATAGACTGAAGACTTGCCAATCACTCTTTTTGCTAGCATGATTATTACCTCCTAAAAATCTACAGAAATGTTTGTACGTGTTATGTTAACTGTGGGCTCTTTTGAGGATTGACTGGAAATTAAATAATTTGTGCCTTTTTTTTTTATTTATGGTTTATATAAGCTAAAGCAAAATTAGAACTTGCATTTATAGATTAAAATAGAGTTTACTTCAAGATATGCATGATATTTAAAAAAAAAAAAAAAACCTTGCTACATTTCACAATAAATAAAATACTGAGAACAAAAGTGCCAGGGTTTCTCCAGGCAGTTTATATTTAGTTGAAAGTTGTCATACAGTAAGTAATCACAGAAAATATGGCTCTGCTTAACTCAGACTTTCAAGCTGAGAGGTGCCTTAAAATGTATTTGCATAAACTCTTTATTTTATTGGCAAGAATGTCCAGAACTTGAAAAGAGAAATGACTTAGCCAAGTATGGCTTGACCTCTTCTGATTTCAGAGAAAGGCCCCTGGGTACCACTCTCTGCCTTCCTAAACCTGCATTTGAGGCTAACTGAAGTAGAGCAGGTAGGGTGGGGAGGGCCAGGGAGAATTACTGGCAAAAACATTGTGGTTGCTCACTGACCTGCAAAAGGGAAGAAATTATCCAGGTTGATGTTGTTCTAAGGGGTCAAAACTAAAAAACCAAACCCATTGCTGTTGAGTCTATTCTGACTCATGGTCACCCCCATGTGTTACAGAGGAGAACTGCTCCATAGGGTTTTCTTGGCTGTAATATTTATAGAAGCAGATCACCAGGCCTTCCTTCCATGGTGCCACTGAGTGGGTCCAAACTGCCCACTTTAAGGTTAGTAGTCACGTGAAAACTGTTTGCACCACCCAGGGGCCAAAAAAATAAAACTAAATTTGTTACCGTCAAGTCAATTCTGAGTCTATAGGACAGAGTAGAACTGCCCAGGGGCCAGCGCTCCATAATTACCACTGTGCATGCTCCTGTCTAACCTTAACAGTACTTCATAGTTGTAGTCACCTCCTGCAATGACTCTGAATCTCTCCCTGGCACTGCAGTACATGAACCAGTGTGTGGTCTGCCCTCTACAGGGCTGCTATGTACAGCTGTGTTGAATGTTCACTCTGCAAGAGTGCCCAGAAAAGGGGATGAATGCAGGCTGAAACTCAGTCCTACTCTACTCGCCACCCCCATGCTCTGTTGCATTGAGACTTGACAAACCATCCAACGGAAACGATTGTTGTTGTTAGCTTCTGCTGAGCTGGCTTCAACTCATGGTGACCCCAAGTACAACAAAATGAAATGCTGCCCGATCCCTTGCTATCCTCATGGTTGCTGGCGTTCTTAAGTCCATTATTGTCTTCCAATATAGGAGGCTTATCTTCCAGCACTACATAGAACAATATTCTGTTGTGATCCATAGGATTTTCACTAAGTTTTGGAAGTAGATCACCAGGCCTTTCTTCCTAGTCTGTCTTAGTCTGGAAGCTCTGCTGAAACCTGTCCACCATGGATGATCCTGCTAGTATTTGAAATACCAGTGGCATAGCTTCCAGCATCGTAGCAAAACTCAAGCCACCACAATATAATAAACTGACAGATGGTGCCGCTGCTTTCTAATGTCACAGAGGAGTCATCTGCTTATCAAGTTATGCACCTTCCCGAAGGGAGTACCTTAATTTGCCTATAGGATTCATATAGACTAGTGTAGTCCTGGATACTTTAACATTTGGAATATCTTTTGGGAAATTTACATTTCAAATGGGTAGCTTAGCTAGATGACCTTTATTAACAATCCAACTCTATCTTTTCTAGTTTTCAGAAGTGAGAGGAAGCACATCTATCCCTCCTCCTTTATGCCTATTCTTAATTTCTAAAGGAAGATCTGGTCAGTTGGAAGGATGTACATGGCCCTCCTTGGCCATTATGAGCAGTCACCCTTGAATTTATAACCATAGGCCATTTTTCATATTCCAATAACGATTAGTTCTACAGGACATATATACTGTGGGATTTTCTTAAAGAGGGCACTTTTCCAAATTCATGCCCTTGGATATGTTTTAATGCCTGAGTTGTGTTTTGACATTTTCATGTCTTCATTAGTGAATTCCAGCAAATCTCCTCTCCTTGAAACCATTGCCTGCCCTCACTACCTCTCACAGAGAGCCATTTGCTCACCGCAAGGATTGGGGCAATTTTTATTACTCTCAACAATAAAATAATGTGGTGTCTTTCTTTGTCTGAACTATGAGGGCATTCATTATTCTTATGTATCCTCACATCATGTTGAGAATTAAAGTTGGTTTAATTTAATTCAATCCATTGAATCACAGAATGTTAACCCTGGAGCAGTAAGTATTTATAAAGTGCCAACCACGTAGGCGGGACATTGTGCCCTCCTCTTTGGCCACCATGAAGCTGTCCTTTCCCAGTTTTTCTATTCTCTCCCCTATGGTGAGGATGGTGCCTGACATTCAGTAAGCACTTCAAAGATATTTATTGAATAACATAATAAATATAAAATAACTACTTTTTAAAACATCCAATAGTACTTTTAAGAACCTCAGGGTAAAACTGATCCATGAGCACTTGGCTCCAAACCAGGGCAACAGGAAAGGCCAAGAAGAGTTCTTAGAGCCACACTCTGACTGATTCTAAGCTCCTGAACCCAACACTTGACTGCACTTTTCTGTTTCCCCAGTTGGCCTGGGGGAGCCCCTACAGTGGCTGTTGTGAATACCTGTCACAAGACCTAGATTTCCAAAACTGTTCCCTTTCCATCTACTATCCCCCTGAATATACAATAAGCCTTGTAAATTATCACTAATTTCAACCTTGCATTCAGCCTTCTGTTTTCACCTCTAACCAAGACTCCAAAATCCTTACAGTCCAAGCTGCATTTACTAAAATATATTGGAACAAACACATTAGTGATTAAAGGCCAGATCTCAACTAGATGAGGAAGTGGGAATGAGGAATAATGAGGAGAAGGGGGTAATAATAATATATAATTAATTCTAGATTTTATTTGAGTTCCTTTAAAAATCCTATCTGAAATATATGTGAGACTCTGTACCACTACTGTTTTTATTCACTTCTTTACCATAGCTAACATAGTCTATGATGTAATAAGTGCTCCATTGTCTTTAGGGAGTCAGTATAGCTGTCTCACCTATTACCAGAAGCAGTCTAGGCTTTCCAAGTAACTAACTAGCTCAACCAGTTTTACTGATGATTATGATGATTACCTGTACTTAATTCCCTGTACCCGTATATAAGGCTTTTAAGGGCATCAGCAGGGAGAAAATCCCACAATGTTCTTTGGTAATCCCTTCTTCTGGTCATGTAGCCAATAGAGTGAGGGAGCTTTTCCACATGTCTGAGATAAACCCGTCTTCTGCAGGCTCACCCCCTTTCCAGAGATTCTATCCTAAGTGGAAATAAAGACCACATGTGCCCTTGCGCTCCTCCACTTTCCCTCTTCCACATCCACTTAATAATCTGATTTACTACATTTTCACTTTCATGGGTGTGTTGAGGTCTCTGAGCAGACTAAAGTACCTAATGACTCTCTTCCTTACCTCAGTTTTGAACAAATTGAGAAATGAGTGGCAGATGGAGGCCAAAACACCCATTTATGACCGATAATGCTTATGGTAGAGAATGTAGTCTAGTGTGAGAGCTAAACAGGCTTCTTAATACTAAGCTTCTAAATAGTAAGTAAGCAAGACTAAGGTAGACTTATCCTCCCCATTCCCAGTCCCAGGCCATTTGGCTAAGAATTATAGAATGGAGGGGCATTGAAGAACCCCTGTTCCCTGTTGGGGCTCATTCCCAGGAGAAATTGCTGAATTGAGCTTTATTCTTTCCAGTTTACCAATCAAATTAGGCACTGCCCCTCCCCATAGTGCTAGTGAATAAAGGGGTGGAGAGCAGCCAGGAGTACTTAGAGAAAATCCCTCCTAATATAAACCAGAGTTTGGGAAGAGGCAATCTGTACTTAAAAATCTATGAGTGGCCAGTCCTATGGACATTAATTTGAATATTTTTCTAACTTTAAATTATTTATCCAGAGTTACTGGCCTTTCATTTTTTTGTTTGCTTAGCCATTCCAGGGCAGTTTCTGCCATTTCTGGGAGGTGTAGTCATGGATAACGTTTTATTTTTCCTTCAATAATGTTTACTTCTGAACATTCCTAGATGATTATACCACTTGGTCAACCAAACCAGGCTGGCCAAACCTCCCGCAGGAGCCTCTGTGGGAATTTCCCAGACTAGATTATTCACTTCAGTAGCCAGAAAGCTGACCCACAGTCATGTCCCTCTGGCACAGTGTATGTGCATGAAACGGTGCCCTGGCTGAGCAGTTAACCTTCTCAGAGCCATGCCATCACTCTGATTGTTACAATAGCACTAATTCCCTTCTCAGTTGAGATGTCCAGAAACTGATGCCTCATTTGGCACACCTCACATCTCCACTGTCTTCCAGAAAGCACAATTGGATAGATGGCAGGGTCATAGTGATAAATTCTTGAGAATAAGGTTACGTGAGGAAAAGTTAGGCTTGCATCCTGATCAATATGATCAGTCTATGTCAAGCAAACATACAGTGGCATCTGTAGATTTGTTATTATGCTGAACAGCTTTCACAAAGCTTCAGATTGAAACAGACTAGGAAGAAAGACCTGGTGATCTACTTCTGAAAATCAGCCAATAAAAATCTTATGGATCACAATAGTCTAATCTGCAACCAATCGTGGTGATGGTGCAGAACAGGGCAGTGTTCTGTTCCATTGTGCACAGAGCTACCATGAGTCAAGGCTGACTCAACAGCAGCTAACAACAATGTAGGTTTGTTGTTAGTTATCAACTATTTGTGTATCATACTATGTTATACATTTCTTGAGGGCAGGGAAGAGCATTATTTTACTTCTCCACAGTTTCATTTCAAGTGCCTTGAATTTTTCTTATACAGAAAAGCACGTGGTGACTCCTGGAAGGAATATGGAATTTGGAGCCTGATGGACTTGGGGGTAGAGTTCAACTCTCTCAGTGTTTCTTTGGGCACATCCCTTTACCTCTCTGAGCCTCAACTCATTCATCTTTAAGATGGACACATAATAATTAGCCCTGTGTTCATGGTGAAGATTGAATGACAGTACATATGTGAAGTACTTAGCATACTACTTAGCACACAGTGGCATAAAGGTTGGTAGAGTTTCCAAGGAGTGGCTGGTGGATTCAAATGGCAGAACTTTATGGTTAGCAGCCGTAGCTCTTAACCACTGCGTCACCAGGGCTCCAAAGGTTGGTTGGACTAAATAAATCCTTATGATGATAATTTACCATACAACAGAAAAGATAGCTTTTAATACATGTTTTTGGTGTTACATGATGCAAAAATTTTGACTAAAGGAATTAGCTTCAAAGAATAAACTTCATTCTAAATGTCTGAGTTATAATCCACTCTTTGTTCTTCCCTGTCCTTTAGTATAGAACTTCCTTTGATGTCACTAGCCTAGAATACTGCCATTTTACAATGGAAACAAATAGAAGTCCTGTCAAATTGAGCTTCCTAAGAGGGAAATAGAAGGGTATAAGATCGCTTATCTTAAGAACCTATTATGACAGAGGTGTTCACATCCATGCAATTAAGAAGTAGAGGAGCTGGAATTTGAACCCATTATCTGTCTGCGTCCTAAGCATTTACTCCTCCCACTGAATCACTGAACTAGTTAGTACATGTCTGTCAGATAAATAAACATGGCGGAAAGTTCCTGAGCTAGCTGCAAGTCTAAGGTTTCTGAACAGTATAGTCTTACTTCAATGATTTTTCTCTAGGTTGCAATTAGGGAGGAAAATGGGCTGGAAAGAATTACTACTTTTTTAATTTCTACCTCCTCAATATTCATCCACTCCTCAGTTATTGACATAGTTAGGTTCCAAAGATCAGGTTGTTATGCAAAAATCAGTGTTGTGTGAAAATGGAGGATGACCACATCAGATCACAAAATGGAGGATGACTACACTACATAACTGCCAAATTACATTATTACATAACTCCCAAACCACTGAGAATCATGGCCCAGCCAAGTTGACACATAACCTTAACCTTCACAGCCAGTGTTACTCTCACCTCACATTTCAGCATTCATTACCGACAGGTACGTCATTAATGTGTAAAATAATCAGATAGTAGATTTTTTACTATTGTCATAAATGCAAAATATCGGATAATGAGACAGTCAATAAGTATGGAGTAGGTGTGTATTCCAACATCCTTCTTGCCAACAGATCTCCTTGTCTCCAACTATGTGCCCCTTTCAATCTATCACGTATTGAGTACTATTTTATACATAATAAGAACTGAGTAAGTACTTGTAGAATGAACTAGTATGTCTATGCTTATAGTCAGCATATTCTAAATTAAAATCTTACCTTTACTCTCTCTTCTCTACAACTCTTTGATATCTCCTCATTGCTTTTAGGGTGTTGAAACTCATATGTGTGATATAGAAGAGCCTTCATGATCTGTCCTTTGTTTCACTTTCTATCCTCGTCTGTAATCACACTTTAAGTTCAAGTCATACTGAAATATTTGCAACTCTCCAGACATGTTCTTCCTCAAAATCTTCACACATTACTATTCCTGGAATACTCTTCTACATTCTCTCTAATTTCTATCCACTTATTTTTACTATTTAATATAGAAGGAAGCCTCCCCTAAGCCCCCATAAATCAAAGTTAGGTATCTTCTTCAGGCATCTTTGCTAACCTCCCTGGTGGTATTTAATAAGCCCTATCCTGTCCTTATCTGCCTATCTGTACTAAACTATAAGTACTTTTGGAATATCAGTTCTCCCTCTTATATTCACACTTGTGTCTTAGGGCCTAGCACTATGTCTAAGCTCAAAAAATGTTTGTTGTATGAATAAATGAATCAAACTCTCAGTGAGCAGAGTCATGGACTGAATATGAAAGTGACTGGGGAAAATTGGGAGATGATAGCCAATGCAACATTATAGAGTCCACAGTCTTAATAGGGCTTACTTTGATAGTGCCCCAAAAGTCTTTACCATTTCACATATGCACTTTCTAGGGAACTTTTAGATTATTCACATCTTTGCAACAAGAAACAAAATCAACCAGTATGAAAATGAAATGTATTTATTGAGTTGAATTTGAATTAAACAAGCAGGAGACAATATTTTAAAGTCATAGTCTTTATATTCAACTGTATAGCTACTTTTATATCTAAACAACAGATTGTAGAGATTATCTAGGAAGATATTCATTCAGCAAATATCATTGAGTGCCTGCTCTGCACCAACAGAGTGCTAGGCACTAGGTTATAAAGGCGAATAATACTCTAAATCTCTCTGTGCCTCAATTCCCTCACCTTAAAATGAGGATTAGAAAAGTGCCTATCTCATAGAATTGTTGTGAGGATTAAATGAATTAATACATATAATTGCTTACAATAATGGCTGACTCAGCATAAGCACTCAATAAATGTTAGCTACAGTGAGGTAATAATAATGGTGGTGATGATGATTCCACCACCGCACGGAACTTAAAGACTAACAGAGATGACAAAAATAACTGAATTATTGCTCTGCTGTTTTTGTTCAGTGCCATCGAGAAAATTTTCTACTCATAGAGACCTCATGTGGCAGAGCATAACTGCCCAATAGGGTTTCCTAGGCTGTAATCTTTATGGAGCAGATCACCAGGTCTTTTCTCCCATGGAGTGGCTGGTGGGTTCAAACTGCCAAGAGCTTAACCACTGTGCAACCAGGGCTCCTTGAATTGTTGATCTAAAGAGTGAAAAGCAGCATAAATGAGGCACAAAAAGGGGCAGCAGTGTAACAGAATGATCAGCTCTGCCTGGTGCTAGCAAAAGAAGGTGTAACTGACCATAAATGCTTCACAGAAGAAAGATAAATCTGAGGTTTAAAGAATTAGTAGAAATTTGCAGGCAGTTGAAAACTCCAACAATTTAAGAATCTCAATCCAGTTTATAATTCCTCTTATAATAAGAAATATTTTTTCCATAAATGAAGGTCTTAACAACTGGGCAATTTTATCAGGGAAAGACTTAAATATAGAGATACAGGAAATAAATTTTCTCCACCACTAAGTTTGTCTATTCTAATTCTTCAGAAAAGAATTTTAAAGCATTTTAATAAAATATGTTAATTAGGTCAAAATCTGGATATATTTTAAAATTTAATTTTTTTAATGGCTTACCTATCAAGACGGGATTATCTATGTAATTATTTTCATGCACCTGTCACTGGCATCTCCCTGCTTTGACAAATACACTCACTTTTAGGCAAAACATATGTGCCAAGAAAATTACAGTGTCTGTCAAACTTGGAGGAATCTGGAGTACACATTTTGCTATAAAAATCATAGGATGTAGAAGGCTGAGAATATGGCCACTGTCCTGGGCTGGAATTTTAGGCTGTCATGGAAAAAAAAAATTCTAAGAACGCTTTTAGCTACTGGTATTAAAAATTCAAATAGGGGAGGTAGGCCAAGATGGCGGAATAGTCAGACATCTTGTATTGTCTGTCTTATAACAAAGACCAAAATAAACAAGTGAATTGGATATATATGACAATCTAGGAACCCTAAGCATCAAAGACAAAGCTGAAGAATTGGACTGAGTGACACATGGAAAGAAAGACAATTCAAAAACTGTAGAAACATAGAATTACAGATCACCAGTGTCCTACTAGCCAACTCTGTACAGAGTGGACATACTTAGGCAAGCAGCAGCATCCCCAGCTGAAACCCACCCCACCTGGTATGGCTAAGCAGGAACAACTCTAAACACACCTCCAGAGTAAACAGGTGTGATACTAAACCTGTGAAAGTTAAGTGCATGCGCTCAACCCCTACATGCACTCCAGCCCTCCCTCCCCTGCCAGAGCTCCACAGGCCGAGGAGCACTCCCTCCCCCTCACCCACCCTTCTTCCCACTCTGACACCAGTCAGGCAGCATTCAACACCATCATGCCTTCTAAGCCAGGAACTCACAGCCCCAGTCCAGAGGTGCCCATTCCTTCACCCAGCCACTGGCACAAGGGGTCAATGGGCTTGTAGTGCCTCCCACTCCCTTCGATCACCCACATCTGCACCTTGCTAGCCGAGATGGCACAGCACATCCACATTGGGACAAGGCAGACAGGGTTCCCAGCTGAAGCCCACTTCACCTGCAGCAGCCAAGTGGGAACAGCAGACCTGGAGCATTTGACACCACCGCCTCCAAAGCCAATAGCTCTAAGTCCAGTCTGAGGCACCCACCCCTTTATCCAGCCACTGGCACAGGGGGTCCATGGACTTGCAACACCTCCACCTCCTCCAATCACCTGCACCAGTGCCTTGCTGGCCAAGCCAGCACAGCACGGCCATATTAGGACAAGGTGCACAGGGCTCCCAGATGAAGTCCACTTCATCTGCAGCAGCCAAGTGGAAGCTGCAGACCTATGGCATTCACCACTGCCCCATCCCATAAGAAATAAGCTCAGCACCCACACAGGAACTTGAGGGCTGGCAGTATTGCCAACTACATCCACTCACTCACAATGGGGGTCTGAAGACCAGTGGCACCCCCTAATCCCTCCAGCCAATGGCACCTGACTCCTGAGAACCAGCTACACAACAACACCCCCCCCCCATGATGTGCTGTAGTAGACAGGGGTATGTCCTCCAACTGGGCATTCATGGACAGCTGACAACCCTTTGACTTGCCCACCAAATCTTGCCGCACTGCAACTAGACACGTGTACCTGCTCCAAATAACCCATGTAGCCCTGCCAGCCCAGGACTGTAGGTGACAGTCTCCACACCACACACTTGGTGACAGAAGACCTAGGCACCTTAGCCCCTACCATCAAGCAAGCAGCAGGATGTACACATAAACCAACCCAATGACCAGAGAGAATACCCCTGCACCCACGGCCAGGTGACCAGTAGGACAGATACATTGCCTCACCAAAAATGCCACCTATGTCTTCAGCAACCCCTCAAGAACAGTGAAGAGGGTCCCATGCTCACACATCTTGTAGCTGCTCCTACCCACCAGGAGACAGGAGGTGAGAGCTTCAATGTGGCTAGATTAGCAACCAAAGAAGCACACAATCCAAGCCTACTCAGATATATAAAAACAAAACAAAACAAAAATTCAGGACATAGTAAACAAACATACAATAAATAAATAAATATAATAACTTCTTGATCCTTCAGAGACAACAGTCAATATCAAATCACATAAAGAAGTATGACAAGACAGTTTCAGCAAGCTACCCAAGAATCAGAAAACCTTCTGGAGGAAGATAGGACAATGGAACAACCTGATGAAGAATTCAAAGGCTAATATACAGAGATCTCCAAGTGATCAAGAAAGAGATCAGGGAAAACACAGGCAAAAACAAGGAAAACATAGATAAAGTAATAGAAGAATTCAGGAAAACAATACAAGAATAAAACAACAGAACAAATAGGCTACTAGAAACCATATAAAAACAGCAACTAGAAAATCAAAAGATTAACAATAAAATTTCAGAATTAGGTAACTCAATAGAAAGACATAGGAGCAGAATTGAGACAATGGAAGACAGAATTAGTGAGACTGAAGACAAATCCCTTGACACCAATTTGTTTGAGGAAAAACAGAAAAAAAGACTGAAGAAAACCTAAAAATTATGTGCAATACTATAAGAAAAAAACCTGTGTTGATCAGAGTTCCAGAAGAGGGAAGGATAATGGAAAACAAAGAGAGAATTGTTGAAGATTTGCTAGAAGAAAACTACCCTAATATCATTAAAGAGAAGATATCCATCCAAGAAGCTCAAATCCTAAAGATAATAAAGGGAATTTATACAAAATCATACAGGATAGACCCCAAAAGAAAGTTACCAAGGTATATCATAATCAAACTTGCCAAAACCAAAGACAAAGAAAGAATTCTGAGAGAGCCTAGGGAAAAATGAAAAGTCACCTACAAAGGAGAACCAAATAAGACTAAACTCTGATTACTCAGCAGAAACCATATAGGCAAGAAGGAAATAGGATGACATATGTAAAACTGTGAAGGAAAAAAATTGCCAGCCAACAATTATATATCCAGTAAAACTGTCTCTTAAATACAGTAGTGAAAACAGGACATTTCCAGATAAACAGAAAGTAAGGGAATATGTAAAAACCAGACCAAAATTACAAAAAATATTAAAGGGAGTTCTCTACTTAGAGAACTAACAACATCAGACAACAATTCAAGACTAGAACACAGGACAGATTGACCAGATACCAACCCAGATAGGAAATTCTCAAAAATGAAACAAAGCTAAAAGACTGAAAATAGGGAAGCAGAAACGTCAATATGTAAATGATGACAACATCAAAACAAAAAAGAAGGAATAAACAGTGTAGTTATACAACTTCTACATGGAGAGGAAGTCAAGGCAATATCAAGAAATAATAGACTGGTTTAAACTTAGGAAAATAAAGGTAAATTTCAAGGTAACCACAAAGGAAGCTAACAAACCTACCCATCAACATAAAAAAGAAGAAAAACATAAAGACTCAGTAAACACAAAGTCAACAACAATGAAAGTAATGAAAAGAAAATCCATAAACAGAAAAACTCAGCACAGAAAATTAAGCAGAACAAAGAAACTGTCAATAGCACAAAAAAAATAAAAATGACAAAAGTGAACTCATACCTATCACTAATCACACTGAATGTAAATGGCCTAAATGCACCAGTAAAGAGACAGAGAATCACAGAATGGATCAAAAAAACACAATCATCTATATGCTGTCTACAAGACACAAAGACATAAGCAAACTAAAACTCAAAGGATGGAAAAAATATATATCATACAAACATTAACCAAAAAAGAGCAGGAGTGGCAATATTCATCTCTGGTAAAATATACTTTAAAGCAAAATCCACCATGAAGTATAAGGAAAGACACTATATAATCATTAAAGAGTCAATACATCAGGAGGACATAACAACAATAAATATATAGGCACACATTGACAAGGCTCCAAAATACATAAAACAAACACTAACAGCATTGAGAAGAGAAATAGACAGTTTCACAATACTAGGAGACATCAACACACCATTTTTAGTGAAGGATAGAACATCTAGAAAGAAAACTCAATAAAGATACAGAAGATATAAGTGCCACAATCAATCAAACTTGACCTCGTAGACAAATACAGAATAATCCATCCAATAGCAGCAAAGTAAAATTCTTTTTTGACACACATGGAGTGTTCTCCAGAATAGACTACATTTTAGGCCACAAAGCAAGCCTCAATAAAACCCAAAATATCATAATAATACAAAGCACCTTCTCTGATCATAGTGCCATAAAAGTAGAAATCAATCACACAAATAGCAAAGAAAAAAATAAAATACATGGAAACTGAACAACACATTGCTTAAAAACTACCAGGTAATAGAAGAAATCAAGGGTGGAATAAAAAAATTGATAGAATCAAATGAGAAAAAAACACTTACTAAAACCTTTGGAACACAGCAAAAACAGTGATTAGAGGTCAATTTATAGCAAAAACACACATACTAAAAAAGAAGAAAGAGCCAAAATCAAAACATTAACCCTACAACTCAAACAAGCAGAGAGCAACAAAAGAAGCCCACAGTCACCAGAAAAATGACATAATGAGGATTCGAGTAGAAATAAATGAAATAGAGAATAGAAAACAATAGAAAGAATCAATAAGACCAAGAGTTGGTCCTTTGAAAAGATCAACAAAATCAACAAACCATTGGTCAAACTGACAAAAGAAAAACAGGATAGGAAGCAAATAACCTGAATAAGACAAGAGATGGGTGATATCACAACAGAACCAACTGAAATAAAAAGGATCATAACAGAACACTATGAAAAACTGTACTCCAACAAATTTGAAAACCTAGAGGAAATGGACAAATTCCTAGAAACACTCTACCTCCCTAAACTAACGCAAACTGAGGTAGAAAAACTAAGCAGACCCATAACAAGGGATTAAAGAGGTAAGAAAAACTCCTACCAAATAAATAAATAAATAAATAAACCCTGGCCTGAATAGCTTCACTGGAGAATTCTAACAAACTTTCAGAGAAGAGCTCACACCAATACTACTCAAACTATTTCAGAGCGTAGGAAAGGAAGGAATACTCCCGAATTTATTCTAAGAAGCCAGTGTAACCCTGATACCAAAGCCAGGCAAACAGACCACAAAAAAAAAAAAAAAAAAATTACAGACCAGTATCGCCCATGAATATAGATGTAAAAATACTCAACAACATTCTAGCCAATAGAATTCAAGAGCATTAAAAAAAAATAATAATACATCATGACCAAGTGGGATTCACACCAGGTATGCAGGGGTGGTTCAACATTAGAAAATCAATCAAGGTATTCAACCACATGAATAAAACAAAAGAATCACATCATCACCTCAGTTGATGCAGAAAAGGTTTTTCACAAAGTCCAACACTCATTCCTGATAAAACCTCTCAGCAAAATAGGAATGGAAGGGAAAATCCTAAAGATAATAAAGGGCTTTTATACAAAAGCAACAGCCAATATCATTTTCAATGGGGAGAGACTGAGAGCATTCCACTGAGAATAGGAACCAGACAAGGATGCCCTTTATCACCATTCTTATTCAACATTATGCTGGAAGTCCTAGTTAGAGCAACAAGGCAAGAAAAAGAAATAAGGGGCATCCAAATTGGTAACGAAGAAGTAAAACTACCCCTGTTTGCAGATGATATGATCTTACGCATAGAAAACCCCAAATACTCCACAAGAAAGCTACTGGAGCTAATAGAAGATTTCAGCAAAGTGACAGATTATAAGATTAACATACAAAAATGAGTTAGATTCCTCTACAGCAACAAAGAACTTCAAAAAGGAAATCAGCAAATAAATACCATTTACAAAAGCCCCAAGAAGATGCAACACATAGGAATAAATCTAACCAGGGTTGTAAAAAACCTATACAAAGAAAACTACAAAACACTACCGAAGAAACTAAAAGAGACCTACATAAATGGAAAAACATACGATGTTCCTGGATAGGAAGACTCACTGCAAAAATGTCAATACTATCCAAAGCGACCTACAGATACAATGAAATCTGGTTCCAAATTCCATCAGCATTCTTTGATGAGATGAAGAAACAAATCACCAACTTTATATGGAAAGGGAAAGTGCCCTGGATAAGTAAAGCATTGTTGAAAAAGAAGAGCAAAGTGGGAAGTATCACACTATCTTATCTTAGAATATGTTATACAGCCATGGTAGTCAAAGCAGCCTAGTACTGGTAGAACAACAGACACATAGACCGATGGAACAGAATTGAGAACCCAGATGAAAATCCATCTATCTATGAGCAGCTGATTGACACAGTGGCAGCAACAATGGGCTCAAACATAACAATGATTGTGAGAATGGTGCAGGACCAGGCAGTATTTCGTTCTGTTGTAACACAGGGTCGCTATGAGTAAGAACTGACTCAACGGCACCTAAAAACAACATGAGCAGCAGATGTTTGACAACAGGCCAAAATGCATTAAATAGGGAAAAGACAATCTCTTTAACAAACGTGTGGGCAAACCTGGATATCCATCTGTAAAAATATGAAACAAGATCCATACCTCACACCATACACAAAAACTAACCCAAAATGGATCAAAGACCTAAATATAAAAGCTAAAAAGATAAAGATCATGGAAGAAGAAATAGGGACAACACTAGGAGCCCTAAAGAATGGCATAAATACAATACAAACATGACTAACAACGCACAAACACCAGAAGATAAACTAGATAACTGGGAGCTCTTAAAAATTAAACACTTATGCTCATCAAAAGACCACCAAAAGAGTAAAAAGAGAACCTACAGACTGGGAAAAAATTTTTTGGCTGTGACTTATCCAACAAGGATCTAATCTCTAAAATCTACAAAATATACCAACACCTCAACAACAAAAAGACAAATAATCCAATTAAAAAATGGATAAATGATATGAACAGACACTTCACCAAAGATATCATTCAGGTGGCTAACAGACACATGAGGAAATGCTCTCTATCATTAGCCATTAGAGAAATGCAAATCAAAACTACAGTGAGAGAGAACCTCACTCCGACCATACTGGCACTAATCAAAAAAAAAAAAAAAAAAAGCAAAAAATAACAAATGTTGGAGATGTTGGGAGGAGATTGAAACTCTTATGCACTGCTGGGGGGAATGTAAAATGGTATAACCACTACGATAAAACGATATGCCGCCTCCTTAAAAAGCTAGAAATAGAAATACCTTATGATCCAGCAATCCCAATCCTAGGAATACATCGTAGAGAAATAAGAGTCATCACACAAATAGACATATACACATTCACTGCAGCACTATTCACAATAGCAAAATGACAGAAGCAACTTAAATGCCCATCAACATATGAATGGATAAACAAATTATGGCACATACACACAATGGAATACTATGCAACGTTAAAGAACAATGCTGAATCCACAAAACATCTCACAGCATGGATGAATCTGGAAGACGTTATGCTGAGCAAAATGAGTCAATCACAAAAGGACAAATATTGTATGAGACCACTATTATAAGTACTCAGGAAAAGGTTTACACACAGGGAAAAAAAAAAAACTTTGAAGGATATGAAGGTGGGGAGGGAGAAGAAAAGGAGATCACTGACTAGATAGTAGACAAGTGTCAACTTTGATGAAGGGAAAGACAATACGAAATATAAGGGAAGGCAGCACAACTTGACCAAGGCAAAGTCAGAGTTTTCTAGACACATCCAAACACCTTGAGGAACCCAGTTGCTGGGGCTGAGAGCTAGGGATCATAGCCTCAGGAGACATCTAGGTCAACTGGCATAATATAGTTCATAAGGAAAATGTTCTACATCCTACTTCGGTGAGTAGCGTTTGGGGTCTTAAAAGCTTGAGAGTGGCCATCTGAGATATGTCTATTGGTCCCTTCCTATCCGGAGCAAAGTAAAATGAAGGAAACCAAAGACACAAGAAAAATATTAGCCCAAAGGACTAAAGGACCACATAAACCAGAGACTCCACCAGCCTAAGCCCAGAAGAACTAGACGGTGCCCAGCTACCATGACAGACCTCTCTGACAGAGATCACAACAGAGAGTTCTGGAGAGAGCAGGAGAAAACTGTAGAACAAAATTCAAATTCACAAAAACATACCAGACTTACTGATCTGAAAGAGACTGGAGTAACCCCCAAGACTATGTCCCCAGGACACTCAGAACTGAAACCAATGCCGGAGCTCACTTTTCAGACAAAGATTAGATAGGCATGTAAAACAAACAATAACACAAGTGAGGAACATGCTTCTTAGTTCAACCAAATATAAAAGATCAAGTGGACAGCTCCTGCCCAAAAGCAAGACGGGAAGGCAGGAAGGGACAGGAACTGGACAAATGGACACAGGGAACCTGGGATGGAAAGGGGGAGAGTGCTGTCACATTGTGGGTATTGCAACCAACGTCACAAAACAATACACGTATAAATTTTTGAATGAGAAACAAACTTGAGCTGTAAACTTTAACCTAAAGCACAGAAATTATTTTTAAAAATTCAAATAGATACCAAAAGAGAGGACATCTTATTCCATGTTGCTCTCTCTCTTCTTCCTAACGAAGGTATTAGTAAAGCAGTATTCAGACACCACGGAATCCTGGTGGCACAATAGTTAAGTTCTTGGCTGCTAACTGAAAGATTGGCAGTTCGAACCCACCCAGCAGCTCCACAGGACGAAGAACTGGCAATCTACTTCCATAAAGATTAAAAGCCAAGAAAATCCTATGGGGCAGTTCTACAGTGTCATATGGGGTCGGTATGAGTCAAAAATTGACTTGACAGCACCTAGCAATTCATATACCAGGAATGAATCTTTCTATTACCGCAGCAAAGAACTTAATTTATCTCTATGGAAAGTGTTATGATTTAAGCCACTCTCCATTTTCTAGGAGTACCTGTTCAACAACTAGACTTACAACACTATGTAGGTCTTGATTAGCCTGCAATATCTTCATCCTTCCATTTGGCCCTCCTCAGCATCTAAAGTTTGCTCTATTGCTTTCCCTGTTTTTTATTTTTATGATGTAAAGACATTATAAAGCCACAGCAAATAAACTAGCCAGAGATTAATACCAATGGCAACAATATAACAACTGCAGACATAAAAAATACAGCCGGAATCCACCATAAACAGGCGAAACTGAACTCCAAAAGTGCTTCACTATTCAGTTCATAAAAGCCTGAATGCTGTCAGCCCAGCCACAGGAGGACAATCAAACTGGCTTTGCTGGACAGGCACAAAAACTCATGGATCAACTACGTCACTTCAGACAGAGTTAGCAAAGGGAAATAGACCTCTCTCCTTCCACTCTGGCTGTGGAAAACAAGGGAAGCAAGGAAGGAGAAGGGAGGAGAAAATGATATTTAGATTCACGGGCATGCCGCCAGACTTGGGGAAAACCATGGGGAAATCTTAGATGAACCTGTCCTGGGATGCCTGACATAATTCATCACTTGTTAAACTCTGTAGCACCCCAAAGCCTGTTTCAGATGTGGTTATGTGATGTAGCTTAGACACCATGAGTGTGAGGACCATATTTTCCAAGTTGAAAATCAAAAATAAATACAATGAAAACTGTCAGAGCCAGAACTTGATGAGACTACCTTCTTTTTCTGGGTCTTGCAAGTTTTCCGCTTTTGATAGAGTGTAGTCTTACCACTTTTCTACCACTTCTTTTAGTGGAAAATATTTGAGTTTCCTTCTCTGACAGCTTTCTGCCTTACCCAGTTTCTGGCTTTTGCAGGTTTTACTATATATATGTATGGGAAAATTGGTAAACTCACTTGAAATTAGGATTGTCTGACAAAGTGTAGATATTATGGGTGGCTCACTTGTGAAATACCAAATTTTCTAGTCAAATAGAACATGGTATCTATAAGCTTTGTTGATAGTAGATGACCATTCATTTCATTCATGCATTTATTTAATCACCAAAAATATATGTACATATATGGACCTCTTACTATGTGCTCTTAATGTAGTCGGCTGCTAAGCAAAATGTTGGAGGTTCAAGTCCACCCCAGAAGCACCTTAGAAGAAAGTCCTGGTGATTTACTCTAAAAAAATCAGCCATTGAAAATTCTATGGAGCACAGTTCTACTCTGACACACTTGGGGTTGCCATGAATCAGAATCAGCATGAAGGCAAGTGGTTAACTGGTTACTATATGCTCATCCTTTTGCTAGGTACTTAGGATTAATATATGAATAATACATGATTCTTGCACTTGAAGAGCTTCCAACATTTTCTGGGGTCCAATCTTAGGCTTCACACAAAGTAGAATGAATGAGCTGTAAAATAGAGGTAGCCAGCATGCTTTGGGATTAGTTCAGACAGAAGGCATCAGGGAATGCTTGGAAGACAAGGCATTTAGGCTAAATCTTAAATCTTACTTAAAAGCTAAGTAAGCTAGACTTTTATGAGGCTTTGATAGCAAAGTAGAGGCAACAAGATATTTCACAAAGGTAGACATGATGGTGTGAGTGTGTAGTCAGGTAAGAGTAGACCAGTAGGTTGGAATGTAGGTATGTGAAAAGTGAAGACAAAAATGTTGGGAATTAATACCAAGTTAGAATTTTGGACTTTAGCCTCTAGGCAATGGAAGCAGTTCAAAGTTTGTGCAAGAGGATGTAGTGTGTTTTAAGATAAGTATACATCAGTATAAAGGATCAATTGAAGGAGAGAAACTGAGGGCAGTAAAGTCATTTAGGACTTATTGTCATATCCCTGAAAGAGGGATTAAAAGACAAAATAACAGAATTCATCATCCACTGGATATGAAGTTTGAGAGAGAAAAAAGTTCAGGTTTTTGAGAGAGAAGAAAGTTTTAGTGCTTCTCAAACTGATGTGCATATGAATCATTGCTCTTGTCAAAATGAAGATTCTGATTCAGTAGGTCTGAGGAGGGGCCTAAGATTCTGTATTTCTAAAGAGTTCCCAGGCAATGCCAATGTGGCTAGTCCACAAATCACACTTTGAATAGCAAGATTTGGGACAAGTCCAAGTTTTCTCTTCTTGTGAAACTGGCTGGTTAGTGTTTCCTTTAAAGAGATTAATGTTTGGTTCAGGGAAGATACTGACTCCATTACTAGACACGTTCAGTGTGAGGCACTGTAGCCAAGAGTTAGCAATTGGATTGTTCTTTTAGAAGTGAGGCTAAAGCTTGATTTAAAGAGTTGGAAATCTCTGGACAGATGTAAAAGGCAAAACTCAAATGGATATTTATTTACCAGGGAGAAGTGGTGGAAAAAAGATGAAAATTTGTATATTAGGGAAGACCTGGGGAAAAAAAAAAAGTACAGTTGCTAATTACTTATTGAAGGAACAAATGAATGTGTCCATAATTAAATTGTTAATGGAAAGAAAGAGAAAACCAGGGCGGAGACTGAGAAGGAGCAATCAAGAAGATCGAACTACAGCTGAGTCAAAGAAGACACTACGGAGAAGCCTTCTGCTAACTAGGGAATGTCAAGTAATGCCAATTATCTCTGAGAGTTTGCACAGTCTTATAAGATGTTATACTGGATATTGTGGTGTACCACCCAGACTACCTGCAGGATCAAGACACTCATTTTCACAGCTGCTGGGAGAGTTGGCTGCTGGTGACTTTCAAGTGAGTCCTTTTCTAGGTATTATCAACCCACTGTGGCAGACTCAATTCCTATAGGATAGAGTAGAACTTCCCCATAGGGTTTCCAAGGCCATAATCTTTACAGAAGCAGACTACCACATCTTTTTCCCCTGGAGTGCCTGGTGGGTTCCAACCGCCAACATTTTGGTTAGCAGCTGAGCACTTAATCACTGTGCCACGAGGGCTCCTTTCCAGGCGTTACTGTCCTCAAGAAAGAGAAGCCTCACCAAGGATCATGCTCCCTCTCGGAAGGTGGCCCAAATACAAAGACTAATTCATGTGGGATATAAAGGCCCAAGCACCTTGTCTCAAAGTAGGACCACCCTGTAGGCCATCTTAACCTCCAGCTGATGACCCCACCCATGGGATCAGGTGAGGTCCTTGTTAATACTGCATGGCAGTTCAACTTTTCCCTCTGACTAATCCTCCTTCCTTCACTCCCTCACAGGTGTTGTTTCTGAGAGCACTCCCCAGTAAACTTCCTCAGTGCATATCTCCATTTTAGAGTCTGTTTCCCAGGAACCTGACCTAAGACAGATGTGGAATTTATTCCTAGAGATTAAATTACAAAAATCATTCATATTTGAGGCTGCATCTCCCTAGGTCCTCTCCTAAACCGAGATCACACTTCTCCACCCCAACTGCCCTTTGCAGTTCTGCTTCTGAAATTGTACGAGTAGATGCTGCCACACCATCTGTGCATAACAGCCAAGCAAATTTCGGGGGCATTTGCAAGAGTAAGGTCACATTCCCAGCTGTTGTGTCACATCTTCTGCATATCCTTTCATTCCCTCACTCCTTATTTTGCAGGGAGCTATTTAAGATACAGCCTTCCTCTATTTTCCACCTGCTGTTATCTATTTACTCTTTAAAATGGAAGGACATGCAGCCCACTAATTAAATTTGCAGATAAAGCTAAAATGAAAGGTATAGCAAAATCACTACGGACAGGCAAGTAACATAAAAGAATGAGAGCGCTTAGAAATATGGGCAGGAAATGACCAAATGAATTTCAGTACGGAGACCTGAAAACTAATACAGCTGGAGGAAAGGAACCTGAAACACGGCTATTTAAATTTCCAGGGAGAAACCTGGAAAGCAACAAGACTAGCAAGGACAAAAAAAAAAAAAAAAACCAGGAAGGTGATATTAGACACTTCAACATAAGCTTATGATGCAATGAGGCAGAATAAAAAACAGGGTGCCTTTCTTGGCTGCGTTTGAAGACACATTAATCGCACATGGCTGCAAGGTGATCCCCGTATGGAGTTGCCATGTTGTAGACTGTTTTCAGGTGCTTGGGTAATAGAATGAAATAGACAGACAGGGCTATTGGAAGACAGCAACAGAAACTATTAATGGATGGTAGTGATTGGATTACAAGGAACAGAGATGAGATTGGTGTAGGTAATCTCATCTAGTGGCAAGGGAGAGTGAAGAGGAAGATAAGCCTGGGGACACTGTAAGTTCTAATGAAGAAAAGCCTGTGCTGAGGTGTTGCTTGTCAAAACGGATTAAGGCTGAGAGGGGAAAAAGTCATTTTGAAGAGTTGGCAAGTACTTCCAAATGGGCGCAACCATGTGGCATAGGCATCCAAAGGGAGCTGTGAAAGAAACATCATCACAGATGTCTAGACTGTGAAAACAGCTCTTCAGAGATTGAGTCTGCACCTGAGGCCAGCTTCAACATTTTGACAGAGTTGCATTATCAATCCAGGCACAGAGTTATTTCAGGTAACAACTAGTCTATTTTCTCGTTTTAATTTATTCAGGAAAAAATGGTTGAACAAGTAGAATGTGTGTCCAGAAGTAGGCTGATGTTCCACTGATCTGTCAGCTCATGACGGGCTGGGACCTTGTTGTATTCATCTCTATATCCCAAGAGGAGTCCTTGGGTGGTGAAAATTGTTTATGCACTAAGCTGCTAACTGAAGTTTGGAAGTTCAAGTCCACCCAGAGGCACCTCAGAAGAAAGGCCTGGTGATCTACTGCTGAAAAGTAGGCCATTGAAAACTCTATGGACCACAATTCTGTTCTGACACACAAGGGGTCACAATGAGTCAGAATCGACCGGACAGCAACTGGTGGTGGTGGTGGTGATGTCCCAAGTGTCCAGTGCAACACATATGCTTATTAAATGTTTTCTGAATTTATTAATGACAGAAAACTGAGAAAAAAAAATCCCTAAGGTGAATTTCCAGACCACATTTCTGGCAGACCACAGGTTCAGCACTTCTGGGGCTCTTTGGAAACTTTCCTTAAAGGGTTTATATTTAAGCAAGAGTTGTGAACCGTTCTGACTGTTCTGGGCTCAGAGTATCTTTTTTGGGAATAGAAAACCCCTCAGCATGGGGTCAGGTAGACCCCCATATTTAAAAATTAGATGCCTTCTTCCTTTCTAAAGTCCAAGTGTGAAACTGAAGAATCTGACAGGAAGTGTTCATTAATTTATTCAACAAGTGTTAGGACTCAGTATAGTTTAGCACTTAAAAGCATGGACCATAGACCTAGATGGCTGGATTTCAAATTCTGGCTCTGCTACTTCCTAATTGTGTATATCCTTTGGCAAGCTAACTTCCTTGCCCTTCAGTTTCTTTATGTGTAAAACAAGGATAATAATAGTTCTTGATGAATGGGGTTGTTGTGAGGATTACATTAAATAATCCAAGTAAAGCAAATAGTGGAATGCTGATCATAAAATCTTATGTCTGTGTATTTCTACCTGTGTGTGTGCATGCACACATGTGCACTGGTATATAGAGCACCAAATATGTGCTAGGCATGCCTACACACCATGAAGACAATGGTAAACAAGACGGGGAAGGTATTTTCTTCCATGTAGCCTGCTCCCATGGATCTTACCTTCTCATTAGGGAGCAAGTAGGTAAATAAATAAAAATGATAATTTGAGACAGACATGAGTTCCATGAAAAAATAAAGTGAAATGATGTGCTAGAGAATGACTAGGGGAGGAGAAAGTTGCTATAATTAAAGTGACCAGAAAAAGACTCTTGGACAAAGTCTGAACTGAGACCTGAACGACAGCAAAGAGCTAACTGGGTGAAGGTCTGGGGCAGAGGCAACTCCGTATACAGATGTTGCCTTAAGGCAGAACAAGTTTGTCATATTCAAGGAGACAGTGACAAGGGCTTGGTGGAAAAGAGAGATAAGAGATAGATAAGATGTAGGAGGTAGGCAGAAGCCAGATTACATAGAGTTTTATTGTCCAGGGTAATAACTTTGGATTTTATTGTAATGCAGTGGGAAGCTATTGGAGAGTGCTGAGCAGAAGCCGCATGATATGACTTAGATTTTTAAAAAGATCACTCTGGCTTCTGTACGGAGAGTAGACTGCAGTATATGGTCCAAGAGAAGGAGCAAGAGGACCAATCAGAGGCTATTGGCGATTGCAGAATGCAGATGAGAGTCGATGCCACTTCGTCTGTGGTGTAGAAGTGGAGATGGAAAGAATGTGATGGGTTTAAGCTATGTTTCAGGGTAGAAATAACCCAAGTTTTGGAGGGATTGGGTATGTGGGATGTTAAAAATCAAAGAGCCTGCTTTTAGCATCTTCATTGTCCAGTAGGTAGGTGATTAAGCATAGGGGAGAAAAAAAGCTTTAAAGCAATGATTATATATAGTGCCTCCCTTTAAGCAGCTTTCCAACTGTATGTTTCAAAGGACTAGGAGGAAACAGAATCCCACTCAGACTTTAATTAAGGGACTATCTACAGAGGTGTGAGCAAAATTAAGGGAACCAAGAAGAAGGGTTGAGCATCTAGAAAGTATCCAAAGTGGAAGTTGCCACCACTCCTGCATTTGAAAAGGCAAGGAATAGAAATGGAGCCCAGTGAGAGCCGGAGCCATGGAAGGAGGCTCCCTGGCAGGAGATTTTGTCCTAGAGGAACAGCTCCCTGCCAGAGGATGTGACTTAGAGCAAAAAGGAGGTGGGGAGTAAAAACCTTGACCTCTCTCTCTCATTCCCGCACTCCAATCTCTAGCCACCATCTCCCATAGGTCAGAATCAACTGGATTCACACAGTAAAGGAGCCTGGGAGATCAATCTGAGGTGTCAGCCTCCCTGGGGCACAGTGTGTTGTTGTTGTTGCTAGGTGTTGTTGAGTCAATTTTTGACTCACAGTGACCCCATATGATGCAGTAGAACTGCTCCGTAGGGTTTTCTGGGCTATAATCTTTACGGAAGCAGATCGCCAGGTTTTCTCCCACGGAGACACTGGGTGGGTTTGAACCTTTCAGTTAGCAGCCAAGCACTTCACCATTGCACCACCAGGGCTCCTTAGGAGCACAGAGTAGGACAGAGAAAATTAGAAAACGGATCTGGGAGTGTCAGAAGGGTGGGGCAAAAGGGAAATAAAACCATATGAACATAAAAAATTGTTAAAGAAGAAAGAAAATATAACATGGAACTAAGTGTGATACCAGCTCCAGGGACTTCACACAGCTAAGCCCAGAGCCAGCACCCAATTCAAATTCTTCCACACAAAAGACACAAGGATACTGCATGATTTCCTCTCTTCTCAAAGTAGGCACTACCCACTCTACTTCCTTTTCCCGGGAAAAAAGAAAAAAAAGCCCTGGGAGGGTGATTTCATATCCTTGTTGCCTCTGAAAAGAAATACATATCTCCACTTCATTTTAAGAGTTTTTACTGCCAATGACTATAGGAAAACTTATAGGGGATAACACAAAATTACTAGCACAGGGAAGTAATAAAACTCACAGTTCTAATTGTCATGGCCATAGGCCCATAGTGCCTAAGTCCCTCTAAGATTACAGATGGAAGATCCAAATGGAGTCTGCCTTTTTCTTTTGTTGTCTATCCCATCTCTCTGATTCCACCCAAAATCAGCCAAGACACCTGTCCCCCCAACTTCCAGTCTAGACAATACATACCTCATGCCGTAATGGGACAATATGACCAAGAGACACCCACCTTACCTGACCACAAAAAAAAAATAATAATAATAATAATTAAAACCACTATGTCCAGCTTCCATCCAACTGCTGGTGGGAGGAAGTTTTCATGACTCTCTCTGGGTTCTTATCCTTGTCCCATGTATTACCATCCTTTCCCCAAACCACATTTTGCCCAATCCACTAACACCAAGCAGCTGTGGAAATTCAAATCACAGTCTCTGAGGAGCTCCTGGTTTCCCATGGAATGTGATTTGCTTCATCATCTTACAGCCTGCCTCCACTCTGCTTTCTTATCATATCAGAGGCTCGTGATGCCTGTGTGCACAATAAATCAATGGCATTTTAAGCTTTCCCTGTGGCCTCAATTACTATGCATCCTGGTGCAGCTTGCTGTGCTGATCACATTTATGACTTAACCTAAATTCTTAATGCTCTACCTCAGGGTAAAGGAATGGCAATTTTTATGAAAATGTAAATTTAGCTTAGCCCACCAGACAATTGTCGATATGTTCTGAAAGGGATAAAATAGCCCCCACAAAGCCATATCCCCTAGAATCTAGCCTGGATGTAGTCAAAAGGCTAGACTATAAACTCAGTGAGGGCACAGATCACGTCTTCCTTGAACATTGCTATATTCTCTAGAGCCCATATGCATACCTGCTATAAAGTTAGTGCTTAATAAGTCTGTTGAATATTGAATATTGTTTTGCAAATGGCATTTTCTATACACCACTCCTGCCTGTGCTACCCTAAAAAAAAAAAACAACAAACCAAACCCTTCGACGTCAAGTCCATTCTGACTCATAGTGACCCTATAGGACAGAGTAGAACAGCCCCATAGGGTTTCCAAGGAGTGCCTGGTGGATTTGAACTGCAGCTGAACTCTTAACCCCTACACCACCAGGGTTTCCATGCCACCCTAAGAACTCATGCAGTCTCTCTCACTCTCCCTCTATCCCTCGCTCTCTCTCTCCCCTTTTCCTCCCTTCCCTTCTCCCCCTCCCCCTCCCTCCCTGTCTCTCTGTCTCCATATTCATAAATGACAGATGCTCTAACACTACTGAAGGCCATGCTTAGCTAAAGCGGCCAAGAGAATTGTCAATACAAGAAAGCAGAGAGCATTTCTTTAGAAAGACAAGACAATGAAGATTTGCCCTTGGCAAAGTTCCCAGGAATAGGACCACCCTTGTCATTTCTCTGCCAGTCCCCAGAGTGTGTGTTCTGAGAGTCCTTGCCTCTTCACTTCCTCTCCATAATTAAACGAAAGAACTCAGTTTAGTCTCTTCTTCTACTATTGCCTTGGCTTCATCAAGTTTTCTATGGAGTAGGACTTTGTCTCCCAAGAAATTCCAGATCCCCACATTTTAACTAGACATTCCAGAGTAAGCTTTGGTATACCTTTGATCCAATCTTCCTCCCCACAGAGCCTTTTCTATATTTCTCCCCAAACTCCACACCAAGGCTCTTTCTTCTTTTGTCCACCTTCCTTACCCTCATCCCACCCTGCACATGGTACATATTACCCCTATATGTAATTCCATTTTGTCTTGTTTAATTAGATATTTATTTCCTACTTAGACTATAAATGCCTTGAGGGCAAGCCCTAGTCTTTGCATCTTTATATTCCCTCACACATATCCACCACCTCCCATTGGAAATATGACCTTCTCTCTGGGCCCAGAGCTGTTGTTTCTTTCCAGCTTTGAGCTGTCAAAATAAATGTCATTTGGAAGAGAAATCGAAAAAAGGAAAAACAAAATAATCAGGTTGAATCCATGAAAGTAAAATGCTCTCTGAGATGTGTACTTTCAGAGGTCTAGGTTAAATGTCACTCGCATCCTGTGGACCAGAATTCCTCTAGGAATTCTTCCCCACCTTCCTGAAGCCTGGGGCAGTCTGGGCCAGATGCCCATCCTTTTGAAAATAGAGCATAGTCCCTGTCTGCTAGAAGTATTAGCACAGAAGTTTAGTAGATGGGCAAAGAAAACTAAAATATATGAACAGTGTCCTCATATTATGGCCCATAAATACATCATTGTATGTATTTAGTGAAGACAGTGTTTGATAATATTAAAAAATAAAGAGGAAAAGGAAAAAGAAAGAAAGGAAAAACCTTATATTTATATCTGGCTTAATACCTAGGGGAATCTCTGAGTGGTACAAATAGTTAACAAACTTGGCTACTAACTGAAAGATTGGAGGTTCAAGTCCACCCAGAGGCACCTTGGAAAACAGGCCTGGTGATCTGCTTTTGAAAAATCAGCCATTGAAAACCCTATGGAGCACAGTTCTGCTCTGATCCACACAGGGTCATCATGAGTTGGAGCTGACACAATGACAACTGGTACTGTTAATACCTAGGAGTGTTTCATATCCATTGTCACAGCTGATCTTCACAATAGCTCTATAACACAGACGGGACAGTTATTACTAGCCCCATTTTATAGCTGACAGCACTAAGGCTCAATATTTTAATTACTTCTTAAGGTCTATAAGGTCGCTATAGTCAGAGACAACTCAACAGCAATGGGTTTGTTTTTTTGTTTTTTAAAGTTCACATAGCTCAAATGATAGAATCATGTCTTGAAACTAACTCCTACATCTGAAATTACCAGACAAGTTTCAAATCCTTAGGGAAGATTTGAGGGAAGAAGTGGCATTTCCCTTAGAAATTCAACTTCCTAAGTAATGCAAGTGGGCAAGGGAGTAGATATCCTAGAAATGGCACTACAGAGGAGAGGAGACTAAGAAACTTCTTATTCACAATTCCAAGGTCAGGCCTCTGAGATCCATGTTGAACTTCTCAGTGCCTTTGAAACTAGAAGCATTTCCACCTGATTGCTTCCACATTTCACCTGAACTGTGGCTACTCTGAATAAACAAAAGATATCCTGAAACAATGGAAGGCTTTTCCAGCATTAACTAAAGTGCAGGTGCCCACAGGAGAGAAGTCCTATTTTATCTCAGACCTAAGCAGTGGTGGTCAACAAGACACTCTTGTATCTTTAATGCTCTATGTCATTACTCATCTGCATCTACAAAGCAACTGATAATTTATGCAGTTTCCTTATGTAAGATCTTAAAGAATTTCCTGTGTAAACTTGTACGCTTCTAGGCTCTGCTACTCAGGAATGTAAATTATTTACTTGTTTGCCTTTGATAGTGTTATTATATCTTATTACCAATGATTGGGATTTCCTCTAAGAGAAAATTGTATATCTTTCCTACGAAGATACATTTTAATAAAGCATAAAAATCTTCACCCCTCAATTATTCCTAGTTTTAGAGGGAATAAGTAAGATTCTACTCACCAGAACATCTATGCAGAAATGCATGCATGTATTCCTTTGCCTGGGGAAATAGCATATGGAGGTTTCAGATTTGTGTAGCCAGAGAAGTTGCTGGGTCTGAGGCTTTAGCCTTCCTCTTCAAATCATCTAAAACTTCCAGCTTTTAAAAACAGTTGTTATGTGTATGGATCTAAGATGAGGATGCCAAAGTCCTCATGGTCTCAGAAGAATACTGTTTGCTAATCCGAAGGGCAAAACAACTGGAAGTTACTTGGACAGAATTCACATTGAATCGGGTGATAAACTGTATGAAAAGAAAAGCAAGAAGTGACGTTGAATTCAAAAAATTGTAGAGAAATGAGTAGAGGTTTGTGAGCCTGGCTAGCACACCTAGATTAATATTTAAACTGATCACTGAATACCAACAAGCTCACGAGAAAAGATACCATAATAACAATTCAATAGTCTAGGGATGTAGAGCAGGCAAGGGCTTGAACTAGAACATCCCGTGATTCTTCTGCCCTCATTCTTTCACTGGTGAGCATTATGGTGGGCTCTTGGAAAAGAAACAACATAAACAAATACAGTAGAATCTGTGAAAGCCAGAACCCGTATAAGGCAGAAACCTATCCAAGAAGGAAATCTCAAATGTTTTCCACCAAAACGAGCAATAGAAAAGTGGTAAGATCTCACGCTGTCAAAGGCCGAAAACTTGTGAGACCCAGAAAAACAAGGCAGTCCCATTGAATTCCAGTTCTTACAAGTTTCACTGCACTTGAGCATACGAAAGCCCAAGACAGATATGCTAAAATGTAAACTGCTACATTTTGGTGAAAAACTGGGTATACAGAAGGAGGCACCAGAGTTGACACTGGAAAGGAAGTTGGGGACAAAACCATAAAGGGCTTCAAGGAAAGCCTTGAATGTTGGGATAGGGAATAGACAGCTTACTCTAGCAGCAGGGTTTACAGTGGGTTAGAGGAGAAAAGGGTGAAAACTAGGTGGCCAATTCCAAATATATTGCATTTATCCACGTAAGACAATGAAGTCCTGAAAGAGTATGGTGAGAAGGGGGCATTTTTAAGCAGAGGAATTATACGACAAAATCTTTTTAAAGTTTAATTGGGCAGCAATGTGCAGGACTGCACTAAATTGTCATGAACAGGAAGGACTCTATCTTGATGTAAAAATCCCCCAGCCAAGAAAGCACCACTGACTCCTGCCATAACTCATGACACTTGTGTAGAGGTTATCCTTACAGCCGACAAGAGACTGTAACAGTTGATCTTGAGATGATTTACAACACTATGTTTCTAAATCATCTGCGAAATACAAATGCGTGGCAAGATAATAACATATAATAATAACCAAATACATTTCCTTCTCCCCATTCTAGCAGTTAGAATTTCTGCACTCAGGGACATAGGAAATGGATATGACCATCCAAAGCAGAGACACAGAGAGTCTCTCCCTTGAATTTTACGCATCAAAAGCTTAGGCACTTGGAAACATACAAAGGACATAGAGCTTAGATAACAAACTAGGCAAAATACTATAAGTGAGAAAAGTCTGCTCACTCGGCTTTTACCATCAACAGTATTCTAGCGCAGGAAAGGGGAAGGCAGAGGTAAAAGAACAACCATAAAACTAGTTTTGTGTGTTCCAAAGGGAGGAGCCTGGGCTGAGCTATGGGGGGCGGCACATGCCCCAGAGCAGAGGTGCACTGGACCCTGTATCATATCCTGAATTAATCTTCAGGAAGGAGGCATGACTCCAGTGGAGAAAGGACTCCATGCTATATAGTTAGGTCTAGATAAAGCAGGCCTTAGAGAACCTCACAGATGTCATTTCCCTACACCCCAACACAATGTAGGGTAATGGCATGCATGCCTCCAAGAATGGCTCAATGTGGCCAAGCAAGACCTGAAGGATTATGTAGACGGGAAAAGGAGATATCTCCAGGTACACTGCAGGCACTGGGTGGAGTGATAGGGGTCACAGAGGATGCTTGCATGATAATATGGTGTCTTAGTTGTCTAGTGCTGCTATAGCAGAAATACCATAAATGGGTGGCTTTAATGAACAGGAATTTATTTTCTCACAGTTTAAGAGGCTAGAAGTCTAAATTCAGGGTTCTGTTTCTAGGGGAAGGCTTTTTTTCTCTGTCAACTCTGGAGAAAGTCCTTGTCTTTTTTCAGCTTCTGTTCGTTAGTTCCTTGGTGATAATCATGTGGCATGGCATCTGTCTTCCCCTGTCTATCCTTACTTGTTTCTGTGCCTAATCTCCTCTTTTTATACCTCAAAAAAGATTGGTTTAAAACACACCCTACACTGATGTGGTCTCATTAACATAACAAAGAAAACCCTATTCCCAAACATATCGGGGTTAGGATTTACAACACATATTTCAGAGGTACATGGTTCAATCCATAACATGTGGCAAAAAGGACTCAATGGCCTCTGTCTTCGAATGCTTTATTACAAAATAAACATAATGAAATTCAGGAGAAACATTTGAGTGTGGTCACCAGATTGAATGAAATTGATTTTCCCTCACTTCCCAACAGAGCGGGGCTTTTAAAAAACTGTCAAGTTATAGAAAAACAGTTAAGCCATACTTCTTACACGTGCGGGTCCAGAGCTATACCAATCACATGATTTCCTTGTATCCTGTATGATGTATCTCAGCTGGTTTGAAGCATGCTCCCCTTGAACCCTATGCCTACCTCTCACTGCCTTTGTCACGTTGCATATAATAGCTGTTCATGTGTCTATCTAAGGAACCCTGTTGGCACAATGGTTAAGTGCTCGGCTGCTAACCGAAAGGTTGGCGGCTCGAATCCACCAGCAGCTCCATGGAAGAAAAGACCTGGCAATCTGCTCCCATACAGATTACAGCCTAGGAAACACTATGGGGCAGTTCTACTCTGTTATATAGTGTTGTTATGAGTTGAAATAGACTCAACGGCACACAACAACGTATGTCTATCTGTCTCACTGAGCTGAGCTTTCTGAGAGAAAGAATTACGTCTTACACATCTGCATATATCCCACACTGCCTAGGACAGTGTTTGGGACACCCGAAGGCCTTAGAAAATTTGATGAATGAAGAAAGTTATCTTGGAGAAATGACAAATATAGGGAACTTAAGTAGGTGAAGCAAACCAAAATACTGTCCGTTAGGCAAAGTTATCCAATCAGGTTTCTGCCAAATTACCAGTCATAATTTCTGTATGGAGTTTGGCAGATTTGGTCAGGGACTATATGCATCAGTTAGTATTCTAGATGTGTGTGGACACAGTCAGAGGAGTAATGATAAAGTGAGCCTAACGAAGGGTGAATTTTTATTTATATGATGTCGGAGATACATGCTGGGAAGAAAAGACCCTAATTTCACTGCCAAGGTTGTTGCCATAGCGTAGTTTCCAACTCATAGCGACCCTAAAGGACAGAGTAGAACTGCCCCAGAGGGTTTCCAAGGAGCAGCTGGTGGATTCGAACAGCCGACCTTTTGGTTAGCAGCCGAGCCCTTAACCACTGCATCACCAGGGCTCCACTACAGTTATGTGGAAAATACCGTGTATGTTGTCAGCAATCTAACTTGTGCACTGAAATATTTCCATCCCACCCTCCTATATTAGCCTCTCAGAGGTGTCTAGTATGAAAGACCTCAAACACACACATACACACACATACACACCACTTATAGCACAGCCCAGTATTGAGGCAGGAGCTTCACAGAGTACACGTTAATCAAACAAGAAACATGGCAGAAGCCAAAAGAAGAAAACACATGACTCAAATTTGTAAAAAGAAAGCAGTGTCTAACCTACTTCTGAGAAGCAAAACTCTGCAAAAGAAAATGATGCAATGCCCCTTTGCCATTTTGAAGATTACTGAAAGGCAGATATATCCTTCCAAAATTACACACTACTCTTTATTTCCTTGAATCTATATTTAACTTTAATTTCTGATCAAACTAACTGCCTATGGAATGATGGAAATTCATTACAGTGTGAAAAGCTTTTCTCTTCATGGCATGCACCTGGGAGAGGAAAGAAACAGAATAGTTGCATGAAAACCACAGGCTCAAATTCATGGCGAGTTGTCTGTGCACATCACACAGGCTTGTGATTTATTAATATAAGCAAGGTGCTTCCATAATTCTTTTTTTTTTATTGTGCTTTAAGTGAAAGTTTACAGTTCAAGTCAGTTTCTCATACAAAAATTTATGCACACATTGTTATGTGACCCTAGTTGCTCTCCCTATAATGTGACAGCACACTCTTCCTTCCCACCCCGGATTTCCCGTGTCCATTCAAACAGCTCCTGTCCCTTTTTGCCTTCTTGTCTTGCCTCCGGCCAGGAGCTGCCCATTTATTCTCACATATCTGCGCTTCCATAATTCTTTAGATGGATATTTAGCTGAAAAAATTAAGTACTGCCAGAGTTCCATTTAAGGAATGATTAAACCCATTCTGATCGAGTAAGAATTGATGTGTGCAGTTTGTGGAATTTTAAACAAAGCTTAAATCAGCCATGTTTAATCTTCCTCTTGTAACACAGTGTGATGGTTAAGATTATGTGTCAACTCAGCTAGAGCATGATTCTCAGTGGTTTGGCAGTCATATGATGTTGAGATCACTTCCAAGTTGAGATTTGATACAATGACTCACCCCCACGATGGGATCTGCCGCAAGTAGCCAATCGGTTGAAAGGGAGTTTCCTTGGGCGTGTGGCCTGCATCAAATATAAGTGGACGTTCTGGCAAGGCTCGTGGGCTTTTGCTTGCTCTGGATCCTGCAGCCGGCTCCTGTTCAGCTGACCTCCAGTTCTTGGGACTTGAGCCAGCAGTTTACCTGCAGTCTTGCCTGCCTATCTTGGGATTCATTGATCTTCGCAGCCTATCAGCAACAGCCCTACTCTCTGACCTGCCAATCTTGGGTTTGCCAGCCCCTGAGACTGCATGAATCAGGAGAAGCCTCCAGCCTGACCCACGGACTTGGGACTTTCCAGTCTCTACAACCACGTGAGCTGTTT
Organism: Dugong dugon; assembly: GCA_030035585.1. Classification (NCBI taxonomy): domain Eukaryota; kingdom Metazoa; phylum Chordata; class Mammalia; order Sirenia; family Dugongidae; genus Dugong; species Dugong dugon. The sequence goes on along the minus strand of CM057467.1, from coordinate 54,325,158 downwards.
CCTTGATATAAATCTCTCTATATATATATGTTTTACTTTTCTAGAGAACACAGCCTAAGACACAGTTTCCACCCATCCTGCAGCTGTTCTTCCATACTGCACACCAAGATTCTTGTGGGGGAATGTGACCATTTCCAAAGCACTTGAGGCCCCAGAACCCTGATAGCAGAGATGATTTCAGCAGACCAAGAGAAGAAGATGTAGTCATAGAGCACGTAATCATGACATTATAGTGCTGGAAGGACGTGAAATATAAGTTAGCCCAACCTCCTGATACTTAAATCCTTTCTATATTGTTATTGTCAAGTAGTCAGGCCATTTCTGCAGTAATGAGGAACTACCAGCCGAACAAGCAAGCCATTCTATCTTTTAAGAGGGACTTTTTCTAACCACCACCATCTGTCCGTTTGTCATACTGTGATGGCTTGCATGTTGCTACGATGCTGGAAAGTATGTCACTGGTATTTCAAATACCAGCAGGGTCAACCATGGCAAACAGGTTTCAGCAGAGTTTCCAGACTAAGACAGATTAGGAAGAAAGACCTGGCGATCTACTTAGCTAATGAAAACTTTATAGATCACAGTAGAATACTGTCCAATACAGTGCTGGAAGATGAGCCTCCTAGGTTGGAAGGCACTCAAAATACACAGTGGCCACAACAATGAACTCCAGCACACTTGCAATCCTGAGATGGTGCAGAACTGGGCTACATTTCATTCTGTTGTACACAGCTGTGAGTTCGAGCTGACAGGAAGGCAACTAACAGCAACTTTTCTAATACTTAAGTTATGACATGAACATCCAATTCACAGGTTGTATACCATTGTTAGGAGCTCTGGTGGTGCAGTGGTTTAGAGTTCAGCTGCTTACCAAAAGGTTGACAGTTCAAAGCTACCAGCTGCTCCTTGGAAACCCTATGGGGCAGCTAAACTCTGTCCTATAGGGTCTCTATGAGTTGGAATCAACTTGACGGCAAAGGGTTTGTGTTTTTTTAAATATCATTGTTATATTTGTGAAATTGCCTTAATGATGATGCTATTCAGTAACATCAACACTGATATTTATTTGGTGCTTTCAGTGTACCAGGCTCAATGCTTCATGGTTTGCATGCGATCTTTTATAATTGCCAAATATCCTATGAGCAGAGGTGGATCCAGGGTAGTGTGATATGAAGCATATACAATTTGGAGGGCCATCTTTATAAAAGAGAACACAAATTACTATTCCAAAATGAGGAACAAAGGAAGTATTTATTTATAATATGATAAAGCAATCACAATAAATTGCAGATTCTTAACAATTAACTAATACCACAGACATGACAAAATCCAGACAAAATGGCATAATATTTTTACTAAACACCTTCCCCACACATCTCTACAGTACTTTTATCCTTCATTTATTGGCTGCATGCACTTTGATCATGTCTTCAAGTGACAATGATTTTGTAATATCAGGTTTGATAGCAATAATAAAATGAAAATTTAGCCTTTCCTCTACCATGGTTGATTAAAATTTGTATTTATTATTTATAATTTAGAAAAGCTTTTTTTTTACAGCTCCACGATGTATTATTGGTAATGTCATAGAAATTTGTAGAATTGCTGTAACTTTGGAAAAACCTAGATCCCTTTTATACACCAACTGTAAAAGTCCACTGTCTGGCTTCTGGATCCATACACTTCAAACATTGTTTCTTCTCCACTACCCACAAAAACACAGGACCTTGAATAATCATCGCTAAAGTCCCTCCCAGGGCCATGGAGGGAGCCCTTGCAAATGAGCTTCATTACTTTACCTGTAAATCCACTCTGTCTATGTAGTAGGTAACTACAATTGATAACCTCACCCATTTTCAGATGATTTAGAAAGTGAGGCTTAGCAAAATTAAATCATATAAAATTAAATCAAATAAATCATATAAAATAGTCATAGAGCCAAGGATGTTAACACTGATCTAGGGAACCCAGAGCCTATATTCCTAACTTTCATGGTACATTGCCTCAAATAAAACCACTTAAGTTTCCTAAAAGTCAGGCTTTTCAGACTATGTCATGCAAACTCAAAATTTTCCACTGGCTTCCCATTTCAGTCCAAGTAAAAGTGAAAGTCACCGTAAGGCCTTAAGGGATCAAGCCCACTCCCACCGCAGCTATCTCTATGACTTCATCACTTCCCCAGCCCTCAGTCCACTCTGAACATACTGACTTCCTTGTTCCTCCAGCACACCAAGGGATGCTCCCACGCCTTTCCCTTTGCTTAAAATACTCTTTCCCAAGGGTTCTCCATCGCTCGTGCTTCCTCATATGTTTGCTCCAATGTCAGCTGTCAGTGAAGACCTTCTTGAGCACTCTATTATCATTGCACCACCAGGCTGGCACCCTATCCACATTTGCTATGTGTATTTTTCCACCACAGTAATCACTATCTGAAATACTATGTATTTTAGTTATCAAAGTTCTTTGTCCCTCGTTTTCCCCAAAGAACATACACTGCATAAAAGCAAGTATTTTTTCCCACTGTTATATTTCCCAGCATATAGAATAATGCTGTATACATAAATGCACAATTAATATTGTTTGAAAATGAACAAATAAATTCTCCACATCTTTTCTTTTTTAGCATTTTATTGTGCTTTATGTGAAACTTTACACAGCAAATTACTTTCCCATTGAATAATTCGTACACAAACTGTTCTCTGATGACAATGGTTGCAATTCCTGCAACGTGTCAGCACTCTCCCTGTGTCCACCCTGGGTTCCCATTTCCATTCATCCGGTTTCCCTGCCCCTTCCTGCCTTCTCACCTTTGCAATTGGGCAAATGTTGCCCATTTGGTCTGGTATAATTGATTGTTCTAAGGAGCACATTCCTCACAGTTGTTATGTTTATTGTATAGGGCTATCTATTATTTGCTTGAAAGGTGATCTCCGGGAGTGGCTTCAGTTCCAAGTTAGAAGGGCTATAGTCTCGGGGGTTCCTCTAGTCTCCATCAGACCAGTAAGTCTGGTCTTTTTTATGAATTTGAATTCTGTTCTACATTTTTCTCCCACCCTAACCAGGACCTACTATTGTGTTCCTGGTCAGAGCAGTCAATAGTGGTAGCCAGGCACCATCTAGTTCTGGTCTCAGGCTGGAGAAGGCTGTGGTTCTTGTGGGCCGTTAGTCCTGTGGACTAATTGCTACCTGAGTCTTTGGTTTTCATCACTCTTCTTTGCTCCAGACAGGAGGAGATGAATAGTTGTATCTTAGATGGCTACTCACAAGCTTTTAAGACCCCAGATGCTACTCACCAAAGTAGGATATAGAATATTATCTTTATAAACTATGATATGCCAATTGAGCTGGATGTCCCCTGAGACTATGGTCCTTGGCCTTCAAGCCCAATAACTCAGACCTGTGAAGTGTTTGGTTATGTCTAAGACGTTTCCATAAATGTGCCCTCTATGTGCTCTATTATATATATATGAATGTACATGCAGCATATTCAAATATGTATGTAGAAATATCCACAACCATATCTATATATGTATTCCCATACAACCTCCCACACCTATTTAGCATATATAGCTACCTATGTATTCACTCACAAATTATTGTGTTATTACTACTGTTGCAGGATTGTGTATGTTACAATATTTACAGTAGTTGCCCTTTAATCTTGCGTACTTCTCAGTGTCATCCTTTACCTTGGTCATGTTGTCATGACTTCCCCCATATTGTGCATTGCCTTTCCCATCACCAGAATTAACATGTGACTACTATCTAGTTAGTGATTTTCTCTCCCTCGCCTCCCATCACCGGTAACCATCACAGAATGTTTCTTTCTGTGTGTAAATCTTTTCTTGACTTTTTATAACAGTGGCCCCATACAATATTTGTCCTTCTGTGATTGACTATTTCACTCAGCATAATGTCCTCCAGATTCATCCATGTTGTGAGATATTTCACGGATTCATCATTATTCTTTATTGTTGCATAGTATTCCATTGTGTGTATGTACCACAGTTTGTTTATCCATTCATCTGTTGATGGACACTTAGGTTGTTTCCATCTTTTTTCTATTATGAATAATGATGCAATGAACATGGGTGTGCATATGTCTATTCGTGTCAAGGCTCTTATATCTCTAGGATATATTTCTAGGAGTGGGATTGCTGGATCATAAGGTATTGCTATTTCAATTTTTTTAAAGAAGTGCCAAATCATTTTCCATAGTGTTTGTACCATTCTACATTCCCACCAGCAGTGTACAAGATTTCCAATCTCTCCACAACCTTGCCAACATTTGTAGTTTTCTGTTTTTTAATCAGTGCCACTACTGTTGAGGTGAGATGGTATCTCATTGTAGTTTTAATTTGTATCTCTCTAATGGCTAATGACTGCGATCATCTCTTCATGTGTTTGTTATTGAATGTCTTCTTTGGTGAAGTGTCTGTTCATGTTCTTTGCCCATTTTTAATTGGATTGTTTGTCTTTTTTGTTGTGGAGGTATTGAAGTTTTTTTATAAATTTTAGAGATTAGACCCTTGTCAGATATGTCATAGCCAAAATTTTTTTCCCAGTCTATAGGTTCTCTTTTTAACTCTTTTGGAGAAGTCTTTTGATGAGCATAAGTGTTTAATTTTTGGAGGACCCAGTTAACCAGTATATCTTCTGCTGTTTGTGCTTTTTTATTTATGCTTCATAGTCTACTTATGCAATAAATTAGGGCCCTTAGCTTTGTCGCTATGTTTTCTTCCAAGAACTTTATATCTTTATGTTTCATGTTTAGATCTTTGATCACCTTTGAGTTATACTCGTGTGTGGTGTGAGTGTGTGGTGTGAAGTATGGATCCTGTTTCATTCATCTGCATATGGCTATCCAGTTTTGCTGGCACCACTTGTTAAGGAGACTATCTCTTCCCCCATTTAATGGACTTCAACCCTTTGTTGAAGATGAGGCTTATAGGTGGATGGATTTACTTCTGGGTTCTCAATTCTGTTCCATTGGTCTATGTGTCTGTCCTTGTATGAGTGCCAGGCTATTTTCACTATTGTGACTGTATAGTAGGTTCTGAGATCAGGTCTCCTTTGTTCTTCTTCTTCAATGTTGCTTTATTTTTCCAAGGCCTCTTCCCTTTCCAGATAAAGTTGGAGATTAGTTTTTCCATTTTGTTAAAGAATATTATTGGAATTTATACTGGGACTGTATTATGTCTATAGATCTCTTTGGGTAGTATTAACATTTTCACAATGTTAAGTCTTCCTATCCATGAGTATAGTATGCTTTTGCATTTATGTAGGTCTCTTTTGGTTTCCTGCAGTAGTGTTTTGTAGTTTTCTTTGTATAAAACTTTTACGTCCCTGTTATTGTTGTTAGGTGCTGTCGAGTCAGTTCCAACTCATAGCAACCCTATGTACAACAGAATGAAACACTGCCTGGTCCTGTGCCAAGCTTATGATCGTTGTTATGCTTAAGCTCATTGTTGCAGCCACTGTGTCAATCAATCTTACTGAGGCCCTTCCTCTTTTTTGCTGACCATTACTTTACCAAGTATGATGTCCTTCTCCAGGGACTGCTCCCTCCTGATAACATTCCCAAAGTATGTGAGACAAAGTCTCACCATCCTCTCTTCTAAGGAGCAGTCTGGCTGCACTTCTTCCAAGACAGATTTGTTTGTTCTTCTGGCAGTCCATGGTATATTCAATATTCTTTGCCAACACCATAATTCAAAGGCATCAATTCTTCTTTTGATTTCCATATTCATTGTCCAGCTTTCACATGTATATGATGCAATTGAAAACTGCATGGCTTCGGTCAGGCACACCTGAGTCCTTAAGGTGACATCTTTGCTTTTTAACACTTCAAAGAGATCTTTTGCAGCAGATTTGCCCATGCAATGCATCTTTTGATTTCTTGACTGCAGCTTCCATGGGCGTTGATTGTGGATCCAAGTAAAATGAAATCCTTTACAACTTCAATATTTTCTCCGTTTATCATGATGTTGCTTTTTGTTCCAGTTGTGAGGATTTTTGGTTTCTTGATGTTGAGATGTAATCCATACTGAAGGCTGTGGCCTTTGATCTTCCTCAGTAAGTGCTTCAAGTCCTCTTCACTTTCAGCAAGCAAGGCTGTGTCATCTGCATATCGAAGATTGTTAATGAGTCTTCCTCCAATCCTGATGCCCTGTTCTCCTTCATATAGTCCAGCTTCTTGGATTATTTGCTCAGCATACAGATTGAATAAATATAGTGAAAGATACAACCATGATGCACACTTTTCTTGACTTTAAACCACACAGTCTCACCTTACTCTGCTCAAACGACTGCTATTTGCTCTAAGTACAGGTTCCTCATGAGCACAATTAAATATTCTGGAATTCCCATTCTTTACAATGTTATCTATAATTTGTTATGTTCTACACAGTTGAATGCATCGAATGCCTTTGCATAGTCCATAAAACACAAGTAAACACCTTTCTGGTATTCTCTGCCTTTAGCCATGATCCATCTGACATCAGCAATGATATCCCTTGTTCCACATCCTCTTCTGAAGCTGGCTTGAATTTCTGGCAGTTCCCTGTCGATGTAATGCTGCAACTGCTTTTGAATTATTTCAGCAAAATTTTATTTGTGTGTGATATTAATTATATTGTTCAATAATTTCTGCGTTCTGTTGGATCACCTTTCTTTGGAAGGGGACAAATATGGATCTCTTCTAGTTGGGTGGTCAGGTAGCTGTCTTCTAAATTTGTGGCATAAGTAAGTTTATGTCCCTAGTTATATTTCCTCCCAAGTATTTTACCTTATGGGGGACTAATGTAAATGGTATTGTTTTCCCGATTTCCTTTTAAGAGTTCTCTTTGTTAATATAGAGGAATCTAACTGATTTTTGTACCACTTTGCTGAGTCTTTCTATTAGTTCCTGTAACTTTCTTGTGGAATCTCTGGGATTTTCTGTATATAGGATCATGTCATTTGCAAATAGGGATAGTTTTCCTTTTTCCTTACCAGTTTGGATGCCTTTATTTCCGTTTCTGGCCTTATTGCTCTAGTTAGAATCTCCAATACTATATTCAATAACAGTGGTGATAAAGGGCATTCTTGTCTGGTTCTCACTCTCAAGGGGAATGCTTTCAGTCTGTCTCCATTGAGAATAATGTTGGCTGTTGGTTTCGCATATATGCCCTTAATTATGTTAAGAAACTTCACTTCTATTCCTATTTTGCTGAAAGTTTTTGTCAGGAAAGGGTATTGGATTTTATCAAATGCCTTTTTTGCATCAATTGACATGATCATGTGATTTTTTTTTCCTTTGTTTTATTTATGTGGTGAATTACGTTGATTGATTTTCTAATGTTGCTCCATCCTTGCATACCCGGTATGAATCCCACTTAGTCATGATGTATTATTTTTTTGATAGGCTGCTGAATTCTATTGGCTAGAATTTTGTTGAGAATTTTTGCATCTTTATTCATGAGTAATATTGGTTGGTAATTTTCTTTTTTTTAGTAGTGCTTGCCTGGCTTTTGTATCAGAGTTATTTTGGCTTCATAAAATGAATTAGGGAGTATCCCTTCCTTTTCTATGTTCTGAAGTAGTTTTGAGTAGAATTGGTGTCAACTTTTCTCTGATGTCCATGTCTTTTAACCTCTCTTTCATATTTGCTCCTTTTCTCTTTGTACTTCATACTGGTTAATTTCTTCATATCAACCTTACCTTTTATTGACTCTCTCTTCAGTTGTGTCTAATATGCTATTTAAATCATTCAGTGTTCTTTTTAAAAAATTTCTCTCTGTATTTTTAATAACAGCTGTATTGAGATACAATTCACATATTAATTTCATCTTTTTATTTACTAAAGTGTTGTCAATTTTTTCCACTCCATCTGAGAATTTTCATAGTAACTTATTTTTCCTTATGACTGTATCCCTTCTACTATTTTTAAGATTACTTTTACCATAAATTTTTATAATCCTTTCATATTTTTCTATTATCTGAAATTCTTGTTTTGCTAATTTTCCATTTGTTGTGTAGCATGGGGCTTTTAATTTTTATTATGACCTCAACTTCACTGAGCGGTTTTTCTTTGTGTGCAATTCATTTGCCTTTTGCCCTGGAAGCATCCCTACAATGGGCTTTGCGTTTGCTTCTGCCAGGAGCCCTAAAAATTTCTCTGGTCTAGGACCAGACTTAAGTTAACTTCACCTCATGTGATTCCTCTACCATAATAGTTGCTCATTGGCAATCCGCATCCACATGTGCGGGAAACTTGAGCTTTCGATTTCTCGTGGGAAACGTCTTTTTCCCATACAGAGCCACAAAGTCACACTCTATACAGCTTTACTTCGGCTGATCAGAGAATCTTTTCTCATCATCTTTTCGTAAAAGGGCAGTCTTCCAGGACCTCAACTCTGTCCTATGTGTGAAGATTAAATCTTACCCTTCACCCAGAGGCTTACTTGTCTGGTTTTAAATCCTCTCTTTGTTTCTAGCATGTCTTCAAATGTTCTCCTTTCTTTCTTTTGAGCTCAGATAAAATTTTGTTGTCACTTTTTATTCAGCATTTTCTATATTTTTGTAGGAGCAGGAGTCTCTATTAGCCCAATCCACTTCATTGCTGGAATTAAAAGACGCCATTAAAATTTCTTTGTCAATTAAAAAAAATAGTAGAAATAAATTCAAAAATAATTTTAAAACTCAATCTTATCATATTCCATTAAATATTAATTAAAAATATAGTCCTGGAGCTGACTATTATTGAATCCCAGGTCTCCTACTACTAACTGTCTATTTAACTTGAGTAAATTACTTAAACTATCTGAGCCTCCATTTCATTAAATGTAAAACAGAGATAATAATAGCCACTACACTTTAGTTTTTCTCCGAACATTAAATGATTTTAATATTCCTAGAGAATTGAGAATAGTGCCAGGCACACACACTAAGTGCTGCATGAAGTCTAGTTGATATAATCATCCTTTTCATCATCATTATTGCAATCTCTGTACGTGGCATCCATGCCATATGTTTTTATGAAGCACTTGCAGTGAAATGTCATGTTCTTTTTGCATTCTCAGAGCCTACACTGATGTCTAGAAAATAATTGATATTCCTAAAATATTTGTTAAGGGTAGTTTTAAAAATCTTTTCCATCTATTAAAAATGACAACATATTTTTGAAAGCCATGCTAGTAAAAACCAAGACCACAGGTAATTACTTTCTATGAGCTGGCCAAACCATACTACCCCAGTTTCCAGGTTGAATCATATTGAAATAACAATACCTACCTCAAGAAATTACTCAAAAAAGTTCTATAACAAACCTGAAGAAGATTCTAATTTAAAAATTCAATAAAAGGGTTATTACAAGATAAAAGGACTCATGGGGAGCATTTAAACCAATTAAATATAACAAAAACATACATTTGATATAAATATGGTTATGTATTAAATATAGATGGGAAAAAATTGAAAGGTAAGTGGTGTACAAATAAAGTATTAGTAATAATCACTACAGCTAAAGTCTCAGGTCGTTGTTGTTATTAGGTGCCGTCGAGTCATTTCCGACTCTTGGTGACCCCATGTACAACAGAACAAAACACTGCCCAGTCCTGTGCCATCCTCACAATCATTTCTATGCTTGAGCCCATTGTTGAAGCCACTTTATCAATCCATCTTGTTGAGGGTCTTCCTCTTTTTTGCTGACTCTCTACTTTACCAAGCATGAGGTCTTTCTCCAGGTACTGGTCCTTCCTGACAACAGGTACAAAGTATGAGAGATGAAGTCTCGCCATCCTTGCTTCTAAGGAATACTCTGGCTGTACTTTTTCCAAGACAGATTTGCTTATTCTTCTGGCAGTTCATATAAATCAAAAAGTGGGAAGTTTAATGGTGACAGGAATAAAACCTGTTAATTTAATCATTTTTATAGAGGAAAATCAGTAGACCAGACCAATGTTTTTCAAATCGTTCTGACTGTAACTTACAGTAAGAAATACATTTTTCATTCTTATCCAGCACAACATATGCATCTTTTTTTATCCAACATCTAGATATGTTGGATATCACAGCTAAGAAGTCTTGATAGGCTAAAAAGACTCAACCTATTGTTGAATTGTAGCCCATACTTTGAAAATCAGTGAATTAGACCTTGTGTTGTCTTAATTTTGATAATTAAAGATATATTGATTCAAGCATTATCTTTAAAATGCATCTTTGGAGTAGAGCTTTTTTTATAAGGATGTGTAGGATCCATAGTCCAAAAACATACTTCAGTAAAAGAAATGGGCCAACAAGAAAACACACACACATTCATAAAAACAGAAAGCCCAAATCAAGATGCAAAATAAAACACATTTGTTATCAAAATAGATTAAAACAGGTTAAATACCCTACCTGACAAAGAATCTGAAACCAGGTTCAAAAAAATCTGATCATATGTTGTTACTAACAACAACAAAAATCAACAAAATTTTTTAATTATAAGTTTTGGTAAACATATATTAGAAAAATAAACAGAAAAGAAGGCAGGGTTTCATATATCACAATCATGTAGATTTCCAGGCAAAATTCAGTTAAAAAGACAGAATATATTTTCTGTAAATAATTAAATTCAAATGAGAAATTGACAAAAGTTTTGCAACACGTAAGAGGTTTTTCGTAATCTTTACATACCATTTATGTATAAGAAGCTTTTACAAATCACTACCATATTAGTTATCTATAACTATCTATAACAAATTATTCCAAAACTCAATAGCTTAAGAAACAAGCATCTGTTGTCTCACAATTTCTGTGACTGAGAACCTTAGGATCAGTTTAGTTGGGTGGTCTGGTTCAGCACCTCTCATTAGGTTGCAGTCAAGATGTTGGCTGGGACTGCAGTCATTTGAAAGCTTCCCTGGGACTGGAAGATGGCTTTCAAAATGGCTTAATCATATAATTGTTGAAGGAAGCCTCAGTTCCTTACCATGTGGGTCTCTCCTTAGTGCTGCTTGAGTGTCCTCACAATATTGGCAGCTGACCTCCCACGGAGAGAGTGATCTAAAATTGTGTTTTATGACCTAGCTTTAGAAGTCACATACCATCTCTTCTGCCATAGCCTATCAATCACACAGAAAATGTAGAGAGGATTACATAAGGGCATGAACACCTGGGAGTGAGAATCATTGGAGGCCAGCTTGGAAGCTGCCTATCACAAATTTTAAAAAATTGTCCAAAATACACAAAAACTATAAAATGTCAAATCATAAAGTAAGACATACAAAAACATCTTCACTAAAATTTTTAAAAAGCAAGTATTTTAAATAATACCTGCCAGACTGGAAAAAAAAAAAAAAAAACAATTAAGTCTGAAAACCCAAGTATTAGTGAGGATAAGGAACAATAGAATTTTTGTAAATTGCTGGAGAGAGCATAAATGAGCTCAGCCACGTGGAATTCAGCATAAACTAGCAAAGTTAAAGTGTGAATATCTAAGATCCAGCAATATTGTCCCATCGAACTTCTTTTTCTACCCTAGAGAACTTCTTACATGTGTGTACACCAAAGGATATGTGCATGAATGCTCTTAGCCACATTATCTGTAATGGAAAAAAAAAAAAAAATTAGAAATAAGCCAATTAACTTTTGTCTAGTTATTTCTGAGTGTTGTATTATGGTTTTTTTTTTTAATTTTATTTTTATACGTCTGTATTTTCCCCTGTCTTCTATCATAAATTATGTCTAAAACAAATAAAAATGCAATGTGTAGCATAGTAGTTAAGAGCTACAGCTGCTAACCAAAAGGTTGGCAGTTCGAATCCACCAGGCCCCCCTTGGAAACCCTATGGGACAGTTCTACTCTGTCCTATAGGGTCTCTATGAGTTGGAATCAACTCGATGGCAAAGCGTTTTTGGTTTTAATACAATTTGAGGCTAGAAATAAGGTGAGCAAGAGGAAGAGGAAACCAGAAATAAGTGTTTGATATGAGCACTTTCAGACATAATACAGAGACTATTCCTCCTTAGTTTTCAGTTCACACATGAATAGGTAGAAAGGAGGATCGAGTTTAAATCCAGCTGAATGGTGTTCAGGTGGCTACAGTGACCAAGTTTAAGTGTTATCTCTAGGTATTAAAAGGGTAAAATTGAAATGCAATTTTGTGATGACCCTGGACCTAATAATGGAATTGGTACTAAATAATGGAGCCTTTCCAGAAGATATAATATTTTCATATCCTACCGTTCTCAAGAGCTACTTTGACCTTGACTTCCTGGAATCTAGAATATATATAGCAATTATTCCAACAATAATTTTCAAAAACTTCAAAGGTTTGTTAAATGTGGTACCTTAAAGCATCACACATCTGTTGCTGTCATTTTGAACTGGCTTAATAAGAAATAGTAAGGTGGGTGAAATGTCTTCAGCATTCTTCTTCCCTTCTCAGTCAGCATCCTTATTTCCCTAGACTTCTCCAACACCCTCTTCCCAATCACCTTCTTTCACTTATCAGGGGCCCAAAGAGATTCACTCAATACAGTGTTTTCTTCTCTGTCTCTTGCCTGGTCACCCTTGATGTTCTTGGCATGGACCAAGCAACTCAAGGGATAACATCAGGATTTGGACTTGACTTGCTATTAGTTTTAGAGCATGCTAGGCTCTGTTCTTTTGGTCATTACAGTCCACGACCAAGATGGGGATGGCTTTTCCCCCTTAGGGGACAACAGAATTTCTCTGCTTCTTAATGCAGCAAACCTTGAATTTTCACTTTCCTACAATTTTTCTAGTGATGTAATTCTTGTGTTTGATGCATTCCTTAAAATACAGCAGCTTATAGTCTAATTATGGATATAGACAAGCAAGCCCACAATTACAGTACATTGTGATCAGCTCTTAAAATAATAGCTAATACTTTTAGAGTTTATGTTCCAGCCACTTTTATAAGGGCCTTACATATATTAGTTCCATTAAGTTACACAATTCTATGAGGTAGGTACTATTATTATCCCCATCTTATACATGAGGAAACTGAGGCACAGAGCGATCCACCTTCTGAGTCTCTGCTCTTAAATAATACTCTATATTTCTATGAGTGCTATGGAAGCACAGAGGAGGAGCACCAACTTATTCCTTGACTTCCTTCTGAGACTGGGAAGAAGACAATACAAACACCAGGATTTGAAGAGCATCTGTCATTTCATAAAACACCAGAAATCACTCAGCTCTTCTGATTGGCTAGACATATAGCCCATTTTCTCACTCACTACCACAAGTTTATCACTTTCATTGATGCACTCTCAAAGAAAATAATCTTGCCTAAAATAGAAAGTTGTTCTCCTATTATAAAGGTGAATGACCTGGTACACAAAACCAAACCTGTTGCTGTCAAGTCAATTCCAACTCATGGTGATCCCACGTGTTACAGAGTAGAACTAAGTTCCATAGCGTTTTCTCTTGGCTGTGATCTTTACAGAAGCAGAACTCTAGGCCTTTCTTCCATGGTGACTTTGGTGGGTTCAAACTAAGAATCCTTCTGTTAGTAGTTGAGTGCAAACCACTGTGTCACCCAGGGGCCCTCCAAATCAGCTCTCATTGTCCATATATAGAAAAATGGGGGAGGGGTCCAATACAAGTGATAGGCTACATGATAACAGTTCATATTGCTTAATCTTGACCAGCCCTTTCATTGTACCTGGACTCAGATCATTGTTCATCCTGGGTGTTATCTACAAGAGTAACAGCAACAAACACAACCACCATTATAGTAACATTCCTCACTTATTGAACACTTACTGTGTGCCAGGTAATACATAAAGCATTTTACATGAATGTTATCTGTAAAACCTGAGAACAATCCTAGACAGATTTTACAGATGAAGAGTCAGAAAGTACAAGTAATTTAGCTAAGTTCATATACACAGTAAACCGCGGAGCTAGTATACAATATAATGCCTGTCTCCAAAGCCTCTGCACATAACCATTTAATACACACTGCCTCTCTTCTTCCCACTCCACCAACTTCACCATTTTTTCTTTGAGAATTTCATCTCTGAGGTCAAAACCCCCACTGCAAGGAGATCCATCATTCTTGCACCTACAAGTCCATTGAGCCCCATGGCAGCTAATTCTAATAAACTCAAAGATCAAAGAAAGGCACGACTTTACTTTGTGCAGAAATGGCTCCTAAGGACTTACCAAGTTTATGCTCATACTGATTTCACAGTTCTTGGTGGTTTTTCATGTGGAGTTTTCCCAGTATCTCCAGAATTGGCACAAATTATTCAAATAACTAAATAAATGCTTCAAAAGATAAAAGAGCTAAATACACCTTCAAACACTAGTAGTAATTTTTTTATGGCTGTGCATGTCTATAAAATAATATCCAAGGTCCTTAGCATACAGTCTCTTCCTCCAACTCCATTCTCCATCTTAAAGACCATCTTCCAGGAACACTGACAAATTTTCTACTCACCTTCAGTACTCAGTACTTTCTCCCATACTTTATTCTTGCTGTGCCTCTATCTGGAGTGGCTTTGTCCTTTTTTCTGTCTGCCTAAACCAACTCATTTTTAAAGCCCAATTTAAATTCTCCTTGTCTGTGTGCCTACCCCAATAGAGCCATTTTGGAACTTATTGCTTCCACTTCACACAACCATTGCATTTGGTGGACGCTTCTTTTTAACCCTATAAAACCAGTTGCCTTCAAGTTTATTGTGACTCATGACAACCTCGTGTTTCATAGTAGAACTGTGCTCCATAGGGTTTTCACGGCTGTGACCTTTCAGAAGCAGATCACCGGGCCTTTTTTACAAAGTATCTCTGTGTGGATTCAAACAGGCCAACCTTTTGGTTAGTAGTCAATCACATAACTGTTTGTGCTACCCGGACTCTTTTTTGCCCCTGTAACCCTGTGGTATATGAACTGGTTTAAAGTTATTTATAAACATATCTATCTCTCTCACTGAATTTTTATTTTTTAATATAAATTTCCATATATGTGGGTGTATATATTTGTTTTTATCCCCAAGACCTAAGTTTCTAGCTCGTAACAAACTAACTAACTAACCCATTGCCATTGAGTCAATTCCAGCTCATAGCAACCCTACAGTACAGAGTAGAACTGCCCCATAGGGTTTCCAAAGAGTGGCTGGGATTTGAACTGCTGACCTTTTGGTCAGCAGCCAAGCTCTTAACCACTGGGCCACCAGGGACCCATAGTAGAGGATTAAAATAGGTTTGTTGAATAACAGAATGCATAAATAAATAAATAATAAATAAAAACTTACCCATAATAACCCTTATTAAGATTAAGAATATAAAATTTGCCTAAGGAATTGGGTGAAATGCCAAAAGTTTCATCTCAAATACACATTTAAATACGTACATAAATACATGCATAACATATATATGATTTTTAGTTAGGTAAATAATAATAACTGATACATAATGATTAGTACATGACAGAGACTGTTCTAAATACTTTACTTATATTAACTCATTTAATCCTTACAAAACCCCAAGAGATAGATACTATTATTATCCATATTGTATAGAAGAGGAAATTTAAGTATAAAGAGGTTAGTAATTTAAAATCTCATAGCTAGAAAATGGTAGAACAGGTTGAGGCTTGCATGTTGTCCATAGAGCATACAATGTATAAGTGTTTAGTGACTGTCCTGATGTTCAGAAGAGAAATGCCATCTCCATACTTGTCACGGGATGCCTGCCCTTGGCTCTCTTTCATATCAACCACTATTCAAAAAATAAAATATTATACAGGATCATAATTAACACTAGAAAAGAGAAAAATATAAGCAGAACTGACAAGGAAGATACATCAAGACACCCTCTAGGTAAAACAGACTTGTCGACTGGCCTTAGACACTAACTACCATGCATGATTCAGGTTCAACAGAGAATGATGGAATTTATTCAACAGACAAGAATCTTTTTTTTTAAGTAATGATCTTTTTTCCTGACTCAAGGGAATTTATGAAATTTGTCAGGCTTTCCCTTTGAATATTTTAAGAAATGTTTCTTTTTAGGCCAGAAAAATCAGATTTTTTGGGTCATGGTCTTTGTCTTAGTTATCCAGTGCTGCTATAACAGAAATGCCACAGGTGGATGGCTTTAACATACAAAAGTTTATTCTCACAGTCTAGGAGGCTAGCAGTCTGAATTCAGGGTGCCAGCTACAGGGGAACATTTTCCCTCTCTGTCAGCTCTAGGGAAAGGTCTTTTTCATCAATCTTCCCAGGTCGAGGAGAGTCTCAGTGCAGGGACCCCGGGTCCAAAGGACATACTCCCCTCCTGCCTCTTGTCTTGGTGATACTAGGTCCCCCTGTCTCTCTGCTTGTACCTCTCTTTTACATCTCAAAAGAGATTGACTTAAGACACAAACTAATCTTGTAGACTGGGTCCTGCCTCATTAACATAACTGCCTCTAATCCTGCCTCATTAACATCATAAAGGTAGGATTTACAAAACATAGGAAAATCACATCAGATCACAAAATGGTGGACAATCACACAATACTGGGAATCATGGCCTAGCCAAGTTGACACACATTTTTGGGGGACACAGTTAAATCTATAACAGTCTTGGATAGCCAAAGAGAACTATTGTTTTTGTTAGGTGTCATCGAGTCGGCTCCAACTCTAGCAACCCTATACACAACAGAATGAAACACTGCCTGGTCCTGCACCATCCTCACAATCGTTGGTATGTTTGAGCCCATTGTTGCAGCCACTATGTCAATGCACCTTGTTGAGGGACTTCCTCTTTGTCTCTGATGCTCTACCTTACCAAGCATGATGTCCCTCTCCATGGACTGGTCCTTCCTGATAACATGTCCAAAGTACATGAGAAGAAAGATATCAATCTTTTTGTGTTCCATTTCATTTTTGATGACTTCCAATTTCCCTTGATTTATACTTTGTACATTTCATGTTCCAATTATTAATGGATGTTTGCAGCTGTTTCTCTGCATTTTGAGTTGTGCCACATCAGCAAATGAATGTCCCGAAAGTTTTATTCCAGCTACTTTACCAAGCATGATGTCCTTCTCCAGAGACTGGTCCCACCTGATAACATGTCCAAAGTATGTGAGAAGTTTCACCATCCTTGCTTCTAAGGAGCATTCTGGCTGTACTTCTGAGATAGATTTGTTCCTTCCTCTGGCAGTCCACGGTATATTCAATATTCTTCATCAACACCACAGTTCAAAAGCATCAATTCTTCTTCAGTCTTCTGTATTTATTGTCCAGCTTCACATACATATGAGGCAATTGAAAATACCATGGCTTAGGTCAGGCCCACCTTAGTCCTCGAAGTGACATCTTTGCTGTTTAACATTTTAAAGAGGTCTTTTGCAGCAGATTTGCTCAATGTAATGTGTCGTTTGATTTCTTGACTGCTGCTTCCATGGACATTGATTGTGGGTTCAAGTAAAATAAAATCCTCAACAACCTCAATCTTTTTTCCGTTTATCATGATGTTGCTTATTACTCCAGTTGTGAGGACTTTTGTTTTCTTTGTGTTGAGGTGCAATCCATATTGAAGGTTGTAGTCTTTGATCTTCCTCAGTAAGTGCTTCAAGCCCTCTTCACTTTCAGCAAGTAACGTCTTGTCATCTGCATATCTCAGGTTGTTAATGAGTCTTAAGCCAATCCTGATGCCCTGCTCTTCTTCATATAGTCAAACTTTTCAGATTATTTGCTCAGCATACAGATTGAATAAGTGTTGTGAAAGGATACAACCCTGACACACACCTTTCCTTACTTTAAACCATGTAAAACTCCTTGTTCTGTTCAAAGGACTGCTTCTCGGTCTATGTATAGGTTCCTCATGAGCACAATTAAGTCCTGGCATCCCCGTTCTTCACAATGTTATTCATAATTTATTATGGTCAACGCAGTTGAAGGCCTTTGCATCGTTAATGAAACACAAGTAAACGTATTTCTGGTATTCTCTGCTTTCAGCTAAGATCCACCTGACATCAGTAATGATATTCCTCGTTTCATGTCCTCTTCTGACTCCAGCTTGAATTTCTGACAGTTCCTTGTTGAATGTACTGCTGCAACTGTTTCTGAATGATCTTCAACAAAATTTTACTTATGCATGATATTAATGATGTTGTTCGATAACTTCCACACTCTTTTGGAACACCTTTCTTTGGAATGGGCACAAATATGGATCTCTTCCAGTCAGTTGGCCAGGTAGCTGTCTTCCCAACTTTTTGGTAGAGATGAATGCAGACCTCCCATGTTGGATCCATTTGTTGAAACATCTCAGTTGGTATTCTGTGAATTCTTGAAGCCTTGTTATTTGCCAGTTCCTTTAGTGTGGCTTGGACTGCTTCCTTCAATACTATCAGTACCATTGGTTCCTGATCATATGCTACCTCCTGAAATGGTTGATTGTCGACCACTTCTTTTCGGTATAGTGACTCTCTGTATTCCTTCCATCTTCTTTTGATGCTTCCAGCATCGTTCAATATTTTGCTCAGAGAATCCTTCAAAATTACAACTTAAGGCTTGCATTTTTTCCTCAGTTATTTCAGCTTGAGAAATGCCAAGTGTGTTCTTCCCTTTTGGTTTTCTAACTCCATGTCTTTGCACATTTCATTATAATACTTTACTTTGTCTTCTTGAGCCGAGCTTTGAAATCTTCTGTTCAGCTCTTTTCCTTCATCATTTTTTCCATTCGCTTTAGTTACTCTACATTCAAGAGCAAGTTTCAGAGTCTCTTCCGATATCCATTTTGGTCTTTTCTTTCTTTCCCATCTTTTATTTTTTTTAGTGTACTTTAGATGAAGGTTTACAGAACAAACTAGCTTCTCATTAAACAGTTAGTACACATATTGTTTTATGACATGGGTTACCAACCCCATGACATGTCAACACTCTCCCTTCTTGACCTTGGGTTCCCCATTACCAGCTTTCCTGTCCCCTCCCGCCTTCTAGGCCTTGCCTCTGGACTGGTGTGCCCCTTTAGTCTTGTTTTTTTTTATGGGCCTGTCTAATCTTTGGATGAAGGGTGAACCTCAGGAGTGACTACATTACTGAACTAAAAGGGTATCTGGGGGCCTTACTCTCAGGGTTTCTCCAGTCTCTGTCAGGCCAGTAAGTCTGGTCTTTTTTTGTGAGTTAGAATTTTATTGTATACTTTTTTCCAGCTCCATTTGGAACCCTCTATTGTGGTCCCTGTCAGAGCAGTCAGTGGTGGTAGACGGATATCATCTAGTTGTATTGGACTCAGTTGGTGGAGGCCGTGTTAGTTGTGGTCCATCAGTCCTTTGGACTAATCTTTCCCTTGTGTCTTTAGTTTTCTTCATTCTCCCTTGCTCCCAAAGGGGTGAGACCAATGGAGTGTCTTAGATGGCTGCTCACAGGCTTCTAAGACCCTAGACACTACTCACCAAAGTAGAATGCAGAACATATTTTCTATAAACTATGTTATGCCAATAAACTAGATGTTCCCTGAGACTATGGTCCCCACAACCCTCAGCCCTCAGGGAGTTTGGATGAGTCTACGGGGCTTCCATGACCTTGCCTTGTACATGTTGTGCTGGTTTCCCCAGTATTGTGTACTGTCTTACTCTTCACCAAATCTTTTCCATCTTTTTAATGACTGTGATGGTTAAGGTTTTGTGTCAACTTAGCTGGTCCATGATTCTCAGTGGTTTGGCAGTTGTGATGTAGCTTGGTAGCTATGTAATAATGTAATAGTCTCCATGATGAGGACTGTTATGAGCAGCCAATCAGTTGAAAGGGAATTTCCTTGAGGGTGTGACCTTTCTGGCAAAGCTTATTGGCTCTTGCTCACTCTGGATCCTGCAGCTGGCTCCTGTTCATCTGGCCTATGGTTCTTGGGACTTGAGCTAGCAGCTTACCTGCTGTTCTTGGGATTCATCTGCCTCTGCAGCCTGTGAGCAAGAAGTCTGCTGTCTGAACTGCCAATTTTGGATTCACCAGCCCCTGCAGCTACATGAGTCAGGAGAAGTATCTAGCCTGACCTGTGGACTTGGACTTTCCAGCCTCTACAACAGCATGAGCAATTTCCTTGATATAAATCTCTCTCTGTCTCTCTGTCTGTTTCTCTCTCTGTCTCTCTCTCTCTTTCTCTCTCTCTCTCTCTATATATATATGCTTTACTGGTTTTGCTTATCTAGAGAACCCAGCCTGAGACAATGACCTTTTGCTTTCTTCATGCATGTCCTTGATGTCATTCTACAAATCATCTGGTCTTCGGTCATTAGTGTTCAATGCCTCACATCTATTTTTCAGATGGTCTCCAAATTCAGGTGGGATACACTCAAAGTCGTATTTTGGCTCTTGTGGACTTGCTCTAATTTTCTTCAGCTTCAGTTTGAACTTGCATATGAGCAATTGATGGTCTGTTCTGCAGTCAGCCCCTGGCCTTGTTCAAATTGATGACATTGAGCTTCTCCATCATCTCTTTCACAGATTTAGTCAATTTGATTCCTGCGTATTCCATCTGGCAAGGTACATGTATATAGTCACTGTTTATGTTGTTGAAAAAAAAAATTGCAATGAATAAGTTGTTGGTCTTGCAGAATTCTATCAGGCAATCTCCAGCATTGTTTCTATCACCGAGGCCATATTTTCCAACTACTGATCTTTCTCCTTTGCTTCCAACTTTTACATTCTAATTACCGCTAATTATCAATACATCTGGATTGCATGTTTGATAAATTTCAGACTGCAAAACTTGGTAAAAATCTTCAATTTCTTCATCTTTGGACTTGGTGGTTGGTGTGCAAATTTGAATAATAGTCGTATTAACTGGTCTTCCTTGCAGGCATATGCATATTGTCTTACCACTGACAGCATTGTACTTCAGGATGAATCTTAAATTTTTTTTTTTTTGATGATGAATGCAACACCATTCCTCTTCAACTTGTTATTCCCGGTATAGTAGACCATATGATTGTCTGATTCAAAATGGCCAATACCAGTCCATTTCAGCTCACCAGTGCCCAGGATATTGATCTTTATGTGTTCCATTTCATTTTTGAAGACTTCCAATTTTTCTTGATTCATACTTCATATATTTCACAGTCCAACTATTAATGGATGTTTGCAGCTGTTTCTTCTCATTTTGAGCCATGGCACATCAGCAAATGAATGTTTGAAAGCTTGACCCCATCTCCCACATCATTAAGGTTGACTCTACTTTGAGGAGGTAGTTCTTCCGCAGTTGTATTTTGAGTGCCTTGCAACCTGAGGGGTGCATCTTCCAGCACTGTATCAGACAATGTTCCTCTGCTATTCATAAGGTTTTCACTGGCCAAATGTTTCAGAAGTAGACCACCGGGGTCCTTCTTCCTAGTCTGTCTTGGTCTGGAAGCTCTGCTGAAACCTGTCCAGCATGGGTGACCCTGCTGGTACTTGAAATACTAGTGGCGTAACTTCCAGCATCACAGGAACACAAAAGCCTCCACAGAAACACAAACGGACAGATGAGTAGTGGTCAATTTTTATACTGATTATTAATTTTGCCAATACTTTCTTGCCCATTGTTAGTTCTATCCTCTCAACAAGACTTGATGAGGATACCATTTTACTAAAGTAAGGCTAAGAGAAGTGGCTGCGTTGAACTTGAATCCAGGTCTGTCGACTTCTAAAATCCAGGTTCTTAAACATATTGAATCATCCATTAGCTTTTTTTTGTTAAAACACTAAAATAACTCTGCCATCGCACATGTTTATCAGTCCAGCAATTGGTCTATAAGGGTTTCCCATGCCAAGAAATAAAATCTCTCAAGAAGGTTGTTCAGTGTTTCAAAAGATTGCCTTTTTTTTTTTTAACTGCTTATTAACTACTGTGAAAAAAATAAGTACTTAATACAGCCAACCTAAGATTCATATAGTCTGTGTTATGTGGTGGGTTACCCAATAACCTTCTCTCCCCACAGTCACTATGGAGCTGTTATTTAGGGAAGTCATTATTACAATACTGTACATTAAATTTGAGTAGATTTATGAGCTGAGATTTGGCTGCCAGAGAAGGGTTCGTTTTATCATGACACTTTCCAAAAGCAGCACAGAATAGTAATCATCACAAGCAGTGTACTAGGTGAGAGAGCTGATTATCTAGCAGGGTAACGGGACTTACAAAAAGGGTAATTGTTTTGTTTTGCATTTCTAGCTGGCCCCCACCCATCCATAGGGTTGTGAAGTCCCAGAAAACGCAGACTGATAGAGCAGCAACTTTTAGAACAACAAATGAGATGAGACAAGGGTAGTTTCAAAAGAATAATGATAATGAGTAACCTTCTATAACCACTTAAATGTATGACATCACTTAATATATATTCTCTTTTAGTATGCTTAAAACTGAATGAGAAAAGATGACAATGACAATAATGATGACAATGTCAGCTATTATTATCCCTATTATACAGATGCAGAAATCAAGGCTCAGAAAAATCAAGTAATTCATCCAAAGTCATATAGCTAGTCATAGGACCAGGCACTCAAACTCCAGTTTTCTGATTTCATATCCATGGCTCCTTCCAGTACATGACAGATGTGCCGGTCATCCTTGTATAATTCATAGCAGGTGGTACTCTGTCTTGCCCATAGTAGGCCTTCAGTACATTTTAACTCTTCTGAAGATTTAATGGAAGACTTTGGGTGGTACAAATGATTAACATGCCTAGCTGCTAACCACAAGATTGGAAGTTTGAGTCCACCCAGAGGTGCCTCAAAAGAAAAGCCTGGTGATCTGCTTCAGAAAACTCAGCCATTGAAAACTCTGTGGAGTGCAGTTCTACTCTGACACGCATGGGGTTGCCAGGAGTCAGAATCGACTGGACAGCAACTGGTAAAGAAAATGAAGTAAATCTTATACGGCAATTGGAGAAGGAATGCAAAAATGAGTTTCCAGGGAGCCAGTCCTATTGGTTGCTTTACTCTACCTTCTTCCTTCTGTGAGTATTGAGCAAGCAAACAAATGATGAGAAGCAAACGAACTGTTATGGAGCTAGATTTCAGGATGATACCCAAATGAAGACACATTCTATCATCTGCCTTGCTCCATTCTCCCTCCTTGTAAATTATATGAATGTTTTGTGCAGAATATTACACATTCACTAAATAATGTATTATGAACACTAGGGTCATCTTGATAGCCTATCAACTCCCCCCCCCCCCGCCCCCAACACACAACCCAGACCTTAAAATTTGAATAATAAGACCAAAAGGTGTCTGTGGCTACGGCAGCATGGATTTGCCAACACATCCCTGGCTAAGCCGTTCGTTTCTGACTGTTCTCATTTCAGTTCAGCTCTGCGTCACTAATAAACAGCTCACAAAAGAGGTGCTTTCATTCCATTAAGCTATATCCAGACCCATTAATTAAAGCCAGATTCCCAGATAATCTCATGATACTTAAGTGAGGGCTAGGTCAGAATTCTATTTTAAGAGGCAAATTGCAATGTAAATGAAGGTGTGAGTCCTTTGTTTTTCTCTCCTCCTCCCTCCCTCTCCTACTCTTTCCCAGAAGTAGCCAGGGGCAGATTATCCAATAAGCAAGGTAAGCACGGGCTTACTTGTGCTTACTTATGAATCTGTACTAAACAATTTCACATGGGTTTCACCACACCACATCAAAATGAAACTCATGTGAAATTGTTCCCTACAGATTTATAAGTAAGCACAAGTAAGCCTGTGGTTACCTTGCTTACTAAGACACCTGTCCCTGTTAGGGATTATAAGTGTGAAAAGAGGCTTTGATTCTGCAGCAAGGTGCTGTGGGGTTGGGAAAGAGATCGATGCCAGCCATACCTAGGAGCAGAATCTTCGATGCGGTGAAAAAATATGAAATTGTTCCCTACAGATTAGTAAGTAAACACAAATAAGCCTGTGTTTATCTTGCTTATTGGATAATCCGCCCCTGGAAGTAGCACAGACATTGTTAAATGCCTCACTCCCAACAATAAAACCATTTCAATCAAGGTGCTTGCTCCATTCTTTTCTTGTCAAAGTCTGTTTACCATAAGCAGTGACTTCATGAAGTTAATAAACACATTATCTGTGTACTCTTCATAGAAAAGTGATATCCATGCCTAAAAGGAGTGGCAGTCTCATTCCTTCAGTGAGTTTTGTCTTTGTATGCATGTGCGTATTCCTTTTCAACTGCACAGAATTTTGCATACATTTTGTTAATGAGGTTATTTACAGATAAAATCTTTTTTTAATTTTTCTTGCTTTAGAAGGCAGAGTCCCTGGTTAGTGCAAACAATTAACAAGCCCAGAACCTAACCAAAAGGTTGGAGGTTTGAGTCCACCCAGAGGCACCTAGGAAGAAATCCCTGGAGATCTACTTCCAAAAAATCAGGCATTGAAAACCCTGTGGAGCACAGTTCTACTCTGACACACATGGGGTCGCCATGAATCAAGTTGACTTGATAACAACTAGTTATCTTTAGAAGGTAATGTTTTAATGCATTTTTTTCTAAAAAAATATCACACTATGAAAGAGACCTTTGATTTACACTATTTTGTGTAGATGAAAATATATGCTTATAAAGAAAAATAAATTAAAATCACATTTCCATGAAAATATAAGCCTAGAAGCTAGACGAAGTTGCCCAGAATTGCCCAGGTTCAAGCTTATTTTTTATTGATCAGTGTGTTTAAGTTTCCTTTCTTCTTTCCATCCCTCCTTCTCTCTTTCTTAATTACTGTATGGAGCTAATCTGATTCACACTGTAACCAAATTATATCTTTTCTTCCAGGGACTTAGAGCTTTAGAACTATACTATTAATATTCAAAGGACTCATGGTGAACTCTGCAACAGGCAGTTCTGATGTAAATTGCAATCTCCATGTAAAAATATAGTCTTCAGCTATTAAGGACAATGAATGTGGCTTCTGAGTGTGTGTCTAAAATGATTTAAATGCCTCATAATATAAGACTGAACTTAAATGAATACACTTAAAATACTGCAAGCACATTCATTAATTAGATTAACCTTTAAAAGTCTATTGTTAACTAGAACCCCGTTTTGAAATTTGAACTGAATTTTCCATAGCTGGTTGTAGTCTTTATAGCTTCTTATCACTGAGATCTAAAATGCTGGAATTCCATGAGCACATGCAAGTTGTACAGCCTTAATTTTCTCAAAGGCCAGCCTCATTTAGTATTTTCATATATTTTCAGACAGCCATTATGAAAGTATAGGATTATACTGAATTTGACAAATGGATATTTTTGAACTATAGAACTAAAAACAGAACTCCAGTTAACAAACATGTTCTGTGTTTGCAGACGCTAACCTACATTCTGCCGCGATGGCAGTGAGGTTCAGATGATTACCACCAAAGTAACTAGCCGTTATAATCACAATCAAACGATGCTATAACTGTGGAATATTTTCCCATTAAAAATGTTATTTTCCTGAATTTTCATCATATGTCAATAAATAGGTATTTGAAGAGATTCTCACAGAAATAGAATTGATTCATGAGGAATCAGCAGAAAATGACACCAGAATCTGTGGCAGAGTTCCAGTGTGGCTGGTTTTGTGGCTTCAGGACTGAACTCTTCTCACCAAAGAGCAGTAAAAATAAAACTCGCAAAGATAATGTATTCAGAGAATTTCAAATAATATTTAAAAAGATTAGAGGTCATTCACTTTTAATACTTACTTGAGGTGATTGAAAATCAATACAATAATTTTATGAAAATTGTCTTTTTAAAACCTTGTATCATGTTTTAAAAAATAGTAAGACAACTTTATAACTTTAATAAACTGAGTATCACTAAAATAGTCCGTGGGATTTTTGTTTGTTTAGTGACTTAGCATCCAGTTTGGAGTAGATCTGGGTTGGACTTGAACTCTTCTGAATATGAAGGAGTAACCTTGAAGTAATAAACTTGCTTATTCTTTCTAAGCCTTCATCTCTTCATCAGTAAAATGAGGACACAGTAAGTTTCATAGCATTACTGTGAGAATTATTTAAGGTATGATGTGAAAGCCAGACAATGAAAAAGGAAGACAGAAAAAGAATCAATGCATTCAAAATATGGTGTTGGCGAGAATATTAAATATATCATGGCCTGCCAGAACAAACAAATCACTCTCAGAAGAAATACAACCAGAATGCCACTTAAAACAAGGGCAGTGAGACTTTGGCTCAATTACTTTAGACATATCATCAGGAAAGACTAATCACTAGAAAAGGATATCGTGGTTGATAAAGTAGAAGGTCATCAAAAATGAGGGAAACCTTCAATGAGATGGATTGACATAATATCCAAAACAATGGACTCAAACATACTAACAATCATGAAGACGGTACAGGACGAGACAGCATTTCATTCCGTTATACATAAGATCACCACAGGTCCAAGTGGACTTGAGAACAACTAACACCACAAATACAAATAACTATTCAAGCAGAGTTCTTGGCACATAGTAAATTATAAAATGATTAAAAAAAAAAAAGTATTATAATGGTAGTGAGTCTACCGAGCAATTTACTGGTGATTCAGTCATAAGCAAATATTTAAATATGGACATTTTAATTTTTTTCCATATATAACCCATTGCCTTCTAGTCAATTCCAACTCATAGCGATCCTATAGGACAGAATAGAACCGCCCCATAGGGTTTCCAAGGAGTGACTGGTGGATTCAAACTGCTGACCTTCTGGTTAGCCGCCAAGCTCTTAACCAATGTGCCACCAGGGCTCCTTTTCATATATAGTATTACTTTAAGTATCACATGATCTATCACGAAATTATGAGAAGACAACATCTGGTTTATTGAGGAATTACCCAAAATACAAACCTAAGAGACCTCATTTTTAGAGCAGCATAACTTGTGTCCATCTCTCTCTCTCTCTCTCTTTCACACACACAC
Organism: Dugong dugon; assembly: GCA_030035585.1. NCBI lineage: Eukaryota > Metazoa > Chordata > Mammalia > Sirenia > Dugongidae > Dugong > Dugong dugon. The sequence continues at coordinate 54,298,297 of CM057467.1, read as the reverse complement.
ACACACACACACACACACACACACACACACACACACTTCCTCTGGCAAATAGTAACTCCTAATTTCCTGTAAATACACAGCAACCCTCAAATGAAAATCTTAAGAGCCTATAAGCAGGACTTGGTAAGGGGGCTAAAAATTGTAGGTACACCCATGTTAATTCATGTTTCTTACCTACTCAAAATTCAGCTCAGTTGACACAGTCCAACTGATAACTGATTTCTCCTCTACCCTAAAGTTCTCTCAGAATTTAAGAAGGTAGGTTTGAGATTATTTCCTATTGTTCTTTAATACGGTAGTCTTCAGCAGCAGCTCTGAATTCTAACTTTAGCTAGATTTGTAATTCTAACACTTACTAGCTGTGTGGCTTGGGCAAGTTATTTAAGCCATCTGAGCCTCTGTTTTCTCATTCATAACATGGTAATAGTATCTCAAAAGGTTATTGTGAAAGTTAAATAAGAAGTTCATTTCAAAATGTGCCCCAGATCCCTGGGCAGTAAATTAAGGCCTTATTTTTTTAAATACCTGCAATGGCTTTGTGGTGTGTCAAGTTGGCTAGGCTAAACCATGTTCCCCAGAATTTCCCTTCTCATATGTTTCCAGCTATAGGGGTTGTCATGTATTAAATTGTGTCCCCCCAAAATATCTGCCAACTTAGCTGGGTCATGATTCCCAGTATTGTATGATAGTGTACCAGTATTGTATGATAGTGTACCATTTTGTAATCTGATGTGATTTCCTTATGTGTTGTAAATTCTGTCACTATGACATAATACGATGGATTAGTGGTGGTTATACAGATGAGGTCTACAAGGTTGGATAGGGTCTTAAGCCAATCTCTTTTGAGATATAAAAGAGAGAAGTGAGTAGAGACACACGGGGACCTCATACCACCAAGAAAGCAGTGCCGAGCAGGGTGGGTCCTTTGGACCTGAGATTCCTGTGCTGAGGTGCTCCAGACCAAGGGAGGACTGAAGCATCACAAGGACATTTCTCCAGAACTAACAGAGAGAGAAAGAAAGCCTTCGCCTGGAGCTGATGCCTTGAATTTGGACTTGTAGCCTTCTAAACTGTGAGAGAATAAATATCTCTTTGTTAAAAGCCATCCACTTGTGGTATTTCTGTTAAAGCTGCACTAGATGACTAAGACTGTGGTCTACAAGAATTTTTTTTTTCAAGAGTTAGAGGATAGAAGGGGATTAGCAATCCTTTTGTAGCATATACACACCATCTCCCAGTTAATTAATCAAATTATCTAGGTGCTACAGTGTAATTAAAGCTCTAAATGGCTGTTAAATTCGGAAGATTATCCTGGGTGGGCCTGCTTTAATCAGTTAGAAGCCGTTGAAAAGAGGACTTAGACATTCCTGAGAGCGAGCGAGTATGAGAGCAAGAGAGAGGCTCCCACTTACAGGTTCTACTTCTCCGGTTGAACTCTGTCTAACACAATACCCCGTTTGATGACTAGCCTTTTTATATTACTTAGACACCACCACCATGCCTGGTAGAGAAGGGTAGTGCTGAATAAAAGAAAGAATAATAGATTCAAAATGGGAGAATGTCTTGAGTCCACCACTTCTTAGCAGCATGAAACATGACCAATAATTTAATTGCGCAAGTGCAAATGTGAAATTGCCACCGCATTGTCCACCTCAGAAATACAGACTCAGTAAATACTACTTCTCTTTCCCTCCTTCCCACCCAGCTCACAGGATTTAAAAGGGAAGAAATGAAATATGGAATGTGCTTTATTTTATTAATTTAAGGAATACTTTTTTGGTACTTACTGTGTGTCAAAAAAGAGCTCTGGTGGTACAGTGGTTAAGCCCTTGGCTGCTAACTGAAAGGTGGGCAGTTCAAACCCACCACCTGCTCCAGGGGGAGAAAGATGTCCTGAGTTCCCGAAGATCATAGACCATTTTGTTATTTCCTAACATACCAATATCATATCTTCTTCAGGGAGGACCTAGGAAACTTCAGAGCTTGTAATTTATTTATTTGACTATAAATTCTGCTGTATTACCAATGAAACTGCTTTTCACCCAAAGTAAATGTACTCTATATAAACCTGCAAGTTTCAAAGTTGTCATAAAAGAAATCAGTGCCTTGAGGAGCCTGAGAAATTTTCTCATAAGAAAAAGAGAAGTAAGGCAAGGGATAACTAAGAAGAAAGACAGCACCCAGAGGATTTTTCAAAACATGTTTACAGCTGGAACAAGTAGACTGGGGTAGACAGGACAGCTTACAATTTCAATAACTAGAAGACTGTATGCATTTATAACAAGATTTTTCTTCAGCCTTGGGTTCCTATGCATTATATCCAATCAAAGGCAATAGCTAAAATCAGCAAATGATCATCTGTTTCACAGGAGAATAACACGGATGTAAGGATCATTATCTCCAATATTCTAAGAATTGCTTTGCTTGACATATAGTAGAGATACCTTGAAGAATTATTTAAAGTGCCTACAGAAAGTAAGAAGAGACTAGTTTCCATTTACTTGGAACTACTATTTTGTTGTTGTTGTTAGCTGCCATCAAGTCGGCTCCGACCCACGATGACCTTATGTAAAACAGAACAAAATCTTGCTCAGTCCTGCACCATATTCATGATCATGGTATGTTTGATACTAATCAAAACAGCTAATATTACCTCACATTTAAGATTTGCCAGCCACTGTGTTTTTTACAGATTTGCTGATTTATCTTCACAAGGAGCTTATAAGGTAAGTGCTTCTATAATCCTCATTTTCTGGATAAGGAAAGGATCTTAGGGTAGTAAAATATCTTGACCACAGTATAATCAGGATTTAGGCCCATGGAGTATAACTCCAGAGCCCCTGTGCTTAGGGACTATAAGAGGAATGTCACCCTTATTCCACTTAATCCTCTCAATGACACTGTGATGTACAAGTATTACCCCATTATGCCAGTGAAGACACTAAAAAAAGTATCCCATTAGTGTGACAGACAGGGAAGAAAAACCGGGTAACAATTTGTTCTATGTAACACAGTTAGCAAGTCACAGAGCTAGAATCCAGGTCTTTGTGACCCCAAAATGTTTTTTTTTTTTTTTTGCAAGAATACCATGCTGCCTTTCTCTATGATTCTCTCAGGATGAATGATATAGAAAAATGAGGGCAACATGAAAGCATTTTTTCACACTTCCACTAAGAAAGCACTGTATCCTAAATAAAAGGATGCTTCTGACTAGAATATTTATAAAGGTTAATGAGAAACAAAATGAATGAAAACCAGCAGGGAAATATTCCCAGCTGTAAATACCAAACTTCTGCATTTCTAATTACATAAGAAAATATTCCAAGCAAAAAGTCAATTTTTTTTCATCCGATGCAGGTGAATAAGTTGAGCAACATTTTTACCTTTTTTCTATCCCTATTTTGAGGTCAAAACTGACAAAACTTTGCCAATATCAGGCTACGCCGTCAAATGTTGATTGATTATGACATTAGGTGCTTAAAAGAGGAATCACAGACTCAGCTCCTACAACAAGGCAGTTCCCATAAAATCAAGGAAGATAATGTGTGATTTCTCCCATCTTTCTCCATTAAAATTATAAGGGTGTTTTCTGATTTTATCAGAGGTTGGAAAAGGAAAAAAAGAGGTGGAGCTGATTGTGCCTTTCCTTGATGGAAGCAAGGTTTTGGAAAGCTGATGGTATACATGTTATAGAGGCCTCCTTCTCGCCAAGGGTACCCATGATCCATGAGTCAAAGGCCCTGGGAGCATCTATGAGCATCTCCATCCACCTGGGCAGCCTTGACGGTCAAAGTGACAGAAAATCTCCTTCAAATTTTCAGTGTGTGGTGGGGAGATGTGGTGAGATACAGTTAATCCAAAGTGAGTAGAAAACTCAGGAAAAAGTCCCTTGGCCCACCAGCAATTTCTCAACAGGTTCTAAATCACTTCATACCTACCTCAGGTTGCATCAATCTATTAAGCTAGCTTTTACTAAATCTAGTTCTCTATTATAGTTACAAGAAAAATGAAAACCAGAGGGGTCAGATAATAACTTGCCCTAGGTCACAAAGCCGGCAGCTAACAGGATTCCCTGTCTATCAAACTAACGGGATCCTCTTTGTTAGCCATATCTGCCCTTGTTACAACTCCCTCCTTCACTAGACACACAAGGTGCTACAGCAGCCAAAACACCTAAAAACTCCTACATCCAAAGTCACCATCTTTCCCTCTGCTTCCCTATGCCATTTGTCTTCCTGCCTTCCTTCCTTTTGTTAATGTCACCAAGGTTTTTTTCCCCAGTCACGTGAGCTCAAAATTTCAGAATCCTATTCAGCTACTCCTCCTTGTCATGTTCTACTAATTCTGCTTCCGTAACATCTCCCGAACATGTTCCTTTCTAAGCATTCCAACTCCCTACATTAAGCTTAGGACATCATCACCTCTCATTCAAACCATCACACTAGCTTCCTAACTGCTGTCCTGTCTTCTAATCACATTGCATCCTAATTCATCCTTTCTCAAATATATTCTCATGCCACACCCAAATAGATCTTCCTAACATGTCATCATGTCACTCCCTTGCTCAGAAACATTTTATAGTTCCCCATTCCCTAGTGCATTAAATGATTCCCACGCTATCCCACCTCATTTTAGAAGCAGTATCTCAAATTGTCCATGAATATTTTCCATCTCATATAAGTTGGGTTTGAGTGTTCAAATTCATTAGTTTTTGTTTAAAACTTCTAGGTGGCACATCTTATTTCTATTAATTTTCTTACTCCCAGCTTATTATTTTCAGCTTTTTTGAGGGACAGAGCCCACATCACATTTTTCTATCTCTTACAATACTTAGTAGTAAGTAATAAATGTTTTTCATCTGGGTCCAAACAAAGAAAGTAGACTGGAGTTAAAGTGTCGAGGCCTGCCTAGAGCAAAATCCTCAAGTTTAAAAGGAAAGGAAACAAATCCATAAAAACATTAACTCATTACACATTATTGTGCATCTGTTACCTCCTGGAACCCTGGTGGTGCAGTGGTTAAGCACTGGACTGCTAACCCAGAGACTAGAGGTTTGAATCCACTATCTGTTCCATGAGAGAAAGATGTGGCAGTCTGCTTCAGTTAAGATTTACAACCCTAGAAATCCTATAGGGCAATTCTACTCTGTTCTATAGGGTCACTATGAGTTAGAATTAACTCAACAGCAGTGGATTTGTTTGTTTTCTTTGTTTTTGTTTTTGTTTTGTTTTATTACTTGCTAGGAGCAGTCGTTAAGAGCTACAGCTGCTAACGGAAAGGTCAGCAGTTCGAATCCACCAGCTGCTCCTTGAAAACCCTATGGGGCAGTTCTATTCTGTCCTATAGGGTGGCTAGGAGTCAGAATCGACTTGACGGCAATGCGTTTAGGCACTGAGTCAGGTACTTGAGAAGAAAAGGGAGGAACTGCCGTGTATGGATCCTCCTTTCAATCAGCATCCACTCCAAAGGTGAATAAGTGAGGAGATAGCTATTAGACAACGTGTTGTTGCTGTTGTTAGGTGCCATTGAGTCAAGTAGTGAATCACACCCTAGGAAGGAAAACCAAGTTAGATCAGAACGGAGAGGCAAATCCATTTCTTTAGAAGTGCAACCTGACTTTCTTTAAATCAGCTCCCTGATTACTGCCAGGTTTATTATTTTTTAAGGATGTAGGGATAGGAACCAGATTTCTATCTAATACTCACTTTTGAGTACACACAGCTTATGACTACTTCCATATATTCATTTCATGTGAACAGTACCATGCCTTCATCACTTGCGTCCTTAGTAGGGGAAATACAGGGGGTAAAAAAACACTTCTCTAATGTAAGTAATCTCACCCTTGAAGTTTAATATGGTGAGAGTTCGTGCAAAGGGGATAAGAAAAGAAGCAAGTTATAAAAGCTTCAGTATTGCAAGTAATTCGAAGAGTTGTGTTAAAATGGAAATCACATAAATATTAGATGTGTGCTTTTCTGGGTGAAGGATCTACAGACCAAATTGCCAACAGGAATGAATTTTAATGGCTGGTTTATAACCGCTGAGATGCTTGAAAATCTAACACAGTTGTAGTTAAAATGTAATACTATTACAGCATCAGTGCAATTAACAATTCTGCAGGGAACATTCCCTGCTGGAAAATTTAGGTTTGCCTCACATTGGAGAACTGACTTATTTCTGATCCTTTAAGACGGAATGTGTCTAATTTATTGATCTGTAAACGCTGCCAAAATATTTGACCCCAAATATTGAATCACATTACCGAACAATTCAGTCTCTCCATGGGATGAATGTAAATATCAACATAAAAATTGACATTTATGCTGGTTTACAGTTTCCCGTTTTTATGAAAGCAGTCATTTCTTTGTAAATCACTTGGGTCTTGAAAGCAAAGTTAGGAAAACATTACAGACCCAAAATGCAAGTGCCAATAGAAGCATTAGGTCACGGTACAGCTGCTTTGCAGCCAAAGGAGAGCTTCATTTTCCACGTTCTAATGTGTTGCAGTGACTTCCCTTGGCAGCACCTCCGTTAAAATGTATGGTTTGGGTAATGGTGTTCTTATTAGTAGGAGAGAAAGTCCTGAGATTAAGAAAAATTATAAAAGAGTTTGTCACAACTGCTGTCTCGCTTTCAGTAAGATAAGAAAAACTACATCTCATAAACCCTTGGACGAAAGGGAATGAAAAGGAAATGGCATTTAAATCTATACCTCAGAATTTTCCTTTCTCCTTTTCAGAGAATTCCAACTCAATAGTTTATATGAAATCAAGACCCAGTTTACCCCTCAGACCCAAGGCTGACCGTGCACAAAGGAAGCATACGGGGTTGTGTATTCGTGAAATGCTAAGTTTCCACTGTTCTGGTTATTCCTTGCTTAAAGTAGCATGTCTTCAAAGGGGCTTTCTTAAAATAAACTGTATTTTCTCCACTGGGATTTACCTCCCAGTGACTGTCCTACAAGAGAGGGGTTCTAAGAGAATGGCCACAGAAAAGTTAAGTTTTGTTTGGCGGCGAAGAGGAAAAAGAAAAGGGCTGGAAAACAGCATGAGGGTGGACTAAGAAGAAGAGCAGTCGCAGAGCAGGTTAGAACCTCTGAAGATGTAAGTCTTGAGAGTAGGGGGATTCCTTAAAGAAAAATGGATTCTCCTGAAAGATGGAGTACACAAAAAAGTATCCACTTCGTAATGTTGTCCAGAAGCAACCCCACTAAAGCCTCCATGAAACTTTATGAAGCCATAAGAAGTAAACATTTACATAGACTATTAGGTACATAGTTATCTACCAGGAAAACAATGTCCCAGTTAAGGTTTTTGATACTGTCTCAGGAAAACACAACTTTCAGTGCAGTTGGTGAGACAGAGGCATAATATGCTGACAGCTGTATCTAATTTTAATCTGGATTCTAGACTAATGGCTATGTTTTTTGAGAAAAAACATGTTTTTCCTTGGTGGTCAAAACCAGGATGTGAAACAATATGCCCTGAGGGGTCTTAACCAAGCAACGATCTGCACACCTCAAAATGCATGTTCTCAGGAAGAGTGCTGTCTGGGTGCTGTTGCCAGCAAGGGTTTTTCGTTTTGTTTTGCAAGCTAGACAAAAAAACTACACGTAAATGTTTTGTGACCATGATGTAACTATCCTGTGAAACTATCTGCAATCACTAACTATACTACTAACAACCAGTAACCAATTAGAATGTGATTATTACAATATTCACTGATTTTCCTGTAATTGCCCTCTCTACGGTTTGGTTCCTCTTTTCACCCCATAAGAATACTTGTCTAACGAAACTGCCTCCGGGATTGCCTGGCTCCATTATCAGTGGGCTATATACTTCCGCAATTGCAATTGTTTTAAGTCCTTAATAAAGCTCTGTGTTTTAACTTGAAATAGCATTCAAGTTTTTCTCGACAATAATACCATCGCTGGAACGTACTATTGAGAGAAGCAATCTTCAAATGAATTCTGAGCCTTGCATGTTCTTGCTGGGTGTGCCAAGAATGGAAACTTCTAAATGCTCTTTACCAGACCCATTCTCAGGGTTGCATGTGCAGCGAGCAACCTTGACGGAATGAGAGAATGTCTCCCTCTGGGACAGAGAGCAGGCTTGTTTAGTGTTTATTATAAAATGGCAGATTCCCCAAGCTTTGTGTTCCTTGGCTGCAATGAAAGCCCACCATATGCAAAGCATCCATCTGGCTTCAATGCATGCTGGTGTTCATGATGCTTGTTGTCCATTGAGTAATAAAAGTATTTTTTGCATCTGGTCCAAGAGGCTTGTGTCTTCTCAGTATCTACAAAACAGCAACCGGAGAACTTATTAGCTAGCAAGAAGAGAGTTAAATTCAAGACCTGACATTGTTCAATAAAAGTAGCCATTATTATTAATGAAAATAATGCATTAAAACAACTCTACCAGAAAAAGATATGATACGAAAGAATTAGTGATGCATTCCAAAAGTACTTGGTTTGAAATCAAGTTTGAAGTTATTAAAATATAATAATTACAATGTAGTATACTACAGGATGGTGCAATCAATAATTAAGGATACTTCCTCTAGTCAATCTGAAAACAAATCAGGCTACCTTTAGGGTTAGCTTCAAGTGTAATTTTGAACTGTCTGTTACAATTCTAAACTCTCTATTCCTCTGAAATATTACTTCCTTTATTAGTATACACAGGCTTTCTTGTCATTTTTAAAAAGAATTGTGATAGCAGGATTTCCAATACTGTTCTAAGCACCTTATAAATATTAATAATTTAATCCACACAGCAGCTCTATGATGTCCGTACTATTAGTATCATCATCTCCATTTTACAGACAAAGAAACTGAAGCAAAAAGAGGTTGAATAATTTGCTCTAAGGACCCATCCGGTAAATAGCAAAGCACGGATTTGAACTCAGGAAGTCTGGCACAAGAGGCGATGCTCTTAGCCAGTATCTTATAAGTCTTCCTAGAAAATAATGATTATTGATAGACTGAAAAAAAGAAAACTAACGTTCTTTAACATCACTTATCTCTAGGTATTTTAACAAAGTTATCTCATAAAATCTCCCTGCAAGGAAAATATGAAAATATTACTATGACCATTTTTACAGATAAAGAAACTGGAGTTCAGGGAAGATGCATAATTCTGTCAAGGTCACACAAGTAGGAAATTGGAAAAACCAGAATTTGAATTCGGGTTTGATTTATCGCAAAGCCTGTGTTCTGTACACAATGGTGTCTCCAGGACACCTAAGGAAAGACTGTGGAAACAGAAGACAATTTTTTCCAACTGAATAATTTTGTCTAAGATAAGTTCTTTTGGGTTTAGACTGAAATACAGACTATTCAAGGAAGCAATCTAGTTACTAGAAACTTCCTGTGTTATTTGAAGATTTGTTTGTTTGTTTTTTAAGGTGCCTGATTTTGTGTAAAGGAATGTCATTCCCTGAGTAGTCACCAGTTAAGGTAGCATTGTTCTTTCATTTCAATGAGAACTTTTTTTTTAATGCTATACTTCACTATCATACAATTAGCATAAGAGTGGATTCTAGAACTGTCTACTCAATATCTAAATTTAGATATTTTAACCTGCCTGGGCCTCATTTAAATGATAAAAGAGTCATGTTGGAAGAGTTTCCTAAGACAACTTAACCTTGCCTTCTTTGGATGGTGTAAATGGTTAACTTCCCTGGCTGCTAACCAAAAGATTGGAAGTTCAAGTCCACCCACAAGGCACCTTGGAAGAAAGGCCTGGTGATCTACTTCCAAAAAACTAGCCATTGAAAACCTATGGAGCACAGTCCTACTCTGACACATATGGGGCCGCCAAGAGCTGGAATGACTCTAAGGCAAGGTTTACTGGTTTTCTTTGAGGGACCAAAAGCCTAGAAAGGAAGTGGACCTACCCAAGGTTGTACTCAGGCTTAAAGGGAGGGCTGGACAAGAATTTGGGTTTTCTATAAATGCAGGGACTGAAAGAGCTGATCTCTATGGTCTCAAAAGCTCTCGAGTTCTGTACTGTTGGGACCTCGTGAAATTCCTTACTACCAAAACACTACAAACATCTCAAAATCCCTCAGTCTGATGTATTTTTCCTAATTTTTTTTTTTTTTTTGATCTTGGAGTTTGCTAATCTGAAAAAAAAAGTTGTAAGCATAGTATAAAGAGCACTCTTATACCCTGTACCTATATCCACCAGTCAGTAGCTAGTACTATGTTTGTGCTTGCTCACTCTCACTTTATATATGTATATATGTGTGTGTTTTTATACATATGCATGGGGGTGTATGTACACACACACACATATATGTTCATATATACGAACCATTTCAATTACGTAGCAAATCTCATGACATTTTACATTAAATATGTCAAAGCTGATGAATTTTGAGTACTGTGGGTCTGCACAGAAATGAAAATAAATACAGAAAAACATTTTCAAATTTTTGTAGCCTGAGGGCCCCCAAAACTCTTTTTGGAGATCATACCTACTCTTTTCAGCCTTCCCTGGTCCAGCCACATCACACCCTTCTCAAGTGTATGGCTATCATAAAAGGTAGGACAAACTATCGAACATTATCTCAGCTATTCCTGGAATTACCAACAAAATAGTCAATATCTCAGTTATCTCTATTTGTCTGTAGCAGAGCAGAGTTATCCATACACAATCTGCCAATGCCCTTCGTATTTCACTTATGGATTTCGCCCTTTGATATAGAGTATTCCCCTGAGCCACACCCCAGAGACATCCTGACATTTTCACAGTCACTCTGAAGCATGGTCAGACACTGCAGCCATGCTGTGGACTGCAGCAAAGCATGATGGGACCACCTCCCCTGCCTCAGTCATGAGTGCTGCGCTGCCCTTTGAGTTGAGATGCCAACATGGCCACATGTCTCAGAAGCTAGAGCCAAAAGCATGCACAGGTAACAGCAGCTTCAACTGCCAAGCAAAGCCATTGTATAGGTTTAGTGAAGACTGATGACCTCGTCTTATCTCAGCAGGCTTCTGTGCCCTCCCTCAACCATCAGAGTTGAGGACCAAGTTTACTGATCACTGTGCATGGGAATGAAATGGTGAGATGAAGCACTGATCTGAGCTTGTAAAACACGTATTACTAAGAGTGAAGTGGAGGCTTTGGAGTTTTAGAGTATCTGATTTTACTGTTGATTCCAACAAAACTCTTGGTCATTCATGTTTGCCTTGTGCTGGGCTTAGCTGGTTTGGAGGAAGTTCCTGGGGGCCACTTGAACCATAAATGAAAGCTATCTTTGCCCAAAGACTTTCATAAGGAAAACTGCAAACAAACCTACTAGCTGCTGCTCCCTTCAGCTCCATCTCTTTCAGTTCCTTCCATCACAGTCGTTCTTTCACTTCAGTGGTTGACATCTCTGAAGCCTTGCATGGGCTTTTCTCTGCAACTGGAAAACCTTCCTTTCCTTTCCTCAACTGGCTACCTCCTGCTCCTCTTTCAAGCCCTACTTCTTGTACCAACTTCTCGTGAAAGACCCCCTGAACTATTCCTCACACCAAGTTAACTTTCTCTTTCCTGTTCTCCAATATCTCATGCTCCCTAGGCTCCCCTCTGTCATATCATTCTTTGCCCTGTATTGTAATCATTTGTATACAGATTTTTTTCTCCCACAGTAGGCTATGAGCCGTTTGAGGCCTTGTAAAGACTGTGTCTCGTTCACCATTTCATCCTCCGTGGCTAACACAGTACCTGGTATAGATAAACGATCCAAAGAATACTTCTTGCATGAAAGATTGAATAAATGAATGAGTGAGCTTGAATTTTCACTTGCTGTAATTAGAAATACCATTTGTCCTATTGGAATGCTTAACCTCTCATTATATAAATTTGGACTTCCTTTAAATTTTCATTAATTCATAAATTTTGTTTTCTCTAAATACTTCCATATTTTCCCTGTCTTTTTAGTTTTCCTTAGTTCCCTTATTCAAGAAGGAGCTAAATATTAATTTAAGCCAATTTATTTTTAATTACCTGCGAAGTGCAAATTTTCGACAATGTCATTTTCCCCCTGTAGGGAAGAGGTACTCCTAATAAGCACAGGCATGCATAAAGAAGACGCGAGGAAAGGGCTGCTAATCAGCCCACACAACCTCACTGCTCCTCAGCTGAGTTGGAGGAGTGCACTCCGTGCTGACTTCTCCTCCAGAGACATCGCATATGTCCTCTCAATCCTCTGAGCATCTGAGTGAGTGTATGCCACTTGGGAGATGCTGACACAAGTCCTAATGAATCAATTTGTCATGTGGTGGAGTGAGCGAGGTCTGTGTCCCATCATTTGACTTCAGCCACACTTCATCTTTCATGTATCACAAGTGAGTTGAACCAGGCTTTTTTTTTTTTTTTTCCCCAAAGAATGAAATGCCTTTAACCTTTCTGAACAAATCGGTCTCACCAGGCTCCGAAACACTCAAACATTCAGCCCTCATAATCCATAATTAAGCCCAAGACCTACTTGGAATGATAACGAATGATGTTTGTACATGCTCAGCAGCATTAGTACGCAAAGAGTAAACAGGGATATTGAATACAGCAAACTCAGCTTCTCAAGGTGAATAAACATATGGAATGACTTTCCCGGCTAAGCATTTGGAGTCAAGGGCAGTTAAAAAACTCAGGTGACACTGATTGGTCTTCCAGAACATTCAAGGTGAGAATTAGATGGACTAAATAAAAATTAAATAAAAAAATAAGCAATAGATCCAGCATATAGCTTCTCCACTTCACCCACTTCAACTAACATTTACTGAGTGACCTCCAAGGGCCAGGTGATATGCAAGGAAACTCTATTCATGTTATCTCATGTCATCCTTACAATAACTCTACAAAACGTTATTATTATTCTCATTTTACAGACGAGGAAATTGAAGCTCAGAAAGGTAACTGACATGACTATGATTAAAACCATCTGTACCTTCTGTCATAACTTGTATGTATTTTATCAGCTTTGGTTGCAAATGATCATAGAATTTCTAAGGGTAAGAAGAGATTATTTTAGAGTGGGTGGACACCAAAAGAGAGGGAGCCTCCCTGGGAAATATCAACACTCTAATGCGTTAATACATAGCACAACTATTCTCAAAGCATCCACAAACACGTATAAACTGATCTCTATTTGCCATCAGCTACATCTCCAGCTGAATTCCAACTGCTATTTGGAATTCACCTGGAGACACCTATTTGCATGTTTTCCAACTGTCCAAACTTTGACATCCTCATCCAGGTGACCTTCTTAAGTCCTTCACTCTAGAGGAATGGATAAGCTGAATAAATAAGGATTAACCCATGAGCCTGGTCAGGTGGAGAAAAATAATGAAGGGAGAGGCAGGTATTTAAGATGTAAGACCTACTAGCCTGGGCTGTAGAAAGATCTCTCCAAACCTACCGCTTGCCGGAACTATTGCAATGCCAGGTGGTTTCTGAAATTTATCTTGAAAAAATAGGAAGTTACCAATGTTACATTTTCACACTCTGAACTCCAGTGTTTCTGACCTCTTTTGTGTGCTCTAACCTCATTTCCAGGAGTCTGGGTGTTGCAAACGGTTAAAGCACTTGTCTGCTAACCAAAAGGTTGGAGGTTCAAGTCCACCCAGAAGTACTTTGAAAAAAGGCCTGATGATCTACTTCCAAAAAGTCAGCTATTGAAGACCCTAGGAAACACAGTTCTATTTTGCCACATATGGGGTCACCATGAGTCAGAGTCGACTCCATGGCAATTGGAGCCTCATTTCCATCTGCTGTATCTACTTCTCCTATCCTAACATGATGACTTGACCACAGTTCCTGATTGTTCTCTTCCCAGATAGTTTGTTTTGAAGTTCTTAACTTGAACTTCACCTGCCTCCAATTAAACCCATCAGAATAATAATAGATTATTGTCATTGGGGGTTTCTTCTCTGCTGGACAATATTCTAAAACATGTGTAATGATATTTACATTTTACAGATGAGCAAATTGAGAAACAAAGATGCCAAGTGATTTGCCCAAGTTTACATTACGTGAGTGATAAATCCAGAATTTGAACCTCCCACACAACTGCCTCCAGAGCCCACATTGTTAACCAGTATACTATAACATCTCCCATGACACCTGAGTAGAAAGAAGCCAAACCCTCTCCCCTGAAAATCAATGGCTACAATAAAATCATTCTTCCAGTGTCCCAGATCAGAACATTTCGAGATCTCTTTAAATCAACCCACTCCTTAATCCTCTATAGTCTTTTTGTCGACAAGTACTATCAATTCTTCCAAAAAACTTCACTGTTTTCTTCTTTTCTTTCCATTTTCCTCTAAACATCATTATTGCAGTAGCATTCCAACAGGTATCCCCAATTTCAATCTTTTTCTTCCTGCTCAAATTCATCCTACATCTGTTAGCCAAACTAATCTTCTTAAAATATCATCTTCATCAGAAAGGATTGAAGTCCAGAGGTGTTTAATCTTTAAAGAGATTTATGGGGGATATGACAGCTATTTTCAAGCACATGAAGGACTGTCAAGTGAAAAAAGGATTAGTTTTATTTTGTGTTTCCAGAGACAAAAATCATGATGACTACATGGGATGGGAAAGTGCAATTAAAAAATAAAAAAGTCATCTTGCTATAAAGCAATTTTTATCAATTAGAGCCATTCAAAAATAGAATAGCTTGCACATTAGGTTGTTATCCCCCACTAATATGTTCAAGCAAAGACTGAATGACCACTTGCCAGAAGTATTGCAATGCCAGGCGATTGGACTCAATCAGCTCAAATACCTCTTACATCTTTTGGGTTTTTAAATTCTATAATGAGACCGTGATCAAGTGCCAACAATACATCTTAGATTCCTATCTCACTGTCCATCTAAACTTGTATCTCGATGCTTCCAAGCAGAAATCTCCTTTCTAGACTAGTAAAGTTTCCATACACTAAGCTTATCCCCCACCTCTGCTTTTGTTCAAGCACGTTGATCCAGCTAGAATCCCTCTCTCCAAACCCTCAACCCCATCAAATCATCGTCTTGCTTTAGTAATATTCGACTCCTCTAGAATTTCAGTGAAAATACATATTAGCATATTTTGTATTCTCTCTCCTTCCCTCAGTCAAGTCCTAATTCACCATGCACCCTACTTTGGAGAAAGTATTTTATATTGAAATATTTTTTATCTGAACGCCTATCGCATGAGCTCTTTACCTTGGTTTCATCAGTGAGCTCAAGTTTCCCTGAAACTGTACTCAAATTTTTATGTGTTAATGCTTACATGCAATTTTCTAATGGATAAAATTATCCCTGTATTTTATTGAGCCTCAAAGAGATCTTTGTACCCAAAAAAGTTAAGAAAGTGTTTGTTTGCATTTTTAGCCATCACTCAAAGTTTACCACCTAGCTATTCTTTCTCTTTCATATTTTGTCACTCATATTCTCCCTTAGATTGTAGATTTCTTCAGAATAGAGACCATTTCATTTGCTTCTTTACTCCCGGCTGTAAGCTCCAGAACAGGATAGTGTCATGTCTGTATCTCCAGAGTCTGATACCTAGTAGGTGTTTTCTAAATGATGAGTGAATGAAGGAAGGCATGAAGAATAAATGTCATATATTCTACCACAAGTGTTCCCAGTTACCTCTGATAGTTCTCAGATATTCTAGACTGGACCGGAAGATTTAAAAATAATCACTAAGCAGCCAACTTCTTAATTCCTAATATACGCTTTAGATATATAAATATCTCATCATGTTTTGTCAAACTTGCCTGCCACAGATTATCTGTATGAAACATTTTGCCATGTTGGAAGTAATCGCATTCATTAATTTCCTGTTTCTGGAGCCCCCAAGGAAGCATCTTTGATGTACTGCTGACCATTACGTGTCTGTCCCTCCCTCACTCTGGAATGAAAAATCCTGGATATGGAAGCGTATGAAGAAGCCACAAGGGGAGCTACAGTGATCACCCACAAGACTAGAGAAAGAACATCTTGGAGGCACAGCCTTAAAGAAAGCCATCTTATCACACATTGGCTGGTGAGGCTGGGATTGCCTTACACTTACCCTGGATCTGTTCCACTCTCTCATTTGTTCATTTAAAAAATAATAATGATGAAAACAAATTTGGTTCTCCATTGTTACATATGTGCTCAAGGGAATATCAGTTACAAAGCTTGCCCTACAACACCTAGAGAGTTCTGGGCACCTATTAGTTTCATCTTAAATGTGGATGATGAACTGAATGGAAATGGGTTCCATAACATTATCAACACAGCTCTGTGCTAAGTGTACCATCCAAGGTTTTAAAGTGTGTTCTCACTTCCACGGAGAAGAGGCAGTGACCTCATTTTAGCAGCACTTCTTTAATAATGGTATCTGTATGTTAACAAGCAGAGAGAATAGCTAACTTCTGTTGAAACTTTTTTCCCCTTGCGATAGGAGCAGCTCTATTTTAAGTATCTAATATCAACATTCACTGAGCATCGACAGTGAGCTAGAAACTGAACTGCATATAGATATGTTCTGGGTTGCTACACTATATTAGTCAACAATGGAATAATTAAACAAGTGGTAGATTCACAATCTGAATTAAATAAAATTTAAAAAATTACTGCAGACCTGGTTAAGCCTAGAAGTACTCTCAAGAAAAAGCAAACTAGCGGGCATCACAGTGCACATGTTTGAGCACTGAACCTATTCTTGGGAATGTCATGATGTTGTTTTCTTTCTTTTTACCCAATATCCAGCATCTGAGACCAGCTTTGTAGGGACCAGATGTTTCTAAGCAATATATGCATATTGATGACAAATTCAAAGCTTGTCTGTTATTTCAGGATGAGAACAAAAATAGCTATTATTATCTTTAATAAACTTTGCATTATGCTTTCCTATACATTACACCATTTAAACTTCCCAACTCTCAATTGAGCTAGGGATTGTTACAAGTGAGGAATCTGAGGCCCATTAAAAGGAAGTGACTTGCCCGGTCCCACAGAGCAAGTAAACAGCAGAGATGGAACTTAAACTTAGGTCTTATGAGTCCAAACCCTGGGCACTTTCCACAACTTAAAGGAGTTTCAAGAAACATATACTTGTGTTGAGTCTTGTATGAGCAAGTCACTTTGTTGTTGGGAAGGGAGAAGCACAAAGTTGAGTAATAAATGGTGGTTAAATACTGGATAAATCAAAACTGGATGTCAAAACCTCAGAATGTATTAGGAGTGGTAGGAGAAATAGGACATGAGCATAATTACCTATGGTACCAGGTAGTGTGAAATAAATGCCACATGAACTACTCAGGGTATCTTGTGTATGCAGAAGAACAAGGTCATGCTTATCAAAGGCTTCCTGGAGAAGATGGCAGATAAACTGAACTTTGTAGGGACCAGATGTGCAGTAAATGCATAGAAAATGTGTAATAAATATACGGAAAAACAGAATTCAAGTATAAAGCAAATAAAATAGTAGAAATCTCAGAAACAAAACCATTTTGCCAGCTACTGTGGAGGGATATGAGAAAAACATAAGATAATTCCCGTGTTCAAGAACCTTACTATTAAATTGGGTAGAAAAGAATTACACATTCAAAATAATTGAAGAATAATCTAGTACATCACATATAGTAAATGAATGATGAATTGTGTGGGATAAGCCATAGAATACTATAGTGTGCTCAGAGAACATAGTTTGCAGGTCTTAAGGCATTTTTTTTCCACCAAGAGAAAAGGAATGAAGCAAATATTGCCAAAGGCAATCAAAAGAAAACATAAGAATAAGGACTAAAATACTTTGGGGATTATCTGAATATCGAGTCTCCATGTATTCAATGTACACAGGAGCAGGTTCATTTAGGAGTCCTAGAGGCAACAATAAAAGTATGACTGAAGAAAAATGAGCTAGGAACCATGATTATGGCTATGCCTGGGTACAGAAGCCCACACGCTGGACACTGACCTGGGAAGCCCTGGGTAGGAATCAGAGTTCTACCACTAGTTGTGTGGCCTTAAGCAACTCATTTAATCTCTAGGTCTTAATTTTCTCATCTCTAAAATGGAGCTAATAGTACCTTTCTTGCTTCAATCTCAAGTTTTTAGTAAGAATCTCATGAAGCTTATTGATTTCATTGACCAGATGTCAAAGAAACTGGAGCACTGCCTACTTTGCAAATGCAGTGCTAGATAATAAAACACTGCAACTTAGTCCTACACAGTCTAGCCAGGCATTCTAATATATCCAGTCATTAATTCAACCAACATTTTTTGAACATCTCCTAGGTTCTAGGAAGGATGCTTCTCATTAGGGATCTTAAGTCAAAAAGACAGAGTTAGAAGAAAACATGAGTATAAATTTTCATGAGCTTGGATTAAGCTATAGTTTCTTAGGCATAACAAGCACCTAGAGCAAAAGTATCAAATATGAGACCTAAAGGATGAGATAAATAGATGAACTTCATCAAAATTAAAAACTTTTGTGCTTCAAATGACATGATAAGAAAGTAAAAAGACAACCAACAGAACCAGAAAAAATATTTGTAAATCATATACAGGCTTACCTCGTTTTACTGCATTTTGGTTTATTGCACTTCATAGATATTGTGTTTTTAACAAATTGAAGGTTTGTCGCAACCCTGCATCAACAAGTCTGTCAGCACCATTTTTCCAATAGCATGTGCTCACTTCAAGTCTCTGTGTCACATTTTGGTGATCCTCCCAATTTTTCAAATTTTTTCATTGTTATTATATCTGTTACAGTGATCCGTGATCAGTGATCTCTGACATTACTATTGTAATTGTTTTTGGGGTACCACAAACTGCTCCCATATAAGGAAGTGAACTTAATCTATAAATATTGTGTGTGTTCTGATTGCTCCGTTAACCAGCCGTTCCAGCATCTCTCTCCCTTTCCTTGGTCCTCTCTATTCCCTGAGACACTATAATATTGAAATTAGGCCAATTAATAACCCTACATAGTCCTCTAAGGGTTCAAGAGTCTCGCGTCTCTCACTTTAAATCAAAAGCTAGAAATGATTAAGTTTAGTGGGGAAGGCATGTTGAAAGCCAAGACAGGCCAAAAGCTAGGCCTCTTGTGCCAGTTAGCCAAGTTGTGAATGCAAAGGAGAAGTCCTTGAAGGAAATTAAAAGTGCCACACATGAAAAAGAAGAAAGCGAAGCAGGCTTGTTGATGATACGGAGAAAGTTTTAGTGGTCTGGACAGAAGATCAAACCAGTCACAACATTCTCTTAATCCAAAGTCTAATCCAGAACAAAACCCTAACTCTCCTCAATTCTGTGAAGGCTGAAAGAGGTGAGGAAGCTACAGAAAAAAAGCTTGACGCTAGCAGAGGTTGGTTCATGAGGTTTATGGAAAGAAGTTATCTCCATAACATAAAAGTGCCAAGTGAAGCAGTAAGTGCTGATGTAGAAGCTGCAGCAACTTAACCAGAAGATCTAGCTAACATAATTGATGAAGGCGGCTACATTACACAACAGATTTTCAATGTAGGTGAAACAGCCTTATATTGGAAAAAGATGCCATCTAGGAATTTCACAGCTAGACAGGAGAAGTCAATGCCTGGCTTCAAAGCTTCAAAGGACAGGCTGACTCTCTAGTTAGGGGCTAATGCAGCTGGTGACTTTAAGTTGAAGCCAATATTCATTTACCATTCTGAAAATCCTAGGGCCCTTAAGAATTATGCTAAATCTACTCTGCCTGTGCTCTAAAAATGGAACAACAAAGCCTGGATGACAGCACATCTGTTTACAACATGGTTTACTGAATATTTCAAGCTCACTGTTGAGGAGCCCTGGTTGTGCAGTGGTTAAGGCCTATGGCTGCTAACCAAGCCACTCCTTGGAAACCGTATGGGGCAGTTCTGCTCTGCCCTATAGGGTTGCTATGAGTCAGAATCAACTCGACAGCAATGGGTTTGGTTTGGGTTTGGTTGAGATCTACTGCTCAGAATAAAAGATTCCTTTCAAAATATTACTGCTCATTGACAATGCACCTGGTCACCCAAGAGCTCTCATCCAGATGTACAAGGAGATTAATGGTTTTTTTCATGCCTGCTAAGACAACATTCATTCTGTAGCCCATGGATCAAGGAATAATTTTGACTTTCAAGTCTTATTATTTAAGAAATACATTTTGTAAGGATATAGCTGCTATAGACAGTGATTCCTCTGATGGATCTGGGCAAAGTAAATTGAAAACCTTCTGGAAAGGATTCACCATTCTACATGTCATTAAGAACATTTGTCATTCACGACAGGAGATCAAAGTAACATTAATAAGAGGTTAGAATAAGTTGATTCCAACCCTCATTGATGACTTTGAGAGGTTCAAGACTTCAGTGGAGGAAGTAACTGCAGATGTGGTGGAAATAGAATGAGAAGTAGATTCACTAGTGGAGCCTGAAGATGTGACTGAATTGCTGCAATCTCATGATAAAACTTCAGTGAATGAGGAGTTTCTTCTTACGGGTGAGCAAAGAAAGTAGTTTCTTGAGATAGAATGTACTCCTGGTGAAGATGCTGTGAACATTGTTGAAATGACAACAAAGGATTTAGAATATTACATAAACTTAGTTGATAAAGCAGTGGCAGAGTTTGAGAGGTTAGACTCCAATTTTGAAAGAAGTTCTACTGTGCATAAAATGCTATCAAACAGCATCCGCATGCTACAAAGAAATCTTTTGTGGAAGGAAGAGTCAATCAACGCAGTAAACTTCATTACTGTCTTATTTTAAGATATTGCCACAGCCATACCAACCTTCAGCAACCACCACCCCGATCAGTCAGCAGCCATAAACATCAAGGCAAGACTCTCCACCAGCAAAAGGATTATGATTCACTGAAGGCTCAGATGATGGTTAACATTTTTTAGCAATAAAATATTTTAATTAAGATACGTACATTTTTAGACATAATGCTATTGCATACTTAATAGACTACAGTATAGTGTAAACATAACTTCTATATTCACTGGGAAACCAAAAAATTTGTGTGACTCTCTTTGTTGTCATATTTGCTTTATTGCAGTGGTCTGGAACCAAACCCATAATATCTCCAAGATATGCCTGTATCTAGTAAGGGTCTAGTATCCAAAATATAAGGAGCCATGGTGGCCCAGTGATTAAGTGCTCAGCTGTTCACCAAAAGATCGGCAGTTCGAACCCACCAGTGGCTCTGTGGAAGAAAGATGTGGCAGTTCTCTTCGTAAAGATTAAAGCCTTGGGGCAGTTCTACTCTGTATATTGACCCAATGGCAACAAGTTTGGTTTTTTGGTTTTATCCAGAATATAGAAAGAACCATAATGATTCAACAATGAAAAGACAAATGAATTTAAAAAGGGACAAAAGATTTAAATAGACATTTAAAGAAATTCTAAAGAAATATACAAATGGCCAATAAGCAACTGAAATAATGTACAACATCAATAGTAATTAGGGAAATGGAAGTCAAAATCTCAGCTGGATGTCCCTTCACACCATCTAGGATTGCTATAATTAAAAAGACCTACAATACATGGTTGTACAACGTGGTGAATGTAATTAATGTCACTGAATTGTGCATGGAATAATGGTTGAATAGGCATAGATACATGTACGTTTGTGTGTGCTGCACATACCTTTATAATACATAATAAAGCAAATGGGGGAACAGTTATAGATATCTCCCGGATATAATCAAACACATTGCAGGATAGGTTTAGTGGGTTTGAGGGCTTAGGATCATAGTCCCATGGAACAGCTCAGACAATTAGCACAACATAGTCTATAAAGTTTATGTCCTACATTCTAGTATGGTAAGTAGCGTATGGGGTCTTAAAAGCTTGAAAGCGGCCATCTAAGATACAACTATTGGTCTCTACTCATCTGGAGCAAAAGAGAAAGAAGGAAACCAAAGACACAAAGAAGAATTTAACCTATAGGACTAATTGCCTATGCAAACCATGGCCTCATTTATGCAGAGACCAGAATAACTACATGATGTCTGGCTACCACTACCAATCCTTCTGACCAGGGACACAATAAATGGTCCTGGATAGAATGGGAGAAAATTGTAGAACTCTAAATTGTAGAATAACACTCTAAAGAAAAAAAAAGTCCACACTTACTGGACCAGCAGAGACTAGAGGAACCCCGAAACTACCACCCTGAGATACCCTTTAAACTTTGAACTGAAACTACTCCCAAAGGTCACCTTTCAGCTAAATACCAGATTGGCTCATAAAATAAACAATATCACTCGTGAGTACTGTGCTCCTTTAAAAAAAAAAAATCATCTATATGAGACCCAACAGTCAACATTTACCCTAAAGCAAAGATGAGAAGGTCAGGGAGGCAGGAAAACTGGATTAATGGAAGCAGAACAACCAGAACAGAAATAGTGAGTATGTCAACACGGTGTGGAAAATGCAACCCGTGCCACTGAACAATATGTATAGAAATTGTTAAATGGGAACCTGATTTTCTTTGTAAATTTTCACCAAAAACTCAGTAAAATATTTTAGAAAATGATTGAAATGGAAAAGGTTTTGCTATATATATTTCACAACAACAAAAATTAAATCAAATTTAAAAACCTACAAGAGCAAGTCTCTGTGAGGATACGGAGAAATTGGAACTCTCAGACAATGCCAGTGGGAAAGTAAAATGTCAGGTTGCCTAGAAGCAGAGCCTGAGAAGGGAATCAGGTAGACGTAATTTTTTTAATAGTATTTAATTGAGTTTTTGGTGAAAGTTTACACAGCAAGTTAAGTTCCCACTTGACAATTTGCACGCAAATTGTTCAGTGACAATAGTTACATTTATCACAATGTGTCAACATTCTCTTTGTGTTCCGTTTGTTCCATTTCCAGTATTCTAGTTTCCCTGCCCCCCTTATCTTCTCATCTTTTCTTTTGAATAATTGTTGACCTTTTTGTCTCATACAGATGATTTTTAAGTAGTGTGCCAATCTTATGGGTAATATCCCTTGTTTTGTGTGCCACTGCTGTTTCACTAAAAACTAATCTCAGTGGATAGGCTCAGTTGTAGGTTTAAAGAGTGTGTCAGGGTAATAGTCTCAGGGAGTCTTCTGTTCTCTATTGTTCCTTTTTGATTGGCTTTTTTTTTTTCTTTTTTTTTTTTAGAATTGTAGTTCTGCTCCTCATTTTTCTCCCATTCTATCCGGGACCATCTATTGTGACCCCGGTCAGAAAGGTCAGTGGTGGTAGCTGGGCACCATCTAGTTCTTCTGGTCTCGGGGCAGATGAGGTCATGGCTCACTGTCTTACACACATTTTTGGGGGGACATATTTCAATCCATGACACTCATGTAAACTTGTTTTTTCTCTGAGCTTTTGGTTACCTTCTTACTGTTTTGCTCCTGGTGAGTAAAGACCAATAGGCATACCTTAGGTGGCCACTTGCAAGCTTTTAAGACCCTGGACACTACTCACCTCACTGGGATGTATATCATGATTTTTGTGAACTATGTAATGCCATTTGACTGAGTTGTCCCATGAGACTATGGTTCTAAGCTTTCAAATCCAGAATGGCAGAATGTTCTTAAGAAAGAACTTGTAATAGAGGGAGGGAAATGGGTTAAAAAAGTGGAAAGACTTGAGCAATGAAATTGTCCCAGTCAAGTCCATTCTTGACCCTATCCCCAGTGGTAAAGCTCTCTAGAGCATAAACCTAACCAGAGTTTCTTGCCTTGAAGTATCAATCTGACATGAGCCACAGAGGTAGGAGGGATACATACGTTCCTGGGCAAGGCAGATAGGAGAAGGGAGTTGGGGCAGCTGGAAGATACTACCATCTACCAGTCAGAGCAGCTAGGGGTAGGATGTGCAGGCATTGTAAAGTGTATCTGGGTGGGTGTCATAGCATTTCCTACATGCCCATAGTGCCTACCAAAGTGGTTGAGCACAGGGGTTGGATAACACAATGTAGAGCCAGTTTTAAAATCTCAGTCTACTCTAGCTTCTCCTATTTACCACCTGGGTCCTGCAAATGGTTAAAGCACTCAGCTACTAAGGGAAAGACTGTAGGTTCAAGTCCACCCATAGGAAAGGACTGGCTTTTTTCCAAATAATAAGCCACTGAATGCCTTATGGAGCACAGTTCTACTCTGATACACATGGGGTTGCCATGAGTTGGAGTGGACTCAATGGCAACTGGTTTGTTTACCATCTACCAGCTATGTGACCTAAGTAAAGTCACTTATCATCTTTAAACCTGTTTCCTTTCCTATAAAATGGGTGTAATAATATCAATTTCATAGGAATACAATAAAGATCAAGAGAAATAACACAAAAAATGCACATAGCACGTAGAAAATACTCAGTAAGTAGCAGCTATAACCATAGCAAGCATATATTCAATACTTGTTGATACGAAATTCTTTCCATTTCCTTCCAAAATGAAGTAGTAAGCACAATTACTTATTAACCCACCACCAATTTCAGGCCTTACAATTTTCTGCCTTTATTTCCAGCCCCTATAATATAACATCTTAGCATTTGCTCACCACAGTTTGAATTCACGCAGTGAAAATTTAAATTTTGTCCTACAATCCTCTTGCTAGTCACTGAAGCCATCACCTCCAGAGAAGCAGTCTTTCTTTCAGCTCTGCCTTTTTGTCCCATCTGAATTAAATTATCCTTTTAGACTATCATAAATCCATCAGTTTCTGACTTTTTCTTTTGTGGTGGTGAATACCAAAATCTGACTATGAATCCGCGTCCTGCTCTAATGATTTCAGATGTATTCTAGTTTACAGGGTTATCTCTGTTAAAGGCATTTTTATAAGAATCTGGTATTTCACCAGGAAAAGGCCTGTGGTCCGGCTGCCAACACACATGACAGCAAGCATCTGACAGAAATTCAGTGATGAAACTGCCAGCTGCCAGACTGTCAGTAACAGTGGAACTGGACAGAGTGGAACTTGACACTAGGCTGGGAAAAATTCTGGCGCTGTCACAAATGTGAGGGCAGTGATGCTTCAGGGGTAAGAATTCTGGCCTTCTATGGGGGAGACCAAAGGATCCCTGGTGGCAAAGTGGTTAAAGCACTCAGCTGCTAACCAAAAGGTTGGTAGGTCGAACCCACCAGCATCTCCGTAGGAGAAAGAGCTGGCAATTTAGTTCTGTAAAGATTACAGCCTTGTAATCCCTATGGGGAAGTTTTACTTTGTCCTATAGGGTCACTATGAATTGGAATCGATTCGACGCCACACAACTACAGCAACATGTACGAGACCTGGGTTTGACTTCCAGCTAATGCATCTCATGTGCAGCCACCACCCATCTGTCAGTAGAGGCTTGTGTGTTGCTCTGATGCTGCACAGATTTCAGACTAAAACAGACTAGGAAGAAAGATTTGGTGATCTATTTCCAAAAACCAGCCAATGAAAACTCTATGGATCACAACAGTGTGATTTGCTACCAATCATGAGGATGACGCAGAATCAGGCAGCGTTTCATTCGGTCGTGCACGGGGTCACCATGAGTTGGGGCTGACTCTAGGGCAGCCAACAACAACAACAACGTGCCACAGATAGCACAGAACTCTCTGGAGAAAGCCTTTCTCATCCTCTAAGGGTAGAAACATCCATCCCAAGGGAGAAGCAGCTGCTCTGTGCACAACATTGGGGTACACTCACCATGCAGAAAAGCTGCACGCGTTGAGCCCAGTAACTCTACAGAGATTAGCCTTACTGCCAACTTCGGAAGAAAGGCATTATACCACCAAAACATGGCCTGGCATTCCACTACACTTCAGGTAAAATTAGGTGGTAAATCAAGTGCTCATTTTACTATCCTCCCATCGCCAGCATCTTTCCAATACAAGCACGTGCCAAGATGTACATTCTTCGCCAATCCTCTTTCTATGAAGGGCAGTAGTGTTCTTTTGTTCATGCATTTATTCATTCATTTGTTCATTCAATTAATATTTACTGAGTGTGTACTAGGCACTATAGATACAAGATTGAAGATGGATACAGAATAAAAGAAATCAAAGGTAGGTGACTGAGTTTAATGAACAACTCCACCCCTGTAATATATGACTACCTTAAAGTGAAATTCTGAAGAAAAAAAAAAAAAAACCTCCTTTCTTCAAATACTAACTCAATAATGGTGAAAATTTTGAAACTGTTGCATAGACAATTAGGTGCCCTCCTGGCCCTTCTCAAACCATGCCACATTATCAGCTGGCTATTCACCCTGTAGAAAGGCTGGGCCTTCCTCTGTTTGTACAATGTAGGAAGCAGCTTGAGATCCCAGTGCCTCGAATGAGCCTGTATTAGTGCACATCTGTATACAAATCACCTCCTGGAGCCAGTGTCCTGTGCCTCCATTTCTCACTCTGCAAAATGGGGATGCTGTCCCAGGTAGGGCTGGCAGGCACCAGGGAGGCAGGGAACACTGCTGTTTGCATACCGAATGGATTCATTTCAAACTGTTTATTTTTATTTTTTTGTATGTTTGAATACCCAGCGAATAATAATGAGATGGGATGTGACAACTAAAACTCTCCGATTTAGCAAGATTCATTTTGCAAAAGCATCACAGAGCATCTGAATCACTGGCTAGCAGAGTAGAACCATATCTGGCAAACAAGCGGTGATGTATTATAATGTTTTTAGTACCATATGGCAATATGTCTTCAAAGTCACCTGCAGGTTGAAATGAAAACCCATTTTATAACCACCTCAGGAAAATGCAGAAACCCTGGGGGCACAGTGGTTAAGAGCTACGGCTGCTAACCAAAAGATGGCAGTTCCAATCCACCAGGCACTCCTTGGAAACCCTATGGGACAGTTCTACTCTATCCTTTAGGGTTGCTATGAGTTGGAATTGACTCTACAGCAACAGGTTTTGGTTTTTGGTTTTGGTTTCAGGAAAATGGACGATGGGAAACCAAAGGGTGCATTGGAATAATACTATGTGTATTCTGCATATGTACCAAAAGCATGAGCTCCTAAATATTAAAGCAAATACTTAAACAGTAACAAGTTATTAAGAAGCTAAAAAGATAAGTTGTCTGAAACCTTTAATTGTCATAAAATGTAATAAACCAAAACCTATCTATTAAACTTCAAGACTGTATTCTCCAAGCCCAATTAAAAGTGATTCATAGTTACTGTGGTCAAGCTTAATTACAATTCTTGCCCTTTGATCTGGGAAAGAAAATCAAGGTGAAAGAGCCAGGATCAAGTAAGACCTTCAATGTTAGTTAGGGTTATTATTTTTTTTTTTCTTCTTTTTTTTTTTTTTTTGTAAGAGAAATAAATAGAGCAATTCCAGCATTGTATTTCTTCATGTTAATGAACTGTTTTGTCCACTCTCTGGGGCAGAGAGTATGGCCTGAAGTTTCTCCCCGACCCATTCCCTTGCACAGTACTGCTGGCACTATCTTCCTAAGGATAGTTCCGGTCATCATCACCTTACTGTAACTTATTAGCTTGTATCTCATCATCTTAGTGGTAGGGGGTGCAGGAGAAAAGGAGGCAAAAAGCAATAACAAAATAATAGTTCACTTGCTCCTACCTCCTGGTGTCCTATGCAAACTCAAAAAAAACACACACACAAACAAAAAACTGTTGCCCTCAAGTCTATTCCAACTCATGGTGACGCCATGTGTGTTAGAGTAGAATTATACTGCACAGGGTTTTCAACAGCTAATTTTTTGGAAGTAGATCACCAGGCCTTTCCTCCAAGGCACCTCTGAGTGGACTCAAACCTCCAACCTTTCAGTTAGCAGTCGAGTGTGTTAACCATTTGCACCACCCTAGGACTCTGTGTGCAAACTCCAACTCCTCCAAATTCCTCCCTAAAGTTCCCCAAAGTCCTCAGAGAGGTGGCATACTTGTGGTCTCAGGTTCTCTCCTCAGCAACTTGCTGCCTTCCCTGCTTTCCTCTCCTTCTGCTCTGGATCTCTAAAGTGATACCTGCTATAGGGGCCACCTATGTCCATGACAAAGGTGCCAAAAAGCAGCATGTCATTTTCTTTGTTCCAAGTGTGCAGCATGTGACCAGTGGCTCTGACCACTGGATGCCATGTTCAGGTAGGCTTCAATAGCCTTCACCCCATCAGTCTGTCCCATCAGTCTGTCCCATGGGCTACAATGTTATGCTCCCTTGTGCTCCCCACACCTCATGAATCCACTCTTCTACCTTTGGCTCACTATACTATAGTCACTCCCACTGTCGCCCTCTAGGTCTCTGGCATGACTCTGTGGGACTGGGTTACTGGAAAGTGTGGCTCATCAATATCTATGTACCCAGGCCCCTGGCCCTTTGCTCTTAAACCAAGCATAAAAATAATGATAATAATAAAAGTAATAATAAGAGCCATAATTTATTGAATTAGTGATATTTGCCAGGCAGTCTATAAAGCTGTTTGCATGCATTACTTCCATCATTATCTCAGTCACTTATAGAAGTTATGTAGCTTCTCAGAGATAGGATAGTCAGAATTCAATTCCAGGTCTGACTTCAGAGTTTGCCCTCTTACTCACTACATATTCTGCCTTTAATTTGTCAACCTTCTTCCTTTAGGATGTGTCCTCTTCCAGGTATGTTTTTAAACCCTCATGGATATATATTACAGAAACCAAAATATGTCAAGAAACACACGACAGGATTCTGGGTAAGCAGCACAGCTGCGTTTCTCAAGCTGAGACCCTCACTACTACAGGAATAATGCCTTTTGTTTGTGTATTTCTTCATACTTCACAAAGCCTCATCTCATTTGCTCTTCACACCAACCCTCTACTCTGGGAAGGACAAAATTATTGTCCTGAGCATGCTGAGGAGTGAATTTCTTTTCCAGTTGCCATCAAGTTGATTCTGACCCATGGCAACTCCAGGTGTGTCAGAGTAGAACTGGCTGAGTTTTCAGAAGTAGATCACCAGGCCTTTCTTCCAAGGTAGACTTGAAACTTCAACTGTCTGGTTAGCAGCTGAGCATGTTAATTGTTTAAACCACCCAGGGATTTCTAGGGGTGATATATCATGATGAAATACGGAAGTGGAACCTCAGACCAGGTCTCCTTCCGCACAGAACTTTGCTCTTTTCAAGAACTTCTTTGTCTCTCCTATACCAGTCAGCAGGAAGTTTTTCCAAAACATGCCTCAGATCTAGATTTCCAGGCTTTATTCCTCACCAATTCCCTTCAAGTATCCTAAGCTACATGTATCCTAAGTAGAGGAACCCATTGTCCTCCAGTCGATTCCAACTCATGGAGACCAATGTGTTACAGGGTAGAACTGAGCTCTGCAGGGTTTTCTTGGTTATAATCTTTACTGATGCAAATTACCAGGACTTTCTTCTGCAGAGCCAGGGAAGACACTGTTATTCCCCTCTCTCCATACCTTGTCACCTTTCAGCCTGTGTTCCTGTCCATTCCTTCTGCCTAGGAGATCCCTGTTCCACTGCCAATCCCAAATACCACCTTGCCATGAATGAAATCTCTCCTTGACCCTCTACTGTGTGAGGTTTCCCTTCTCTACTCTCTTAGAGAATGTTGTGTGTATCTCTCATGTGATAATTCTAAATCATCTGGTTACTGTGATTACTTGAATACTTGTCTTTATCATATCAACCATTCTAGATTGTAAATGCCCTTAATGGAAGAACTCAGTCTTATATCGCCATACCCCCTGCAGTACTCCTATCCCAGAGTGGATATTTAACAGAAGTGTGTTAAATTAAAATAACCTTAAGTTGTGCTCCTTTATTAATAGATTATACTTACAATCAACTACTATACATTTCATTTCCACTTTGGAGTCTCCACAGTTTCCCCAGAATCAAGGGCAATTTGAAGTCATTCCAAGCTTTTAATTTAATCTTCCCTTAATGGAGTTTGCCTCCCAGTTGGCTCAATATAGTCTCTGGAATTCCATTTCCTTATGGATTTATAAACTTGAAAAACTTTTTTCCTTTCTTAAAAATCTCCTGGATTACTTATTGGGGCTGATTCATATCTAGTGCATTTATATTGTTTTCTTATCAAAAGAGACTATCTTATTACATTTCAGCCAAAATATCTTAGTTTTCTTCAAGCACCAAGTGATTTATGATGTACATTTTATATTTGGGAAAATTAAAGTTTTTTTTTGTAGATCAAACAAATATATTGGGTATGGCTATTTTCATAAGGCTAGCATGTCATATTTTCTTCTGTCTAGTTTTTGCTTTCTATGCTGTGTCCAAGAGCAGCAGAGTGTGGTTCACATCCAGGGTTACCGAGTGAGAGAACTGGCAGCATTGCTGACCCTGGGCTAATATTTCTCTGAAGCTTTACAAGAATCCATTGGTTATTCTGTTGAGAGTGCTTGGTTTGCCTATTCACAGAAAGTGTTTAGAGAAAGACAACATGAGAAAAAACGCAGGCTTTCGAAACTATAATGGCAGAGTTTTTGTTTAACATTTTAATACATTTTGCCTTTATTTAAAAGTTAATGCACATACATGGTAAATTACTCAAACCAAAAAGTGTACAAAGATAAGTGCTCTCCCTCCTACCTAGCTCTCAATCCCATACTCCAGAGATAGCCATTGTTAGCCATTCTTTGTAGCTTCTAGACATTTTTTAAGTCCCCGGGGTTTTAATGAGAAAGCAGAGAGATTAAAAATTAGACCCAACTGCAGTCAATCAACAGTTATGTATTAAACACCTACTAGGCACTGTGTGGGGCCCTGGTGGCGCAGTCGTTAAGAGCTATGACTGCTAACCAAAAGGTTGGCGGTTCAAATCTACCAGCCACTCCTTGGAAACCCTATGGAGCAGTTCTACTCTTTCCTATAGGGTCACTATGAGTTGGAATTGACTGGATGGTAATGGGTAACAGATAGGCACTGTGTGCAGCCCTGGTGGCTTAGTAGTTAAAAGTGCTGCTATAACAGAAATACCACAACTGGATGGCTTTAACAAAGAGAAATTTATTCTATCACGGTCTAGGAGGCTTAGAAGTCCAAATTAAGGGTGTCAGCTCTAGGGGAAGGCTTTCTCTCTTTGTCGGCTCTGGGTGAAGGTCCTTGTCACCAATCTTCTCCTGGTCTAGGAGCTTCTCTGGGCAGGAACCCTGGGTCCAAAGGATGTACTCTGCTCCCAGTGCTGCTTTATTCGTGGTATGAAGTCCCCCGTCTCTGCTCGCTTCTCTCTTTTATATCTCAAAAGAGATAGACTTAAGACACAACCTAATCCTGTAGATGGAGTCCTGCCTCATTGACATAACTGCTACCTATCCCACTTCATTAACATCATAGAGATAGAATTTACAACACGTAGGAAAATCACATCAGGTACAAAACGGTGGACAATCACACAGCACTGGGAATCATGGCCTAGCCAAACTGATACACATTTTGGGAGAACACAATTCAATCCATAGCAGATAGTTTGCTTCTATAAAGATTACAGCCTAGGAAACTCAATGGGGCAGTTCTACTTTGTCCTATGGGGTCAGTGTGAGTTGGAATCGACTGGACAGCAATGGGTTTTTGGTTTTACACACTGTGCTAGATTCTACAGATCAGTACCTCCCTGCTTCAAAAGTTTGTGGTTTGTGAGGAGCGCAATAAGCAGAGCACTGTTGTACTTGTGTGCTATAGAGTTGATTCTGACCCATAGCAACCCTATAGGACAGAGCAAAACTGCCCCATAGGGTTTCTTAGGCTGTAATCTTCATGTAAGCAGATCACCAGATCTTTTCTCCCTGAGGGGCTCCTGGTGGGTTCTAACTGCCGACCTTTCTGTTAGCAGCTGAGTACTTAACAAATATGCCATCAGGGCTCTTTAGCACTACAGCACAGGTAATCAGTGCCATAATTGTAGAAATGCAGGATGATAAGGGAAATGATAGACTTCCTAGAGATGGTAAGAACCTTTATAAGGGCTCCAGTAGGGAGTACTTTGTCTGGCAGAGAGAAGTAAAATAGCGATCTCTGAGAATAACTTGTGCAAAGGCCAGAAGTAAGAGAGAATGCATGGCAAGTTTGAGGAACTAAAAATGGTCAAGTTGGTTAAAACTTATGTTTTAAGGAAGATGAGAAGAGGGGAGAGGCTTGGAATAAAAAAGTAATTCAGTGTCCATCGACCATCTTCTCAATGTCCCTGCTATGGTATAGTAGGGAAAATATTGCACATGGAATAAGAAAATCTCATTTTAAACACTAGCTAACTAACTATATGGACCAGCTTAGTTCCCTCATTTTACAAGAAGAGAAATGAAAGCTACCTCACATGATTATTGACAGAATTAGAGTTAATTACATAATTCATGCAAGGGTACCTAGCATATTGTCATACAAATACAAATAGCAGGGCTCAAAAAGGTTAAAAGCAGCAACAAAAAAAAGAAGGGCTAAGGATTATTCTAGACCATGGAACCTGTCTACTGGGCATCACCACATCATCATCTTGCAAAGCCAAGGTCCTGAACTGCCAGGACACTAATCAAGAGGGAGAATGAGCCTCCTCTTCCTCCATCCTGGAAAATCCCAGAGACCATGCTCCCCTACCACCAGCCTGGTTCTACCTTAAAGACTATACCACTTTGAAAACTTACCAAAGTGTATCATAAGGTAATACATTGCCTGCCTCCTAAGACCTGGTATTATTTAAATTATTACTAATCAAACAAATGAATACTCTATAACCCTTAGCAGAGAGGGGTGGGGGGAGGCGGAGGACTACTGTATACAGCTTAGGAGGCAAATTAGGCTCTTAGTCATTTATATGAATTTTCTGCTTTTCAGGCTGAAGTTGTAAACCAACAAATAAGTTAATTTTTAAAAGACTACTTGCATTCTTGCTTGCTTGCCTAATTTTGTAGCCACAGATAAACAGAAGTCCTAGCAGAAAAGTTATTTTAAAATGGATTACTTTCATTCAGACTGACAGAGCACCCACATCCTTTAAATGGCAGTGCTTGGTTTGGCCACTTTATTGAGAATGTCAATGCAGCAACTGGTATCATGCAGAAGACTGAAGAATCACACAGTTGTGTACTTTAACCCCCTAATTACTATTTAATTTGCACTTCAGCGGTTGCAAAATGAGTGTAAAAAATGAAAATGAAGTAGCAATTAGAGGGTAAGAGACACAATTGTGTGATTCCTGACATACAGCACAGAGTTTCAATAGGAAGATCAGATTAACTATGACACTTCAGGCATCTGACCCACTTTGGGCCTATGGCTGGGGCACTTGAAATTGCAGGAGCTACACTTTTGAAAGAATTGAAGAGATCAAATTTGACACTGAAACATATGAACCTATTGTTGGGTCTGTATGTTTTCCAGTATTAGAGTGCCATAACTCCTTTAAAGAATTCCATAGTCATTGTCTAAGCATACCAGGGAAAATGCAGAATTCTGTCTAATGCATTATGTTCAATCTCTAACATGCGAAGTTATTTAGTAAAAAATCTTGACAATGCTGCAGGTGATGACTCATTCATTCATTTATTCAACTGAACTCAACTTTGCCTTAAAAAACAGATAAAATATTATGCCTTGAAGAATCAGCAATAAGTAAGACATGTCCCTGATTTCAAGGAACTCATAGCCTAGTAGTGTACCAAGTTCTACAGAAAATAATAATCATTACTGGAAATAATTTTGTTGTATAGAGGGGAGAGGTTTAAAAATGGATCTGCTCCAGGTGTCAAATAACACTAGTTATGCTGCTGATGGAAATAGAAAAGCAAGAAAATAATTACCAATAAAAGTCCTATGATAAATAGATGGAGGTTACAGTGATTTTGACTCCTTTAACTAGAAAATCAAGCCATCACCTGGCTAAATTGATCAACTGAATAGAAGCAACTGACGGAGGCAGACTAGGGATTTAGGGACTTGTTGCAGGTTCAACCATGGAGTCAATCTGAATTAGTCTAGGAAAAACTGTATTTATTCTTTAGGAGACAGAGTTGGGTTTTAGGATCCAGTATTCTGCTATATGGAGCCCTGGTGGCGTAGTCATTAAGAGCTCAGGCTGCTAACCGAGAGGTGGCAGTTTGAATCCATCAGCCACTCCTTGGAAACCCTATGGGGCAGTTCTACTCTGTCCTATGGGGTCGCTAAGAGTCAGAATCAACTAGACGGCAACAGGTTTGGTTTTATGGTTATTCTGCTGTACAGAATTGCTTCAACAGTAACTCTTTTGATCTCCGTAACCCAAGGGAAGGCCCTCTGTACATCTGGCCATTGCTGCGAGGATGCTGCTGATTTTCAAACGCTAAGGTAAGACAGATGATGCACACCTGTGCTGGATAAACACAGAGTTACTCCAAAAAATGTCAATATGATTGCAATGAACTCCATCAGTTTTTACCTAGGACACTATCCTTTGGACCATCTTTGGGGTCAGAAAAATGTCTCTGTCTGCTTGTGAAAAATGGATAGAGT
This sequence comes from Dugong dugon, assembly GCA_030035585.1. Classification (NCBI taxonomy): domain Eukaryota; kingdom Metazoa; phylum Chordata; class Mammalia; order Sirenia; family Dugongidae; genus Dugong; species Dugong dugon. Next base: position 54,263,903 of record CM057467.1, on the reverse strand, counting down.
GGTGAAATCCTAAATTACACTCTGCAAAGTAGCATATCTTCCCTTAGATTAAATAAATCAGAGATTATAGACAAATATCACTTAGATATTTCTCATTTATTTTAACTTAACTGATTTTCTTGGCATAGTTTAGATTCCAGAAAAAAACCTTTGAGGTTCTTTAAGAATCTATTAAAGCTCTTCTCCTAGCCCACTCCCCTTTGAACCAGAACACATCCTTTCCCAAAATGGAAGAAAATTCCTGTTTCCAAAAAGAGATTTGAAGATTCTGATCTGGTCCACCTGCTAGAGGATAGGCCTGGCTATATGAATGTGTACAATATATATATTAACTACACATACCTCATGGAGTAGTTTAGACATTTGGAAGTTGCAGAAAATATTTTATTGACCCTTTGTTATGTCATTCTTTCTCACTAAATCTCCCAAATAATACTTAAAGTTTAATAACTCTTCATTTTATGCATAGATATATGTGCAGTCAGTAATGTGTAAACATAAGAGGTTAGAGTACAAAATAAACCTTGCATGTACAAACTACAGTATAATTGGAAAATTAAAATATATATGTGATACATGCAATATGATATATGAGTTAAAGACTAATTAGTGTCAGATAACCATTGAATAGGAAAGTATCTTAGAAATTGTCCAGATCCCCCATTTAAAAATGAGGAAACTTAACTAAGGGGAAAAAAAAAAATCAATACTTTGCCCAGGGCTGCACACTTAGCTCATATCAGAGCTAAAACAAGAATTAGGTCTTCTGACTACTTGCCCTGGACACTTTACCTTACACTGCATCTTATTCTTAAAGAATAGCGAAGGTTTGGGGATGATATATTTCAAAGTAACCTCTAAATAAACATGTGATGCTAAATACCATCTAGCAATAGAGAAATTCAAAGAGAATATTATTAAATAATAGAAGAAAATGATGCAAGATTACATAAAGAAAGTGATTGCCCTTGTGATAAACTTTAAGAGATTTGTAAGGTGTTCACTAGTGAAAGGGAGACAGAACAGTATTCTAGATAAGAACAATTCAATTCTATTCCGCAAGCATTTTGTTGAGTGCTTATTATATGCCAAATAATACGCTGGGAGCCGGGGCTACATAGTCAATTAAGACAAGGGCTCTACCTTCAAATAATCTAGCAAGTAAACACAAAGGGATCAAAACTCTGTGGCAGGAAGAAAGAAGAATTATTCGGGCTATTCTGGAACCACAAAACAGGGATAGGCAAATCAGACACAGAATCAGCGAAGACTTCCTAGAGGTAGTAATGCTTGAGGTAAGTGTTGAAGGACAAGTGGTCTTCAGCTGGACAAAGAGGGTAAGAAGGGAATTCCTGGGATAAGGAACACAAAGGTGTGAAAAAGCTATACAACACTGGAAAATCCTAAGAACCTCTGTGTGTCTGAAGCCAAGTGTCTATGTGGAGGGGTAGCAAGCAATAAATGAAATTGATTGTAGCAGGACCCTAAACGATCCATAGGTGTCAAGGATGGGCTTCAGGAGCAAATAGTAATTGTTCAGAATTTTTAACTTACATATTTTTCTGTTTCCTCAGATTCTCAGATGATTTCAAGACCTACAAAGGGTTAAGAACTAGTGGGGAGAGAGACAGATTGGAGCCATGTCATGAAGAAGTTTGTATGCTACTGTGCTACTGCTGAACTTAATTCTGAAAGGCATGAGCGCTATTGAAGCATTTTAAGCAGGAAAATGGCATGATCAGATTTGAGTTTTAGAAACATCAGATTGGCAGAAGGGTGGAAGATATATTGGCAGGAAAACAGGCTGGAAACAGGGACTCTAGACAGTAAAACGTGACAACAACCCAAGTTATCAGCGATTTGGACTCAAAGCAGAGCAATGGTAATGATACAGCAATTTAGGAGCGAGATGCTACAGGACTTGGTGATGAAGGAGATGTGAAGGATGAGGGAAAGGATGAGGAAGAGGGAAAAGAATATGACTTCTCTAACTTCCAAATTTCTTGCTTGAGTGACTGGGAGGATGGTGGTGTCATTAACTGTGAAATGGAAGAACTTACCAGCATGTAGATAATAGGATCTTCCAGTGAGTATTTTGACTGAAAAGAGAGGTCAGTGCAGTGTCCTTGGGAAACTAGCTTTAAGGATAAGAAGGGGCTAGGGGCTGTAAAGGAAACTGAAAAATAGAGGAGAGAGTATTAGGAGGAAAAACAGAAACGAAATACAAAAATATAAAGGAAGCAGAGAAGTAGGAATAAGTAAAATATGCCCTGGAAAAGGGAATTGTGAGAATAGCTTATGTAAGCAAAGATACCAGCTAAGGGATTGTAATGGTTCCCTATGTTGTTGTTGTTCTTAGATACCACTGAGTCCTTTTCAACTCATAGTGACCCAATGTGGCCAACTATAACTGCCCCATAGAGTTTTCTTGGCTGCAATCTTTATGGGAGCAGATCGCCAGATCTTTCTCCTGTGGAGTGACATGTGTTGATTCAAACTGCCAACCTTTCGGCTAGCAGCCTTATAAAAAATAAGACCTTGTTGCCTTCGAGTAGATTCCAACTAATAGGGTAGGTTAACCCCCTTGTGAGAAGGCCCTGGAAGCCTGGGTGAGGAGTTTGTGCTTGTTGTAGAAAGTATTATGGTGCTAGTGATGCAGTAGATTTTATTAGCAGCAGAGATAATAATATCTTTCTCTTGTGCTTTATACTATTTTGAAGTTCTTTCACATTCATTAATGTTCTTGTTTGGTGCTCAGAATCTCTTTGAAGGAGATGTGGCAGGGCTAATTATCCCTACTTTACAGATAAGGAAATCAACTCCCAGAAAAGATGGGTGATTAGACCTCACTTACATAACAATTACAGGAAAAGCTGGGACTGGAATCCTGATTTCCTGTTCCCCCCATCAAGGACTGTTTCTAATTTGTAGTCCTAGCCAATCTGAGGCCTTCTGGAATTAGATAGTTAAATAGTTAAAATGTGGCTATTCAGGGCAACTAGAAGAGCAACCTCCTTTCTGCCATTCTCCTTAGTCTTCCAAGGCAACCAGACTTATGTGAAGCCACGTTGTTGTTGTTAGCTGCCGTTTAGTAGGCCCTGACTCACAGAGACCACATGCACAATGGAATGCATTGCTGCCTGGTTTTGCGCCATCCCCACGATCAATTGGGGATTGGACTTTTGTGATCCATAGGGCTTTCTTTCACTGGCTAATTTTCAGAAGTCGATCACCTGGCCTTTCTTCCAAGTCTGTCTTAATCTGGAAGTTCCACTGAAACCTGTGCAGCATCACAGCAACACACAAGCCTCCACTAGCAGAGGGGTGATGGCTGTGCATGAGGTGTATTGGCTGGCAATCAAACCCAGGTCTCCTGCATGGATACTGAAAATTCTACTACTGAATCACCATGCCTTATGAAACCATAGCCCTGGGTTTGTAATCAGTGTCCTGAGAGAAAGCCAGCAGAATGTCTACCCTAACTACGTGTTCCCATCCAGCTGTTCTGAATGCCCTCCAGAAGCATTTGGTTAGCTGCTTGCTGGTTTTCCCATTCTACCAAATAAATGGCAAACAGCCACTAGACTAGACGTGCGGTGAACAGATCTGTTTTAGGGATCATTTCAGGCTGACTCACAAACCTGCCTCGTCCAATTAACAAGGTGGAAACAAAGCTCAATTCTTCAGCGCAATCCTTCATGGGCCAGTTATCACAACTCTGACTGATGGCCACACTCTAGCCAAACCCTATACACTTAAATGCACAACTTTGTTCACAAAGGTCAGGAGGTGAGGGACTGAAGGAAGGTTGTTACATGCAGAAAATCTATCCTCACCACTATAAAATAAAAGTGCGTAACTTTTTAAGTGTCAAAACTTTTGGAAGGCATCCAGGGCTCTTTACAAATAGTCAGGAGTTTGAATCTGGAATTAAAAGCCCTGAACTGTGCCTTCTCTATGTTAAAACCACAATAAAGTAACTCAAAATCTAGAAGAGAGCACTCCAGCTTTCCAGTTTCGGCTGCACATGATTCAGGGGCTAATAAATCTGGAGAACCAAATGGATTCCATTCATGAATCTCCAATTAAATCTTTTTAATGGCTTTAAACTATAGGTACCAAGTCCAAGTCAATTTAAAAAATACTAATAAAATACAACCAGAGCTTTAGCTGCAAAGCAAATGAAATATATATATAAATGCAAGCTGGAAATGCAAACAATCTTAATCAATGTCCACTAAACCAGGGACTCTATTGACTCCAGAATGAGCCAGACAAGAAAAAGGTGGAATCTCAAGAGTAGGCCCACTGAGCAGGATATGGAAGGTATGTTCTGCTACCCAGGAATAAGGAGGGGAATGAAATTCAGAATGACAGGCAAGGCCTAAGTGCAAAAAAGCATCCTGGAGAGCCTGGTAGGAAACTGATGCTCATGAATGACATGCAGATACGTTGGGAGTCAGTTTGGACATTGCAAATAACTTCTTTGCCCTTCTCAAAACCACGGCTGCCTGTAGCCTTGACCTCACTGTGCTTCTGAACCAAGCTTAAGTAGAAAAACAGCATGTTAGCAGGATCAACCCTCAAGCCAGGGGGGTCAGAAATTAATCTTGCAGTCATAGACGTACTGCTATAAATCAGTCTGCTGGGGAATAAAACCTATGCACAAAATTGCTAACTAATTCTCAGCATTCACCAATTACTATTGGGCTGGTTCAGTCTATATAATTGAGTTTCTAATTCGACTTCCTGTTTATGATTCCATTTTGCTGTACAGTAGTGGTCACGATGCTCTTGCCCCTGGGCCAAATCCTGTCTTCAGCCTACTTTTGTAAATAGTTTTATTGAAACCACACTCATTTATTGAGGTATTGTCTATGGCTGCTTTTGAGGTAGGGCAACAGTGTTGAGAACTTGTGACAAAGACTGCATGTCCCACAAAATAGAAAATATTTACTATCTGGCCCTTTACATAAAAAGTTTTCCAACTCCTACCATAGTGACTAAAACTCTACCCTAAATCCCAGTACACAGAGCAAATGCCGTAGGCGTTTTCTTCTACCTTCTTCCACTGGAGGTTGACTCTATTTCTTGTACATCCAGTCACTGTCTGGATGACAGCACTAAATGGATACATTGCTAAACTCTGGTCTTTGTGGAGAGCAAATTTAGCCCAAATCAAACTGGAATACACCACAAAGCACAAACTGAGCCTGTGCTTAATCTTCTTGCACATAAATCATATAGCAAGGTCAGTTATAGTGCTGGGAATCTTCAGTTTGTCCTTCCATATTGTTATGCGTGAAACTGTGTCCCCTAAACAGATATATTGAAGTCCTAATCAGTAATAGCTGCCTCTGAATGTAACCTTGTTTGGAAATAAGGTCTTTGCAGATATAACCAGTTAACATGAAGTCATACCAGAGTAGGGTAGGAGCTAATCCAATATGACTGGTGTCCCTTTAAAAAGGAGAAGGGACACAGGCACAGGCAGACATGCAAGGAAAACGGCCACATGATAATAGAGACAGAGATGGAGGAGTTATGCTACCAGAAGCCAAGGAACTCCAGGGGCTACTGGAAGTTGGAGGAGATACGAAAGGCTCTTCCTGTGGAGACTTTGGAGACAGCATAGTCTGCGATGCCCTGAATTTGAGCTGTAGCCTTTAGAACCTTGAGACAATAAATTCCTATTGCTTTAAGCCATGTAGTTTGCAGTACTTTGTTCCAGCAGCCCTAGGAAACTAACACACATATCCACTGGCTACTTTTCTTAAGACTTCCCTTGACCCCAGGAGTCTGACCTGCATGCTCTATATAGTGAATTGTCTTGTCCTTTGTGCTTCGGTTAATTCAGTCCATATTTCCAAGGGAACACCTACAGAAGATCAAAGCAAGGGATGAAGATGAGAATAGGGTATTTATTTTCCTGCTCTTCCCTATAGTCCTGGTAGCCAGTGCTGTCTCTTGAACAAAGGTCTCAGATTCTGTTAAGTAGGCCTCTTCCCTCTTCTGTCTCCAGGTTCTCATAATTGTTTCCTCCTCTTGCCCAGTCAGGCCTAGAGATGCTAACAGCCTCCACTATTGCTAGCTCCATGAACTGCTTTATCCCGTGTTGTTTCCTATACTCAGCCTGTATCTTTTTAATACTCCCTTTATCAAAATGTCTCAAATTAGCCAGTTTTAGGGTGCCATTTATTTCCTGTTAGGATACAGAAATCGGGATCAGAATCCCAGGAAACAGACCCACAAAATGGTATTTGGGATTGAGTTGCTAACATAATTGAGGATCATATGGACAACCTCCAGCTAAGGGCAACTGGGACTTGAACAATCCACAGCAATGGTGGCAAAAAATTACACAGATTATCCCCAGTGGTTGCATGGGTTGAAATGCAGGTAGAGGACAGTGCTTAGGGACATGAAGTGAGATATGGTACTTAATTGCTATGGTGGTCATAGAGAGTATGGAGTCACCTGGCTTCCTCTGGTGGTCCTAGAGAACTAAAAGAATAAGTAGAGAAAATAACAGATCACAAGCTATATGACTGAGAACACAGTGAGGAAAGTCATAAAGCCGCTATGGTGCATAGAGGGATTCCCTCATCTCCTGTAGTTACAGAGCACCTGTTACTGCTATCCCAGAGCCTTATTACAAGGGGTACAGAAGAGCATTCGGTTTAGAGCTCAACACCACCAGATCTCATATATACAAATTGAAAAAAAGTAGGACCTTGAGACTGAGAACTTTGAATGCCTAAATTCCTTTGAATCATTTTTATTGGCAAAAGGAACCTTACCCCCACCATAAAGGGAACCAACCTTCTTCTTCATACATGTTCGATGACTGAAGCTGGGACAGTTGCCTCCCCAGCTGATGCCAATTACTCTGAGGACCCCTACACGCATTCTTATCACCTCCAGGACAATATGGAGAGTTAAATTCCAACAGAATACTGCTCAGACTGAAAAATACATGGCCTTCTCTAGGATAAGATATCCTATACTCTAGAAGATTTATAGATTGATGCCATTTTGGACTTCCATAAGAGTGAGGTTCATGTAATGGAAGTAGTTTCTAAGTGCATTAAATGGTAGAGAAATTAAAATCATGATTAGACTAAATTCCTACAGATGAGTTTACTCATGTAATTTTGTCTCAAATACACCAGTATTGGCATTAACTTACTACTACCAAAGCCATTGCGTCAATTCTGACTCATAGTGACCCGATAGGGCAGAGTAGAACTGCCCCATAGAGTTTCCAAGGAGCACCTGGTGGATTCAAACTGCCAACCTTTTTGTTAACAGCTGTAGTAGCACTTAACTACTACACCACCAGGGTTTCCAGTTAACTGCTAGGTGGTCTACAACTAAAGATCAAAATGCCAGAACTTCCCTGAAGTACTTAGGAAGAAGATCAAAGTCTTAGGGAAATGCAAACAATAGAATAAATCAATGTAGCAATCAATGTTATGCTCGGCCATCCCCAGACTATATTTCACTAGAGGACTCAGAGGGTACTTCTTTGCTTTTAAGAAAAATATTAGGGGAAGTGGGAGGACTCCCAGCTTTCTTGAAGAGCTCTATGTAACTGTCCTCTAGATTAGAGATGATGGTGGAGGTGAATACATTGGAATGGTCCCTGACTTCAAAGGGAATAATGGGATGTTAAGGTGGTAAGGAACACTGGTGGTGCGGTGGTTAAGCACTTGGCTGCCAATCAAAAGTCTGGTGGTTCGCATCTCATAACATGGATGAAACTGGAGGACATCATGCTGAGTGAAATAAGTCAATCACAAAAGGACAAATATTGTATGAGACCTCTATTGTAAAAACCCATGAAAAAATTCACATGCAAAATGTAACAATCCTTGTTGGTTACCAGGGATGGGAGCGGGGGGGGGGATACTAAATAGGTAATAGGTAAGTGGTAACTTGGCTGAGAGATGAGATAGTACATAGTACAGGGGAAACTAACACAACCTGCACAAGGAAAGGTCATGGAGGCCCTATAGACACATCCAAACCCCCCGAGGGACTGAGTTGTTGGACGGAGGGCTCTGGGGACCATGATCTCGGGGAACATCTAGCTCAATTGGCATGACACTACTTATAAAGATAACGCTCTACATTCTACCTTGGTGAGTAGTGTCTGGGGTCTTAAAAGCCTATGAGCGGACATCTAAGATACTCCACTGATCTCATCCCTTCGGGAACAAGGGAGAACGAAGAGAACAGGATACAAGGAAAAGATTAGTCCGAAGGACTAATGGTCCACAGCTACCAAGGCCTCCACGGGACTGAGCCCAGTACAGCTGGATGGTGCCTGGCTACCACCAATGACTCCTCTGACCAGGATCACAACAGAGGGTTCTGGGCAGAGCTGGAGTAGGATGTAGAGCATAATTTTAACTCCCAAAAAAAAAAAAAAAAAAAAAAGAAGACCAGATATACTGGCCTAAAGAATACTAGAGAAACCTCGAGAGTGTGGCCCCCAGACACCCTTTCAGCTCAGGGGTGAAGTTACCTTCAAGGTTCGATGTTAAGCCTGGGAATGGACACCCCAGTAAAACTAAATGGGACTAACGATGTACAGGAGTCCGGTGACAAGGGCCAGAAGGCAGAGGGAGAGTAGGAAACTGATGATAAGGAACACAAATTGAATAAGGACACTGTCGATGTATTGTGAGATTGCTGACCACTGCTATAGGGCAACATTTGTAGTAACTATTAAATGGGAGGCTGTTTTGTCCTGTAAGCCTTCATCTTGGGCGAGAATGGCAGCACAATTGGAAGAGCATAGTCAATATCACTTAAATGTGTAAGTAAAAAGTTTTGAAATGGTGTTTAAATAAAATAAAAATAAATAAATAAATAAATAAACAAATGAGACTAAAGAGGTACAATAGTCCACTGACAAGGTCCAGAAGACAGAAGGGGACAAGGAAGCCCCCTGGTGATAGGGAACACAAGGTGGAGTAAGGATATTCTTGATGTGCTGTGAGATTGTTAACCATTGTTATAGGGCAACATGTGTAGTAACTGTTAAATGAAAAACTATTTTGTTCTGTAAGCCTTCATCTTAAGTGAGAATAACAGCACAGTTGAAAGAGCGTAGTCAATGTCACTGAACTGTGAATGTAGAAAATTTTGAAACGGTGTATCTTTGGCCATCTGTAATTTTCATCAAAAAAAAAAAGGTTGAGAATTTAGAGGCTTAATACGTTGTGGGGTTGTTAACCAATGTCAAAAAAAACAACATGTGTACTACTATTTCATGAGAAACTATTTGCTCTGTAAGCTTTCACCTGAAGTACAATAAAATATATATTAAAAAAAAAAATTAAAAAATAAAAATAAAAAAAAAAAGTTGCTCTAGCAGTCCCCAGAAGAAACAAAAAAAAAAAAAAAAAACAAAAAGTCTGGTGGTTCAAACTCATTAGTTGCTTTGTGGGAAGAAGATGTGGCAATCGGGTTCCCTAAAGATTGTTGTTGTTGTTGTTGTTGTTACATGCCGTAGAGTCAGTTCCAACTCATAACAACCCCATGCACAACAGAACAAAACACTGCCAGGTCCTGCACCATCCTCATGATTGTTGCTATGTTTGAGCTCATTGTTGCTGCCCTGTGTCAACCCATTACATTGAGGGTCTTCTTCTTTTCACTGACCTTCTACCAAGCATAATGTCCTTCTCCAGGGACTGGTCCTTCCTGATAACATGTCCAAAGTAAGCAAGACAAAGTCTCATTATCTCATTATCCTCACTTCTAAGGAGCACCTGGCAGTACTTCTTCCAAGCCAGATTTGTTCGTTCTTCTGGCAGCTCATAGTATATTCAGTATTCTTCTCCAACACCATAATTCAAATACATCAATTCTTCTTTGGTGTTCCTTGTACACCGTACAGCTTTTGCATGCATATGAGGTGACTGAAAATAAGTCTTAGTCCTCAAAGTGACATTTTTGCTTTTTAACACTTTAAAGAGTTCTTTTACAGCAAATTTGTCCAATGCAATATGTCATTTGGTTTATTGACTGATGCTTCCATGGGTGTTGACTGTGAATACAAGTAAAATGAAATCCTTTTGTCCTAGTCATCTAGGGCTGCTGCAACCAAAATACCACAGGTGGATGGCTCTAACCAAGCGAAATTTAATTTCACACAGTCTAGTAGGCTAGAAGTCCAAATTCAAGGCTTCATCTCCAGGGGAAGTTTTTCTCTCTGTGTCGGCCTTCTCATCAATCTTCACATGGTCTGGCAGCATCTCAGAGCAGCAACCTCAGGTCCAAAGGATGCACTCTGCTCCTGGTGCTGCTTTCTTGGTGGTATGAGGTCCTCACTTTCTGCTTGCTTCCCTTTCCTTTTATCTCTTGTAAGATAAAAGGTGGTGTAGGCCACACCTCAGGGAAACTGAATCAGGGATGTGACCTTAGTAAGGGTGTTACAATCCCACCCTAATCCTCTTAACATAAAATTACAATCACAAAATGGAGAACAACCACACAATACTGGGAATCATGGCCCAACCAAATTGATACACACATTTTTGGGGGACATAATTCGATCCATGACACCTTGAAAACTTCAATTTTTTTTCTGTGTTTACCATGATGTTGTTTATTGGTCCAGTTGTGAGGATTTCTGTTTTCTTTACGTTAAAGTGCAATTCATATTGAAGACTGTAGTTTTTGATCTTAATCAGTAAGTCCTTCAAGTCTTCTTCACTTTCAGCAAGCAAGGTCATGTCATCTGCATATTGCAGGTTGTTAAATGAGCCTTCCTCCAATCCTGATGCCACATTCTTCTTCATATAGTCCAGATTCTTGGATTATTTGCTTAGCATACAGATTGAGTAAGTATGATCAAAGGATACAACCCTGATGCGCAACTTTCTTGACTTGAAACCACTCAGTATCCCCTTGTTCTGTTTGAATAACTGCCTCTTAGTCTATGTACAGGTTCCCCATGAACACAATTAAGTATTCTGGAATTCCCATTCTTCATAATGTTATCCATAATTTGTTATGATCCACACAGTTGAATGCCTTTGCATAGTCAAAAAAACACAGGTAAACATCTTTCTGGAATTCTCTTCTTTCAGCCAAGATCCATCTGATATCAGCTACAATAGCCCTTGTTCCATGTCCTCTTCTGATTCTGGCTTGAATTTCTGGCAGTTCCCTCTGGATGTACTGCTGCAACCATTTTTGAATGATCTTCAGCATAATTTTACTTGCTTGTGATATTAATAATATTTTCGATAATTTCTGCATTCTGTTGGATCACATTTCTTTGGAATGGCCAAAAATGTGGATCTCTTCCAATCGTTTGGCCACATAGCTGTCTTCCAAATTTATTGACATAGACAAGTGAGCACTTCCACCATTGCAACCATTTGTTGAAACATCTCAATTGTTATTCCTTCAATTCCTGGAGTCTTGTTTTTCACCAGTGACTTCAGTGCAGCTTGGACTTCTTCCTTCAACACCATCAGTTCTTGATCAGATGTTATCTCCTGAAAAGTTTGAGTGTTGACCAATTAATTCTTTTTGGTACAGTGACTGTGTATGCTTTCCATTTTCTTTTGATGCTTCCCGAGTCATTCAATTTTTTGCCCATAAAATCCTTCAGTATTACAACTCGAGGCTTGAATATTTTCTTCAGTTCTTTCAGCCTGAGAAAAACTGAGTGTGTTCTTCCTTTTGGTTTTCTAACTCTAGGTCCTTGAACATTTCACTGTAATACTTCACTTTGTCTTCTCAAGCTGCTCTTCGAAATATTCTGTTCAGCTCTTTTACTTCATAGTTTCTTCCTTTTGCTTTAGCTACTTTATGTTCAAGAATTGCCACGATGGCAACTGGTTTGTGTCATATTGGGAGGATCCCTAATGGTGCAGTGATACAGCACTCGGCTGCTAACCAAAAGGTCAGCAGTTTCAACCCACCAGCTGCTCCACAGGAGAAAGATGTGGCTGGGAAACAGTTCCAGAGACAGTCAACATAAGGGGATCCATAATAATCAACTGGGGATCTTGTTAAACTGTAGATTCCGATTCAGTATATCTTAGGTGGAAATGCAAATTCTTAGCAGGGGTTAGAACCAAAATGAACCAGTTCAAAGCTGTGGTTCCAATATATCTGAGTCCCCTGGCTGAATATGACAAAAGACTCCTAAGGTATATACACGAACCCATGTAACAACTGGGTGAAAGAACCAAGGGGAATTGGAAATTCTGAATGAAAATAAGGAGAAAAGTAGACGTCCCTCTTTAATGATTCCTAGCTCCCAAAGAAATGAAATATAAAGTTATTTCAACCTGTGTATATACCTCATGAAGATAAATCAGATCTTACTATATGACAGGAACTGTACAAGACATTAGATATAAAATGATGGACAAGATAGAAAGATACAACCAGTTGCTGCATCCACAGATCTTGTAGCCTAGTAGAGGACATAGGAAGGCAAAGGGACAATTATAATACATACCAAGTGCCATGAATGGGAAAGTGAAGTAGCTGTGAGAGGTGTAAATAACTACAGTGGGTTGGAGCAAACAGTAGGGGAAGAGTTCCAGAGACAAACATTAATGATGAGATCTAAAGGGTGAGTAGGAGTAACTAATTGAAAGGAGAGAGGATGTAGAGGGTGATGTTGAGGAGGAGGAAGAGGTGAGTCTTCTAGGCAGATTAAATTTAGAGTTATCAAGTCAAAGCCTTATTCTGTTATATGAATCTTCTCTGTAACTACTTCTGCTTGAATATTTTCAATAATGGGGAATGCTTCCTCCTAAGTTAGTGAATTCCATTTTGGACAGTTCTAATTGTTTGAAAGTACTTCTTTAAATAGAGTCTCAAATTGCCTTTCTATAAATTCCATCAATTAATCCTACTTCTGCACTTAGAAGTAACAGAACAAGTCAAACCACTCTTCCATATAACACCTCTTCCAATGTCTGAAGCCCATTATCACATCCTCTGCTTGCTACTCTTCCAATAGTTCTTTCCTCTTACTTCTTACATGATCTGATTTCAAATCTTTTCAACATTCTAATCATTCTACTCCAGACACCCTATACTATGCCAAGATGCTTGGTAAATATTAAAAAACAACACTAATTATCCATTCAACAAACATTTATTGATCACATACTACATGCCAAGCAATTTTATAGGCTCAAATAAAATTAGAGTGAGTTAAATGGACAGAGTCCCTGACCTCTTGGAGCTTATATTCTAGAGGGGAAAGAGAGAAATATATATATTAGGATATATAGCTTTTAGGATATATGTATATATATATATATATCTTAAGATATATCTTAGGATAGTTTTCTAAGAGCAGAATTCTTGGGTCAAATAGTAAGCAGGTTTTAAGGCTTTTTATGCATCTTGCCCAATTGCCTTCTAAAAAATGTTTTTCCAGTTTCATCCCCCACCAGCAATGTGTGTAATTCCTAATTTCCCCCGCCTCACTTTCTCTACTTAGTATCAATTTAAAATATTTCCAATTTGCTAAGTGAAAAATATATAACTTTTATTTGCGAATTTTATTACTAGTGAGGCTAAACATTTTTGAGTATAAACGAATGGCTTATTTATATCCTTTACTCATTGTTCTAAAAGTGTTTTTCTTCATGTCAAATATTTGTAAATAGTTGACCATGTAACAAAGATAATAACATTTTGCTTCTTGTATACGTTGAAAATATTCGGCCATAATTTTCTTCATGATCTATTTTTGTCACAGAGGTTTTTTTAAGCTTTAGTTTTTGAGTAGTCAAATCTACCCATCATTTTCTCCATGCTTTCTGGTTCTGGCTTTGATATAGTTCTTGGAAAATGCTTCCCCACTGTGTCATGTAAGTCTCTATCTGTAATGATTTCTTATCCTTCTATGAATTTTGAAACCTAATAATATTTAGTTATCTATAATTTATTTTGGTGAATGGAGTAAGCTAGGGATTTTTACAATTTTCTTTTGAAAAATCCAATAATCTCAATAACATTATATCCCCCATTTATTTTAAAATGCCACTGATCCTTCTACCTATTATTCTATTTGAAGACATCACATATAAATACAGATTTTTAACAAAACATGGAGAACCGGCCACACTGAACCCTCATTCCTCCATAATGCTATCTGAGTAGAAGCTGCCTGTGTTAGAGGAAGCATAAACTCTCTAATGTGCCACAGTCCTTATTTCATTGCACACATCTACTTATCATCTGGGCCTCTGTACACACGAATTTAGAATCTTATCCTAGAACATTCTCCTAATGGTCAAGGTTAGTAAATCTATTAAGTATCCATTTGAGCCTAAGCAACACCTGAGTTTACTAGATATCTTACTAACATTAGTAGGAATACAAAAACCTCTGGCCACATCCAGCAGAAACATCTGTAAATCCAGCACAGAGCACCTTCAGATCTTAGGTAGTAAGCACAGCACACTTCCGCACAGAAACGGGCTCCCAAAATTCAAGAGGCTTCCCAAGGGAAGGGCAGATGTCTACAGCTACTGAAATATGAGGCTGCTTTAAAACACAGGTGTGAATTCAGTTCACCAGAATAAACTGGAGAATACCTCTAGATAGGAATTGCAAGTTAGCAATGTTTTCCTCTTACTTGCTAATGTATTTTCTCCATGTACGCACCCAGAGGCTGCTACTCTGATAGAGCTCACTCTCAAATATGGCAAGCTCAACAGACAAACATTGTCAAGGTATTAGGCAACCCAGAGAGTCATTAAAGGAAGTCAGATTGTGACTTCCTCAGTGATAATCAGCTATCAGTTATGGAGATTGAGGAGATGAATGAGGAAGCAAATGGAAGACCAGGCTCTATCTTCAAGATCAACAGCCTAGGCACCTCACATGTTTGCTGAGTGTTATGGATTGAATTGTGTCCCCCAAAAATGTGTGTCAACTTGGCTAGGCCATGATTCCCAGTATTGTGTGGTTGTCCTCCATTTTGTGATTTGATGTAATTTTCTTATGTTTTGTAAATCTTAACTTCTATGGTGTTTATGAGTCAGGATTAGAGGCAGTTATGTTAATGAGGCAGGACTCAATCTATAGGATTAGGTTATATCTTGAGTTAATCTCTTGAGATATAAAAGAAAGAAGCAGAGAGGAGAGGGAGGTCATGCCACCAAGAAAGAAACACCAGGAGCAAGACGTGTCCTTTGGACCGAGGGTCCCTGTGCTGAGAAGCTCCTAGATCAGGGGAAGATTGATGACAAGGACCTTCCCGGAGAACTAACATAGAGTAAGAAAGCCTTCCCGGGGAGCTGGTGCCCTGAATTTGGGCTTCTAGCCTCCTAGACTGTGAAAGAATTAATTTCTATTTGTTAAAGGTATCCACTTGTGGTATTTATGTTATAGCAGCACTAGACAACTAAGACACTGAGCTAATAGAGTCATGAGAAATAGGCATTGGTCCCTATACACTTTCTTTTAAGAATAAAATACATGACAATTCAGATTACAGATGCTTTAGTGAAATGCCTCAAAAAAACCCATTCTCATGAAACAGACACAAAAGCAGCTAATTATACAAGTGCCCTCATGGCACAGTGGTTAAGCATTTGGCTGCTAACCAAAGGGTTGGCAGTTCAAATCCACCAGCCACTCCTTGGAAACCCTATGGGGCAATTCTACTCTTTCCTCTAGGGTCACTGAGTTGTAATTGACTCAACAGCAACAGGTTTGGTTTCTTTGGTTTTCTTTTGTTTTGGTTTTGTTTTTGTTTATACAGGATATGGTTGGGGAAGGGATTATGGAAAAATCCCTTACTCAAAAATCTTGACCTACCAACATGTCAGCTATTATACCATTAGAAATTCATTACCCAGTAATACCACAGAAAATGGTAAATTTTCCTAGGAAATGTTAAATATCCAGGCATCACAATCCATTACTAAATTAGTCATTCTGCTCTCTAGGTTCTGAAAGAATGGTACGCAAGATAAATAAGTTTTATGAAGAAGGCTAAGTAAATAAATGAAAATAAAGTAAAATAAAATAAAATTGGTTTCCACTGAGTGTAGCTATCTGAGCATCTGAAGAGCACCAGGAGAATGATGGGCATGGGCAATGAAGGGAAGAGATGGATGAAAAAGGGAAGACCAAAGGCAAACTAATTCATGTTACTTTTCCAAGAGCAAGTCCAGAAGGTGGTAAATAAGAAGGTGAAATGTCATGGAGATAAGTACTACTAGATTGTGCCACAGCCCATTGATAGAAGTAATGTGAGTCTCAGGCCTGAACAGTCATGGATGTTTAGTCTACGTTAGAGTGAGGTCACCGGACAAGAACAGGATTGCTAAAAGAAGCTAGGGAGAGTGCTAGATCTTTATGAAGTCTTATTTTTTGAAAAAGCAATGCTGGGCTATTTGGTAGTCTGAAATGCATGAATTTGGAGTAAAAAGATAGTTCTGTCATATACTACCTGTGTGACCTTGGGAAAATTACTTCTCTGAGCCCTAATTTCCTCATCTATCAATGACAACAAGAAAATATTTCCTACTCAGATAAATGAATACTATAAATTATGTAACTTGATCAAACACTGTAGACTTAATAAGAATCATATTCCTTTCTTTTCATCCTAGTATTAAAATAGATGTCATCGTAATTTCCCTCTGAAAATATCTCTCACTAATTTTGAACTCTTTTTCTCCTAGCCTAAGAACAGGTTCATTTCCAGACTTTCAGCAATGCAATGGGTGACATATCACACCCTCCCTAGGGAAAATAGCTTGGTATTTCTCCAACTCCCACCAACTTGAGAGTACCAACACAACCACCTGGTAGGGATGAGTTTATAAATATGAATCACAGTTATCCTCCAAGTCCTTTAAGCTGAAAAGCCCAAGAAAATTGGTGGACCCCCTCCTCTAACTTTTCTCCCACATTTGGTTAATTTCTATGTCCTATAGATCTTACCTCCATTGTCCTGCCTTCCTCTTTACTCCAAGTTAGTTCAGGTCTTCAACACATTTTGTCTTGACTATGAAATAGTCTTTTGCTTGGGCTCCCAGATAAACCTTTCTAAATAGGTCAAATAATGTCACTCTGCTGCTTAGTATCTTCCTCTGCAAAATGGAGACAATATTAGTGCTTATCATGTGGGCTTTTTGTGAGATTACTTGTGATAATACATTCAAAAAAGCCTTAGAATAGTACCTAGTTAGGACTCACGAACTCTTAGCTCTCATCTTTATTATTTGTGTCATTATCATCATTATTGCTATTGCAATGCAAAGAGTAGAATAACTTATTCTGTTATTTAAGGACCTCCAGGGGCCAATCTCAGCCTATCTTCTCACCTAAGGAACAGAATGCAGGGACCTACGCCACACCCACCTCTGAGACTAGCCTTTGATGGAGATAAGTAGAGAAGTTCCAGGTACCCTGAAGACTCATGTGGAATGGTGTCAGGTGTCAGGTAGACTAGAAAGGAGGATGCAGAAATGTCAAAACTTCTTTCTTAAGGCATAAGACATCTAACTACTTCTGGATCCCATTTATCAGTCTGCTGGAATGGTGGTGCGATTTATATCCTGGTGATGGGTTTACAATTAGAAGAGGAGGCTGGGCAACCTTTAGAGAGTCTTTCCTCTTCAACACCATTCTGTCCATGTGTACAAGAAGAAAATACAGGCTGGTACCCATTACAAGCTCTAGAGCCGAGTTGTCTAGGTTTGAATCTGATTTCTGTAGCTCAATAATTGTGTGGCCTTGGACAATGACTTAATCTCACTATATTGCAATTTCCTCACCTGTAAAAGCTGGGCAATAATTGAAACTATCTCATAGAGTTTTGTAAAAAATAATGAAAATAATATGGCTCAATATCTGCAAAAAGCATAAAATAGTAACTGGCATACGGTCAGAGCTCAAAAATATTAGATATTACTGTGAGGATGATAAATTTCTAAAGAGGATCTTGCTGGATCCAAGAACATGTACATTTAATGTTTTGATATATGCTGCTACATTGACCCCCATCTCAAAAAACGGTGTCCCAATTTACATCAACAGTGGATAAATACGCCCCATTCCCTACATCCTTGTCAACACTAAATGTTATCAATTTTTTAAATTTTTGTAAATCAGATTAGAAACAAAAAATATATTTTTTTAGTCATTCATTTTAGTCAGGACATTTTTATATATTTATAGAGTTTTTTTTTTTCTTGAGTGTCTGTATGTAAACAGCTCAAGTTACTTATTTTCATTTTTTATCTGCCAAAATGCATGCTGTTACTTGTGTTCTTGTTTTCACTCCAAGAAAGTAGGTTCAATGAAGCCCCCTTCTCTTGCACTTTCCCATCACTGAAGGCTGAGAGGAATGGCAAAGGGGCACCAAGAGCATTCCTTTAGACGGTTTTTGTGCCACTGAAACAAGAGCGGTCCATTGGTCCGGGATATCTAAGGCTTAGAGGCTAAACTCTAGCTAGCAATACAGTATTCATTGGCCAAACCTGTATTTTCAATACATATCTTTCAAGAACCAAGTAGGGCAGTGGTTGGAACCATTCAGAATTCTAGATCCAGGACATCAACTCATTTTCAGAATACAAATAACACATAGCAAAT
The DNA here is from genome assembly GCA_030035585.1 of Dugong dugon. Lineage (NCBI taxonomy): Eukaryota > Metazoa > Chordata > Mammalia > Sirenia > Dugongidae > Dugong > Dugong dugon. Next base: position 54,245,291 of record CM057467.1, on the reverse strand, counting down.
GTGTGACACATGGAAGGTTCCTTAGCAATGTACACTGAAGTAATAAATTTAATTCGCACATTTACTCACCCAGTTATCCATTCATTTACTCACTAAACAAGCTTTCGCCAGCTATTTCCGGAAATAACAGCATATAGCTTAGCCATATTCAAGAAATGAAATAAGTGTGTAAATACACCAACTGTTCTCAAAGGAAATTATAATAGCAGCACAAAATTAAACCAGAATATATCTAATTTCTTTTTAGTTTCTGGCTGGATCTCATTATTATCTCCCACACAGGTGGCCACTGTAGGTACCAGCTCTTACATCTAACCAACCTTCAGGTCAAGTGTAACAATCTTACTTTATGATATGCTACTAAGGCCCCCTCAAAGAACATGAACTCTATGGAAAGAGTTATTCTGAGGAAAACAAAGGGGAAAAAAAAAAGCATAGATTTTTGGCTCATGGCAGGTTGACTTAAAAAGAGTAGACTTGTGAGAGTTTTGTGATGTCTTCCCTTTCTCTCAATTCCCCACTAGAACTATCACCTATCACTTGACAGCCCCTCTTGGTTTTCTCAAATACACCTCAGACTAACGTACAAAATCTGATCATTACCATATCCCACCCTGCCCCAAAACTAGGCTGATAGCCACTGTCTCTAATGTTAAAGGATGGTACTCCCATCCAGTCAGCAGCACAAACAAAAAATATAAGTCATTCTTGACTTTCTTCTCCCTCAGCCCCATATCCATCCATCCTCAAATTAATTTCTTGAATATCATTCACATAGCTTCCCTCTCTCCAACTCCACGACCATCACCTTGTGATTCAAGGCAACTTCCTCTCCCCCATCTCTTAGCTCCTATTGATTTTATAGCCTTCTTAAAAGATCACCATGAAGAAAACTCAAAAGACTTCTCAAGAAAACTACTGGAACTAATAGAAAGATTTAGCAGAGTAGCATGATATAAGATAAACATACAAAACTCAGTTGGATTCCTATACACCAATAAAGAAAACTATGAAAATGAAATCAGGAAAACAATAACCCTTAAAAAATAAAATACTTAGGAATAAATCTAACCAGGGATATAAAAGGCCTTTACAAAGAAAACTACAAAACACTACCACAAGAAACCAAAAGAGATCTACATAAATGGAAAAACATACCATGCTCATGGATAGGTAGACTCTACATAGTGAAAATGGCAATTCCACCCAAAGCAGTCTACAAATACAATGCAATCCTGATCCAAATACCAACAACATTCTTTAAAGAGATGGAAAAACTAATCATTAACTTTATATGGAAAGGGAAGAGACCCCAGATAAGTAAAGCACTATTGAAGAGGAAGAATAAAGTAGGAGGACTCATACTACCTGACCTCAGAACCTACTATACAGCTACGGTAGTCAGAACAGCCTGGTACTGGTATAATGACAGATACATTGACTAATGAAACAGAATTGAGAACCCAGATGTAAATCCATCTACCTATGGTCACCTGATCTTTGACAAGGGCCCAAAGTCCATCCAACAGGGAAAAGACAGTCTTTTTAACAAATGGTGCTGGCAAAACTGGATGTCCATCTGCAAAAAAAATGAAACAAGACCCATACCTCACACCATACACAAAAACTAATTCACAATGGATCAAAGACCTAAATATCAAACCAAAAACTATAAAGATCATAGAAGAAAAAATAAGATCAACGTTAAAGGCCCTAATACAGAGCAATAACATGATACAAACCATAACCAACAACACACAAACTCCAGAAGATAAGCTAGATAACCGGGATCTTCTAAAAATTAGACACTTATGCTCATCAAAAGACTTCACCAAAAGAGAAAAAGAGAAACTACAGACTGGGAAAAAATTTTTGGCTATCACAAATTGGACAAAGATTTAATCTCTGAAATCTACAGGAAAATCCAACACCTCTATGACAAAAAGACAAATAATCCAATTAAAAAATGAGCAAAGGAATTGAACAGACATTTCACCAAAGAAGACAGTCATACAGCTAACAGATACGTGAGGAAATGCTCTCAATCACTAGCCATTAGAGAAATGCAAATCAAAACCACAGTGAGATAACATCTCACCCAGGCATTACTGGCACGAATCAAAAAACAAAAAATAACAAATGCTGGAGAGGCTGTGGGGAGATTGGAGCTCTTATGCACTGCTGGTGGGAATGTAAAATGGTGCAAACATTTTGGAAAATGATATGCTGCTTCCTTAGAAAGCTAGAAATAGAAATACCATATGATCCAGCAATCCCACTCGTAGGAATATACCCTAGAGAAGTAAGAGCCATCACAAGAATAGACAACGTACGCCCATGTTCACTGCAGCATTGTTCACAATAGCAAAAAGATGGAAACAATCTAGATGCCCATCAACAGATGAATGGATAAACAAACTATGGTGAAGACAGACAACAATAAAGAACAATGATGAATCTGCAAAGCAGCTCACAACACGGATGAATCTGGAGGCCATTATTCTGAGTGAAATAAGTCAATCACAAAAGGACAAATATTGTATGAGACCACTACTATAAAAACTCATGAGAAGGTTTATACACAGAAACTATCTTTGATGGTTATGGGGCAAGGGAGGGGTGGGGAAGGGAAAAACACTAAACAGACAATAGACAAGTGGTAACTTTTGGTGAGGGGTAAGACAGTACACAATACTGGGGAAGCCAGCACAGCTTGTCCAAGGCTAGGTCATGGAAGCTCCACAGACTCTTCCAAACTCCCTGAGGGACCGAACTACTGAGCTCAGGGCTGCAGGGATCAAGATCGCGGGGAACATCTACATCAATTGGCATAACATAGTTTATAAAGAAAATGTTTTACATTCACCTTTGGTGAGTAGAGTTTGAGGTCTTAAAAGCTTCTGAGTGGCCATCTAAGATACTGCACTGGTCTCACACCATCTGGAGCAAGGGAGAATGAAGAAAATCAAAGATACAAGGGAAAGATTAGTCCAAATGACTGATGGACCACAAGTACTACAGCTTCCATCAGACTGATTCCAGCACAACTAGATGGTGCCCAGCTACCACCACCGACTGCTCTGACAGGGATCACAATAGAAGTTCCCAGACAGAGCTGGAGAAAACAAAATTCTAATTCACAAAAAACGACCAGACTTACTGGTCAAACAGAGACTGGAGAAACCCAGAGAGTAGGGCCCTCAAACACCCTTTTAGTGCAGTAATGAAGTCACTCCTGAGGTTCACCCTTCAGCCAAAGATTAGACAGGCCCGTAAAAGAAAATGAGACTAAAGGGGCACACCGGCTCAGGGCAAGTACTAGAATGCAGGAGGGGACAGGAAAGCTGGTAATAGGGAAACCAAGGTCGAGAAGGGGAGAGTGTTGACGTGTCATGGGGTTGGCAACCAATGTCACAAAACAATATGTGTATTAACTGTTCAATGAGAAGCTAGTTTGTTCTGTAAACCTTCATCTAAAATACAATAACAATAATACAGATCTTAAAATAAAAAAGATCACTATGAATCGGAGTCGATCAACAGCAACAGGTTTATTGGTACCAGGCCCCTCTCTGATGCATCTTCCACAAGAAAGCCAGAAATACCTTTTCAAAAGGCAAACCATTCATACCTGTTCCTTAAGAGCATCTAAAGATTCCCATTGCTCATAGGATACATGCAAAACTCCTTAAAATGGACTTTAAGACCCTGCACAATCTATTCTCAACACCTACCCCTTCAACATATCCTATGTAATCCAGCCCCCTCACTGGCTGCACTCTAGCCATAAAGGCTTTTTCTCAGTCCCCTCTTTCCATGGGACCTCCCTCCAATGTTTCCGCCCTCATACATCCTAATCCTCTCTAATAGGCTCTCTTGCTTAAATTTACCCAGTTGCAATTTTTAGTTTGTATGTGTAATTATAGGATTATCCATCTCCCCAAGTAGACTGTAAACTCCATTAAGGCAGGAACCACAACTTTTTTAGTTCACTGTTATACACCCAGTGCCTGGTCCATAGTAGATGCTCAGAAAATATTGCTAGATAAATAAATGAATAAGTAAATCATAAATAGGAGATAATTCTAAAATGTATAATGCTAGTTCCTATTTTTTTAAAAAAATATACTCACATAATTGAATTCTTTCTTTCTCTTTAATGCTTTCCTTAGAATATATATAGAATTTCTTAAACTCTTTTCATTATTATTTTTAAACTTCTATTGCATGTTAACACATAAGTGTACATGATTTTTTTAAAAAGGGAAAGAATAAAAATGACTATTAAAAAAAATGTAAAAGCTAGCCACAATCCAGTACTCAGAGATAACTGTTAGAATTTTGATCTTTTTGTCTTTATGTGATTTTAAGTAAAAATGAGGTTATACTGATCAGTTTTTGTAAGCTGCTTATTTTTTTGCACTTAATTTATCAGGAACGTCTTTCTGTATCAACAAATAGTTTCTAGATCATATTTAGTGACTACCTAGAATTATTTTATCTGGATATATCACAATTTATTTTTAAAATATTTGCATATTTTTATCATTAGCCACTAAAAATCCTCTGCTAACCATCTTTCAAGTTAAATTTTTATGAGCACACTTAATGATTTACTTAGAATAAACTCTTATGTTTCAAAATGCCAGGTCAAAATGCATGCAAATTTTAATGCTTTCTATGAGCGCTGCCAAATTGCCCTTCAGAAGCATTGTGCCAATTTACATCCCTGCCCAAGATAGCTAAGAACGCCTTCTCCTTTGACCCTTTGACAACTATGAATATCATCTGTTTTTTAAAATCTTTGCCAATTTGACAAATATTTTCTTTATGATTAAGTTGCACTTCTTTGGTTAACTGCGGTTACACCTTTTTTTCATGTGTTTATTGGCCATTTGCAATTCTTCTTTTGTGAAGTAAATTGATTCCCTTCTGGATAACACAAGGTTGTAGTTAAGAGGTGACATATTTTGTGGTAAGATTTTGAAGGTGAAGGGAATGTAGGGCTTCTTTTTCATTGTTCTCTATGGTTGTAGCATTGGCCTTCAGGCTTGATGTGTCTGCTCATTTTAGTATCTCTCTTAACTTTGCATCAACAATCATTTCTTGCTGTCTGTCATGGATTGAATTGTGTCCCCAAAAAATGTGTGTCAACTTGGCTATGCCATGATTTCCAGTATTGTGTGGTTGTTCACTGTTTTGAGATCTGATATAATTTTCCCACGTGTTTTGAATCCCAATCTCTTCCTGTGGTTAATGAGGCAAGATTAGGTTATATTAAAGAGGGGTAGGGTGGGATGCAACACCCTTTCTCAGGTCACAGACCTGATCTAATGTAACAAGTTTCCCTGGAGTGTGGCCTGCATCACCTTTTATAGTACAAGAAATAAAAGGAGAGAGAAGCAAGCAGAGAGGCAGGGACCTCCTTGCCACCAAGAAAGAAAAGTAGGATGCATGGCACGTCATTTGAACCCAGGGTCCCTGTGCTGAGAAGCCCCTAGACCAGGGGAGTATTGATAACAGGGACCTTCTCCCAGAACCAACAGAGAGAGAAAGACTTCTTCTAGAGCTGGCTCCCTGAATTCAGACTTCTAGCCTCCTGGACTGTGAGAGAATAAATTTCTGTTTATTAAAACCATCCACCTGTGGTATTTCTGTTATAGCAGCACTAGATAACTAAGACTCTGTCTTTATACATCTCTAGCTGCTTCACTGCACCTACTTTCTTCATCTGTTGTTTCTAGTCTTCCATGTGCAAAAAAAATAACACTAATTAATTTGAAATATAACCAAGATGTAAAATTGGCTCTGAAATTTAACTCTGGGTGCCCATTTCACTGCTCAGAGAACACCATCACCTACTTCTGAATGTTGACAGTGCTATGGATAATAGATATTTCAGGAATTTCCCTCTGAATTACTAAGAAGCTACTGTATTTGCACTTTCTTTTTCTTTCTAATGGGAACTATCTGAGTACTTAACCACTGAAAAACTCTGGAAAGTTCTATGAGTCAACAGTTGTTGGAAAACAGGCCCAAATTAGAGCCAAGAAGTCCTGGGAATCCCCCTGACAGCTTGCCCATAAGAACCATCTGGCTAAACCAAAGAAAATCAAAATAACTCCTCTCTGCCTTCACCAAGGGCCCAGACGAGCAAAGAAGAAATTTCCTTCTCAGGAGCACTTACCACTAAATTTAGTCACTGACTTTCAGACACCTTCACTGCATAAATAGGCTTAAGACAGATTGTATCGAGAGCTTCCAAAAAAGAAATTCAGATAAACGTAACAAACTTGAAAACAAGCCAAAATGATTAGTAGAAACTGTTTCATTGCTGTCGTTTCTCTTTCTAATTAATATTTATGTGCACACATTCTAGAGCCATTGCTGTTTGCTTAAGAATACGATATTGCAATATAGTTGGCTACTGCTGTATTTCCAACAAGAATTCATTGAGCAGCCTAAAATTGACAGATTAATACCCTGGTAATTAAATATCCTAAGTAGGAGGAGCTACTTCTCACTTCCAAAAAAAAAAAAAATGTCGAACTACACAACTATACTTAACAGTAGTATGTGGTGAGATGTAGATCCTAAAATGCCGAAAGTAGTTTTGAGAATGAGAAGGTGTGTTCCGTTTATCTCTTCAAAGAGCTGCCACAGGGTGAAGAATCACCAGAATGAGGTCTTATTCCTCGGGATGGGTGTCTGGAAAGTCAAAGTCTTTTGCAGGAGGCAGCATATGTATTGGTAGTTAAGTGCTAAATGCCTTTATAATGACTTTGTTATGACAGTTCTACACTAATAAATCACAACCAGTGTAGCCGCTAATCAGGAAGTTTCATTCATACCAATGAGTCATGTGAGCTTGTGCCTGTAGCAGATGAGTTTTAATGCAGTAGTAAAGAATCTACACTACCAACCTCTGTCAGTTTGTCATACTGTGGTGGCTTGCGTGCTGACATAATGCTGGAAGCTATGCCACTGGTGTTTCAAACGCCAGCTGGGTCACCTATGGTGGGCAGTTTCAGGTGAGCTTTCGGATAAAGACAGACTAGGAAGGTCTAGGGATCTACTTCTGAAAATTAGCCAATGAAAACCCTAGGAATCACAACAGAATATGTCCAATATAGTGCAGGAAGATGTGCCCCCTAGGTTGGGAGGCAGTCACAATACACAGTGGCCACAACAATGAGCTCAGGCATAACAACGATAGTGAGATGGAACAGAACCTAGCAATGTTTATTTCTGTTTCCACGGGGTCACCATGAGTGGGAGCCAAATCAGCGCCCACTTACAGCAATAAATAATGGAGAAGATTCAGGAGCAGCCCCTGGAGAGCAATATCCCTAATTATGGCCAGTTAAACTGCCTCTGAGGATCCTCACCACCACCCAGGACCACATACATGGGAAATCCAACGGCAGTTCACAGTGAGGGTCCTAGAGTTACCCCAGACCTCCTACAAACAGATAACCTTCCCAGCTTCTTTCTGCTGGCAGTCTAGATTTGGTGACAATCCTGAACCAAATTCTAGCATTTTTGTTACTTAGCATTTATGTAAAACTTACTATCTTCCAAGTGCTTTACAGTCATTGATTAGGTATTCGCTAGGTCTTGATGGATGATTGTGCAGTTCCCTTCTCCAGGGACTGGTCCCTCCTGATAACATGTCCAAAGTACGTGAGATGAAGTCTTGACATCCTCACTTCTAAGGAGCATTCTGACTGTCCTTCCAAGACAGATTTGTTCATTCTTCTGGCAGTCCATGGTATATTCAATATTCAGTGCATACCTTGCTTACAGGTTAATCTGTCCCCGCCTCTGACAGCCTCCTCCCAGCAGGGCTACCTCCTTTCAGAGTTTCCTGATGCTTCACCACAGTCTTCACAATAAAGTCACTTTTCATCACTGAGTCTGTCAGTCACACTATATCAACAAATCATTTCTCTTGTCAGAGGTTTCAGCTTGGCCTCCCTGCCCTCCCAGACTCCGATAGTTGGGAACAAATAGTGCTCTAACCGCCGGTTTATTAATAAAACATTCGCCTCCCCTAACTTAGGCAGTAAGTAATTTGAAGTGACATTGCTATTATGTTCACAGTTATTTTTCAGTGCCGCTGAGAAATGCATATATTCATCTCTGTTTTGGGAAGCCCAAATTTACACCCTTGGTTTTCCATTAAAGGCACATCTCGGCTGTTGTTTGCCTGCCTTCGTCAGCTGCCTGTTTTTGTTTGTGTAATATCTATTGGTACATGTCACTGGGAAGACTTAAGATGAGCCAAAGAGAAACATCAGGCATTTTGAAATCTTGCCAAAGGCACTGTGTTTCACTACCTGTTCAAATGGAGGCTCTTAATCATATAAAGACTCCAAATCCTAGTCAAGGTATTATTTCATTATGTACTCTGAATGATCCTTGATCTAATTGCACTGTCTAAAAATTGGTTTAGTACCGATTGCAGTTGGTATCATCAGTATCGATGGAGCCTACCGGCTCCAACCCCATCTTCAAGTTGCAGCCTTCAGACTGGTTTTAACAATATGTCACATACTTTGTTCAGTCATCTCCTCTCCGGAGCTCCTCCCCACCAACAACCACAACCCAGCTATGCCTAATACAAGAAACAATTACTTTTTACCAAATTATCGGGCTTTAATTTTTCCCCTCTCTTGCTCCCTAGCACTAAGAGTTTAATTCAAGGAAGCATGCCTGCAGTAGTCCCACTGACTCCAATTAATTTGCATCCGTAAGGATCTTACTTTCTGGCATCCTGACTAATTGCTTATACCCAGTCTCCACTTGAACCAAGCCAAAAAAAAAAAAAAAAAAAAAACTTATCATAAGAGAAATTTCATCCATGATTTCTGTTTGAATTTTTTAGCATACTTGAAGCATCTGAATGCTCTTTTCCCAGAAGGATTCCAGACCAAGAGGATCACCGTTAAAGCAGAGATCAGTTGCATTCAAAATACTCCCGATGATACATGCATTAGCAATGCTGTCAACTAATTAGCCAGGGCAGTATTGCAAGAGCAAATCTTGATGCTTCAACTGCACACTGAATAAGCATCTCTGCTCCTCAGAGAAAATTGATTAACCTTTATCTCCTAATTTAAGAGACTGAAGGCTGTTACAATTACTCGTAGAATGAATCATAATTAGTCCATTGTGTATAATGAAGCAATACCTCCAAATTCTGGTATTCTCAAAGTGAGGTCTCTTGACCAGCAGCATCAGCTTCACCTGGAAACAAACTAGAAATGGAAATTCCTTTGCCCCTCCTCCCAGACCTGCTACATGGAAAATTCTGGTGGAGCCAGCAATCTGTTTGAACAAGCTCCCCAGTCACACTTAACCTTCCCCATTTTACAGATGAAGAACCTAAGAAAGGTTGAGTTATGTGCCCAAGTTAATAAGTGATAGGTTTAGGAATAGACTCTGAAGCCCTTGAAGTCCTTGACCATCACCACTGAACCACACTTCCCTAGGGGTCCAGGAATTTAAACAGGAGTAGAATGAAGTTCCTGCCCTCAGGGTCAGTACAACGAGAAAGCCAAATATTTGAGTAGATAATTGCAATACAGGGTGATAATGGCTATTATTTGAGCTATGTGCAAGATTCTAAGAGAGCACAGAGGTACGCTACCAAAATTCTGCTGGGGCCATATGGGAAAATTACTCAAACAAATTCTATTTCAGGTATGATGTTAATAATAGGCAAGGATAAGCTGAACAGAAAAGGAACAGCATAGGTGAATCCAGCTACCCTGAAGTGGGGCTTGGGGTGAATGGGGGAGGGTGACAGGAGAAGTTTGAAAGATCACAGGAGTGATCAGACCCTGAATGTCTCTCTATGCCTTGCTGCAGAGTTTCATTTTATCCTAAAGGAAATAGAGAATTGTTGGACAATTTCAGTAAAAGGGCAATGGCCAACAATTATCTCCTTATTCCTTCCCACCAATGGTATAACATTTACAGATTTAAAACTGGGGATCAGTAAATTCCAATGAAAAAGATAAGCCAGCAATGCAATCACGGGTGATTTTACCCAACTGGGGTGTGAAGCAAAGTTCCCTTTGTGGCACTTGTCAGGGACACCTTCAGTCACTTGGATTCTGCTTTGCTCCTCTGTAAATTTCTAATTGTGTACTCCTCCTGATTAAGAGCTTTGTTTTGTTTCAGCTTTGGGCGTGAATTAAATAACCCTTCACAATAAACTGACAACAGATGATAAAGGGAATGCTGCCATTCTAAATTATCTGACCCTTGTGGAGTGAGGCAGATACTGTGGGTTGACTTTTCCAAATGGGTTGGGTAAAAGATGAAGAATTTTTGCTCTGCAGACATAGAGTGATATTTCAAAATGTGTATCATAGAGTATTACATACCCTTTGCAAATAATTTGACAGATATTGAGCTTGTGTATATAGCAAAAGCTTTAAGTGCTTATTCCTAGTTATTAATATACAAATTCAGTCTATGTAAGAAGCACCTTATTAGCACATGTTGTATGCTCTGCAAATTAGAGACATATCACGCTATCTGGAAAATTGCTTGAGAAGATTCTGGAAAAACTCTATACACAAGCATTTTAAATATCATGCATTTCTGTATTCAATATAATCTTCATAGACCACAGATCCCTTTGGTACACCATGATTATAGGTCTGTGTATATTTAGAAAAGGAATCACATCATTGGACAGGAGTATGAGCATTTAATTTATGGAGATACAATTCAGTTATAAAGAGAAAGCAATGAAAGGCATTGATGAGCCCTGATACACAGGATTGCATTGCAAACTGGAATACAACCTTGGAACTATATAAAAAATACAAACAAGTTTAACCTCTAAATGCTGCAAAATGTGTGGTTGGTCAAGGGCTGTCCTCTTCCAAGAACATCTTCAGGTTCATGCTGAGTTTCAGTGAAGCATGCTCCCAAACTGAGTTGAATGAACTTAGAATCAAGTTACATGTGGAAATTTTGGGGAATTTGTTGTAAAAACTTACTATTCCCTTGCACTGGGTTTTACCATACCATCTACACAGATTGTACAATGAGAAAATTAAGACTTGCTGAAAGAGATTGTGTATGCTAATTGTTGATTTTCCAATGTGTACACTAAATGGGGATGTACTAACTGGATAAAATTGCCTTTTCATTTTTTTCCCTAAGTTTAAACAAATCTAGCATTGGTAAAAATCACTGCTGAGACAGGCCTGAAGGACACTGACTATTCCCAGGGCAGGAATTTATGAGGACAGCATAAGATCAAGGGTGGAGCAGGTCCCCCTCTGCTTTCCTGACAGGGTCTTTTCATCACTTATGAAAGCTTCACTTTTTCCTCTCACCTCACTTAAACCTTTTTTGTCTCCTTAACTTTCTAAGAACAAGGACCACAATGTTAGTAATACAAGATAAAATTGAATGAGAAATTGCTATGTGCCAGGCTCTGTGCTAAACTCATTTAATCCTTAAAACAACCCTAAGAAGTTGGTGATAATATTGTGGTATTTAACTCAATTTAATTCTCCTTAGGAGGGAGGATGGCGAGACTTCAGCTTGCTTACTTTGGACATGTATCAGGAAGAATAATCGCTAGTAAAGGACATCATGTTCATAAAGTAGAGGTCACTGAAAATGAGGGAAACCTTCAGTGTGATGAATTGACACAACAGTGGACTCAAATATACCAATGATCATGAAGATGGCACAGGACCAGGCAACATTTCATCATCAGCCAGAGCCAACTCCATGGCACCTAACAACAACAACAACAAAGATGTCATCAATTATTTTGTTGTTGTTGTTGTTAGGTGCCATCGAGTCAGTTGTGACTCATAGTGACCCAGTGTACAACAGAACAAAACACTACCTGGTCCTGCACCATCCTCACAATCGTTATTATGTTTGAGACCATTGTTGCAGCTACTGTGTCAACCCATCTCGCCAAGGGTCTTCTTTTTTTTCTCTGACCCTCTACTTTACCAAGCATGATGTCCTTCTCCAGGGACAGATCCCTCTTGATAACATGTCCAAAGTCTGTGAGACGTAGTCTCATCATCCTTGCTTCTAAGGAGCATTCTGGTTGTACTTCTTCCAAGACAGATTTGTTCGTTCTTTTGGCAGTCCATGGTATATTCAATATTCTTCACCAACACCATAATTCAAAGGCATCAGTTCTCCTTTGGTCTTTCTTATTCAGTATCCAGCTTTTGCATGCATATGAGGTGATTGAAAACACCATGGCTTGGGGCAGGCTCACCTTAATCTTCGAGGTGACATCTTTGCTTTTCAACACTTTAAAAAAGATCTTTTGCAGCAGATTTGCCCAATGCAATGTGTCTTTTTGATTTCTTGACTGCTGCTTCCATGAGTGTTGATTGTGGAACCAAGTAAAATGAAATCCTTGACAACTTAATTTGTGTGCCTCTATTCTGGCAATCTGCTCCCATAAAGATTAAAAACCAAAAAAGAAAAACAAAACCCATTGCCGTCGAGTCAATTCTGACTCATAAATCTTATGGGACAATTCTACTGTGTCACATGGGGTCTCTATAAGTTGAAATCAATGGCACCTAACAACAACAACATACTGGACCCATTTGTGTTCTTCCTCAGAGCCACTCAGAGCCCAAACCTACACTGCTTGCTCTGCTTCCAGTTCCAGCAACATCTTCCGCAGTTCCTTGGTTGTAAAGACATGGCCAATTAAGCAGAAGCCTAGTGAGGAAAGGAGGGCTGAAGTGGATCAGCCTTCCCAAGGTGCAAAGACCCAGCTTCAGCACCGCCTCCGTCATATTTACTGTAGCAGACACTCAGATGCAACCCACCCAGATCTTCCCCAGCAGATTCCTGGAGGAATCAGAAAACACAACCCAGAAGTGGGGGGAATTAAACTAAACTTTCTCCAATGAGAGATAGGAGATATGAAGGAAAGTATTTGCCTTCCCCCTACATACATCAAAATGTTCTGAGACACAGTGGCTCCATATGGCTTTTCCAGATATATCCTTCCTGACCTAGCTGGTTCTGTTGTGAAGCTGTGACCAGTTTGGTAATGCATACCGTTGAATTTGCTGCCCTCCTTCTCTCACCCACTTTTCTTTATCTATCACTCTTTTTGACTGCAATCTCTACCCCACACTAACCTCATTGCCATAAAGTCAATTCTGACTCATAGTGACCCTATAGCACAAGGTAGAACTGCCCCATAAGGTTTCCAAGGCTGTAATCTTTAGGTAAGCGGACTGCCACACCTTTCTCCCGTGGAGCGGATGGTGGGTTAGAGTCTCCAGCCTTTTGGTTAGTAGCCCAGCACTTAACGACTGTGTCATTCCTTCAGCCCCACACTAGCCTCCTAGTAAGGCATGTACATGTAATCTTGGCCTTAGGTTCTGTTTTCTAGGACACCCCAGCTAACCTCTAAGACAGAAACACCTGCTGCCAGTTAACCTATGACATGCCACTGACTGTAGGATACATTCTGAATTCAGAGGCGTTAATAAGCACTAATACTTATATAGATACCTGGCACTATTCTGAGCACCTCACATAATTAATTGTTTTATTCCTCACAAACACCCTTTGAGGTATTATTATCCCATTACAGGTAAGATAACTGATGCTTTGACAGTTTACATAACTTGCCCAAGATCACAATGCTAGTAATTGATGGAGGTAGATGAGAAACCAGCTCTTCCTGAAAGCATGAGCCTTTAGTCTCTATACTCTGTGACCTACACCTGTCTTTTTCTTCCACAAGGCTGAACTGGCTTAACAAAAGGAAGAAATTTTCAGTGTCCGGTCACTGGGACCATCACTTCTTCCAAAGATCTATTTAAAAAGTCTTTATGTTGAACCTACCTTGCTCTTGTTAAAGCCCCACATCTCCAGCAAAGCCTTTTCTCACTACTTCATTACACGTAAACCTTCTTTTCTGGGTACTTGCAGCAATTACCACACAATGTCATATACTGTCATTTAAAAGAGAGAAAAGAATTAAAATTCACTGAGTGCCTACTAGGTATCAAGGAGCCCTGGTGGTGCCATGGTTAAACCATTCAGCTGGTAACTGAAAGGTTGGGGGCAGTTCCAACCCACAAGCTGCTCTGGAGAAAGATAATGGCAGTCAGCTGCCGTGAAGATTACAACCTTGGAAACCGGATGGGGGAGTTCTACTCTGTCCTGTCAGGTCACTATGAGTTGGAATAGACTCGAGAGCAATGGGTTTGGTTGTTGTTGTTACTAGGTATCAGGCACTAGAAGGGCATATATAAACCAAAAACCAAACCCACTGCCATTGAGTCAATTCCAACTCATAGTGTCCCTGTCGGACAGAGAACTGCCTCATAGGGTTTCCAAGTCTATAAATCTTTATGGAAGCCAACTGCCATGTTTTTCTCCCACAGAGCAGCTGGTGGGTTTGAACCACGGACATTTCAGTTAGTAGCCAAATGCTTAAAATTTAAAAATTTTAAATTTGTTTCTCTGTGGTCACTTTTCATGAGTGAACGGAATTTTTTTCTTGGAAATATTCACTATAACTGCTTAATTATTTTTTTACTCTCATATGGAAATCTTGCTCTGAATTCTTACATTTAGGTATAAGAATTCAATTTAGGTATTTAGGTATAAGGTATAAGTCAATCCTTTGGAGTCTGGAGAACAATTTCTACATTTATTATTACACATTATACACTAGAAATGGGCAATAAGGAATCATTCATAAGTAATCCATTATCAAAAGCAGTCTGTGGATGTCAGGGTACTGCTGACAAATGGATTACCTGTTTATTTTGGTTTTGGTAAAATCAGAATTTGGGCTTTCAATTTTTTTTTAAATCTAATCATTAATTCCTTAAGACAGGCAAGAGACTTAAGACAGTTAACCACTGTCAGACCCTTTGGTCTTAGCCATATACAAGAAATCCTACATCTACTTTTACTGCCAACTAGCCCTCAGATGTATATGCAAGCCTGGTGGGCTCATGTTGAGCTCTCTTCTACAGAAATGAACCCTTTCTTACGTGGGATAAGGTATTTCTTCACATCTAACCACTAGGGAAATGGAGAATACCCCAGAAAAATTGGATCTGCTTTCTTTTCCTTTTTTCTTTTTTACTATTAAGTCATTTCTGTCCCATTAAATGATATATGATATAACCATGGAATGAGATGTCCCAGAAATAAAATCCCACACTCCTCAGGCCTCTTTCCTAGCAAACAGCAACCTTTCCAAGACCACAGAAAAATCCAGGGGAGGTGGGCTACATAAATTGGAGAAAAGGGAGTATTAGGGTAAGAATGATAGTTAAAAAAAAAAAAAAAAAATGATGCTAGATTTGTACCTCGAATAATACGGTACCTAGTCTCCATAGCCAAAAATAGCATGAGCTTATTTTGCTTTCCCATTAGAAGTCTAAATCTAATTCATCATCTGCTAGCAAGACTCCAAAGTCTTTTTCATCATCAGTGCTTTCCAGGTTTTTCTAATCCATTTAAATCTGTGTTTCACATTATTTTGCCCTATATGTATTAAGTTGCATTTGCCAAGACTGACTCATTCTATCAGTTCCTGTTCCTGACCTTTTCAGCTTCCTTCGTATGACTTTTCCAGATAGAACCCCTACTGCACTAGAGCACAAAGCCGTTCTTCCTTTTAATACACTGAAATGGGTTTGATGAACAGTGACCCTGCATAATAGTAACTATCCTAGTAATTCAGACTCCATACACACACAGAAATAATTCAGGTCCCTGGGCACACATCACACATACAGAAATCCACCCCAGGCTATTTCCTTCTGAAGGTATGCATGGGTATGTACCCTGGAATGAATTCTCTGCCAAACCACAGGGATTATCGGAAATTGCAGTGCTCAGTTACAATCATTGACCTTGAAGACACATTAAGCTGAAAAAATAAAATGACTATATTATAAGTTCTCAAATCCTAAAATTAAATATTCTACAAACCTTCCCATTCGCGTCTCAAGTCTCAGTCAAAGTTCTAAGCTTGGATACAAATAAGCATTTACTTGACTATTTCCTTCACGACCTAAACCAAATGTTAATTATATAAGCCTCATAAAAACAAATGATGTATTGATACAAGAATTTGTAAGTATCGTAGAATGATTCAGGTGATCTGACCAGCTGGTACTCGGCAAATGCCCTGAACATAACAATTGATACCAAATTTTCCAGTTGTAGAAATGCACGTATCCATTGTGAGGTAATTTTCTAATTGCTAATAATGATATAAGTACAGGACATTTCATTATTAGACATCTTGATGGATTGAGAAGAGAGAATCATTTAGAGGAAAAAGCACGAGACTAGAATTGAGGAAATCCGGGATACATTCCCAATTCTGACACAAACCTACTGGTCTATTGGGCAAGTTAACACTTACCTGTGCTGTATTTTTACCTGTAACTACAGAGTACAGCTAGACCATCATAAAGACAGACAGGTGTGTGGTATTCTACAATGTATTTTCAATCTGCCAATCTCCACAATAACTCAGCAATATTGGATAATTAATGTTTCATACACATGACCAATGAGAAGCAAAAGTAGCTTCAGAAATGTAGGTCTATTACCTTTTTACAGATGAGTAGTAGAAGATTTAGAAAGGGCAAGTGACTTGCCGAAAATCATTTCAGTAATAGATAGTAGGAACAGAATCTGTACTCATATCTGATTTCCAGGTCTCTGCTCCATCAAATAACCACATACTCTCAGCTGTAATCTCCTGTTAGCTGTGTGATAATGGGGAAGGAGCAAAGAGGGCTTTATTATGCTCACCTGGCTGCTTTCTGCAGGGCTTATTCCTGAACTTAACAAGAAGATCAGATTCTGAACTAAATCAAAGCACCAGGCCACAAGACTAGCCTAGAAAGTAAGGAGCCTAAGTGTAGTGGAAACTGCATTGTTTGAAACTTAGAGACCCTACGTTGGCATCCCAGCTCCGTTAGATACTACTTTAACCCCATATTATGTTAACCCATAAAATGGGAATTTTGTGCAAAATAACACCAAGCATATGATTGGTTCTCAAGAGAATTTAGTTTCATTCCCTCATTTATTTTTATCCAAATGTAATCTATACAAGATAAAATTTTATGTGCTAATAATGTATTTTAACAGTGGTTCTCAACCTTGGTAATACATTAGAATTACTGGGAGAGAGATTTTTAAATGCTGACTTTTGGGTCCTAACACCACAGATTCTGATTTGACTGATTTAGGTGTGACCTGGGCATCAGGATTTTTAAAAGCTACCTGAGTAATTCTAATGTGCAGGCCATGTTGAGACTAATATGTCAAAAGCTAGTGTTAGAGAAGAAAATCTAGGTGACCTTGGGTTTGGCAATGAACTTTTAGATACAACACCAAAAGCACAATCCATAAAAGAAAAAAATTGATAAGTTAGACTTCATTAAAATTAAAAACTTCTAATCTACCAAAGACACAGTTAACAGAGCAAAAAGACAGGACACAGACTTGGAGAAAATATTTGCAAAACACACATCTGGTAAAGGACTTGTACCCAAAATATACGAAGAGCTTTTAAAACTCAATAATTAGAAAACAACTCAATCACAAAGTAGGCAAAAGATCTGAACAGATACTTCACCAGAGAAGATAGACAGATGGTGGATAAGCATATGAAAAGATGCTCAAAATTGTTTGTCATTGGGAAATTGCAAATTAAAACACATTGAGATACCACTGCACATCTATTAGAATGGTTAAAATCCAAAACACAGACAACACTGCACGCTGGTGCAGATGTAGAGCAACAGGAATGCTCATTCATTGCTGGTAGAAATACAAAATGGTACAGTCACTTTGGAAGACAGTCTGGTAGTTTCTTACAAAGCTAATCACAAGCTTATCGTATGATCGAGCAATCCCACTCCTAGGCATTTACTCAAATAAGTTGAAAACTTATGTCCTCAAAAAAACTTGTACACGAATGTTTATAGCAGTTTTATTCATAATTACCAAAATTTGGAAGTAAACAAAGTATCTTTCAATAGATGAATGGATAAACAAACTTGTACATCTGTACAAAAAAAAAAATCTTGTTGCCATCCAGTTGATTGCAACTCACAGAGACCCTGTAGGACAGAGTAGAACCGTCCCATAGGGCTTCCAAGGCTATAATCACAGAAGCAGACTGCCACATCTTTCTCCCGCGGAGCAGCTGATAAGTTTGAACCTCTGAACTTCTGGTTGGCAACCAAGCACTTAACCCGCGGAGCAGCTGATAAGTTTGAACCTCTGAACTTTTGGTTGGCAACCAAGCACTTAACCACTGTACTACCAGGGCTCCTCATACGATGGAGTATTATTCAGTAATAAAAGGAAGCGAGCTATCAAGCTACAAAAAAACATGGAGAAACCTTAAATGCATATTGCTCAGGGAAAGAAACCAGTCTTAAACAGCTACATACTGTACAATCCAACTATATGATATTTGGAAAAGGCAAAATGATAGAGACAGCAAAAAGATCAGTGGTTGCCCAGGGTTCAGGGGAAGGAGGAAAGAATGAATGGGGGAGCACAGGGGATTTTTTAGGGCAGTGAAACTATTCTGCATGATACTCTAATGGTGGATACATGACATTCTGCATTGGTCAAACCCATACAACTATACAACACAAAGAGTGAACGTTAATGTAAACTACTGCTGTTGTTAGGTGTCGTCTAGTCGTTCCGACTCATAGTGACCCTGTGTGCAACAGAAGGAAACACTGCCCAGTCCTGCGCCATCCTCACAATCGTTGTTACGCTTGAGTCCATCGTTGCAGCCACTGTGTCAGTCCATCTTGTTGAGAGTCTTCCTCTTTTTCCCTCTTCCTCTAATGTAAACTATGGACTTTAGATAATAATAATGCATCAATATCAGTTCATTCATTGTAACAAATATACCACACTAATGCAAGATGTTCATATTAATAGGAGAAACTTGTGCAGGGGGGTCAGGGGGATTATAGGAACTTTCTACATAACATTTCTGTAAATCTAAAACTGCTCGAAAAAGTAAAGTGCATTTTTAAAAAAGCTAGTATTAGTGGGTGCTTGTAGATGCTAACTATTGCCACAATGTAAAGCATTTAATTCTTACAACTCTACATGGCAAGTACTACTATTTTGCTCATGAAGAAGCCAAGACTCCAAGAGATAAATAATTTTTCCAAGATCAAACAGCTAGTAAATGGGAGAGTAGAGATTTGAATTTGGATTTCTCTCTTTGAATCCCAAGCCGGTAACCCCCAGCTGCTGGGAAGGCACAGGACCTACATGCTGACCTTTCCTACCCTGTGTAGCACCTTCTTTCTCTCAGTCACACCCACTGCTTCTCTGAATTCTTAGCATCACACTCACGCTGCAGTTTCAACAATCATCCCACTTTTTTCCCAAAGGGAGCTAAGCCAGACGACAAAGGTCAAAATCCTAGGCCAGCCAAGAGCCAGAGGTGGCAAAATTCTCAGCTATTTCACTAGCAGAGAGATGCAAACAGAAGCAGATTTCCTCCTAGCCTCCAGCGTGTTTCTCAGACACTACTTGCCAGTCACTTCTGCCCACCACCTCATTCCTTGTTCACCCACATTGCCAAATGGATCAATGGAAAATTACCACCTGGAATCGCTCAATGTCACTCCAAATGTACTTGGCAGGAGGCAGGGGAAGGGAATTGGTGGCAAATGAGATTGAAAGACAGTAGCCTTGTCAGACAGACTCAGACCTGGAAGCAATTGATTAATGCCCAATGCTAGCAAGAAGCTGAGGATAGAAGACGCATTGCCTGACAGTATGCAATGGTCTTCTATCATTATTTCCATCACCTCCCATTAAACACCCAAGCCTCTCTCAGGCTCATTCTAGTGCTTGTTCCTTGTCTTACAAAGAGGACAGTCAGGGAAAATATTTTCAATATTTAGTCACATTCAGGGAAACATCTTCTGCTTCCTCTCATCAATTTCTCTCTAAGTTCCTGTGGATTTACTCCCATCATAAGACTGAATTAAAAACTTGCTAAGAGCCAGAGGGCTACCTCAGAAACCTTGGAGCATTCAAGTAGAAGATTAAGTGCTGAGATGCCCAGGCTTCCTTCTCATTAACACTAGTGTATGTCCACAGAAGAGAGAAGGGAGACCTCATCCATCAGTGTACTGAATCCATCCAAACGCTGACATTCCTTAGCAACGTTTACTGGGGAAGGCAGCATAATTTAGTAAACTAATGTTTATCTTTGTCATCAGGAAATGGTGGTGTGCATCCCAGGTGACTACTTGTTAGTCCTGTGAGCTTGGGCAAGTCACTTAAACTTTATGAGCCTTGGCTTCCTCATATAAATTGAAAATAAAATAACTTTCTCACAGAAATGTTGGCAGGAGGAGAAGAACTAATGTATAAGAAGGTCCTTGTAAAGCACTTGCTACCATAAAGATTAGATGACCATCTCCTGATGTTGGACAGAATCATTACCTATAGTTAAATTAAAAATCCCTGCTGCTAGTCACCCTGGAGCTGGTGACAGAGAGGTGCCCAACTGAGAAGCAGACTGGACACACGTCAATCCTGACTACTTAAAGCACCTACCCCACTGACTTTCACTTTGGGGCTCTGTTTGAAAGCACTGTACATTTCATCATACATATGCCCTGTCCCTCTGGATCCAAAGTCATACGGACCCTTCATTGTTTCACAGTTTCAAACACTCTGGAGAATCACTATCTCTTTACGTTTCTCCCTGGGACAGCTCCAAAACCAATCTTGTCCATACTACATACTATTTTATATTTGCATCGAACAATTCTAAATTTACCTTCAGCAATTGATAAAAACACAACCAGAGGGATCTACATAAATGGAAAAACATACCATGCTCATGGATAGGCAGACTCAACATTGTGAAAAAGGCAATTCTACCCAAAGCAATTGACAAATGCAATGCAATGCCGATCCAAATACCAGCAACATTCTTCAAAGAGATGGAAAAACTAATCATTCACTTTATATGGAAAGGGAAGAAGGCCCGAATAAGTAAAGCACTACTGAAGAAGAAGAATAAAGTTGGAGGACTCACACTACCTGACTTCAGAACCTACTATACAGCTACAGTAGTCAAAACAGCCTGGTACTGGTACGAAGTCAGATACATTGACCAATGGAACAGAATTGAGAACCCAGATGTAAATCCATCCACCTATGGTCACCTGATCTTCGACAAAGGCCCAAAGTCCATCAAATGGGGAAAAGGCAGTCTTTTTAACAAATGGTGTTGGCAAAACTGGATATCCATTTGCAAAAAAGTGAAACAGGACCCATACCTCACACCGTATATAAAAACTACTTCAAAATGGATCAAAGACCTGAATATAAAGCCTAAACCTATAAAGTTTGTAGAAGAAAAAATAGGACCAACACTTCAGGCCTTAATACATGGCATTAACAGGATACAAACCGTAACCATCAATGCACAAAAGCCAACAGATAAGCTAGATAACTGGTATCTTCTAAAAATCAAACGCCTATGCTCTTCAAAAGACTTCACCAAAAGAGTCAAAAGAGAACCTACAGACTGGGAAAAAATTTTTGGACAGTACAAGTCAGACAAAGGTCTAATCTCCATAATCTACAAGAAAATCCAACACCTCTACAACAAAAAGACAAATAATCCTATCAAAAAATGGGCAAAGGAAATGAACAGACACTTCACCAAAGAAGACATTCAAATGGCCAACAGACACATGAGGAAATGCTCGTGATCACTAGCCATTAGAGAAATGCAAATTAAAACCACAATGAGATACCATCTCACCCCAGCATTACTGGCACGAATCAAAAACACTGGAAATAACAAATGTTGGAGGGGCTGCGGGGAGATGGGAACTCTTATGCACTGCTGGTGGGAATGCAAAATGATACAACCATTTTGGAAAATGATATGGCGCTTCCTCAGAAAGCTAGAAATAGACATACCATTCGATCCAGCAATCCCACTCCTAGGAATATATCCTACAGAAATAAGAGTCGTCACTCGAATAGACCTGTGCACACCTATGTTCATGGCAGCATTGTTCACAATAGCAAAACAATGGAAACAACCTAGATGCCCATCAACAGATGAATGGATAAACAAACTATGGTACATACACACAATGGAGTACTATGCAACGAGAAAGAACAACAATGAATCTGTGAACCATCTCATGGCATGGATGAAACTGGAGGACATTATGCTGAGTGAAATAAGTCAATCACAAAAGGACAAATATTGTCTGAGACCTCTATTGTAAAAACCCATGAAAAAGTTCACACGCAAAATGTAACAATCTTTGTTGGTTACCAGGGATGGGAGGGGTGGGGTGGGAAATACTAAATAGGCAATAGATAAGTGGTATCTTGGGTGAAAGGTGAGACAGTACACAATACAGGGGAAACTAACACAACCTGTACAAGGAAGGGTCATGGCAACCTCACAGACACATCCAGACTCCCCGAGGGACTGAGTTGCTGGGCGGAGGGCTGTGGGGACCATGGTCTCGGGGAACATCTAGCTCAATTGGCATGACACTACTTATAAAGACAATGCTCTATATTCTACCTTGGTGAGTAGTGTCTGGGGTCTTAAAAGCCTGTGAGCGGCCATCTAAGATACTCCACTGGTCTCATCCCTTTGGGAGCAAGGGAGAATGAAGAGAACAGGATACAAGGAAAAGATTAGTCCAAAGGACTAATTGTCCACAGCTACCAAGGCCTCCACTGGACTGAGTCCAGTACAGCTAGATGGTACCCGGCTACCACCACTGACTGCTCTGACCAGGATCACAACAGAGGGCTCTGGACAGAGCTGGAGAAGGATGTAGAGCATAATTCTAGCTCACAAAAAAAAAAGACCAGATTTACTGGCCTAAAGGAGACTGGAGAAACCTCAAGAGTATGGCCCCCAGGCACCCTTTTAGCTCAGTGGTGAAGTTACCTCCGAGATTCACTGTTCAGCCTGGGGGTGGACAGCCTGGAAAACCAAATGAGACTAACGAGGTACAGGAGTCCAGTAACAAGGGCCAGAAGGCAGAAGGGGAGAA
Source organism: Dugong dugon (assembly GCA_030035585.1). Classification (NCBI taxonomy): domain Eukaryota; kingdom Metazoa; phylum Chordata; class Mammalia; order Sirenia; family Dugongidae; genus Dugong; species Dugong dugon. The sequence goes on along the minus strand of CM057467.1, from coordinate 54,222,174 downwards.
GGAATCTGGTGATAGGGAATCCAGGGTTGAGTAAGGATATTGTTGATGTGTTGTGAGATTGTTTACCATTGTCATAGGGCAACATTTGTAGTAACTGTTTCATGAGAAACTATTTGTTCTGTAAGCCTTCACCTGAAGCACAATAAAATAAAAAATAAAAAAAAAAAAAACACACAACCAGACATCAGTCTGTGTGACCTTCGTTGTATGTTGGGGCAATTTAATTGTCAAAAATTTTTTTTAATTTCAATTATGTAAGCATACAGTTAATTTTAAGAAACCTTAATTGATTATCTATTCTATGCCAGTGTCAGTGATATGTGCTTGGAATATAACAAGACCTTGTTTCTCTTCTCACCGTCTCTCAATATAGTGATAAATACATTTTTTGTTGTTGTTGTTGGTGTGTGTTGTCAAGTCAATTACGACTCACAGTGATCCTATAGGACAGAGTAGAACTGCCCCATCGAGTTTCCTGGTCTGTAATCTTTACAGGAGCAGATTGTCATTTTTTTTTTCTCCCTTGGAACCACTAGAGGGTTCTAACTGACAATCTCTTGGTTAGCAGCCAACTGCTTAACCATTGTACCACCAGGGCACTTTGGGAAATATGTTAACATCTAAAATTACCTAAAGAGATAATATGAATAATGTCTGGTACATTCCTTACTGATGTTTGCCCAAGGTGCTGTGGTGACACTTTGGAGGATGGAAAACATTGGGACAAAGAGCACTGAACCCAGCTTGGATTAGTAAGTTTGACTGACCTGTTTTGAATCCTAGAGTGAATCTAGGCACATAGTACAGTTTGGTGTCTAGACTGTGAGAAAGTCCATTCCCTTATAAAATGTCAGGTATTTCTTTCCTATTCATTCATTCAGTGAATCAGTCATAACTAAGGATCCACTAGGCCCTGACACTATGCCCAGAATTGAAGATAAAGGGAAATACAACACTTACAATACAACAATACAACTCCTCAAGGAGCTTATTGTCAAGAGGCAGAGTCAAGCGTCTAGCATGATAACTGCAATACACTGTGATAAGTGAAATAATAGAGAAATATACAAAGCACATATTTGGCCCAAAGAATTTTAAGATTAGATATATTTTGGTTGGTCAGAAAAGGCATCACTGAGAAAGAGACATTTGAATTAATTCCTCCCTGGCCTGAGGTGAGGTGGGGGCAGAGAATAGGGGCAGGAGGCATAGGGAACAGCACATGCAAAGGCACAGAAACAAGGTCACACGGTATTTCCAAGGCAATGGAAGTTTCCCCACAACAAGGGAATTTCCTTTCACTCACCTCATATTTGTATAGTCCTCCTCCATGACTCCTAGAAAACCTGGCCGACTACTAAAATACGTGAGATCTTGTCCCTGCTATGACCAGGTAGCCATGTGGCATGTATAAATCTATTTGCCTTTCTGAGTCTCAGTGGCTGATGATACCCGAGATACCCCCAACTCTCCAACTTGTTTAAATTTCTAAAACTAATGTCGTTTTCTTTTTCTTTCTTTTTTTTTTTTTTAAATAGATTGGAAAATTAAACCCTGAGATAATTGAGTACACATGTAGTTAGCGTCAGAAAGACTAGATAGAACCCAAATCTCAAACGAGTATTTTTTTCACCATCCTGAAATTATCAAAACCCAAAAACCAAACCCATTGCCATCAAGTCAATTCCAACTCATAATGACCCTATAACACAGGGCAGAACTAACCCATAGGGTTTCCCAAGCCGTAATCTAGTCAGAATCGACTCAATGACAACAGGTTAGTCTTTACGGAAGCAGACTAGCCTCATCTTTCTCCCATAGAGCAGCTGGTGAGTTTGAACCACTGACCTTTCAGTTAGCAGCTGAGCACTGTACCACCAGGGCTCCTTGAGATTATCAAACTGAGGTATAAATAATACGCTGGATATTTTCTGTTCACCACTCTAGATTTGCCCTTCTCCAGATCTACTCTACACTCACCCCTCTAGATCTACTCTGCTCTCTCCTGAGAGGCTGGTATCTTCGGACTGCATCTACCAGGCTCTTCCCTCCCCTGACACTTCAGACCTCCCCTAACATCATTAGCCCAGAGTACTGATATTACCTTCTTAAGACTGCTGCAACAAATAACCACAAACTGGGTGGCTTTAAACAAAGGGCATTTATTCTCTTACAGTTCAGGAGCCTACAAGTCTGAAACCAAGATGTCAGCGGGGTCATACTTCCTGTGGAGGTTCTAGGGGAAAATTTGTTTTTTTGGCTCTTCCAGCATCTAGTGGCTGGCTGTGTTCCCTGGCTTGAGGCCACATCACTCCAATCTCTGCTTCATCTTCAAATTGCCTCCTCCTCTTCTAGATAATCCTAGATAATTGCCTCATCTCAAAATCCTTAACTTTATCACATCTGTTACAGTAAAAGATAATATTCAATTTTTTGCCAATGAGGTAATGGTCACAGGTTTGGAGATGAGTACAGGGACATATCATTCTGACGGGCCATCACCATTGAACCTGCTACAGTACCTCATCATTTTATGTTGATTTTCCTTAACCCTGCTTGCCCCTTTTAAAATAGTGCCTTAATTAAACTCTTCACAATTACCCTATTGGACTATGGTATCTTTCTAACTCAGCCTAAAACAAATGCTCTTTGGTAACTGACTTAGTTTTCTAGTGCTGCTATAACAGAAATACCACAAGTGGGTGGCTTTAACAAACAGAAGTTTATTCTCTTACAGCCTAGGAAGCTAGAAGTCCAAATTCAGGGTGCTAGCTCTAAGGGAAGGCTTTCTCTCTCAGTAGGTTCTGGGAGAAGGTCCTTGTCATCAATCTTCCCCTGGTCTAGGAGCTTCTCAGCACAGGGACACTGGGTCCAAAGGACACACTCTGCTCCCTACTCTTCTTTGTTGGTGGCATGAGGTCGGCCTGTCTCTCTGCTTGCTTCTTTCTCTTTTATATCTCAGAAGAGATTGACTCAAGATACAACCTGATCTGGTAGACTGAGTCTAGCCTCATTAACATAACTGCCTCTAATCCTGCCTCATTAACATCATACAGGTAGGATTTACAACACATTGGAAAATCACATTAGATGACAAAATGGTGGACAATCACACAATACTGGGAATCATGGCCTAGCCAAGTTGACACACATTTTTAGGGGACACTATTCAATCCATAACAGTAACCCTTGCAGGGTACATGTGGGTATGGGTATAGAAATCCTCAGGATAGAAGTAATGTCTCTATCTAGTGCACATTTTTACTCAATAGTCAATAATTCAAAATATTACTTTTCTTTTTTTTTTTAAAAAAAGCATAGAAACAATGTGGAGTTGAAATCAAAATTTATACACATTTTATAAACAAAAGATGGTTTGAAGGAAATTCATTATCCATTGAGTGTCATTTTTAGCTATGCTTCCTGATTCTCTCAGCCAGCCACTGGGGCAAGTTGATTCTTCTCTGTTATGAGACAGAAGAATTTTAGAAACTCTATGAAAGCTCATCATAATTTTTTTTCCTGTTTTTAACGATTAGCCTCTAAGTTTAAAGGACATTGTCCAAGAAAAGCAGAATTTGTGTAGTTCTTGCTCTATTCCCCTCGGGGCTAGAAAACTCATTTTACCTTTTTCTCCAATTTAACAGCTGTGCAGTGGTAAGATGATGAGGTAGTGGAATGAGGATATGTTGGTCATGTTAATGATATTTGCAGTATTTGGCCCATGTGTAAGTTCAGTATAGGAACTCAGAATGAGTATTCATTCCACCCTTGTGTCACGACTCTGGTCTCTGTTGATGGCTCTGGATGACCAGTGAGAGGCAAATGTGAAGGACTGTCAACTTAGCACACTGGTGACAAGCAAAAGTACATCTCTGCAAACTCCAAGAACTTTGGATTGACCTCCACACGAAGAAGTCATTACAAAAGAATCATGAATGGTGTGTTAGAACACTGCTTCAGAAAAGCCTGATTTTGCTATTCTTAACTCTTTCCTTTTTCTCATTTCTCACATACAACTCATCAGCAGATCCTTATAGCTCTATGAAAAGAATGTATCCAGAATCTGGCTGCTTCTCACCAGCTCCCTAAACTACACCATCATGGCCCATCATCTCTCACCTGGATGACTGCATAGCCTCCTAACAAAACTCCTTCTGCCCTTCTCTCCTACATCTACTCCCAACACAGTCAGAGAAGTGTTTCTAAAATATGAGTCAGGTCAGTTCATTCCTCTGATGAAAATCTTCCAGTGGCTTTCCATATCACTCCTAATAAAAGCCCAAAACCCTTAAAATGGCTTTCAAGGTCTTCACTCAGTATTTCTCAATGGGGTGGTACAACAATGAAGGGGCCTTTTGCAAAATTCTCCAGAGGGGTTGGCTGTCACCAAAAGTACCACTCTACTCCACTGAGTGAGCAGGGCAGGAATGTCACATATTCTGCAATACATGGACATCCCCACACAGTGAAGAATCTTCTTACCTCCCACATGTCTTTGTGGTGTCCCATTTGTACACTATGCATTACTTCACTTGGAACTTCTTCAAGAATTGCTCTTTTCACAAACTTCACCAATACAGTACTATTCACAATATTTGGGTCACCAATATATCACACCTCTATCAATCTATATTTATATGTCATGTGTGTGGTTGACCACTTCATTATGTCCTCTGCTGTAACCATGCACTAGCATTTATATATATATATCGTTTTATTTCTCACTTATGTTACTATCAGAGAATTTTTTTAAATTATGTGTGTAAGTAGGTCAGATTATCTATGAATTTTATTTTATTTTAGGGTAGTATAGGAGGCATGACAAAACATTTCCTATGATATGGGCCATTGCTATTTGACAGGATCACTTTACACAATCCAGCCTGTGCCACCTCTGATCTCCCTGAAGCCCCATCGCCTACATCTCCACTAGCCTCTTTGCTCAGAAATACAAGCATAATTTAATGTCAGGGCTTTAACACTGGCTTTTCCTTCTGCCTAGAATGCTCTTCCTTCAGATATCCACATTGCTTTCCATCTCAGTTACTTCAGGTCTCTGCACAAATGTCACCTGAGCAGTGAAGACTTACCTGAACAATCTTTATAAAAGAGCAGCCCCGACTCCTGCTACTCTTTCTTCTTTACCCCATCTCACTTCTCCATAGCACTTATTCCCCAGTTGGTAGCCTCTGTGTTTTACTTGTATATATATTTGCTTATCACCCACCTCTGCCTGTTGGAATGTGAGCTACCAGAGGGCAAGGTCCTTCATTCAATCAAACCCCAGGTGCAAAAGGAGCCCTCATGTTGTGACAGCTCCACTCTGATCACTACTGAGAATGTTCCATGATTGGCAACTGCAGGCTTGGAGTTTATCTAAGTTTAAATCTTGAGGAAAAATACACCCTCCATGAGTTAGCTGGTGTACTACACAGCTGTGACCCACATTCACAAAATGACATATTATCTTTAGATATATCAGTGAATTTAGTTTTGGGTTTTTTTTAATAAAAACTTGGATTACTTACCAATCACAGCTACTTTCTCCTCTCTTCAGAGCCCACCACTGTCCTGTTAAAACCAATATTCAGTTTTAATATCCCAGGAAATATCCACTAGCTCAATAAATATTTGAGAGGAAACTCAAAGCTGACACCATGTTTATTTATCTCTAAGACCAGCTCATCCCAGAAAAACAAACAGTATAACAAGCTTTATTCTGAAGAGATTCCAACCTTTCATGCTACAAAGAATTAGATTTTTTCATTTCTTATATTATGCAAAAAAATGTACTGAGTTCTTACTATGTGTCATTTAATTTGCAATGTATAGGGAGAGATGTCAAAATAAATAAGTGAATGTCCAGGTATGTGGAGGCTTGCAATCTAGAGGGAGAAAAAAAGACAAAAATACTTAAATTATAATGTGATTAGAACTTTAAAAAGGGATGAATCAAGTTCTGTGAGAGAACAGGAGAAAAACAGTTAAAATTGCCTTGGTTGAGGGGTGAAAGTTTCATGATAAAGGTGCCCTCTATGATGTGATATAAAGGATGGCCCAAAAGAAAAAAAAAAAAAAAAGACAAGAGAGAAAAGATTTATTGAATATATTCTGGTGTCCAGATACTATTTTAATAACGGTAATAGCTAATTGTTGCTGAGTAGATTCCATTTGTCACACAGCGCTAAGGACTTTGCATGTGTTATCTTATTTAACCCTCAGACAATCCGTTAAGAAAAATATTTTCATTTATTTCACAAATGCCTACTGAATACATGTCATGTGCCTGGTATTGTTCTCATTTCTAACACTACTCTAAAGGATGGAGAAATTGAGGCTTACAGACTCAGTAAAGCTGGGATTTGAACTCATACATCTGCAATCTGATTTAAAAAATAAAGTTGCCAACAAGTTGATTCCAACACATGGTGACCCCATGTGTTTCAGAGTAGAACTGTGCTCCATAGGATTTTCAATGGTTGTGATCTTTCAGAAGTAGATCACCAAGCCTTTCTTCCAAAGTGCTTCTATGTTGATTTGAAATACCAATGTTTTGCTTAGTAGCTGTGTGTTTAACTGCTTGTGCCACTCAGGGACCCTATGCAGTCTGATACCAGAGAACTGTATTACCTTCCACAGAGAAGTGTTCTAGAGGTGGGCTGTCCAAAATGGCAGCAATTAGCCACATGTGGCTATTGACCACTTGAAATGTGGCTAGTCTGAATTGAGATGTGCTACAATTTTAAAGGAGCCCCGGTGGCACTGTGGTTAAGAGCACAGCTGCCGACCAAGATATTGGCAGTTCAAATCCACCAGCCACTCCTTAGAAACACTATGGGGCAGTTCTACTCTGTCCTATAGTGTTGCTATGAGTCGGAATCAACTCGAAGGCAATGGATACAATGTAAAACGCAAATACTAAAGACTTAGCACAAAATAAAAAATGTAAATATATCTAATAATTTTTCATATCACTTGTTCAAATAATAATTCAGATGTATTGGCTTAAGTAAATATATCTTTTAAATTAATATCATCTTTTTTTAAATTTTCATTAGTGTGGTTACTAGAAAATTTAAAAACTACTTTCATTGGAGAACACCGCTCTAGAAATCACAAAGCTGAGTACAGAGGCGCCCTCAAGGAGATCACACTGCAGTCTACTAGGGGAGGTGGGACCATCTACAAATCAGAACAATTCAAGGCAGTATGTGATAATTGCCAAAGCGGGGCACAAACAGTGTTATTTAAGATTTCAGAGGAGACAGAATTCTCTCCTGACTGGGATAATTGGATATCTTTAATGGCTTGGTTACAAATAAATTTTCAGAGAACTCTGAATCTGAATATTTTCTCTAGCCACGGGCTATCACAGAAACATGAAGGATCTCTGAAGCCCAAAGGAAAATCTCTGATTATGAATTCTGATGGCTCAATAAACTACCTGCACAGAGAATGAGGATAAAATGGATTGACAAAATGCATGGCAACTCCAGAACTGCTAATAAGTAGCAGATTGATTTCATCTAACAAACATTTCTTAAGTGCCAACCAAGTGCAAAGACCAAGACATTAGATTACAATTCATAATTAATTTACTAGGTCTTTTTTGCCTTCTCTGCTCACATATTGCAGGAGATAGTGTTAGGCAGAGAACTGAACAAAAGGTAAACAATAGGTGTGAGAGGGGAAAGCAAGTGCCCTGGAAAATCCGCAAATTAGTAAGTAGCCTCTGAATAATGAGAATTCATTACATCAACATTTTCACTGAGAGTCCACTGATTTTTTCAACCTAATTTGTAAACCAGCAGGATGTTTTGAAAGATAAGCAAAGATGTCTGCAATTTTAATTTCTCCTGACTTTGTCCAGCTCCAATTTCACATTTACCTCATTCTCTCGATTGTTATGGACTACTGACTCTTTGACAACTTAAAGAACCAGATGTGCTTCTAACCAAGAGGCCAAATTCTTCTCCGGAGAATTCGCCTCCACGGGAATTCCTATAAAAGGCGCTATAAAATGTGAATCTTCCTGAGTATTTGAAGGCGAGCTCTTTGCTCCACATGGCATCATGTTACCTGGAGACTGTTCAGCGTTTATGGTTCCGGAGCTGTAACTTTCAAGTGCAAATATGATACAAGCAAGACCACTTGAGGCATGAGAACATATTGAGATGTCATTGTAATTACATAGGACACAGACCTGGCCAGCAAGCCAGGACTCTGTACGTGCAAGGGTGGTTTTCTTCAAGCCAGTTCTTCATCTCGTTCAACTCCCAGAGGCCTTGCCTGAAATAGAGACAAACCAAAACGGTGTGAGTATTTTTCTGGAATTGTAAACACTGGCAGCAAACTCCAGTGTAGGGGCCAGAATTGAGTCTTTTTTTATATGTCAGGCATGCTATTGACTTTAGTTCTTCTAACAGTGCTAGTTAGGGTTATTAGAGTTATTCATTTCTATTTTAAAAATTAGGAAACCAAGACATAAAGTGACTAGGAATACCCAGGGTCAGAATCAGAAGAGCTAAGTTACTTGCTCATGGTGGAGCAAGGATGCAAATACAGGCTTGTCTGAACCCATATCTGTGCACCCGAACTCCATGACATACTGTCCACCACAACAGATTTTACTTTAACAATGTATAAATTCATCCTCTCCATCATTCTGCAAAGTATTTATGTACTTGGGCAAATCAAGACTGGTCTCATTCTCTCATCTGTAAAGTAGGTCAATGGTAATAATCTCACCATAACACCTGATTGTTACACCGCTATATATATTTCCTTGTACAAGTCATATGTTTTATTTTGTCTAATCACTTCCCACTTCATTCCACAGAGGATTTGAGATGGCTGAACAAGTTACCTAACCTTCCTAGGACTCCATTTTCCCATCTGCGAATGAAGATAATAACACCAGCCACATGCTTACACCTGGTGTTACTAGAATCAAATAATGGATCTGAAAACATTTTATTTATCTCCAGGTGTCATACCAATGTAACTTTGCAAGTCAGCATTGGAGCTGAAGGACAGTTTCACAATCTGAGACATTTTTCTTTATTTTTCTTCTCTTCACCCTTAAAAGTGTATAATGAAGGAAAGCAAAGCACTTCATTGCCTTATTTCTGCTTTCAGTTACCCACAAACTGGGGATGTGCTTATTTTAATTAATTCATCAGCTTCCTAGTGCTGACAACTTCCAAAGTCCAAGAAAAGATGACAGCAGGCTTCATCCCAGAACCTGCTACCTGGAAGAACGTTTCTGGAAAGAAGGGTGAATACTGAGTGAACAGCTTCAGAGATACTTAATAGCAATCCCCCAAGGTATCGTTTCTGAACAGCTCAATTCCGTGAATAAGGTCAGAGAGAAAAGTGAAGCCCTCACAGGTAAATATTGAACCAGGTGTTAAAACACCACCAGACACCACACATAAATAGCAGCTGCTGGAAGGAATGTGGAGACCTCATCACCTGGCAACAGCTCCGATTGAGGCTCTCTCATGAGAGACGGTGGGAGAAGGAAAATCAAACATCCACAGTGTGTGGCCAGGCCTCCATGTCTGCACACACCAAACATGCCTTCAAAATTCAAAAGGAATTATTAGGGGAGTGTTAGAAAATGTAAAGAACTGGGAAAAGAATAGTGTGGGTCCTCTAGAAAGGAAGTAGAAATGGAGCCAGTCTAGATTCTTTTCCGCAATTCTGATTTTCTTCCAGCTGTTTGGTAGTCCAGATATGTCATATGGGGAACTTTTTACTGACATGGCACAGACTTCTTTTTGCAAAGTTTGTGCTAGTGCCACACATACAGGAGGAAGAGAAGGAAATCAACCTTTATTGCATACCTACCATGTGTCATGTCGTGTGCTCGATGCTTAGTTCCCATTGTCTCTTTTGATTCTCACAAGAGCCCCACAATTAGTTCCAATTTATAGATGAGAAAACTGAGACTCAGAGAGTAAAATGACTTGCTCAGGTTATATGAGTAGTAAATAATCAAATCAGTATTCGAAATTCATGCCTCTGTGATCCCCAAACCCATACTCTTCCTACTTAACCACAGTCCAACGTTATCTCAGCCACAGCTGTCACTAGTTGAACTTTACACATTCCCACTCATGAAGTACATGATACTGGAACTGGACTTGGCACTCGAGCTGAACCTAGCTAAGCCATGAGCTCTGCTCTGTAAAGACTTTCCACTAGTGCCACTCAAGTCTACATTTATTTATTTTACTCCACATAGTATTTCAAATGGAAGTTCTTTTTTTTTTAATTTGTTTTATTGTACTTTAGATGAAGGTCTACAGAACAAATAGTTTCCCATTAAACAGTTAGTACACATATTGTTTTATGATATTAGTTAACAACCCCACAACATGTCAACACTCCCTTCTCAACCTTGGGTTCCCTATTACCAGTTTGCCTGTCCCCTTCTGCCTTCTAGTCCTTGCCCCTGGGCTAGTGTGTCCCATTAGTCTTGTTTTGTTTTATGGGGCTGTCTAATCTTTGGCTGAAGGGTGAACCGCAGGAGTGACTTCATTAGTGAGCTAAAAGGGTTTCCGGGGGCCATACTCTCGGGGTTTCTCAAGTCTCTGTCGGGCCAGTAAATCTGGTCTTTTTTTGTGAGTTAGAATTTTGTTCTACATTTTTCTCTGGCTCTGTCCAGGACCCTCTGTTGTGATGCCTGTCAGAGCAGTCGGTGGTGGTAGCCGGGCACCATCTAGTTGTACTGGACTCAGTCTAGTGGAGGTCATGGTAGCTGTGGTCCATTAGTCCTTCGGACTAATCTTTCCTTTGTATCTTGTTTTCTTCATTTTCTCCCTTGCTCCCAAAGGCGTGAGACCAGTGGAGTATCTTAGATGGCTGCTCACAGTCTTTTAAGATCCCAGACCTTGGCTACTCACCAAGGTAGAATGTAGAACATTTTCTTTATAAACTATGTTATGCCAGTTGAGCTAGATGTTCCTCGAGACCAAATGGAAGTTCTTATACATAAACCCTATGTGGATACAGAGGACTAGCACTCAAAAGGGTTGTAGAAAGCTAATGGTCCAAATCCCCTAACCTTACAGATGAGAAAACTGAGGCAGTAAAGGGTTAAAAGTATTTGTTTCATACCAGGGATGGGAGGCAGGGGGAATACTAAACAGGCAATAGATAAGTGGTATCTTGGGTGAAGGGTGAGACAGTACACAATACTGGGGAAACCAGCACAACTTGTACAAGGAAAGGTCATTGAAGTTCCATAGACACATCCAAACTCCCTGGGGGACTGAATTGCTGGGCAGAGGGCTGTAGGGACCATGGTCTTGGGGAACATCTAGCTCAATTGGCATAACACAGTTTATAAAGGCAAAGTTCTACATTCTACCTTGGTGAGTAGTGTCTGGGGTCTTAAAAGCCTGTGAGCAGCCATCTAAGATACTCTACTGGTCTCATCCCTTCAGGAGCAAGGGAGTGTGAAGAGAACAGGATACAACGGAAAGATGGGTCCAAAGGACTAATGGACCACAGCTACCAAGGCCTCCACCAGACTGAGTCCAGTACAGCTAGATGGTGCCCGGCTACCACCACTGACTGCTCTGACCAGAATCACAACAGAGGGTTCTTCTGGACAGAGCTGGAGAAGGATGTAGAACAAAATTCTAACTCACAAAAAAAAAAAACAGATTTACTGGCCTCAAGGAGACTGGAGAAACCCCGAGAGTATGGCGCCCAGCACCCTTTTAGCTCAGTGGTGAAGTCACTTCCGAGGTTCACCGTTCAGCTGGGGAGTGGACAGCCCCATAAAACCAAATGGGACTAATGAGGCACAGCAGTCCAGGGACAAGAAGTAGAAGGCAGAAGGGGACAGGAAAGCTGGTAATAAGGAACCCAAGGTTGAGGAAGGATAGTGTTGATGTGTTGTGAGGTTGTTAACCATTGTCATAGGGCAACACGTGTACTAACTGTTTAATGAGAAACTATTTTGTTCTGTAAACCTTCATCTAAAGTGAGAATAGCAGCACAATTGGAAGAGCGTATCGATGTCACTGAACTGTGCATGTAGAAATTTTTGAAATGGTGTATCTTTGGCTATCTGTATTTTCACCAAAAAAAAAAAAAAAAAAAAAAGGTAGAGAAGGGAGAGGGTTGACATGTTGTGGGGTTGTTAACCAATGTTGTAAAACAATATGTGTAGGACTGTTTCATGAGAAACTATTTGTTCAGTAAACCTTCACCTGAAGTACAATTAAAAAAAAAAAATTCATGAAGGCAGGAAAAAAAAAAGTATTTGTTTCAGGGCCTACAATTAGTAGTGAGGACAAGGACAGAGTCGAGTCCTATTGTCTGTCTCAAGGTATTTTTAAGATTGTGGGTTCTGTCATCTAAGAGTCATAGAAATAAACAGTGAGTGCAGTTCAATCAGATAATATTAAGCTTATTGTTTCCACCTAAAGGGATAACAAGATTAAACAAGCATGTATATTAGTAGGGAAATGTTTATAGAGTTTAAAACAAAGTCATCTGGATTCAAATCCAAGTTTCACTTGCTTTGTGATCTTGAGAAACTTATTTAACCTCTTGGAACTTTGGTTTCCTTATGTATAAAATGGGAATATTAATCCTTACCTTAATGAATTATTTTGATGGTTTAATGAAAGAACATGGGCAAAGTATCTGCCACAGCCTGGCACATAGTAGTCATACAACAAGAATTAAACTTATCCTCTGACTTCCTGCAAACTGAGAAATGAACAAAAAGCAATAACAACACTGTTGCAGTGGTTGTTAAATTATTATTCTTCAACACACTTAAATCCTAAAATTTGGGGTAAAAACTCAAAAGAAATAAAAGCCTCGAAACAATATTAGACCTGTTAACACAAAATACAACTCAATTGGCACTACTGCACAAAAAAACGTAACAACATAACTGGTTGCCGTCGAATAACTCTGACCTATGGTGGTGACCCCACGTGTTTCAGAGTAGAATTGTGCTCCATAGGGTTTACAATGGCTGATTTTTTTGAAATATATCACCAGGTCTTTCTTCCAAGGAGACTATGGGTAGACTCAAACCTCCAGCTTCTTGGTTAGCAGCCGAGCATGTTAACCGTTTGCACCACCCAGGGACTTATAGTATAAAAATATCAATATGAAAACACCTACAGTTATCCTATTTTTTATTCATGTTGTCATCTGTCTATCAGCATCATGTTCCTTTATGAATAGAACTGTTTACTGCCCTAACTGTGCTCTCCAACACTCACAAGTCCAAGCTCTCACATGACTCAATCAACACTACTTGTTTGGCAGCAGCTTGGAATCCTATTCTCCCTCTTCTTTTCTGCAACAAATTGCACTCAACTCTATACCACATCCCCTGCCTTCCTAAAATAGTATATATTTACTTAGTTGTAGGAAAAGTAAATGCTCACTGAGTAAAATGTGGCAGCACATCTACGAAAGCAATCTGGTGTATTGGTTAAGCCCCAGGCTCCTGGCATCTGGGTAATCGGCAAATTCAGCCTGCTACTGGGTTCCAGACAGATCAAAAGTCGGAGAAGTTTTTAGATCCCTGCTGTTCTACCCTGAAATCCTGAAGACTGTCTGAGTTCTAGCAACCCAGGCTGGAATCCCTTCAAAGTGAATGAGAATTTGTGGTATGATAAGTAAATACTCCAGGAATGAAGTCTTTTGAGGACACATCCTAGGAATTAAGATTTAGGATTCTCTTTCTTTTTTCTTTATTTTTTTTATGGATTATATCTCCAACTAAACAGTGTTTTTCAGTGAGAACCATTGTACATGGCTCATAGAAAATGGCAGACCACCCTTTCCCTTCTAGGATATTAGCTTAAATCTATCTTTGCTGATAATGGCAGGCAATTATCTCCAACAACCTGTCGGTTTTAATTGAGTGTATATTAAGCAAATTCTCTGTTACTAAACTAACTCTGTTTGCTCTTTCTGGCATTTTCAGCAGAGGGAATGAAGATGAAAAAAAAAGAAAGAAGAAAAAAAGTTCTTTTCAAATTCTAAGATCCACAAAATTTTGGATGCCATCAGGAAGATATTAGGAATAAAATGGAAAGCATGTCCCACACTTTCTCGTAAGTGGCTAGCTCCTCATCACCTTTACCCACCCAGATGGGCAACATGATCAGGGGAGCCCCAGTCCAGGGAATTCAGCATCAAGGCTGTCACTGTGAATCCTCTAATCCTGCATTTTAACTCTAATTATCAGGTTTGTTTCTCCTCTCTATAATCAAGCCCCACCCTTGTCTTCTAATTTTAGAATTTGGATTCATATCACTTTCCATGATTAAATACCCTCCCCTGCCTTGATTACTGCTCGGTATGCCATTTCTTTCAAGAACAAAATTGAGTTATTATCATGAGCTAAACATTACATAAGTTAAGCCTTCAGTTTTATTTCAATTGTCACAAAATTCATTCAAAGAAGATATAATTATCCTCATTTTATAGATAAGGAAACTGAGGTTTAGAGGGGTAAATTGCTTAAGATCATGCAGTAGTAAATAGTGGAATGGAATTTGACAAGGTTTCTCAATCTAGAGGCTTTTTTTTTTTCCTTTAACTAGACAGGCACTCACAGTCTAGCAGTGTATATGGGTGGAGACAAGAAAATAAGTAACCCTAGAACATAAAGACAGAAGCATGTAAACCATGTTACATTAGCAACCAACCAAAAACAAACCCATTGTCAGCGAGTTGATTCGGACTCACAGCAACCCTATAGGACAGGGTAGAACAACCCCATAGGGTTTCCAAGGAGTGGCTGGTGGATTCGAACTGCCAACTTTTTGGATAACAGACATAGCTCTTAACCACCGCGATAAAATGAGGAAGAAATTCATTCTTCCTGGAAAAGGCTATGCAAGGCTTTATTTTTATGGTAACTCTGGAAAGAATAGGGGGAGAAGCATGGGCACGGGCTTTCAAGAAAATAGAAATAAAGTCCATGAATGGCAAGTAGTGGCTTATAGATAGAATTTAGGTGTTTGAAACGAATGTGGTAATGAAATAAGTTAATAGGCTGTTGGAAGCTGATTGGAGGAGTTTGGAGGCAAACTAGTAAGTTTGGATATTGTCTTAGTGCAAGGATGCTTTCAATAAAAATGAGCTTTGCCCACAGTTTGGAGAACAGACGAGAGTAAGGAGAAACCAGAAGTTGAGAGGCTATTATTACTTCCCAGAATGAG
Source organism: Dugong dugon (assembly GCA_030035585.1). Classification (NCBI taxonomy): domain Eukaryota; kingdom Metazoa; phylum Chordata; class Mammalia; order Sirenia; family Dugongidae; genus Dugong; species Dugong dugon. Next base: position 54,206,956 of record CM057467.1, on the reverse strand, counting down.
ATCATGGGGCCTGATTCAGGTCTGTTGTGGCAAGGTGAAAGAGAGACAATTTAGAGGTAGAATTTAAAGTTACTGTGATTGGTGGCCAATTGAATTGTCAGGGTCGAGAGTGAAAGATGAGATAAAGATTCTAGCTTGGGCAGCAGTTCCCTCACTATCCTCAAACTAAGGGATACCTCTTGCAACATTAAAAAGTAAATTTAGAACAGTATGCATTATGTGGTTTAGTACTTTCTCACATTATGAATGTATAATCTCATAAGCAGGTAGCCTGAAACAGTGCTTCTCAAATTTTAATGTGCATATACACCTCTTGGGTGTACATTCCGATTTAGTTGCCCTGGTTGAGAAGCGTGAGAATCTGCTTTTCCAACAAGCTCCCAGTGACACTGATGCTGGTCTACGGATGGTACTTTAAGTATCAAGAATATAGAATACAAAGAAAAGCTCTTCAAGACACTTCTAGACAAACGACAGCTATTTAATCAATAAAGAAAACTGGAATGGAGGACTGAGGTGTGAGGAGGGAGTGTAAGGAGGATAAAATATATCTTAGGTTTTGAGAATGCTGCATGAAAGCCAGCTACACCTTCCCCAAAGTGTCCTGAGTGTTGCTTGCATAAGCCACATGGTGACCTTGGACGTCTCAGCAGCTCTTTCTGGGAGGTCTTTTCAATGTATAAAATAGAAAGAACGAGTCCCATGTAGACTGTGGAGTTACTTCTGTCTCAGCCAAGAATGTTCACCTTCTATAGAGAAAGTTCCCTTGACTTCTTCCTTTGCCAAAACTCAAAGACACACACTGGGAGGTGAAGACTAAAACATTTAGCAGTCAGCTCCTTAAAAGAATGTCAAAAATATATGCCAAGGATCTTTGTCCAAAAGTAAATAATTATTGCTTAGCAAGTGTTTAGAACAGTGGACCGAGCAAGAAGTACATCCTGTTAGCTCTCTTCTTACCAACAACTGCTTGCCTGCTTTGACTTGCAGGTTTGCTGTTGTTTGTTCCTTTTAAGCTGGTTTCATATAGAAGGTATCCAATATGCACTTGTAAAGAAGGCATATTGTGGGGTGGTGTGCTCTACAAATGTCAATTAAGTTAAGTTGGTTGATAGTTCAGGCCTTCTTTATTCTTTCTGATTTTCTATCTACTTTTTATTTATCAATTAATGAGAGAGGAGTTTGAAGCCTTCAATATAATGTTAGATTTCATCTACTTCTCCTTTCCGTTCTGTCAGTTTCTGCATCTTACACATTGAAGCTCTGTTATTAGGTACACTAACGTTTGTTTTGGTAGGTCTTCATAATGATTTTACCTCATAAGCATTAGGAAAATTCCTTTGTTATCACGAGTAATATTCTCTATTTTGGAAAACACATTGTCTGATATTAATATCATTATTTCCACTTTCTTTTGATACTTGTTTGCCTTTACTTCATTTACTTTTAACTCATCTGTGGATTTATATTTAATTGGATTTTATTGTAGACAGCACAATTTTTTATCCAGTCTGATAATCTCTGCTTTTAAAGGAATGTTTAGATAATATGCATATAACGCATCGTCAGTATAGTTGATTTATATGCCTAATCTTACTATTGGTTTTCTATTTATCCCTTCTATTCTTTATTCTTTTTTTTTCTGCTTTCTTCTGCACTAAGTGAATTTTTTTTTATGATTCCATTTTATCTCCACTATTGGCTTATGAGTTACACTTTTTTTAGTTTTAAGTTTAGAGAATTTGCTAGGATTCACAATACACATCTTTAACTTATGCCATTTCACATATAAGGTAAAATTTTTACTATCATATTTTCATTTACTCTCTCCTGTTCTTTGCGTTATTTCATCATATATTTTACTTCTACTTACGTTGTAACAATACGTTATTATTTCACTGTAAACAGTAAAAGAAATAGAAAGAAAAGAATATTCCTTAATATTGACTATTTCTGGTGCTTTTTATTCTTTTCAGTAGATCTATGTTTCCATCTGGTATTGTTTTCCTTTTGTCTGAAGAACTTCCTTTAATATTTTTTATAGTGCAGGTCTGCTAGCAATGAATTCTCTCAGCTTTTGTTGTATGAACTAGTCCTTATTTTGCCCTCATTTTTGAAATATATTTTTACTGGACATAGATTTCTATGTTGATTTTTCTTTTCTTAGTTACTTTTAAAATGTCTTGTTTTTCTGGCTTCCCTTGTTCTTGATAAAAAGTCCAAGGACATTCTTGTCTTTCCCCTTCTTCTACAAAATTTTGTGTAGTTTTCTGGGGTGAATTCATTGATATTCTTGGATTTTTTTCCTTATACTTTTCTTCAAATATGGAAAAAAATGTCAGCTTTTTTTTTTTTTCCTAATTTTTTTTTTTCTGTCCCCCACGTCCTGGGACTTCAATTACACTTTGGAAACGTTAGCCACCTCAATATTGTTCCACAGGTCACTGAGACACTCTTAAATTTTTTAATTCTTTCTTCTCTCTGTGCTTTGCTTTAGATGTTTCCTGTTGCTCTATGATTTCCAGTTGAGCAATCTTTTCTTCTGAGGAATCTAATCTTCTTTTAAGTCCATCCAGCGAATTTTGCATTTCACCACTCAGTGACACCACCGTGTTCTGACAGACCTCTCTCTCCCTGTGCCATAGGCCATAAATTGCTTCCAGGCAGAAAGCCAACGAGATCATAGGACACACTTCATATCTTCCCCTTCCCTCAGGGTTCACAGTCCTGCACTGCCTCTTGTCCAATGTCTGAAAACAGTTGTTTCATGTATTTTCCCCTGTATTCTAGTTGTTTATAGTGCAAAGGCAAGTCCCATATCAGTTTCTCTTTCGTGGCCAGAAGCTGAAATCTCATCCCGTGTAATTTGAGGAAATGCTGAACTAGAGAATTTGTATAGATTCTTTGGACTTATTTTTCTACTTCTGAGTCATTACTTCTCAATAAATTTACTAAGTGAATGATAACTAATTGATAAGAATTTTTTTTAAAATGAGGCATCTCTAACTTACATTGATATTGAATGGCCAGAAGACAAAATTGCATGCACATCATTTGAAGAGGAAAAAGCTTAAGTCAGAATATTTTAAATGCAATTGATCTAAGACACATGACAGGTAGCATTATATCGTGCTTCATTTATCAGATAATCTTTCTTGGTTGTAAAGAAATGGCTGTTGCTTAGCTCCCTGATTAAAACATTAAAATTAGACATCAAAAATATCATCAGGTATTAGAACTGGAAGGAAAACTTCACATTTTACGCTTTGCAAAAAAAGAGTCAGAGAAGTTAAATAACTTTTTTGTTCACCTGAGGAAACATACATAGCTTGTTCGGAAAGAAGTATGTTATTTGATTCCAAGTCCTGAGTGCTGCAGACTCACTGATCCTTCCTCCCTCAGAACTGAGAGTATACTGAAATGTATGGTGCTATAAAACTAACCAGTATAAACAAATAGGATGTTATCTTTCTAAAAATTAGAATTATTTTTCAATTTTATTTACACTGTATTATCTTTAAATTGGTAATTAAGCAAATACTAGGTAAGTCCTACTGCATATTGCATTTTTATGGCCAATTATTGCCTTTATGAAAATTGAACAGCCACATTTTTGTTTAAAGGAAGTGGGAAAGAGATATATCTTTCTGAAGCCATTTGTTCCACCTATCTACTCTTTAGCCCTTATAGGATTATACTGAGTTAAAGTCTTAGAAAATAGTTATTGTTTGAGCCCATGGAGATTTTGTAAAGAATTCTTTATCAAGAATCCTAAGTCCTTACAAAATATCTGGTCCTCTCAAGAAGTCTCTTAAGGTTTTGCTTTTACAATCTTACTTAGCGAGTATTTAAGTAAATAATTCGTTTGATTAAACTGTCTACACATTTGAATTGAATCTTCAACAAGCATGTGTGAGAGAGATTAAATAATGTCCTGAATGATGTTAAAACAATTTGGAATTAGCAATCATAAAAGAAGCTTATAATTCCCTTCACTTATTGCTAACACTGTATTGCTCACCTTCCCTTGACTTCAAAAAGAGGAAGTGCCTAATAAGTGTAAGCTAAAAAGTGAACTAAAGCTTCTAAGCCCCGAACAGCTTCCCACTGGCTTTACCGATGTTTTATTTCAGTCTCCTTCTGGTTCAACATTAACAAAAAAAACTATCATTAAAATGCACATTTGAGGCAAAACACATTAGCCTAAGTGAGTTATCAGTTGGAAAAAAGCAGAGTGTTGAGCTCAGAGGAAACATGTTTCCAGACATATATTTATACATTTTAGTTAACAGATAATGATTGAATACCTACTACCTGCTAGGGAGTCCCTCACTGGAGCACACAGATAATGCGCTTGGCTGCTAACCAAAAGGTTGGAGGTTTGAGTCCACTGAAACTTGCCTTGGAAGAAAAGCCTGGCTATCCATTTCTGAAAAAATCAGCTATTGAAAACCCTGTGGTGCACAGTTCTACTCTGACACACATGGAGTCACTATGAGTTGGAATTGACTCAATGACAGCTGGTTTACTACATGCTAGCCATTGTGTTAGGGAATACACTGACGAACAAGCTATAGCCACCATAGTAATCTGTAATATCTTTAGTTGTTGCCTACTTCTCCCATTCATTACCACCAGAAAACACTGGAATGGAAACTCCATTAAGACCCTGTGTGTCTTGTTCATCATTGTATCACCATTATGTCACACCCCCTTTCAAAAGTAAAGTCCAAATTAAAAAAAAAAAAAAAAAAGATGAATAATATATATGTTATAGGTTATTTTTTGGGAAACCAAAAGAGAAAGTTATGCCACAGAGAAAACCTTCATCACCATCTCTACCTAAACATTTCTTCCTTCCCCAAAGTATTTCCCTCACCTTCCTGGCCCCGCTCTTTTGCTTTCCTCTGTCAGCCACTAGAACATACCCTTCTATTTGTTTCGTACTCTCAGCTTGCATGCCCCACTGAACAAAGCAGAAGCCTCCAACAAACATCTGTGTTTTCTGAGCATGCCCTCGGAGGACATTCAAGTCATCCAGCCCCGCTACTATATGTTGAGTACACATTTGAGCCAGGTTTTTACGTCTGTTTTTATACTTCTTCTCAATAAACTTGAGAAATAATATTATTTGTAATTTATAGCTAAGGAAACTAAGTCCCAGAGATCATGGGAAATTTGGCCAAAATTGCACAACTGGCAAATAGAAGTAGGGATTCAAACCCATGTGTCGGCTTCTCTCCAAAACCTACACTTTACAACAGGCCCTGAATGCATCATAATACTAGCTGATATTTATTGAAAACTTGCTATTTTCAGTTATCGGGCTAAGTACTTCATACATATCATGAAATTTAATCCTCGTTGTGAGGATTGTTGTTAATCCTACTATCCAAAACCAAACCCATTGCCATTGAGTAGATTCGAATCCTACTATAAGTAATGTTATTATCCCCATTTTACAGATGAGAAAATTGAGGCTCACCAAAGATAAGGTACTTGCCCAAAGTCACACAGAAAGAAAGTAGTGGAGGGAAGATGCAATCAGGTCCATCTGGCTCCTTGGCCTGTTGCTTTCCATCATATCACACTGTTGAAATGGAACATAATGGTGCTTCAGTCCAATATTTCACACCAATATAACAAGTTCCTTTGCAGGCACTGATAAAACATGATGTTCTGTTCTGTATATGAACATTTTCAGCAACAACGTGCGCACTCCTTCAAGACCTGGCTCATTTCCCAGTTGGACACTCTGTTGTTGTTAGGTGTCATCGAGTAGATTCCAATTCATAGCAACCCTATGTACAACAGAACAGAACACTGCCCAGTCCAGTGCCATACTCGCAATCTTTGTTACGTTTGAGCCCATTGCTGCAGTCACTGTGTCAATCCATCTTATTGAGGGCCTTCTTCTTTTTCTTTGACCTTCTACTTTACCACATAGTACCCCTATGTTCTGTTCCAAGGACTGCTTCTTGATCTATGTATAGGTTCCTCATGAGCACAATTAAGTGTTCTATAATTCCCATTCTTCACAATGTTATCTATAATTTATTATGATCTACACAGTCAAATGCCTTTGCATAGTCGGTAAAACACAGGTAAACATCTTTCTGGTATTCTCTGCTTTCACCCAGGATCCATCTAACATCAGCAGTGATATCCTTGGATCCATGTCCTTTTCTGAATTTGACTTGAATTTCTGGCAGTTCCCTGTCAATATGCTGCTGCAGCCACTTTTGAATGATCGTCAGCAAAATTTTACTTGCATGTGATATTAATGATATTGTTCAATAATCTCCACATTCAGTTGGATCACCTTTCTTGGGAACAGGCATAAATATGGATCTCTTCCAGTCGGTTGGCCAGGTAGCTGTCTTCCAAATTTCTTGGCATAGACAAGTGGGCACTGCCAGTGCTGCCTCTATTTGTTGAAACATCTCAGTTGGTATTCCGTCAATTCCTGGAGCCTTGTTTTTGCCAATGCCTTCAGTGCAGCTTGGACTTCTTCCTTCAGTACCATTGGTTTCTGATCATGTGCTACCACCTGAAATGATTGAGGGCCAGCAAAAAATAGGAAGATCCTCAACAAGATGGACTGAACAATGGCTGCAAAAACGGACTCAAGCATAAGAACGATTGTGAGGATGGCAGGACCAGGCAGTGTTTTGTTCTGTTGTACACAGGGTCACTATGGGTGAGAACCAACTCAACAGCACTTAACAACAACGACTACTTTACCAAGCATGATGTTTTTCTCCAGGGATTGGTCCCTCCTGATAACATGTCCAAATGGCGTGAGACAAAGTCTCGTCATCCTCGCTTCCAAGGAGCAGTCTGGCTGTACTTCTTCCAAGATAGATTTGTTCATTTTGGTGGCAGTCCATGGTATATTCAATATTCTTCACCAACACCACAATTCAAAGGCTTCAATTCTTCTTCAGTCTTCCTTATTTATCAGCTTTCGCAGGCACATGAGGCAATTGAAAACACCATGGCTTGGGTCAGGTACACCTTAGTCTTCAAGATGACATCTTTGCTTTTAAACACTTTAAAGAGGTCTTTTGTAGCAGATTTGCCCAAGGCAATATGTCCTTTGATTTCTTGACTGGTGCTTCCATGGGCATTGATTGCAGATCCAAGTAAAATGAAATCCTTGACAACTTCACTCTTTTCTCCGCTTATCATGATGTTGCTTATTGGTCCAGTTGTGAGGATTTTGTTTTCTATATGTTGAGGTGTAATTCATACTGAAGGCTGTAGTCTTTGATCTCCATCAGTAAGTGCTTCAAGTCTTCTTTGTTTTCAGCTAGCAAGGTTGTGTCATCTGCATATTGCAGGTTGTTAATGAATCTTCCTCCAATCCTGATGCCCCGTTCTTCTTCATATAGTCCAACTTCTCAGGTTATTTGCTCAGCATACTGATTGAATAAGTATGGTGAAAGGATACAACCCTGACACACACCTTTCCTGATTTTAAACCATGGAATCTCCCCTTGTTCTGTTCAAATGACTGCCTCTTTGTCTATGTACAAGTTCCTCATGAGCACAGTTAAGTGTTCTGGAATTCCCATTCTTCACAATGTTATCCATAAGTTGTTATGATCCACACAGTCTAATGCCTTTGCATAGTCAGTAAAACACAGGTAAAATTCTTTCTGGTATTCTCCGCTTTCGGTCAAGATCTATCTGACATCAGCAATGTTCCATGTCCTCTTCTGAATTTAGCTTGATTACTGGCAGTTCCCTGTTAATGTACTGCTGAAACCATTTTTAATTATCTTCAGGAAAATTTTATTTGTGTGTGATATTAATGATATTGTTTGATAATTTCTGCATTGTGTTGGATCATTTTTCTTTGGAATGGGAACAAATATGGATCTCTTCCAGTTGGTTGGCCAGGTAGCTGTCTTCCAAATTTCTTGGCATAGACAAGTGGGCACCTCCAGAGCTGCATCTGTTTGTTGAAATATCTCAATTGATGTTTTATCGGTTCCTGGAGCCTTATTTTTCCCCAATGCCCTCAGTGCAGTTTGGACTTCTTTCTTCAATACCATCAGTTCTTGATTATATGTTACCTCCTGAAATGGTTGAATGTCGACCAATTCTTTCTGGTACATTGACTCTGTGTATTCCTTTCATCTTCTTTGACACCTCCTGCATCCCTCAATACTTTGCCCGGACACTCTAATAAGAAGAAATTTATTTGTTTTGCATCAAAATCTGCCCTCCTTTACACTTATCTATCAGTTTTACTGTTCTGTCCTAAAGATCAACAAACACTTTTCTCATCTCTCTTCCACAGCTCTTTAAGTTTTTCATTCATTTTCAACTATTTACCATATGCTATGCAGTATGCTAGATGCTGAGGGTATAACGGTGAGCAACACTGACACATTCCCTTACAGTTTAGTGATTGAGATGGACCCTAATAAAATAATTACACAAATTGGTACAAAACTGTAAAATGTGATAAGTATCATTAAGGAAAAATACAGGGGATTATCAAAGTGTATTTCAGGGAGACTTAGTCTAATTTGTGCTGAGATGAGTGTCCTGAGACGCTTTCTTAAAAAGTGGATATTTAAAAAATCAGTAGGAATTAATAAGGCAAATATGGTTAAAGTGCACAGACGATGATGGAGATCTGGTAAATGGAACAGTATGTGCAAAATCTCTGAAGGTCTTCCAGCCATGAAAGAAAGGCCAGTAAGGCTGAAGCCCAAAAAGCAATGGAGAAGAGCCATTGAAATAAGACTGGATCATGCATGAAGGTCCATTTCATGTATGAAAGTCCATACACAACATGTAATAATTTTGATCGTCATCATAATAAAATTAGGGAGCCACTGGAGGATTTATACTCCAGGTGGATTAAAGGGAGGCAAGAGTAAATGTGGAGACTCATGGAAGGCTTATATAATCTTCTAGAAGATGACAGCAGTCTGGAGGAAGTGGTGGTAACAGAGAGAGAGAGAGAAAAAGTTCCAGCTTTACCATGGCTGAGAGCAGCGCAGCTACTGCCTGCTGTGACAGACTCTATCCCATCACATTATAATGTTAATCACTAGTATAATTCTAATGGAGTCCTTGGGTAAACTCTGGGCCACTAACAAAAAGGTTAGTGGTTCAAATTCACCCAGAGACACCTCAGAAGAAATGACTGGTAATCTATTTCTGAAAGATCACAGCCATTGAAAACCCTACGGAGCACAGTTCTACTCTGAAACACGTTGGGTCTCCGTGAGTCAAAACTGACTTGACAGCAATGGTTTGTTATTTTTTGTTTTATAATATGAATGGAGTCACCTTATAACCTAGGCAGTCTGACTCCTGAATTGTCATTCCTGAGTATTACACATACAGTCTCCTACAGACTACCTCAATGTTCTTTGAAGAAAAACAATCCTCAGAAATGAGACACATTTGATTTCAGATCCATTAGTAGAAGTGGGATGCAGTCCTGAGAAGAAGCCACCCTGTCCTGACACCATCTCTTTCACCACCCCCAAGTCAGTAAATGTCAGAGACAAAACTCCCCCTGTACAGAGCCAGCAGAACCAGGAAGAAAAAAGTGTTGATGTTCAACAGATACCTGAGGCTTTGAACTATAGGAAACTCAGGAAGGAACCTCTTGCTGTCGACTGGATTCCAACTCATAGTGACCCTATAGGACAGAATAGAACTGCCCCATAGAGTTTCCAAGGAGCGCCTGGTGGATTCAAACAGCCAATCTTTTAGTTAGCAGCCATAACTCTTAACCACTACGCCACCAGGGTTTCCAGGAAGGAATCTAGGGAACTGGAATTAGATTATTTCTGTAGGGTGGGGCAACACATCGAGGAAAAGGGTGGGGGGCAAGATGCTAACAACGATAGTGTTAAAAGAGAGAACTGAGGGTGCTTGGGAGGAGAGAAGGAGAATGAGGACTGAAAGACACTTTGTGAAAATGAATGCAATGAGGGCTTGCCCTCTGTATAATCTCAGGGAAAAAAATTAGGTAGACCAGATGCATAAGGCCTGATTTCCTCGATATTCCTCTACTTTTACACAGTCTGTATTTATCTTTGGAGAAATTACCTAAACTATTCAATAAAATATGCATAAACTGAAACCATCAAATAATGAGTTTGGTTTAGGGAGGACGATTGAGATAAAATTCAGAATTGAGATTGGTATCGCCTATTGTTAAAGGACATGACCTCATTACCAACTACCAGGTGGCAGGTGGTATCCACTAGGAAATGTAGACCAAATTGATGAACCCAGAGATCAGTCATTCAGCTCTCCTTGACACCTTCCACCTCAGGCTTCTCCAAAACCCTACCTGAACCTTACACCTGTGAAAATATCTGGAGACATGCTTGGCAGCTGTTAAGGACTGAATTGTGTTCCCTAACAATATGTGTCAACTTGGCTAGGCCAGATTCCCAGTATTGTGTGATTGTCCACCATTTTGTCATCTGATGTGATTCTTCTATGCATTTAAATTCTACATCTATGACGTTAATGAGGCAAGATTAGAGAATTTATCTTAAATAAGGCAGGACTCCATCTACAAGATCAGGTTGTATATTGAGCCAATCTGTTTTGAGATATAAAAGAGAGAAGCAGAGAGACAGTGGGACCGCCTACCACTAAGAAAGCAGAGGTGAGAGCAGAGCATGCCCCTTGGACTCAGGGTCCCTGCACTGAGAAGCTCCTAGACAAGGGGAAGATTGATGACAAGGATCTTCCCCCAGAGCTGACAGAGAAAGAAAGCTTTCCCCTGGAGCTGGCGCCCTGAATTCAGACTTCTACCCTACTAAACTGTGAGAGAATAAAATGTATCTTTGTTAAAGTCATCTACTTGTGGCATGTCTGTTACAGCAGCACTAGATAACTAAGACACCAGCTAAGAAAAAAAAAAAAAAGATCTTGTATGACATGGGTCACCATCTATATAATTATCCTCTGTAAACCTCTATACTGCCTCCCATGGAGTCTCTTTCATGATTTGAAAGCTTGTTCTTTCTACCACACCAGGGTGTATAAACATATATTAGATATTTAGCTACTATATTGGTAAAATTTTATATTGAAATGTAGTATTTTATACTGAAATATTACATTGATGAAAATTTTGAAATTAAGAAAACTAAAACAAAAATGTCCTTGTCCTGGAAGCAACGACACTTCAGTAGCAACAAACATACCCAACATCCAGATCTTGGTTTCTAATACCATTCTCCAGTAAAAGGAACCAGATCTGTTTGGAGAACATAGCTGATTCTAGATCTGGGGCAAGAAATATATAAGATGAACCTAACGCATCTTGTAATGCCAGAAAGTAAGGAAGTGCTAAAAACAAACAAGCAAATAAACAAACCAGAAAGATGGAAGTATGTAGAGAGACACCAGAGCCAGGTGAAAGAGCTCCCCATGGCCAAAGCTGGAACAGTTTGAGCAACAAAATAAACAAAGTATCACTGGATTGTAACTCAAAGTATAAAATAAATATCCATTAGTTCATAGCGATATGAATAAATGATTGAAAAAATAAATGAGAAAGAACAGACCAATCCCCCTGGCACAAGAATTTTGAATGATTTATGTAGATACTCTTCCCTCACGGAGGTGGTGCATTAACTTCCCTCTTTTTAAGCAGACTACGCATAGTAACTTCCTTCCAATCCAAATAGTATGGAAAGAAGGAGAAGAGGGAATAACTTTATAGTGAAGAAACCTGACAAACACTACCTCATCCAGGCGCTTAAGATCAACATCAACAGTTGTAAGCCATATTTGGTAGTATGTTCCTTTGATATGATATGCTGAAAATGGCACTTTATTTTTGTGGTCTTCCTCCCAAAACCTATAACCCGAGTCTAATCATGAGATAAACATCAGACAAATTCCAATAAAGGAATAATCTACAAAATGCCTGACTAGTACTCCCCAAAATTCAAGGTCACCAAAAACAAAGAAAGTAAGGGAAATTTTCACAGCCTAGAGGACCCTAAGGAGACAGGATAATTAAATACAATGTGGTATCCTGGATGGGATCCTGGGGCAGAAAAGGGCATTAGGTACAAACTAAGGAAATCTAAATAAAGAATGACCTATAGTTAATAATGGAGCCCTGGTGGCATAGTGGTTAAGAGCTCGGCTGCTATCCAAAAGGTCAGCAGTTCAAATCCACCAGCAGCTCCTTGGAAACCCTGTGGGGCAGTTCTACCCTGTCCTATAGGGTCACTATGAGTTAGAACTGACTCAATGGCACCTAACAACTACAATAACATAATTAATAATAATTTATCAATGTTGGTTCATTAATTGTGACAAATGCACTATACTAATGGAAGATATTAATAATTGGTGAAAGTGGGTTGGGCTACATGGGAACTCTTCGTAGTATCTTTGTAAGTTTTCTGTAAATTTAAAGCTATTCTAAAACAAGAAGTTTATTATTATTTTAAAGGCCCTTGTTTGAACTCACAAGCCTGGCCTATGGTAGAACCAGGATGAACACTGAGTCTGACCCTGATTTAAGAGAAACTCAGTAGAAAGATGTCCATTTGTTTCTGTATCTTGCTAGCCTCCTGAGCAACCTCAACACCCCTTTAAATGCTCCTCCAGATATGTCCTGGTATTACAATTCATGAACTGACTAAACTTGAAAGACCTCCCTCTCCACACATGACCTTATCTAGAAACTATCAGAAAAAGAACTGCCTGCTGTAAATATCCTAACGTCCTGTTATCCTGCTTCTCCCACTTTCTGAATGCAATCTTTTCTGCCATATTTAATTCCTCTTCCAAGTCACTTCTCGGTCATCCCTATCTATTAACTCTCTTCTCATACTGTGCCCCTCCAGAACTTTGTCTGAACCTCAAGAACCACTATTTCCAGCACACATTCACTATCACCCTAGATTTTCTTATGCCCTTAGTATCACCAGCCTCTGTTTACTCAGCCCCTAGTCAGCTGATGTTCCTGTCCTACTCCCAGAATGCTCAGGGCTATTGGCTAAAATCAAACTACTCAGTTGACTAGCATAGAATAATAATATCCCATATCAGCTGGACTTTTAATGGGGTCCACTAATAATTTTCCTTTTAGCTAAATGTACTTGTACCCAAATGCTCTCAACAGCCTTAAATCTTTGCCCACTTTGTTTGAGTCCCTAGCCCTGCCCTTTTGCCTCTGCATTTTCTCAGATAGAATTGCCTCCTGCCTGAGAAGATTATGACCTTCCAACTCTAACTTCTTCAGTTCCCCTCTCCTTGCCCTGGCAAGAATACCCTCCCTTCCCCACCTGCTCACCCCCACCATCTTATCCTTTTTCCCAGATGAAAACTATCCAGAGGTCTTTACTGCCCCAGCGCCAACCATTGATTCAAATCACCCTCATTTCCTGTGGGGTCTTGTTTTCTTCATTATTCTTTCCCTCCTCTCTCATTACTTCAGTATCTTCTACATTCACTTCTTCTGCTTGGCCTTCATATATTTCCTCATCCTAAGAACAAATGTAGTTCAACTGCACTTCTGATTTTCAGACAAACATACTGTATTCACTAATAAGTTGTAAATATTTTGTTTTATAACAATTTTTTTTTTCAAACTGTGAGTCCAGTCAAGGAAAAAAAGTGGGATAATAAAAGGCGTCACTGCCAGTGAAAATATGGGTACCACTGTCGACATGTTTTTTTTGGGTCCATCTCAGCGTTTACATTCTAGGGTTCTCTAATTTATCTCTCCTTTCTCTGTTTTTCTAGAACTTCAGGACAGGGACTCTGTTACAGAACTTATCTCACCCTATCTTCTGTCACATTAAGTTGTTGACTTGCCTAACGTTTTCTTAAAGAAAAGTTCCATGTGCTATTTATCTCTAGCACAGTGTTTTATGATTCGTAGGTATTAATTAATCATCACTGAAAGAACAAATGGTGAACTGTCTTTGTTCCAGCATCACTATTAATGTTAGCTTTTTAATTCTCTATTTTGGGAGCTTGCTGAAGCTATCATGGTCTGCTTCTTTATATGATTTGATATTGACTGTTGTTTCTGAGCCATCAATAAGTTATTATATTTATTTATTTTATGTTTGCTTACTTTGTCCTAGCTTCTTCTTTTGTTTTGTTTTGATATTCCCAAATAGGCTGCTCGTATGAGCTAGTTTGATTATTGGCTCCTTTGAACCTCTAAAGTCCTGTCACCAGGTGATTAAATCTGTTACTAAGTATGTGAGCCAGGAGTCCATTTACTTTTCTTGTACGGATTCAGTTCAGGTGTCCAGGTATTCAGTCTCCAAGCATGTGGTACAGGCTCTCACCTACAGTCCTAGACTGGCATGGGTGAATGGTGTAGGCACAGGTGTCTGGCTGCAGTAGCAGGTCACGTGCTGAGCAAGGCAGGGGGCTGATGGCTGCCCTGAGTGTCTGATAGGAAAGCATCTCCCTGCTCCCTAGAGTGCATAGATGGGTGGGTTTTGCAGCTGGACTATGAGCACCCAATGCTGTTGGCTGTAAGGACTGGGGGACACCACTTATTCTTGGACCCCTGCCACAGGTGGCTAGGTGGCATGAGTGGAACCACCAGTCCTCAGGCCCCTGATGTGGGTAGGTGAAGACCCTGCTTAATGGACAGAGCAGTGTCAAATGTCACGAACCTGCCACTTCATAGCTGAAACAGTTGAAGTTAGACTTCAGGTATATACCCTGTTGTATTGTGGTAATGAGGGCTTATGCTGTCGAAATGGACACAAGTCTATGCAGGGGTGAAAGGCACTCAAAGTCCATGGACCTCTTACATCTGCACCTAGGCAAGAAGCTGTGCCTACCCTGAGTTCCTAGCTTAGGGGAGATAGCAGATTATTTTTTTCCCCGTTTGTTAATTATTCCCTCTCCAAGTCCAGGAGAATGGTTTAGGGCATGTGACAGGTCCTACTTTCGGCCCAGGGGACTCAAGCCATCCTGGGCCTAGTGCAGAGCAGGGAGCAGGGAGGTAAATGGGAGAGAGGTTTTTCCCAAAGGGGGGTGTTTTTGATCTGTGGAAGTACTTATCTTTAGTTGCTTGAATGCTGCTTTTCACTGGTTCTGGATGGTCGACCAGACTCTCTGCTGCTAGGTCTCTCCCGATGTGGAACACACCTCCCAAGTGCCACTTCGTGCCTCACCACGCACTTGACCTATCTGGCCCAAAAGGCACTGGCTTCCGCTGGGTCAGATCTGGCAACTCCTCACTGCTTCCAAACTGTCTCTCCCTCCCCCTGTCACTCAGTCCGATTCCTCAAATTTGCCTTTGATGTTAAGGGCTTTTAGATGGTCACATATAGTCAATTCACTTGTTTTTCTGGGTCTTTGTTGTAAGAAGGACCACCAGAAGTGTCTGACCACTCCACCATCTTGGCCTTGCCTAATGTTAGCTTTTTAAAAATAATTTTTAGTACTCCTTTCCTAAAAGTGTTGAGGCTGCTGCTATCTTTGTTAGGAAGTACAAAGAAATAAAAATGAAGAACATAGCCCTAGGACATACATGCTAGGGAAAACCACTCCACAATTCATTTGATATACACTCTATATACTACCAAGTTAGGTCCTTGAGAGCAGGGTCCTACTTTGATGTATGCTTTGTACAGTGCCTAGGTCAATGGGAATTCAAGGTGAATAAATTAAGGGTGAAAGCAATGTGACTGATGGATACAACGAGGAATGAGACTCCTATCATCTATTTTCAACTCTAGAATTACACAGATAGCTTTTGGCCTGTAACATGGTGCCCTGAAACTTAAACTCTTCAGTCTCAGAGTCAGAAATAATACCTACACACCTAACTGGTTTCAAAGGATTTTGCTTAGGGTAATGGCCACAAAAGAACAAAATGTTACTCTTTACTGAGTAAAATAAATCAATATCCCAGCATTTCTGAGAGGTCTGTATTAATATGACAAAAACACATTCTCCTAGGTTTTTTCCTTCTGAATAGTTGTATTTGTATTCCTCCTTAATTAGAGCTGCTGGGTTTTCATAGTTGCTTAATTAAATTGGGGGAATATCAATCTTGTGATGCCTTTAGGAAAGTGATTCCAATTATAGGGCCAATCTGTCAGTAGAAGTTAAAGAGGCCAAAACATTTTAATAGCAAAGTTACAGGGAACAAAGGAAGAATGTAATAGTAGGAGGCATACATCATAATTAGTCTTGCTATTAGCTAACTTTTACAGAAATTGCTGATAGAATTTGATTTGAAAATCTTGGATACAAAGCATGGGGAAATAATTCAGTAACCTGAGCTCAGATGACTCAAGTAGCTATTAGGTCTCCTGTAGGAATGGTACCACCTTTAAGAATCAGCATGGCCACTGCTATGACAGGTTAGACATTCAGCACCAGCAGTAGCTAGACCAACTTTGGTAAGAGGGAGCCCATACTGTTGAGCTTGGGCATATTCTCCATCTGTGTCACCCTAACTGCTCTGTCATTGACCCACTGTGCAACCATGGGGTAAGTGAGAACAGAAACTGGCTGGCATTAACTGGATGAGTCATCTTATCCACATAGTGTTTTAATGCTGCTTCTGGAATAGAGGAAACCCTGGTGGTGTAGTGGTTAAGAGCTACAGCTGCTAACCAAAAGTCTGGCAGTTCGAATCCACCAGGCACTCCTTGGAAACCGTATGGGGCAGTCTACTCTGTTCTATAGTGTCACTATGAGTTGGAATTGACTTGGCAACAAGTTTGGGTTTTTTTTTTTGTTTGTTTGTTTGTTTGTTTTGGTTTTCTGGAATAGATACTCTTTGTATTTTTATATTAGTTATCTTTTGTTACACAACAAATTTCCTCAAAACTTAGAAGCTTAAAGCAGTACACATTCATTATCTCAGTTTCTGTAGGCCAGGTAGGCACTGCTTATCAGGATCCTCTGCTTCAAATCACTCAGAAAGCTGCAACAAGGAGTCTGTCAGGGCTACAGTCTCATCTGAAGTCTCTGACAGGGAAGGATCTGCTTCCAGTCTCAGGTGGTTGTTGGTCAGACTCAGTTCTGTGCAGGCTGTTAGATTAAGGGCCTCAGTTCTTTGTTGACTATTGGTTAGAGACTGCTTTTAGTTCCTTTCTATGTGGACCTCTCCACCATGGCAGCTTGCTTCATCAAAGTGAGAGACAGAGACAGGGAGAAAGAGATCAAGACTATAGGAACCTAAAACAAGGGTACAAGTGTGAACTGAGGGAGTAATGTCAGTGCGACAGATATAAATAACTTGGTATTCTGGGCTACCTGTTCAGGTATCAAATGAATGATAGATGATTTTATGTAGTACTTATCAAATTTATGCCAGGGGTAAAAATGGTGAAAGAGTTTAAAGAAGGGCAACAGTACTGTAGGATAGAAGGCTAATGTAAGTCAACACAGGGATTCAGAATTATACATGGGCTAAAACACAAATGAGTTTCTTTGTTACTCATGTATAGAATGTATATATCCAAAGTTTCCAGGTCACACATTCATTCAGGAATCCAGACACATAGAGGCTTTGTCATTTTCAATATGTGCTTTCCTAGGTCACCCTAGACTTTGACATGCCATTGGTGGAAAAGAAAGTGTTTCATGTGTGTGATAGTTTTATGAACCTGGAAGTGGCACACATCACTTCCTTTTACATTCTATTGGGTGGAACCCACTCACATAACTACAGCTAAGTAAAAAGAAGCTTGAAAAATACATTCTAGTTACAGGGCCAATTACATACTTTGCAGGATAAAGTTGAAAATGAACTTGTTCAAAAAACAGGAAAAAAAGGTGCTCTTGAAACTAAAATATAAAGCTTTTACTTTTCTTTTGTATTCTCTCCCAACTTGTCATGATGTTTTTTATTTGATATTGAATGTTTTCCTAAGTAAATAAAAATTAATTTTTAATTATTAGCATGAATTTCACCATTCATCTTTATATGGTACAAAGCCAGTTTTAAATGCAAATATAAGAGAATTTAATTCATATGTGGAATGATTAAAAATACACAATTTGTATTCTGTAGCTCATGCATGCATATATATTTTTCTCTTACAAGAACAGTGGAAATGCAGCAAAACTACTGTTTTTTTTTTTTCTTTGTACTTTAGATGAAGGTTTACAAAACAAATAGTTTCTCATTAAACAGTTACTACACATATTGTTTTATGACATTGGTTAGCAATTCCACAACATGTCAACACTCTCCCTTCTTGACCTTGGGTTCCCTATTACCAGCCTTCCTGTCCCCTCCTGCCTTTTAGTCCTTGTCCTGGGCTGCTGTGCCTGATTAGTCTCGTTCTGTTTTACGCGCCTGTCTAACCTTTGGCTGAAGGGTGAACCTCGGGAGTGACTTCATTACTGAGCTAAAAATGTGTCCAGGGGCCATACTCTTGGGGTTTCTCCAGTCTCTGTCAGGTCAGTAAGTCTGGTCTTTTTTTGGAAACTCAACTATTTTTATTTCACTTCTTGATACATGCAGATTCTGCCAACACTCTCTACCTTCAGCTTCTTGGCGAGTAAGGAAGGATCATTCCATTGCTGTTCATAAGGTTTTCACTGGTCAATTTTTTCAGAAGTAGACTACCAGGTCCTTCTTCCTAGACTGTCTTAGTCTGGAAGCTCTGCTGAAACCTGTGCACCAAGGGTGACTCTGTTGGTATTTGAAATACTGGTGGCAAAGCTTCCAGTATCACAGCAACATGCAAGTCACCACAGTACAACAAACTGTCAGACACGTGGTCTTGGAAGTATAGCCAGAATGCTCATTAGAAACAAGGATGGCAAGACTTCTTCTCACATAGTTTAGACATGTTAACAGGAGGGACCAGTCTCTGGAGAAGGACATCATACTCAGTAAAGTAGAGAGTCAACAAAAAAGAGACAGACCTTCAACGAGGTGGACTGACACCGTGGCTGCAACAATGGACTCAAGCATAATGATTGTGAGGATGGCACAGGACCAGACAGTGTTTTATTCTGTTGTACATAGGGGTTGCTATGAGTTGGAACTGACTTGAGGGCACCTAACAGCAACAGCAAGGAAGGACTGAAAGGAAAAACAACTATGAGTCACCCTATTTTTCCCTTTCCTTCTGTATCATCATTATCACTGTAAGTGGTTGGCTAATACATGGAAATAACATGAGTGAAGGAGCCCCGGTGGTGCAACAGTTAAGTGCTCAGCTACTAACCAAAAGGTTGACAATTCGAACCTACTCAGCAGCTCCACAAGAGAAAAACCTGGAGATCTGCTTCTGTAAAGATTACAGCCTAGAAAACCCTATGAAGCAGTTCTTCTCTGTCACACGGAGCTGCTATGAGTTGGAACCGATGCGACAGCACCTAATAATGATAACAACATGAGTAAGAAAGGATATGACAGGGATTCTTGGTCCTTTGTATTTCTTAGAACACCATGTCCTTCTGCTTTTGAAGCAAGTTCAAGTTTAAAGGGAAAACATGGTCTCTCAGGGCTGTCAGCGCCCCTCAGTCATAGACATAACACACTGACCTTATACTTGCTTTGCTCTAACTAATACCCACACATAGTGGGTTCATCAGGATTCTCTGCTCATGAGGGATTGCGAATACTACATGGAAATGAGGTGGCAAGGAACAGTGGATGTGACTATTGCATATATCTCCTCTGTTCATGTATATGCTCCATTGTCCCACTTACAAAACTCAAGATCCAAAACAAATTTATTAAGAATTTTAAGAGAGCAACAGCAGAGCATTAACCCAAGTGCAGGACCCTTCCGAGCATGAAGCCCAAAACTTCTGCACAGGTTGCCTGCCCATGAAACTGGCTCTGTCCAGATGAGTGCCTAAGAAGAAGAGAAAGAGAATTTTGTTTTATGAAAGGACAGTTTGATGAAATTGTTAACGCTTCAGAACATCTGGATACCTAAGCAGTATGAGTTCCCTGGTTTCTTAATTTGTCATTTAAAATTATAATGGTCATATATCAAATATCTAATATATGTCAGATGCCAGACCTTGGCAGCTATCATCTCTAACTCAAATAACAACTCTGAAAGAGATATGATCATCATTCTCAACTTACAGATGAGAAGTTGAGTTGCCGAGAGGTCAGATGATTTCCCAGTGCCACAGAGTTAGCAAAATGGCTAGAGCAATGCCCATTTTACTCCAGAACACTTGTTCTTTATGCTGTATACATCAACTCCATATAAATTACCAGTGTGGTTGTTGCATGCCATTGAGTCAATTCTGACTCATAATGACTCCACGTGACAGAGTAGAACCGCCTCGTAGGTTTTTCTTGGCTGCATTCTTTACGGAAACAGATCACCAGGTTTTTCTCCTACAGAGAGACCGGGCAGGTTTGAACCACCAAGCTTTCAGTTAGCAGCCGAGTGCTTAAGTGTTGCACTACCAGGGCTTCTTAAATTATCAGTAACCAAATTAAATTATTGAAAAGAAAATATGTTTTTTCACTACCCACAACACACTGATTCTCTATGTAATTTTTTTTTTCAATCTGCATGCAATTGGTCAAAGACAATCTCAGTAAAGCTTAGAGTTGGAAGAAACTCTTGATCTAATCAAATGTAACTCTTAATATGAAATATGACTCTTTCTAAACCATCACTAAGTGGATATCCATCCACTGTTTGACAATTCCAAATGTTGGCAAACTCGTTTATTCTCAAGGCAGGCATTCAATTTGTAGAAAGTCCTCAACAAAGCAAATATGAATCAAATCAAGTGCTATAAAAAAAATTTAGACTATACATTTTCATGGAATAAAGCATTATTCCAGGATAAAATCTGGAAATATTGTATTTTAGGAAGCGTTTAGGCAATAATGTTATTGTTTGGGGGCCATGAAAAAAAATCTTTTCCTGCATTCATTATTTCTTACCTACAGTTTAATACTTTTCCAGTGAGAAAATAGCCTGTGATTACCAGGCAGCTAGGCCAGGTGAGTGAGCCTGCCGGGACTACATTCTCTGGCCTACCACCTCTTGCCTCCACAGACCTTAGAGTCTGAAAAAACATGTGGATTCAAATCTCTGTCCCACGACTCTTTCCAAGTCTCACTAACTATGTGAAGTTACAGTAGAAATTTAAACTCTGAGTCTCTGTTTCCTCATCTAGAAACGGAGAATAATAACTGCTACTTCAAAGAGTTGTTAAGAGAATCAGATGAAATCAGATGTAAGTGTTCTTTATAAGTAATAACATGCTACACAAATAAAGGAGCCCTGGTGGCACAGTGGGTTAAGAGCTACGGCGAGCTGCAGCTGCTAACCAAAAGGTCGGCAGTTCGAATCCACCAGCCAGTCTTTGGAAACCCTCCAGAGCAGTTCTACTTTGTCCAACAGAGTGGCTATGAGTCAGAATCAACTTGACGGCAACGGGTTCGGTGGTGCAGTGGTTAACAGTTCTGCTGCTAACCGAAAGGTTGGTAGTTCAAATCCACCAGTTGCTCCTCGGAAACTGTGCGCAGTTCTACTCTGTCCTATAGGTCTCTGTGAGTCAGAATCAACTGACGGCAACGGGTTTGGTTAGGTACAGTTATACAAACAGAGATGTCATTACGCCCTCCAGTATTTAAACTATGTGAGTGAAAGTGAAAATAAGCCAGAGAGGAGAGAGAAATTGACTAAAAGCAGAGAGAGAGAGAAGAATGAAAAGTGAATGACTGGAGAGGGAAAACACTGGAAGAGGAGAAAACGTATTCTGCCACTCAATTTATTAAGAGTAACATCTTTATATGCAGTATTGTGCTAAATGCTATCAGAATTAAAAAAAAAAAAAAAAAAAAAAAGCAGTAGAAAAATAGTCCCGACCTCAACAAATGCCTCCCACTAAAATCTGTAGTCAGAAGACCTGACCCTGTCATTTACCTGACTTGTTCTGGGATTTTGGCTTAGGATATGGCCAATCTGAGCCTTGCTTTTCTCATCTGTAAAATGGGAATGATGAAGACCTATCTTCCCAGATTGCTGATGAGAATCAATTGAGAAAGCATCTGTGAAAATATACAATGAACATGCTAGCTATTAGTGTAATTCTGTTAATAAGCACAGATGGGCTGGGAAAAATATTGATAGGAAAATTTGGTAGGCTCCACAAGGGGCTGCAAAGCTGTACTATTATCTAGTGATATTTGAAGCATTAGCCAGGGAGCAGCAAAACAATGATCAAGATAATGAATCTTCTGGAGACCATATTTATTTTCCTATAGAAATTACAGTTAAGACTTTGGCTCAAGAAAGAGAAAAAGATTTGATGCCACCAAGCTGCACTGCAGTTTCAGATTTCTAATATACATTTCAGTTTTATCACTAGGGTTGGTATAACCCAGTGTGGTAACTCATGGTGTCACCATTCCATCCCACCCGCAACCCCACCTAACTAGTGAACCCCCTCCTGGTGGGTGGAGCGCCCAGCCCTGCCCCACCCCCATGCAGGGCCAAGTGCCATGCCTCTAAGCCCTGCCCCCTGCAGCTCCTCGCAGCTCCTCCTCTCCTCTCCCATGGCCCAAGGTAGAGATCCTCTTCTCTATCTCCACCCCATGGTGGGCTCTGTGGCCCCTCTGCCCCGCACCCTGACTAAAAGGTGTGGGGGGGGGTGACAAGTTATCACACTGAATGACACCGACCCTAGTGACTGGTGGGGGGGAGTTTGATGAGTTACTGCACTGGGTGACGGGTGACACTAACCCTAGTGATGCCACTGCCTTGGAGCCAGTTCACCAGCCACCAGCGTGCCACACGGACCCTGGGTCATTTTAGCGTTGCCCTCTCTGACAGTGTCAGGAGTTGCAGTGTGCATCCCGGCACCTCCACACCCCCCCCCCTTTTGATACAGTCAAATATAATTAAAGACTCATTGACTAATGAGAAACAAGTTTTTTTTTTTTTAACTCAAGGAGCCTTGAGGGTTGCAGAATGACCCAAGATTAACATAGGAATATCAGGTAGAGAAATAGCGATTTTAATAGTAACCTTACCCTCCATTTATCGCTCTTTTGGATCTACTTCTTGGACCTAGTTTTCTCCAGCTGAATGGGTAATATTTGCAAATTCACAGTATGTGGAATCTTGGGCTTCTTGTTTTGTTTTGCTTTGAGTTTTGCCTGTATAGCTTGCTTTCTCTTTTTCTCTGAAAAGAGCACCACCCTACTTCCTTTGGTAGAATTGTCTCTTTACTTCCGGGAAGTCTGTCTGAGGGACGGCAAATAAATACATCATTTCCTTCTAGGGGAGAGGTTGGGGAGTTCATGATTCAAGGTTGGCCCATAAGACACTGACTGTAACGAAAAAAATTGAAAAAAAGTTGGTGGGAGCTGACTAATCCCTGCAGTGTTATCTGATGAGACTGTGGTTAACTCTTGCTGCTTGGATCTCCCAAGAGCTCCCTTGTTTCCAAATCCTTCTAACTGTGGTTCTCAAATGTTCCTTTGGTTCTTGGCGTCAACTCACACACTTCCATTAAATAACCTCTCTGCTTAAGTTAGCCAGAATGGGTTCCTGTTGCTTGCTACCAGAAACAAACAAAACAACTCAATGATACTACAACCTTGTAGTGCTGAAGAGGGTGATAGCTTGGTCAACTATAAGTCCTGTGAGAAAGACTACTGGTAAAAAGAAAGACATATAATTTATTTTTTCATTGTTTCAGAACATAGGGGAGAATCTGAGAGTAAAGCTACTCATCCTTACAATGCACAAATCTCAGCTGTTCTTCAGTCTTACGTATCAAAGAGGACTCTCGGTGGCATATAAACCTGCCAGAGATAGAGATCTGAACATTATTATTATCCAAGAAACTCTGGCATCACTAGTAAAACTCTGATTAAGGCAGTTTATTGAATGAGGATCTTTGAGTAGGAAGGTATATTGGCAATTCAGGTAGTCCTCCAGGCACAGTATAAGAAAATCCATTGGTTTGACAAACTGTGTTTTTGGTACCATCTCACTTCCTTTAGAGTCCTCTCTACCCTTCCAGTACTCAAGGCCTGCCTCCAGCCTTATCCTTCAAGATTCCAGTCTCTGCAAACTTCAGGCAAACCACTACCAAAGTATGCGCTGGGAAAGAGAGCTTACCTTTGTGGAGAACCTACTGAGTCCAGAAAATTCACTGCATTATCTCATTTACCAGTGTGCTCATATCTGCTCAAGATATGTCTCTATCTGCATTAAATGAGGAACTCAAAGACAAAACCTTCCAAATCCAATCATTCCTTGACTCATTTGTTTATTTATTCTTGTTTTTTGATAAATAACTATTGAGCACCTATGCCCTAGACACTGTGCTAAGATCTGGAGATACAGCTATTAGCTAACTCTCAGAGAGCTTAATATCTAATGTGGAAAGCAGAGATAAAGCAAGTGATTAATTAAATAGTTCAAATGAAATCACTGGAAACGGTAGGTGTTCAATTTGATATTTAGGAGCAAGAAAAGCTTTGGCTGGAAAATCTTTGGACCCTGTATCTCATAGGATCCTGTTCATGAGGTCAGTCCATATTCTGCTTAGGTCATTTCATTTATAAAAGATATAATCAGATCTGAAGCCATAGTATTTGGAATTTAAATCACGTGAAAGACCAGATGGTACAAGAATAGATACAGGGAACAATGCCACATTGTCCCCTGCGGTATCTTGTGACAATTCAATTCAGTAATGTCCCATTCACATCCTCTCTATCTCTGATCAAAAGATGACTGCTCATTAAAATCCAATAAAAAACAAATATAGAATGTAGAAGTCCTTCCTTTGCTAACTCCAAAGAGAGCTGCAGATGTTCTCTTGCATGAATGACTAATAAATTGCTGACTTCCGACAATTTTGCCATCCTGACTTTATCCACACTTTGTTCAGATGCCATCTCAGGAATTATAAGATGTCCTGATCCCTGTATTTTAATAAGGATGTAAATTTATGATGTAGACTGTAAATAGCTTCATGAAGATTTCTACCTGAGTAGAAGGGTGAACATTATCTTTTATAGAGGTTATTATTTTTATTTTTTTATCGGCATTTGTTTTTGTTCTTGTTTTTATTTTTGTTCTGTTTCTTTTGGTGGTGGTGGTGGTAGCGGGCTTTGTTTGTTTTGTTTTGCCGGGAGTGTAGTGTTTTGTTTGTTTTGTTTTGTTTTTCTTAGAATTCTACCAGTACAACTCAGGAGGTTGTATCTTTCAGCATTTTCCATATACCAGTCCTATAGGTAACTGCCCATTTAGAAAGGAGGACAAATTAAAACTGAATCAGAAAACTCATTTTTATCAGAAAATGAGCTGCACTTTAAACGTAACTGCTCTGCAACTCAGCTGAGAGGTGGACGGTAAAAGGTCTGCAATGAAAGTTTTCCTAGAGACAATGAAAAGATATCTAAAGTGGATCCACAGGACAAATGCCCCCATACCTCATGTTTTCTGGCAGGAACAGACACTTTAACAGCACAATAGCTTGTTATTCACAAGATGTCAGTCCATTGAAAGCTTTCTTCAGACTTTTTGAAATATCCTTCTAATAAGAAATTAAAGCTACAAAAGTGATACTATCAGAGAGATTTTTTTCCCCCAACTTTCTTTAGACGGAGAAACAAAATCCCTGAATACTCTTTTGTGACTGACTTATTGACCATTTCTGGAGGCTTGCAAGAATTTCTTTCTATGACCATTTAGAAGACTCAATTCAGGTGGGAAAGGTTGGGACCTATGGGCTAATCCATCCTCCCTTGGGGAGAGTTCAAAAGGAAGAAGAGAGTGAACACTGATCTGAAGCACTTAGGAAGTGCCATTTCCCTGGTTTCAGAGGTTGCTTTACTTTGACAATATCCTATTTTCATATATTGAGTAACTGCACTACACTAGGCACCTGATCAAGTACTGACCCAATTGAGATTTCAGCTCCCAAGCCACAAAAAGAAGGCAGAAAGAAAAGCCAGAGAAAGATGAGAACATGCTAATGCAATCACCTAATAATGCAGCAATCTTGGGTAAGCCATAGAGTGCCAGACTCTGTCTGCTTCCTGGAGAAGCAAAGGAGCTGAAATGACCCAGTGTGGAAACCCAGGGACTCACAATTCAAATTACTTTTCTTCCAAGCAGATAAACTAGCTACCTACCATGCAGCAGCTTGTTGTTGGAAATCCAATACATTAAAAGTCAAATTCAATATATTTAAGATTAAGATTGTTTAAGATTAAGAATATATTTAAGATTCTGAGACTTCTTGTCTTTGAATCAGTGGTATGACTGAATGTCTGAGGCCCACTTTGCAACTGGCAGAGATCCTGCCTGTCTCATTAATCACGTGTCCCCACACCTGGCACAGTGCCTGAAACACCGTAGATTCTCAATAAATATGTGATGAATGAAGGAAGGATAAAAGAAAAATAAAATCAAATAAACCCAAAGTTATTATCAATATGTGATCTATGCTACCTATTTCAATTTAATAGGATTCTAATTGTTTCTTCTTATTCTGACTTTTTATTTTGTTAAATTTGATAGAGCAGTTTAGATGTTAAAAGATAATCTGTTTTGTTTGGTTTTTAGATTAGGCTGAGGGCAGACGTAAATGTCACATTGCTGTCCCTCCTGCTGTTAGCCTTCAGCAGGACTTGAGGCTTCTCTCCATTCCTCTGTCTCATTACGCCTTCTCTCTGCCCCAAGGATACGGACGGGCACAAGTCTTTAGCACAGATCCTTATACAGAAGCACAGCAATCAGCTTCTGTTGGGCAAACACCTGCACGGACCAAGGCAGTAACAGGGCAGAGGCTGGTCCCACTGTGGTGTTGTGTCCATCTCTCTTCTCCCTGGCTTCCACACTCCAGGAACACACCTCCTCCTAGGACCCTAGGGCAGAAGACAAGTACCACAGCCTACTTCCTCTTTTTCTCATTCTAGTCCCTACCCTTTCCCTCCCTGCCCCACTTTTTCATGCTGAGTTTGGTTTCTTTCTCTTTCTCTCTCGTGGCCAGAGCGATTGTATCTCTCTTCCTGTTCTCAGACACCCCTCTCTTCCCACGAAACTAGGAAGCACAGGCTAGCGTAGCTTCCTCTAGAGATCTCTGTTGCTTACACCTCCTAAGCGGTCCAGCCCATTCAGATCTGAACATGGATGAATTAGGTGACTATCCTCAAAATGCAATTTAGGTTCCCTTAAAATTCTCCTTCATGAAAATCTCTGCCCATCAATCTGCTTTGGCAGTATGCTGTCCTCCTAACTAGGTTGATATTCTATCATTTCTTCATTGAGGCAACAATGGAGAAGATCATCATTAAAAGGTCCACGCTATTGTGATGGAAGAATGAATGTTTTTAATCGATTTGATCATTATCCATCAGTATACTATAGTGAGAATATCATAGACTCTGTAGCCAGACAACCTGGGTTGGAATCTACCAGCTCCTTCATTTATTAGCTTTAAGATCTTGTGCAAGTTACTTCTCTCTGTTTCTCAGTCTCATCATCTGTAAAACAGCGATCACTATGATACCTCTCCCATAGGGTTGTATTAAATGAGAATGGATAGATAGATAGATAGATGCTAACGGAAGGAAAGGAAAGGAAAAGTACAGCCCTTGACTTCCAGAAGCTGGCCTGACACTCACAGCTGGGCCACATTATTCTACTATTGGACCTAAAAAAAGTTTCACAGAATACTGACCTCAGACAAGGCGGCTCTGAGACCATGATAAAGTGAGACAAAGCAAGGCCACTTCGTAGTTTTGTCTAGGCACAGACGAAAACGAGGTAATTTTGCCACCCACGAGATACCAAACATCCTGCCCTCCCTTGACTACAATGAGTACTGCTCCTTCTTTACCATTTATGGCTTTATCCTTGTTCTAGTCTTTCCTCCCCACAGACAAGATTTACTGAGATACTGAATCATAGAACTGACCGTGTTTTTTGACAGTTTCTCATCTAGAGTGAATCCTAGTACCACACAATCAAAGCCTAAATCTTATTACAGGATCTTTCTGACACACTCTTACTGAGATGTCCCACAGTTCCCCATAGTTTGTTCTCCCTCGCTGCAATGAGTCATAAACTCAACTGCAGGTGTCCCTGTGGTCTTTGGCTGAAGGGCATTGACGATGATAGATAGATACATAAACAGTTTGGAATAGTGCCTGGCACATAATAAGTGTTTAAAAACTCTTTTCTATCTTATTTATTATACATAGCTTGAGAGTATTAAGTACAGGACAGGGAAATCATGCAAAATATAAGGACCAAGAAAGAGAACCAGGAGGTCAGGCCTATCAATCAAATAATAAGAATGAATCATATATCTATAGCAGGAAGTCAGCCCCTAGACAAGACAACTTGGTAAGTGACAAAGAACTCATAAGAATTTGCGGTCAATAAACAAGATAACCCATTGAAAATTCTGACACAAGGCCTAGAACACAGGAAACATGCAAACATTTAACTACTCTTCTCATCATCTTCCTCAAATACTCAGGAAGCCACCTAGGAGTAAGATGAAGTATGCTTTCTGTTTAAACAGTGTGAGTACATGAAGGACAAGAGCAGTCCTTCCACCCTGAAATAGCACTTAACGAAATACTCAGAGGTTCTCCTTTCAGAAAGCTCTTGGCATTCTTGTCTGTAACTGGAAAGCATAAATATGCTTTTGCACAGTGATCATACACCTGTCATTTGGCATTCTGTGGTACAGCCCTGTGACTGTCATTTGCAGTGTAAATTCGAGTCACATCCCAGCAATTTTGCTATCACTCTTACTGCAAATCACCTTGCAGTTTTCCCCTATGAGACTGTGATTATTTTTCAACTTTATTGCTAAGCTGATTTGTTTTCCATTTGCTTATTGAAGAATTTTGCTGTTAACCAGAAGTATTTGTTCAGTGGCTGGTAATAAGCCCCAGGAATTTTTACAGGGCAAACCTTTTGAACCAAAAGGAGTAACATGTAAAACTAATGGGGATCCAGCTCTCATTGTTCATTCTGGAAGCTCCGTTCCAGGCACTTATCAATTTATTCCACTGATAAGAATGGCACACTCACAACAAAGTCACAGAGGTGAGAAAACAATATATCTGTGTCCATTACTTATTCATGCCCAAATCACATGGATGAAAAATGTTAACCATTAACACCAGAAGAGCAATCTTTTATGATAATGGCGCCATTGCTTTCTTTACCAGTCACCTTGCTCATAGTGTGCACATGCAGCAAACAAATGGTAGACTGGTAATTACTTATTAATTATTCCTTCTCCCAGCACAGGTGTGGGAATTGAGCAGTTTCCGACTTCTAATGACTACATTGTTGGAGTCAAATATACAAGCAGTGTAATTCAGTTCAAACTGGCTGACATATACGATTGTGCAAACCAGGTTGGATCTACTGTCATGGTTTATGTTCTAAGCATTTAAGATTTATTGTATCATTCTAAAAGTGATATACACATATTAATTAAAAAAAAAAAAAAAAACAAGTCAAACCCATCGCCAAAGAGCCAATTCTGACTCATAGTGACCCTATAGGACATAGTAGAAATGTCCCACAGGGTTTCCAAGGAGTGGCTGGTGGATTCAAACTGCCAGTGTTTTGGTTAGCAGCCAAACACTTAACCACTGTGCCACTGGGACTCCATATTAATGAATAATGTAAAATAGAATAAATATAAAAGTGCCTCATTGTTTCACACATACTTGCATGCCTTTGAAAAAAGAAAACACTTGCGGTTAATATTTTAGTGTATATTTTATCTTTTTTTGTTTAATTCCCAGGGTGATATGCACACACACAACACACATGCACGCACACACACACATACACATGGGTGTGTGTATAAGATAACACTTGCCAGTTGCTGTCGAGTTGATTCTGACTCATGGCTACACCATGTGTGTCAGAGTAGAACTATGCTCCATGGGGTTTTCAATGGCTGATTGATTTTTCAGAAGTAGATCACCAGGCTTCTCTTCTGAGGGGCTTCTGGGTGGACTTGAACCTCCAGCCTTTTGGTTAACGGCCAAGTGTGTTAACTATTTGGGCTATGTCTTAGTCATCTAGTTTTACTCTAACAGGAATACCACAAGTGGATGGCTTTAACAAAGACAAATTTATTCTCTCACAGTCCAGTAGGCTACAAGTCCAAATTCAGGGCATCAGCTCCAGGGAAAGGCTTTCTCCGTAGGCTCTGGAGGGAAGGTCTATGCCATCAGTCTTCCCTTGGTCTGGGAGCTTCTCTGTATAGGAACCTCAGGTCCAAAGGAAGTGCTCTGCTCCCAGCACTGTTTTCTTGGTTGTATGAGGTTCCCAACTCTCCACTTGCTTCCCCTTCCTTTTATCTCTTACAAGAGATAAAAGGTGGTACAGGCCATGCCCCAGGGAAACTCCCTTTACATTAGATCAGGCATGTAACCTGGGTTAGGTTAGTGTTTCAGTCCCACCCTAATCCTCTTTAATGTAAAATTACAAACACAAAATGGACGACAACCACGCAACACTGGAAATCGTGGCCTAGCCAAACTGATACACACATTTTTCGGGGGACACAATTCAATCCATGACAGGCTATATATAACAAACCCAAACCTATTGCTGTTGAGTCAACTCCAATTCATAGCAACCCTCTAGGACAAAGTAGAACTGCCCCATAGGGTTTCCACGGCTGTAATCTTTATGGAAACAGACTACCACATCTTTCTCCCACGGAGTGTCTGTTAGGTTGGAACTGCCAACCTTTTGGTTAGCAGCTGAGTTCTTTAACCACTGCACCACCAGGGCTCCTTATTATATATATATATATATATATATATATATATATCCACACCATATATACAATTTTAGGAAAAAAATTATATATACAAATTATATAAGTATAATTATAAATTATATATAAACATTATATAGGTATATATATCTTCCAAGTGTTTGACTGGAGACTTAGGGAATACCTTTGTCCTATCCACATATCTAGTTTTTGCTCTTTCTTCCTAAGCTTATCCTTCTTATCCTGTAAGTAATTCAAAGTTTATTATGTCTTTAATATTACATGATGTTCCCAAAACACACACGGTTTTCATTGTTTTTTAAAAGTAGACATCATCCTTATACCAGTTATATATCCTGTTTCTCCAAATGTGTCATTTAACAACATAGGGGGAAAAAATCATTCACATAACTGCCTACAGAGCAGAGGCAGTTTCGGTACTGAAGTTTAACACTTCTCTGTGGGCCAGATTCTAGAGGAGGAGAGTGTCGACTAAATCTCTGCCCAGGTAGGCACTTCTAAGACCCACAGAGTTCCTGTGAAGGACACTTGGAGAATCCCTTGTGTCAATAAGGTATAGATTGCATATAAACACACAAAGAACAGGGGGAGCACAAGGGAAAAAGTAGAACTGAAGAATAATTTCTGAAAAAGGAAGCCAACAACTTGAAGGAGCACTGTAGCTTGTTACACAAGTTCCCATGACTGGAAAGGATTAGAAAAGTTACTGTATAATGAGGGGGCAATTAGAATGCGTTTAAGGCAGCCTTGTTATTTATGATTGAGCAAGGTCAACGTGATTAGGTCTCTTCCATTATTTATAAGTTTGTATGTAATTACTGCAAATTCTAGGTGTTTTGTATGTTATAATTGAACTCATGGTAATGTTGTTTTAGATCCATGTGATGCATGCATCTGTTTCCCCCCAAATTTCAGTCGTTAAAGCAAAAATACACACAGTGTGCTCTGACATTAATCAAGAGAAAGAGAAAAATAATTTTTGGCATACTGACTTTTTTTTAAAAAGCGCATGGTATAATGAAAAACATAGTCACTTTTATTCTCTGTCTTTTGCTTATGGAAAACAATTTTAAAAAGCAGTTTACATCACACTCTTGGCTTGAATCTTTTTTGAAATGACTCTTTTGGTGGCCACTTCTAACTGAGCACACAACTCCTATAATTAACGTCAATGTTTGTGGTTAAATGAGTCAATTGTTAAAGCTATAGTGCTTAAAAAGATGCCACCTTGAGGACTAAGGTGCTCCTGACCCAATCCATGGTATTTTCAATCACCTCATATGCATGTGAAAGCTGGACAATGAATTAGGAAGACCGCAGAAGAACTGATACATTTGAATTATGGTATTGGTGAAGGATATTGAATATTCCATGGACTGCCAAAAGAATGAACAGATCTGTCTTGGAAGAAGTACGGCCAGAATGCTCCTTAGAAGCAAGGATGACGAGACTTCATCTTATGTACTTTGGACATGTTATCAGGAAGGGCCAGTCCCTGGAGAAGGAAATCATGCTTGGTAAAGAAGAGGGTCAGTGAAAAAAAGGAAGACCCTCAACGAGATGGATTGACACAGTGGCTGCAACAATGGGCTCAAACATAGCAACGATTGAGAGGATGGCACAGGACCTGGCATTGTTCTATTGTATAGATGGTAGCTATGAGTCAGAACCAACTCGATGGCACCTAACAACAACATAGCCCTGAAACGTAGGAAAGAACAATGAGAGCGCTATGTTCTAAATTTGCATGACTAACATTTTCACATTGATGTGGGAGTAGCTTTTAGCATCCATTTCAGGCACATGAAAATTCAATTAAACTATCATCCATCAGAATTACTCTAGAGCAAATATCAACATAGGAAACCATGAGCTAATTATATTATGAATTTTAAACTAGAGATAAAAGTTACATTCCAAGTTAGTCACATGGGCTGACTCATTTCCCAGAAAGCTAACAAATACTTTTAAAATAAGATGTTCTCTGGAACATAGGCAAGGGAGAATTTCCCTTATTTGTTACAGCATTTTGTCAGATACTTCTAAAATACAATTTAATAACTCAAATAAGTAAGTTTTAGTAAAAGAAGATAAGAAGTTGAGGTAAAGAAAAAAAAATTGCTGTCAAGTCGATTCTGAACTCATGGTGACCTCATGTGTAACAGGGTAGAACTGAACTGCTCCACAGGGTTTTCTTGCCTGCAATTCTTATGGGAGCAGATCGCCAGTCTTTTCTTCCACAGCACCACTGGGTGGATGGAACCACCTACTTTTAGGCTAGTAGTCAAGCACAAACTGTTTGTGTCACCCAAGAACATTTGGGATAAGGGACTGGAGGTTAAATTGGAAGATGGGGCAACAGATTTTGGAATTCTGACCTAGGAGCTACAAATAAAGTTGAATCAAAAAATGGCACACCCTTGAAACTATATTCCCACCTGCTCTCTGACTACTAAGGGGAGGAGATATGCTATGTGAGTGCAAAAACAGAGCCAGGTTAGATAAACTGTTCTGCCATGAGGGAACTCACCCTGGCAAAGCTAAAGCTAGCCAGTTTCTGTGAAGTGCTGTCAGCTCAGACACATACTTCCAGATAGGGAGTTTTTTCCATTAGAACTGAGATAGATAGATAGGCAGACAGACAGAGAGATAGATAGTTGCCATCAACTCACCTCCAACTCATTCACCACGTACCTTACGTACAACAGAACAAAACATTGTCCGGTCCTGAGTCGTGCTCTCAATCACCAGCATATTTGAGTGTATCATTGTGGCTATTGTGCCAATCCCCCTTACCAAAGGTTTACCTGGCCCCCAGTGGCCCTCTGCTTCATCAAACAGGAAGTCCTCCTGCAGCAATTAATCCCTCCTTATGACGTGTCCAAAGCAAGCGGTCAGACAATGTTCTGTTGTGACCTATAAGGCTTTCACTGGCTAATTTTTGGGAGTAGATCACCAGGCCTTTCTTCCTTGTCTTAGTCTGAAAACTCCACTCATACCTGTCCATCATGAATAATCCTGCTGGTATTTGAAATATCAGTGGCTTCACTTCCAGCATCCCAGCAACATGCAAGCCACCACAGTACGACAAACAGACAGGTAGGTGGTGGATAACTGAGTTAAGGGTGTTAAAAAGAGGTCATCTAGCACACTTCCTATTTAAGTTATACACATAGTCATAATCACAAAGGCATGGAGCAACATTGGGAGGTGGATGTTTAATAGCCAGATGGAGCACCAGATGCTAGCTGCCACTGTTAAAGAAAGGATGCCATCGTTACTAAATATGCCAGGTAAGATCTCTCGTCTCAGGGCTGAGGCATGCTGTCTTCTCATCCTGCCTGAACTGTAGCACTTATAAACTCTAGCATCTTTACTGACTGATGCCCCAAATTAATTGGTCTTGCCAAGAAAATGGCTAATAGTGACTTGAAGAGAAAAGATAAGATTTTATGAAGTGACAACATAAGTATCAACCAGATATGAGTCTTGCTCAGGATTAATCTAGCAGTAAGACCACCAGTCTTAAACTCCTACCCACATTCATCGCACAAATACTATATTCCAGTCACATAGAACATTTTACATTGCTCAGACATGCACTCATGTCCCTTCCATGCCTTTGCTCATGCTGGCTGCTGGTGCTACTGCTAGATGTGTCCTTGTGCCTCTTGTCTATCTGGTAAGCTCCTAGTCTTGCTTTAACATCTAGTTCAAATATCTGACGGCAGGTTGCCACCTCCTGTAAACTCCCATAGCATTTCCTACACACAAACAGTATCATAGCCCTCAGCATACCGTATTCTGACTTCTGTATGTATCTGTGTGCTCTAATGTGAATTCCACCACCAGAAAAGAGACCTTCATACAAAGATGAATTAATTCATTAATAAGGTCCACAGTAAAGATATTTTTAATTAGAGAAGGATTGACTTGTATGGGGGAGAAGGAATTAATATTTTTATTTCCTTGAAGAGATCTTTTTCTTGAGAAAGTGTAAACCATGTTATTGCAACAGGATGATGGATGGATTAGAGGATGAGACATCTAGGAATCAGATCCAGTCAGGATGCCGTTTTCAACTCTACAGGCAAATGTCCATTAAAAAATCCCTATAACTACCTAGTGAAACAAGAGGGATATAGTGCTGGAAACTTAAACAGCACAGTAGTCAAGGTCAGAAAAAAGCAAAGAGGGGTCTGTTCTACAGCCCTAGGGGTTCTATGAGGAGGAATAGGAACCAAAGAACTAGGCAGCAAGAGCTTCTGGGTAGGGAGCTACTTGGGATACAGTGGCTTTTAAAGGCACAGTGCCAGGAAGGTCTCTCA
Organism: Dugong dugon; assembly: GCA_030035585.1. Classification (NCBI taxonomy): domain Eukaryota; kingdom Metazoa; phylum Chordata; class Mammalia; order Sirenia; family Dugongidae; genus Dugong; species Dugong dugon. The sequence goes on along the minus strand of CM057467.1, from coordinate 54,171,869 downwards.
GAGACGATGAAGGCAACAGTAGGAGCTAAGAACTCCTGAAGCAGAGCCCATCACTGGAAGGAAAAGTCTTCTCAAATCTAGGAGAGAGGACTACCCTAATTGAGCATTTTAGCCAGTTCCGCTTCTACACTGAGTGGAAGTGAGTAACAGAATAGCCCATTTAAACAGACTGGACACACATGGGTGAGAGACAGTGCTTAATACTATAGGGATACGCATGGGTTTAGTGTATTTTCAAGGATCCTATGCAATGAGGTTTGCAGACTGTGATGGTTAAGATTGTGTGTCAACTTGGCTGGGCCATGATTCTCCATGTTTTAATGTAATCACTCCCATGATTGAATATACTGTGAGTAGCCAATCAGATGAAAGGGAGTCTCCTTGGGGGTGTGGCCCGTATCAGTATATAAGCAGACGTTCTGGCTTTTTTTGATCTCACTGGATCCTGCAGCTGCTTCCTGTCATCTCATCTCCTGTTCTCGGGACTTGAGCTGTCAGCTTATGTGCTGAACCTGGGATTCGTTGATCTGCATAGTCTGTGAGCAGGAGCCCTGCTCTCCGACCTGCTGATCTTGGGCTTGCCAGCTTCTGCAGCTGTGTGACTTGGGAGGGGCCTCTACCCTGATCCACGGACTTGGGACGTTCTAGCCTCTACAATCACGTGAGCTGTTTCCTTGATATAATCTCTGTCTATATACGTATATTTATACACTTTACTGGTTTTGCTTCTCTAGAGAACCCAGCCTAGGACACAGACTAATTCCAGAGATTTCACTCTTGGCAGCTAATTAACGGACAGGGACTGACACTTATAGCAATAACCTAAGGATGAAATCCCAGCTCTGGATCAAATAGAATCTTTTAACTTTGTGATCACACTACACTGGAATGGATAATATATGCCTATTTGAGAACTGCTAAAATAGCTAACAAAATCCAAATGTTTTTCTCATTCCTGTAACCTAACAGTTCATATTGTCCTCTTTAGGCCCAATAAGCAAAAGATAAATAAATAAGGCATTAAAAGAGCTGAAAAGGCACAGAAGAAAACAGTTACCAGATTTCAGTGGAAACAGACTAGTGAAAGTGAGAGACCTACAATCTTCATGAAGACACTTGATAATTTTTCTGCTGAAACGTTCATGGCAAGGCCCATTTAAAATAAGTTCCCTGTAACCAGCAAGCTTGTAGGTGGGCTTGTAGTATATTTAGCAATCATAAAAGTCCAGATGCTTCTCACTGCCGCTCATGTACATGTTTTGTTGTTGTTGTTACTAGGGAATTTTTTTTTAATTGAATAAAAAATGACTCTGGTTCCAAGGAATTTGTAATATGTAAAGTTCCAGAAAAGGGTCGTTCAGAACTGGGCCAAGAGTTCACTTAAATATACAATATGTGGATTATAGTACGTCATCTATAAGCACAGTCTCTAATTTCTCTCCTCCCAATCTGTCTTAAACCTTCTCCATTAAGGCTCTTGCTCCCCTCCCCCATTCTGCTCAAAGCCACCAATGACCTCCATGTTGCTAAACTTAGTGGTCAATTCTCAGTCTTCATCTTATGTATCCACCAACAGTATTTAGTGCAACTGAACACATTCTCCTCTCTGCTATACCTTCTTCACTTGGCTTCTGGAACACCAGCCTTTCATCATACTCCTCTTCCCCCATTGGTTTCTTCTTTGCTGGCTCCGCTTCTTCCCCTAACCCCTTAACATGAGAGCACCGCAGGGCTCAGTCCTTGATCCTCTTCCTTTATCTATCTATACTCAATCCTTTCGTGATCTTGTTCTGTCTCCTAGCTTTAAATACCATCTGCACGCCAATAAGTTTCAAATGTGTACCTCCACACAGACTTGATTCCCTGTCTCCTGCCTACTCAGCATCTCCACTTGCATGTGTCTAATAAAAATGTCAAATTTAGCAAGTATGCAACTGAATTTCTGATCTTTTCCCCAAATCCTATTTCATCTCAGTCTTCTTTCTCTCAGTTAATGGCAACCTCATCCATCCGGTGGCCCAGGCCAGAACTTAGAGTCATTCTTCACTGATTGTTTTCTCTAATTCCCACTTCCAATTCATCAGCCAATTCTTTCAGCTCTATCGTCAGAGCCAACCATAACCTGGAGAGCTAACCATTCCAGAAATAACTACGGGGGAAAAGAAAATCTACAAGGGCCATCTGACAAAACTGTCTTTGAATTTCTTTTCTGAACATACTAAACAAATGAAAATTCAGTTTTGGTTTAATCTCTGCTTTATTTTTTTCTAAATATCTTTCTCCATAGATGCTAATATCTCACAGCTAGTTCATTATTAGAAAGTGACTCACCCCGCCCCCCAGAAGAACATAATACTATTCATTTGGTCTTCCAGAGAGCCTATTAATACAATTTAAGGTATGCCTAAATGGTAATTATAATAAATAAATCATTCATTTATTACGATCTCTTAATACTTACATATTTCTCTTTTCTCCCTTTCTATTTAGTGACAACATGTATACTTGAGCTTTAGAGTAAACACACATAACCCTATTTTCTCTCTATGCATAAAACATTTTACATCAGAGACTTCCGGGCAACATGGCACTATAGGCAGAAGCACCAGGCTGTCGTTCCACAGCAAAGATCCGAAAAACTAAGCCCAACAAAACCACAGTCCTGAATTCCTAAGCATCAAATGAAGAGATAAAGAACTCAGCCAAGCACCAAATGTAATAAGAAACTGACAGAGAACTGGAGAGCAATGAGAGATTTATGCAGAGGTCCCCTATCAGCTAATGCAGCACAGATCTGCCATCTTGGACTCCTATCAGAGACCAGCAAACAGGGGATACAAGAAAGCAGCTTCACGGAACTTCCAACAGGAGACAGAACAACCGCTAACCAGTGATATATGCTTTCCCACCTCCCCACCCTTCTTCACCCCCACTAGGCCTCCTCAGCTTCCCGCGGTCACAGTCTCTTGGCCGGGAAGTGCCACCTGCTTGGATTCCACCCGCCCACACTGCTCGACTCCCTGAGTGCCATTTGTTGACTGCTAGTGTTGCTTTTTTCCACTTCTTTTGGTTTCTTCCTTATCTCTCACCACCTCCCCCTCGTTTCTCTCCAATACCTGGCTCCGTGCACCATCTTTGCTTCTTCCTGAAAGGCTGTGAAACTCCTCTCAAATGTGAAACTGCTTCCCGGTCTGTGCTGCCATGCTGGTGGGATCCCGGGGCTTTTTGTTTGTTTGTTTGTTTGTTTTGAATTGTTTGTTTGTTTTCTTTTTCTTTTTCTTTTCTTGAACTGCAAACCTGTTCTAGCCGGGCAGTACTGTGTGGGTTGGGACCAACCCCCTCAGTTTGCGCAGATGTGCAGAAGGATCCCTGAGAACATTTCTTTTTTCATAGTTTTTTTTTTTTTTTCTGTTTTTTTTGCGTGGGGCAGTTCTTATTCTTTTGTTTGTTTGTTAGTTTTCTTTTCCCTCTTTTCGCCTTTTTGTCTTTCTTCATTACTCAGTTTCTTATCTCTCTATACCTTCCTTCTCTTCCTGTCCCCTGAATACCTGGCACTGAGTGACAATTCTACACCTTCTAAGTCAATCACAAAAGGACAAATATTGTATGAGACCTATGTTGTAAAAACTCATGTAAAAGTTTACACACAAAAAGTAACAATCTTTGTTGGTTGCAAGGGAAGGGGGGAATACTAAATAGACAATAGATAAGTGGTAACTTTGATGAAGGATACGGCAGTATACAATACTGGGGAAGCCAGCACAACTTGTACAAGGAAAGGTCACGGAAGCTCCATAGACACATCCAAACTAGCTGAGGGACTGAATTGCTGGGCGGAGGGCTGTGGGGACCATGCTCTCAGGGAACATCTAGCTCAATTGGCATAGCACAGTTTACAAAGACAATGATCTACATTCTACCTAGGCAAGTAGCATCTGGGGTCTTAAAGCCTGTGAGCAGCCATCTAAGATACTCCACTGGTCTCACCCCTTCGGCAGCAAGGGAGAATGAAGAGAACACGATACAAGAAAAAGATTAGGCCAAAGGACTAATTGTCCACAGCTACCAAGGCCTCCACCAGACTGAGTCCAGTACGGCTAGATGGTGCCCGGCTACCACTGACTGCTCTGACCAGGATCACAACAGAGGGACAGAGATGGAGAAGGATGTAGAACAAAATTATAACACACAAAAAAACACCAGATTTACTGGCCTGACAGAGACTGGAGAAACCCCAAGAGTATGGCCCCCAGACACCCGTTTAGCTCAGTGGTGAAGTCACTTATGAGGTTCATCATTCAGCCAGGGATTGGACAGCCCCATAAAACAAAATGCGACTAGTGAGGTACAGCAGTCCAGGGACAAGGACTAGAAGGCAGGAGGGGACAGGAAAGCTGGTGATAGGGAACCCAAGGTTGAGTAAGGACAGTGTTGACATGTAGTGGGGTTCTTAACCATTGTCATAGGGCAATATGTGTACTAAATGTTTAATGAGAAACTATTTCGTTCTGTAAACCTGCATCTAAAGTGAGAATAGCAGCACAACTGGAAGAACATAATTGACGTCACTGAATTGTCCACGTAGAAATTTTTGAAATGGTATATCTTTAGCTATGTGTATTTTCACAAAAAAAAAAAAAAAAAAAGGTCTTCCAAGGCCAAGAAGGGAGCATGTTGACATGTCAGGGGTTTGTTAACCAATGTCATAAAACAATATATGTACAGACTGTTTAATGAGAAAATATTTGTTCTGTAAACCTTCACCTAAAGTACAATAAAAAAAAAAAATTAAAAAACAAACAGAAAAACCCATTTTACGTCAGATGGGGGTACAAAATTGAGAACAGTACTTAGTAACAAACTCACCTACCTGTTCCTGAAGAAAAACAATGAAAAGACCTAACAACACTTTTTTCATTTATTCAATTTTTAATCCATTTAAAAAACATTTATTGAACATGTATAACGTGGTAGGCACTTTGTTATGGACTGATGATTCAACAGTGATAAAGCCAGAGGTAGTTTCTGTCTCTCTGTTCAACTGAGAGTTTAGGGGCAGTTACAGACAAAGAAACAGGCCCTAGTAATACAATGTAAAGAAGTCTCAGGTAGTATAAACAGTTAACATGCTTACCTGCTAACCTAAAGGTTAGGAGTTCGGGTACACCCAGAGACACCTCAGAAGAAAAGCCTAGCGAACTACTTCTAAAAAATCATCCATTGAAAACCCTGTGGAGCACAGTTCTACACTCACACACACTGGGTCTCCATGAATTGGAGTCGACTTGATGGTAACTGGTTATACAATCAATGTAAAGCCTGCTAAGATGGGGGGTGGGGGGAGAACAGTGTCATAGAAACACCCAGGAAGGAGCTCTGACACCAAATTGAGAATGTCAGTGACGTCTTCATAGAGAGAGAAATTATCTTGCAAGGTACGATCTGAAGCATGTATAGGAAGAGTCGGCTTCTGAGAGAGAGGAGGATAGTGTTTTAAGCAGAAGGAATGGCATGTGCGAAGACTCAGAGGAGAAACAATTCCTTCTAAAAAACCCGGGAAGTTCATGGTGTCCAAAGAGGAAAGGAGTAGTGAGGAAATGAAGCTTAAGAATCCAACTAGAGCCAGTTTTAAGCCATGGCAAAGGATCTGCACTTTATATAACAGAAATAGAGAAACCTTAAGCATGAGAGTGACCAACCACAATACTGTTTCAGAAAGATCACTCCCACTGTGAAAGTGAAGAAGATACTAACAGAGAGTCAAAATCAGAAGCAGGAAACCAGTTAGGCAACAGTTGACATGATCTAGAGAGAGGTGGTGGTGGTCTGAACAAAGAGAATTAGAATAAGAATGGAGAGAATAGATAAGAGAGATTTTATAAGCTTGAATCATTGCCAGATGGAACTTGGGCTGCACAAGGGATTTTAAATTCTAACAACACATTCACTCAACAATACTGTTATCAAAGCACATAAACCAACATCTGGAAACTAAGCCTCAAAGAAGTTAATTAAATTAATCAAGGTTGTATAGGTAATTACTAGCATACCTGGGTCTAATACAGGTCTTTCAGCCCAGCAATTACATTTCAATGTTTTATATGTAAGAATGCTCCAGTTATCTGAATCAAATGAATTCACATCAGTTCATCTGAAATGTTACAAAAAGTAAGGTTATGAACTACAATGTTTAAAGTGAGCTTAATTCTGGTTCTTAGAATTGACATTTTAGTATATGTGCTGCCGAACCGAGCACAGAATTGACATTTTAGAAATGTAATTTGGCCGAGTACCTTTCCCAAATAGTTTAAGTCCCTTTGAATTAGTCTGTAGATAAAAATGTGCCTCCAACTGAGAACAGCCTGATATTGTTTGCCAGAGACCGCCTCCGGACATGCCAATCAATTGTTAGAACCATTAGCAGACCAATTTATCATGTACATTAACCTGCTGCCGTGAATGGAGGTTACTGAAATAATGACTAAGAGTATCAAAATCATGAATAAAATATGGGAATCGGATTGCAAGTTACAAAGTTCTCTTATCAAGTCTGCAGACTAAATGTGCTCTCAAAGGTGGTTCTCCCACCTTGGGTGAAATAGATGAATAATAGCACTGATTTAAAAACGGAGAGAAGAGCAGATTAGCACCTTAGATGAATTCTGATGGCGTTGTTGTCAGTTGGATCCAAATAAAACGTGTTAATTTTTCTGTTATCTCAGAGTTCAGCTGTGAAAATGGAGGTGTCTGATGAAGCAGAAGGTAAGAAAAAAAGTGAAGTAAAATAGGTTCTTTCAAGAGACAAAGGAAGTATGGAGTAAGAAGAGAAGACATTTTGGTTAAAAATCTTTTTTTTCTTAGAACAAAGATATATTCTTAGTTTTGTCAGAGAGAGTGAAACACAGGAACGTACGCGGTAATTTGTTGGAATCATGTTTGGTGAGTGGAGGGCAAAGTGGAATAGTGCCCTAGGAAAAAGGTGGGGGCAGGTGATGCAGAGTTTAACATATAGAATATATTTAGACTACTGGGTTGAATTACCTAGGTAAGCTTTGATGAGGCCATAAATATTTTGAGAGATCCTGCCAAATCTCTACAAATTCTTTCGTAATTTAAACACTACAGAGAAGCTAGCCATTCCAAGAAGGAAATGTCTTTGAACCCTTATTGAAAGGGTTCAGAGTCAGCAGATGCTCACTGACCATTTACCTAAGCACTGCACTGAGGTTTTGTACATGAGGTTTGCTTTAAATCAATTCTGACCTCTCCAGCAACTCAGATGGTCTGTGCGTCATCTGAGAATCACATTGTCTGTTTGTTTGCTTGGTTGGTTGGTTTTGAGTACTTCTTGGTAGATTTGTATTTACAGAGACAGCAAAAATTCACTAACTCTTTACTTATTGTGAATGTGTGATTATTTATCTTTGAATTGATATTTTTATACTTAGTAAACAAAAGAGTCAGATAGGCAAAATAATAATGGGTACAAGATTATAGGGAAGAATTTTTATATTTCTTTGGGTAACTAAATGCTTACCAGCACTGTAAAATCATCCATTTATACACTAGCATAAGAATATCAGAGCTATTACAGTCAAGTCAAATTAGAATGCCCAGTCTCATTCATTTCTGAGAGTGGCTCCTAATAATAAATAGTAAAAGGACACTTGTTTTATCTAATATCTACCTCAATGGTTATGGATACAATAAAAATCATACCTAGTTTTCATAATTCAGTAAGAATTTATGTTATCCCTTTAAGAGTCTTATATTTTAATCTATAGTTCACTATTTAACTATTTCATTTAATCTTTTCAGCAACCCTAAAAAGTAGGGAGCCTTGGTGGTACAATGGTTAAAGCGTTCGGCTGCTAACCAAAAGTGATGAAAGACCTGGTGATTTACTCCCATAAAGATTACAGCCTAGGCATCTAAGATACATCTACTGGTTCCACCCCATCTGGAGCAAAGGAGAATGAAGAAAACCAAAGACACGAGCAAAAGATTAGTCCAAAGAATTAATGGACCACAACTACCACAGCCTCCACCAGACTGAGTCTAGAACAACTAGATGGTGCCCGGCTACCACCACTGACTGCTCTGACTGGGATCACAATAGAGGGTCCCAGATAGAGCTGGAGAAAAATGTAAAACAAAATTCAAATTCACAAAAAAGACCAGACTTACTGGTCTGACAGAGACTGGAAATGCCCCAAGAGTATGGCCCCCAGACCCCCTTTTAACTCAGTACTGAAGTCACTCCTGAAGTTCACCTTTCAGCCAAAGATTAGACAGGTCTATAAAACAAACAATAACATACATGAGGAATGTGCTTCGTAGTTCAACCACATATATGAGGCTAAATGGGCACACCAGCCCAAAAGCAAAAACGAGAAGGCAGGAAGGGACAGGAAAACTGGACGAATGGAAATGAGGAATCTGGGCTGGAGAGAGGCAGAGTGTTGACACATTGCAGAGTTGGCAACAATGTCACCAATTTGTGTATTAATTGTGTAATGAGAAACTAATTTACTCTGTAACCTTTCACCTAAAGCACGATTAAAAAAAAAAAAAAAAAAAGATTACAGCCTAGGAAATGCTATAGGCAGTTCTACTCTTTCCTGTAGGGTCGCTATGTGTCAGACAGCACATAGCAAGAGATAGGGATTAATTATTCTCAGACAGAGGAACCAGATAGCTTCATTTATTCATTTAACAAGTATTTATTCAGTATCTGGTTTGCTGGAGGTCACACAATGAATAATTGGTAGCACTGGAATTATTGCCCAGGTCTATCTGACTGACTCCAAAACCTCTACTTTCACCCCTGTTCCATGTGTGCCTGGCACAAGCAAGAAAGGAGGAAAAAAAATACACCCCTGATATCCAGGAACTGGTCTGGCAAACACAGCTAGGCGTTGGTGTACTCCTACTGAGCATAAATAATTTCACAGAACATCAACATCAGACAAGGTCACTTTGTGACCGTGATGGATCAAGACCAAGACAAGACCACTACAAAATCATGTATGAGCACAGATAAAACGTCCACATTGTCCAAGCCTCACAAAACGAACAAACGTTCCCTGTCATGGGTAATGTAAGTGATTTCTGCTTCTTTACCAATTAATTACAGTTTAGCCTCAGTCTGGTCATTCCTCCTTTTAGATAAGATTCATTAAGATACACAATCATGGAATTACCCCCATTTCCTGGCAGCATCCCATTTAGAGCAAATTCCCTCTTTCTTAAACCTTCCCCAAAATCACCTAACACAGGTCCAAATCCTTTAATGAGTCCTTTCTAACACCCTCTTACTGAGACATCCCATAGTTCTCCCATGATGTGTGTTTGCCCTCACTGCAACAGGTAATAAACCCAATTTGTGTAGGGGTCAGTTTGTTCTTTTCTGTCTCTCTCAAATAGTAAAGCACAGAGCATTTAAGAATGTAGGTTCTGGTGCCAGACAGACTTGTGTTAGAATCTCCATGACTTTGTTGTTTTTGCTGTTAGGTACCATCGAGTCAGTTCTGACCCATAGCAACCTTATGTACAACAAAACTCTGCTCAGTCCTGTGCCATCCTCACAATCGTTGCTATGCCTGAGCCCGTTGTTGCAGCCACTATATCAATCCATCTCTTTGCGAGTCTTTGTCAACTTTACCAAGCATGATGTCTTTCTCCAAGGGCTTACTAACTCAGATTGGGCAAATTTCCTAAAACCTTTGAGACTCAGTTTAGTCATCTATAAAATGGAACTAATAATAGTACCCACCACATACAAGTGAGGTAATGTATGTAAATGATTCTGGTGTTGGCCTTCAGGGAAAATTGTATGTGCCCCTCCCTTTACTATATACCAAGAGGAAGGAGACCCACTATAGTTTAACAACATTTTTGACATTGAGCCATTGAGTGGAGTCACATAGTAGAATTAAAAGATCATTGCACCTGCTTTGGCCTCATTCTCTATTTCTTCCTTTGGATCAGAGTGGGAAGAATACCCAGAGTTTATTCTTGTTCTTACTTTCTCTGTCTCATCTTGTATTTTTCATATCTTCCTTCTGATTTTCTCACTTCTCCCAAACCAGCAGGAACAAGAGCTATAGCCACTCTCACACGAGTGGAGGCTTGTTTCCTCAGTCGTTCTGTCTGTCTCTCTTCCTTCAGCTGCTCTCCCCCATCCCCATTCTCCTGAATGTCATGGCAAGGCCAGGGGTAGGAGTGTAGGCCACTTCAGCTCTAGATCTTGGTGAAGCCACATGTCTTGATCTGTCTCTAGCACTGTGGTTGGTTAATTTGTTTTGGACGGTCTTTCCTTCCACCGACAGAAAAAATTAGAAAGTTCTGGTTTGAAGTTTAGGAAAGTAGGCAGAACAAATCTTGCATTGTTTTATTTCAGGGCCATTTAATCCTAAATAACCTAGGAAAAAAGCAACCTTCCATGTGGTCCAGCTTAACTTAAAAGACCAAAGGCCTAAGTAATAAAGGGTTACCGTGCCCTGCTTTCTATAGCCCTGGCGGTGCAGTGGTTAAGAGATTGGCTACTAACCAAAAGGTCAGCAGTTTGACTCCACCAGCCTCTCCTTGGAAATCCTATGTGGCAGTTCTACTCTGTCCTATACAGTCCCTATGAGTCGGAATCAAATCAATAGCAACAGGTTTGATTTTTTGTGTGTGTGTTGATTTTTTTTGTTTGTTTGGGGTTTTTTTTGTGCTCTGCTTTGATTTTTTTGTGCGTGAACCTCCTTTTACACCAAGGAAGCAAGGCTGGACTAAGGCTCAAATCTTGTAATCCTTGGTCCCTGGCCTAATACCATCATAATATTCTGCATTATTATTTTCCATCCATTATTATTATTAATCAACTATTTCTTGCTTGTTCTTAAGTTCTATGACATGTGAAAAAAACTCGGCAGTTTAGCCTACCTACATGTTCTATGATTGTAGTGACTGCACTCACATTTCGGATCAATGTGGTGTAAAAACAAAAGAATTTTACACCCCTCTTTCTGATTATTCAAATAATTTGCAAACTATAATATATCCAGGGAGAATTTTGTCTGTGTAGTATTATATCTTTGGAAATAAAGATACTGTGTTTCTATAACAATACATATTTAGACTTTTCACTAATTTACACTGGCCTTTCCCTTAGTTAATCTCAAACAGCATTGTTCTGGCTCGTTGGCTTTTCTTTGACCTACGCTTATTTTAACCCTAGCCTCAGTTTTCTTATCCTTCAAATAGGAGTAATGGAATAATGCCTATTTCCTAGCACTTGAATAAAAATGCTGTGTTTGGATAAGATGTTTGACAGTAAAGATTTAATGTGACTGAATGAAGCATGAAGAAACAGTCATACACTTAGACCTTGAGTAAACAAAATCGTGCAGACATTTCAGCTAAAATTACCTTCTCATTAAAGAGACTCTGCTGACACAATCTCTGCTCCAATGGTGGCCAACCTGATTTTATCATCAAGTATTAGCCTTATGGGTTTTCCCAGCAAGATGCAAGATTTCACAGCATCACTTTTAGCTGTATAATCAAATGGCTATAACCCAGTACAGTCAAGCAGTTTTAAATGGCATTCTTAATACAGAGTCTTGCTAAATTATTATTTTTTAAAAAGATAGCAACTCTGGAAATGAAGCGGGCTCAGGAGACAGGATCCAACACGATGGTGAAGAGATTCAAATGTCATCGTAAAGATAAAGTCATTGAGGCGGTTGGCGGGCAGTAGTGGTGCTCCACAATCGAGATGTTTTTAATTTAACGAGCATTTATTAAGTATCTACAATAAGGCAGGCCAGTACTGAGCTAGACTCAAGAGATAGAAGTACAAATTGTCTGTGACTTCAGCCCTCAACAGTTCCCGGTCTGCTGGACAGGATGAGATCCGAACAATGCTTTGGGATAGGGATAGCATAGAAGAATATAAGGACACAATGAGTGTGTGCAGGAAGAGCAGTCAGTCCTACCTTGGGGGATTAGGGAAGACTTTGTAGACAGGTGGCCTTAAACTAATCCTTAATGATAGGTGAGTCTTGTCCAGGAGAAACCCTGGCAGAGAGAATACCTTAAGTATCTGCAAAGAAAAGCAGCGTGAAGAATACGGGGAACTACCAAAGTTTGATCAGTATCGCTGAGCACAGAGAACTGGAGGGCACATCTGGAGCAGTGAGTCTAAAATTACCTGGATTGCTTGATGTTACCGAGTGCTGCTATAACAGAAATGCCACAAGTGGATGGCTTTAACAAACGGATTTATTCTCTCACAGTCTAGTAGGCTAGAAGTCTGAGTTCAAGATACCAGCTCCAGGGGATGGCTTTCTCTTTCTGTCAACTCTGGGGGGAGGTCCTTGTCATCAATCCTCCTTGGTCAAGGAGCTTCTCAACACAGGGACCCGGTGTCCAAAGGATGTGTTATTCTCCTGGCTCTCGTTTCTTGGTGGTATGAGGTCCCCATGTCTTTCTGCTAGCTTCTTTCTTTTATATCTCAAAAGAGATTGACTCGAGATACAATCTAATCTTATAGATTGAGTCCTGCCTCTAATCCCAACTCATTAACATCATAGAGGTAGGATTTACAACACATAGGAAAATCATATCAGATGACAAAATGGTGGACAATCACACAATACTGGGAATCGTGGACTAGCCCAGTTGACATACATTTTTTTGGGGAAACACAAATTCAATCTGTAACATTTGATAGAAATGTAGATTCTCAAGATCCCTTCTTGACTCACTGAATCAAAATCTCTAAGGGTTTGGTCCTCAGATCTGCACTTCTAACAAATACCTCCACATAATTCTGGTGCACACCAACAATGTTTGATAACCACTCACTGTCTTTGCATAAGAGTCCCTGGGGTAGTACACACTCGGTTACTAACCAAAAGGTAGGAGGTTCAAATTCATCCAGAGGCACCTCAGAAGAAAGGCCTGGAGCTCTACTTCTGAAAATCAGCCATTGAAAACCCTATGGAACACAGTTCTACTCTGACACACATGGGGTGGCCATGAGTCGGAGTCAACGGCCACAGGCATTGGTAGTGGTGGTCTATGCTTAAGATTAGAGTGTAAACTGGGTGGAGGTCAGGAGAATTTTTATACTGTGAGTCATATATTCTCAAACATGCTTTTCTTAGGTAGCAAAAGAGCTAATGGGAAGCTAAGCAATTGCTCAAGTTAGGGGAAACTAGCATTTATTGAGTGCTTCATATGCACTATCTCATTTAATCTTCCCAGCTGACCTTAGAGGCAGACGTTGTTATACAGCTTCTTAATTCTACAGTGGAATCTAGGTTTTGTGACTCAGAAATTTCCCCCCTCCTCATCTGCTAGTATGTGGCAGGTCCACGATGCACCCCAGATATGTCTGCTTTCAGAGCTCAGTTCCTTCCATTGCACCACAAAGCCTCCCATTAGGAGTACAGATCTCAAGTTGCATCTGAACATTTTTTGAGCTTCTGGGAAGGGGAGCTCTGATTTCTGCTTCAGAGGATAGACATGGAAGGTTGATCAAACTGACTAAGGCAGAAAAGATAGCCAAGTGGTCCAAGTGACTCAAAAACTTAACACTGGAAGGTATTGCTTCAGGGGTACTGAGTTTCTGTTAAAGGTGATGAAAAAATTGGGAAACAGTGGTGATGGCTGCACAGTTTGGTGAACATAATTAATGGCACTGCATTGTACAATTCCATGTTTTGTTATATATGTATTTCACCACAATAACATTAAAAAAAAAAAAAAAAAAACTTAACATGAGACCCCAGCACTATGAGATATATGGAAGAAGTTGGCTGATGTCAGATGGGCCATGTTTACTAATTTTTCGTCCTTCCTTGCCCAGAGTACTGTGACACACTAAACCAAAACTAAACAAATCTGTTACTGCTGATTCGATTCCAACTCATAACAACCCTGTAGGACAGAGTAGAACTGCCCCCATAGGGTTTCCAAGGAGACACTGGTGGATTCAATCTGCCAAACTTTTTGGTTAGCAGCCAAGCTCTTAACCACTGTGCCACCAGGACTCCCTGTGACACACTAAAGTAACTCTAATTATACAAAGGTATAGGCAATAGCTATCACAGATGTGCATAAGGTCATCCATTACATGAATCACAACAGATAAAACTGGTGAAAACACTGCATCTCAATTCTTAGCTCTGAAAACACTGAGTCTGGGTCTGGGTCACTGGTGTAAGCTCAGCACCTAGTATGGTGTCTTTACTCAATGGAGCCTCAATACCTGCTGAAAGAATTAACAGATGAATGATTAAATGAATAATGAATGACAGTACTCAGTAAATTATCTATGTCAATGAAGATTACAAACCAGGTCTTTGTCTGATGATCTGAGGCCAAAGGGTGGGCTCAAGAGTGAGCCATGGACTCTGACACAGAAGCTCCTGTTTACCTCTGGGGACAGTGTTATGGATTGAATTGTGTCCCTTCAAAATATAGTCCTATTTAGGAATAAGATTTTCTTTGTTATGTTAATGAGGTCATACCAGTATATGGTGTTTCCTAAACCTAATCACTCCTTCGTTATAAAAAGAGTAGATTAGACACAGAGGCGAGCATTTACTGGGGAAGACAGATGCCATATGAAGATTGCCAACAACCAAGGAACACCCAGAGTTACCTACAAGGAAGGAATTAATATGGCTGAGACTCTGATTTGTATTGTTAAGGAGCCTCCAGAACTGTGAGAAAACAAATTTATGTTCTTTAAATCCATCCATTTGTGGTATTTGTGTTACAGCAGCATTAGGTAACTAAGACAGACACCTACAGTCTTCTGGGTAAATTCAATATCTTCATGTAATTTCCCCATGGCTTAGCTGCAGCACCTGCTCAAAAAGCAACCTTTGATGCTTGCTCAGAATAAATGCCCAGTGGACTCGCATATGCTCTGCAAGTTCATCTGGTTTTGATTACAAAGAGGCAGACTTTGTCTTTATGATCTAGTCTACAGATGAGCAGTGGATGAGTAGGTGATATAGTGCATTAAGTGCAGTGATTCAGAACCTCCATCAATAGATTTTGTCTCTCCAGCCTAGTAAATCCCTAGAAAAGAATCTAATTGTCATGGTGAAGAAGCAGAGGACTTGTCAACAGACCTACCCCTGTGAAAGAGAACAGGGAAGGCAGTAAGGAAGAGCTGACAGCCAGGGTGTATATGTGAGTGGGAGTGGGGATTTGTGCATTGGAGGAGAGTGTGTTAGTCTCCATATGGTCAAGGTAAAAGGATAAAAATAAACATATCAAGGAGGTACTATGATGCTGTGGGAAGAGCATGGGCTTTGAAGACCATCAGAGTTAGTTTCAGATTTTACCTCTGACACTTACTTTTCAATGACCTTGGACCAGTTATTTCACTTCTCTGCACTTAAGTAAACTCATCCACAAAAAAGGAACATTGCATGCACCTTCATGGGTGTCTTAGGCTGGGTTCTCTAGAGAAGTAAAACCAGTAAAGCATATAAATATACATATATATATATATATATATATATATATATATATATACATATATATATACCTATTGCTGTCAAGTTGATTCCAACTCATAGAGTAGAACTGCCCTATAGAGTTTCCAAGGAGCACCTGGTGGACTTGAACTGCCAATCTTTTGGTTAGCAGCCAAACTCTTAACCACTACACCACCAATGTTTCCAGAGATTTATATTATGGAAATTGCTCCCATGGTTGTAGCAGCTGGAATGTCCCAAGTCCGTGGGTCAGGCTGGAGGCTTCTCCTGATTCAAATAGCCACAGAGGCTGGCAAACCCAAGAAAGGTAAGTCAGACAACAGGGCTCTGGCTCATAGGCTGCAAAGATTAACGAATCCCAAGACTGGCAGGCAAGATGGCAGGTAAGCTTCTAGCTCAAGTTCCAAGAACAGGAGGTCAGATGAACAGGAGCCAGCTGCAGGATACAGAGCAAGCAAAAGCCCAGGAGCCTTGCCAGAATGTCCACTTAAATTCGATGCAGGCCACTCACCCAAGGAAACTCCCCCTTAACTGATTGACTACTCACAGCAGATCCTGTCATGGAGGTGATCACATTATATCAAATCTCATCACGGAAGTGATCACAACATCATACAACTGTCAAACCACTGAGAATCCTGGTCCAGCCAAGTTGACACACAACCTTAAAGATCACAATAGGTATGGTAAGATTTAATTGAGAGAACTATGCAAATCAGCTGGTAAAGTGCTTGGCCCATAGCAGGCACTTCACAGATGTTAGTGCCTTTCCTTTCTCTCCCGTCCGACGGAGGGAAGAATCCCTTGCTGATATTTTCCTTAATTGGGAGGCCTTTTCCTCCCCATTCACCCAGAGTCATTTTTGCCATTACCTAGTTATTAAGAATCAAATGGAGTTCGGGGGGGGGGGGGGGGGCGGAGTGCAAATAGTTAATGTGATCAGCTGCTAACCAAAAGGTTGGAAGTTCAAGTCCACTCAGAAGTCCCTTGAAAGAAAGTCATGGTGATCTACTTCCAAAAAATCAGCCATTGAAAGGCCTGTGGAGTAAAGTTCTACTTTGACACATACGAGGTAGCCTTGAGTCAGAGTAGACTTGATGGCAACTGGAACTGGAAAAAAGAATCAAATTAACAATCCAGACAAACAGAGAAGTTTTTCTGTTCAGCTATTGGAGACATCTGCCATTCTGCTTTGACTGTGTCACAGATACTGACAAAGCTCCTACCATGGAGCTAATGCCATTATCATTTAAGTTGCCAAAGTACCTGATTGTGAAGTAGTCATGATAATAGGGGTTTCCATGTATTGAGCACCCACTAAGGAGGCAGAATTTCATGCTAATTGAAAATATTGATTTCAGAATCAGACCTCCTATGTTCAAATCTCACTCTACCACATAATGGCTGTATGACTATGGGCAATTTTTTTAACCTCTTTAAGCCTCGCTTCCTCTATATCTAACATGCAGATAATTATAGTATATACTTCACAGGGTTATTGTGAGAATTAAATGAGATGTTTATGTAAGACAGCAGTTAGGGTAATACCTGGCCATGGTAAAAAAAAAAAAAGTTTACCATCAAATCTATTCTAACTCATAGCGACCCTATAGGACAGAGTAGAACTGCCCCACAGGGTATCTAAGGAGCAGCTGGTGGATTCAAACTGCTGACCTTTTGATTAGCAGCCGGAACTCTTAACCACTGCACCACCATGGCTCTCAATGTTTGTTAATATGTATTGTTATATAGCTGATGCTTTGGAGACATTTCTAATTTAATCCTTTCAATAACCCAGTGCAGATGAGGCAGCTGAAGACCAGAGAAGTTGAGAAACTCTGAAGTTTTCATACACTCTTAATTTCTTTATTGATTTTGCCTCCTCCCACTCAAGGTAACTTCTTTTTTTGTAAATTGTACTTCAGGTGAAGGTTTACAGAACTAACAGTTTCTCATTAAACAGTCAGTACACATATTGTTTTATGACATTGGTTAACAACCCCAAGACATGTCAACACTCTCCCTTCTTAACTTTCAAGGACCTTTTTTTTGAATCGTACTTCAGGTGAAGGTTTACAGAACAAATAGTTTCTCATGAAACAGTAGTACACGTATTGTTCCATGACATTGGTTAACAATCCCATGACATGTCAACCCTCTCCCTTCTTGACCTTTTTTTTGGGGGGTAGTGGGAAGATATACATAGCCAAACATATATCATTTCAAAAATTTCCACGTGCACAGTTCAGTGACATCGATTACATTCTTCCAGTCATGCTGCTATTGTCACTATCCCTTTCTAAATTATTCCATCACCATTGTCTTTAACTCACTGTCCCTAGGCTTCCCATCAAATCTTTTGAGTTGCTGTTGTCAATTTGATGTCACATAGATAATTCTTTTTTTTTTTTTTTTTTTGGTACTTTAGATGAAGGTTTACAGAACAGAATAGTGTCTCATTAAACAGTTAGTACACATATTGCTCTATGACAATGGTTAACAACCCCACGACATGTCAACACTGTCCTTTCTCAACCTTGGTTTCCCTATCACCGGCTTTCCTTCCCCTCCTGCCTTCTAGTCTTTGTCCCTGGACTTCTGTGCCTCATTAGTCCCATTTTGTTTTATGGGGCTGTCCAATCCCTGGCTGAACAGTGAACCTTAGGAGTAACCTCACCACTGAGCTAAAAGGGTGTCCAGGGGCCATACTCTCAGGGTTTCTCCAGTCTGTCTCAGGCTGGTAAATCTGGTCCTTTTTTATGTCTTAGAATTTTGTTCTACATCCTTCTCCAGCTCTGTCCAGAACCCTCTGTTGTGATCCCAGTCAGAGCAGTCAGTGGTGGTAGCCAGGAACCATCTAGCTGTAGTGGGCTCAGGCTGGTGGAGACCTTGGTAGCTGGGGTCCATTAGTCCTTTGGACTAATCTTTCCCTTGTGTCATTAGTTTTCTTCATTATCCCTTGCTCCCGAACGGGTGAGACCAGTGGAGTATCTTAGATGGCTGCTCACAGGCTTTTAAGACCCAAGATGCTACTGACCAGGGTAGAATGTAGAACATTGTCTTTATAAACTGTATTATGCCAGTTGAGCTAGATGTTCCCTGAGACCATGGTCCCCACAGCCCTCCACCCAGCAATTCAGTCCCTCAGGGAGTTTGGGTGTGTCTATGGAGCTTCCATGACCTCAGGGTAACTTCTTCAAACCTGTCTAGAGCAGGGAGACGCCACTGCAGAGTGGAAAGAGCTTGAGGCTAGGAGCTATAGAGAAAGTTCAAGTCGTGATTCCTCCACTTACCACCTGCATAAACTTGGGCAATTCAAGTTTCTGCTCTTCAGACAAGAAGTTTTGGCAAGGTGTTTGCTAAGGTCCCTTCTGGATCTGACACACAGATTCCATGTGACAGGCCCGGAGACTTAGACGAAGCGCAATGTGTCTCTTGGGAACTCAGCAGGCCTAAATGATAGTGATAACATTACTTGGATCATCTCCCTGCTTCCTTCACTTTTCCATTCACAAGGATAGTCCTGTCATCCCTCTTCCCACAGGAAACTGAATGAGGTTCTCATTAGAGTTCAACCTCCTTGTCTGGAAAAGTATGTTCCCAAACAACAATCATGTTTCCATATGTAGCAAAGAACAATTCATTTCCTCTTTTTGTTTCCTTTGATTTGTCATCTTTGGTCTGGGTTGTCACAAGATGATCTTCCTTGGATGTTTTCAGGCCATGTCTACTAACAATGATCACAAGAGCTAGGGGGCATAAATACTGAAATCATAAATATCATTATGAATCCTAGTTCTAAGTGCAGACTTGGATTACATTGATTCTGGGGCATGGGTTCCCACTTTTATACTGAAACAGCAATGTAATAATAGTCTCAGAGATATTTTGTTTAAATTAAAATGCTGATAATCTTATCACCCTGGCACATCTATATTGATTACTGCCTTGCAATGCTTAACACACATCAATCTCTTCCTATGTATCACGGGGATGTAAAAAAAAATTTTACAGATTAGTGTTAACGTTGTCAGGCACTGTGCCAAGTGCTTTGCCATCATTATCTTATTTGAGCTTCAAAACAACCCTATAAGGTAAGGAACTATAAACGTCCCCATTTTACAGATTAAAAAATAAATAAAACAACTTGCCCTGATCTCAGAGCTTAGAAGTGACAGAGTTACAATTTAAACATAGATCTGCATGAGCAGAGCCCAAGCTCTTAACTAACGCAATATACTCAATAATATCTTGATAAAACTAAAATGCTCTCAATTCCAAGAGATGCAGAGACAGCAAGAAGTAGCAGGACTCCCTCTGGAAATGGCATTTATTTCTATATTCACCTGTCATTATTGAGGGAATCAGAGCTTCCAATAAAGGACAAAGCCCTCTGCAAAACCACAGAGAGGTTATAAGCAGCTGTTCAGGAAGGGGCTGATGATGACATAATCCACTGCACTGCTTCAAATAAAGAGAAGTCCATCAATGATAATCCACGTGGAAATCAAGAGGATGACAGAGAAATGTGCAATTCCTTCAATTTGGGTCTGCAAGACATCATCAATCCACTAGGCAAGCCAGCAGCCACCCCCATGTACTTCCATGTGGTCCTTCCATATATGCCAATTCTCGACAGAGATGGCTTTCCATTCATTCTTCCCAGACATTTAACAAAAGAAAAAGAGTCAGTAAATACCAACTGGTGGAGTCTTGAGGTACACAATGTTTTTGAAAGAAATTAGAGGGAAAATCCATGAATTATAGACCTGGGTTTAAATCTCTGCTACATCACTTTCTAGGCACATCACTTCACCCTCTGAATATCAGGTTTGTCATCTATAAAACTGGGTGATAAGATAATGCCTGTTCTCAAGATTGCTGTGGGGATTAATTGAGATAACACACACAAAGCATCTGGAACTCTCTTTGCCCCTAATATATAAAGAACATGAATTCTGTGCCTTCATGTGATACCCAACTTTCTTCATAGACATGCGTGCCTAAAATCAGAAGACAGCCTAGTCCACAGGACCCCAAGAGCTCACTCACAGCTCTAAAAGCTGCTGAGCTAGCCCATGGTGCTATAGAGCCTGTACAATTTTATGGTGAGAAGCACAGCCATAGTCTTCATAAAAATCATCAGTTTTGAGCCTCTTGTTCTGATCCCTGTTAATTTTCTTGCGCAGACAGTAAAACCTAACAAAAGAGAGCTGAGTAGCACCAAGGCTTCAGACAGCAAAAGCTGAAAGGCAAACTGACTCTCAGCTGAATTCACTTACACACAGATTATGCTTAAACACTGATCATTATGCGGGGCTAGATAAGATTTCCAGATGTGCACATTTGGGAGACCAATCCTGTGTCTTATAAAACTGAACTGGATCGTGTTTTCACTTATGATGGATGAGTTCTTCACCCAGGGAAAATCTCTCAGGAAAGATAGGAACGATCATGTCTGGTCACCACGGGGGTAATCCCCAGTTTTTAGGTACATGCGAGGCTCCTATCTTAGCTAAGGCAAGACCCTCATCCATCAATGAAGGGAAATATGTATCCTTTAATACTTTAAGTTACTTATGAGGCTTGGAATGCAGGATGGTGGGACAGCTAGAATTCTGGATCAGAACCTAGTGCTCTTTCTCCTTTGTACAGACTCTGAATCATTCGAGGAGCAAAACAATGCCCCTTTATGTCCTCTGCTTCTTTTTTCCCACTAATAAAACTAGAGTTGTAATAGTGATACCTATGTCTAATTATAGCTGGGGTGAGGATTATGTAGCACGCTTCAGCCAGGACGGCAAAAGCACTTTTCAAAATACAACTCAGCTATCCTCTCAAGCTTCTTCCATTCTCATAAGCCAATTTCTGAATGCTAAAATTATTTTAACAGGCTCAGAGCATAGTGCATTAATAAATGATCAAAGGGTATGCATTTTCTAATGTCCCTTTGGCCTGAATAAAGAAACTGGCAAATATTCCATTAACCACAACCCATGAAGTCATTTTTTAAACTTGAAATATATTTCCCCCATCTCATGCTGGAGGTGGGTTAACAGGATTGCCTAGTTTATACACTTGAAAACTAGCTCCTTAAAGAAGAATGTTGAGATGGATTATTTATGAACATGCATAAATTATGTAATGATTTCATTGAGATTTCTGGGACTTCTGTGAAGTAGAATGTCCCCTGTGGTGGCTACATCTCATTTAATCCATCCATTTCTTTTTTTTCTCCGCTTCAGAGATTTCTCATATTTTAAGGTTCACTTTGAAACAATAGCTCATTTTGAAATTTAATTTAGAAATATATTTATTATGTTTTCCCATGTAGCACAAAATATTGCTTTATAAAAATGAAAGAAAGCCACAGCATGCGTATAAACAAAAAGTGGAGAGGGAGAAGGAAATTGTATCAAAGAGTTATCATTCACTCATGATAAGAGAGCATGGGGGAACCAACAACACCGAACCAAATCACAGTAAGAAAGGCAGTGAGAAAAATTAGAAAATAATAATCACGAAACCAAATGTGGTCATCATTCTTCTCGGTGCTTAGAGATTCTCTCCCACCTTCACCACAGAAGTTAAAGGCAAATATTACTCGTTCCGTTCTACAGGTACAAAACTGAGGAACACACAGTCGCATGACTTGCCAATTCCACATAATGAATCACTTGCAAAATCAGCACCCGAAATCTAGAAAAAAAAATACTATTTTTATCCCAGCTACAGAGTTTGGAGACAAGAATCACCGTGGCCATCTGTCAATGTTGCAAGAGATATATCCACATTAACAAGCGAACAGTCTAAAATGTATCCATGTGGTTAAACACTATACCTGTATGTGTATATAAATATCCCATAACACAAATAACACTTAAACAGGTAATATAGCAAAGATATGTGAATTAAAAATTTATTAAAATTTTGGAGACAAGTTCAATGTTTAATGATAAAGGATTATATCCACACAATAAAATACCAAATAGAAATTAAAAATAACATTATAGGCATATCTTTATTGGCATGGAAAATTGTTGTTCTCACATTGCTAAGAGGAAAACAAAGCAGACCTCAAAACACTATTTCAATTGTGGTATTTTTGTAAAGAAAAAAATATGGAAAACCCTGGAACAACACATGCCAAATGTTAACATAGTTATCTTTGGTGATGGATTTATGGCTGAGTTTTGCTTTATTTCTCTGTAAATTTCCATGCTTTCCAATACTACCATATCAAGCTTTATTCTAGTTATAATTAGGAAAAATATTGTAAACCACTTTTTAAAGTAAAAATAAAAATACTGTAAAAACAGACCACACTGAACAGTATGGATTAAATGAATCCATGGATTCTGGGGACTGTATTCTTGAAGGTCTGAAGTTTTACAGGTTCAGGTTAAATATATACTTAGAACTTTGGTGCTTTGATCATCAAGTTAAAAATGGGAAGTCCAGGACCTGAAAAAGCCTCTTCCTTAGTTTACAAAATACATATGAACTCTAACATGAAGAAAATTTAATGGGGATTTGTGTACAGTTCTGTAACTTGTAACAGTAGGGTTCTCAAACATATGAAGAGACATAGTTTAAGGTTGTCAGGGTGTTACCACACAATGATTAAACTAAATTGACAGTTTAGTTTAGCTCATATTTAATGAATACCCAATATATGCCAGGCACTGTGCTGGGTGAAAGGAAAAAAAGATGAATAGGACATGGTCCTTGCAACTTATAGTTCATTGTGGAAGTCTGTATGTGATAACAGAAAAGCATAGGGGGCTATGTTACTACAGAGAAGAGGCATCCAAATCATACTAAGGGGTTTGGGGCAAGGAAGGCTCCCTGAAGGAGGCGATGCTGAACTGGGTGTAGAAGCATAAAGAGAAAATTAAACAGGCAAAGAATGAAAAGGAGATAATTCCAGGCATAGGGGACAGTACAAGAAAAAGAGAGAGGTTTTTTAAAAATACTGAAATATTTGAGTCCTGCTAGAGCAAAACTTGTGATGCAGGTAGCTTTGGAAGTGACCTCTAGACAGGTATGAAAGGCTAGACCTTGTGATTACTTACCATATTGTGGCTGGGGTAAGTGCAGCGGTATCACTAGCCGAGATAAAGGTAACAATAGTAATAAAAACAAACCAAAACATGTATTTGCCAGGCCCTGTGCCAAACACCTTCACATACCGGTTCGTTTAACCATCACAACAAGCCTATAAAGCAGAGAGTGGCACTGAGATGTTATGTGACAGTGAATATAGGAAGGGGAACAAGCTGGGGTGGGGAGCTGATAATGAAATCAGTTTTAAACATGCCGAATTCTAGGTAACTATGGAGTCTCTATGGGGGCACTGGTGGCTCAATGGTAGAATTCTTTCTTTCCATGTGGGACACCCAGGTTAAATCTCCAGCTAGTAAACTTCATGAGCAACCACCACCCATCTGACAGTGATGGTTTGCATGTTGCTAAGATGCTGGACAGGTTTCAGTGGAGCTTCCAGAGTGAGACAGACTAGGAAGAAAAGCCTGGTGATCTACTTCCAGAAATCAGTCAAGGAAAACCCCATAAATCACAATGGTCTGATCCACAAATGATCACAGGGATAGTGCAGGATCAGGCAGCATTTAGTTACACTGTATACGGGATTGTCACGAGTCAAGGGCAACTCAACTATAGCTAACAACAGCGGCAGCAGCAGCAGAGTCTCTAGATGGAGAGATTCAGAATCAGGAGGAAACTAGAGTCTCGAGTTAAAAGGAGAGATCAAATGCAAAGATATATATTTGGGGATAATTTACATGTAGGAATTCCTTAAAAACTATCCCCTAGTAGTTGCTAACCCAGGCAAAATCTGTATGTGTGGGAAGAGATGGCTTATAGACAGCCTTAGGGGGTGGGGCAACAAAACTGAGAGAGAAACAAAAGAGGATCTACGAAAGACACAGTCTCTGAGTTAGGAAGAGGGAAGATACCACAAAAGCCAAAGCAGAAGAGTTCTAAAAGGGAGATTATTACAAAGTGCCAATGGTGGCAAGAGAACAAATAAGATAAGGTCCAAAACGTGCCAATTAAATTTGGCTATGTGAAGCCATTATTGACTGCCTTGTTAGTGCAGATAAAGATGGAAGCCACATTGTCGAAGACTGAGGTGTAAAGAGGAAAGGAGGAAGTTAAACCAACAAGCATAAAAGACACACTACTAAGACGCTTGCATAAGAAAGAGGGGCGTGAGATCAGAAAGTGTGAGCCCTCCTACTTTGCTCTTCTTTTTCAAGATGGTTTTGACTATTTGGAGCTTTTGATCTTCCATAAAAATTTGAGGATTGGCTTTTTTTATTTCTGCAAAGAAGGCTGTTGGCATTTTGATGAGGATTGCCTTGAATGTATAGATTGTTTTAGGTAGTAATGAAATCTTAACAACATTAAGTCTTTTGATCCATGAGCACGGAATAACCTTCCATTTGTTTAGGTCTTCTTTAATTTTTTTCCAGAATGGTCTATAGTTTTCAGAGATAAGACTTTCACTTCCAATAAGCACATGAAAAAATGTTCGACCTCATTAGTCATCAGGAAAATTAAAGTCAAAACCACAATGAGATATCACTTCATGCCCGCTAAGATATCTACGATTTAAAAAATGGAAAACAACAGGTATTGGCAAGATGTGGAAAAATTATAATCCTCATCCATTGCTGGTGGCATTGTAAAATGGTGCAGCAACTGTGGAAGACAGTTTGGTGGTTCCTCAAAAACTTAAACATAGAACTACCATACAATTCCACTTCTAGGTAGATACTCAAAAGAATTGAAAGCGGGAGCACAAACAGATACGTGTACACCAGTGTTCACTGTAGCACTCTTCACTGTGGTTAACGATGGAACCAACTCAAATGCCCATCAACAGATGAATGTATTAACAAAATGTGGAATATATATACAATGGAGTATTACTCAGCCCTGAAGAAAAACGAAGTCCTGATACATGCTACAACAAGGGTGAACCTTGAATACATTATATTGAATGAAAATAAGTCAGTCCCAAAAGGACAAATATTTTATGATCCCACTTATATGAAATATTTATAATAAGCAAGTGTATTGAGACCAAAGTTTATTAGTGGTTACCAGAGGCAGGTGTTAAGGAAGGAGAGGAGGGCCACCGCTTAGGGGACATTGAGCTTCTGTCAAGGTTTATGGAGGATTTTGGAAACAGATAATGGTGATGACTGAACAACACGACGAACCGAATTATGCACTGAATGTTGAAATTGCAAATGTTTTATTACATGTATATTTACTACAATAACTTTTTTTAAAGAAGGAAATGCGATAAGAGAGTAGAGATAGGGTAGTAGTAGAAATGGCTGAAGATAAAAGAGGAAACTTTTTTCTTGTTTGTTTTATTGAACCGTCAAAGACTAGAGAAAGTTTCAGCTGCAGGGAAGAAGACAGTGGAGAGGCAGATGGTGAAGGCTGAATGGAGGGACTAATTTTTAGTGCAAGGTCCCTGAAGAGACACAAAGGGCCAGGTGGATGGCAGGGTGGAGGTGTGTGTGTTGACTGTGTATTTATTTCCTGGACCATTCTAGAAAGAATTTAAGATGACTGAGTTTTGAAATATAAGCAGGAATTATTCAGGTGAAGAATGAATGGAAGGATAGTTATTGTAGAAGCTGATTTCAGTGTAAAGGCACAGAGGTGAAAGAAATTATGGGAAATTCTTGGAAATACAAGGAGTTCAGTATATGTGGTTACCATCGGGCATCAGTTGAGGAATAGCTGTAGAAAAAGGCAAGGAAATTCATTAGCAATGCTGTGTTCTTACTGATGAGTTTAATTTTTTTTCCTGAAATTAATAAGGTATTTTGAAGGACTTATGTTTTAGAAGTATCATTTTGTCAATTTTGTAAATAGACTGGGGGGAAACCTAGAATGTAGGCAAGTAGACCTATGTGAATACCTAATGCAATAAATTAAGCTTTGATTGATGAGGCTTGACCTAAAGTGTTAACAATGAAAATGAAAAGGAAAGGACATATGGATGAACATTAGGTAGAATCAACAAGGGAGGAAAGGAAAGTGGAATAGTCAACACGATTCCTGAATGTGTCATAGTGTCCTCGTTAAAAGAGGGGTAAGAGGATACAGAGATCAACCAGTGGTAGAAGTGGGTTGGACAAGGAATCAGATGCTAGTTTCATATATAATAAGTTTACATGCCTGTGGGTCATCTCACTGGAGATTCCCAATGCATGGAAAGCTATGCTCAGCTGGATTTCAGAAGAATATTATGAACTGGAGACACTGGGAGTCATCAGAGTAAAGCTCAGTTAGGCTGGTAAACCTGCTACTAGGTTAGAAAGTGGCAGAACCAAAATTCAAAGATTGGACTCTGAATGTTATATTTATTTCTTCCAAACTCTCTGGCTCCCAGTCACGCCATCATGACCAAAAGCAACGCTTACTCTGAATAAATTATTTAAGGAATAAATATAGAGGGAAAAAAATTTAAAGAAGAGGAAAAAGCTCAAGTTAGAATCCTGGGGAATACCAATATTTAAGGCTGCATGGAGGAAAGGAAATCCAAAAAAGAAGAGAAGGAAACCCAGGAAGATGTGACTTCACAGACACCAAGAGTTCAGGATTTCCACAGGGATTGCTGCCACAGAAAGCAGCAACATAAGGACTGACAACTCTTCATTAGGTGAAATAAAATGGAGACCACTGAAGACCTGGGAAAAACTTTTTCCATGGAGAAATGGAGTGAAAGGTGTATTGCTGTAGGTTAAAGAATGAATGTCAATTGCCCTTGAGTCAACCCCAACTCACAGAGACCTCTTGGGTGTCAAGTAGACCTGTGCTCCACAGGGTTTTCAATAGTTAATTTTTCAGAAGTAGCTCACCAGGCCTTTCTTCCATGGTGCCTCTGGTTGGACTTGAACCTCCAACCTCCAACTGTTTTCAGTTAGCAGCTGAGCCTGTTAACCATTCGCACCACCCAGGGACTCCCGAAGAATCAACGGTAAATAAGAAAGAGAAGACTACTGGAAAGTGAAAAGGAAGAGAGAGGGTGAGAGATGGAGAGTCAGCAATGTAAGCTCAGGGAAGGATTTTCTCATGATTTTGTTCTATACTCATGGAGGGACATGAATTTTTTTTTTTTTTCGGCTGAGAGAGAAGGCGTGGCAGAAGTTGAAGAACAGAAGAATGACTGATGAAGTGAGGTCTGTAGGGGAAAAAGGGTACCACAACACACATGGAGGGGTTAGCCTTGGCCCCTTGGAGTCACCCCTCTCCCACCAAGATGGGGAAGAGGTAAAGAAAGAAATGGAGGCAGATAGGACTCTTCCCATTACACAAGTTAATTGCCTCTATATGCTATATGGATTCCATTATGGTCTCATGTTCCAGACCCTGTGGGCTCAAGGATTAGTTAAATAGATAAATAAATAAATAAGAGACCTTAGTATTATATTATTTTAAAGACTATAAACATGCTTAAATTAATTTGTTAATTTACTTCCTCATCCCAGCAGACGATAGTAATTGCTAATAGTGTGAGGAAAGAATCAAGAAGTCAACATATCAACTCTCATGAACCCTGCTGATCATTAAAAAACAAACATTGTCTGAGGCTAAAACAATAATTAAAATCATAAATATGTATTGCTGCATCATGTCAAACAATTGGAAAATGCAAAGTCGTTAAGAATATTTTAATCATCTCATTACTTGCGTTGCATGATTGTGTATAAATAATTTTAATTGTCCTACAGTTTAAAACTTTCAAAAAGGTAAGTTTTCTTTTTCCCCAAGGCCAAAGTAGAATTTGAATGAAACTGGGGGTACTTCCTCCTATGAGATAAACCTTTAGACAAGGAAACGGAATATGAAAAGGCATACGGATGTACTGACGTTTTGGTTTAATTACTGAGACCACTGTACAAACAAGTGTTGTTAATAACAAAGCAAGTCTAATTCCAGGTTGCCGAAAACAGAGAAATGAAAATTCCACCCGCAGATGATACCTCCACTACATGATGCTGAAAATTGGCCTTGTCGTATTTCATAATTAAATTGCTTAATGGGGATTCACTTAGAGTTACCTTCACAGGCCTCCCTGAAAGGCGTGGGGAATATAGGCATTCAGTCAAACTGCATCTGCAATTTAGGAAATGGATGGCGGCATGCATACCGACATCTTCCCCCATCTCAATTTTCCACTCTCTCCTCACTCCCTCCATTCTAGGCTGGCCATCGGTCTTTCTTTCCAGCCTCAGCCACAAGAAAAAGGAATAGCTTTCCAAAATGACAAATATTCATGCTAGAGTTTCAGTTATTAGCTTTGCAACGTGCTGCATTATGCTGCACCATTGGCCTCCAGTCTGGTGCGACAAGATGTATTTTCAGAGTTGGTGGGCAGTGGCACAATGTGAGCAAGGCCTTGCTTCACATTCACCAGAAAACAAGCAAGTCTCCTCTCCCTGCTGAACCCAAAAGTGTCACTGCCACAAATCACCAGAACTCCAGCCCAGGCAGAGCAGGGGAAGTATTCATAAGAGATGGGTGGTTAATATTTCACTCTGTACATTGCAAGCCTGGATAAAGGCTGTTTGCTTTCATTTATTAAAAGAAAAAAAAAAATGCCAGTCCTCTCAGCAGCCCAAGGACTGTGAACAAATATGCACATTTAGAAGTTGATTTTATAGACTTTGGTAATTAAGTCTAGATACGTTAAAAGTATATTTGCCCATCACTTGGCACCCTCATCCCACACATCATGACTATTACTAATAAGCCAAAGGAAACCCAAAGGCTAACCTAACTCCTGACCAGACTAGAGGAAGTCGTTCTGCCTAGAAAAATATACTTAAGAATTAAATGATGTTAGTTTCAAATGGTGACGGGGAAAGGGCGGATGCATGTGTCAGGTAGGGAGCAAAGGACTGATTTTTACTTTGTAGGCAGTCATTGAAGTGCTTTATGGAGAGAAACAGAGCTCTGTTTTAAGATGATTTCAGGTCCAATTTTAGCAGAAGGCTGGCCCTCTTAGCCATCCCCTCCCAGCTCTATGTCACCCCCACTCCTGCACTCACGGAACACTCACTGGTCAACTTTAGACAACCTGCCTGGAAAGCATGCATCACTGCTGAGGTCAGCATCATGATTAGTCCCACACTTTTTAGAACAGTGAAGAAGAGCAAAAGGAAACTTGCACAGTGCCTGGCATTTGTTCATTCATTCATTCAGTGAGGCAGCATTCAGTGAGTTGGAAAACATTTACCAGATACCTATTACATGCCAGGAGTCCCTGGGTGATGCAAACAGTTAACATGCTTGGCTGCTAACTAAAAGGCTGGTGGTTCAACTCCACCCAGGCATGTCTTCAAAGAAAGGCCTGTCGATCTATGTCTGAAAAATCAGCTACTAAGAACCCTCTGGAGCACAGGTCTACTGTGACACACATGGGGTCACCGTGAGTTGGAGTCAACTCAAAGGCAACTGGCTTGTTTTTCTATTATATAACAGGTGCTGTGCTGAGAAGTAGGGAAACAGTGGTGGGAAAAATGGATACAACTGTAGCCCTAATAGTCCTTACAATTTAGTGGAGTTCAATAGGTACAAACCTGGTAAAATAGTTCAGGGATATTGAGCACTCAAGGCTGAGGACCCTACTTTAATTTGGAATGCAGTAAGGGTGGAGAGTGTCAGGGGAAGTAAGCTCTGAAAAAGCTAAATTCGAACTGAGATCTTAAAAACGAAGGGGAATTAACTAGGATGAGTGTCCTAGGAAGAGGAAAGAAAACATGGAAAAGCCTTGAGAAGGGAGGGAGCACAGGACAATCAAGAAACTCACTTGAGCGGCTGGGTGCAGGAAGGGATCCAGAGTAGAAGCTCAGTGAATATTTCCAATGAACGAATAACGAATAACGGGTGAGTAAGCAAATGAAAGGAACCCTAGTGGTATGGTGGTTAAGAGCTCAGCTGCCAACCAAAAGGTCACCAGTTAAGAATCCACCAGCCACTCCTTGGAAACCCTATGGGGCAGTTCTACTCTGTCCTATAGAGTCGCTATGAGTTGGAATCAACTCGACGGCAAAGGGTTTGGTTTTTTTTGTTTGTTTGTTTGTTTGTTTGGTTAAGTGAATGAACGAGTGTCTAGTTACAGAATCATCTAGCATTCCTGGATACTCAGTAAAATCTTACTTGTCTATCTCTTTTGCCTTCTCCTAGTTTACCTTTTTAAAACTCACATTTAATGAAAATTTAAGGGAAAAAAAAGGGGGAGTCTCTCTTCGCCTTCCAATATCTTCAAACTGAGATCCAAACCTTCCTGAACTGCTACCACCACACTGTACAAGTGAAGTGAACATAGAGCCAGGGCCAACCATTCACTCAAGGCTCAGAGTGGAATTTTCTGGAGTCCAAGCAACAACTACTCAGTCTTCTTTCCCTTCATTCCTTCATTCATCAAACAAATTTCAAGCACCTACTATACGCTTAGCACTATGGGGGTGCTCTGGGATATAATTATGAATATAAATATAAACTTGTTTCTGTCTTTAATGTAACTCAGAGCCTAGAGAAGGCACAAAGTGTAAACAGATACTATTTGCAAGACAATGTGATCACTGCAATAACAGTGGCTTTAAGGTACAGATAGACAACAGGCTTTATAAGAGCCAGATCATGTTTGTTTTGTTTACCAGCGTTCACCAGCACCTAGCAAAACGCCTGGTACCTAGGGAGTACCTAACATATTGTTCTTGTTGTTGTTAGTTACCATACAGTAGGCTCGATCTCATAGCGATCCCAAGTACAACAGAACTAAATGTTTCCTGGCCCAGTGCCATCTTCACAATGGATCATTGGTATGCTCAAGACTATTGTTGCAGCCACTGTGTATTTTGAGTGCCTTCCAACCTAGGGGATTCATCTTCCAGCACTGTATGGACAACATTCTGTTGTGATCCATGAGGTTTTTTCATTGGCTAATTTTTGGAACTAGATCGCCAGACCTTTCTTCTTCATCTGCCTTGCAGGGAAGCTCCACCAAAACCTGTCCACCATGGGTAATTGAAACACTAGTGGCATAGCTTCCAGCATCACAGCAACACACAAGCCACTGCAGTTCAACAAACTGATAGATGGATGATGGGTTCAACACACATAGTGTCACATGAATGTTAAACAAGCTTTTACATGTGTCAAACACATCGTTAAGTGGTTCTATATCCATTATTTCGTTTAATCCTTACAATAACCATATAAGGTAGATACTATTATTTCCATATTTGAAGATGAGGAACAGAGAGATTGATTTACCTCCCCAAAATCTCGAAACCTGACTCATACCTAAGCCAGGGCTCTAACTTTTAGACCAGTCATTTTCAACTGGGGGCAATTTTCCACCTAGGGAAACATTTGGCAATGTCTAGAGATACTTTTATTGTCACAACTGAAATCATGCTACTGGCATTTAGTGGGTAGAGGCCAGGGATGCTGGTAAACTTCCTGCAATACACAGATCATACCTACATAACAAAGAATTATTCAGCCCAAAATGGCAATAGTGTTGAGGTTGGGAAAGCCTGCTCTG
Organism: Dugong dugon; assembly: GCA_030035585.1. Classification (NCBI taxonomy): domain Eukaryota; kingdom Metazoa; phylum Chordata; class Mammalia; order Sirenia; family Dugongidae; genus Dugong; species Dugong dugon. The sequence continues at coordinate 54,139,754 of CM057467.1, read as the reverse complement.
CACTATGCTGCTTTGAAAATCTTCTTCTTTTTTTGTTTGTTTGTTTTTTTTTTTTTTTTTGCATCTCTCTTCAAGCATGTATCACAGCCTGTGGAGAATTGTTAAACCATTGAGCGGTGATTCTATGTCAAATTTATCCTTACTCTACCCAGCAATAAATACAGTGCATGGCACAAAGTAGATGCTCAATTATCAGATGTTGTGGTTATTATTGAAATTAGGAAGTCCACACCTGATCAAAAGAATCAGTAATTTCCCAGCAGAGGAAGAATATGGGAATAATTCCAAAGTTGAGTGGCATGTGGTAGTCCAAAGTCTTGTCTCACTCTTTAGCACAGATTTTTTCTCTTTACAGTTTGACTGCCTATAAATGTTCATCAGGAGAGGTTTGAAAAGGCAGAAGGAAGGCAGCCAAGATGGTAGGAAACTGTACCCTATAATATCCTAAAAATGTAAATGGATTAAAAAAATAATAAAGCTATAGAAACAACATGGTCTCCAGGGCAGAATAAACCCTTTCACCTACACTGGAGAATAGAGGACATTATTTATGAAAATAGTACAGCCACTTTGGAAAACAATTTGGCAGTTCTTCAAAGTGTTAGACATAGAGTTACTACATGACTCAGAGGTTCCCGTCCTAGGTATGTACTCAAGAGAATTGAAAACATATGTCCACACAGAAAACGTTACCTGAGTGTTCATAGCAGCATTATTCATAACAGCCAAAAAGTGGGGAAAAAAACAAATGTTCATCAACTGATGAGTCAATAAAAGAAATGTGGTATATCCATGAAATGGAATATTAGCCATAAAAAGAATGAAATACTGATACATGCTACAACATGGACGAATTTTGAAAACATGCTCAGCAAAGGAAGCCAGACACAAACAGCCACATATCATATGATTCTATTTCTATGAAATGTCCAGAATGGGCAAATCCATACAGACAGAAAGTAGACTGATGATTGGCAGGGGTTGGGTGAGATGGATAATGGGTATGAGTTTTTTGGGGGTGATGCAAATATTCTAAAATTACATGGTAGTGATGGCTGTCCAACTTTTTGAATATACTAAAAAGCCACTGAATTTACACTTTAAAAGGGTGAATTTTATGATATATGAATTATATCTCAGTAATGCTGTTATTACTGAGGGGTGGTCCAACAGAGCGCAGAAGGTATCGAATAATGTCATTGCTGTCGCACACAAGTAGAATTTTGCTGAAGATGATTAGGAGACAGTTGAGGCAGTGCGTTCACATGGAACTGCCAGAAGTTCAAGCCAGATTCAGAAGTGGACGTCGAATGAAGGATATCATTGCTGATGTCAGGTGGATCTTGGCTGAAAGCAGAGAATATCAGAAAGATGTTTACTGGTGTTTTATTGACTATGCAAAGGCATTCAACTGTGTGGATCATAAAAAATTATGGACAACATTGAGAAGAATGAGATTTCCAGAACACTTAATTGTGCTCATGAGAAACCTGTACGTAGACCAAGAGGCAGTCATTTGAACAGAACAAGGGGATACTGCGTGGTTTAAAATCAGGAAAAGTGTGTGTCAGGGATATCTACTTTCAACATACTTATCCAATCTGTATACTGAGCAAATAATCCCAGAAGCTGGACTATACGAAGAAGACTGTGGCATCAGGTGTGGAGAAAGACTCATTAACAATCTGTGATATGCAGAAGACACAACCTTGCTTGCTGAAAGTGAAGAGGACTTGAAGCACTTACTGATGAAGATCAAAGACTACAGCCTTCAGTATAGACTACACCTCAACATAAAGAAAACAAAAATCCTCACAATTCAACCAGTAAGCAACAACAGGATAAATGGGGAAAAGATTAATGTTGTCAATGATTTCATTTTACTTGAATCCATAATCAACACCCACGGAAGCAGCATTCAAGAAATAAAACAACGTATTGCATTGGGCAAATACGCTGCACTAGACCTCTTTAAAATGTTAAAAAGCAAAGATTTCACTTTGAGGACCAGGATGCCCCCGATCCAAGCCATGATATTTTCAATCACCTCATATGCGTGTGAAAGATGGACAATGAATAAAGAAGACCAAAGAAAAATTGATGTCTTTGAGTTATGGTGTTGGCAAAGAATACTGAATATACTACGGACTGCCAGAAGACCGAACAAATCTATCTTGGAAGAAGTACAGCCAGAATGTTTCCTAGAAGCAAGGATGGCAAGACATCGTCTGACGTACTTTGGTCATGTTATCAGGAGGGACCAGTCCCTGGAGAAGGGCATCATGCTTGATCAAGCAGAGGATCAGCGAAAAAGAAGAAGACTATCAACAAGAAAGACTGACACTCTGGCTGCCAACAATGGGCTCAAACATACCAATGATTGTGAGTATAGCGCAGAACCGGGCAGTGTTTCGTTCTGTTGTACATAGGGTCAATATGAGTTGGAAAGTACTCGACAGCACCTAACAACAACAATGCTGTTATTTAAAAAAAAAAAAAAAAAAAAGACATTATTTAAAGTACTTTGACACTTTGAGTGACAGGATCCAGTAACTTCATTATTCACAGCATTCTTATACTGCACCTTAAGAGTATTATTGTTTATCTTTGAATAGGTGAGTGATTCCAAAGTCACTTAGAGATTTCATGACTAAAATGCAGTTTCTGAAGGTGACTTTGCCAGCCAATTAAAACTGCAAGCCCTTCACAACCCCTCTGCTGTGAACCCACTGCTGTTGACGGCATTAGCTATTCCTCAAAGGTCCAAACCTTCAGCAGTGTCAACCATTATGAACTGGCCCAGGGATGTCACAGGATGAGATCAGATAGAAGCAAAAGCTAAAAAGAGGACACCACTGTTATTTGATCAAATATCTTTAACTTTTGCTTGCAATTTTTTTAAATCCTTGACTACAGTGAGAGCACTTGCTTTATTTCCTTGAGACATCAATGCTCAAATCCTTTCAGGATTACCAGGAAAATTGTATTTTGAAAAAGCACATCTACTCTCAATTTCAAACTAACTCTAATCCCTTGATGTTTCCCTCCTAGTGTTTGTTAACTATATCACTGGGGAGAGCTTTAAAGATTAAAACTGAAAGGACACTAGGATTCTCCCAACCTTCACTCTTTCTCAAGAACAAGGGCCTTCCCATCATCCTCCATCACACGCTTTGTCAGCCAAAACCTGCCAGGAAGTAGAGAAAACAGAAATAGACTCTGATTTCTCCTCAAGGGCCTATCCCTGCCCCCAGAACGTTCAGTCCTTTTACTTATTCAGCAGAAAAAGGAAAAACTGGCATAGAGAAGATACTGGGTTCTGAAATTCTTATTGACCTACATCTAGGCCAAAATAATGACTACAGATAGGTGTCATGTAATGTTTTGTAGCTCCTTGGGCATCTCCATGATACCATCTGTTACTCTGGAGTCCTTACCATACCTGTGGGTTCAGCGATGTCTGGAGATATAGAGGCTTGTGGGCATGAGCTCATTGTTTCTTGAAAATACTGAACCTCACAACTGAGAAAAAACTACACATAAAGCTTCATGTCTCCTCTCCAAAAGTAATGATCTAGCCACATTTGCATATCATCATCAATAGGAAGCTCACTATGTGAAAAAGTGACTTGAACTTCATTTCCCATTTTGGGATTAATGCAACCAGAATGCAGAGCATAAGTTTTGGGTTAGATTTTTATCATAGTTTTATCATGTACCGACTGTGTCATCAATATTATTATGTTGTTATTCATCTCCCTCCCTTTCCAACCTCGTTCTCATCTGTCCTCTCACTGAAGCCTCATATACCAGATATAAAAGGCAGAAGTGCTGTGTTAGACTCTCTTCTCACCTGAAGTCCTGAATTTTGGTACCGAAACAATAGAGCAAGGAGGCTTAATAGCAAACACTAAATAGCAGCACACATTCTTAAGAAAACCAAGCAGGGAGCTTGCTCCCATCTAAAAATTATACAAGAAAGAGAAGGGACCAGGCTGTGACTGCACAGTTCAAGGGCCATTCTTCAGAAGGCCAAATGCAATCCAGCCATTTCCCTTGAGGAGGAAGCCTTAGTGGACATGAGGCAGAGCATGAATGAGCACACAGAGGTGACCCTGAGCTATGGTACCAACATGTGGTAATATGTTTCAAAGTTTCACTTAGATTTGGGAGGGAAGAAGATTATTTACTTAATTATATGTTACAGTAAATGGTCCTAAATTGGTTGAGTGGAAGGAAAGGGAAATCAAACTAAATTTTTACTAAAAACTATAATATGCCAGGCCTTATACAGACACACTCCCATTCAATCCTTACCAAGGCAATGACTGAACCTGGAGGGGGGAACTGAAGCAGTGAGCCAATACCCAAGTATCTACTCAGTTACTGAAGTGCTCTCCACTGCTCAGTGTCCCAGAAGACCAGTTACAGAAACTGGTGCCAACCACCCCACAGCTCCCTCGCGGCCTCTTATTTTAAAGGTGGTTGCAAACACAGAAACTTATAGAAGCATCCTAACAAGAGTCCTAATTCTGATGTGGAAAAAATCAAGAGGGAGTCCTTCTACATCCTTGTAGTACCAAAATGAAGCATAGAATACTCGGAAACTCTCAAAGAGCAACTCCTTGAAACCAGCGAATGCCGTACCACAGCAAGAGTCACTGTTCTGTCCCTGGGACATCCCATACCTTAAAAGTCATTCAGTAAACAATTAGAAAGTTCAAGCACTAAAATATATATTAGGTATTTAATGATAACTAAAACAAAGTCTATGTCTTAAGGTATTCAAGGAGTTTGTAGTCTTTTGAGAGAGGCAGAAACATACTGCTAGCTCTGTGGGTTGAGATGTTACTGATTTCTGTAAGAGGGTGGTAAGGTGACCTAAAGGGTGGAGAAATTAATTCCTGCTGGAGAAATTCAAAAAAGCTTCCCAGAGCTGACCCTTAAAAAAGGCCTGTGATTTTAAAGTGATAGAGAAGGGCATTCCAAGTAGACAGCATAGCGTAAGAAAGGCACAAAAGTATATGGTCTATCTGGGAAACTGGGTGGATCATTTGATCGTAAAGGGCAAGCCTTTTCTTTCAAGAAAAGATGCTATTAGATGGCAATGGATGATATTAGTAAGCTTGGTTACTGTCATATGTGATGAATCTTAAAAGTCATGCTAAAATGTTTAGACTTGATTCACGAGGGAATGAGAAGACAACAAAAGATCTTGAGCAGTGTCTTGCCATGATAAACACTATATTCAAAGACAGGTAATGAGCTAGGAGAATCAGGGAGGGCTTAACAGAACTTCCTTAATTGAAGGAAAGGCAAAGACCTTTCCCTTGAAGATAAACAAAGACATGAACGCTGAGTTCAGGATACATCTAAACAGAATCCTGGAATCTTGCCTAGCCAAAACTTAGAGAGTAAGGTTGATAGGAGGATTAGAAGCAGAACATGAAACACCTTGAATACAGGAGCAAAATGTTTAGAATTTATTAGGAAGGGCTGAAAAGCTACTGAAGTTTTTGCTTAGATTTCTGTTGACCAAAGCTTTGCTGAAGATTGAAACTGACAGCCATAAATAGGAGAGCTTAGAGAAACAAAATGGAAGAGATCAATGGAAGGTTTTAATAATAATAGCTAAATTTTATTGAACACATAATTACCTTTGTAGGTATTATCTCATTTAATATTCACCTATTAGGTCAAAGCTTATTTTAGTCCACATTGAGGTAACTGAGTGTTTGAAAGATTAAACAACTTACTCTACAGCACACAGCTAGAAAATAGCAGAGGTGAGAACCAACCCCATTCCATCTGAAACTATATCTCCAGCACTTACAAAAATAATTGAACTAAACTTGTTAAACCATGTTAACATTATGGCCTAGAACAAATACCACCTACTCAAAAAATATTTAACTGATCCTTTCAGATAAAAAGTGAAATATTTTTCTTCTTTACAATTTGTATGGATCATACTCATTTGGGTGTATGTTTTTCTCCATGCTTAATGGCTGGACGGCAGGAAGTACATCTGATTTATCTTTGTATTTTCCACAAGATGTCTAACACAGTGCTTGACACAAAGAAGAGGCTTGATAAATATGGGATGAATAAATGAATGAATGAATAAATGAATTGCATTCGCCAAGTGGTCTCTTCTCTATATCAGCACAGGTAAATTTCAGTGAATTTTCATGAAACATGTAAGGCATATAAATGACTCAGTGTCCTCAATCAGATAATTCCTTCTATTTTCTGATGAGAATCTTTGTTGGCTGTGACTTAATTTAATCATCACATTCATATTCTCTTTATAGAAACCCAGAAGCTCTAAGGTGGTGGGTTCTGTTTAATTAAATTAGATCAAATAATAATGATCTTTAATTTCCTAAACTCTGGATCATTGAGCATATGAGAGGCATTATTTGTTGCAGTTTTGTGATGATGTCCTTATTTCTGTGTTAACAGAGACATGGGTGGACCAGGTGTTACCACAGTGACCTGGAAAGTCTCCTCCCTTAAAAATAACTCTCCCACCAGCCTACCTCCACTCTCAAAAATTCCGCCATCAATATTTTATTCCTTTGGGTAAACAAAGAATCCTTTTTAAAATGCAAATAATCCATATCAGGAAAAGTAAAACATTAAGTGATTCATCACATTTCCTTTATCTTTTCTGCACAAAAAACACATCAACATTTATTGAGCAACATTATGCACCAGACATCTTACTAGGCACTTTATGTACATTATCTCGTTTAATATTCACAAGTCTATAAAGTAGACATTTATATCTTCACTTACAGATAAGAAACCCAAAACTCAAAGGAGGTAAGTAATTGGACAAAGTCAAACAGGAAAGAGTGGTGGAGTGGAATTTTGGTTTGGTTTCTCTGACTCAGTAGCTCTTTCTACTTTATTATGTTACCTTCACTCTGTGAGAATGGAATCCTGAGAGGAGGAGGGATGCATAACTTTGAAATACAGGAAAGAGCTGGTAAGCCTAAGTGTGTGTCATGAGCTGTAATGGGAGACTCTAAACTGCCAGTGGACAACTGAGGTGAAATGGGAAGATTACAAGAGAAAGAATGCAAAGTGGTTATAGGATGCCTTGGCCATAGCACACTGAAATGTTGTTGTGTGCCTTCGAGTTGATTCCAACTCATAGTGACCCTATAGGATGGGGTAGAATTGCCCCATAGGGTTTCCAAGGCTGTAATCTTCATGGAAGCAGACTGCCACATCTTTCTCCCATGGAGCAGCTGATGGGTTCAAATTGCCAACCTTTCAGTTAACAGCTGAGCACTTAACCACTGCACCACCATATCTCCTTTTATATATATGTATGCATGTATATAAATATATAAAAACATATATATGTATGTATATATATGTGTATATACATACATACATACATATGTATAGTTGTTGTTGTTTTTAGGTGGGTTCCAACTCATAGCGACAGAAACTCTCCCTGGTCCTTCACAATCGTTGCTATGTTTGAGCCCATTGTTGCAGCAACTGTGTCCATCTTGTTGAGGGTCTTCCTCTTTTTCACTGACAGTCTACCTTACCAAGCATGACGTCCTTCTCCAGGGACAGGTCCCTCCTGATAACATATCCGAAGTATGTAAGACAAAGTCTCACCATCCTCACTTCTAAGGAGTATTCTGGCTGTACTCCGCCCAAGACAGATTTGTTCATTCTTCTGGCAGTCCGTGGTATATTTGATATTCTTCCCCAACACCATAATTCAAAGGCACCAATTCTTTAAAGTGACATCTTTGCTTTTTAACGCCTTAAAGAGGTCTTTTGTGTCAGATTTGCCCAATGCTTCCATGGGTGTTGATTGTAGATCCAAGTAAAATGAAATCCTTGACAACTTCAATCTTTTCTCCGTTTATCATGAGGTTGCTTATTTGTCCAGTTGTGAGGATTTTTGTTTTTTGTTTTTTGTTTTTATGCTGAAGCGTAATCCATACTGAAGGCTGTAGTCTTGGATCTTCATCAGTAAGTGCTTCAAGTCCTCTTCACTTTCAGCAAGCAAAGTTGTGTCATCTGCATATCACAGGTTGTTAATGAGGCTTCCTCCAATCCTGATGCCCTGTTCTTCTTCATATAGTCCAGCTTCTCGGATTATTTACTCAACATACGGATTGAATAAATATGATGAAAGGATACAACCTTGACACACACTTTTCCTGATTTTAAACCATGCAGTATCCCCTTGTTCTGTTTGAACGACTGCTTCTTGATCTAGGTTCCACGTGAGCATAATTAGGCGTTCTGGAAATCCCATACTTTGCAGTGTTATCCATAATTTGTTATGATTTACACAAATGAATGCCTTTGCATAGTCAATAGAACACAGGTAAACATCTTTCTGGTATTCTCTGCCTTCAGCAAAGGTCCATCTGGTATCACAATGATATCCCTTCTTTGTTCCATGTTCTCTTCTGAATTCTGCTTAAATTTCTGGCTGTTCCCTGTGGAAGTCCTGCTGCAACCGCTTTTGAACGATCTTTAGCAAGATTTTACTTGTGTGTGATATTAATGATACCGTTCGATAATTTCTACATTCTGTTGGATCACCTTTCTTTGGAATGGGTACAAATATGGATCTCTTCTAGTTGGTTAGCCAGGTAGCAGTCTTCCAAATTTCTTGGCATAGATGATTGAGCACCTTCAGTGCTGTATCCATTTATGGAAACATCTCAATTCCTGGAGCCTTGTTTTTTGCCAATGTCTTCAGTGCAGCTTGGACCACTTCCTTCAGTACCATCAGTTCTTGATCATATGCTATCTCCTGAGATGGTTGAATGTCAACCAATTGTTTTTGGTACAGTGATTCTGTGTATTCCTTCCATCTTCTTTTGATGCTTCCTGAGTCATTCAATATTTTCCCTATAGAATCCTTCAGTATTGCAACTCAACACTTGAATTTATTCTTCAGTTCTTTCAGCTTGAGAAATGCTGAGTGTGTTCTTCCCTTTTGGTTTCTATCTCCAGGTCTTTGCACATTTCATATACTACTTTGTCTTCTTGAGCTGCCCTTTGAAATCTTCTGTTCAGTTCTTTTACTTCATCATTTCTTCCTTTGGCTCTAGCTACTCTACGTTCAAGAACAAGTTTCAGAGTCTCTTCTGACATCCATTTTGGTCTTTTTTTCTTTCCTGTCTTTTTAATGACTTCTTGCTTTCTTCATGTATGATGTCCTTGATGTCATTGCACAACTCTTCTGGTCTTCAGTCATTACTGTTCAATGCATCAAATCTATTTTTGAGATGGTCTCTAAATTCAGGTGGGATATACTCAAGGTTATACTTTGGTTCTCGTGGGCTTGTTCTAATTTTCTTCAACTTCAACTCAAACTTGCACATGAGCAATTGATAGTCTGTTCCCTAGTCGGCCCCTGGCCTTGTTCTGACAGATAATATTGAGCTTTTCCATCATCTCTTTCCACAGATGTAGTCAATTTGATTCCTGTGTATTCCATCTGATGAGGTCCATGTGTATAGTCACCTTTTATGTTGTTGAAAAAGGTATTTGCAGTGAAGAACTTGTTGAACTTGCAAACTTCTATCATGCAATCTCTAGCATTGTTTCTATCACCAAGGCCATATTTTTCAACTACCAATCTTTCTTTGTTTCCAACTTTCGCATCCCAATCATCCGTAATTATCAATGTGTCTTGATTGCATGTTTGATCAATTTCAGACTGCAAAAGTTGGTAAAAATCTTCAATTCCTTCAATTTTGGTGTTTGTGGTTGGTGTGTAAATTTGCATAACGGTCGTATTAACTGGTCTTCCTTGTAGGCATATAGATATTGTCCTGTCACTGACAGCATTGTACTTCAAGATAGATCTTGAAAGGTTCTTTTTTACAATGAACATGATGCCATTTCTCTTCAATTTTCCATTCCCAGCATAGTAGACCATATAATTGTCTGGTTCAAAATGGCCAATAACAGTCCATTTCAGCTCATGAATGCCTAGGATATCGATCTTTATGAGTTCCATTTCATTTGTGACAACTCCCAATTTTCCTAGATTCATACTTCCTACAGTCCACATTCCAATTATTAATGGATGTTTGCAGCTGTTTCTTCTTATTTTGACTTGTGCCACATCAGCAAATGAAGGTCTCGAAAGCTTGACTGCATTTATGTCATTAAGGTTGACTTCGCTTTGAGGAGGCAGCTCTTCCCCAGGTGTATTTTGAATGCCTTCTAACCTGAAAGTCTCGTCTTCTGGTACTATATTAGACAATGTTCTGCTGCTATTCATAAGGTTTTCACTGGCTAATTTTTTTCAGAAATAGACTGCTTAGTCCACTATGGGTGACCCTGATGGTATTTGAAATATTGGTGGCATAGCTTCCAGTATCACAGCAATCGGCCAGCCACCACAGTATCCCAAACTGACAGATGAGTAGGGATCTATACATACATGTATATATACATAGATATACTATTTCTTTCCACTAAGTGTTTTAAGTAAACCATATATTGAGAGGTCTCCCCAAAAGTGTTAACATGTTTGCACACCATCCATTATGAAGTAAACGCTTGAGTGAAAAGACCTTAGAGATCTATAGTGTGGATTGTGATGGCAGAATTGAAAACTCTCCAGCAATATGAAAAATTCACCAGCCATTTGACCTGACTCAGAATCATGGACCTCTTAAACTGATGCTGAATGATATGTGACATTTGGTTTGTCTCACAGATCAAACATGCCTCTAAAAAGACTAGCCTAGGACAAACACATAAGATGTTATAGCTCTGTGTTCAACTTTCATGCCTTTATGGGGATGAGTTAAATCAGTCTGCATTTCAGCCAAATGCAATTTCTTGGCAGCTTTTTACCTTCAATTTTAGAAAAAATCCCTTTGGGAAAAACTGTGATTTTATATTTTTCAGTGTAAATTAATTCTTCACTCTTAATTTTTATGCTCACCAATAATTGTTGTGAGTTTTTTTTTGTTTTGTTTTGTTTTGTTTTTTATCGGAGGCAGAGGGAGTGTCAAGAAGCTAGTAAAATCAGCCAATTTAAAGGGAAAGGATAACATAGATAAAGCAAGGTATAATTTCATCCTTGGCTTATATTTTACATCTGAATGAATTAACTCAGCCCAGGTCCTCCCACAACCTTCCCCTCTGGGTGGAAATGGCTCTGCTGAAACATGTGCATCTTTTTGTGGCAAAAGCACTGTGAGTCGCTGCTTATAGAGACACCACAGGATCAATATTGCAGGGCACCGCAGTGCACTGTGTTATTGCTAACATCCTGCTGGCTAGAATTCAGATTTCCATTTAATTGTGCTCTTCTTTAAAATGCCTGCTGCACCTGCAGCCGACTCGATCAGTGTTCACTATCTGCCTGGTGTCATGTACATTGATGAACAATGAAAACTTTAGAAAAAAAATATCAGGAGAGATGCATAGATCATAAATCACAAGATGATAACATCTCACACGAAAAGGAAGTCTCCAAGAAAACAGCCCCAGTGATGTAAATATTGAATTTACCAGCAATGCCATATCCCTGTGAAGGCTGGACAATAGGCCACTTCTTAAATGGCAAAAGGGATGAGCTCTCTTCTTTATCTGTATTCACTTTACCCTTTATTTCGTTCCTGGGAAAGAGAAATGCCAGAGGAGAAGCTTAAAACAGATTAGACTGTGAGTACTGTATATAGGCTGTTACATCATAACTGTCTTTGAAAACTCTCAAACAGCTGACCTGTTTATATTACAAGACAGGGTCAATTTCCTTTCTAGTGACTCTTTTGATGTTTGTGAATACTAATGCTCTCCCCAGAATGCTGGCTTTAGAATAACAGCAATTGAACCATTCAGCCTTCTCTCTTGCAATCTTTCTGCAGCCAGAGAGGATTCTATACATGGATTTCACTGAGCCACACAGCTTGGCATGATCAAAGCTTTTGTTGGAGCCATCAGTAAATAACGTTTCAAATAATAAAGTCATGTTGATGCCTACAATTTCTACTCTAGTCACTGAGGCAGTGTGTGTGTGTGTGTGTGTGTGTATAACACAAAGCTACAGTTTGTTTCGTTGGAACTCAGAATGATTAAATATCAAAATGATACTTCAGGGTCATATGCATGGCAATAGTCTGAGAAAGTATGAAAGGGCTCTGTAGCCACACACAATGGTAAAGAAACTGCTGTGCTTTTGGTATAAGCAGAATGTCCATTTGACTCTTATTTCCACATCTTACCAGCTGTGGAAACTCAAATAATTTACTTGATCTAGGCCTCTGATGCCCTATTCTTAAAATGGGGATAACATCATCAACCTCATAAGATTTATAAAGCAGAATAAATTTACATACAACAACAACAGTAAAAACAGCAATAACAATAATGAATAGCATTTATTGGGAGCTTACTATGTGACAGGTATCCAACACTTTATGTGCATTATCTCAAACTAATCTTCACAATAGCCTCGTAGAATAGGCACTATATTTTTCCCTATTTTACATATGAAGAATATGAGATTTAGAAATAAGACGGAAAGAAGTAAGTAATTTTTTTGGTTGTTGTTAGGTGCCAAGGAGTGGATTTTGAGTTATAGTAACCCCACGTGACAGAGTAGAACTGCCCCATAGGATTTTCTAGGCTGTAATCTTTTTGGCAGCAGATCGCCAGGTCTTTCTCCAGTGGAACTGCTGGGTGGAGTCAAAGCACCGATCTTTCTGTTAACAGCTTAGAACTTAACCATTGCACCACCAGGGCCCCTAAAATGTCTTTAATATGTACCAATTCCCTTTAAAACAAACTGAATTAGCAAGTCGTTGTTTCTGCCTGGAGAGATCCAAACCAGCGCATATTTTTAACGGAATGACAGTCAATAAGCATTTTATCTCTGAATATTAGCAATACAAGAGATCTTCAATTTCCTGCAGTCCAATATCCTGCACCCCAAAGTAGGAATCTAGACATTAGCCTCCCTGGTCACCATCCTGGGCTTGAGTTCCTTCAGCATCAAAAAGCCCTGTCTCATGAACCAGCCTGTTCCATGTTTGAACAGTGCTCCTTGTCAGAAAAGTTTTTAATCTGCTCCATTTTATATTTCACCCTTAGATCCTCCTTCCTGCCCTCTAGGGCTAAGAGTCTGCCCTTCAAACATTGAAAGATAGTTTTCTTGTTCCCTCTAAGCCTTCCTAGGCTAAGCATCCCCAGCTCTGTCAACTGTTTCTCTTACAACAGTGTGTTCACAATCCTAAACTGTGCTCTGGTTTGTCAATACCCTCCTAAAAATATGGCAACTAAATTCTAGTATCAATATAAACTCTGTGTTCTCTGTGTATTTTCATTTTAAATTAGTTTGGAAGAGTACTTAGTTTGGAGATTTATGACGAAAGGATATCAGCTCTCCTTGTCTGCCATAATGTACATAAAAAATTAGTTTCCAGATATTCTTCCCTGTATAAGTCAGCCTTTTATTGAAGACTTCACCTTTATTTCTTCCACTTGCACTACAGATGCCTTGCTATTCAGAGGGAGGCAAATTATGAATTATTTAAATTTTATTTAAATACCTTTTCAGAGTTTAGTCTTCTTTAGCCAGCTGGGCACCAAATATTTGATAGCTTCACTTTTGTATTGGCAGGTGAATCAGACAGTCTTCCAATGAAATACTGACTCTAAAAGCTTAATTGCTGAAATTATAATTTGCTCCTTTTAGGGCAGGAAGGGGACCTGAATTAAATGCATTTATTCCTGGAAAGTAAGGGATTCTTTTTTTATAGCAATGGTCTTAAGGTTCAAACTGATTAAAATTTTGTAGTATTTTTTCTACTACTTTTGGATATCGGAAGAAAGTTCCAGCTCTGTTATTATCTGGCTGTACAACCTTGGGCACTTCTGTGTGTCAACTCCTCATCTGTAAAATGGGTATAATAATATTTACCTGGTTAGGTGTGCCCTAACGATTAAACTAAATACTGTACATGAAAGTGCAAATGTTTCAGAGTAATTAGCACTGAAAAGAAGAAGAGGACAGGGGAAGGGGGAGAAAAAAGGAGGCAAGAGAAAGAGGAAGAAATTGATAGCCAGGAAGGCAACAACCAACCACTTGCTTTGGGAAAAGTTATAAAGTTAATTACTTAACAATGACTAATATTTGTGTAGTTATTTTCCTTTCACCTAGACCATCTTCGTAAACATGAAGAAATAGAGGCTGATGGAGGATAGGTAACCACCTACCAAGATCACACAACTCAATGAAACAAAGCTGAACTAACAAGGTTTTCTGACTCTAGAAAGAGTTAACACTGCAGAGTAGAAAGAGCAGGGCCTGTCTACAGACCTGGTCTGCCACATGTCTGACACGAGTTACTTACCAACCTAGAGCTTAAGTTTTATTTTGCATAAAATTTCAATAACAATAATTACTTCCTCATGAAGATTTTGTGAGGTTTAAAAAAATGTATAAGTACCTGATTCAAATAGGTAAGCACAGGGCAATATGGGAATCAAAAGTGCTTAACTCAGGTATGAGGTATCAGAGCAGAGTTCCCAAAGAAGGTATGTTTTAACAGGTCCCTTCACTTCTCTGCCACGTACACAGTCAAGGATGGATCTAGGAATGTAAGGTCTGATGCTTATATACTTTGGAAGTCTTTCTTTAGTAAAAAGAATTTAAAAACTAGTTATGAAAGTGAATATTTATTTACAATGAGAAAAACTGATAATTGTCACAAATTTAAAACAAATGGAAACAGAAATCACACACTCATGGTTTGAACAAACAAGGAAAGATACCTTCTTTTGTCATCTTATTGATTAAAGAATGGATAAAAACAAATTAGAAATAAATGAAAGCAAATAAAATGAGCAGTTAAATCTACAGAAATTATTTTGACATGGAGAGGAAAATTCTAAAAATAATTTTTTCAACTCTGCATGAATAATTACTTTTGTGTGTGGCCTTTCTAGCCATGGTCTTGTAACTCCCACCCAGATGATTGTGTGATAGGGTAATTGTGGCCTTCCAAGGGGATTGGTCAGTTTTACCATAAAAGAGATCCAATTCCAGAGCAGAAAGAAGAATCCCACCACCACCAGGGAAGAACAGCCAGTAGCCAGCATGTCCTTTGGACCTGGGATCCCGTGCTGAGAGACTTCTGGGATCAGGAGACAGACAGAGAGAGAGAGAGATGTAACCCTGAAGACAGTGAGAAGTAGTGGCAAGAGAGACCCAGCAGCAGGAGACAAACCAGGGGGCATCCCAGCCCACGGAAAGAAAGCTGAGTGCCTTTCGGCAGAGGCCTAGAGTCAGGGAGAGGTGGGCCTGACATCATGGCTGGGAAGAGGCTGTCTGATGAAAGAACTGCATCCTTGAGTGTTCTTGAGCCCGAACTGTAACCTGTTACTTCCCTAATAAACCCGATAATATTGAGTATGGTCTGTGAGCTCTGTGTGGCCATGGCAACAAATTATTCAGTCCAGTAGAAAGTGCTGTGAGAGGGATGTTTGGTGTCAGTGTTGGTAAAAATGGTGGCGAAAGGGGCTTGTCTGGCCTCCGCATTATAGGAATCAGCCTTGGGCTGTTGATCTCGGTTCTCCTTCCTTCTCCTGACGTTGGAGGAGGTCAGACACTGCCCCCAAGCCATTTTTACAAGCTCACATCCAAAGGAATAAATTATTAAGAGAAAGTGATTAATTTTGAATAGTAGTAATAAATAAATCTCTAGACTGCTTGATAATCCAAAAAATGAGGAGGAATGAATCATACGAACACATTTGCAAAAGATTTAAATTTCTTGCTGACTGGATATTTAAATAATAAAATGCTATGTTATTTTTCTGTATTTTGTAATGCTGGAGCTATTTGTCACCTTTTAAACAACTGTGTTTATAACTGCATTCACCACATATAATGGTTTGAACTGTATCCCACAAAAATGTGTATCAACTTGGTTAGTCCATGATTCCCAGTATTGTATAGTTGTCCTCCGTTTTGTGATCTGACAATCGTAGGTGTTGTAAATCCTAACCTCTATAATATTAATGAGGCAAGATTAAAGGCAGTTATGTTAAGGAGGCAGGACACAATCTACAGGATCAGGTTATATCTTGAGTCAATATGTTTTAAGATATAAAAGAGAGAAATGAGCAGAGAGGAGAGGAACCTCATTACCACCAAGCAAGAAAAGCCAGGAGTGGAGCATGTCCTTTGGACCTGGGATCCTGTGTGAAGAAGCTCATAGACCAAAGGAAGATTGATATCAAGGACCTTCACCAAGAACAAACAGAGACAGAAAGCCTTCCCCTGGAGCTGGAGCCCTGAACTCTGACTTCAAGCCCCCTAAACTATGTGAGAAAAAAGCCATCCACTTGTGGTATTTTTGTTATAGCAGCACTAGATAAATAAAACACCACATTATTGAGATTTCTGCTGACAAGAGAGAACTTCTCTTTTGACCAGACATCAGTGAGAACTGAATCCTCTGCCTACAATTTCACCCGTCTAATGTTTCAGGAGATAACATACGGTCAAGAATCGATAGTACTGAAAGAAGAAGTCCAGGCTGCACTGAAGGCACTGGTGAAAAAAAAGACTCCAGGAATTGAGGAAATACCAGTTGAGATGTTTCAACAAACAGAGACAGCACTGGAGGTGCTCATTTGTCTATGCCAAGAAATTTGGAAGACAGAAACCTGGCCAAACTACTGAAAGAGATCCATATTTGTGCCCATTCCAAAGAAACGTGAGCCAACAGAATGTGGAAATTATCGAACAATACTATTAATATCACACACAAGTAAAATTTTGCTGAAGATCATTCAAAAGTTGTTGCAGCAGGACATCAACAGGGAACTGCCAGAAATTCAAGCCGAACTCAGAAGAAGACACGGAATGAGGGATATAGTTGCTGATGTCAGATGAATCTTGGCTGAAAGCAGAGAATACCATAAAAATGCTTGCATGTGTTTTGTTAAATATGCAAATGAATTTGACCATGTAGATCATAAGACATTATGGATACCATTGTGAAGAATGGGAATTCCAGAGCCCTTAATCATGCTCATGAGGAACCTGTACTTATACCAAGAGGCAGTCATTGGAAATTTGGTACAGCTCAGCAGCGGTACTGGCTCAGGGTGTCTCCTGAGGTTGCAGGCAGACTATGGCTGGGGGTGGGGTCACCTCAAAGTCTTCTTCACTCACATGTCTAGTGCCTGAGATGGAAGATTCAAACAACTGGGCTGTAACAGCTGCAGCTCCTCAGGCGTCTCTCTGTCTCTTTGTAGTCCTTCCATATAATCTCTCTAGCTTGGCAGCTTCTGGGTAGTTGGACTTTCACACGTTTGTTCAGGGTTCTCAAGGTGCGTATCTGAACAGAGAGAGTCAGGGGAAGCTACTTCACCTTTTATGATCTAGTCTTGGCAGATACACAGCATCATTTCCACTGCATTTTATTGGTTGAAGCAATTACAAAGCTCTACCCAGTTGAAGGGGAGGGAACATAAACCACATCTACTTGAGGAGGAGCATCAGTATCACATTGTAAGAAGAGCATGTGAGATAAAATATGTTGGTGTGGTCATCTTTGGAAAATACAATCCATACTATAGGGGACAAAGGTTTCTAGATTTATGAACTTTTTTAAATAATAAAAGTTTTTGCTTCTTTAATGCCCCTGCTAATAGCTAACAGTTATATTATTTTCATGCTATACTACTAGGTGCCCTTCTAAGGTAATAAAGTACTGCACATGAACACTTGCAATGACCTTGCACTCAGGATGTGCAATGGTAGGTGATGCTGCTCTTCAGAATAGATGGTCTCTTGCAGTTTTAGAGGTTTTTTTTTTTAGAGTTCCACCCCAGAAGCCCCTTGGATCAATAAACAACATCATGATAAATAGAGAAAAGATTGAAGTTGTCAAGGATTTTATTTTATTTGGATCCACAGTCAATGTCCATGGAAGCAGTAGTCAATAAGTCAGACAATTTTAGCTCCAGTAGATACATGAGAAATTAACGGGCAGCTTCTGTCCAGAGGTGAGATGAGAAGGCAGAGAGGGATAGGAGCTGGCTGAATGGACTTGGGAAATCAGGGGTGGAAAGGAGGAGGTGCTTTTATAGTACAGGGAGAGCAATTAGGGTCGCATAACAATGCATGTATAAATTTTTGTATAAGGGACTAACTTGAAATGTAAACTTCCACTTAAAGTACAGCAATAAAAAAAAAATCAAACGACATATTGAATTGGGCAAATCTGGTGCAAAAGACCTCTTTAAAGTGTTAAAAATCAAAGATATCACTTTGAAGACTAAGGTGCACCTGACCCAAGCCATGATATTTTCAATCATCTCATACACATGCAAAAGCTCGACAATGAATAAGGAAGACAAAAGAAGAATCGATGCATTTTAATTATGGTATTGGTGAAGAATGCTGAATATACCCTTGGCTACCAGAAGAACAAATAAATCTGTCTTAGAAGAAACACACCCAGAATGTTCCTTGGAAGCCAGGATGGTGAGACTTCATCTTAACGTACTTTGGACTTGTTATCAGGAGGTACCAGTCTCTGGAGAAAGACATCTTGCTTGGTAAAGTAGAGGGTCAGCAAAAAAGAGGAAGATCCTCAACCAGATGGACTGGCACAGACTTCTGGCAAAATAGTGCTCTAGGCAGAAGCACCACACCGTCCCTCCACAGCAAAGATACAAAAAACTAAGCTGAGCAGAGAAAACAACAATCCTAAAACCCCAAAACATCAAACGAAGAGATAAAGAACTCAGCCAAGCACCAAATAGAGTGAGAAAACTGACAGAAAATGGAGAGTGAGGAATGATTCATTCAGAGGTCCCCAATCAGTTAACGCAGTGCGGATCCACCATCTTGGACTCCTATAGGAGACCAGAAAACAGGGGGTACGAGAAAGCAGCTTCACAGAGCTTCCAGTGAGAGACAAAACAACTGCTCCACACATAACAATCTCCACGCTACATCCTGCCTACCTGCACTGTGCATTTAGCATCACACCACCAAGCAGCACAGGCACGGCCTACTGCAACCTGCCCTGCACTGATTACCGACCCGCCCTGGTGGCTGTAGTAAGTGCCACAAATAACCCATTCCAGTAACTCCTCTTCAGCTAGACCTGCCCTGCCATACTATATCTGAGTGACTGACCCTGCCAATTGGAGAAGGAGGCAAAAAGTATTGTGCCCACAGACGAGCAAACAACAGAAAACTCACAGCCTGCCTGCTCAGACATAGCCAAAATTAAAAAAATAAAAAAAGGGGGGGGGGGGACAAAACAAACAAATCTACAATCAATAAACGAGAAAAATAACTACTTAATGCCCCGAAGACAGCAGACAATATCGAAACATATACAAAAACAGGACCGGATGGTTCCAGTACACCAGATGACTTTCCAGTGGAAGAAAAGGCACTAGAACTACCTGATAGGGAATTCAAATCTTTAATACTCAAAATTCTCCAACAGCGGAAGCAAAAAGCTGACAAAAACGAGGAAAAAATAGACAAATTCAAGGAAAATACAGACAAAAAATTGGAAGAATTCAGGAAAATAATGCAGGAACAAAATGCCAAGATAAATTCACAACTAGAAATTATACAAAGACAACAATTAGAAATCCAAAAGATAAACAAGATTTCAGAAATAGACAGTGTTGTAGAAGGGCTGAGAAGCAGATTTCACATGGTGGAAGACAGGTTCAGTGGAATTGAAGACAAACACTTGGATACAAATCTGTTTGAGGAAAACTCAGAAAAAAGAACAAAGAAAAATGAAGAGACGCTGACATTTATGTGGGATACAATCAAAAGCAAAAATTTGTGAGTGATCGGAGTTCCAGAACAGGGGGAAAAAACAAAAAACACAGAGAGGATCATTGAAGAACTGCTGACAGAAAACTTCCCCAGTATCATGAAAGATGAAAAGCTGGCCATCCAAGAAGCTCAACAAACCCCATATAGGAGAGACCCAAAAAGAAAATCATGAAGGTATATCATAATCACACTCGCAAAAAACAAAGACAAACAAAGAATACTGAGAGCAGCTCTTGAAAAACAAGAAGTCACATACAAAGGAGAAACAATAAGACTAAGCTCAGATTATTCAGCAGAAACCATGCAGGCAAGAAGGCAATGGAATGACATATATAAAATCTTAAAAGAAAAAAATTGCCAGCCAAGAATAATATATCCTGCAAAACTCTCGTTCAAATGTGATGGTGAAATTAGGTCACTTCCAGATAAACAGAAATTAAGGAAATATGTAAAAGCCAAACCAAACTGACAAGAATTATAAAAGGGAGTTCTTTGATCTGAGAACAAACAACTTCAGCTCACAGGCAGAATCTAGGATGCAGGATTGTACCAGCCGGATACCAACCTAGGAAGTGAACTCTCAAGGACTATCCAAAACCAAAAGAAATACAACAGGGAATAAGAGCAGTTAATCAGTAAATGACAACAACATCAAAACAATAAAAGAAGGAATAAAAGGCATAGGTACAGAACCTTCTAATGGAGAGGAAGGCAAGGCGATACCAAGTAATGGTAGACTGCTTCAAACTTAGAAAGATGAAGGTAAAATTCATGGTAACCACAAAGAAAGTTAACAAGCATACTCATAAAAATAAAGAGGAAAAACATAAAGTCTAAGCAAAAACATAACCTACAAAAACAATAGAAATGAAAAACAAATCCACAAACAAAAGTAACTCAGCAAAGGAGAGTAAGAAGAACAAAGAAGACATCAGCACCACAAAGAAAAAGCACTACAAAATGACAGCAACAAACTCACATCTACCAATTATTACACTGAATGTAAATGGACTCAATGCATCCATAAAGAGATGGAGAGTGACAGAATGGATAAGAAAACAGGATCCATCAATATGCTGTCTATAAGAGACACACCTTAGAAACAAAGACGTAAATTTATTAAAAGTCATAGGTTGTAAAAAAATATATCAAGCTAACAACTACCAAAAAAGAGCAGGAGTGGCAATACTAATCTCAGATAAAATAGACTTTAAAACAAAATCCACCATAAAAGACAAAGAAGGACACTCTATAATGATTAAGGGGACAATCCATCATGAAGACATAACCATAATAAACATCTACGCACCCAATGACAGAGCTCCAAAATACATAAAACAAACACTAACAACACTGAAAAGAGAAAATGACAGTTCCTCAATAATAGTAGGAGACTTCAACACACCACTCTCAGTAAAGGACAGAACAACTAAGAAGAAACTCAGCAAAGATACAGCAAAGGGCACAATCAGCCAACTTGACCCCATAGACCTGTATAGAACTCTCCATCCAACCGCTGCAAAGTACACATTCTTTTCCAATGCCCATAGAACATTCTCCAGAATAGACCCCATCTTAGGTCACAGAGCAATCCTCAACAAGATCCAAAACATTGAGATAATTCAAAATATCTTCTCTGATCACAGTGCCATCAAGGTAGGAATTAACAACAGAAAGACCAAGGAAAAAAATTACATGGAAACTGAATAATACCATGCTTACACATCACTGGGTAACAGAAGAAATCAAAGATGGAATCAAAAAATTCCTAGAATCAAATGAGAATGAAAACACATCATACCAAAACCTTTGGGACACAGCAAAGGCAGTCCTCAGAGGACAATATATAGCAATAGATGCACATATCAAAAAGAAGAAAGGGACAAAATCAACACATTAACTACAGAACTCAAACAAATAGAAAGAGAAAAGCAAAAAAAAAGCCCACAACCACCGGAACAAAGGAAATACTAAAGATCAGAGCAGAAATAAATGAAATACAGAACAGAAAAACAATAGAAAGAATCCACAAAACCAAAAGTTGGTTCTTTGAAAGAATCAACAAAATAGACAAACCACTGGCCAGACTGACAAAAGAAAAACAGGAGAGGACACAAATAACCCAAATAAGAAATGAAATGGGGGACATTACAAAAGACCCAACTGAAATAAAAAGGATTATAACAGAATATTATGAAAAATTATACTCCAACAATTTTGAAAACCTAGAGGAAATGGATAAATTTCTAGAAACACACAGCCTACCCAAACTACAACAAAGTGATGTTGAAAATCTGAATAGACCCATAACAAGAGAAGAGATTGAGAAGTTAATTAAAAAAACTCCCCACCAAAAAAAAAGCCCTGGCCCAGATGGCTTCACTGGAGAATTTTACAAAACATTTATGGAAGAGCTTGTACCAGTACTACTCAAGCTATTTCAGAGCATAGAAAAGGAAGCAACACTTCCAATTTCATTCTATGAAGCCAGCATAATGCTGATACCAAAACCAGGCAAAGATGTCACAAAAAAAAGAAAATTACAAACCAATATCTCTCATGAATATAGATGCAAAAATTCTTAACAAAATTCTAGCCAATAGAATTCAGCATCATATCAAAACAATAATACACCACCACCAAGTAGGATTCATAGCAAGTATGCAAGGATGGTTCAACATTATAAAATCAATCGACGTAATCCACCACATAAATAAAAGGCAAGAAAAGAATCACATGATCATTTCAATTAACGCAGAAAAGGCATTTGACAAACTCCAACACCCATTCCTCTCAATCAAATAGGTATAGAAGGGAAATTTCTCAACATAATAAAGGGCATCTATGCAAAACCAATGGCCAACATCATTCTTAATGGAGAGAGGCTGAAAACATTCCCCTTGAAAACAGGAACAAGACAAGGATGCCCTTTATCACCACTCCTATTTAACATTGTGCTGGAAGTTCTAGCTAGAGCAATAAGGCAAGAAAAAGAAATCAAGGGCATCCAAACTGGTAATGAAGAAGTTAACCTGTCCCTGTTTGCAGATGATATGATACTATACATAGAAAACCCTAAAGACTCCACGAGAAATCCACTGGAACTAATAGAAAGATTCAGCAGAGTAGCAGGATACAAGATAAACGTTCAAAAATCAGTTGGATTCCTATACACCAGTAAGGAGAACGATGAAAAGGAAATCAGGAAAACAATACCATTTATAATAGCCCCTAAAAAGATAAAATACTTAGGAATAAATCTGACCAGGGCTGTAAAAGACCTATACAAAGAAAACTACAAAACACTACTGCAAGAAACCTAAAGGGATCTACATAAATGGAAAAACATACCATGCTCATGGATAGGTAGACTCAACATTGTGAAAATGACAATTCTACCCAAAGCAATTTACAAATACAACACAATCCCAATCCAAATACCAACAACATTCTTTAAAGAGATGGAAAAACTAATCATTAACTTTATATGGAAAGGGAAGAAGCCCCGAACAAGTAAAGCACTACTGAAGAAGAAGAATAAAGTTGGAGGACTCACACTACCTGACTTCAGAACCTCCTATACAGCTACAGTAGTCAAAACAGCCTGATACTGGTTCAACAACAGATACATTGACCAATGGAACAGAATTGAGAACCCAGATGTAAATCCATCCACCTACGGTCACCTGATCTTCGACAAGGGCCCAAAAGTCCATCAAATGGGGAAAAGACAGTCTTTTTAACAAATGGTGCTGGAAAAACTGGATATCCATCTGCAAAAAAATGAAACAGGACCCATACCTCACACCGTATACAAACACTACTTCAAAATGGATCAAAGACCAGAATATAAAGCCTAAACCTATAAAGTTCATAGAAGAAAAAATAGGACCAACACTTCAGGCCTTAATACATGGCATTAACAGGATACAAACCATAACCATCAATGCACAAACCCCAATAGATAAGCTAGATAACTGGGATCTTCTAAAAATCAAACACCTATGCTCTTCAAAAGACTTCACCAAAAGAGTAAAAAGAGAACCTACAGACTGGGAAAAAAATTTTGGACAGTAAAGTCGGACAAAGTTCTTATCTCCATATTCTACAAGAAAATCCAACACCTCTACAACAAAAAGACAAATAATCCTATTAAAAAATGGGCAAAGGAAATGAACAGACACTTCACCAAAGAAGACATTCAGATGGCCACCAGACACATGAGGAAATGCTCGCGATCACTAGCCATTAGAGAAATGCAAATTAAAACCACAATGAGATACCATCTCACCCCAGCATTACTGGCACTAATCAAAAACAATGGAAATAACAAATGTTGGAGGGGCTGTGGGTAGATCAGAACTCTTATGCACTGCTGGTGGGAATGGAAAATGATACAACGATTTTGGAAAATGATATGGCCCTTCCTCAGAAAGCTAGAAATAGACATACCATTCGATCCAGCAATCCCACTCCTAGGAATATATCCTAGAGAAGTAAGAGTCGTCACTCGAATAGACATAAGCACACCTATGTTCATGGCAGCATTGTTCACAATAGCAAAAGGATGGAAACAACCTAGATGCCCATCAACAGATGAATGGATAAACAAACTATCGTACGTACACACAGTGGAGTACTATGCAACGAGAAAGAACAACAGTGAATCTGTGAAGCATCTCATAACATGGATGAAACTGGAGGACATTATGCTAAGTGAAATAAGTCAATCACAAAAGGACAAATATTGTATGAGCCCTCTATTGTGAAAACCCATGAAAAAGTTCAAACACGAAAAGTAACAATCTTTGTTGGTTACTAGGGATGGGAGGGGTGGGGGGGAAATCCTAAATAGGCAACAGATAAGTGGTATCTTGGGTGAAGTGTGAGACAGTACACAATACTGGGGAAACCAGCACAACTTGTACAAGGAAAGGTCATGGAATCTCCATAGACACATCCAAACTCCCTGAGGGACTGAATTGCTGGGTGGAGGGCTGTTGGGACTGTGGTCTCTGGGACCATCTAGCTCAACTGGCATAACACAGTTTATAAAGACAGTGTTCTACATTCTGCCATGATGAGTAGCATCTGGGGTCCTAAAAGCCTGTGAGCAGCCATCTAAGATACTCCACTGGTCTCATCCCTTCGGGAGCAAGGGAGAATGAAGAGAACAGGATACAAGGAAAAGATCAGTCCGAAGGACTAATGGACCACAGCTACCAAGGCCTCCACCAGACTGAATCCAGCACAGCTAGATGGTGCCTGGCTACCACCACTGACTGCTCTGGACAGAGCTGGAGAAGGATGTAGAACAAAATTCTAACTCACAAAAAAAAAAGACCAGACTTACTGGCCTAAAGGAGACTGGAGAAACCCCGAGAGTATGGCCCCCAGCCACCCTTTTAGCTCAGTGGTGAAGTCATCTCCGAGGTTCACTGTTCACCCTGGGAGTGAACAGCCCCATAAAACCAAATGGGACTAATGAGGTACAGCAGTCCAGGGACAAAAGCCAGAAGGCAGAAGGGGACAAGGAAGCTGGTGGTAGGTAACCCAAGGTTGAGTAAGGATAGTGTTGATGTGTTGTGAGGTTGTTAACAGTTGTCATAGGGCAACATGTGTACTAAATGTTAAATGAGAAACTATTTTGTTCTGTAAGCCTTCATCTAAAGTGAGAATAGCAGCACAATTGGATGATTGTAGTCGATGTCACCGAACTGTGCGTGTAGAAATTTTTGAAATGGTCTATCTTTGGCTATGTGTATTTTCATCAAAAAAAAACATTGAGAAGGGAGAGGGTTGACATGTTGTGGGGTTGTTAACCAATGTCATAAAACAATATGTGTACTACTGTTTCATGAGAAACTATTTGTTCTGTAAGCCTTCACCTGAAGTACAATAAAAGAAAAAAAATGATGGATTGACACAGTGGCTGCAACAATGGGCTGAAACGTAGCAATGACTGTGAGGCTGACACAGAACCAGACAGTGTTTCGTTCTGTTGTACATAGGGTCCTTATGAGTTGGATCTGACTCAACAGCATGTAACAATAACAATAACATCTGATTTTGCCCTCTGAGACTGTAATAGACACATTGTATGTACCTCCTCATATTTCTGGACTTCTGACAGCTTTGTTTCCCCTTAGCCACTGCTGTAGCAGAACGTGGCAGATCTGGAAGCGTCTGCCTCCTCAGGCTATCTAGCCTCTAGCTATAGTCAATAACTTCTCCCACCACTTCTACTTCCAGACTCCAATAAACTGCCATGCAACAGGATATGGGATCTGACTTCCTGAGCAGCTGCCAAAGTTAATTCCCCTGTGGGACAAATTTTGACTATTTGCATACAGTATACAGGAGCGAGCCTGCAGATAAATTCCCTTACCTTCCGCCCAATGATGGTCAGTCTGGAGGCACAGTATTGTTTATCTGGAGACAGCCTGTGGGGCTGAGCTGGTGCACCTGCTAAGTGATCAGCTATGTCTCTTTGTGGCTCATAATGCAGCAGTGGCTGACATAGTAATGCCTCCCATTACATAATTTCCCTTTCTTACCTGCTACACTCCCTTTTCACTCTCATTGCCCTGGGATTGCATCTCCCAAAAAAAAGCACCAACAATTAATTATTTTCTCAGATCCTGTATTTTAGAGAACCTAGGCGAATAGAGAAACCATTCATATTATCAACATTGTTTTCATTTTAAACACGAGGAAACTGAGACTTGGAGAGAGAAAATGACTTTTACAACATCTCATAGCTGAGTGAAAAATCTAGGATTTGAAATAAAGGATTTTTTTCTTCTACACTATGCTGCTTTCTCAAGAAGTACAGGACTTGGGGAAGCTGGAGAACAAGGTTGTAGTCCTGACTGCACCAGTGGGTTAGATAAATAAATACTGGAAGTTAAGATCCCTGGTTGCACAATGGTTAAGAGCTTGACTACTAACCAAAAGGTCAACAGTTCAAATCCAGCAGCTTCTCCTTAGAAACTCTATGGGGCAGTTCTACTCCGTCCTGTAGGGTCGCTGTGAGTCAGAATTGACTCGATGGCAATGGTTTGGTTTTTTTTTTATTTTTGTTTTTGTTATTATCACTATTTTATACATGAGAAAACTGAAGCACAGAAAGTTTAATGCCGAAGTTTCAGCTACTAAATGGTGGTATCTTTGTATGCCTCAAGTTTCTTGACTATTAAATGTGGACATAACTCCTTTCATGCCTACCTCACTGTGTTCTCATAAAGACTAATAAGTGACATGAAAATGCTTGGAAAAGTGTAATTAAGAAGCATTTTTAATATTAGATCTGTCCTTTTGATAAATGGAGTGGAAGACAGAGTAACTCACATGCTGTAACCATAACTTAAGTTTTAAGCCTGAACCACAACCACAGCAAGCATGAGCCAGGTGTCCACACCCTAGTAAGAAAATGCCCACTGCTTTCCCTTCTGCCTCCAGATCTCACCCACAGACAAAGACACAGAACTCATGAGCCTTCTCTTCCTTTTCTGAGGTCAGCATATCAATTTCCTGCTGATTTTTACTTATTCTAAACATAACATTATATCAGTAAAGGTGATTTAAGAGGAATCATAAATCTTCCTGAACCCTGTCTCCCCAGTAGATAAGCTATTTTTGTACAAGTGAATTGCTCTTCCAGTCTTTGTTCATGAGTGAACATTTTTACATGGTTGTAACTACAGTGCAGGGGGAAAAACTCAGTAATATTTTACTTAATATTATGGGAAAAATTTTTCTAACATATTTATAAAGAATCATTGCTGCCCAGATTAAACTGTTTCCCATCATTATATATAGTCAATTTTCACTATGAACTTGGTAACAGACAAAATCAAGGGAGTGGGTGACCATTTACTAGTCCCTTTCCTAAATCCTTTAATCTGATTTTATCATTATCCTATTTTCCCAGCACTGAGAGTTCATGAGTGCCTAACTAAACTCACCCGAATTTCTCTGAGTGCAAGGACCATATCTATCTTTTCTTTCTATGCTTTTAAAATAAACTGTAAGCATATGACAATCAAAATACCCTTACCAATGTCTCAGAAACCACTGAAAATCCCATTATACTATGTTTTGCATGGATTTTCCCTCTCGGCAGCATCACCCAAGTGCTCAGTACTTGTTAGAAATAAATACTATCACTGATTATATCTGAAATGAAGTGAACTTTAGAATTGCTTAATTTTACCCCCAAACCTATGATATGACTTTGATTGCAGTTACTATAGTTTCCTTCTAAGGACCGAAAATGTAACATTAAAATAAGATGTAAATTAAGTTCTCTGAGGGTGGAGACTGTTTCTTTGCTCTGAACTCTACTGTATCTGGTGTTATTATAACCATTCCATTTTTTTAAATTAATGTTTTCATTAACTAATCACAACTTTTCTATCCTTCCACTTTAAACCCACATGGTGCTGTATCTGAAATGAGTTTCTTATAGATAGTATATTATTGAATGGTGGTGTTCATCCACTGAGGAAATTATTGTCTTTTAACTGATATATTCAGACCATTAACATTGGAGGTGATTATTGATGTGGTAGGGTTTAAGTCTGTCATTTTATTGTTTGTTTTCTATTTGTTTCATCTGTTCCTTGTTCCTGTGTTTCTCTTTTCTTACCTACCTGTGGATTATTTGAATTTTTTTTTTTTTTTTTAGGATTCAATTTTAATTTTGTAAAATGTTTTTCAATATTTTGTTTTGTATACTTTTCTTAGTGGTTCCTCTAGTTATTACAATATACGTGCATAACACCATAGTCTACTGGTATCAGTGTTTTACCACTTCAAGTGAAGAAACGTTATTTCCTTTCTTCCCACTTTTTAAACATAATTGTTTTAAGTATTTCCTGTACACGTATTGATTACAACAACAGATGTTGTTTAAATTTTTTGTTTCAATAATCAAATATGATTTAAGAAATTCTCATAAGAATTAGGATAGTCTATTATATCTTTTTCTATTTTTTACCCATTGTGATGTTCTTTCCAAATTCTCTTAGTTTTTGTTTATCAAAAATGTCTTCTTTTTCTCTCATTCTTGAAGGATATCTTCACTGATTATAGGATTCATGGTTAACAATTCTTTTCTTTCAGTACTTGAAACTGTTGTGCCATTTCCTGCTGGCCTCCATTATTCCAGATGAGAAATCTACTGTAATTCTAATTGATGCTCCACTATAAGTAATCCATCATTTCTCTCTGGCAGCTTTCAAGCTGTTTTCTTTGTCTTTAGTTCTCAAAGTTTGATTATGATGGATTTCTTTGTGTCTACCCTACTTGAAGTTTGCTGACCTTGAATCTGTAGTTTTTTGTCTTTCTTCAGACTTGGGACATTTTCAGCCATTATTTTTTCAAGTACTTTTTCAGTACCACTCTCTCCTCCCTTTCTGAGATTCCAATGATATAAATATTGTCCCACCAGTCCCTGAGGCTCTGTTCATCTTTTTTTTTTTTTTCTTTCAGTTTATTTTCTGTCTTATATTCATGTTTAGTAAAATCTATTGCTCTATCTTCCAGTTCATTGATTCTATTCTTTGTCATATCCACTCTACTTTCGAGACCAGTGAGTTTTTTATTTTGGTTTTTGTAGTTTTCAATTCTCTGATTTCCCTTTAGTTCTTTCTGTAACTTTTATTTTTTGAGATTTTCTATTTTTTCACTTGTTTCAATATAATTGCTGAAGCATTTTTATGAAGGCTACCTTAAAATCCTTGTCAGATAATTCCAATGTCTGATACATCTCTATATTAGTTTCTGTTTATTGTTTTGTTTTGTTTTTCATTCATGTTGCAATCTTCCTGACTTTTGGTATGAAAAGTGATTTTCTATTGTATCACAATCAACATATTATGGTCAGATGACACAACCTTGCTTGCTGAAAGTGAAGAGGACTTGAAGCACTTACTGATGAAGATCAAAGATGACAGCCTTCAATATGCTTTACATTTCAATATAAAGAAAACAAAAATCCTCACAAGTGAACCAATAAGCAACATCATGATAAAAGAGAAAGATTGAAGTCATCAAGTATTTCATTTTACCTGGATTCATAATTAACCCCATGGAAGCAGCAGTCAAGAAATCAAACAACATACTAACTGTTTAATGAGAAGCTAATTTGTCCTGTAAACCTTCGTCTACAGTACAATTAAAAATAATAATAAATCAAACAACGTATTGCATTGGGCAAATCTGCTGCAAAAGACCTCTTGAAAGTGTTAAAAAGCAAAGATGTCACCTTGAAAACTAAGATGTCCCTGACCCAAGCCATCGTGTTTTCAATCACTTCATTTGCGTGCAAAAGCTGGACAATGAACAAGGAAGACTGAAGAAGAATTAACGTCTTTGAATTATGGTGTTGGTGAAGAATATTGAATATACCATGGACTGCTGAAAGAATGAACAAATCTGTCTCGGATAAAGTACAGCCAGAAGTCTCCTGAGAAGCAAAGATGGGGAAACTACATCTCACTTACTTTGGACACGTTATTGGGGGCATCAGTCCCTGGAGAAGGACATCATGCTTGGTAAAGTAGAGGGTCAGCAAAAAAGAGGAGGATCCTCAACAAGATGGACTGACACAATGGCTGCAACAATGGGCTGAAACATAGCAGTGATTGTGAGGCTGGCACAGGACCAGGCAGTGTTCTGTTCTGTTGTATATAGGATGGCTATGAGTTGAAACTGACATGATGGCACCTAACAACAACAACAATAACACGGTCATTTTAGATATATTATGAGAGTGAAGGTCCTATTTAATTTTTTTTTTTATTTTACAGTCAGTCCCTCTTTTCAAGTGTAGAATGACTGTGCATGCTCAGCTTCCCACTGGACTCCACCAAGAATCCAGCAAAGTGGGGCACTTGCTCACACCGTCCTTTACAGAAATGGGGTAGGAATTCAATTTTCTCCTCAACCCAACTGACACCTTCCCTTTGAAAATGGGGCTCTGAACTCTCACTGCTTTGTTGCCTCTAAGTGGAGGTATAAGATCAGCTGCCTGCTGTGCTTTGCTGCCACCAGGGAGATGGGAAGCAAAGGGATGACTCACATCACTTTGTTGCTTCAGGGTAGGGGAGGAGACTCAGGTCTCCACTGGGTTTCACTGACATATGGATAAGGATGGGAGTGGAGTGCATACTAGCCCTGTTTGTTTCCACTGCCTGTTCAGTCTCAGTGATGCTGGGTGAGGGTAGAGGCTTAGCTCATTGCTAGGCCCCACTGATATTACCCTGGTGGGGGAATCAGAGCACTACCTGGTTCCTCTGTGCAGAAAATGGAAGATAAGCTGCCCACTCAGCCTGTGGACACCAGCTGGTGGGGGACTTGGAATGCTTCTCCCTGCTTCCACCAAGCAGGAGATGGAAGATTAGCTCCCTGTTGGGCCCTGCTAACACCACCCAATGGGGGAATTGGAGTACAACATCTGCTTCCACAGGGAAGGAGGCATTGGATGAAAGATCAACTTCCTGTTCAGCCCCACTGAAACTGAAGGTGAGGGGCTGTGTGGTTTTTCTTTTAATGTTTGGATAGAGTAACACAGGTATTGCCGAAAAGGTTTCTGTTGTTAGGCCACCCTTTTCCTTGTCCTTCAGCTAGGAAGAACAGGCTTTTCTCGAATATTTTTGTTCATGTCTATTGGTGGTTCTTGTTTTGGAAACCTCTGCAGCATCCTGTCTGGGATATATTGAAGACACTAAGGAAACCAGGAAACTCACCATCATATCATTCCTCAAGTCCCAAGGTCCCTAGACAGCCACCTTCTTCTTGCTATCTTTTAGAGTCTTTTTAAGCTTGCTTGTTGTGTTCTGTCCAGAGTTTTTTAATTGTAGGAGGGAAGACCTGGAAGGAACAAGGCTACTCCATCTTGGCCAAACACCAAAGATGTTTCTTGTTTTGCAAGTTTCCCTGCACATAAGGAGAGTGACTGACACACAGTAGACATTTCAATAAATATTTAATCTATGAATAAAGTAGTTACAGATGCAAAGATAAATATGGTACAGTCCCTCCCTGCAGCAGTTCAGGTCTGGAATCTTTCAGTTCTAAGTTCATGTTCTAGATCTTCCACTTATGAGCATGGGCAAGTGCTTAAACTCTTTAAGGTTTATTACCTGTAAAATGGGTGTTCTAATCATTCCCACCCTCAAGTAGCACATGGTCTATTTAGGGAATTAAATATATGAACAGTAATAGCCAAGTAACCACTTTAGTGTTGTAACAGAAATATAAAAAAATATGGTGAATTGAAACAAAGGCGTAAAGCACATGTAAGCTTTCTCATACATCACCTAATTCAACATAATACATAAAGAAGCCTTGGCAAGTGTCACGGATTGAATTATGTCCCCCAAAAAATGTGTGTTACCAGTTTGGCTGGGCCATGATTCCCAGTATTGTGTGATTTTTCCCATGTGTGGTAAATCCTGCCTCCATGATGTTAACAAGGGAGGATGGGCGGCAGTGGTGTTAGTGTGGCAGGACTCAATTTACAAGACTGGATTGTGTCCTGAGGCAATCTCTTGAGATATAAAAGACAGAAGTGAGCAGTGGGACAGGGGGCCTCATACCACCAAGAAAGCAGTGCCAGGAGCAGAGCGTGTCCTTTGGACCTAGGGTCCCCGCACAGAGAAGTTCCTAGTCCGGGGGAGCATTGATGAGAAGGCCAACAGAGAGAGAAAATCTTCCCCTGGAGGTGACACCCTGAATTTGGACTTTTAGCCTACTTTACTATAAGGAAATAAACTTCTCTTTGTTAAAGCCATCCACTTCTGGTATTTCTGTTATAGCAGCACTAGATGACTAAGACAGCAAGTTAATTATAGTAGTAATCACAATAGTACAGACAAACATTTACTGGGCATTTACCAGGGTAAAGTGCTGACTGCTTTACATGCATTATCTTCTTAAATATCACAATAACTCTTAAAGATAGATACTTTGCTACTTTCCTTTATAGTAGAGAAAATTAAAGCCTAAAGGGGAGAACTAGCTTTCTCTGGGTAACCTGTGTAGTTAATTATGAGTCCATCTACCCCAAAAACTGATCATCTTAACCACTAGACAACACTGCCCACTCTGCAAATTAGGGAATTAAGGATTAGTTTTATTTGTTTTTTTTTTTTTTTTTCTATCCCCAGCATTTTACAGGGTACCTGGCATATCAAGTATTCAATAACTACTAGGGGAGGAAGGAAGGCGGGAGGGAGGGAGAGAGGGAGGAGGGGTGAGGGACAGGGAGGGGAATAAAGAATAAAGGTGGGAAAAGGAAAGGGAAGTTGGTTGTTCGACTTGGAAAAAATCATCAGCCAGAAAAAGACATATTCATGCAATTTGTGGCAATGGTAGGACTATAGTAAACAGAAAGCAGTCACTGAAGGGCATTGTATTTACAAATATTTAGAGTTCTGATTTATCTTGAGGAGGGAAGGCTCTATACACAGCTGTATTCAGTCCTGGATATTTGTTTGATCCATAAATAACAGCAAAGTAGCAACAGTCCAGAAGCTACGCAGAGTACTACTCCTGGATTACTTATCTCACCCCCAAACATCCCAGACTTCTGAGACCAGGTCTACATCACAAAGCAAGAGTTTTCTACTCTAATGGTGGCTAGGGAGTTGGGACAACACAGAGGTTTGTCAGAGGAATTACCAAGGAGTTAGAAAATAGTTATAATGATCAATGCTTGATTATAATTAAATAAAAGGTATATGAGCTCAATGGAATCATATTTTCTGGTTCTTGAAAACCACTATAAATTTGAATTTTTAACACCAATTAGAAGTAATTGTATCTCCCCAAAACATTATAATACTTTGGTTATTTTTCTATCGTACATATATAAGGTTATTTTGGTGTGTGTCCATCTTCTATTCAGAATATACATGCCTCATGGACAAAAAAAAAAAAAACCAAACTCGTTGCCATCAAGTCAATTCTGACTCATAGCGACCCTATAGGACAGAGTAGAACTGCCCCATAGGGTTTCCAAGAAGCAGCTGGTGGATTTGATTAGCAGCCAGTCAATTTGGTTAGCAGCCAGTCTCTTAACCACTGCACTACCGGGGCTCCTCATGGGCAAAGGCTATTGTTTTTTGTTTGTTTATTTGTTTTGTATTTATCTGTCCTCAGTTTCTTTGCCTAATGAGGATATTAAATGATCCATAAAAAACTATCAGTAAATGACTGAGGAAATAATGAATAATCTTTAATTCTTCAATTTATCCTCATGCCACCAAACCTAGGTATTCAGAGGTTGAATATTTTAGTAGGGAGAAGAAATTTGATCTAACCTGTTGTAAACTTCCTCCCTGCCCCTCCCAAACCAATACATCCTATCTTCTCCAACCACTTTCCTCACAGCTCCTTAAAAGCAAGAAAGTGGGGAGGCAGAGCCAACTTGGTGCTATAGACAGAAGAAACATGCCGTCTCTGCACAGCAAAGACCCAAAAAACTAAGAAAAACAGAGACAAATGTCAATCATGGAACCCTAAGTGTCAAACGAAGAGATAAAGAACTCAATCAAACACCCGATGGAATAAGAAACTGATAGAGAAGAGAGAGTGAGGAGAGTTATGAGCAGAGGTCCCTTATCAGGAACCCAGCACAGATCCACCATCTTGGACTCCTATGAAAGATAAGTGGACAGGGCGTATGGGAAAGCAGATTCATGAAGCAAGCAGGAGACAGAGCACCTGGTAATCAGCAAGACACACTTTCCCACCCCACACCCTCCCTTCTCCTGTTTGGCCTTCTCACTTCCCAGCTGGCCGGTTCCTGGCTTTCCAGCATGCCAATTTGCTGCTTCCTGGCAGGCTGATTAGCCACTTCCCAAAGGGCCAAGACCACGGCACGGGAGGCAACAGTTTTGTACTGTGCAGATTCACGTTACCCATACCAGTCATTTGTTGCTGGTATTGCTTTTTTAGCCACTTTTGGTTTCTTCCCTGCCTCTCACCTCCCTCCCCTCCTTTCTCTCAAACACCTGACTCCATGTGCCATATTTGCTTCTTCTTGACAGGCTGTGAATCCCCACTCAGCTGGGGAACTACTTACCCAGTCCCGGCCACCACGCTGGTGGGATCCGTGTGGGCTTCTGTTGTTTTCTTTTTCTTTTTGTTTTCTCTTTCTTTTTCCCTTTTTATTTTTCTTCATTTCTCAGTTTCTCATTTCTTTCTACTTACCTTCTTTTCCTGTCTCCTGAATACCTGGCTCTGTGTATCATCTCCACCTCTTCTAGCCAGGCAGTACTATGTGGCTTGGGACGTGCTTCGTTGGTCTGTGCAGCCATGCTGGTGGGATCCCTGAGGACATTTTTATTTTATTTTAGTTTAGTTTAGTTTAGTTTTTCTTCACTTCTTGGTTTCTCATCTCTTTACTCCAATGGCAGGCTCCCTCAGCACTTTTTTTGTGAGGGCTCCTGTTTCTCTCTCTTCTCTCTATTCTTTCCCATACCCAATGTAGTTCCACACATCACAATCTTCCCCTCTCCCTCCCTCCTGCCTATCTGCACCATGTACTGAAAATTGCACAGCACAGGCACGGCCTACTGGAACCTGCACTGCACTGACCCCCTGCTCACATTGTCAGCCCCAGTATGTGCCACAAACAACCCATCCCACCCCTCACCTTCTGCTGGACCTGCCTTGCTGCACAATAGCTAAGAGACTGGCCCTGCTCATTGGACAAGGACGTGAAAATATCATGTCCACAGATGACCAAACGAAAAAGAACAAACAGCCCGCCTGCTCAGACATAACCAAATAAAACAAAAAAGCAGGGTGAAACAAACAAATCTACAATCCATAAATGAAGAAAATAACTACTGAATGTCCCAAAGACAGCAGACAATATCAAAACATATTAAAAAAAAAAAAAAAAAAAGACAGGACGGTTCCAGTAGGCATCCAAAATAAAACACCTGATGACATTCCAGTACAAGAAAAAGCACTAGAACTATCTGAAAGGGAATTCAAATCCCAAATATTCAGAGCTATCAAAGAGTTGAAGCAAAAAGCAGACAAAAATGAGGAAAAAATAGACAAAAAAACAACAGTTAGAAATCCAAAAAGTAAACAAGATTTCAGAAACGGACAGTGTCATAGAAGGGCTGAGGAGCAGGTTTGAAACAATGGAAGACAGGATCAATGAAACTGAAGAAAAACACTTGGATACAACTCTGTTAGAGGAAAAATCAGAAAAAAGAACAAAGAAAAATGAAGAGACTTTGAGAATTATGTAGGATACAAACAAAAGCAAAAATTTTCAAGTCATCGGAGTTCCAGAACAGAAGGAGAAAACAGAAAATGCACAGAGGATCACTGAAGAATTGCTGACAGAAAACTTCCCAATATCATGAAAGATAAAAAGCTGACCATCCAAAAAGCTCAACGAACCCCATATAGGATAGACTCCAGAAGAAAATCACCAAGGAATAGCATAATCACACTCACTAAAACCAAAGACAAGGAAAGAATCCTGAGAGCAGCTCGAGAAAAACAAAAAGTCACATGCAGAAGGGAAACAATAAGAGTAAGCTCTGATTACTTGGCAGAAACTATGCAGGCAATAAGGCAATGGAATGACATACATAAAGCCTTGAAAGAAAAAAATTGCCAACCAAGAATATATCCTGCAAAATTCTCATTCAAATATGATGGTGAAATAAGGACATTTCCAGATAAACAGAAATTTAGGGGATACATAAAAACCAAACCAAACTTAAAAGAATTGTTGAAGAGAGTCCTTCAGTTTGAGAAGAAACAACATCAGACAACAGCCTGAATCTAGCACCCAAGATCACACCAGCCAGATACAAACCTAGAAAATGAACTCTAAAAAACTATTCAAAACAAAAAGATTTACAACATGGAACCAGAGAGGTTACTCTGCAAATGGCAACAACGTCAGAACAATAAAAGAGGGACTAAACAGTTTAGGTGCAGAACTTTCTAATGGGAGAGGAAGGCAAAGCAATACCATGTAATAATAGACTGGTTCCTACCTAGGAAGATAATGGTAAATTTCAAGGTAAGCATAAAGAAAGTTAACAAAGCTACTCATCAAAATAAAGAAGAAAAACATAAAACCTCAGTAAAAACAAAATCAAAAGAAAAGAATTCACAAACAAAAGGAACTCAGCACAGGAGAGGAAGAGGAACAAAGAAATCATCATCACCACAAAAATAAAAAAAAATAAAAAAAAAGCACTACAAAATGACAGCAATAAACTCACACCTATCAATAATTACACTGAATGTAAATGGCCCAAGAGCACCCATAAAGAGACAGAGAGTGACAGAAGGAATAAAAAAACTGGACCCCTCAATATGCTGTCTACAAGAGACACACCTTAGAAACAAAGACATAAATTTTTTAAAAATCAAAGGATGGAAAAAAATATATCAAGCAAACCATTACCCAAAAAGAGCAGGAGTGGCAATACTACTCTCAGATGAAATAGAGGTCAAAACAAAATCCACCATAAAAGACAAAGAAAGTTACTATATCAAGATTAAAGGGATGATCCAGCATGAAGATATAAGTATAATAAATATCTATGCACCCAAAGACAGGGCTCCAAAATACATAAAACAAACTTTAACAGCACTGAAAAGAGAAATTAACAGTTCCACTATAATAGTAGTAAACTTCAAAACATACTGCTTTGGTAAAGAACAGAACATCTAAAAACTCAACAAGGATACAGAAGATCTAAAGGCCACAATCAGGCAACTTGACCCCATATCAATACATAGAACACTCCACCCAACATCTGCAAAGTACACATTCTTTTCCAATGCACATGGAACATTCTCCAGAATAGATCACGTCTTAGGCCACAAAGCAACCTCAACAAAATCCAAAACATTAAGATAATACAAAGTATCTTCTCTGATCACAATTCCACCGAAGTAGAAATTAACAATAGGAAGAGCAAGGGAAAAAATCAATTATATGGAAACTAAGTAACACCCTGCTTAAAAACCACTGGCTAATAGAAGCAATCAAAGATGGAATCAAAAAATTCCTAGAAGCAAACAAGAATGAAAACACATTATACCAAAACCTTTGGGACACAGCAAAGGCAGTGCTCAGAGGACAATTCATAGCAATAGATGCACACATCAAAAAAGAAGAAAGGGACAAAATCAAAACATTAGTTACACAACTCAAACAAATAGAAACAGAACAGCAAAAGAAGCCTACAGCCACAAGAAGAAAGAAAATAATAAAGATCAGAACCCAAATAAATGAAATAGGTAATAGAAAAACAATAGAAAGAATCACCCAAACCAAAAGTTGGTTCTTTGAAAGGATCAACAAAATCAACAAACCACTAACAAAACTGACAAAACAAAAACAGGAGAGGATGCAAATAACCCAAATAAGAAACGAAATAGGAGACATTACAACAGACCCAACTGAAATAAAAAGCATCATAACACAGTATTATGAAAAATTATACTCCAATAAATTTGAAAATATAGAGGAAATGGACAAAGTTCCAGAAACATACTACTTACCCAGACTATCACAAATTCTTGTTGAAAATCCAAAAAGACCGATGACAAGAGAAGAGATTGAACAGGTAATAAAAAAAACTCCAAACAAACAAACAAACAAAAAAGTCCTGGCCCAGATGTTTTCACTGGAGAATTCTACCAAATAGTCAGAGAAGAGCTTACACCAGTACTACTCAAACTATTTCAGAACATAGAAAAGGAAGGGATACTTCCAAATTCATTCTATGAAGCCAGTATCACCCTGATACCAAAACCAGGCAAAGACCACACAGAAAAAGAAAATTACAGACCAGTAACTCTCATAAATATAAATGCAAAAACTCTAAACAAAATACTAGCCAATAGAATTCAGAATTATATTAAAAAAAATACACCACAACCAAGTAGGATTCATAGCAAGTAAACAAGGATGGTTCAACATTAGAAAATCAATCAATGTAATCTACTACATAAATAAAATAAAATAAAAGAATCACATGATCATCTCGATTGACACCGAAAAGGTGTTCAACAAAGTCCAACACCCATTCCTGATAAAAACCCTCAATAAAATAGGTATACAAGAGAAATTCCTCAACATAATGAAGGGCATCTGTAAAACACGAACAGCCAACATCATTGTTAATGGAGAGGGGCTGAAAGCATTCCCCTTGAGAACAGGAACAAGACAAGAACGTCCTTTATCACCACTCCTATTTAACATTGTGCTGGAAGTCCTAGCTAGAGCAATAAGGCAAGAAAAAGAAATAACGGGTATCCAGATTGATAAAGAAGAAGTAAAACTGTCCCTGTTTGCAGATGATATGGTACTATATATAAAAAAATCCAAAACACTCCAAGAGAAAACACCTGGAACTAAGAGAAAGATTCAGCAGAGTAGCAGGATAAAAGATAAACATACAAAAATCCATTGGATTCTTATACACCAATAAAGAGAATGACGAAAAGGAAATCAGGAAAACAGTACTATTTATTACAGCCCCTAAAAAAAAAAATACTTAGAAATAAATTTAACCAGGGATGTAAAAGACCTATACAAAGAAAACTACAAAACACTACTGCAAGAAACCAAAAGAGATCTACATAAATGGAAAAACATACCATGCTCATGGATAGGTAGACTCAACATTATGAAAATGATGACTCTACCCAAAGCTATCTACAAATACAATGCAATCCCAATCCAAGTACCAACAACATTTTTTGAAGAGATGGAGAAAAACAATCATAATTTCTATATGGAAAGGGAAGAGGCCCCGGATAAGTAAAGCATTATTGAAGAAGAATAAAGTAGGAGAACTCCCACTATCTGACCTCAGAACCTACTATACAGCTATGATGGTCAAAACAGCCTGGTACTGGTACAACAATAGATACATTGACCAATGGAAGAGAATCAAGAACCCAGATGTAAATCCATCCACCTACAATCACCTGATCTTCGACAAGGGCCCAAAGTCCATCAAATGGGGAAAAGACATTCTTTTTAACAAATGCTACTGGCAAAACTGGATGTTCATCTGCAAAAAAATGAAACAGGACCCATATCTCACACCATACACAAAAACTAATTCAAAATGGATCAAAGACCTAAATATAAAACCAAAAACTATAAAGATCATAGAATAAAAAATATGATCAATGCTAGAGACCCTAATACATGGCATTAACATACAAACCATAAAGAACAACAGGCACACTCCAGAAAATAATCTAGATGTCTTAGCCTGGGTTCTCTCGAGAATAAAAACCAGTAAAGCATATAAATATATATAGAGAGAGATTTATATCAAAGAAACAGCTCACGCAACTGTAGATTAGGATAGAGGCTTCTCCTGATTCACGTAGCTGCAGGGGCTGGAGAACCCAAGATTGGCAGGTTGGAAAGCAGGACTCCACTCACAGACTGTGAGGATTGACCAGTCTCAGGATAGGCAGATAAGCTGATAGCCAGAACTTCTACTTATATTCAGATGCAAGCCACACCCCCAAGGAAACCCCTTTCAACTGACTGGCTACTCAGCATATTCAATCATGGGAGTGATCACATATAAACACTGAGAATCATGGCCCAGCTAAGTTGACACAAAATCTTAACCATCACACTAGGTAACTGGGATCTTCTAAAAAGTAAACACTTATGCTCATTAAAAGACTTCACCAAGGAGTAAGGATATTCTTGATGTGCTGTGAGATTGTTAACCATTGTCATAGGGCAACATGTGTAGTAACTGTTAAATGAAAAACTATTTTGTTCTGTAAGCCTTCATCTTAAGTGAGAATAACAGCACAGTTGGAAGAGCGTAGTCAATGTCACTGAACTGTGAATGTAGAAATTTTTGAAACAGTGTATCTTTGGCCATCTGTAATTTTCATCAAAGAAAAAAAAGGTTGAGAATTTAGAGGCTTAATACGTTGTGGGGTTGTTAACCAATGTCATAGAACAACATGTGTACTACTATTTCATGAGAAACTATTTGCTCTGTAAGCTTTCACCTGAAGTACAATAAAATATAAAAAAAAAAAAAAAAAAAAAAAAGACTTCACCAAAAGAGTGAAAATAGAACTGGGAAAAAAATTCTGGCTATTACAAATCCAACAAAGTTCTAATGGCTAAAATCTACAGGAAAATCCAACACCTCTACCACAAAAAGACAAATAATCTTATTAAAAAATGAGCAAAGGAAATGAACAGACACTTCACCAAAGAAGACATTCAAGTGGCTAACAGACACATGAGGAAATGCTCGTGATCACTAGCCATTAGAGAAATACAAATTAAAACCACAATGAGATACCATCTCACCCCGGCATTACTGGCATGAATCAAAAAAACAGAAAATAAGAAATGTTGGAGAGGCTGCAGGAAGATTGGAACCCTTATGCACTGCTGGTGGGAATGCAAAATGGTACAACCATTTTGGAAAATGATACGGCACTTCCTTAGAAAGCTAGAAATATAAATATCATATGATCCAGCAATCCCACTCCTACGAATATGTCCTAGAGAAATAAGAGCCATCACATGAATAAACATATGCACACCCATATTCACTGAAGCATTGTTCACAATAGCAAAAAAGATGGAAACAACCTAGATGCTCATCAACAGATGAATGGATAAACAAACTATGGTACATACACACAATGAAGTACTATGTAATGATAAAGAAAAATGATGAATCTGCGAAGCATCTCACAACGTGGATGAATCTGGAGGGCATTATGCAGAGTGAAATAAATCAATCACAAAAGGACAAATATTGTATGAGACCACTACTATAAAAACTCATAACAGGTTTACATACAAAAAGAAACCATCTTTGATGGAGGGGTGGGGTGAAAAACCACTAAATAGACAATAGATAAGTGGTAACTTTGGTGAAGGGTAAGACAGTATACAAAACTGAGGAAGCCAGTACAACTTGTCCAGGGTAAGGTCATGGATACTCCAAGGACAAATCCAAACTCCCTGAGGGACGGAATTACCGGGCTGAGGGCTGTGGGAACCATGGTCTCAGAGAACATCTAGCTTAATTGGCATAACATAGTTTATAAAGAAAATGTTCTACATTCTATTTTGGTGAGTAGCGTCTGGGGTCTTAAAAGCCTGTGAGCAGCCATCTAAGATACTCCGCTGGTCTCACCCCTTCAGGAGCAAGGGAAAATGAAGAAAACTAAAGACACAAAGGAAAGATTAGTCCAAAGGACTAACACACCACAACTACCACAGCCTCCACCAGACTGAGTCCAGTACAACCAGATGGTGCCCGGCTATCACCACTGACGGCTCTGACAGTGATCACAATACAGGGTCCCGGACAGAGCTGGAGTAAAATGTAGAACAAAATTCTAACTCAAAAAGACCAGACTTACTAGCCTGACAGAGACTGGAGAAACCCTGAGAGTATGGCCCCTGGCCACCCTTTTAGCTCAGTAATGAAGTCACTCCGGAGGTTCACCTTTTAGCCAACGATTAGACAGACCCATAGGACAAAAAGAGACTAAAGGGGCACACCAGCCCAGGGGCAAGGACTATAAGGCAGGAGGTGACAGAAAAGCTGGTAATAGAGAACCTAAAGTCGAGAAGGGAGAGTACTGACATGTCATGGGGTTGTTAACCAGTGTCCTAAAACAATATATGTACTGTTTAACGAGAAGCTAGTTTGTTCTGTAAACCTTTATCTAAAGTACAATTTAAAAAAAAAGGAGATTAGACTATTTCCTAAAGATGTGTTTTCCAGTATGGTAGCCTCTACCCACAGATATCTACTTAAATTCAAATTAAATTAAACTTTCAGTACCTCATTAGCACTCAACACATTTCCAGGGCTCAATAGCCATGTGTGGCTCGTGGCTAGTGTATTACACAGTACACATAAAGAACATTTCCCTCCTCCTCGAAGAAACTTCTATTGGACAGCTCTCAGCTCTTAATGCAACAGCTTTATGGAGAATCTGAGTCCAGCTTCCCTCAGTATTACATCTATGCTTTAAAATGCACAAACATGACTGCTGCAATTTTTCAGAATAATCTGGAGGCAGGCACAGAGCTGGTAAGAAATGTCTGGGGGGTCATTGGTGAAGGAGCAGACTGATGAAAGTGTCTGGGATGTGACTGTGCTCCACATGTGAATCAGCTCTCTCTGGGACCTGTGTTATTTGAGCAATTTCATGTCAAGGGTGAGATGATTTGCATTCTGATGGGGTTGAGAGGTCAGGTCAAAGAACGGTGCATCTTGCCATTCTTCTAGGATGTGAAGGAGTGTGTGTGACTTATTTATACATTTCCCATAAATATTCATGGAGATAGTAGATATGTATAGATGCATTTATATATTTACTCTGTGTATAGTTAAAATTCATCTACATTAGCTTTGAGAAAACTAGTGTTTACCATACTAGTACAACTGTTACACAACTAGAAATCACCTTGAAGGAAAGAGAGCAGGGAGGATGCCTGTGTTGAAGCAGAGGAGCCAGGGTGGCGGCTTGTGGACAATATGCCTAATATAGCCCTTTTCCCCAGTCCTTTTTTTTTTCATTCTGCCACTGATGTGACTGTGGGCTTGGCTGTCTACTCCATCAGGAGTTTCTGTGATTATCAGGCTGCTACCACTTCTTTTCTTTTCTTACCATCCATTTAAAAGCTACTGTAATCTTTTATTTAAAAGGAACCCTGGTGACCCTGTGGTTAAGCACTCAGCTGCTAACTGAAAGGTTGG
This sequence comes from Dugong dugon, assembly GCA_030035585.1. NCBI lineage: Eukaryota > Metazoa > Chordata > Mammalia > Sirenia > Dugongidae > Dugong > Dugong dugon. Next base: position 54,096,119 of record CM057467.1, on the reverse strand, counting down.
AGGTTCAAACCCACCAGCCTTTCCAAGGGAGAAAGAGGTAGCAGTCTGCTTCTGTAAAGATTACAGCCATAGAAACTCTACGGGGCAGTTCTACTCTGTCCTACAGGGTCATTATGAGTCAGAATTGACTCGATGGCAATGGGCTCGGTTTTCTGTTTTGTAATTTAAAAAAAATTGAGATATGTTGATTTCCAAAATGCTTCTCTTTTATCTATCTCAAATGGAAACCCTGTTTCATTACTATTAATTTACTGAATGCTTACCGTATGATAGGCTTGTTATAGCCATTAGCCTATTTAATCTTGACAATGCCTCATGAGGGCAGCACTATTAAAATACCCATTTTAGAGATGAGGATATTGAAACTAAGTTAAGCATTCTTCCCATAGTCATACAGCAGATAAGTTTCAGGACTCTCATTCAACATGAAATGAATCATTTCAAAGAAGCTGAAAAAGTGGGTGCATTAGGAAGGAGGGAAAAGGATCTAGTGCTGTGCATCTTAGTGATTTATGTTTGCAACACAGCTATCACTGTCTAGGGACACTTGCTTAATGTGGAAAGGCTGTCCCTGCCCTAAACCTGACACTCACTCCATAGTGCACGTTCCTGCTGTGTTATTTCCCCATGGACATATTCATTCTCCAACCACTGTCTTCCTTCTCAGCTCTAGCACTGGGACTGTGAACAGTAGCAGAGCAGGACTTTGGGTTTTTAGATTGGTGAATTCCCCGTGCACCTGAAACACTTCCCTTAGTTTCCTCAGCTTTCATTTTCACATCCCTGGAAAGAGCTACTGACAGATGCCAAGGAAGAGCAACCAAGCACTGACCGGCTCTGGTTTCAGATAAGATTATTCATAAAGACAAAAGCCTGGAACATTTAACAAATGCAAGTGCAAGAAGCCAGTTCAGCCTACCAGGGGCAGGGAAAATAGATTGCAGTGTCAACTTAATCAGTGGTTCATCGCTGTACTTTTCCAGTGCTTGAAACTTATTAGGATTGAAGCTGCATTGCCCTGCTGAAAATCAATCTGGAATTTTTCAAACAGCTGCAAACTGCAGAAATGCAATTGCAAATAATTTGACAACTTCTCCAAGCACCTTGGGAAAATCCATGCAGAGCTAAATGGGACTGGTACAGGGATGTGCCTCTAGCTGGGGCTCAGGGGCAGAAAGAGAGGATGAGGAAGCCCGCAGAATGCATGGCAAGGTTCCAAATTCAGGGTGAATTGAATGAATTCAGTGTCTGAGGTCAATTTTGAAGATGCAGTGACTGAACGCAAGGGTATGAAGGTTAGGGTTTCTCAGTATAGAAACTGGCTTCGGGCTAAGGTTGGAATAACAGAGGCTATACAAGAATCATTTAGTTTCTCTTTGGACTTGACCTAGCATCTAGAAATGGCTTCAGGGATGATATGGATTACCAGGACAAAGGGAAAGATGCAAAGGGACAATGACAGATGAATAGACCTAAAGAAGAGGTGAGGTAGTGTCTTCAAGAATCTGGCCAGACAACAGCAAATATAGGCCTATGTATGCAATCTCATTTATGTTGTGTCTATATGTAAGATGAACAGTATTCATTACAGAGGAAAAGAGTTTCTACAGTTATAAGACAGGGGGCATCCCAAAATACATAATAAACTCATGGGTGTAAAGAAAAATACTTGAATTTTTGTTAAGAACATGCACATTCAAAATCAGTAAAATCTAGGGTAAATTCAGGTACCACCATTTAGTACAGGACCTGGGGTGAGGTACTTTCAGTCTCAGTTTTCATAGCTGTTAACAATGTTAACACTTCCCATCTCTCAGACTTGTTGAAAAGATAAAATGAAACTGTTCAATGCTGAGCACCATGATTGGCACATAGTACATGGTCCCAAATGGTAGAAATTGATATTATTAATGTTAGGAAGAAGAAAAACTTAGATTTGGGACTAGGTCATGACCTTTACCCTAAAGATATTTCTCCAATTAGCTAGCATTTTATTAACCTGCAGTCTTAACCAACTAGAGATTCTTTGATTCTAGGAAAGTTCATAGAAATAAAGAAAGACTACAAACTTTGAATGTTGTAATTTTGCAAAAAACTTTTCTTCAGTATAGTTGTAATTTAAAAAAATGTATTACTAGTATTCTTTAAACTAGCTATGACGATAGCTTCATGGATGAGAATCAGCATAAAGCCAAATCCCAGAAGGCAGAGATTCATCATATCGCCACTTTTCCACTTCTCCATCATTTCTGACACCAGCCACCCACGTGGCATTCTCTCTTTCTCTGTCCCTAGCCACAGGAGCTAGGTCAGACCTTACAAGTTAAGAAGACACCATCCTTGGTTTGGTTTTTTAGTTTGCCTGAATGACTCATAGGACACATGAAAGATGTTATACTTACAACTACAGGTTTTATTACAGTAAAAGGATATATATCGGGATCATTGGAAGGAAAAGATGCATGGGCAAGTTCTGGGAAGGCACATCAACCTTCTTTTGCTGTCTAGGAAACTCCTTCAGACTTCATGTTCTGGGCTTTTATTGGTCAGTCCTGCATAATAGGCTAAATCATGCCTGCTGAGGCTAGATGATATTGGCCTCCCTGGTCTGGTCAGCCCACACTCATAAGCACAGATATTCTGGTGTTGTCTGGAAGTCCTAGACCAAGGCACCACAATTACTCCAAAGTTTATTCCCCTGGAGGCAAGGACAAAGGCCACCTTACTTAGGGTAAAACTAGGTCCTTCACCTCACACTAGCAAATTTTATATTATTTACTTTCTCCTCCAAATATATCACAGGATCAAGTTAATGCAGTTCAGATAACACTTTTTGGGGTGGGGGGGCGCTGCCAGACCATATGCCCAGTGATGAGAAAGATATGGTCTCTGCCGCTAAGGATCTTACAGCCAAATGGAGAAGATGGATTGTTAACGAACCATTTCAAGATAATGAGGTAGGTGCGGTGCAACCTAGGATGCAGCAACAGTGGTCCAGGGAAATCTTCCTGGAGGAGTCTCCTGAGTTAAAGGAAGGGACTGTGTCTCATTTCTTTTCATCATCAAGAGAGTCTAACACTCTTCAACAAATACAGTTGGTCCCTAACAAATACCAGCTGAAGAAATGAATGAATGGATGAAGAGTATTGCTATTAACCAGAACCCAAATTCCTTTCCACATTTAAGTAAGTTACATCTATGTTAGAATTTCATTATAACTTCTAAAATGTAGGCTGGATAATGAGGGTAGTGTATAGGATATACACTGAACTAAGTATCCAAAGAATAGGTTTTACTTCTAACTTGGCCTTTAGCTAGGCTTGGAACCTTGGGTAAGAGATATCTAAAACTGAATGGGTTCATCCACTCCCTGTCAGCTCAAGAATTGAATTCTGGTATTCCCTCCTTAAATCTCATCTAAGGAACATTATTAATAGCATCTGGAGTTCTAAAAGGGACTCATTAGTCTCTATAAGGTAGTATCTGCTAAAAAGTGCCTCGTAACTCAATAATAAACCAAAAAAACCAAACCAGTTGCCACTGAGTCAATTCTGACTCATAGTAATCCTATAGGACAGGGTAGAACTGCCCCATAGTGTTTCCAAGGAGCGGCTGGTGAATTTGAACTGCTGAACTTTTGGTTACCAGTCAAGCACTTAACCCAATACTAGGCTCTGGAAAGGTGTTTGTTGAATTGAACCTGTAACATATTGTAGAGGTTCCAATTAATTTTATTCGTTTATTCAAAAGTGAAGTCACAGAGGCAGGGCCAAGATGGTGGGGTATTCAGATGCTTCCAGTGGTCCCTCTTACAAAAAAGACCCAAAAAGCTAGTGAATCAATTATATATGACAATCTAGGAGCTCTCAACATCAAAGGCAAAGTTGAGGAATTGGACTGAGTGGCAGACAGAGGGAAAGATGGTTCAGAAGCAGTAAGGAGTTACCAGACCTGACCCAACAGGAACCAACACCCTGAAGGCCAGATCAGCTAGCATGCACAGTGGGGTGGGCAATGGCATTTGGGATGTGTATTCTTATCAGGAGAGATCAAGTGGCAGAGAGTCTACGCAAGCCTCCAGAATCAGTGAAAAGCAGTGCTCAATGGGCAAAAGGTGAGTACATGCATTTAACCTACCACGTGGATCAGAAAACACCCTATTTGGGAAGAACCTCTCTCCCATTTATCTGCTCCCTCCCTGCTCTGCATTGGGTCCTAGGCCGACTTCAGTGATTGCTGCATCCCCTGGGGCAGAAGTAGGACCCATCACGTACCCTGAACCATTCTCCTGGCCTTGGAGATGGAACAAATTAATAAACAAGAAAAAATTATCTGCCAGCTCCCCTAAGTGATGAACTCAGGACAGGCACCACTCCCTAGACACAGGCATAAGGGGCCCACGGACTTTGAATGCCTTTCACCCCTGCATAGACCTGTGTGGGCTCATTTCAACAGTGTAGGCCCTCATTAGCACAGTACAACAGGGTATATACCTGAAGCCTAAATTCAACTGTATCAGCTATATGGTGGAGTGGCAAGTTTGTAACATTTGACAGCACTCTGCACATTAAGCAGGGTCCTCACCTACCATATCAAGGGCCTGAAGACTGGCAGCTCCACCCATGCCACCTAACCACCTGCAACAGGGGTCCAAGAATAAATGGTGCTTCCCAGTCCTTACAGCCAACAGCATTGGGTGCCATAGTCTGGCTGAAAAACACACCCACCTATGTACTCTAGGGAACAAGGACACACTTTCCTCCCAGACACTCAGAGACAGCTGTCAGTCCCCTACCTTGCTCAGTGCTTGAATCCCTACTGCAGTGAGATACCTGTGCCTATTACAGTCACCCCTGCCCATCTAGGACTGTAGGTGAGAGCCTGCACCACACATGGTGGTCGACTACCTGGACACCTGAGCTGAATCCATACAGGAAAATAAATGGACTCCTGGGCTCACATACCTAGTAACAGATTTAACCACCTCGTGACAGCATGTTAGAGCTTCAAAGGTGCTGATAATCAAACTAGCTTACCCAAGCAGCCTATCTGAGCATGTCAAAACAAAACAAAACAAGAAGCTAGGACACAGTAAGCAAACATAAAATAAATAAATATAATAACTTATTGATGGTTTGGAAACAACAATAATATCAAATCACATAAAGAGACAGGCTATGATGGCTTCAGCAAGCACCCAAAACAAAAAATCAAGAAATCTTCTGGAGCAAGAGAACTTGGGATTACCAGAGGTAGGGTACAAAAGATTAATATACAGAACTCTTCAAAATATCAGGAAGGAGTTCAGACAAAACACAGAACAAGCCAAGGAACACATAGACAAAGCAATGGAGGAATTTAAGAAGATTACAGAAGAGCACATGACAAATTTAACAGGCTGCAAGAATCCATACAGAGGTAGCAAAGAAAAATCCACAAGATTAACAATAAAATTTCAGAATTAGACAACTCAATAGAAAGTCAGAGGAGCAGAATGGAGGCAAAGGAAGTCAGAACTAGAGAGACTGAAGATAAAGCACTTGACACCAAATTATTTGAGGAAAATCAGATAAAAGAATTTTAAAAAATGAAGAAACCCTAAGAATTATGTGGGACTCTATGAACAGGAATAACCTAAGAGTGATTGGTGTACCAGGATGGGGGGATAACAGAACATACACAGAGAATTGTTGAAGATTTGTTGGCAGAAAATTTCCCTGATATCATGAAAGACGAGAAGATATCTATCCAAGATGCTCATCGAACCCCACATAAGGTAGATCCCAAAAGAAAGTCACCAAGATGTATTATAATCAAACTTGCAAAACCAAAAGATAAAGAGAGAATTTTAAGAGCAGCTGGGGATAAATGAAAAGTCATCAACAAAGGAGAGTCAATAAGAATAAGCTCGGACTACTCAGCAGAAACCATTCAGGCAAGATGGCAATGGGATGACATATAAAGCCTCAAAGGAAAAAAATTGGCAGCCAAAGATTATATATCCAGCAAAACTGTCTCTCAAATATGATGGCAAAATTAGGGCATTTCCAGATAAACAAAACAAAACCAAAATTACAAGAAATACTAAAGGGAGTCTTCCAGTTAGAAAATCAATAACATCAGAAAAGAACCTAAGACTGGAACACAGACAGAGCAATTAGATATCAACCCAGATAGGGAAGTCACAAAAATAAATCAAAGCTAAAACGCTGAAAATAGGGAAACAGAACATCAATATGTAGAAGAAGATAACATTAAAAAAAAGAGAGAGAGACTAAAAAATTTAGTCATAGGTCTTTCATACAGAGAGGAACTCGAGATGATATCAAGAAATAAAAGATAAGTTTAAATTTAGAAAAATAGGGATAAATACTAGGGTAACCACAAAGGAAACTAATAATCCTACACATCAAAATGAAAAAACAAGAAAAATATAAAGACTCAGCAAATACAAAATCAACAACAATGAAAAAGATGAAAAGAAAATACATAAAGAAAAACAACTCAGCACAGAAGATTAAGTGGAACAAAGAAACTGTCAACAACACACACAAAAAAAAAGACACCAACATGACAGCACTAAAAAGATACCTATCAATAATTACACTGAATGTAAATGGACAAAATGCACCAATAAAAAGAAAGAGAGTGGCAGAATGGATGAAAAAATACAGTCCATCTATATGCAACCTACAAGAGACACACCTTAGACTTAAAGACACAAACAAACTATAACTCAAAAGATAGAAAAATACATATCAAGCAAACAACAATCAAAAAAGAGCAGAAGTGGCAATATTAATCTCTGACAAAAGAGACTTTAAAGTAAAATCCACCACAAAGGATGAAGAAGGACACTGCATAATGATTAAAGGGTCAATATACCGGGAGGACATAACTATAATAAATATTTATCCACCCAATAAGAGGGCCCCAAAATACGTAAAACAAACTCTGACACCATCGAAAAGAGAGATAGACAGCTCCACAATAATAGTAGGAGACTTCAACACACCACTTTCGGTGAAGGACAGAACATCCAGAAAGAAGCTCAATAAAGACACAGAAGAGCTAAATGTCACAATCAGTCAACTTGATCTCACAGACATATACAGAACACTCCACCCAACAGCAGCCAAGTATACTTTCTTTTCCAACGCACATGGAACATTCTCCAGAGTAGACCACATATTGGGCCATAAAGCAAGCCTAACAAAACCTAGAGCACTGAAATATTACAAAGCATCTTTTCTGACCATAAAGCCATAAAAGTAGAAATCAATAACAGAAAAAGCAAGGGAAAAAAATCAAACACAGGGAAACTGAACAACACCTTGTTCAAAAACTACTGGGTTACAGAAGAAATTAAGGATGGAATAAAATGAGAATGAAAACATATCCTACCAGAAACTTTGGGACACAGCAAAAACAGTGCTCAGAGGTAAATTTATAATAATAAATGCACACATCCAAAAAGAAGAAAGGGCCAAAATCAAAACATTAACCCTACAACTCAAACAAACAGAAAGAGAGCAGGAAAAGAAGCCCTCGGGCACCAAAAGAAAGTAAATAATAAAAATCAGAGCAGAATTAAAAGAAATAAAGAATATAAAAACAACTGAAAGAGTTAACAAGATCAAAAACTGGTTCTTTGAAAAGATCAACAAAATCAATACACCATTGACTAAACTGACAAAAGAAAAATAGGAGAGGAAGCAAATAACCCAAATAAGAAATGAGATGGACAATATCACAGGAGACCAAACTGAAATTAAAAGAATCATAACAGAATACTACGAAAAATTGTACTCTAACAAATTTGAAAACCTACAGGAAATGGACAAACTTCTAGAAACACACTACCTACCCAAACTAACAGAAACAGAGGAAGAACAACTAAATAAACCTATAACAAAAGAAGAGATTGAAAAGGTAATTTAAAAACTCCCAACGAAAAAAGGCCCTCTCTTAGAAGGTATCACTGAAGAATTCTACCAAGACACCACAAAAAAAGAAAATTACAGACCGATATCCCTCATGAACATTGACGTAAAAATCCTCAGCAAAATTCTAGCCAATAGAATTCAACAACCTATCAAAAAAATAATTCACCACGACCAAGTGGGATTTAGACCAGGTAAGCAGGGATGGGTCAACATTAGAAAAACAATCAATGTAATGATCACATAAATAAAACAAAAGACAAGAACCACATAATCTTATCAATTGATGCAGAAAAGGCATTTGACAAAGTTTGACACCCATTCATGATAAAAACTCTAAACAAAATAGGAATAGAAGGGAAATTCCTTAACATAATTAAGGGCATTTATACAAAGCCAACAGCCAACATCATCTTAAATGGAGACAGTCTGAAAGCATTCCCCTTGAGAACAGGAACCACACAAGGATGCCCTTTATCACCATGCTTATTTGACATTTTGATGGAGGTCCTAGCCAGAGCAATTAGGCTAAAAAAAGATATTTTTCTAGGGCATCCAAATTGGTAAAGAAGAAGTCAAAGTATCTCTATTTGCAGATGATATGATCTTATACACAGAATGCCCCAAAGAATCCACAAGAAAACTACTGGAACTAATGGAAGGTTTCAGCAAAGGATCAGATACAAGATAAGCATACAAAAATCAGTTGGATTCCTCTACACCAACGAAGAGAACTTCCAAGAGGAAATCACCAAATCAATGCCATTTACAATAGCCCCAAGAAGATAAAATACTTAGGAATAAATTTAACCAGAGACATAAAAGACCTATACAATGAAAACTACAAGACACTACTGCAAGAAAACAAAACAGACCTTCAGAAGTAGAAAAACATACCTTGCTCATGGATAGTAAGACTCAAAATTGTGAAAACGTCAGTTCTACCCAAAACGATCTACAGATTCAATGTAATCCTGATCCAAATTCCAGTGACTTTTTTAATGAGATGGAGAAACAAATCAACTTCATATGGAGAGGAAAGAGGCCCCGGAGAAGTAAAGCATTACTGAAGAAGAAGAACAAAGCAGGAGGCCTCACACAACCTGATTTTAGAAACTATTATACCACCACGATACTCAAAACAGCCTGGTACTGGTACTACAGAAACATAGACCAGTGGAACAGAATTGAGAATCCAGACATAAATTCATCCACCTATGAGCAGCTGATATTTGACAAAGACCAAAGTCTGTTAAATGGGGAGAAGATAGTCTCTTTAACAAATGGTGCTGGCATAACTGGATATCCATCTGCAAAAAAATGAAACAAGACCCATACCTTACATCATGCACAAAAACTAACTCAAAATGGATCAAAGACCTAAATATAAAATCTAAAATGATAAAGAATATGGAAGTAAAAAAATAGGGACAATGCTGGGAGCCCTAATACATGGGATAAACAGAATACAAAACATCACTAACAGTGTACAAATACCAGAAGAGAAACTAGACAACTGGGAGCTCCTAAAAATCAAACACTTATGCTCATCAGAAGATTTCACCGAAAGAGTAAAAAGATAATTTATGGACTAGGAAAAAAATTTTGGCTATGACAAATCCAATCAGCGTCTAATCTCTAAAATCTACAAGATACTACAAAACCTCAAAAACAAAAAGGCAACGCAATTAAAAAGTGGGCAAAAGATATGAGCAGGCACTTCACCAAAGAAGACATTTAGGTGGCTACCGGATACATGGGGAAATGCTCATGATCATTAGCCATTAGAGGAATGCAAATCAAAACTACAATGAAATACCATCTCACCCCAACAAGGCTAGCATTAATAGAAAAAACTCCAAATAATAAATTTTGGAGAAGCTGTGGAGAGGCTGGAACACTTATACACTGTTGGTGGAAATGTAAAATGGTACAACCACTTTGGAAATTAATCTGGCACTTCCTTAAAAAGCTAGAAATAGAAGTACCATTTGATCCAGCAATCCCATTACTTGGAATACATCCTAGAGAAATAAGAGCCATCACAGGAATAGGTATATGCACACCCATGTTCACAGGAATAGATACATGCACTGTTCACAATAGCAAAAAGATGGAAACAACCTAGGTGCCCATCAACAGATGAGCAGATAGACAAATTATGGCATATTCACACAATGGAATACTATGCAACAATAAAGAACAACAATGAATCTGCAAAACATCTCATAACATGGATGAATCCGGAACGCATTATGCTGGATGAAATTAGTCAGACACAAAAGGATAAATATTTTATGAGACTGCTATTATAAGAACTCAAGAAAAGGTTTAAACACAGAAGAAAACATTTTTTGATGGTTATGAAGGTGAGGAGAGAGGGAGAGGGGTATTCACTAATTAGATAACAGATAAGAATTATCTTAGGTGAAGGGAAGAACAACACATAATACAGGAGAAGTCAGCACAACTGAACTAAACCAAAAGCTAAGAAGTTTCCTGAATACAACCAAACACTTCGAGGGACAGAGTACCTGGGACTGTGGCCTGGGGACCATAGTTTCTACGTCAATTGGCATAACAAAAGTTTATTATGAAAATGTTCTGCATCCCACTTTGGTGAGTGGCATTTGGGGTCTTAAAAGCTAGCAAGTGGCCATCTAAGATACACCAATTGGTCCCAAGCCACCTGGAGCAAAGGAGAATGAAGATCACCAAAAACACAAGGAAAATATTAGCCCAAGAAACAGAAAGAGCTACATAAACCAGAGACTCCATCAACCTGAGACCAGAAAAACTAGATGGTGCCCGGCTACCACCAATACCTGCCCTGACAGAGAACACAACAGAGAGTTCCCAACGGAGCAGTAGAAAAGTGGGGTGCAGAACTCAAATTCCAGTAAAAAGACCACAATTAATGGTCTGACTGAGACTGGAGGAACCCTGGAAAATTTGGCCCTCAGACTCTCCATTAGCCCAGAACTGAAACCATTATTGAAGCCAACTCTTCAGACAAAGACTGGACTGGACTATGGGACATAAAATGATACTCATGAAGAGTGTGCTTCTTAGCTCAAGTAGATACATGAGACTAAATAGGCAGCTCTGTCCAGAGGCAAGATGAGAAAGCAGAAAAGGACAGGAGCTGGTTGAATGGACCTGGGAAACCCAGGGTGGAGAGGAGGAGTGTGCTGTCACATTATAGGGAGAGCAACTAGGGTCACATAACAATGTGCATATAAGTTTTTGTATGAGAAACTAACTTGAACTGTAAACTTTCAGTTAAAGCACAATAAAAAAATTTTTTAAAAAGTGAAGTAACTGGGTGGTACAAATGGATAACAGGTTTAGCTGCTAACTAAAAGTTTGGAGATTCGAGTCCACCTAGAGGCACGTTGGAAGGAAGGTCTTGAGATTTACTTCTAAAAAATTGAAAATCCTATGAAGCACCCTTCTACTTTGACACACATGAGACCGCCATAAGTCAGAGTCAACTCCGCAGAAACTGATTATATCTCTATCTCTTTATCTATACATATATAAATTTTTTAAACACTAAAATCTATTTCTCCCAAGCTACTTTCTGAAAGGCTCTTTCAAATTTTCAACCTGAGTGCTTTGTTGCCACGTCCCTCATGTTAGCAATGGTCTATGGAAAGGAATTCCATCTAAATGCTTTTAGTGCTTGGCTCTTAGATCTGAACCATGGGGTTATTGTAGTTGACAAACCCAAAAATAGCTTTAGAAAATGCAGCCTCTTATTCCCTTTAGAGTTTGAAAAGTCTTAATAAAGTTTATAGTTCACTTCCAGTTTTTTGAAAAGTATATTTTGTAATTCTCTGAATTCATACCCATCTCTGTACCATTATAGGTTCTCTTTCTAGAATTTTCTATTTCCTAAGAGATAATGTGGCTTATATTGATAAAGGAGCCCTGGTGGTGCAGGTGGTTAAGAGCTCTGCTAACCAAAATGTTGACAGTTCAAATCCACCAGCCACTCCCTGGAAACCCTTTGGGGCAGCTCTACTTTATCCTATAGGGTCATTATGAGTCTGAAGCCACCTAACAGCAACAGAGTTTTGTATCTGTAAAAGAAATGTTAGTGGAACTCTTGCCACTTCTCTGCCCTAGCTTTAGTTTTCAAAGAATCAGAATCTTAGCTTTAGAACAACCGTAAGACTGATTTAATCCAAGCCTTTCAATTTGTAGATAAAGAAGCGGGCCTAGAGGAGTTAAACAATTCCCCAAGCCCATTCAGTGGAATTGAGACTAGGACCTGCATGTTCTGACTTGAAGTTCACAATCTCTCCAATAAGCCATGCAGTACAATTTTCCCTGTTTCCTTTTTGTGCTTCACATACCTTCACTCACAGATGTGGGCATTTTGAGACCTCCATCATACATCCAACTAGTTCATAATCTGTTTAAAGTAGGGGTTGGCAAACTTTTTCTGTAAAGGGCCATATAATAAACATTTTAGACTTTGAGGCACTTAAGGTCTCTGTAGTAACTACTCACTTCTACCATTGTAGTGCAAAAGCAGCCATGGACAATACTTAAACGAATGAATGTATCTGTGTTACAATAAAACTTTATTTACAAAAACAGGTAGTGGGCTGGATTTCGCCAGTGGGCCATAGTTTACTAATCCCTGGTCTAGATCTGCCTTCACTATTCCTGATAATAGAAACTCACTTACTCTATTTTTCAGGGTTAGAAATTAAAGATACTGTCTTCTCTAATGGAGCCCTGGTGGCACAGTAGTTAAGTGTTGGGCTGCTAACCAAAAGGTTGGCAGTTCGAATCCAAGCTGCTCCTTGGAAATCTTATGGGGCAGTTCTACTCTGCCCTATAGGGTCGCTATGAGTTGGAATGGACTCAACAGCAATGGGTTTTATGGATCTTCCCTAATGCAATAGCAAGGTCCTGTGAATTTTACACATTCACTTAGCAGAAATCTATTGGACACTTACTTTGTGGAAAAAGAGCAAGACAGTAAAATAAATTATAATAATAATAACATTAATAGTGTATGATATCTACTGAGCATTTGCTATGTCCCATTACTATACAAAGCACTTTTATATGTAAGCATCTTGTTATCCTTATAAGACCCTATTTTACTGTTAAGGAGAGTAAGGCCCAGGAAGGCTGGGAAACTCATCCAAGAACACACAGCTAGGTAGTGCTAGAGCTGGGATTTGGATTCAGATCTGCATGGCTTTTATCACTGATTCCTCAAGGTTGTGGGGTCTGGTGTCTTTTTACAAAGGAAGCATAGCTCTAACATTGGGCACATGTTGCCTTCAGTTAATACCAGAGTTCCCTTTATCTATTCCTCCACCTCTACTCTTTAGTTTGGCTACAATCTGTGTCCACATATTTCATGGGAGCTATTAAATCAAAAGAACTACAGGAAATTACAGTGAGATAACAGTCTGGGTTTCCAAAGAATATTGAAAGCCAAGTTACAGACATTTTTTAAAACAGTGTATCACTAAATATCTGTCTTTCAATATGTGATATTTGCCCCCCTACTCTGACCAGCACAGTAACAGGCACTGCTGCTAACACAAGCAAAAGTCCAGGTTTTGGAACTCTGAGGTTAAAGGCTGGGTCTTTAGCTACTTCGCCTAGAGAACATGGGCCTCTACCACGCACTGTGGTGCTTACATTTCCATTCAATAAAACAGGAGAATTATACTAAGTAATCACCAAGGCCCCTTCTGGCTTGAACAGTCTGGATGATAATTCTACACAGGAGGTGAATTATCATTAAGCAGCCCTTTTAGGGTTGGAGAGTTCTTAAAGAACTACCCCTGCTCCATAAAGTTCTTGTGAAGGGTGTTTCTAGCAAGGCTTCAAACCGCTTTGGTCAGTTCAACCCCCTGCTGAGAATTTGTATTTCCACTCCAGATATACTGAATCAGATGCTACATTTTAACAAAATATCCCCAGATGATTCTTATGTATACATAAGAATCACCTTGGGACCTTATAAAATGTAGTGTCTGATTCAGTATATATGGAGTAGAAATTCAATTTCTCAGCAGACGGTGGAACCAGAATGAACTGGTTGGAATCCCTCGTTTCTAGGCACCCAAATTTAACTAGGAGCACCTGACTTTGAAGCAAAGTGTGTCACCACTAATAACATAATGGTTAAGAGCCCAGATTAGGTATCAAACAACTCTGGTATCCTATCTTGATTTTACCACTTATTAATTTTATGGTTCCCCTGAAAAGAGAATGTTAAGGTAGACTTAACAACAGCTCTTCTCTAGCTAAGACATAAAAAGGGAGAAAAATAAAGATTAGGACATTAGGGACTCCATGGAGTAATAAATTGAAACACTAGTAACTATGGAGGTGGGGAGGTTCAGATCCAAATAAAGAAGAAAAGGAAATGAAATGGATAGAAAGGTATCAAGCTCCCTGTCCATAGAAGAACTCAAATTGCAGCTGGAGTAGGACTTTTTGAAAATTACACAAATGTAATTCAGGCTCTAGATAAGAGTGTGGCTAGATATTTTCCAAGATTTCTTCTGACCCTTAGATTCTGTGACCTTAAAAAGTATGAAAGAAATTCATTTTTTCAACCCTTGCACTGACAAAATCAAGTTGTGGAATTGGTCCAAGGATTCTTTGGGGTTAGCATCACCAAACTTCAAAGTATCGTGAAGAATGCTTAGCATGGTCTTTCAACATTCCCGAAGAGCATTTGTTTCCTGCCTTGGAGCCTAGACACCTCCACAAGTCATTTATTTGCTCAGTGTCCTGTGCAGTTACCTTGAACTTGCTGTGTTTTTTCAGGTAAGATAGTCTGTGCCTGATAACTACCTAGGTGGACCCATGGAGTTCCCAGTTCAGGGTTCCCTAGCTTCATGGTCACAATCAACAAAACCCATGATTGCCATCTGGAGGTTTACTCTCGGTAATCAGACCCCTTAGTGGAATGAACAAGAAGTGAGCTCTTGTCATTAAACTGCAGCAGTTGGATTAAATGTTCTTTCATTCACTGAACAAACCCTACTGTTGTATCTTCTACATGACAGGCATGCTGCAAGCCTCTGGAGATACAAGAGTTACTTGCAATCGGCCTTCCCTACCCCAACTTCCCAATACTAGTGTTGTGACTGATAATATGTTACATCTGGATCTCTGTGTGGGCAATGGCAGGACTGAGGGGTCATTCCTGAAATCAACACAGGAAAGCATCACTGCTGGATTTGAGTGCAATCTGATTCAAAAGGATACAGTGTCAGCAGTAAGAGCACATGAGATGATGTCTCCTCCACCAGGTACATCTCTGTTTCTGACTTCTTTTAGGTGCTTTGAGAGAATTAGTAATAAATTGCCCAAGAATGTCTATGACCAACCTTTCAGCATGTCTTTATTATGGTTAGTTGCTTGGACTCTATTTTGGAGCTTGTCCATTCCTCCTTGAAGATCACTCAACTGAATATCCAACTCAAAATTCTCCAGAAAGGCTATGGATCAATCTCCACTGATTGCCTCCTCTGACTTCTCTCTAAGTAGATGTCCCTTTGCATGATTCCTTACAGAAGAGACCTGGAATAGCAATCGTAATAATTGTTGTTGCTGTTGTGTGCGGTCAAGTCAATTCCGACGCATAGCCACCCTATAGGACAGAGTAGAACTGCCCCATAGGGTTTCCAAGGAGTGGCTGGTGGATTCGAACTGCTGACCTTTTGGTTAGCAGCTTCAGCTCTTAACTACTTCGCCATAGTAATGATAAAAACTGTGGCACATATTGTCTATTAATACTCAGCACCATCTCCACATTTCTAAACTCTGCCCTCTACCACAAGGGCTAAAAGTGTACAAGTGATATTTCCCAAGATTCTCTGCCTCTGAGATTTATATTTGATCAATGAGGCACTTGTACAAGGTTTGGAAAAGATAAAAGAAAATAGGAAGCTATTATCTCCAGTTCTGTGCAGGTCATGGGCATTGATACATAGAGTGATTTACCACAAGCTTTCTGGCATGCACCTGATAATCACCCCTTTCAGAGATACTGGCAATTGAGACCACAGGAGGTGGCTTCCCTATGATTCCTGAACACCAGTGCTTTCTGAAGTCCAGCAGTGGCCTTCCTAATCTTGCCCTAAGTCCTTCCAAGACATGTAAGCCTCTCTCTCTGTTAAATTCCTTCCTGCTTCAAATACCTAAAGTGGTTTCTGTTTTCCTGACTGAAGCCTGATTGAAATAATTAACTCATATAAGTAACTCACATTTATTGAGTGTTAGCTATTTTCCAGGCACTCTTCTAAATGCTTTATGAGTGTTTTCTTATTTAATCCTCATAACACATTTTTAGCCTTACTTTTTAGATGAAGAAATTGGCAACAGATGTGAAGCAACTTTCATAAGGTCACATAGGACCTGAATGGAAAAGTTGAAGGTAGGAAACAGTATCTGAAATCTAAGCAACGCCAGGAGAGATGAGCCATCCCTTGGAGAAGGTACCTGGAAGAAGTCCAGACAGGCAGGTAGGACACAGGGTCTAGGAAAGTATAGTGACATGGTAGGTGGTAGAGTGTCCCAGGAAGAGGTACAAGGGCAAGTTTCAAAACTGGGGTATCTTGCTCGGCTGCTAACCAAAAAGGTCGGCAGTTCGAATCCATCAGCTGCTCTTTGGAAAGCCTCTGGGGCAGTTTTATTCTGTCCCGCTGGGTTGCTGTGAGTCAGAATGGACTCAACGGCAACGGGTTTATATAGGGAAGCAAGCAGTTAGCATCAATGAGGTCTGCCAGCATGACGCAAGACACCAACTGCTGACATATGATTCAGGGTCAGGACTATGCATCCCATGAGGACTAATCTAAACTCTCTTACCCAGTTTTATATCTACCCTATTGATCCAGCATCCACTTACAGGTATACTCTCCAGTTCCTGCCAGTAAATGTTAGCACAGTCCTGCAGCTATTTCTGCACATAATCGCTCTCCTACATTAATAGGTCTAGAATTTCTGCCAGTTGTGACATGTTGATATTTGACCTTAAGTATGGATCTAGTGACCAGGGGAGATAGGATAGATCCTGAGGAGAGCAAGCATTGTCTTGTAAGTCAGATGCCTCATTTGAAGCCTCTTATAGTCTTCAAGAAAGGGGGCAGGTGGCAGACCTCTATCTCAAAGTGAAGGAAGGTACTTCTACAGGTTTAGAGTTCAGGGGAATCTGGGGACTCAGGCGTCTCCAGTCAATCTACCCATATATCCCATCCCATGTCTCATAGTCCCACTCCTTCCCTAAAAAGACTTGATTTTGGCACAAAAGACTTGTGTAGGTTGATTTTTGCCTTCTCTGAAGTTCTGCCCTCTTCTAATTAAGTCCTGTGTCTGATCCTCAGATCTGTCTTCCCTCTAGCTGCAGGAGGTGAGGCATCTTTTTAAAGGCTTCCAAGGAGGTCCTCTGCATCTCACTTTGCTTTAAATTGTGGATAACTAGATCGAGACTATCATTTTCTCTCTTTGGTAAATCAGCAGTACTTAGAACAGATACCTAATTCCACAGTTGATTCAGTTGCTATTACCTCATACTTCTCAAATGCCAAGACTTTGCACTAGCTAGATGGGATCCACATGGATACCATCCTAGCTCACCTCAGGTGAAATTCTTAGCAATTGCGCTGCTACCACAAACCAGAGACTATCAAGATTCCACTTACCACCAGTGATGGGGTCCTCACTGCATTCCAGCTAGAGAGTGATCAACTCCAGAGTCCCATCCTAGGACCTCTTTTGGTACCAACTGCCTTGGGTCTGGAAGCAGAATGCTAGAGGGGAGGTGACAGTGTAAGAGAAGTAAGGTCAGGTGCAGTGCAAATGCTAAGCAAGAATCTCAGCTGAAGACAAGCTTTGATACCATCCAACAGGTACAGTCTGCAACACAAATTGCACCACAGCGTCAGCCCCACTTTGAGGCAAGCGGGTTGGCCTTTTATATACCCAGGCCAGTCTGTCATTGTCTGAAGTCTGCAGTGGGTGTGTGAGTGGAGGGGGGCACCTAGCTTCCCAGGCGAGGCAGCTCTCACATTGCTAAGGTTAATTCTCCAGCCAGGGGACAGCTGTAAACTGTAACCAGGCAACCCGTATAGCAGGTAAAGGGGATCTGGCTTAGCCCCAGCAGAATCCATTATACAGGAAAATAGGATTCTGTTCAACAAAATCAAAAAGTTTCCAGTAGAATTATTGAATTGACAATTAATTAATTAATTTTTTAAATTAAATGAGCATTTCCTAGTAAGGAGTGAGTTTCTTGTCATTACAGAGGTGCAATTTGTGCTGGCTGGTCATTTGGAGACAGTAGAGGAGTAAATCCAGCTAAACATTAAGGTCCTTTCCACACCATAGATGTTATTACTGTACTTCAGTGGCGAGAAGAAAAAATTGGGGAAATGAATGGGGAAAGAAAAGAGGCTGAGAGGAAAAAACAAAAAGGAATCAAAACCCTAGAGAAAAGTGTGCTTAGCTATAGCACTGGCCTGGGGGTGTCCATGAACCCTGGAAGCTGTATGCCAAACTGTGTGTGAGTGGGAGTGAACACTTTGCTAGAAAGACGGTCCATAGTTTTCTTCATATTCTCAAAAGAGTCTGTGCTGTAAACAAAAACTAAGGAAACAATGAGAGAGATATAGAAGCAGAAATTTCCAGAGAAGCAGAAATTCTTCATTGGGAATACCCCTCTCTTCCCACGGATTCCATGGCTGGATTTTCCTTACACTTTTTTGAATACGTGTGAATTAAGTTTCTGTAAAATGAGTTGCCATAGAGTCAGCTTTAACTCCTGAAGAGCCCATATGTGTCAGAGTAGAACTGTGCTCCATAGGATTTTCAATGACTGATTTTTTGGAAATAGGTCTCCAGGCCTTTCTTCCTAGGTGCCTCTAGATGGACTCTAACCTCCAATCTTTCAGTTAGCAGCCAAGCATGTTAACCATTTGCACCATCCAAGGACTCATTAAATTCCTTAAGAGGAGGTGGAAATAAAAATGCCCAAGAATAGTCACTACTTGAAATTCCACCACAGAGCTTACAAGTTTTAGACCGAAATTTTTCAGGGTTAGCTCTCTCATGAAGAAAAGGAGCCAAAAGTAACCCAATAGCCTTCATTTGTGCTGTCTGGAATGAGGCCATTCCTGTTGACTGTCACCAACCCCTGTAATAACCTATCCCTTTGCCACATATATTTTGACTCAGACTGCAGTGAGAGAAAGCCCAGATTTGGGGAGAAAATTACAAGAGGAACAAGGAGGAATCGCCTCAGGGAACAGAAAGTCCTACAATATAAATAACACATTTCTCAGGAATCCAATAAACCTCAATTCCGAGTCAACAGCTCATGGAAAGAGAAAAGGCACGCAGTCCTTGCCACTCACTGGGCAGCCCCACTTCATGATTCAGTGGAGAGCACAGGTCTAACCTGCAGGACATGCCCTTACATGATTTTTATTACGACAATATAGATTCTGTGTATTGGATAAGCTCATGGAAGGGATTTTATGGTTTATCTGAACGACTTCCTCATTTTACCAATTAATAAGCTGAGACCCAGGGCAAAGGGATGTCATGCTCATAAGGGGCAGAGGTGAACCAGACACCAGAACCTGACTGCCGGGGGCCAAATTTCTATGTGATCTGAGGTAAGTCAGGCAACTTCTCAGTTTACTCACATGTAAAATGGGGACAATATCATTGAGGACATAACGAGCATGTGCATGGAATTGCTTAGAACAGGTCTGGCTAATGGTGAGGGCTCAGTTAATATTAGTCACTAACCTTGTTATTTGGACAGAGTCATTTGACTCCAAATTCAGTATTTTATTCAATGAAGAGCACTGGGTTGAAATTCTGGGATTTTCGTTTAGTATATGGAAGACTTTGGACACCTGATTTAATGTTCCACAGACTCGTTTTCTTACATGAAAGTTAGAAATAAGAATTCCTACCTCGCAGAACTATTTTGGAGACAAAACAAGATAATGAGAGTAAAACACCTCATGCCTGAGAAACACAAAATAATATTAGTACCTGTTTCACCTTTCACAATGCCTTTCTTACAGCTTTTTGATTTGGAACTTCATGTCATGATAATAGAGGGTAAATGGTAGAGAACTCATAGAAAATTAAGTAATTATATTATTTTTATACAATGAATGCACTTTTATCTATATCATCTTTGGCATCATCAATGCAAAACTGTGTCTGCTATTAGCCCCATTTTACAAATGAGGATAAAGAGGGTCAGAAAGGTTAAGGAACTTGCTCTAGTCTACCATAACACATGAGAGAGACAAGATTCCAATCCAAGGTGCCAGGCTGTATTCTACTTCTCTACTCTCAGGCAATGGAGGCTAACATTGCATTCTTAAGCCTCTCCCATGCATAACATTTTGTGTTAGGCTCTAAAGGGAATACAGATGAAGGAAGAGTAATGAAAACTATCGTTTATGGGGTACTCCTCTGTCCAGGCTAATTGCTAGTGCTTTACAGATGTAATCACATTTAGGAAGACATGACATCCTGTGCCCAGGAAACCAGCTCAAAGAAGACGGTGCAGTGTCTTGTTGCCTTGTCTTTCAATCCATAACTATTTGATTTCTTTTTTCAAATACTAAAGTAAGCAAAACTGGTGAAGGGTTTCCAAGGTCTGTCCACACAGGTGTTTACTCGGACACTGTTCTTCAAACAATTGCATTAAGTGAACTGTGAGTTGAGAAATGAGCAGCCAAAATCAATTGCCATTGCAAAGTCCATATGAGTTGTTAACTGCACACATATTACAATGTCATCGATGAATTTAAAATGACTTCTAATTCAATAAGGACTGGTGTCTGGAATTCATTGGCAGCTGATGCAAAAGTATGAGCACCATCACCTACCTGGCTCTGGACAATTTGGACTTAGGAAGTCAGTTTATCTGAGCCATGATGTTGTGCACTGTTAGCCATTTCTTAAAGGATACAGTTGTTATAACTGTGGTGATTAGGCTAACTTTCTCCTAGTGTCCTCCATTCAGATCTTTGTCTACATGTTGCCAACATAGTCTTTAAAAAGGTAAAAAAAAAAAATTGTACCTAGACCACTAGTGACTATTTTAGCCACATTCATCCACATAACTGGCATTGCCATATTAAGAATAATTAGTACCTGCATGTATTTTTTTTCAAAGTATATTTAAATATTTAAGGAGCCTGGTGGTACAGTGGCTAAGTGCTCAGCTGCTAACCAAAAGGTTGGTAGTTCAAGCCTACCACCTGCTCCGAGGGAGAAAGATGCAGGAGTCTGCTCCCGTAAAGATTACAGCTTTGTCCGTTAAATGGGGAAAAGACAATCTCTTAAACAAATGGTGCTGGCATAACTGGATGTCCATCTGTAAAAAAATGAAACAAGATCCATACTTGACACCATACTAACTCAAAATGGATCAAAGACCTAGGTATAAAAACTTAAATGATAAAGATCATAGAAGACAAAACAGGGACAACTCTGGGAGCCCTAATACTTAGCATAAATAGTATACAAACCATAACCAACAATGCACAAACACCAGAAAAGAAACTAGATAACTGGGAATTCCTAAAAATTAAACACTTAGATGCTCATCAAAAGACTTCACCAAAAGAGTCAAAAGAGAACATACAAACTGGGAAAAAAAATTTGGCTACGACACATCCAACAAGGGTCTAATCTCTAAAATCTACAAAATACTTCAACACCTCAATTATAAAAAGACAAATAATCCAGTTTAAAAATGGGCAAATGATACGAACAGACACTTCACCAAAGAAGACTTTCAGGCGGCCAAAAGACACACGAGGAAATGCTCTCAATCATTAGCCATTAGAGAAATGCAAATCAAGACCACAATGAGATACCATCTCACCCCGGCTGTACTGGCACGAACCAAAAAAACAGAAAATAACAAATGCTGGAGAGGTTGCGGGGAGATTGGAACTCTTATGCGCACTGGTGGGAATGTAAAATTATACAACCACTTTGGAAAACAATATGGCACTTCCTTAGAAAGCTAGAAATAGAAATACATCTGATCCAGCAATCCCACTCCTAGGAATATATTCAAGAGAAATAAGAGACGTCACACAAATAAACATATGCACACCCATGTTCACTGCAGCACTATTCACAATAGCAAAAAGATGAAAACAATCTAAATGACCGTCAACAGATGAATAGATAAACAAATTAGGGTACACACACACAAAGGAATACTACTCAACGATAAAGAACAATGATGAATCTGCAAAGCATCTCACAACATGGATGAACCTGGAGGGACATTATGCTGAGTGAGGCAAGCCAATCACAAAAGGACAAGTACTGTATGCGACCACTATTATTAGAATTCAAGAAAAGGTCTACACACAGAAAAAAGCATTTCTTGATGGTTACAAGGGGAGGAGGAGGGAAAATTACTAATTAAATAGTAGACAAGTGTCCAGTTTGGTGAAGGGAAAGACAACACGCAATATAGGGGAAGTCACCACAACTGGACCAAAACAAAAGTGTAGAAGTTTCCTAGACACATCCAAACACTTTGAGAGACCGAGTAGCTGGTACTGGGGGCTGGGGACCATAATCTCGAGGGACAGCTAGGTCATCAAGGATACTGTAGTTCATAAAGAAAATGTTCTAC
Organism: Dugong dugon; assembly: GCA_030035585.1. Lineage (NCBI taxonomy): Eukaryota > Metazoa > Chordata > Mammalia > Sirenia > Dugongidae > Dugong > Dugong dugon. Next base: position 54,073,493 of record CM057467.1, on the reverse strand, counting down.
ATCCCACTTTCTTGAGTAGCGTCTGGGGTCTTGAAAGCTTGCAAGCAGCCATCTAAGGTACATCTATTGGTCTCATCCTGTCTGGAGCAAAAGAGAATGAAGAAAACCAAAGACACAAGGAATATATTAGCCTCAAGGACTAAAGGACCACATGAACCAGAGACCCCACCAGCCTGAGCCCAGAAGAACTGGATGGTGCCCAGCTACCACCATTTACCTTTTGACAGGCATCACAACAGAGAGTCCCGGACAGAAAGGGAGAAAAATGTAGAACAAAATTCAAATTCACAAAGAAAGACCAGACTTACTGGTCAGACAGAGACTAGAAGAACCCCCGAGACTATGGTCCCCAGACACTCTGCTAACTTAGAACTGAAACCATTCCCAAAGCCCACTTTCCAGACAAAGATTAGACAAGTCTATAAAGCAAAAAATAACGCATGTGAGGAACGTGCTTCTTAGTTCAATCAAATATACCAGGCCAAATGGGAAACTCTTGTCCAAGAGCAAGACAAGAAGGCTGGAAGGGACAGGAACTGGATGAATGGACACTAGGAACCTGGAGTGGAAAGTGTGCTGTTATATTGTGGGGATCACAACCAGTGTAACAAAACAATATGTGTATAAATTTTTGAATGAGAAATTAACTTGAGCTGTAAACTTTCACCTAAAGCCCAATAAAATTTAAAAAATAAAATAAGTGAAAAAATATATATTACAGCCTTGGACACCTTATGGGGCAGTTCTACCTTGTCCTATAAAGTCACTATGAGTCGGAATTGACTGGACGGCAACGGATTTTTTTATTTAAATATTTTATTTTATTTTATCCTCACAACTCTAGGATGTGGGATTGAGATATTATTTCCAATTTACAGGTGAGCAAACTAGAATGCAGAGAAATTCAGTGATTTTACTCAAGATTGCACAGTTGATAAATTCAGACATACTTAAGAAAACACTCCAGTAGTCCTGAGTGTTTTTACCTAAAAGCTAGCATAGTCGTTTGAGAGACTAGATGCTGGGGTTAAACTGAACTGAGTAAAATCCCAGCTCTCATATGTAAGAGCTGTGTGTCTTTGAATAGAGAACTTAGTATGTTTAAACACCAGTTTTCTCATCTGTAAAATGGGGGAATAATAGGCCTACCTCATAAAATTGTGAGGATTAAATGAGATAATTCATGTAGATTACTTAGAACAGTTCCTGATACATTGTAAGAACTCATTAAATTTTAAATTTATTATTACTATTTCATAGGCATGGCAATGGACTAAGACAGCATCAATGTTCAAGCTCTGCCCTAACAATTTCTTACTACATGAGCTTGGGTAAATGTCTGAGAATAATCTGTCATTCATAATGTAAGTGGAAATGCTTTGAAACTTGTAGAATGCTATGAAAGTACCAGAGGTTATTATGTTGGTGCAATACAAACTCGTTAGGCCACAGAAATAATACTAGTTAACATAATATTGATTCTTTGTACACATGCAAGGCATGGTGTGCTAAGTGCTTTTCATGATGAATCTGGTGTCCTTCTCACAAAGGCCTGAAAGCATAGATATGAACATCTCCATCCTCTAGATTAATACACCGAGGCTCAAAGCAGTGATGCACTGTGCCTCAAGTCACACAGTTAGTAAATGATGGATGCGATGGGACACAAAATGAAATCCTGGTCTTGAGCTCAAGCTCTCAGACACTATACTATAAAGATGAGTTAGTATTTCATAGTGGTGAAGAAAGGGACAGCAGTAAAAGAATGGCATTTGGGGATACTTCTCTGCAAGGCTATTTATTCATAGCATATTAATGGAACTGGATAGGTTGGGCTTTGCCTGGCCCTGAAGGCATTATCAGAGAATAGTAAACAACATTTACCTTATAGCTTTGTCATCTTCACATATGGACACCATCTCCACCTGGGGGTTTTACTGGGATTCCCAAGTGATTTCTTGTCTAAATATTTGTACCTCTTCCAACTAGAACCCACAACTCAAAAAAATAAATAAATAGAAGTAAAATTAAATAACAGACAGTACCTAAAGACAGTGGCCCCCCGGGGTATTCTGGGGAAGGAAATTAAAATGCCATTTCAATGGGAAAAAAAATTTGAATTTATAATCTTGGGTATTTCAATCTGTTCTTTGGGAGTTTGGCAGTCTTACAAATTTATTGTCATCTTATTTTAAGGAAAATACTGTGGGAAGTTTGATTGGATTTATTTTTATATAGCCATACCCCTACTGACCTTATTTAGAAGAGGCCAGTCTTGAAGGATGTTTCTTTTTTAAAACTTAAAAATAAATTAGAATAATTTTTCTCCTTCTTCCAAAGAAAGCTTTTCAGTGCATTTTAATAATGCTCAAACTGCCTCCCTGTGTGCCTTCTCTCAAGTTATCCATGTTTAAATGTCTTTGGATCTTGGCATCTTGATGCCATGGGTAGGAATTGTGGCTCTGTTCTGCCAGTCTCTTCCACCCGCTTCCTCATATGCTCACTGAAATAGGCTTAGCAGCCATCTGCATCTCTGCTTGGAAGCAGGCTGAATGTCAGCCCTCCTGTAGGCTCCAAACGTAAGAGACTTCCAGAAGACCTGCTGGTCCCACACCCAAACTACGATGGTTATTGTGTTGCTGTTTTCTCCTATTAATATTTTAGCACTTGGGTTGCACAAGTTTGGGAAGCCTTTTTGTCTCAGTAGGGAGCAGAAGACAAGCTCCCATGCACAGTATTTTTTCCTACTCACAGACAGTTTGAGAAGCAGTACTTAGAACTGACTAAAAGCACAGTTTCCACTGAGCTACTTCTTTTTTGGAGAAGGACTAGGTGTTCCTGCTAAACCTTAAGAAAGATGGAGAAGAAAGGGGAGAAAAGTATAGGTTGGGTTGAATGTTGAGTAGAAGGAAAGAATAAAAAAGGAAGAAAAGAGCTGAAAAAGAAAAAGACTAAATAAGAGAAGGTTGGTATACTATTTTCCTAGGACTGCCATAACAAACTACCAGAAGCTAGGTGGTTTATAAGAACAGAAATTTATTGTCTCACAGTTCTGGAGGCCAGAAGTCCAAATCAGGGTGTCAGCTGTGTTGATTCTTTTCGAGGGCTCTGAGAGATAACAGTTCCATGACTTTCTCCAAGCTTCTGTTGGCTCCTAGAAATCCTTGGCCTTCCTTGACTTGTAGCTGCATCTTCTTCTGTCATCACATGCCCATGTTTCCTCTGTCTCTCTGTATCTTCTCCTCTTTCATAAGGACACCAGTCATATAAGATTAGGACCCATCATACTTCCGTATGAACTCATGTTAAGTTAACTTATAACGTCTTCAAAGATTCAATTTCCAAATAAGTTCACACTCACAGGTAGAGGGGCTAGGACATCAGCATATATTTTGGGGGGCACAATTCAATCTATAATAGTTGAGAAAATTGAGAAGAAAGGAAGCATTTGGGAGAGAAAGGAAGAAATAAAAAAGAATATAGGCCTTATTCTTAGCATTAAGGTTGAAATAATAGGTAAATCTACAATAGGAAGGAAGAATTGAGAGGGAGAATGGTGGAGGAAGGAAGAGGTAAATGAAGATGTCTGTAATGTACCAGGCACGTGCTTATTCAATCTTCACAATACTCCAGTTAAGCTCAGAGTGATTTTTAAAGTTGCCTAAATTACAAAGCTCATAGCAGAATCCGATCCTCCCTTGTCATTGATTCATCAAGCAAACATCTGTTGAACACCTTATGAAGGAGTGTCATATACTTTGCCAATTGTCCAAGTGAGTGATGCATAGTTTCTGCTCTCCAGTACCTCGCAATAAATTAGAACAGACTTATTTGGCAATAGGTGAGCGTTCAGCCTTTGGTTGTCTTGGCAGGGATAACAACCTGGGAAAGTTCACACAATACAAACCAGTGTCTGAGTTTCAGAATCGAATTAAGAGTTAGCGTTCTAGGTTGGCTGGGATGGCTCTAGACCTTTTAGACTGTTGCTGGAAGCTCCTTGAATGTGGGGTTTATGTGTTACTCAGTTTTGCCTCATACTGGAGGGATTTGCCTGAGGTGAATGCTTCCCATATTCCACACAGTATTAGTATTGAGAAGATCCAGGGCCAGAGTACTGTAGGTGAGGGAACCACAAGCTCAAGATCTGAAGGCTTGTCATGTGCAAATAAAGAAAGAAGTTCTGAGTGGCTGAATCTAAGGAGTAGGCAAGAGTTAGAGTGGTAAGAAAGCACCTTAAAGACTATGGCAAGGGTTTTGGATTTTATTCTAAGTGCAGTGAGAAGTCATGGAGGGTTTTAAGCAGAGGAATTATGCAACCTAATTTATGTGTTAAAAGAATTATTTAGGCAGGTAAGGAGAAGGGTAGATGAACAACAGAGGCTAGTTCAGTAGTCTGAGTGACAAAAGATGATGGCTTGCGCTGAGCAGTGGCAATGGAGATGAAGAGAAGAGCTTTAGATTCAGTGGTACAGTCAATGGAACTGATCACTTCGATGTGGGGGGCGGGAAGAATAGAGAATGGAAGATGATTTCTCGGTTTCTAGTTTGAGCAAAACAGTGGACAATGATTCATTTACTAAGTCCTGGAAGAGTATATAAGAAATAGAATTTTTCATTGTTGATGTTAAGAGGTTGGCAGCATGTAGAAAAAAGTAGTTCTCTGTTGGATCTACTAGTCTGAGATGCATAATAAAGACACAAGTGGAGAAATCTGGTAGACGGATATACAAGTTAAAGTTGACTGGAGAAAGCACAAATTTGGGAGTCACCAGCATATAGAGGGAGGGTAGCATAGGTAGAGAAAAGAAGAGAATCAAGAGCTAAGTCGTGACATATTCCAACATTTTATAGGTCAGGAGAGAGAGAACACGCTCCAAAGTTAAGAACGAATAACCAACGAGGTAAGAAGGGAATTAGGAGAATGTGGTGTCAGCAGAGTCAAGAGAAGGAAGTATTTCTATAAGGAGGGATGAGTTAAGTGCTGCTGAGAAGTCCTGTAAAATGAGGTAGCCACTGAATTTGGCCAGAAGGAGGTCACCGGTGACCTTGAGAAGATCGGTTTCAATGGAGCAGGTGGTATGGAAGTCCGATTAGAAGAGTTTGAGAAGATAAACAGAGGAAAGGAATTAGAGGCAGGAAGACTACAGAACTCTTTCAAGAAATTTTGCTGTGAAAGAGAGCAGAGAAATGGCAGTCTCTGGAGATGGATCTGGATTCAAGACAGTATGCTTTTTCCCCCTTTAGGGGGTTGAATTTTGTCCCCCACAAAGTTGTGTTCAAATTGTAGCCCCCAGTACTTGTGAATGTGGTCTTATCTGGAAATTGGATTTTTGCAGATGTAGTCAAGTTAAGATGAGGTCATACTGGATTAAGTAGGCCCTAATCCAATGACCATGTCGTCATAAGAAGAGGGAAATGTGGACACAGAGACAGACAGACACGTGGGGAAAATACCGTGTGACAATGGAGACAAGAGATTGGAGTGATTCTTTTACAAACCAAGGCACACCGAGGATTGCATGCAAATACCAGCAGCTAAAAAGAGGCAATGAACGCTTCAGAGGGAACACGACCCTGCCAACACCTGGAATTTGGACTTACAGCTTCCAGAACTGTAGGAAAGTAAATTTCTGTTGTTTTAAGGGCCCCAGTTTGTGGTACTTTGTTACAGCAGCCCAAGGAAACTTATCAAATCCATTGCTGTCACATCAATTCCAACTCATAGTGACAGTGACCCTATAAGACAGAGTAGAACTGCCCCATAGGGTTTCCAAGGCTGTAAAACATGGAAGCAGATTACCACATCTTTCTCCTGTGGAGTGGCTGGTAAGTTCGAACTGCTGACCTTTCGGTTAGCAGCTGAGCACTTAACCACTGAGTCACGAGGGCTCCTTATATTACCCCCATAATGTAGAAAGCCTAGGGTTAGGTTTCCCTGAGATGAGAATTCATGTGCAAGTAATTTATGATGAAAATATTCCCAGGGGGTTTGGTAAGGGCGTGAGGGAAGCAAATGAGGAGGTTAGGAAGCCCAGCAAGGGTGAGATCTCTGGCAAAATCATGCTGGGAGTAGCCTCAGCCTGATCCTTGAGGAGGGGGAGGGGATGGAGAACAATGAGGGAGGGGGACTCTGTAGTGTAATTTACCCTCAGAGCTGTCTGGACCTGAGTCAGGGGAGCTGGGCTGTCACAACCTCCTCACCTCTCAGTCATTGGTCAAGGCGCCTTCCCCACCCCACCCCCCACCCCTACCCAGTAGGAAGTAAATGTCCAGGCACTTCCAGCTTTCTGTGAGGACATTAGAAATGAAAACACAGGGAAGGTAGGTGGGTAGGGGAGCTCACAATAAACAGTAAAAAGGGATCTGAGGGAATCTGAGAAGAGCATTGACTAAGGTTGGCCTCTGGTTCTGAAAGAAGTTTCAGTGGAGACCTGACATATTCCCTTTGGGGAACCTGCTTCCATTATGCAGCATGGAATTCCATTCCAAACATATTTACTAAACACCTACTATGTGCTTGTTATGAGTTTGTGGTGCTGTATAGTGTGATTTGCAAGCAAGGGAAAGATTGGGATGTTGGGCCTTTCCGCTCCATGTTGAGTGGTTTCCTTAACGGACATAAACTTACCATACACAATCCAAAGACGAAAACTTGCAAGTATTGAAGAGCTTTAATCACGCCTTTAATATCCATTTAACGATTACCTTTTTCAACCTCAAGTCCTGAGTACTCACCTGGAGTTCAGTAAAAAGCAAAGTGGTTTTCTTCCTGCCTCTGACCAGAAATAAAGATTTTGCAATTCAAACTCTGATGACAATTTAGTTGTTGGCATGAAGGAGATAATGGATTCCTCCTCTCCCACTGTTCTATTGATGGAAGAAGAATATAGCTAAAGCCCACAACTTTCAGGAAGAAGACAAGAGGGTTGCATAGGCCTATTTTATCTACCCCCAGCTCTGAGTCATGTGGGTGACAACAAAAAACACATACTGAATTCCCAGTGTTGTCCATTCTGCTTGGTGCTGAGACTACAAAGATGAATAAGACTCATCTCCTGTCCTTTGCAAAGCTAGGCAAAGTCCAAAAATACAGAAACATGTTGTCCCAGCAATATCAGTCTAAAACTGTATGACTCCATCCCCATTTCCCTTCTATCCTGAGGGAACTGCTCATTAGCGTTTACTCTGGACAATAATGTGACATAAACATTTCTTATTCTCACTTTTTGGTCTCTCCTTCCTTCTACATAGCCAGAACTGTTGGTTTATTTTAAAACCTTATTTATTTGAACAAGCTCTTAAAACTGGCCATGCAGGAAGGATAATAAGCCCCAGAACAGCCCTAGTCTTCCTTAAGACCCAACTCCATAAATATACTTGGCTTCTAGGGCTCCTCAGGTTAAACATGTTCTAAGAACGTGTGCAAGTTCACCTCCCTTTGCTGGTTTCTGGGACATTGTTATCTTCAAGATATCATACTGACGGGTTTTTTCATTGCTATGGGATGTGTGGAAGTCACCAAGTAAAAGGGCAGGTCTGTTTCCTAGTTACTAGAATCCTTTCGGGGGAAAAAAATATGAACCAGCATTGACCACACCTGGAAAATGAAGAGTTCTTCATCTAACAAGCATGATGAAGTTCCTTTCATAACACTGTAATGTGCCACCAGACGCCCCCACTTCAAGACTGAGGCACACATCCCACCTGCTGGTGAGAGTGTTGGCAACTAAGAGCTCACAACTGTGTCCTCTCCTAAGATTGCCCTCAGCTGAAATGAGCCACCTCCCCCAAGTCATGCTCCCTTCCCTGTGTCAGCCCACAGCCTGACTGATGGGTGAAGGGGGTGTAAAAGCCTGGACCCCTGCCCCCATTCAGGACAACTCTGCAGGGCTATCTCAGCTCGAAAACTGCCAGGCCCTGCTTCCTTCAGCTTCCCCTCAGGGGTTGAACTAGAGAGCATATCACAATGAGCTTCCTGCATTAAAATATCTAAATCAGAGCCTGTTCCTCAGATCATACCACTTGTAACAGCGCTTCTCTGAGCCTAGGCCCAGATACCGGGGCATATCCCTGCCCTCAGTGATGTTCCTCAATATCAGAAAATGCTATAAGGCTTAGAGGGAAAGGCTTACCTCACACATGACCTGCCTGCATCTCTCTACTGTGTGACTCGTCTCCCTTACCTGATCCTCCCTTAAATCTCATCTGCCCAATGTGTTCATACTCTTCCTCTTCTTCTTCTTCCTTTCATGAAGTCAACTTCTAGAAGGAAAAATTAAGATGAGAAACAATCATTTATTAAATAGTAATGTGAGGTTGACGTTTTGCTATACAATTTCATTTAATTCTCATAACCCTGTCGTCTTCACATCACACATGGAGAACTGAGACTCTAAAAGGATCAGTAATGGCTCAGCTCACCTGACTTGTAACTGGCTCAGCAAGAATGGGAATCCAGGGGCTTCTGATTCTAAAGCCTGTGCTCTTCCTCCACCCCAGTGGTTCCCTGACTTACATTACACAGGCCAGTAAATTAAAAACAAACATAAAATTGGCAAGCAGAAATAGAGCTAGCAACATTGGATCTTGCCAAGAATATTAAAAAGGAAAAACCTCAGTCTACCATCACCATCATTTCATAGCAAAAGGGACATTTCAACAGAAAATTTTGCAAAATCCAAATCTCAAAATAGAGGATGTTGTTGTTAGGTGCCGTCAAGACCATTTCAACTCATTGTGACCTCGATGTAACAGAGTAGAATTACCCGGTAAGGTTTTCTAGGTGGTAACCTTTACGAAAGTAGATCACCAGGTCTTTCTCTCATGGAGATGCTAGGTGGGTTCAAATCACCAGCCTTTTGGTTAGCAACCAAATGCTTAACTGTGGCTGCGCCACTAGGGCTCCTTAAAATAGAGGATAAAATCCCACTGCCATTGACTCGATTCCAACTCATAGTGACCCTATAGAACAGAGTAGAACTGCCCCATAGGATTTCCAAGGCTGTAAATCTTACGGAAGCAGACTGCCACATCTTTCTCCCACAGAGAAGCTGGTGGGTTTGAACCATGAACATTTTGGTTAGCAGCCAAGCACTTAACCACTGCGTCACCTGGGCTAGGCACTTGTAATAGAAAGCTTTTACTTTCATGGAAAATTACTCCACGTCGCCCTTCTTTTTATTCATTTTTGCTGTAGATGTATAAAAGTTTTGTCAAGGATTATTACTGATTTTGAAAAAGAAAAAAGCTTACAAATTGCCTTTAAAATATCTGGGTTTTATTCACACTAAAGTGTAAATGAACTTTCTAGGTTGTTTAGCAAAATATTTTGAATGTTTTAGAAGATGTATCTAACTCAGCCTCAATATGATCATACATGCTAAGGACTACATGGGAATGTTACATTTCAAGAAACAAAGTGAAAGAAAAAGGAAATCATATTTTATAACTTGACTGTTTTTTCACCAGGTCTCAGATCTCTCTCAGAACTCAAGAGTTGGCAAGGGTCCAATTTCCAGTCAGAAAGTTTTGCTTTGACCCTATCCATTCATATTTGAATTTCCTTTTAAAAATAACGTCCAACAATTTTTATTCTGTTACCAGCAAGGAAATGTAGTTAAAATTCACGTGTTAATAACTAAATGCCAGCTCAGGTTTTGAAATGTAGGCCTTCAGTAAAGCTTACTGAACATGTTTTCTAATTATTCTAATGTACTAATATATCCATAGTAGCAACAAATACGTCTTGTGCAGAAACACTGACATTTACAAGCATCCTTCACCTAGAGGTATTCCAAAGCAAGTCAGAGATGTATAAAGATTAGCTGCCCAGCCACCCACCACTGAAATGCAGATGCCTTAAGGGTGAAGAACTGTGTGTCTGAAGCTTTAGTAATACAGAGAACTTGCTATAGCATTGCATGGGGAGGCTCTAATCCCCCAGGTATTACAGATTTAGAACTGAAGTGAGGTATTTTGTTTGAAGAACAGAAGTATTTCAAGAAGACTGAGTGCAGTTCTGAAGTGGCAATCATTCTTTGCAGACAGCTTGTCACAGTTGAAAGAAAGAAGCCTTTGGGAGTTCATCAGCACAAAGTTTGAATCCCAGCTCCTCTACTTACCAGCCAGGGGATCCAGAACACAGCCCGTTTCCTCTTTGTAAAAGCACGGGTGATAATGGTACCTCCCTCATGAGCTTACTGAAAAAGTTGAATGAACAATTGTACCCAATAAGTGTTAGTTGTTGTTGTCATAATTTTATCTGTAAAATGAGGGCAAGGTCAACCTCAAAGTGTTGCGAGAATAATCAAAATAATAGCAAAGAACATTTATTGAGGAGGTATTATGTGTCAGGGAGTGTGCTCAGTGCTTTACATGTGTTATCTCATTGTATCCTCACAATGAACAAATTATTCTACTGAGGAAGAAACCGAGTCACTGAGAGAGAAAGTAACCTGTCCAAGGTCGCCACACAGCAAGAAAGTGACAGTCCCCAGATGTGAAATTTTTAGGTTGAGATTGAACAAATACTATTTGATTTATCTCTTTGGAGAATGACTTGGAAAGCCCACCTCACCCTCAAGCCCTATTTTATTCTCTGGAAAATTATTCTGAATGGACTCAAAGTGAAAACTTTGCACTGCATCCCTTTAACTTGCCCTCTTCTGGAATACCTCCTTCAATTCCATTCAGTGCACCAAACCACTATGGAGCTCCTGCTGAATACTAAGGAATGTTCTAGGCTCTACAGGCTTAGAAAGGTTTTCAGGATGCTGTTCCTACCCTATCTTAAAACAGGCCACAATCGTAATTATCAAGCAGGATAAGCATTATAAAAGAAATATTAGCAAAATTATATGGACTCAGGAGAGTTCTGGCAAGATGGTGGTCTAGGCAGAAGCACCATGCCACCCCTCCACAGCAAAGATCAGAAAACTAAGCCAAACAGAGAATGCAACAACCCTGAAACCCTAGAACATCAAATGACGAGATAAAGAACTCAGCCGAGCACCAACTGGAGTGAGAATACTGACAGAGAATGGAGAGCGAGGAGAGATTCATGCAGAGGTCCCCTACCAGCTAACGCAGTGCGGATCCACCATCTTGGACTCCTATCGGAGACCAGAAAACAGGGGTACGAGAAAGCAGCCTCACGGAGCGTCCAGTGGGAGACAAAACAGCCAGGAAAAAACAAACAAATCTACATACAATAAAAGAGAGAAATAACTACTGAATGCCCCGAAAACAACAAACACTATCAAAACATTTACAAAAACAGGACAGGATGGTTCCAGTAGGCGTCCAAATTAAAACACCAGATGACTCTCCTGTGGAAGAAAATGCACTAGAAGTACCTGAAAGGGAATTCAAATCTCTAATACTCAGAATTTTCCAAGAACTGAGGCAAAAAGGTGACAAACATGAGAAAAATATAGACAAATTCATGGAAAATACAGACAAAAAATTGGAAGAATTCAGGAAGATGATGCAGGAACAAAATGCCAAAATAAATTCACAACCAGAAATTATACAAAAACAACAATTAGAAATCCAAAAGATAAACAACAAGACTTCAGAAATGGATGATATCATAGAAGGGCTGAGAAGTAGATTTGAAACCGTGCAAGACAGGATCAGTGGAACTGAAGACAAACACTTGGATACAACTCTGTTTCAGGAAAACTCAGAAAAAAGAACAAATGAAGAGACCCTGAGAGTTATGTGGGATACAATCAAAAGCAAAAATTTGTGAGTGATTGGAATTCCAGAACAGGAGGAGAAAACAGAAAACACAGAGAGGGTCATTGAAGAACTGCTAACAGAAAACTTCCCCAATATCATGAAAGATGAAAAGCTGGCCATCCAAGAAGCTCAACGAACCCCATATAGGAGAGACCCCAAAATAAAATCACCATGGCATATCATAATCACACTCGCCAAAACCAAAAACAAACAAACAATCCTGAGGGCAGCTCATGAAAAACAAGCAGTCACGTACAGAGGAGAAACAATAAGACTAAGCTCAGATTATTCAGCAGAAACCATGCAGGCAAGAAGGCAAAGGGATGACATATATAAAATCTTCAAAGAAAAAAATTGTCAGCCAAGAATAATATAGCCTACAAAACTCTCGTTCAAATTTGATGGTGAAATTAGGTCATTTCCAGATAAACAGAAACTAAGAGAATATGTAAAAGTAAAACCAAACTTACAAGAATTGTTAAAGGAAGTTCTTCGACCTGAGGACAAACAGCTTCAGCACTCAGTCAGGACCTAGGACGCAGGATCGTATGAGCCAGATACCAATCTAGGAAATGAACTCTCGAGGACTATCCAAAACCAAAAGAAATACAACAGGGAATCAGAGCAGTCAAACGATGGATGACAACAACATAAAAACAATGAAAGAGGGAATAAACAGCATAGGTATAGAACCTTCTAATGGAGAGGAAGGCAAGGCAATACCAAGTAATGGTAGACTGCTTCAAACTTAGAAAGATGAGGGTAAAATTCATGGTAACCACAAAGAAAGTTAACAAACATAAAAATAAAGATAAAAAACATAAAGTCTCAGCAAAAACAAAACCTACAAAAACAAAAGAAATGAAAAAAAAAATACACAAACAAAAGTAACTCAGCACAAGAGAGTAAGAAGAATAAAGAAAACTTCAGCACCACAAAAAAAAACACTACAAAATGACAGCAACAAACTCACATCTATCAATAATTACACTGAATGTACATGAACTCAATGCACCCATAAAGAGACGGAGAGTGACAGAATGGATAAGAAAACAGGATCCATCAATATGCTGTCTACAAGAGACACACCTTAGAAACAAAGATGGGAATTTATTAAAAGTCAAAGGTTGGAAAAAGATATATCAAGCTAACAACTACCAAAAAAGATCAGGAGTGGCAATTCTAATCTCAGATAAAGTAGACTTTAAAACAAAATCTACCATAAAAGACAAAGAAGGACACTATATAATGATTAAGGGGACGATCCATCATGAAGACATAACCATAATAAACATCTACGCACCCAATGACAGGGCTCCAAAATACATGAAACAAACTCTAACAACACTGAAAAGAGAAATTGACAGTTCCACAATAATAGTAGGAGACTTCAACACACCACTCTCAGTAAGGAACAGAACAACTAAGAAGAAACTCAGCAAAGATACAGAAGACCTAAAGGGCACAATCAGCCAACTTGACCTCATAGACATATATAGAACACTCCATCCAACCGCTGCAAAGTACACATTCTTTTCCAATGCACATGGAACGTTCTCCAGAATAGACCACATCTTAGGCCACAGAGCAATCCTCAACAAGATCCAAAATGCTGACATAATTCAAAGTGTCTTCTCTGACCACAATGCCATCATGGTAGACATTAACACTAGAAAGAGCAAGGAAAAAAAATCAACTACATGGAAACTGAGTAATACCCTGCTTACACATCAGTGGGTAATAGAAGAAATCAGAAATGGAATCAAAAAATTCCTAGAATCAAATGAGAATGAAAACACATCATACCAAAACCTTTGGGACACAGCAAAGGCAGTCCTCAGAGGACAATTTAGAGCAATAGATGCACGTATCAAAAAAGAAGAAAGGGACAAAATCAAAACATTAACTACCGAACTCAAACAAATAGAAAGAGAACAGCAAAAAAAGCCCACAACTACCGGAAGAAAGGAAATAGTAAAGATCAGAGCAGAAATCAATGAAATACAGAACAGAAAAACAATAGAAAGAATCAACAAAACCAAAAGTTGGTTCTTTGAAAGAATCAACAAAATCGACAAACCACTGGCCAGACTGACAAAAGAAAAACAGGAGAGGACACAAATAACCCAAATAAGAAATGAAATGGGGGACATTACAACAGACCCAACTGAAATAAGAAGGATTATAACAGAATATTATGAAAAACTGTACTCCAACAAATTTGAAAACCTAGAGGAAATACATAAATTTTTAGAAACACACGGCCTACCAAAACTACCACAAAGTGATGCTGAAAATCTGAACAGACCCATAACAAGAGAACAGATTGAAAAGGTAATAAAAAAAAAAAACTCCCAACCAAAAAAAGCCCTGGTCCAGAAGGCTTCACTGGAGAATTCTACAAAACATTTACAGAAGAGCTTGTACCAGTTCTACTCAAACTATTTCAGAGCATAGAGGAAGCAACACTTCCAAATTCATTCTATGAAGCCAGCATAACGCTGATACCAAAACCAGGAAAAGATGTCACAAAAAAAGAAAATTACAGACCAATATCTCTCATGAATATAGATGCAAAAATTCTCCACAAAATTCGAGCCAATAGAATTCAGCATCATATCAAAAAAATAATACACCACGACCAAGTAGGATTCATACCAGGCATGCAAGGATGGTTCAACATTAGAAAATCAATCAATGTAATCCACCACATAAATAAAAGGCAAGAAAAGAATCACATGATCATCTCAATTAACGCAGAAAAGGCATCTGACAAACTCCAACACCCATTCCTGATAAAAACTCTCAATCAAATAGGTATAGAAGGGAAATTTCTCAACATAATAAAGCACATCTATGCAAAACCAACAGCCAACATCATTCTTAATGGAGAGAGGCTGAAAACATTCCCCTTGAAAACAGGAACAAGACAAGGATGCCCTTTATCACCACTCCTATTTAACATTGTGCTGGAAGTTCTAGCTAGAGCAATAAGGCAAGAAAAAGAAATAAAGGGCATCCAAATTGGTAATGAAGAAGTTAAACTGTCCCTGTTTGTAGATGATATGATACTATACATAGAAAACCCTAAAGACTCCACAAGAAATCTACTGGAACTAATAGAAAGATTCAGCAGACTAGCAGGATACAAGATAAACATTCAAAAATCAGTTGGATTCCTATACACCAATAAGGAGAATGATGAAAAGGAAATCAGAAAATCAAAAACATTTTCAATAGCCCCTAAAAAGATAAAATACTTAGGAATAAATCTGACCAGGGATGTAAAAGACCTGTACAAAGAAAACTATAAAACACTACTGCATGAAATCCAAAGGGATCTACATAAATGGAAAAACATACCATGCTCATGGATAGGCAGACTCAACTTTGTGAAAATGTCAATTCTACCCAAAGCAATTTACAAATACAATGCAATCCCAATCCAAATACCAACAACATTCTTCAAAGAGATGGAAAGGGAAGAAGTCCCAAATAAGTAAAGCACTACTGAAGAAGAAGAATAAAGTTGGAGGATTCACACTACCTGACTTGAGAACCTACTATACAGCTCCAGTAGTCAAAACAGCCTGGTACTGGTACAACGACAGATACATTGACCAACGGAACAGAATTGAGAACTCAGATGTAAATCCATCCACCTACGGTCACCTGATCTTCGACAAGGGCCCAAAGTCCATCAAATGGGGAAAAGACAGTCTTTTTAACAAATGGTGCTGGCAAAACTGGATATCCATTCACAAAAAAATGAAACAGGACCCATACCTGACACCGTATACAAAAACTACTTCAAAATGGATCACAGACCTGAATATAAAGCCTAGAACTATAAAGTTCATAGAAGAAAAAATAGGACCAACACTTCAGGCCTTAATACATGGCATTAACAGGATACAAACCATAACCATCAACACACAAAATCGAACAGATAAGCTAGATAACTGGGATCTTCTAAACATCAAACACCTATGCTCTTCAAAAGACTTCACGAAAAGAGTAAAAAGAGAACCTACAGACAGGGAAAAAATTTTTGGACAGTACAAGTCAGACAAAGCTCTAATCTCCATAATCTACAAGAAAATTCAACGCCTCTACAACAAAAAGACAAATAATCCTATTAAAAAATGAGCAAAGGAAATGAACAGACACTTCACCAAAGAAGACATTCAAATGGCCAGCAGACACATGAGGAAATGCTCGTGATCACTAGCCATTACAGAAATGCAAATTAAAACCACAATGAGATACCATCTCACCCCAGCACTACTGGCACGAATGAAAAACACTGGAAATAACAAATGTTGGAGGGGCTGCGGGGAGATTGGAACTCTTATGCACTGCTGGTGGGAATGCAAAATGATACAACCATTTTGGAAAATGATATGGCGCTTCCTCAGAAAGCTTGAAATAGATATACCATTCGATCCAGCAATCCCACTCCTAGGAATATATCCTAGAGAAATAAGAGCCGTCACTCGAATAGACAAATGCACACCTATGTTCATGGCAGCTTTGTTCACAACAGCAAAACGATGGAAACAACCTAGATGCCCATCAACAGATGAATGGATAAACAAACTATGATACATACACACAATGGAGTACTATGCAACGAGAAAGAACAACAATGAATCTGTGAAGCATCTCATAACATGGATGAAACTGGAGGACATTATGCTGAGTGAAATAAGCCAATCACAAAATGACAAATATTGTATGAGACCTCTATTGTAAAAACCCATGAAAAAGTTCACATGCAAAATGTAACATTCTTTGTTGGTTACCAGGGATGGGAGGGATGGGAGGGGGGAATACTAAATAGGCAATAGATAGGTGGTATCTTGGGTGAAGGGTGAGACAGTACACAATACAGGGGAAACTAGCACAACCTGTACAAGGAAAGGTCATTGAAGCCCCATAGACACATCCAAACTCCCTGAGGGACTGAGTTGCTGGGTGGAGGGCTGTGGGGACCATGGTCTCAGGGAACATCTAGCTCAATTGGCATGCCACAGCTTATAAAGACAATGCTCTACATTCTACCTTGGTGAGTAGTGTATGGGGTCTTAAAAGCCTGTGAGCGGCCATCTAAGGTACTCCACTGGTCTCATCCCTTCGGGAGCAAGGGAGAATGAAGAGAACAGGATACAAGGAAAAGATTAGTCCAAAGGACTAATTGTCCACAGCTACCATGGCCTCCACTGGACTGAGTTCAGTACAACTAGATGGTGCCCAGCTACCACCACTGACTGCTCTGGACAGAACTGGAGAAGGATGTAGAACAAAATTCTAACTCACAAAAAAAAAGACCACATTTACTGTCCTAAAGGAGACTGGAGAAACCTCGAGAGTATGGCCCCCAGATACCTTTTTAGCTCAGTGATGAAGTTACCTCCGAGGTTCACCGTTCAGCCTGGGAGTGGACAGCCCCGTAAAACCAATTGAGACTAACGAGGTACAGGAGTCCAGTGACAAGGGCCAGAAGGCAGAAGGGGGCAAGGAAGCTGTTGATAGGGAACACAAGTTTCAGTAAGGATATCGTTGATGTGTTGTGAGATTGTTAACCATTGTCATAGGGCAACTTGTGTAGTAACTGTTAAATGAGAAACTATTTTCTGTAAGCCTTCATCTTAAGTGAGAATACCAGCACAATTGGAAGAGCATACTCAATGTCACTGAACTGTGTATGTAGAAATTTGTGAAATGGTGTATCTTTGGCTACGTGTATTTTCACCAAGAAAAAGAAAAAAAAAGAGGTTGAGAATTTAGAGGGTTAATATGTTGTGGGGTTGTTAACCAATGTCAAAAACAACATGTGTACTACTGTTTCATGAGAAACTATTTGTTCTGTAAGCCTTCACCTGAAGTACAATAAAATATAAAAAAAAATATTATATGGACTCAGAGGAAAAAGTAATTAACTCTTGGAAAGGCCAAGGAAGTCTGCAGAGTGGAAGGGGCATTTGAGTGAGCATCAAGGATAGTACAATTCTATGCAGTACTTGACAGAGCATCATTCTTTAGAGTTAAGCAGTGCTATCTTCTAAAATGGAAGCCCTTATTCCTGGGAAGAGGAAGGTATTACGTCTCTTACGTGGTAATTTTTTAGATCATTTTCAGCTGTGGCTGGCACGCCTGGAGGATGTCGGCACACTAGGCCTTACAGAAAAGGAGCAGTAGGGTGGGCCAGGAGACAGGAAGCAGCATGTGGGTGAGGAGTGCCAAGGATACCGTTCACATACATTACCAATGCGCAGGACTATTCACATGGAACAGAGTGCCTAGCCGCTTCATTGGAAAGGGCACAAAACCTTTTCCAGGAGGAAGGAGCTGAAATATCAGAAGGAGGATGATAGTTTTAGATATGTGAAAGGACATTCCATACAACATGAAAGCTTACTGTTCTAGAGTCAGTGTACAGTAGTTTGACAATTTCTGCTCAGGGCCCCAGAGACTGGGGCAATGGATTATTTAGGGTCTTCTCAGCAATCCTTAGCTTCTTATTATGTAACAGCTGTTCTTTAAGAAACTCATTTCACTTGCAGAGGGTGAACAACATACACAGAGGAAGACAGATGGCTTTTTATTTAAAAATCTGCCTGAAGCTGTAATGATATGTAGAAAACATATAGGTTTGGAAGCCAAAGAGATATGGGAGTCTGTTCTCCACAGCTAGTCTTTACACATCCCCAGCTGCTTGACATCTGCCAAAATAACTTCTCTAAGCCCCAGTTTTCTCATCTGTAAAATGGGAATTATATTATCTATCTTATGTGATTAATATGCAATGCCAGAATATAAGCAATATGGGGCAAGAATTCATTTTTTTAAAGTGAAAAATCCATACTGCCTAGAGTATTGCCTAGCATTTGTCAAATTCATAGATGGAAAATAATAATATTTATTCAAAGCCTACTATGTGCCAGGTATTGTTCTAGTAACTGGATTCCTGTATATAATTAAGCAGATGATATCTAAGTACTAGGTACAATGCCTGGTGCATATAACCAAAAAACCAGTTGCCATCAAGTTGATTTCGACTCACAGTGATCTATTTGTTTCAGAGTAGAAATGTGCTCCATGGGGTTTTCAGTGGTTATGATCTTTCCAAAGTAGATTGCAGACCTTTCTTATGAGGCACCTCTGGGTGGATTCGAACTGCCAACCTTAGTAGCTAAGTGCTTAACCGTCTGCACCAACCAGGGACTCCTTGTTGTTGTTGTTTGTTGCCATGGAGTCGATTCCAATTCATGTGTTGTTTCTCTTTTACAACATCTCAAACAAGAGCAGTAGATAATGGAAGGAGGAGTCAATCCAAGCATTGCTAACCACTCGTCAGCGGCCCTACACTATCTCACTGACTTTCTGAGTTGATCTGAAGGAGACTCTATCACCTTGATCCCTGTCATTTGCATTTAACCAACTGCTGTTCTTTTACCTAATACTGCCTAATCTAGATCTGCCTGATTCCAGCCCTACCAAGCTTGCAAATCAAAGTGGGCATTACTTGAAGCGAACGCTAAACCTCTTTCCCATAAAAGGCTTGCCCTGAAATAGCACTCGTTCTCTGCCAATGCATATTCTAAATACACATATATTTTAAGCTCCTCAGGTATGTCTTTAAGTCTCCTGTACCCACGAAAGCATTTAGCAGTATTTTGCACACAGTGGGTGATCAATGAGTGTTTATTAGGTGAGAGAGAGAATTCAGAGGAGGAGGAAGAAGAGGAAGAGGAAGAATGGAAGGGAAGAAGGGAGGGATCTTACCCTTTTCAGTTTCTTCTGGTCTATTTAAGCACTCCTTAAGGCAGTGGTTCTTGGATGTCAGTGCACAGAAGAATCAATCACTTTGGAAACTTGTTGAAAATGCAGATTCCTGCCCTCATGCCAAAAATTCTAAGTCAGTATGGCCCGGTGAATATGCATTTTAACAAGTGTCCCAGTCACTTCCGATGCAGGTGGCCTTTGGATGCTCTTTGGAGAAACACTGCCCTTGGGAAGGCATGATGAACACTGCTGCAAGGAAGGTAAGCAGCCCAGGAACAGACCAGACAGAGGCTGAATGCAAAAACATCAGAGTGTAGGTATGGGAGTGGTTATTTTCTTTGAAATACTGCCACTATAGAGAGCAGGATTGAAACATTGCTTTTATCATGCCACACTCTTGCTAGTCATTCCAACTAGCTCCTTGCTGCCAGTTAAGATAAATCTCAATGTCAGTAAGGTCCTCCATAAACTGGTTCCTACTTACTTTTCATACTTGATCTCTTATGCAGGTACCCTTGATTCCAAGCAGAATGATCGATGCATTGCCCCAAGTATGCTATACACATCAGCTCTACATCAATGGTAGGAAAAAAAAATCACAGAATTCCCACAACATGGAGTGATGTAACACTTATTATTTCTTGAAATCCCAGGACTGATGACACCTCTGACTTCTTGGCTGGTTCCTACCACCCTACTGTCCAGGCTCTCCCAAGCTTAATTTCTGCAAGCCTCAGGGCCTGATTCTCAAGCCTATCTGGCAAATCTGTGAGCTCCTAAAAGTCTTCAAATAAATTCTCTTTTGCTTACATTTTCCAGAGCATTTTTGTTGATTTGAATCAAAGAACCCAAACTGATACATACTTTTCCCTTTAACCTTGACTTTCCCTATCATTCATTATACAATTTATATATAGACTTCTCCCATTAATTTTTGACGTCCCTCTGACTTTTTCCCCAATTAAATTTCAAGATTCTCTAGAGTTAAGACTGTGTCTTAAAATTCTTTATGTTGGCTCCTCCAAAGAGCTAGGAGAGTGTTTGAATAAAACATCTGTGGTTTGGTTGGGTAAGTGACTATCCCCAGAGGTTCGAAGTCACTTATCTGGACTTACCAGAAAGTGTTTCTAACATCCTGACATCAAACTAGTTCTGGAATTTTCCAAATCATTAATAATCCTTTGCCAAACCAATCTAAACCATGACGGACAGGAAGCATTCCTGTCTGTAACATTTCCCTGGTGCTGTTGTTTAATAAAGATTGCCAGTCCTGTGAACATCCGCTTAAAAGGAAAAACAAAATTCCTCTAGGGTAACTTGATTTCTAATCTTCATTAAGAAATGTCTTGGAGTCCAGCACTCATCAGAGTATTTGGAAGTCCCACAAAGTAATTGCAAAATGCAAACTTACCCTTTTTCCTAAGTTAAGGAGTAAAGGTTGAGCTTTAGTGCCACCAGCCCTCCCTGCAGCTCACCAGGCTCTGTTCCCTTGCCCTTCTTTCAAATTATTTAAAATACGTAATCTTCTGTACTATGCCTGCTCTTTATGAGTGAAAGAACATTGCTAAATCAGATGAATTTACTGCAAATGTTGCCTTTCTAAATTCCATATGGAAAACACACACATACATACACACAAAGCACTACGTAACTATTAGGAGCCCTGGTGGCGCTTAGTTAAGCACTTGGCTGCTAACAGAAAGGTGGGTAGTTCGAACCCACCAGCCGCTCCATGGGAGAAAGATGTGGCAGCCTGCTTCCATAAAGATTTCAACTTTTGGAAACCAATGGGGCAGTTCAACCCTGTCCTGTAGGGTCACTATGATTTGAAATCAACTCAACAGCAAAGGGTTTTGGGTTTAACTAAGATATTATTAATTTGCCCTTTGTAATAATTTCCTATATTACCTTTAAGTGATTTCACATATGCTTTAAAGTATCTAATCCTTAGGATAAACTGAGATTTGAGAAGGCATCTGTAAAAGGATTTGAATAGAAATGATTGTTTTGGGTGCTTGTCCATCCAGCTAAAAGCTTAAGACTGGTTTTTATTTTTTTTTTTTTTTTTTTGCAGTCATTTGGGAATATATCAAATAGGTGCAGAGATCCTCAGTGTACTCAGTCCTGGAAAATACTATCGACAAGTTTTAGTATTTTTCAGTGTAAGACTAGTCCCCTTTCCTCTCATTTCTGCTCAGTTCACCCTGTTGTTGTTGTTAGGTGCCACGGAGTCAATTTCAACTCATAGTGACCCATGAGATAGAGTAAAACTGCCTCATAGGGTTTTATAGGCTGTAATGTTTGTGGGAAGGAGCTCTGGTGAACAACGGTTTAAATGATCGGCTTCTAACAAAAAGACTGTCAGTTCCAACCCATCCAGTGGCTCAGCAGGAGAAAGACCTGGTGATCTGCTCCCATAAAAATTACAATCAACAAAACCCTATGGGCAGTTCTACTTTGTCACATGGGGTCACTATGAGTCGGAAATTGACTCAACAGCACCTAACAACAACAACAAATCTTTACAGGAGTAGATTTCCAGGTCTTTTTCCCATGGAGCCACTGAGTGTTTTAGGAACTACTGGCTGAATCCCATTCACCAGCCTTTTGGTTAGCAGCTGAGCACCTAACCATTGCACCACCAGGGCTCCTTATACTTCACTCTCTAGTCCTCGGGAATCCAAGTGAATAGTAGCACACATGCAACAGCTGACAACTTTCAAGATTAGACTTAATTTTTAACAAGAAAAATTATGCTCAAGCCTGAAGCAATCTCTGGGATATTTTCTACATTCGGGTGACATTTCTTCTACGATAATCTAAGAGAATTCAGCCTGCGGTTACATTAAGAATAAACAAATTATCTTTGAAAGATCTTCATGCTAAAACGCAGACAATGAGTGACACAATTTAGACTTGATATGAAGTCAGCTTCCATCAAGAATTCCTTAGACAACCAAGTACTACTTTTAGAGCGTGTATTCTCTACAACACAATTGAAAATGTCACATGCGCAAGAAAGTCAAAGTTTTTTTTAAAAAAAATTGTAAGAAAACAATGCAACAATGTCTTGCCTGAGACTTCAGTTGAATCCCTCACTGCTTATTACTATTATTATTAATAATAAGCATTTCTGTGCAACTAAAATATTCACAGGGCTCCTTATGGTGGTTTTGTCTGTAAGCTGCTCCTTAACCTCTCCATGAGGTGAATCAGTTTTATTCTGACTTTATTAACAGTAAAACAAAGACCTGAAGTAAATAAATAAACTGATTTCTGAAATTCTATCGCTTAATAAAATTCAGAAATCATAGTTTTTTTTTAATATGTCAAGGTTTGAAACAATATGTGTATTAAAGCATGAAAAAAAAACTCATCAGTTATTGGGATCACTGTTTTCATAAATATCCTTAAAGGTAGTTGCACGGGTCTATAACTTTATTTTCCCTGCAATTTTATCGAAAGAAAGAAATACTAACCATGCGCCCAGGCTTAACTTAACCTTCTCCAAGCAATTGCCAGAAACTTACTTGAAAATACTGGTTCTTATTCTAGGAATTACGATATCTAATGATACGTGTGATAGCAACTTTGCTTAAGAACAAGGCAGCGTTCTAGCTATGGATTCAACTGTATGCTCAATATATCACCACAATACAGCTATCAACCCCAGATGTTTCTCTGGCAGGCCAGTCACACTGGATGCAGTTTTCAAACTGGGACATTTATCAATGGTTTATTCCTAATGAAGCTCCCGATGCAGAAATACTGACTTATTTTTCCCCTCTTTAAAAGCCAGCTCATAGTTCCTTAAAACACAAAAACTCTGTAAGACAAAGAAGGAAAGCAAGCTTTGGTTCATCTCTTGCAATGATTGTTGGCACGCCCCTCCAGCAAGAAATAATTTGTCCAAGCATCTAACACAGTGTATGGCTTGCAGACAGTGCTCAGTAACTGACAGATAATTAAAACAAAAAATGGAAAAGCAAACAAACCCCTCTTCTGATTGGCAGTTGGCTGATGTGAGACAGGCATTTCTTCTTGCTCAGTAAGTGGTTCTTTCTAGTAGAATCACAAAAAGGCCTCTGGACCAGCTTGAGTTTTTTACAGACAGTATATTTCTATTGTCTCTGTTTCACCTGCCTATTTCAAGCAATGTAAGCAATGTACCAAGCACATTTTTTTAAAAAAGGAAAGACACCTTATTATTTGTAGTCGGGAACAAAGAGGGCAGTTGCACCAGCTCCATGACCACCATGTTCCCACTTTTATTCCCAGGGTAGATCAGGGTCACCCACTGTTCACCACACAATTCCAGGGAACCCTCCAATGGTCAGCAATGGGAATGGCCCTGCCTGGAGGCTTGCACTAAGGGAAGCCTAGAAAGACTCACACTATCAGACACGCAGGCCCTCAGAGTATCAGTTGCTGTCAAGTCAGTTTGACTCATGGCGACCCCAGTGTGTGTCAGAGTAGAACTGTGCTCTATAGGGTTTTCAATGACTGATTTTTCAAAGGTAGATCTCCAGGCCTTTCTTCCAAGGTGTCTCTGGGTGTACTCAAACCTCCAAACTTTTGGTTAGCAGCCGAGTGCATTAACTGTTTGCACTCCAAGCTCTCAGAGTAGATGCTTCCTTCCGGACCATAGCGCAACTGTGATGTCTGGTTTTTCCTGTGCTGCAGAGAAATAGAGATGAAGTGTTTGGTCTCAGGAGATTATTCAAGTGGTTGCAGCGCCAACAGGGGATGTCAGTCCCAGGCTATGACAAGGGCTCAGATCCTTATAGAGGGCTCAGTCACTACCTCCTGTGCACCAAGAAGGGCAGACTTAACTGATCCCTCTCTAACGGCTACTATTACTTCAAACATGGAGGTTTTCTCCTCATTGCTGTCTCCTTAGAGACCTAAGTCAAAGAATCAGTGTCCTTACTACAATTTACTCAACTTCCTTGTCTTACTCAAGTAGACAAAAGTAATAAGATATTCTTCTGGCCAGGTTAGGCTGACCAATATGAAAAAAAATCTGACTATTTTTTTCTATTCATTTTAAGCCAAGACACGCTAACTATCTGACCTCAAATACAGTCTTTATGTCTTCTGTTACACTTTGTTCACAAAGATAAAAATAATATTTTATAAGAAAAATCACAAAATACAGACCTACATTACTTTTTCTCATTCTTCAAGTTTAAATATTTATAAACAGAACTTCAAAAAACACTACACAGGCAAGATTTGTTCATTCAATAAATAGTGAACACTTTTGTAAGTGCCTGGGAAATAATGGTCAGCAATGCAGATATAGTCACTGCCCTCAATGAACTGATAGACTATCTCTAGGTTTTTGGAAGGATGAAAAGCTTTTGCCAAACTGGATTGCTTTCTATAACAAAAAAGCATCTCATCAGGGGTATTCCCACAGTAGGAGCTCAACGGTGGTTAACCGATGATGAAGGATGATCAGTTCTCCGGTGAAACTGACTCAGTACTCCATAAATGTCACCATTGAAATGTGGCCTACATTTTCCCACCTCCTCTTATTAAAGTGTCAATTAGCCCCTTAGTCTCAGAATATTGGCAGCCATGAGCACACAGGTACCTTACTGAAAGTGTAAATATGTTGACAAACACGCTGAAAATGCAGATGCTGACATTTATTTTGCTTGTGTTTTGAGAGTGAGTGGCATTACCATCCATAGAAAAGGAGAAACAAAAGAGTCTGGGTTGCACTGTAGACAAACATAGGCCAACGAGTCATAAGCATTTGAGCATCCAACCACCACATTAATCCCAGGGTTTGAAGTTACTGAAGTGAAAACTAGCGGCCTCCTTTGTTTAGCATGGGTCTCAGCAGTCTCAGGTCCCATACGCTTCAGATGCTGATATCTGTTATCGCCTCAGATATCACTCAATAAGTTAGAGCCTTACACATTGGAAATTTCCCTAGGCTTTCTAATAAGGCTCCAGGAGATGAAATTGTTGAAGTTCTACTGTCCAGTTAAAGTTACCTTTTGTTGTTGTTGTTAGCTGCTGTTGAATTGGCCACAACTCATAGCGACCTCATGCACAAAAAAAAGAAACACTGCCTGGTCTTGCACCATCCTCATGATTGGTTGCAGATCAGACTGTTGTGATCCACAGGGTTTCCGCTGACTGATTTTTGGAAGTAGATAGCTACGTCTTTCTTCTTCGTCCATCTTATTCTGCAAGTTCCACTGAAGCCTATTCAGCATCATAGCAACACTCAAGCCTCCACTGACAGACAGGTGGTGGCTGTTTATGAGGTACATCAGGGAATTCTACCACTGAAATTATCTAGGACAGGCCTACTTGAACAACCTAATACTGTATGCTCCGATAGCACTGCCTCAGTACACCATTTCCTCTCATACTGCAGGCACTTAAATGTGCTTGGAGTTTACCAAACCCTACCCCACCTCCACACCCACCAACACACACATACACACATGCACACAAGTGCAATGAACACCCACACTTGTGCACCTGGAAAACTCTTAATTATCCTTAAATCTGATCGATGTTCATTCCTCTGTATCAGAGTCCTAGGAGCAGGGCTCCCATAGCACACCGTTCATAATTTCTTTCTGAAACTTAGTGCACTATATCGTAAGAGATTTGTTTGCATCCATGTTTCTTCGACTAATGAAAGAACTCCTTCAGGACAGGGACTGGGACCGATTTATCTTTTATATTCACAGCCTCACATGGCGCTTAGAACACAGTAAGTGGTTAACAAACATTGAATGAATAAATACATGACTTAATCAAACAAACCCAGCTCCTAAGGTATTTCATGACTCCACCACCATGAGGGTCACCTGTCAGGAAAATTATCCTCAAGTGGAGTCTGGTTTGCTTTGGGTCTAAAGTTAATCCTTAGGGGGACACTCAGAACTTCTGGCTGGCTGTGAGATTTAGGGATGTTAGCAAAAGCCATACTTTTTTTAAAAAATTACAGCTGATATATCTGTAAACATGAATACATATTCCAAGAAGCTTTGGGGCTTTGGGGAAAAATATGTGGATTTCAAGGAAAAGAAATATCCCATCTCTGGCACCATCTCAAGTACCAAGCAGTGACTTTCCTTAATGAAGTGTTAACAAAGTGTCAGCATAGACTGAAACACTGCTAATTCATGCTCCTCTTTTAATAATGTTAAAATAGGACTTCCTGGATCTTGAATCCTGTTTATTTTACAGAGCTAAAGCTCTTGTAAAGATTATTGATTTCTTTTGGAGACTCTTAGTGGAGAGTAGTGTAGTAAATTAAAAGAGAATTCATTTGATTACAATGGGTACAATGCTAACTTTCAAAGATTATGCATTTTTTAACTTTACTGGGAAATTAAAGGGTAGGTAGCCTTGAATTTCACAGACAACCTCTTGGTCCTGGAATGTTGGGGGTTTTGTGCTCTCAGGAAAGAAGAGTCAATAATCAATAGGCCCAAAGTTATAAAACTCAATCATTCATACTCTACCATAGAGGTATTGGAGGTAAGGCATTAGTATCAATGATCACATTGCATCATTGTTTTTTGGAATACAGAGTAATTTCCTTATGAAAAATAGTAAATCAGCAAAGTACCTTAAAACGCAATAAATAGGGCAGGGCCAAGATGGCAGAGTAGTCAGACCCTTCCGGTGGACTCTCTTACAACAAAGTCCTGAAAAAACAAGTGATTTGATCATATATGGCAATCTTGAAGCCCTGAATATCAAAGGCAGAGTTGAGGAACCAGACTGAGAGGCAGGGGAGAGAGAGACGGTTTGGAAGCAGCAAGGAGTTGCCAGACCTGACCCAACGAGAGCCTGAGCCCTTCAGGCCTAAGCAGCTCGTGGGTGAGTGGTGAGGCAGGCAAGCAGTGGTCCTCAGGAGGTGCATTTTCCACACTGGGAGAGAACCAGCACCAGAGAGTCTACACGGCCACCCAGAACCAGTGAGAAGCAGCCCTCACTGGTGAAAGATAAGTACTTGCATATGGCTTACCTGGCAGATCAAAAACACCCCCCTTAGGGAAAAACCTCTCTCCCATTTACCTCCCCACTCCCTGTTCTGCACTGGGTCCTGGACCAGCTTCAGCAATTGCCAACTCCCCTGGGCCGGAAGTAGGATCCATCACACACCCAGAGCCATTCTCCCTGCCTTGGAGAGTGAACAAATTAACAAATGGGAGAAAAAAAAACTGCCAGCTCCTCTGAGCTGGGAACCCAGGGTAGACACAACTCCTTTGCCTAGGCACAGGCATAAGGGATCCATGGACTTTGAGTGTCTTTCCCCCTGCATAGACTTGTGTGGGCCCATCTCAACAGCATAGGACCTCACCACCACAGTACAACACAGTATATACTAGAACTCTAACTTCAACTGTTTCATCTGTGAAGTGACAGGTTCTTGACATTTGACACTGCTTTGCCTATTAAGCAGGGTCTTCACCTACCCACATCAGGGGCCTGAGGACTGGTGGCTCCATCCACGCCACCTAGCCACCTGAGATAGGGACCCGTGGATAAGAGATGTCCCCCAGAACTTACAGCCAAGGCATTAGGTGCTCATAGTCCAGCTGCAAAACTCACCCACCTACGTGCTCTAGCAAACAGGGACTAGTGTTCATCCTGGACACTCGGGGGAGGTTGTCAGCCCCCTGCCTTGCTCAGAGTGTGTCTGCCTGCTGTACTCACATGCCTGTGCCTACTTCAATCACCCATGCCTGTCTAGGACTGTAAGTGAGAGACTACACCACACACTTGGTGGCTATCTACCTGGGCACCTGAGCTGAATCCATACAGGAGCAGACTCTTGAGCTCACATACCCACTAATAGATCTGACCACCTCGTGAAAGCAAATTAGAGCTTCAAAGGTGCCAATAATCAAACTAGCTCATACAAGCACCCTATTTGGGCATACCAAAACAAAACGAGAAGCTAGGACACAGTAAGCAAACATAAAATAAATAAATAAATATAATAACTTATTGATGTCTCAGAGAAAACAGTCAATACCAAATCACATAAAGAGGAAATCCATGATGGCTTCAGAAAGCTCCCAAAATAAAGAATCTAGACATTTTCCAGAAGGGGAAAATTTCCTGGAATTACCAGAGGCAGAATACAAAAGATTAATATACAAAACTCTTCAAGAAATTAGGAAGGAAATTAAGCAAAACACAAAAGACACAATAAAGGAAATTAAAAAGATTAGAGACGTGCATGATACCAAATTTAACACCCTGCAAGAATCCATAAAGAGACAGCAACCAGAATCCAGAAGATTAACAATAAAATTTCAGAATTAGACAACTCAATAGAAAGTCATAGGAGCAGAATTGAGGCTCTGGAAGTCAGAAGTAGTGAGACTGAAGATTAAGCACTTGACACCAAATTATTTGACAAAAAATCAGATAAAAGATTAAAAAAACGATAAAAACCCTAAGAATTATGTGGGACTATATCAAGAGGAATAACCTACGAGTGATTGGAGTACCAGAACAGGGAGGCATAACAGAAAACACAGAGAGAATTGTTGAAGATTTGTTGGCTGAAAATCTCCCTCATATCATGAAAGATGACAAGATATCTATCCAAGATGCTCTTTGAACCCTACATTAGTAGATCCCAAAAGAAAGTCACCAAGACAGATTATAATCAAACTTTCCAAAACCAAAGATAAAGAGAGAATTTTAAGAGTGGATAGGGATTACAAAAAATAGATAAATAAAAAAGTCATCTACAAAGGATTGTCAATAAGAATAAACTTGGACTACTCAGCAAAAACTATGCAGGCAAGAAGTCAATGGGATGACATATATAAAGCCTTGAAGGAAAAGAACTGCCAGCCAAGAATCACATATCCAGTAAAACTGTCTCTCAGATATGATGGTGAAATTAAGGCATTTCCAGATAAACAGAAGTTGAGGGAATTTGCAAAAAACAAAAGAACATTACAAGAAATACTAAAGGGAGTCCTCTGGTTAGAAAATCATTAACATCAGATAACAACCCAAGACTAGAACACAGGACAGAGGAACCAGATATCAACCCAGACAGGGAAGTCACAAAAAAAAAATCAAAGCTAAAACACTGAAAATAGGGAAATAGACATCAGTATGTAAAAGATGACAACATTAAAACAAAAAAGAGGGACTGAAAAAATATGACAGATTTTTCATATGGAAAGAAAGTCAAGGTGATACAAAGAAATAAAAGATGGGTATAAACTTAGAAAAATAGGGGGAAATACTAAGGAAACTAACAATCCTACAAGTCAAAATAAAAGACTAGAGAAATATAAAAACCCAGCAAACACAAAATCAATAACAGTGAAAAAGATGAAAAAACATAAAGAAAAACAACTCAGCACAGAAAATTAAGTGGAACAAAGAAACTGTGAACAAAACACACAAAAAATGACATCAAAATGACAGTACTAAACTCATACCTATCAATAATTACACAGAAAGTAACTGGACTAAATGCACCAATAAAGAGACAGAGAGTGGCAGATTGTATTAAAAAAAAACACAATCTGTCTACATGCTGCCTACAAGAGACACACCTCAGACTTAAAGACACAAACTAAAACTCAAAGGATGGAAAAAATATATCAAGCAAACAACATTCAAAACAGAGCAGGAGTGGCAATCTTAATCTCTGACAAAATAGACTTTAAAGTAAAATCCACCACAAAGGATAAGGAAGGACACTATATAATGATTAAAGGGTCAATACACCAGGAGGATGTGACTATAATAAATATTTATGCACTCAATGACAGGGCCACAAAATACATAAAACAAACTCTAACAGCATTGAAAAGAGAGATAGACAGCTCCACAATAGTAGTATGAGACTTATATATGTCACTTTCGGTGAAGGACAGAACATCCAGAAAGAAACTCAACGAAGACACAAAAGAGCTAAATGCTACAATCAACCGACTTGTTCTCATAAACATATACCGAACACTGCACCCAACAGCAGCGAAGTATACTTTCTTTTCAAAAGCACATGGAACATTCTCCAGAATAGACCACATATTAGGCTATAAAGCAACCCATAATAAAATCCAAAGCATCGAAATATTACAAATCAACATTTCCAACCATAAAGCCCTAAAAGTAGAAATCAACAACAGAAAAATCAAGAAAAAAAAAAAATCAAACACATGAAAACTGAACAACACCTTGCTCAAAAACTACCAGGTTACAGAGGACATAAAGGATGGAATAAAGAAATTCATAGAATAAAACGAGAATGAAAACACATCCTACCAGAACCTTTGGGACACAGCAAAAGCAGTGCTCAGAGGTCAGTTCATAGCAATAAATGCACACATCCAAAAAGAAGAAAGAGCCATAATCAAAACATTACCCTACAACTGGAACAAGTAGAGAGCAGCAAAAGAAGCCCTCAGGCACCTGAAGGAAGAAAATAATAAGAAATAGAGCAGAATTAAATGAAACAGAGGATAGAAAAACAATTGAAATGGTTAACAAGATGAAAAGCTGGTTCTCTGAAAAGATCAACAAAATTGATAAACCATTGGCCAAACTGACAAAAGAAAAACAGGAGAGGAAGCAGATAACCCATATAAGAAATGAAATGGGTGATATCACAACAGACCCAACTGAAATTAAAAGAATCATAACAGAATACTATGAAAAACTGTACTCTAACAAATTTGAAAACCTAGAGGAAATGGACAAATTTATAGAACTCACTACCTACCTAAACTAACACAAACAGAGGTAGAACAACTAAATAAACCCATAACAAAAGAATAGATTAAAAAGATAATTAAAAAACTCCCAACAACAACAACAAAAAAAGCTCTGGCCTAGAGGGCTTCACTGGAGAATTCTACCAAACTTCCAGAAAACAGTTAACACCACTACTACTAAAGGTATTTCGGAGCATAGAAAAGGATGGAATACTCCCAAACTCATTCTATGAAGCCAGCATAACCCTGATACCAAAACCAGGAAAAGACACCACAAAAAAAGAAAATTACAGACCAATATCCCTCATGAACATTGATGCAATAATCCTCAACAAAACTCTAGCCAATAGAATTCAGCAACATATCAAAAAAATAAATCACCATGATCAAGAGGGATTTGTACCAGCTATGCAGGGATGGTTCAACGTTAGAAAAACAATCAATGTAATTTATCACATTAATAAAACAAAAGACAATAAACACATGATCTTAACAATTGATGCAGAAAAGGCATTTGAAAAACTCCAACACGCATTCATAATAAAAACTCTCAATAAAATAGGAATAGAAGGGAAATTCCTGAACATAATTAAGTGCATTTATACAAAGCAAACGCCAACATCATCCTAAATGGAGAGACTTTGAAAGCATTCCCCTTGAGAATGGGAACCAGATAAGGATACCCTCTATCACCACTCTTATTCAAAATTGTGCTGGAGGTCCTAGCCGGAGGAATTAGGCTAGAAAAAGTAATAAAGTGCATCCAAATTGGTAGGGAACAAGTCAAAGTATCTCTATTTGCAGATGATATGATCTTAATACACACAAAAAAAAAACAAAGAATACTCAAGAAAACTACTGGAACTAATAGAAGATTTCAGCAAAGTTTCAGGATACAAGATAAGCATACAAAAATCAGTTGGATTCCTTTACACCAACAAAGAGAACCTCAAAGAGGAAATCACCAAATCAATACTGTTTACAATAGACCCCAGAAGATAAAATATTTAGGAATAAATCTAACCGGAGATGTAAAAGATCTACACAATGAAAACTACAAGACACTACAGCAAGAAAGCAAAAGAGACCTGCATAAGTGCAAAAACACACCTCACTCATGGATAGGTAGACTCAACATAGTGAAATTGTCAATTCTACCCTGAGAGATCTACAGGTACAATGCAATCCCAATCCAAATTCCAATGGCATTTTTTAAAGAGATGGAGAAACAAATCACCAACTTCATATGGAAAGGGAAGAGGACCTGAATTAGTTAAGCATTAGTCAAGAAGAAGAACAAAGTGGCAGACCTCACACTACCCGATTTAGAACCTGTTATACCATCACGGTAATCAAAACAGCCTGGTACTGGTACTACAACAGATACATAGACCAATGGAACAGAATTGAGAATCCAGACATAAATTCACCTACTTATGAGAAGCTGATATTGGACAAAGACCAAACTCTTTTAAATGCAGAAAAGACAGTCTCTCTAACAAATGGTGCTGGCATAACTGGATACCCATCTTCAAAAAAAATGAAATAAGACCCATACCTCACACCATGCACAAAAACTAACTCAAAATGTATCAAAGACTTAAATATAAAAGTGAAAACAATAAAGATCATGGAAGAAAAAATAGGGACAACGTTAGGAGCCCTAATATATGGCATAAACACAATACAAACCATAAGTAACAATGCACTAGCACCAGAAAAGAGGCTAGATAAATGGGTGCTCCTAAAAATCAAACACTTATGCTCATCAAACGACTTCACCAAAAGAATCAAAAGACAACCTACAGACTGGGGAAAAAAAAATTTGGCTACTACAAATCCAATCAATGTCTAATCTCTAAAATCTAAAAGATACTGCAAAACCTCAACAACAAAAAGATAAATAACCCCCCCAAAAAAAAAATGGGAAAAGGACATGAACAGACACTTTGCCATAGAAGAAATTCAGGCTGCTAACAGACACATGAAGAAATGCTCATGATCATTAGCCATTAGAGAAATGCTAATCAAAACTACAATGAGATATCATCTCACCCCAACAAGGCTAGCATTAAACCAAAACACACAAAATAATAAATGTTGGAGAGGTTGTGGAGAGACTGGAACACTTATACACTGTTGGTGGGAATGTAAAATGGTACAACCACTTTGGAAATCAATTTGGCTCTTCCTTAAAAAGCTAGAAATAGAAGTACCATACATTCCTGCTATCTCGCTCCTTGGAATATACCCTAGAGAAATAAGAGCCGTCACACGAATAGTTATATGCGCACCCATGTTCATTGCAGCACTGTTCACAATAGCAAAAACATGGAAACAACCTAGGTGCATATCAATGGATGAATGGATAAACAAATTATGGTATATCCACACAATGGAATACTATGCAACAATAAAGAACAATGATGAAGCTGTGAAACATCTTATAACACGGAGGAAGCTAGAGGGCATTATGGTGAGTGAATTTAGTCAGTCACAGAAGGACAAATATTGTATAAGACTACTATTATAATAACTCAATAAAAGGTTTAAACACAGAAGAAAACATTCTTTGATGGTTACAAGGGTGAGGAGGGAGGGTGAGGGTTATTTACTAACTAGACAATAGACAAGAATTATGTTAGGTGAAGAGAAGGACAGCACACACTACAGGGGAAGTCAGCACAACTGGACTAAACCAAAGTTAAGAAGTTTCCTGAATACAATCAAACACTTTGAGGGACAGAGTAGCAGGGGTAGGGGACTGGGGACCATGCTTTCAAGGGGCATTTAGGTAAATTGGCATAACAGAGCTTATTAAGAAAATGTTTTGTATCCTACTTTGGTGAGTGGCGTCTGGGGTTTTAAAAGCTTGCAAGCAGCCATCTAAGATGCATCAATTGGTCCCAACTCACCTGGAGTAAAGGAGAATGAAGAACAGCAAAGACACAAGGAAAGTATTAGCCCAAGAGACAGAAAGTGCCACATAAACCAGAGACTTCATCAGCCTGAGACCAGAAGAACTAGATGGTGCCTGGCTAACACCAATTACTACCCTGACAGGGAACACAACAGAGAGTCCCTGATGGAGCAGGAGAAAGTTGGGGTGCAACACTCAAATTCTAGTAAGAAGACCAGAGTTAATGGTCTGACTGAGACTGGAAGAACCCTGGAAATCATGGCCCCTGGATTCTCTACCAGCCCAGAACTAAAACAATTTCCAAGGCTAACTCTTCAGATAGGGATTGGACTGGACTGTGGGACATAAAGTGATACTCGTGAGACGTGTGCCTCTTAGCGCAAGTAGATACAAGAGATTAAACGGGCAGTTCCTGTCCAGAGGTGAGATGGGAGGGCAGAGATGGTTAGAAGCTGGTTGAAGGGACATGGGGAATCAGCGGCGGAAAGGAGGAGTGTGCTGTCACAGTATGGGGAGAGCAATTAGGGTCACATAACAATGTATGTATAAATTTTTGTATGGGAAAAAATAAAAATCAATAAATAAATTGTGTGTGTGTGTCACAAAATTACAATATACAGTGAGATTCTTCTTGTGGTTTCAAACTATATAATGATGGTAATCCAAATTCCTGCCTCAATTTTATTCCTCTCCTGTTAATATTACACTGTATATTCAGCTGGAACTTCAAACTTATCAACTCAACAGCCACAAAACTTAGCTTCTCTTCTTTCTCCTTCTCTCTGTTTGTCACTAGCTATCAGTTGAACCAAGCAAAAGTCATCTGTATTTCTACCTTTCTCTCTCACTCCACACTATAACAAATTACTAGGAAATTCCAACTTGACCTCCTAAATGTGTTCCAGAAGATATTCTTTTGTTCTACACCTACGACTATGTTTTCCTTATCTCCCAAACCTTATATATTTCATAGCATGTAGTTGCCGAATGAATGAATGAAAAAGTGAATGAATGAAGACATTCATGTACCCTTCTAGACTCCCTTAAGAAAACAAAATGGGACATGGCACTATAGAAAGAAGCACCATGCCATACCTCCACAGCAAATATCAAAAAAACGAGGCCAAACAGAGAAAACGGCAATACTGAAACCCTAAGCATCAAATGAGATAAAGAACTCAGCCAAGCACTGAATGGAATAAGAAACTGACAGAGAACAGAGAGTGAGGACAGACACATGCAGAGGTCCCCTAACAGCTAACACAGCACAGATCCACCATCTTGGACTCCTATTGGAGACTGGAGAACAGGGAGTACGGGAAAGCACCTTCACAAAGCTTCCAGCAGGAAACAGAACAACCAGTAACCAGCGATATATGCTTTTCCACCCCTCACGCTTCTTCACCGTGACTCGCCCTTCTCTGCTTACTGCAGCCAGAGTCTCTTAGCCAGGAAGCACCAGCTTCACCCCAGTGCTGCTTGGATTCCACCCGCCCGCACTGACCAGCTCCCTGAGTGCCGTTTGTTAGCTACTGGTGTTTCTTTTCTCCACTTCTTTTGATTTCTTCCATACCTCTCAACACCTCACCTTCCTTTCTCTCAAATACCTGGCTCTTTGTGCCATCTTTGCGTCTTCCTGAAAGGTTGTGTAATGCTGCTCTAAAGTGAAACTGTTTCCCAGCCCGAGCCACACTGGTGGGATCCTGGGGCTTTTTTTGTTTGTTTGTTTGTTTTGAATTGTTCGTTTGTTTTATTTTTCTTTTCTCGAATTGGGAGCCAGTTCTAGCTGGGCAGTACTGCACAACTTGGGACCTACCTCTCAGTTTGCACAGCCTTGTAGAGGGATGCCTGAGAGCATTTCTTTTTTCATGTTTGTTTGTTTGTTTGTTTTCTGTTTTGGGGGGGTTCTTATTTCTTTTTTTTATTTGTTTCTTTTGTTTTCTTTTCTCTCTTTTCCCCTTTTTGTCTTTCTTCATTACTCAGTTTCTCATCTTTCTATACTTACCTTCTCTTCCTGTCTCCTGAACACCTGGTTCTGAGTGACACTTCTACCTCTTCTAGCCAGGCTGGACTTCAACACCTGGGAGTAACTTCCCGAGACCTTGCAGCTGCACCGGTGGGGTCCCTGTCAGCTTTTCTTTTCTTTTTCTTTCTTAATTTTTATTTATTCATTTTTATCTTTTCTTTTTTTCTTCTTCTTCTCCTTTTTGTTTTTCTCCATTTCTCACTCTCTCATCTCTCCACTCCAACAGCAAGCTCCCTTCGCACTCTTTTTTGTTTGTTTGTGTGTTTTTTGCTCCTTTTCCTCTCTCTCCTCTTTCCCATACCCATCTTAGCTGCACACATCACAATCTCCACCCTTCATCATGCCAGCCTGCACCATGCTCTGAACATCACACCTCCAAGCAACACAGGCATGGCCTACCAGAACCTTCCCTGCACTTATTCATCGCCTGCCCAATTGGCCATAGTAAGAGTCACAAACAATCCATCCCAGCAACTCCTCTTCAGCTAGAGCTGCCCTGCTGTGCCATATCTGAGCAACAGAGCCTGCCAATTTGAGAAAGAGGCAAAAAGTATCATGTTCACAGACAAGCAAACAACAAAGAACACACAGTCTACCTGCTCAGACATAAACAAGTAAAAAAAAAAAAAAGTAGGATGAAACAAACAAATCTACAATCAATAAACGGGGAAAATAACTAACGAATGCCCCAAATACAGACGAAGATATCAAAACATTTACAAAAACAGGGCAGGATGGTTCCAGTAGGCGTCCAAAACACCAGATGACTTTACAGTAGAAGAAAAGACTCTAGAACTACCTGATAAGAATTCAAATCTCTTATATACAGAGCTAAACAAGAGTTGAAGCAAAAAGCCAAAAAAAAAAAAAGTGAGGAAAAAGTAGACAAAATCATGGGAAAGGCAGACAAATTCATGGAAAATACAGACAAAAAAAAATGGAAGAATTCAGTAAAATAATGCAATAACAAAATGCCAAAATAAGTTCACAACTAGAAATCATACAAAAACAACCATTAGAAATCCAAAAGATAAACAACAGGATTTCAGAAATAGAGAGTGTCATAGAAGAGCTGAGGAGCAGGTCTGAAATGGTGGAAGATAGGCTCAGTGAAATTAAAGACAAACACTTGGATACAACTCTGTTTGAGGAAAAATCAGAAAAAAGAACAAATAAAAATGCAGAGACCCTAAGAATTATGTGGCTTATAGTCAAAAGCAAAAATCTTCAAGTGGTCAGAGTTCCAGAACAGGGGGAGAAAACAGAAAACACAAGGAGGATCATTGAAGAACTGCTGACAGAAAACTTCCACAATATCACGAAAGATGAAATGCTGTCCAACAAAGTAACTCAACAAACCCCATATACGATAGACCCCAAAAGAAAATCAATAGAGCATATCATAATCACACTCACCAAAAGCATCAAAGACAAACAAAGAATCCTGAGAGCAGCTTGTGAAAAACAAGAAATCACATACAGACGAGAAACAATAAGACTAAGCTCAGATTATTTGGCAGAAACCATGCTGGCAGGAAAGCAATGGAATGACATATATAAAATGTTGAAAGAAAAGAATTGCCAGCCAAGAATAATATATCCTGCAAAACTCTCATTCAAATATGATGCTGAAATTAGGACATTTCCAGATGAACAGAAATTAAGGGAATATGAAAAAGCCAAACCAAACTTACAAGAATTATTAAAAGGAGTCCTTCAATCTGAGAACAAGCAACTTCAGCTCACAGGTTGAATCTAGGACACAGGATCATACCAGCCAGATACCAATCTAGGAAATGAACTCTCAAAGACTATCCAAAACCAAAAGAAATACAGCCAGGAATCAGAGAAGTTAATCTGTAAATGACAACAACATCAGAACAATAAAAGAGGGAATAAATGGTGTAGGTATAGAACATTCTAATGGAGAGGAGGGCAAGGCGATACCAAGTAATAATAGACTGCTTCAATTTAGAAAGATAAGGGTAAATTTAAATGTAACCACAAAGAAAGTTAACAAACCTACTCATCAAAATAAAGAGGAAAAACTTAAAGTCTTGGTAAAAACAAAACCTACAAAAACAAAATAAATGAAAAAAAATTCACACACAAAAGGAATTCAGCACAGGAGAGTAAGAGGAACAAAGAAAACATCAGCACCACAAAAAAAAAAAAAGCACTACAAAATGACAGCAATAAACTCACATCTATCAATAATTACACTGAATGTAAATGGCCTAAATGCACCCACAAAGAGATGGAGAGTGACAGAATGGATTTAAAAAAAAAAAAAAAACAGGATCCATCAATATGCTGTCTACAAGAGACACACCTTAGAAACAAAGACGTAAATTTATTAAAAATCAAAAGATGGAAAAAATATATCAAGCAAACAACTACCAAAAAAGAGCATGAGTAGCAATACTAATCTCAGATAAAACAGACTTTAAAACAAAATCCACCATAGAAGACAAAGAAGGACACTATATAACGATTAAGGGGATGATCCATCATGAAGACATAACCATAATAAACATCTACGCACCCAATCACAGGGCTCTAAAATATATAAAACAAACTCTAACAGCATTGAAAAGAGAAACTGACAGTTCCACAATATTAGTAGGAGACTTCAACACGCCACTCTCAGTAAAAGACAGAACATCTAAAAAGAAACTCAACAAAGACACAGAAGACGTAAAGGTCACAATAAGCCAACTTGACCTTAGACATATATAGAACACTCAACCCTACAGCTGCAAAGTATGCATTCTTTTCCAATGCACATGGTACATTCTCCAGAATAGACCACATCTTAGGCCACAGAGCAATCCTCAACAAGATCCAAACGCTGAGATAATACAAAATGTCTTCTCTGACCACAATGCCATCAAGGTAGAAATTAACAACAGGAAGAGCAAGGACAAAAAATCAATGACATAGAAACTGAATAACACCCTGCTTAAAAACCACTGGGTAATAGAAGAAATCAAAGATGGAATCAAAAAATTCCTAGAATCAAATCAGAATGAAAACACACCATACCAAAACATTTGGGACACAGCAAAGGCAGTCCTCAGAGGACAATTTATACCAATAGATGCACATGTCAAAAAAGAAGAAAGGGACGAAGTCAAAACATTAATTACAGAACAAAAACAGAAAGAGAACAGAAAAAAAAAACCCACAGCCACCAGAAGAAAGGAAATAATAAAGATCAAAGCAGAAATAAATGAAATAGAGAACAGAAAAACAATAGGAAGAATCAACAAAACCGAAAGTAGGTTCTTGGAAAGAATCAACAAAATCAACAAATCACTGGCCACACTGACAAAAGAAAAACAGGAGAGGGTACAAATAACCCAAATAAGAAATGAAACAGGGAAATTACAACAGACCCAACTGAAATAAAAAGGATCATAACAGAGTATTATGAAAAACTATATTCCAACAAATTTGAAAACCTAGAGGAAATGGACAAATTTCTAAAACCACACTACCTACCCAAACTACCACATAGTGATGTTGAAAATCTGAACAGACCCATAACAAGAGAAGAGATTCAAAAGGTAATTTAAAAAATCCCAGCAAAATAAAGCCCTGGCCTAGATGGCTTCACTGGAAAATTCTACAAAACATTCAGAGAAGAGCTTATACCAGTACTACTCAAACTATTTCAGAACATAGAAAAGGAGACAACACGTCCAATTCATTATATGAAGCCAGCATAACCCTGATACCAAACCAGGCAAAGATATCACAAAAAAAGAAATTACAGACCAATATCTCTCATGAGTATAGATGCAAAAATTCTCAACAAAATTCCAGGCAATAGAATTCAGCATCATATCAAAAAAATAATACACCATGACCGAGTAGGATTCATATCAGGTATGCAAGGATGGTTCAACATGAGAAAATCAAACAAAATCTAACAACATTAGAAATCAAACTGCATACATAAAAGGAAAGAAAAGAATCACATGATCATCTCAATTGCTGCAGAAAAGGCATTTTACAGAACCCAACACCCATTTCTGATAAAAACTCTCAAGAAAATAGGTAGAGAAGGGAAATTTCTCAACATAATAACGGACATCTATGCAAAACCAACAGCCAACATCATTCTTAATGGAGAGAGGCTGAAAACATTCCCCTTGAGAACAGGAACAAGACAAGGATGTCTTTTATCACCACTCTTATTTAACATTGTGCTGGAAGTTCTAGCTAGAGCAATAAGGCAAGAAAAAGAAATAAAGGGTATCCAAATTGGTAACGAAGAAGTTAAACTGTCCCTGTTTGCAGATGATATGATACTATACGTAGAAAACCCAAAAGACTCCACGAGTAAACTACTGAAACTAATAGAAAGATTCAGCAGAGTAGCAGGATATAAGATAAACATGCAAAACTCGGTTGGATTCCTATACACCAATAAAGAGAACAATGAAAAGGAAATCAGGAAAGCAATACCATTTATAATAACCCCTTAAAAAAACAAAATACTTAGGAATAAATCTAATCAGGGATGTAAAAGACCTATACAAAGAAAACGACAAAACACTACTGCAAGAAACCCAAAGAGATCTACATAAATGGACAAACTTACCATGCTCATGGATAGGTAGACTCAACATAGTGAAAATGACAATGCTACCCAAATCAATTTACAAATACTATTCAGTCCCGATCCAAATACCAACAACATTCTTTAAAGAGATGGAAAAACTAATCATTAACTTTATATGGAAAGGGAAGAAGCCCCAGATAAGTAAAACTCTATTGAAGAAGAAGAATAAAGTAGGAGGACTCGCACTACCTGACCTCAGAACCTACTATACAGCTATGGTAGTCGAAACACCCTGGTACTGGTACAACAACAGAAATCTTGACCAATGGAACAGAATTGAGAACCCAGTTGTAAATCCATCCACCTATGGTCACCTGATCTTTGACATGGGCCCAAAGTCCGTCAAATGGGAAAAAGACAGCCTTTTTAACAAATGGTGCTGACAAAACTGGATGTCCATCTGCAAAAATATGAAACAGGACTCATACCTCACACCATACACAAAAACTAATTCAAAATGGATCAAAGACCTAAATATAAAGCCTAAAACTATAAAGTTCATAGAATAAAAAATAGGATCAATGCTAGAGGCCCTAACACATGGCATTAACAGGATACAAACCATAACCAACAACACACAAACTCCAGAAGATAAGATAGATAACCAGGATCTTCTAAAAATCAAACACTTGTGCTCATCAAAAAAATTCACCAAAAGAGCAAAAAGAGAACCCACAGACTGGGATAAAATTTTTGGACAGTACAAGTCAGACAAAGATCTAATCTCTATAATCTACAAGAAAACCCGACACTTGTGCAACAAAAAGACAAATAATCCAATTAAAAATTGGGCAAAGGAAATGAACAGACATTTCGCCAAAGAAGACATTCAAGTGTCCAACAGACACATGAGGAAATGCTCACGATCACCAGCCATTAGAGAAATGCAAATTAAAACCCCAGTGAGATACTATCTCACCCTGGCATCACCGGAGCGAATCAAAAACACTGGAAATAACAAATGTTGGAGAGGCTATGGGGAGATCGGAATTCTTATGCACTGCTGGTAGGAATGCAAAATAATACAACCATTTTGGAAAACAATATGACACTTCCTTAGAAAGCTAGAAATAGAAATACCATAGGATCCAGCAATCCCATTCCTAGGAATATATTCCAGAGCAATAAGAGCTGTCACACAAATAAACATATGCACATCCATGTTAATTGCAGCATTGTTGACAATAACAAAAAGATGGAAACAACCTAGATGCCCATCAACAGAAGAATGGATAAACAAACTATTGTACATACACACAATGGAGTATTATACAATAATAAAGAACAATGATGAACTTGTGAAGCATCTCATAACATGGATGAAACTGGAGGACATTATTCTGAGTGAAAGAAGTCAATCACAACAGGACAAATATTGAATGAGACCTCTACTGCAAAAACTCAAGAAAAAGTTGACACACAAAAAGAAACAATCTTTGTTAGCTATGAGGGATGGGAGGGGTAGAGGGGCAAATACTAAATAGACAATAGATAAGCGGTAACTTTGGTGAAGGGTCAGACAGTACACAATACTGGGGAAGTCAGCACAATTTGTACAAGGAAAAGTTACGGAAGCTCCGTAAACACATCCAGACTCCCTGAGGGAACTGAATTGCTGGGCAGAAGCCTGTGAGGACCATGGTCTCGGGGAACATCCAGCTCAATTGGCATAACATAGTTTATAAAGGAAGTGTTCTACATTCTACCTTGGTGAGTAGTGTCTGGGGTCTTAAAAGCCTGTGAGCAGCCATCTAAGACACTCCACTGGTCTCACCCCTTCAGCAGCAAGAGAGAATGAAGACACAAGATACAGGGAAAAGATTAGTCCACAGGACTAATGGACCACGACTACCACAGCCTCCACAAGACTGAGTCCAGTACAACTAGATGGTGGCCGGCTACCACCACTGACTGCTCTGACAGGGATCACAACAGAGAGTCCCGGACAGAGCTGGAGAAAAATGTAGAACAAAATTCTAACTCACAAAAAAAGACCAGACTTAACGGTCTGACAGAGACTGGAGAAGCCCTGAGAGTATGGCCCCCGGACACCCTTTTAGCTCAGTTATGAAGTCACTCCCAAGGTTCACCATTCCGCCAAAGATTAGACAGCCCCAAAAAACAAAACGAGACTAACGGGGCACAACAGTCCAGGGACAAGGACTAGAAAGCTGGTAATAGGGAACCCAAGGTTGAGAAGGGACAGTGTTGACATGTCGTGGAGTCGTTAACCATTGTCATAAAACAATATTTGTACTGTTTAATGGGAAACTATTTGTTCTGTAAACCTTCATCTAAAGTACAATAAAAACAACTGTTAAACTCTTAGCTGTGAGTGATAAACCTGAAGTTCTCTGACCTGGTCTTGTTTCATTCTTTTCTGCACTACTCAGTTATTTCACCAATCTCCACAATTATGCCCTTTCTTTTCATTTTCTTTTTTTTGGTTAAAACTAGCTGCTGAAATTAACAAATTCAGAATGGTCTCAATTACGTCTACCTCTATAGCTCTAAACACGGTTGTTCCTAATTTTCTACTTCATAAATCTGGGCAATGCAAGAACATAAGGTTCATTTCTCTCCACTATATGCATGGCAAAACTGCTTGCTTTAATTTTCTCTCCCTGCTTATCGTATAAGAGAGAGGGATAATAAACACATACCTGGCTTCCTGATCTTCCTGATATAACTTCCAACTTTGATACTACCTGAAAAATCTCCCCTATGGAGCAGAGGTAATGACCTCTACATTACCTCTTGCATTATGTTGATGTGTGAGGAGCTGTGATACAACAATGAATCAAGTAAAATCCTGCCTTCAAGGAGTTTACAGACTTGAGAAGGAGGAAGACAAGAAATCAGACAACTACAATTCAGTTGTGGAAATTTTTATAAGACAGATTTTTAAGTACATACATTTCACTGTCTCACCAGAGTCTTACTTTTTGAGCTGGAACCTGGAAGACAGGAAGGTAAAGTTCTGGAAATCTACCACTCTCTGTTGGAAGGGACAAGCCCCGCTATTCTGATACTGTAAAAGAGCTCTGCCCCCAGCCTAAGACAGGGAATGCTTGCTAGTGTCCTGACAATGATCCACAGATGTGTTTTAGATTTTCAAGCACAAAGTGAAATAAGCCGGGTGCTGGCATTGCCTTAACATGATTGCCTGTTAAGAAGGTATTTAGTTCTTGGGATAGAATTACAGAGGACTCAATAGGAAG
Source organism: Dugong dugon (assembly GCA_030035585.1). Taxonomy (NCBI): domain Eukaryota; kingdom Metazoa; phylum Chordata; class Mammalia; order Sirenia; family Dugongidae; genus Dugong; species Dugong dugon. The sequence goes on along the minus strand of CM057467.1, from coordinate 54,029,428 downwards.
CACCCCTTCAAATTCCTAACAGGCTGGTTAACAATAGTGTCACTCAGTGGGTTTACCAGGCCCTGGTTGAACTCAGTGCATAACTCAGAACAATAGCTCTGCTTGCTAAGAATCACAAATGTGGTGACAACCAAGCCATGCCTCAGAGAAGAGCAAGCACACCTTCTTGAATACGTAAATCAATTATGTAAAAAACCAGAGTAGAACTGCCCCATAGTGTTTCCAAGGATCAACTGGTGGATTTGAACTACGAATCTTTTTGTTAGCAGCCGAGCTTTTAACCATTGTGCCACTTATGCTAGCCGTTAAAAAAATCCCCCCTTTCCAAGTAACTTGGCTAGAGCTTAAAAGCCATAATAGTGATGGAGAATTTAGTAAACATGTATTCGTGTGTTTATGTACTTATTTGTTCAATAGGTACTTTGGAAAGACCACCATGTGTCAGGAAATGGGCTAGCAAATGGGGAGATAATCATGTATAAGACATAATCCCTACCCTTAAAGTGCTTACCATTTAGAAACTCAAGTAACCTGTAATTATAGTAGAATGTTCAAAATGCCTAGGCTACTAGGGAACATAGGAGGGGAAGGTAACCTAGTCCCACATGATCATGGAAAGCTTCTCAATCAAGGCAGCCTCTAAACTCAGGATTTAGAGAAGGGTTAAGGGAGTCCCTGGGTGGTGCAAATGGTTATGTACTTGGCTGCACCAAAAGGTTAGCAGTTTGAATCCACCGAGGTGCCTCAGAAGAAAGGACTGGCAATCTACTTCTAAAAGATTACAGCCATATAAAACCCTATGGAGTGACACACTGGGGTCACAATGAGATGGCCACTGGTTTTGATTTTTTGAGATTTTTAGAGATCTTAGTTTGCATTTGAGGAGCCCTTGTGGAGCAGTGTTTAAGAGCTTGGCTGCTAACCAAAAGGTCAGCAGTTCAAACCCACCAACCACTCTGCGAGAGAAAGATGTGGCAGTAAACCCTATGCGGCAGTTCTACTCTGTCCTACAGGGTCGCTATGAGTTGGAATCTACTCAATGGCACCGGATTTGGTTTGGTTTTGGGTTTAGCCTACATTCATCCTTGGTTAACTCAGACTTTCAATACATATTCCTGGGCCCCTATTTTGTCCTGCAGAGGTCCTGGTGACCCTCTACTGAGACAAATGGAGACTCCTTGCAGAGTCACGGGGCTGGGCTCAGTGTTGTTGGCTCACAGGCATGACACAGTCTTGCTAAATGAATACCAGCGCTGGTTGATGTGTCTACAGAGTAGGTAAAAATATGGAATGAACCCTGCAAATGTTTCATTCATGAGAACTTATTAATGAAGATATTCTTCATAGTAATCACGGACTTCATTTTCTAATCTTCTAAGGCATAAAAATCTGTTTCACCACTAGAAACTTTTATCTCTTTGTGCCTGACTGAGTAAGCCTGGAATAATGAAGAATAAAATTATTTATTAATAACTTTACTGGTTGGATCTAGAATTGGGAGTTATCAGATACCCAGTGTTTTGTTTTTTTTTTTAATAGGAGGATTATAACATTATTTTTATCTGACTTTTTGTTGGCCTTTAAACCCAATTTAAAAATCAGACATATACATTTAAAAATACCTCGCTAAACAGCTGTCATTGTTCCCAGCACAAAATCTTTTTACATTTAACCTACTGAGCCAAGAAATTTATAAATATATTCATATATGTGTGGACAATAAAATTGTTGAGAATAAATATTTATCATATATTTCAAAAAAGACATACATCTAAGTGTCTATGTGAGTTACCCCAAGGAAATGGTATTGGGGTGAGGACAAGCTCCCGTTTTTCACTTTGCACATTTTAGAACTTAGAATTGCTTTTTTTGTAAAAATAAATATAATAAAAATGGAGGCTCTAATTGTCAAAATTTAGTTCTATTATGAGATCCAGGAATTTATGATGTATTTTCCATGTCTAGGAATTTCTCTCTTACAAAAGAGAGATAATGATTTAAAAAAAGAAAAAGAAATACTACATTACTAAGTCCAGGTGCAACATTGGATTGAAAATTAAGCTCGTGTGTTATTACCATAATTCCGCTTTGATGTGGGTGTTAAAGGTACAGAATGTGGAAGTTGCAACATAGTCAGTAAAAGAATCATAAAAATAAATGGGTAGATAATTATATAAACATCAAGTTAATTTCTTAAATAAATGCCACCATAACCGACATAAGTTCATTCTGAACACTTAATTGTGCTTATGCAGAACCTACACATACTTCAAGAGGCAGTCGTTCGAACAGAACAAGGAGATATTGTGTGGTTTAAAATCAGGAAAGGTGTGCATCAGTTGTATCCTTTCACTATATTCATCCAATCTGTATGCTGAGCAAATAATCTGAGAAGTTGGACTATATGAAGAATGCAACGTCAGGATTGGAGGAAGACTCATTAACAAGCTGTGATATGCAGATAGAACAATTTTGCTTCCTGAAAATGAAGAGGATTTGAAACATTTACTGATGAAGATCAAAGACTACAGCCGTCAGGATGGATTACACCTTAACATAAAGAAAACAAAAATTCTCACAACTGGACCAATAACTAACATCAGTATAAATGGAGAAAATATTGAAGTTGTCAAAGATTTCATTTTACTGGGATCCATAATCAATGCCCATGGAAGCAGCTGTAAAGGAATCAAACAATGTATTGCATTGGGCAAATCTGCTGCAAAAGACCGCTTTAAAGTGTCAAAAAGCAAAGAGGTCACTTTGAGGACTAAGGTGCACCTGACCCAAGCCATGGTGTTTTCAGTGCCTCATATGCTTGCAAAAGCTAGACAATGAATAAGGAAGGCCTTTAAATTACGGTGTTGGTGAAGAACATTGAATATATACCATGGACTGCCTGAACAATGAACAAATCTACCCTGGAAGAAGGATAGCCAGAATGCTATTTAAAAGCAAGAATGGCAAGACTTCATCTCACGTACTTTGGACATGTTATCAGGAGAGGCCAGTCCCTGAAGACAGATATCATGCTTGGTAAAGTAGAGGGTCAGCAAAAAAGAGGAAGACCCTCAACAATATGGATTGACACAGTGGCTGAAACAATGGGCTCAAGCATAACAACGATTGTGAGGATGGTGCAGGACCAGGCAGTGTTTCATTCTGTTGTACATGGGGTCACTGTGAGTCGGAACCAACTCGATGGCACCTAACAACAACAACATGAGTCAAATATGTGAGCAGGATGCATGACTTTAAACTTCCACAGCATATTCTGTTCTCCAAATCTTGGATATAGGCATCTTAAAAGAAAAACCATTTAAAAACGAGGGAAATATTTGTAAGAGCAATATAAATAAATTGAAATAGGTTTTTTAAAAATCAGGTCCTCTTGGCCTGACCAAGCCAAAGTCCTTGAAAACATGCATTGACATTGGGGCAACTAGCTGAGTATCAAAAACTCAACTATGGAAACACACATCCAAGTCAGGATTTGATGACATGGAATGATATCATTGACAATTGAATCTATAATAAATTGAACAGTAGCAATGGCATAAGCAACATGCTAAAGCAGAATCATGATTAGGTTGCTTTAGTGTATTGGGCAGTGCACACTACCATAAACCATACTGGACCAGAGAATCAGAGAGTTCTAGTAATACCTATGCTACTAACTGTAGCCTTTGGAAAGACATTTTACCTCTGAAACATGAAGATGACACTTGCCGTTTGTGCACTATAAGGCAAAAAATTTGAGAATTGCAACCAAGGCTTTCTTGCAAGTATTTGAGAAAAGTTGGAGATCATTTTTTAAGGAAAATGACAACTCTACCTACAGATATTCCTATTTCTAAAGCCTCTACTGAAGTGGGTTGGCCCACTGACTTGGCAAGAATACAAGTAAAGCTCTTAACTTTCATAGTATAATGATAATTCTGCCTCCCTCATGTCTGCTGTCTAAAGCATATGGCTTTCTCATTATCCAACAGCATAGAATAGCTGCAGTATGGGTACTTGTTAGAGAGTTCAATCATGAATTGTCTGTGAGCCAGCACTTGCCAAGGGCTGGCTTAAGACATCTGATATATGAAAAAGACAGGCTAATGGACATGCTAAATACCCTTTCTTTTAAATTCCCCAAACTCAATTACATTTTAAGTTAGATCATCAGGAAGCAACATTCATGGACCAAATTATCTCAGTTCTCCATAGAAGTGCTTTCACTGATTGATGGTATAAGGTTTTGTCCTGAGCCTTTATTGAGGGTCAATATAAAAAATGTCACATCAATATTTCTGTTAATTTTGTAAAGCTGTAGCCAGGCAGTGTCTACTATGCTTACAAATATCAATTTTTAAAGGGCTCATAGAAATACACCTCATTTAGCTTAATTCCAAGAAAATGTTTGTTTCTGCCTGTGAATGTGTATGCTTTCTTTTGTCTGCCAGAGAACACTAGGTAACCAGTGTTTCCTTTTTGCCTTAGATGTGGGGGAATGCACATTGAGTGTGTGGCACCAGTTCTTCATGGTGTTTCTTTTACATAGTATTTCTTCTGTTCCAATCAACTACCCAATTTACATTATGTTTAACATGTAAACAGATTTCTATCTTTTACAAGTCTTGAAGGCAAACAGTTGAGGGTAAGTAGAAAGGAAACCAACATTAATGAACATTTACTCTGAAAATGTGTTTCTTAATAATACACATCCTTAAATACTTGGTTTAGAATGGGGTTCAGATAACATGATCAAATAACATGATCAAGGTAGCAAAGCTAATAAATGTCAGAGCTGATATCTGAACCTACTTTTTTTCTGGTTTTGTACAAACCACATGCTCCTACTTATAGCTCTACTATGCCTCTGACTCTAAGCTATTAAATATTAATGTTAATTATTATAATAAGTTCATTTTCAGCTGGATTGTTAAGTAAATTAATTCATTATATATTTATTCCACTTCGCAGTATTGTTGTGAAGATAAAATTAAGGACATGAAAGCACTTCAAAAGAATTTTAAAGTGGTATACAAATGTGAGGTGTTTTGTTATCTACTACTCTGTTACATTGATATTGTAAGATTTAAATTACTGTATTAAAATCTACTGGTTTTATGCAAGTAAGTACTTCAAATCTTGAGTACTCGACTATTCACCCTATTAGTATTCAGTAAAGATTTTTAACCAACTAGAAAGCCAAAAGGGATTTTGATAAAAGTCCTTCAGACATAAAACACTTTGCTGAAATTCAACAATGAATGCCAGTCTAAACAAAACTTCAGCTCATAAATTCTGGAAAAAATTATCCTTATACCATACCTACAGCACCTTCCTGCAAGCCATCTAAAGCCAAAAACCAAAAGCCAAACCCATTGCCGTCAAATTAATTCCGACTCATAGTGACACTTTAGGACATAGTAGAACTGCCCCATAGAGTTTCCAAGGCTGTACATCTTTTTGGAAGCCAACTGTCACATCTCCCTCCCACAGAGCAGTTGGTGGGTTGGAACCGCCAACCTTTTGCTTAGCAACCAAGTGCTTAACCACTGTGACACCAGGGCTCCCTCATTTGAAGCCATGCATTTGAAAATCCTACAGTGACCCTCTGACCTACAAACAGATATTTTGTATGCATAGGTATGCCAAAGAAGAGGGATAGAGAAACTGTTCCTTTCTTACCACCTGAGAAACAGTCTCAGAATATGAAATGATCAACCATTTCTCAACACAGACAAGAAACTTCCCTTCACTCTTCATCTCTGCCTGCATCCTCAGCCAGTATTAAAGTGCAATCTCATCATATTTCATCCTATTTCATTAAGAAGTTTCTCTCTCTGTTCTCATTCCAGCTCTTTATCCTTCCAGAAAATGACTTTCACTATTTCAGCTCTTCATACTATTTTTCATTTTGTCTGTTAGTCCTATTTCCTTCAGCTTGTCAGTAAAAAAAAAAAAAAATATTTTAAAACATACTGCATTAGAAACCATGAACATTCTTCTAAGCTTCAACTGCAAGTACTGTATAATGAAAGTATCACTATAATGGGAAGATTTCAGTGCTGCTTCATTATGAAGAAGGTAAAGAACTCAGGCAGTAGGCCGTCAGACTGGGAACTATTTAAATAATGCTTAGTATCTTCAGTATGACATTGAGCAAACTGTAGACAAAATATTTTCTCTATCTTATTTTTAACTTAATGAATTATAATATCTTCCCCTAGCTCTTGTTCATGCTTTATTATTACTGGTGGTTGGTATGAGTGCTTTTTCCTTACTTTTATTTGCATTCCTAGAGGTCCTTGGACATTGACTATATGATGTGGTGAGAAATGTCAGGTAGGCTTCTGCTGTATAAATTATAAATATAAATAAAATAATTACATGTAACCCTTGGAACCAGGGTAATAAGACAGTTCCAGGCTGTCACTACACTCTATTAGAGAAGTAGTAGAAAGAAAAGCTGGGATTGCAGAGCTCAGAAGCACCATCCCTTTCTGAGAAAAGCTCTAACTCCAAACAGTAAATTGGGAGGAAACTGCCTTTAATCAGCGTTGACACATTAGTGTAGGAAGCTTCAGGGAATCTCTTAAAGTCAAAGTAAACACAGTGTCGGGGGGGAATGGTCTGTCTCTATGCCTCCCATCCAGACTGCCTAAGTAAAGGCCTTAGGCCCAGAGCATTCTCTTATAAGGGGGCTAGGAATTGGGTCACTTTCTCTCTCAATTCCTTCTCCTTGTCACAGAAGGCTTCCCCCTGTTCTGGGCACACAGTTACTTTCTCTGTCTCTTGCACATGCACAGGTACCACAAGGCATCTGGTCAACCTCAACCCCACTTCTATACCTGTTCCCAGCAGGGAGGGAACAGGGTCTTTTGCACTATGGCACAAGAGGGGGGATGTGCCAGATTGTAAGAGCCAGCATCAAAGGATGGACTGAAGGGGAAACTAGCTTTGAGAGGCTAAACATGAGCACCCTCATGTGGTTCACTAGTTCATTACAGTTTGCTAAGTCATTCTTCTCATAGCAACCCTACAGGACAGAGTAGAACTGCCTCATACAGTTCCAAGGAGCTTCTGGTGGATTCAGACTGCCAACCTTTTGGTTAGCAGCCGTAGCTCTTAACCACTATGCCACCAGAGTCGCTATGAGTCAGAATCGACTCAACGGCAGTGGGTTTGGTTTTGGTTTTAAGTCATTCTTATGTAAGTTCCTGGCATGTAGCCACTATTGTCCACCACCATTATAAAACCTTTGTCCTCCCACTGCAGGGAGTGGAGATCTGCTTTGGTTCTGCAGCCACCCAGGATTTGGCCTCATGTGTAAGTCTCTCGGATAAACTCCTTTTCCACCACATTGGAGTTGCCTGCCTTTTTCTTCGGTCTCTCAGCACCATCCATTTTTAGAGGCAAGTTTCTCATTACTGGTCCATGCCTGAACACACGGAAAGAATAGCAAAAAATAAAGAAGCATGGAAGTATACTTGTCAGGTTCTCTGAAAGCAGAGCCTGAGGCAAGGATTTGGATGCAATCTGTAAAGTAGAGGAGGAAGCAGAATACAGAAAGGGAAAGAATCAAGAAAGGATTTTGTCTCAAGTAAAGTCTAGCCTTGGCCTGATGCTTGAGGATAAGTGAGTCTTTAGATCAGGGATCAGCAGAATTTTTCTGACAAGATAGTCGTTTTTGCAACTACTCAATTCTGCCACTGTAGTGTGGAAGTAGCCATAGACAATAAAATAAATGGGCATGACTTTGTCCCAATAAAACTTTATTTACAAAAACAAATAGTGGGCCAGATTTGGCCATGAGCCATTGTCTGTTGACTCCTATGCTAGAGTATAAATCACACCACAGAGCTGCTGCCTTTTCCCCACCCTAACAAGCAAGGAGGTTGACCTTTTGTACCCTGTACATGTCAGTGATCAGCTATGGAACTGGAGTAGTGGTGGTTCCTAACCTTCCAGACAAGGTGGCTCCTGTCAACTAGGCCAATGGTTCTCAAACTTCTCTATGAATCAGAATCACCTGAAGGGCTTCTGAAAACACAGACTGCTGGGCAATATCCCTAGAGTTTGCAATTCAGTAGTTCAGAATGGGGCCTGATAATTTGTATTTCAAACAAGTTTCTAGGTGATACTGATTCTGCTTATCCAGGGACCACACTTTGAGACCACTGAGCTTGGACAATTCTCCAGAGGAGGGAACAGCTGTGAGCCTTAGTAGACAACACTTGCAATGGATGCAGGACGGAGGCACTGGCCTGGTAAAGGGGATCAAGGTAGGGCATCAACAGCATCAAGTACAATACTTCAACCAATTTGTAGCATGGAAGGAATCAAACTTTAAGAACATATCTCTGGATAAGGAAATATGTTTATTCACAACACATTCTCTTTTTGATGAGGCTGCTCATTCTCAAACAGTACTTCTTGCTTAACCTAATGTGATCCAACTATTTAACAGTGAATTATATCCTTCTGAGCATCCATAATTATTTATATGTGTTTTCTGTCATGCATTTATTGATGCTTTCTTTGGTATTGGTTGGTGTACTAATCTTTGTTAGCTTATAAGCTCTTTGAGAGCACAGACAATGTTTTCTCCTAACTTTATAATGAACACTATCAAGGGAAGAGAATTCTACGCACTTCATAGCTGCTTTGAATCAATAGGGAGAATGAAACTAGTAGCTTATAGAAATTGAGGGTTTCTTTATTTAGTCCCTCTTAAAACTTATATCTTGTTCTTTGCTTATATTCATATTATCATAAAATATATTCCCAGACAATTGACATTAAGAAAATAAATTGAATTTCTCACTAAATTTGTACTCGTACATGTTACAGCCCCAGTATTAATGCCTTCCTGCAAGCACTCTAATTCTAGATCATACATTTGTTGCAAGGAGACCAAAGCACAAAGAAAAGTCTTAATTTGTGCCTTATGAAGTCGGTTTTCTGAGACTCCCATAGTTTGAGGGCAAAAAAATAGATCACTGTATCCTGAACTGAGTATCTAAATCTTGGCTTTAACTTTCTAAATATCCTTCAAGGCAAAACAGATAAATGTGGCTTCGAATTACGACTGGTTAAACCAGTTTCTGGAGTGAAATAAGTCTACCTAAAGGGTAATGATTGATGGAATTATCTCAGTCTCAAGTGTTCCAACCCCAACACACACACACAAACACACACACACACACACACACAGTGGACCAAGGAAAACCCAGCCAGGATGCAGGTCCCAGTAGCCAGAGCTGGAAACTGAGGTGAAAGGCTAAATAAAATAAAGGATATTATATTCTGGTGTCCAAAGCAATACAAGGTACAGTAGCAATTCTAAGCCAAAGTAGTTTAGGTAACACTGAGAGTCAAAAATCAAGTAAACAAAATAGTAACTTCAAGACCAGAAAGCAAGAGCCTGATCATAAGCCATAGATGAAGCCAAGGTCTTTGAAATTGTGCACTACAGATTAGAAAGTAAACACAAGTAAGCCTGTGTGTACATTGCTTGCTGGTTGTCCATTTCAGTATAAGAATCCTCCCCAAGTTAGTTAAAGTTAAAGCTTCTTCCTCCTCATTTAAGAGAATGGGGTGAGCTACTTCGTACTTCCCCACAATTTTCCTACCACTGTCTGAACTACATAGGCTCCTCCAGACACGAAAGAGAAAATAAGTAAGGGCAGGAAAGGTATCACTTGCTGACATTAATAATCTACCTTTCGTTTCCTGTAGACTTGATGGAAGATTAAAACTCAGTCTCACTGCACTTGGCAGAAGTTTATGCTATTTTTCTTGGGTTCTTCATGGACAGCATCATTACTGGGATCTTTGACCTGAGTTCCCATAACGAGAGTGATGCCTTGTCTTCTTGGTCCTTTACAGTCCCCCCATCTGAGTGGTCCATTCTACATAGACTCTCCCTTTTGGGGACCCATCACTCCTCCCTCTGGAGAAGATCATTTTAAAACAGCTTGGGCAGATTTTGTCTCTTGATTGGTGCATGTTTGGTCCCTCAGCAACCCTCACCCATCATTTGACCAGACAAACTCTGGGGGTTCAAGGTTCCCCAGCATTACACTGCTCCTCCTTACTTTGCTATGAACCCAAGTAACCAACCACGGCCTCTTACCTTTAAGTTTTTCTAGGCTTGACCTATGGCTGCCAGAAGACACAGGTCAATCTCCCTAAGTGGTTTCCCTGAAGCTCCTTTCACTCAGATTGGGGTGAATGTCGACAAAGTAAGGGGTGGTGTGAAAGAAAATGCCTCAGCACTCCAACAGCTTTTCCACATACATTCTTTAATGGCCACCTCTTGATTCTTTTAAAGGAGGTTGTTGATTCAAGGGTTACAACCCTGGTGTTTGAATGAATCCTTTTTGGTAAATCCTGGATAGATGGCTTGGTACATCAATCCACTGTATAGGAACACTTGTATCTGTTGATTTGGGGCCACAACCAAAACTGAGGCAGGAATAGTTCCTTTTAACATCCTGTAACCCATAATAGAGACTCAATAAATGATTATCTGGCAGTAATTGGTGTGGGAGAAAATTTTAATACGATATAGAATAAGCAGACACCACAGAAGAAGGTAACAGAAAAATAAAACTAGCATGGCACAGGAAGTAGTTAAGGGTTTCCACAAATCCCTGTTGAGGAAAGTTAGAGATAAAGAGCAGAATAACAACACTAACGTTAATAAATAAATAATAATAATAAACCATTGCTACAAGTTGATTCCAACTCACAGTGACCCTATAGGACAGAATAGAACTGCCCCATCGGGTTTCCAAGGCTGTAATTTTTATGGGAGCTGACTGTCACATCTTTCTCCTCTGGAGCAGCTGGTGGATTCCAACCACCGACCTTTCAGTAAGCAGTCAAGCGCTTCACCACTGTGTCACCAGGGCTCCATAAATAGTAATAGTTACTAGTTATTATGTGTTTACCCTCTGCTAAGCACAGTGCTAAATGTTTTATAAACAGGGTATCTTTTAAATTTCAGGCAACCCTGTGAATTAAGTATTATTGTTCCTACAATTCACATAAGGAAACCAAGGCTGAGGGAGTGTGAGCAACTTTTCCAAGGTTATACTTTTGTGATATTGTATGTAGTTTGCTGAATATCTGTATTTATGCACAAGTATTTGACTTCCTCCTGAAGTCCCAAGTAAAGAACACCAATATATTGTTAAAGGAAAGACTCTGAACTTGTGGGACCCAAATAACAATCACAACCAAGTCCCCAGAGCCCAGAGTGTCCAGGAGTCTAAGTAAGTTACAAAGATACTTTCAGTTTCTTTTCTAAAGTAGGAGCCCTTTCATAAAGTGTCACTATGAGTATGAGTAGACCTGATTTAGTTACTATCCAGATACCTCTTAACTAAGATCATCTAAGATATAAGTTCAATATGAGTTAAATCACTTATAACTAGATTTTTTCCCATTTATGACACTATTTAGCCCCTTAGCCCCTTTTCTGATTTAAGGAAAAACCATTTTTAATAAGAAGGAAGAAAATCGCATACATGAAACATAAGCTGCCAATCATTTTATGCCAATAACTAACTCATCCTTGCAGAACTTCATGACATTATGTTTCCAGTGGGATTTGACAAAAACTCCTTTGAGTTTCCTCCTTTCTTCCCCATAGTAGTTTCGAAAGCTCTTTTGTTTCTTGTGTATCTTGTTGCCTATTAGCTATATTCTTTCATTTGCTCTCTGAGACTTCAAATTTTTTTTATGTCAGTCATCAGACAATAAAATTAGAGAGATTAGCCTGATCTTGCCACACTTTGAAGTACTGAATATATTTAAATTTAGAAACCAAAATCAACACTCTGAACGCCTGACCCTCCAAATGCCAAGCTTCCACCACACCCAAAACCTGCTCCTCCTCTGCCCTCTGAATAATGAATGGCTCCTTCTGCTACTTACTCAAACCAAAAAACTGGGTGTCATCCTCAACTATGTTCCCCCTCCTCTGCTTCCACATCAAATCACCTCCGCATCTTGTCTAACAACAAAATACATTTCACGTATTTCCACTTAACCTCTATCATCACAGAAACCACCAGCATCTTTCCCAGCCTCCAAAGTAGTCTCTCTACTTTTGTTCTTGCTCCAACCCCAATTCATTCTCCAAAAAAAAGGAAGAGCTTTTAGAAATGTAAACTGGAACTGGTTGAAACTGGAGGATTTCCCGAGACTATTGCCCTGAGATATTCTTTAAACCTTGAACCAAAACTATCCCCTGAGGTCACCTTTTAGCTAAATAACAGATTGACTCACAAAATAAAGAATATCACTCTTGAGTACTGTGCTCCTTTAAAAAAATCATCTGTATGAGACCAAATGGTCAACAATTACTTTAACAACAAAGATGAGAAGGTAAGGGGGCAGGGAAATTAGATTACTGGAAATGGAGCAACCATAATGGAAATAATGAGAATGTTCACGCGTTATGAAGAATGTAACCAACGTCACTCAATGATTTAAGTAGAAATTGTTGAATGGGAGCCTAATCTGCGGTATAAACTTCCATCGAAAACACAAAAAAAAAATGCTATTTAAAAAAATGTGAACTGGGTTGCTTTGCACCCGTATTAAAAGCTTTCAAAAACTTCCTATCTCACTTACATAGGGGTGCAAGGAGAATAAAATCTAATTGCTGTAAAATGGTCTACTAGACCCTACAGGTTCTTATCTCTGCTAGTCCCTCCAATCACATACTAGCCTTTTCCTCGGAGCTTCTATCCCCATTTTTAAGTGTTTGTGTATTTGGTGTGATGTTTCTCTTCCCTAGTAGACTGAGAATTGCATCAAGGGAGACCAGGATAGTTTTATTCATCATTCATCATCTGTCTGCAGCAAAACAACTGGCATATAGGTTCTCAGTAAATTTTTGTTAAATTAATAAATGAATTTAGGTAAACATGAATTATTAAGAAATACCTGATGTTACATCAACCAATGAAACAGACATTACAAAGACCATAGGGAAATGTTTACAATATACTATGTGGGAAAAGCAAAATAGGAAATGTTGTATTGCACCTAACATTTACAATGTATACATGTTGTAAACATGCATAACATTTACAATATGAGTGAATCCATTAGAACATAGAACAGACCTCTATGTTGTTTAAAACCAATCCTGGTTATAAAGGGAGGGGTACCTATTTTAAATGTTACAAGTAGGGCCTGCCTTCTGAAGTGGAAATTACATTTGCCTTAGGAGCAGATCATCCCTTTGTCTGGAAGGGAATGTTTGGATGAGTCCTTGGTTACATCTGGTGAAACAGAAATCCTCATCTGAAATGGGAAGATAGGTGAAGCTAAACTGCTCTCTGCAATACTGAGTTTGTCTTTAATGTAAGTAGAGTCACATCTCTATTGATTTAATAGGAAAAACATGTTCTACGGAGTGGTGTACTGGAGCCTGCTGGTGGTGGCTCTTGAGGCCCAATAGTTAAATTTTTAGGAATTTTGTAAGATGGTTTTAAACACAGATGTTACTAAAAATTAAATTACATAATCTCACATTAAATAAATTGTATTAAAAATAAAAGTAAGAGATACTCAAAACTTATCACTTTAAAATTATTTTATTGTATTTTACTATTCTCTATGTTCTTGAAATTATTTACATGCATTTTATCTATATGTTGGAAATACTATATAATGGTGTGCCACTGCTCATCTCTTCCCAACTCTGTGTTCAGTGATGTCCTGTTGGTAATTTGAAGTCAGCGACGGTGGTTGTATTTACACCACAGAAATAAGAAGCTGCTACAAAACAGGACTTGACTCATTGCTTTGTTGATTGTCGAGGTTAAAGAAAGTGGTAGAGAAAATGTTAGTGGTACAGATTAAACTTAATATTTCATGTCTATATCCTTTTGTGAAAAGCACAAAAAACTGAGAAAATATTCTTCTAGTATTCATAAACTAGTATTCAATTCAACAAAGAAGGTGTTTCGTCACTGACAAATGAGTGAGGTTCTGACGTATGTCTCCATTGTTTCACTTTTGTTATGCTCATTCGTGTAAACCAAGGTATAAACCAACATTCATGTCAGCAGCACTATGCTTGCTTTTGCGTAAAATTTGTTTTTCCAGGACAATTTCAACCATACATTGTCTAGGGAGACAAAAGTTCAATAAAAATTGATGACAGCATTCTGTCAATGGAATTCATAAAAAATGTACTTTGTATGACTACTATAAACTGTGTACTATACGTCCTTTATATCAATAAAATTTATAATAAACTATGTACACGTATATATGCATATGTTTTGTTTTTTTTTTCTAGTGAGCTGGTTGTTGAACATGTTTCAGCATATCACTGGATCCAGGCCACTTCTGTAGAAGGATGGAATTTTGAAACACTTAAGCATTCTTTGGGATACATAGAAAATTTGGGAAGGAGAATCAAATAGTAGGCTGCCCTTCCTGCAACAGAGCAGGATGAGGGCTCCAAATATCGGCATCTGGGGATTAAAAGTGAAAGTAATTCTTGAAGACTAGGATTGTCAGTACACCTGGGTTACACATACATAAACTATATGCAATTGGCAAGGACTGGGGACTACTATGCCATTATGAAATAGAGTTGTGGCTTCATGGATAATTCTTCTTTCCTTTAAGAATTTTTTTATCATCTTTGAAAAAATAAAAAATATAATAAATACATGATTGTAAAGATAAGAAGTTTGGGCCCAGTAAATTAAGAAATGTGCAAATTCAGACTTGAAGTCTAGCTCTCAACTTGTGACTAGCACGGGTTAAGTAGTTTGGCCTCACTAATTTCTGTTTCTCCTCTCCAAAGAGTAAAGTACCAATCTGGCTGACCAGGTAGCCAGGAGGAATAAGCAATACATAGTTTCTTAAAAGAGTGATAGATGGAGCAAAGAACACTCTACAGCATAGAAATGCTAGAGGTGAAGCTAACTGTACTTAAATATATTATGCGTCCTTGGTGGTCAGCTGACGTCCTTTAACTAATCTGATGCTTTGAAATATCTTTGGTCTGTCTCTGAACAATCCTTCATTAATTCTCCTAAGTGTCATCTCTGCCATTAACTTGGGAAAATAAGAAATATATTCTAACGGGATTGTTAATTATAGAAAGTGCTTTATTTCCTGACTTGGCATCCTTATAAATCAAACGCTTTGCACTCTAGACAACAGAAATGCAAAGTTGTTCATTTTACAAGGCTGAAAATAACACACAAAATTTCCAGAAATACCGTCGTTTTCATGCTGATAATGTGGGGTCCTAAGACTGCCCTTGATGATTTAAAAGATCTCTCCAATTGTAATGGCATTTGATTTTTCACGTAGAATTTTACATAAAATAAATCAATGCTAATATTTAAAGAGAATTGCTCTGCTAGATGAAAATAGTGTCAAATTGGCATTCCAATAGGTATAAGAAGGTTGCAATTCACCAGGGAAAATGTTATTTCTTTTAATAAGCGGCCTTTACCATCTCATTATTTTTGTTACCTCTAATTGTTGTCAAAATGAGATCAATATCACATGCCTACTTCACAGGAATCTTTTGAGAATTAAATGATACATAGTGCTTAGAATTAAATGATACATAGTGCTTAGAACAGGCACACAACACTATAGACATGTTGCTATTATAGTATTATATATAATATTATTATTATTCATGTTGGCTATGAAAATTTGATTTCAACTCTGTACCTGCCTGGTATTGTATTCCCAAGGTACCTTTTTACTATCTGTCTCATAAGTCTGTCAGGCCCTCTCCCTTAGCTGAGTTCACGTCTCTGACTTTCTTGTTGCTTCATCCAGACTTCTCCACTTTCTCTGGCCACCTCACAGAAATTAGAGATAGCTATTTAGCCCACCAGCAGTATCTAGAGATCCTGGATTGTGAAAATGGTTAGCAGACTCAGCTACTAACACAAAGAGATGCCTCTGAAGGTAGGACTGGCAATCTACTTCCGTAAGGTTATAGCCATTGAAAAACCTATGGAGCGCAGTTGTATTCAGAAACATGTGGGATCACCGTGAGTTGGAATGCCTTGACAGTGATGAGTTTGAGTTTTGTTTGTTTGTTTTTTAGAGATATGCAGGGAGGAGATCTAGGATTCTGTGAAGTTCTATTTTTATGAAGCCCAGTAGATGGACTGTGATTGCTTCCCAGGGTCTTGTCTCATGGTCAGGAATTTTATTTCTGATAATTTAATTTTCTTTATTTTGTTTCTTTATTCATTCTTCTTAATACTAAATAGACAAAATTGTTACTTTTTTTTTAGCAATAAATCTCCAATTGCTTTAGCATTATGAAATTAAAAGGAATGGAAAGAACCTTAAAGATTAAGTCAAAGTTCTCATAGAAGTTATGCATAACATTCCAAAGCTTCCATTGTGAATCATTCTCATCTCTCCATCACCTTACATCAGCTACACTCTAAGGACTGGATGTCTTTTTGTGTTGTTGCTGTTTTTATTATTCTGTCCTTACCACTATAAACCAAAAACCAAACCCATTGCCATTGAATCAATTCCAACTTATGACGACCCCATGAGTTACAGAGTAGAACTGCTCCATAGGGTTTTCTTGGCCATAATCTTTACAGAAGCAGATCACCAGGCCTTTCTTCTGCAGTGGTGCTGGGTGGGTTTGAACCCCCAACTTTTAGGTTAGCAGTGGTTAGTAGTTGAGCGCAAACTGCTAGTGCTGCCCAGGTACCATCTTTACCATCACAGAAGTGGGCTAGTAATAGGGTAGTCAAACTACCCCATCACTCTGGACACTGTCATGGTCAGGGATGGGCATGTGACCAAAACAGGGCTGATCGATGTTCTTTGGAGATTGATATGGATGCCAAGAGAGAGACCACCGTCTTGTCATGGGATCTCTAGCAGTGAGGACAGTTCAATTCTAGACTCAGTCTTTCTCCACATAGAGAAAGTTTGCCAGAGTATTCATTAGATTGTAATTAAATGAAGTAATTAGCATTTGTGGCATTCATAATATGTGCCAGACACCATGCCTGGCACCTTAAAGACATTGTCTTATTCAGCCCTTGAAACAACCCTGTGAATGAGTATCATATTCCCATTTGAAGATTAGAAATTTGAGGCTCAGAGAAGTTAAGTAACTTAAATCCATTGCCACTGAGTGGATTCCGACTCCTAGTACCCCTATAGGACAGAGAAGAACTGCCCCATAGGGTTTCCAAGGCTGTAATCTTTATGGAAGCAGACTGCCACATCTTTCTCCCAAGAAGCGGCTGGTAGGGTCAAATCACCAAACTTTTGGTTAGCCACTGTGCCACCAGGGCTCTTTAAGTGACTTTACTAAAACCAAACTGCCAGTAAATGGTACAGTAGGGTTAAAAAGCAAGATCCTTGTGACTCTGAGACTCTTGCCATCACACCACATGATTATAAATAGTCTCCATGGAAATGAAAATTGTCCAGTGGCTGGAGCAGCCCCCTTTCTCCTAGCAAGGAAGGTGGGTATTCTGCAGTGAGAGCTGCGTTGGGAAGAAGCCAAGTCTGTCCCTGGCACTGCAGTAGAAGAGTCACACAGCTGCCTTGAAATGCACTCTTTCTAAGGCTGTGACCAGAGCAGCTACAGGTGACCTGTTTGCTAGGCTGTTTCACAAGATACACACATAGGAGGAAGACAGCCTGCATATTGCATATAAAGATTTAAAGTAAATCTAAGCTAGCTAGTAGCCCCTGTGTCTTTTGAAGTCAATTAAATCCAATGTGACAGATGTAACACACTATGCTAAGCTCTATATGTGGATGAGGGGTGGGAATGAGAAGTTAGAGGGATGCTGTGAGGTTACCCACAAATATGAGATGAACTCTGCCTCTTATTCTGATTTCTAAAGTAATTCCCTTGAGTCAATTTTTCTGTCACAATAGACTGATTTCTCTTCCAGTGATTTCCTTAAAATACAAAAACAAAATATCTTCCCCTATAAACACACACACAAACACACACACACAAACTACAACAAATCTACTTCTGTCATTTGCATCTCTTTCCTCTCTTGGTGGTAGAAATTCTTCCTAGACATTGCTTTGTATGAACCAGTAAAAATAGCTTCTGTCAAGTCAATTCTGACTCATCTCAACCCCATACTGAACTGCAGAACTGCACTCCATAGGGTTTTCAATGGCTGATTCTTCAGACATAGATTGCCAAGCTTCTCTTCAGAACTGCCTCTAGGTAGACTTAAGCCTCCAACTTCTCTTGCACATTTGCACCACCCAGGGACTCCTACTTTGTCTGTGACTCTCCTTAACGTGTTTCCCTGCCTTTTGCCAAGCTTTGCTGAAAATATACCACTGGAGGAAACCATACACACCTTTGCTCTATCCCCCTTCCCCAGCCCTAGACAAGCCCTGGCGAAAGGAAGGATCATTCTTTCTCCCCTGCTCAGATTGCTCCTTTAAAAAATCCTTTCCAAAGGTTCCGGAAAAATGGCGCTCTAGGCAGAAGTACCAAGCCGTCCCTCCACAGCAAAGATCCGAAAAACTAAGCCAAACAGAGAATACAACAATCCTGAAACCCTAAAACATCAAATGAAGAGATAAAGAACTCAGCCAACCACCAAATGGAGTGAAAACTGACAGAGAACAGAGAGCGATGAGAGATTAATGCAGAGGTCCCCTACCAGTTAACTCAGTACGGATCCACCATCTTGGACTCCTATCGGAAACCAGCAAATGGGGTATGAGAAAGCAGCCTCACTGAGCGCCCAGTGGGAGACAAAACAACCGGTAATTTACAGTGTGCACCTTCCCACCCCCACCCCTTTTTGCCCTGGCTCGGCCTCCTCTGCTTCCCGCGGCCACGGTCTCTTGACCGGGAAGCGCTGGCTGCTTGGATTCCACACACCCAAGCGGGCGGCTCTCTGGGTGCCATTTGTTGGCTGCTAGTGTTGCTTTTTTTTTCTGCTTCTTTTGATTTCTCACTTGCCTCTCGCCACCTCCCCCTCCTTTCACTTGAGTGCCTGGCTCCATGTGCCACCTTTGCTTCTTCCTGAGGGGCTGCAGAGCACCGGCAATTTGTGATATACGCTTTCCGACTCTCTACCCTTCTTCACCCGCACTCGGCCTCCTCTGCTTCCCACGGACACAGTCTCTTGTCCAGAAACACCAGCCCGCACAGGCTGGCTCTCTGAGTGCCATTTGTTGGCTGCTGGTGTTGATTTTTTTTTTTTTCCCCTGCTTCTTTGGATTTCTTGCTTGCCTCTCACCGCCTCCTCTTCCTTTCACTCGAGTGCCTGGCTCCGTGTGCCATCTTTGCTTCTTCCTGAGGGGCTGCAGAGCTGCATTTGAGTGTGGAGCTGCTTCCTGGTCTGGGCTACTGCGCTGGTGGGATCCCGGGGTTTTGGTTCATTTGTTCCTCTGCTTCCCGCAGCCACGGTCTCTTGACCGGGAAGTACCAGGTGCTTGGATTCCACACACCCAAGAGGGTGGCTCTCTGGGTGCCATTTGTTAGCTGCTAGTGTTGCTTTATTTTTCTGCTTCTTTTGATTTCTCACTTGCCTCTCGCCACCTCCCCTTCCTTTCACTCGAGTACCTGGCTCTGTGTGCCATCTTTGCTTCTTCCTGAGTGGCTCCAGAGCGCCGGCAATTTCTGATACACGCTTTCCCACTCTCTACCCTTCTTCACCCACACTCAGCCTCCTCTGCTTCCTGCAGACACAGTCTCTTGTCCAGAAACACCAGCCCGAACTAGCTGCCTCTCTGAGTGCCATTTGTTGGCTGCTGGTGTCGCTTTTTTTTTTCTTCTTTTTCTTCTGCTTCTTTTGATTTCTTGCTTGCTCTTGCCACCTCCCCCTCCTTTTGCTAGAGTGCCTGGCTCCGTGCACCATCTTTGCTTCTTCCTGAGGGGCTGCGGAGCTGCATTTGAGTGTGGAGCTGCTTCCCGGTCTGGGATACCGTGCTGGTGGGATCCGGAGGCTTTGGTTCGTTTGTTCGTTTTGGATTGTTTGTTTGTTTTCTTTTCCTTTTCTTGAGTTGGGATCGCTTTCTGGCCAGGCGGAGCTGCATGGCAAGGAACTCCCCTTCAGCTTCCACAGACGTGCAGAGGGATCCCTGAGAAAATTTCTTTTCTCGTTCCTTTTCTTTTTTTTTTGGGGGGGGGGGCCTTTCTTGTTCTTTTTTGTTTTTAATTTGCTTTGTTTTCTTTTCCCTATTTTTCCCGTTTTGTCTTTCTAGATTGCTCAGATTCTCGTCTCAATATATCTTCCTTCTCTTTCTGATCCCTGAATACCAGGTGTTGTATACCTCTACGCCTTCTAGCAAGGCTGTACTGAGACACCTGAGAGCGACCTCCCCAGACCTCATAGCTGCATCAGTGGGATCCCTGGGAACTTTGTGGTTCTTTAACGTTTCTGATTTTTATTTATTCATTCTTTGCTTTTCCTCCTCTTCCCCTTTCTGTTTTTCTCCCTTTCATAGTCTTTCATCTCTCCATACCAACGGCAAGCTCCCCTAGCATTCTTTTTTGTTTGTTTGTATGTTTTTGGTTCCTGTTCTTATCTCCTCTCTCCCATATACATCTTAGCTCCACACATAACAATCTCCCGGCTGCATCCTGCCTACCTGCACCGTGCGCTTGACATCACACCACCAAGCAGTACAGGCACGGCCTCCTGGAACCTGCACTGCACTGATTATCAACCCGCCCTGGTGGCTGTAGTAAGTGCCAGAGACAACCCATCCCAGTAACACCTCTTCAGCTAGCCTGCCCTACTTTACAATATCTGAGTGACTGAACCTACCAGTTGGAGAAAGAGGTGAAAAGTATTGAGCGCACAGATGACCAAACAACAAACAACACACAGTCCGCCTGCTCAGACATAGTCAAATTTTTTTTAAAAAAACGGATGAAACAAACAAATCTACAATCAATAAAGGAGAAAAATAACTACCGAATGCCCCGAAAACAACAGACTATATCAAAACATTTACAAAAACAGGACAGGATGGTTCCAGTAGGAGTCCAAAATAAAACACCAGATGACTCTCCTATGGAAGAAAATACACTAGAAGTACCTCATAGGGAATTCAAATCTTTAATACTCAGAATTCTCCAAGAACTGAGGCAAAAAGCTGACAGACATGAGGAAAAAGTAGACAAATTCATGAAAAATACAGACAAAAAATTGAAAGAATTCAGGAAGATAATGCAGGAACAAAATGCCAAAATAAATTCACAACTAGAAATTATACAAAAACAACAATTAGAAAACCAAAAGATAAACAACAAGATTTCAGAAATGGATGATGTCATAGAAGGGCTGAGAAGCAGATCTGAAACCATGGAAGACAGGATCAGTGGAACTGAAGACAAACACTTGGATACAACTCTGTTTCAGGAAAACTCAGAAAAAAGAACAAAAAAAAAATTAAGAGACCCTGAGATGTGAGTGCGACACAATTAAAAGCAAAAATTTACGAATGATTGGAATTCAAGAACGAGGGGAGAAAACAGAAAACACAGAGAGGATCATTGAGGAACTGCTGACAGAAAACTTCCCCAATATCATGAAAGATGAAAAGCTGGCCATCCAAGAAGCTCAACGAACCCCATATAGAAGAGACCCCCAAAAGAAAATCACTAAGGCATATCATAATCACACTCACCAAAACCAAAGACAAACAAAGAATCCTGAGAGCAGCTCGTGAAAAACAAGAAGTCACATACCGAGGAGAAACAATAAGACTAAGCTCAGATTATTCAGCAGAAACCATGCAGGCAAGAAGGCAATGGGATGACATATATAAAATCTTGAAAGAAAAACATGGCCAGCCAAGAATAATATATACTGCAAAACTCTCGTTCTACTTTGATGGTGAAATTAGGTCATTTCCAGATAAACAGAAATTAAGGGAATATGTAAAAGTCAAACCAAACTTAGAAGAATTATTAAAGGGAGTTCTTCAATCTGAGGACAAACAGCTTCAGCTCACAGGCAGAACCTAGGATGCGGGATCGTACAAGCCAGATACCAATCTAGGAAGTGAACTCTCGAGGACTATCCAAAACCAAAAGAAATACAACAGGGAATCAGAGCAGTGAATCTATAAATGACAACAACATCAAAACAATGAAAGAGGGAATAAACGGCATAGGTATAGAATCTTCTAATGGAGAGGAAGGCAAGGCGATACCAAGTAATGGTAGACTGTTTCAAACTTAGAAAGATAAGGGTAAAATTCATGGTAACCACAAAGAAAGTTAACAAAACAACTCATAAAAATAAAGATGAAAAACATAAAGTCTTGGGAAAAACAAAAGAAATGAAAAACAAATCCACACACGAAAGGAACTCAGCACAAGAGAGTAAGAACAAAGAAAACGTCAACACCACAAAAAAAAAGCACTACAAAATAACAGCAACAAACTTCAATCTATCAGTAATTACACTGAATGTAAATGGACTCAATCCACCCATAAAGAGATGGAGAGTGACAGAATGGATAAGAAAACAGGATCCATCAATATGCTGTCTACAAGAGACACACCTTAGAAACAAAGATGTGAATTTATTAAAAGTCAAAGGTTGGAAAAAAATATATCAAGCTAACAACTACCAAAAAAGAGCAGGAGTGGCAATTCTAATCGCAGATAAAATAGACTTTAAAACAAAATCTACCAAAAGACAAAGAAGGACACTATATAATGATTAAGGGGAGGATCCATCATGAAGACATAACCATAATAAACATCTACATACCCAATGACAGTGCTCCAAAAAACATAAAAGAAACTCTAACAACACTGAAAAGAGAAATTGACAGATCCACAATAATAGTAGGAGACTTCAACACACCACTCTCAGTAAAGGACAGAACAACTAAAGAGAAACTCAGCAAAGATACAGAAGACCTAAAGGGCACAATCAGCCAACTTGACCTCATAGACATATATAGAACACTCCATCCAACCGCTGCAAAGTACACATTCTTTTCCGATGCACATGGAACATTCTCCAGAATAGATCACATCTTAGGCCACAGAGCAATCCTCAACAAGATCCAAAATGTTGAGATAATTCACAGTAACTTCTCTGACCACAATGCCATCAAGGTAGAAATTAACACAAGAAAGAGCAAGGAAAAAAAATCAACTACATGGAAACTGAATAATACTCTGCTTCCACATCAGTGGGTAATAGAAGAAATCAGAAATGGAATCAAAAAATTCCTAGAATCAAATAAGAATGAAAACACATCATACCAAAACCTTTGGGACACAGCAAAGGCAGACCTCAGAGGACAATTTATAGCAATAGACGCACATATCAAAAAAGAAGAAAGGACAAAATCAAAACATTAACTACAGAACTCAAACAAATAGAAAGAGAACAGCAAATAAAGCCTACAACCACCGGAAGAAAGGAAATAGTAAAGGTCAGAGCAGAAATAAATGAAATAGAGAACAGAAAAACAATAGAAAGAATCCACAAAACCAAAAGTTGGTTCTTTGAAAGAATCAACAAAATCGACAAACCACTGGCCAGACTGACAAAAGAAAAACAGGGGAGGACATAAATAACCCAAATAAGAAATGAAATGGGGGACATTACAACAGACCCAACTGAAATAAAAAGGATTATAACAGAATATTAGGAAAAACTATACTCCAACAAATTTGAAAACCTGGAGGAAATGGATAAATTTCTAGAAACACACGGCCTACCCAAACTACAACAAAGTGATGTTGAAAATCTGAACAGACCCATAACAAGAGAAGAGATTGAAAAGGTAATGAAAAAAACTCCCAAACAAAAAAAGCCCTGGCCCAGATGGCTTCACTGGAGAATTCTACAAAACATTTACAGAAGGGCTTGTACCAGTACTACTCAAGCTATTTCAGAGCATAGAAGAGGAAGCAACACTTCCAAATCCATTCTATGAAGCCAGCATATCGCTGATACCAAAACCAGGCAAAGACGTCACAAAAAAAGAAAATTACAGACCAATATCTCTCATGAATATAGATGCAAAAATTCTCCACAAAATTCTAGCCAATAGAATTCAGCATCATATCTAAAAAATAATACACCACGACCAAGTAGGATTCATACCAGGTATGCAAGGATGGTTCAACATTAGAAAATCAATCAACATAATCCACCACATAAATAAAAGGAAAGAAAAGAATCACATGATCATCTCAATTGATGCAGAAAAGGCATTTGACAAAGTCCAACACCCATTCCTGATAAAAACTCTCAATCAAATAGGTATAGAAGGGAAATTTCTCCACATAATAAAGGGCATCTACGCAAAACCAATGGCCAACATCATTCTTAATGGAGAGAGGCTGAAAACATTCCCCTTGAAAACAGGAACAAGACAAGGATGCCCTTTATCACCACTCCTATTTAACATTGTGCTGGAAGTTCTAGCTAGAGCAATAAGGCAAGAAAAAGAAATAAAGGGCATCCAAATTAGTAATGAAGAAGTTAAACTGTCCCTGTTTGCAGATGATACAATACCGTACATAGAAACCCTAAAGACTCCACGAGAAATCCACTGGAATTAATTGAAGGATTCAGCAGAGTAGCAGGATACAAGATAAACATTCAAAAATCAGTTGGATTCCTATACACCAATAAGGAGAACAATGAAAAGGAAATCAGGAAAACAATGCCATTTATAATAGCCCCTATAAAGGTAAAATATTTAGGAATAAATCTGACCAGGGATGTAAAAGACCTATACAAAGAAAACTACAAAACACTACTGCAAGAAACCCAAAGGGATCTACATAAATGGAAATACATACCATGCTCATGGATAGGCAGACTCAACATTGTGAAAATGGCAATTCTACCCAAAACAATTTACAAATACAATGCAATCCCGATCCAAATACCAACAACATTCTTCAAAGAGATGGTAAAACTAATCTTTAACTTTATATGGCAAGGGAAGAAGCCCCGAATAAGTAAAGCACTACTGAAGAAGAAAAATAAAGTTGGAGGACTCACATTACCTGACTTGAGAACCTACTATACAGCTCCAGTAGTCAAAACAGCCTGGTACTGGTACAACAACAGATACATTGACCAGTAAACAGAATTGAGAACCCAGATGTAAATCCATCCACCTACGGTCACCTGCTCTTTGACAAGGGCCCAAAGTCCATCAAATGGGGAAAAGACAGTCTTTTTAACAAATGGTGCTGGCAAAACTGGATGTCCATTTGCAAAAAAATGAAACAGGTCCCATACCTCACACCATATACAAAAACTACTTCAAAATGGATCAAAGACCTGAATATAAAGCCTAAACCTATGAAGTTCATAGAAGAAAAAATAGGACCAACATTACAGGCCTTAATACATGGCATTAACAAGATACAAACCATAACCATCAATGCACAAAATCAAACAGATAAGCTAGATAACTGGGATCTTCTAAAAATCAAACACCTATGCTCTTCAAAAGACTTCACCAAAAGAGTAAAAAGAGAACCTACCGACTGGGAAACATGTTTTGGACGGTACAAGTCAGACAAAGGTCTAATCTCCATAATCTACATGAAAATCCAACACCTCTACAACAAAAAGACAAATAATCCTATTAAAAAATGGGCAAAGGAAATGAACAGACACTTCACCAAAGAAGACATTCAAATGGCCAACAGACACATGAGGAAATGCTCGGGATCACTAGCCATTAGAGAAATGCAAATTAAAACCACAATGAGATACCACGTCACCCCGGCATTACTGGCACGAATCAAAAACACTGAAATAACAAATGTTGGAGGGGCTGCGGGGAGATGGGAACTCTTATGCACTGCTGGTGGGAATGCAAAATGATACAACCATTTTGGAAAATGATATGGTGCTTCCTCAGAAAGCTAGAAATAGACATACCATTTGATCCAGCAATCCCACTCCTAGGAATATATCCTAGAGAAATAAGAGTCGTCACTCGAATAGACATATGCACACCTATGTTCATGTCAGCATTGTTCACAATAGCAAAATGATGGAAACAGCCTAGATGCCCATCAACAGATGAATGGATAAACAAACTATGGTACATACACACAATGGAGTACTATGCAATGAGAAAGAACAATGATGAATCTGTGAAGCATCTCATAACATGGATGAAACTGGAGGACGTTATGCTGAGTGAAATAAGTCAATCAAAAAAGGACAAATATTGTATGAGACCTCTGTTGTGAAAACCCATGAAAAAGTTCACAAACAAAATGTAATAATCTTTGTTGGTTACCAGGGATGGGAGTGGTGGGGGGAAAATACTAAATAGGCAATAGATAAGTGGTATCTTGGGTGAAGGGTGAGACAGTACACAATACAGGGGAAACTAGCACAACCTGTACAAGGAAAAGTCATGGAAGCCCCATAGACACATCCAAACTTCCTGAGAGACTGAATTGCTGGGCGGAGGGCTGTGGGGACCATGGTCTCGGGGAACATCTAGCTCAATTGGCATGACACAGCTTATAAAGACAATGCTGTACATTCTACCTTGGTGAGTAGTGTCTGGGGCCTTAAAAGCCTGTGAGCGGCCATCTAAGATACTCCACTGGTCTCATCCCTTTGGGAGCAAGGGAGAATGAAGAGAACAGGATACAAGGAAAAGATTAGTCCAAAGGACTAATTGTCCACAGCTACCAAGGCCTCCACTGGAGTGAGTCCAGTACAGCTAGATGATTCCTGGCTACCACCACTGACTGCTCTGACCAGGATCACAACAGAGGGTTCTGGACAGAGCTGGAGAAGGATGTAGAGCATAATTCTAACTCCCCCCAAAAAAGACCAGATTTACTGGCCTAAAGGAGACTGGAGAAACCTCTAGAGTATGGCCTCCAGACACCCTTTTAGCTCAGTGGTGTAGTTATCTCCGAGGTTCACCGTTCAGCCTGGGAGTGGACAGCCCCGTAAAACCAAATGAGACTAACAAGGTACAGGAGTCCAGTGACAAGGGCCAGAAGGCAGAAGGGGACAAGGAAGCCGGTGATAGGGAGCACAAGGTTGAGTAAGGATATTGTTGATGTGTTGTGAGATTGTTAACCATTGTCGTAGGGCAACATTTGTAGTAACTGTTAAATGAGAAATTATTTTGTTCTGTAAGCCTTCATCTTAAGTGAGAATAACAGCACAATTTTTGAAACGGTGTATCTTTGGCTATGTGTATTTTCACCAAAAAAAAAAATGAGAATTTAGAGGGCTAATATATTGTGGGGTTGTTAATCAATGTCATAAAACAACATGTGTACTACTGTTTCATGAGATAATGTTTGTTCTATAAGCCTTTACCTGAAGTACAATAAAATATAAAAAATAAAAAAAATAAAGAAATAAAAAAAAATTAAAAAAAAAAAAAACTTTCCACAGGGGACTTCTCTGATCTACAATTTACCACCTCCTATACTTTGTCACATTGCAAAACAACTCATTCTAAAAATCCCTTTCCTGCCTCTCATTTTCTTAATCTGTTACCTCACAGGTTGAGGCCTTCCTTCAGTTGCTGTGTGTGGTTCACAGCAGACTGTACAGTTTGTACTCTAGCTCACAATACAACTTGTGTGCTGTCCATGGCAGCTCTGGAACAATGCTGCTCTCCTGCACTAATTTTTCCTAGAAAGTTCTTACTACCTACCAGCATTAATTGAGCAATTGCCATAGACCAGCCACTGTGCTAAGTGGAGCACTTCCATCTTGTGTGTCCCTCAAAGTGATCTTATTGGTTTGAGATGATGAAAAAGTTTTGGAAACGGACAGTGGTGATGGTTGCACAGCCTTGAGAATGTAACTGATGCTACTGAATATTTCATTTAAAAATAATTAAAACAGTAATTATATGACATATATTTTACAAAAAAAAATTAAGTGATTCTATCAAATAAGTATGGTATTATCATTTATAAATGAGAAATTCATGATTAAAAAGGAGAAACAAGAGGCGGGGCCAAGATGGCCGAGTAGTCAGATGCTTCCTGTGGTCCCTCTTACAACGAAGACCCAAAAAAACAAGTGAATCTATTACATATGACAATTAGGAGCCCTGAACATCAAAGACAAAGTTGAGGAGATGGACTGAGTGACAAGGGGAGGGAGAGACAGTTTAGAAGCAGCAAGGATTTGCCAGACCTGACCTGGCTGGCACCAGCACCCTGCAGGCTGGATCGGCTGTCACACTTGGGCTGAGGCAAACAGTAGTGCTCGGGATGTGTTTTCCATGTCGGGAGAAACCGAGTGGTGGATAGTCTACTCAAGCCTACAGAACCAGGGAAAAGCAGAGCTAAATCAGCAAAAGATAAGTACAAGCATCTAACCTAACTCACATTCAAAAAAACTCTTCCTCCCTTTGGGAAGTACCTCTCTCCCACTCACCTGCCCCCTCCCCACTCTGCTCTGGTCATAGTTTGGCTTCAGTGAGTGCTGTGCCCCCTGGGCCAGAAGTAGGTCCCATAGTGCACTCCAAGACATTCTCCCAGCTTTGGAGAGGGAATGAATTAACAGACAGGAAAAAATAATCTGCAAGCTCCCCTAAGCAGAGAACTCAGGGTAGGCACAGCCCCTTTGCCTAGGTGCAAGCATAAGGGATCCATGTACTTTGAATGCCTTTCACCCCTGCATAGATCTGTGTGGGCCCATTTCAACAGTGTAGGCCCTATTTAGCACAGTACAACAGGGTATATACCTGAAGCCTATTTTCAACTGCAACAGCTATAAGGAAGAGTGGCAGATTTGTGACCTTTGACACCATCCTGCCCATTAAGCAGGGTCGTCACCTACCCACATCAGGGGCCTGAGGTCTGGTGGCTCCACCCACTCTACCCAACCAGCCACAACAGGGGTCCAAGAATAAGTGGTGCCTCCCAGTCCTTACAGCCAACAGCATTGGGTGCCCAAAATCTGGCTGTAAAACCCACCTACCTATGCCCTCTAGGGATCAGGGACATGTCTTCCACACAGACACTGAGGGGCAGCCATCAGCCCCATCTCTCTCAGCACATGACCTCCTACTGCAGCCAGATACCTGTGCCTACTCCAATCATCTTTGCACATCTAGGACTATAGGTGAGAGACTGCACCACACACTCGGTGACTGATGACCTGGACACCAGAGCTGAATTCATACAAGAAGAGTAAACAGACTCCTGGGCTCACATGCCTAGTAACAGCT
Organism: Dugong dugon; assembly: GCA_030035585.1. Classification (NCBI taxonomy): domain Eukaryota; kingdom Metazoa; phylum Chordata; class Mammalia; order Sirenia; family Dugongidae; genus Dugong; species Dugong dugon. Next base: position 54,000,220 of record CM057467.1, on the reverse strand, counting down.
CTAACCACCTGGTGACAGGACATGAGAGCTTCAAAGATGCTAATAATCAAAGTAGCTCACATGACCCGCCTTTTGGGCATATCAAAACAAAACAAAACAAGAATCTAGGATACAGTAAGCAAACCTACAATAAATAAATATAATAACTTATTGATGGCTCGGAGACAACAGTCAATCTCAAATCACATGAAGAGGCAGACGATGATGTCTTCAGCAAGTGACCAAAACAAAGAACCAAGAAATCTCTTGGAGGAAGAGAACTTACTGGAATTATCAGAGGTAAAATTCAAAAGATTAATACAGAGAGCTCTTCAAGAGATCAGGAAGGAGATCATGCAAAATACAGACCAAGCCAAGGAACGAACAGACAAAGCAACAGAGGAACTTCACAAGGTTATAAAGAGCATAACGAAAAATTTATCAGGCTGCAAGAATCCACAGAGAGACAACAATCAGAAATCCAGAAAATTAACCATAAAATTTCAGAATTAGACAACTCAATAGAAAGTCGTAGGAGAAGAATTGAGACGATGAAAGTCAGAATTACTGAGATTGAAGATAAAGCACTTGACATGAACTTACCTGAGGAAAAATCAGATAAAAGAATTTTAAAAAACGAAAAAACACTAAGAATTATGTGAGACTCCATCAAGAATAACCTACTAGTGATTGGAGTACCAGAACAGGAGGGAATAACAGAAAATAAAGAGAGACTTGTTGAAGATTTGCTGGCAGAAAACTTCCCTGATATCATGAAAGATGAGATGATAACTATCCAACAAGCTCACTGAACCCCACACAAGGCAGATCCCAGAAGGAAGTCACCAAGACATATAATAATCAAACTTGCCAAAACCAAAGATAGAGAATTTTAAGGGTGGCTAGGGATAAATGAAAAGTCACCTGCAAAGCAGAGTCAGTAAGACCAAGTTTGGACTACTCAGCAGAAACCATGCAGGCAAGAAGGCAATGGGATGACATATATAAAGCCTTGAAGGAAAAAAATTGCCAACCAAGAATTATATACCCAGTAAAACTGTCTCTCAAATATGATGGTGAAATTAGGGCATTTCCAGATAAATAGAAGTTTAGGGAATTTGCAAAAACCAAACCAAAATTACAAGAAATACTAAAGGGAGTCCTCCAGTTAGAAAATCAATAACATCAGATAACAATCCAAGACTACAACACAGGACAGAACAATCAGATATCAACCCAGATAGGGAAGTAATAAAAATAAATCAAAGTTAAAACACTGAAAATAGGGAAAAAGAGATATCAATATGTAAAAGATGATAACATTAAAACAAAAAAGAGGGACTAAAAAATGTAGTCATAGAACTTTCAAACGGAGAGGAGTCAAGGCAATATAAAGAAATAGAAGACTGGTTTAAACTTAGAAAAATAGAGGTAAATATTAACATAAACACAAAGGAAACTAACAGTCCTCCACATCAAAATAAAAAAACGAGAAAAACATAACGACTTACCAAATACAAAATCAACAACAGTGAAAAAGATGAAAAGACAATACATAAAGGAAAACAACTCAGTGCAGAGGATTAAGTGGAACAAACAAATTATCAAAAACACAAAAAAATACATCAAAATGACAGAACTAAACTCATACCTATCAATAATTCCGCTGAACGTAAATGGACTAAATGCACCAATAAAGAGACAGTGGCAGAATGGATTAAAAAAAAAAAAAAACAGGATCTATCTATATGCTGGCTATACAAGACACATCTTAGACTCAAAGACACAAACAAACTAAAACTCAGAGGATGGAAAAAAATGTATCAAGCAAACAACATTCAAAAAGGAGCAGGAGTGGCAATATTAATCTCTGACAAAATAGAGTTTAAAGCAAAATCCACCACAAAGGATAACGAAGGACACTACATAATGATTAAAGGGTCAATACACCAGGAGGACATAACCATAATAAATATTTACGCACCAAATGACAGGGCTCAAAAATACATAAAACAAACTCTAACACCACTGAAAAGAGAGATAGACAGCTCCACAACAATAGTCGGAGACTTCAACACACCACTTTTGTTGAAGGACAGAACATACAGAAAGAAGCTCAATAAAGACATGGAAGAGCTAAATGCCACAATCAACCAACTTGATCTCACAGACATATACAGAACACTCCACCCAACAGCAGCCAAATATACTTTCTTTTCCAATGCACACGGAACATTCTCCAGAATAGACCACCATATTAGTCCACAAAGCAGCCTTAACAGAATCCAAAACACCGAAATATTACAAATCATCTTCTCTGAGCACAAAGCCATAAAAGTAGAAATCAGTAAGAGAAAAGACAAGGAAAAAAAATCAAATACATGGAAACTGAAAATCACCTTGCTCAAAAACTACTGGCTTATAGAAGAAATTAAGAATGGAATAAAGAAATTCACAGAAACAAATGAGAAAGAAAACACATCCTACCAGAACATTTGGGACACAGTAAAGCAGTGCTCAGAGGTCAATTTATAGTAATAAAGCAACACATACAAAAATAAGAAAGGGCAAAATCAAAACATTAACCCTACAACTTGAACAAATAGAGAGTAGCAAAAGAAGCCCACAGGCACCAGAAGAAAGGAAATAATAAAAATTAGAGCAGAATTAAATGAAATAGAGTATAGAAAAACAATTGAAAGAGTTAGTAAGACCAAAAGCTGGTTCTTTGAAAAGATAAAAAAAAAAAAAATGATAAACCGTTGGCCAAACTGACAAAAGGAAAACAGGCAAAAATCAGGTAACCCTAATAAGAAATGAGATGGGTGATAATCACAACAGACCCAACTGACATTAAAAGAATCATAACAGAATACCATGAAAAACTGTACTCTAACAAGCTTGAACACCTAGAGGAAATGGACAAATTTCTAGAAACTCACTACCTACCTAAACTAACACAGAGGTAGAACAAATAAATAAACCCATAACAAAAGAAGAGATTGAAAAGGTAATTAAAAAACTCCCAAAAAAAAAAAAAAAAAAAAAAGCCCTGGCCCAGATGGCTTCACTGGAGAATTCTACCAAACTTTCAGAGAAGAGTTAACACCACTACTACTAAAGGTATTTCAGAGGATAGAAAAGGCTGGAATACTCCCAAACTCATTCTATGAAACCAGCATAACCCTGATACCAAAACCAGGTAAAGACACCACAAAAAAATAATAATAATAATAATTACAGACCAATACCCTTCGTGAACATAGATGCAAGAAAATTCTAGCCAATAGAATTCAAAAACATATGAAAAAAAGAATTCACCATGACCAAGTGGGATTCATACAGGTATGTAGGGATGGTTCAACATTAGGAAAACAATCAATGTAATCCATCACATAAATAAAACAAAAGACAAGAACCACATGATCTTATCAATCAATGCAGAAAAGGCATTCGACAAAGTCCTACACCTATTTGTGATAAGAACTCTCAGCAAAATAAGAATAGAAGCGAAATTCCTCAACATAATAAAGGCATTTATACAAAGCCAACAGCCAACATCACCCTAAATAGAGAGAGTCTGAAAGCATTCCCCTTGAGAGCAGGAACCAGACAAGGAAACCCTTTTTACCACTCTTATTCAACACTGTGCTGGAATTCCTAGCCAGAGCAATTAGGCAAGAAAAAGAAACAAAAGTCATCCAAATAGTTAAGGAAGAAGTAAAAGTACCCCTATTTGCAGATGATATGATCTTACACTCAGAAAACCCCAAAGAATCCACAAGAAAACTTCTGGAACTAATAGAAGATTTCAGCAAAGTATCAGGATACAAGACAAACATACAAAAATCAGTTGGATTCCTCTACAACAACAAAGAGAACTTCGAAGAGGAAATCACCAAATCAATACCATTTACTATAGCCCCCAAGGAGAAAAATACTTACGAGTAAATCTAACCAGAAACATAAAAGATCTATACAAAGAAAACTACATGACACTACTGCAAGAAACCAAAAGAGACCTACAAAAGTGGAAAAACATACCTTGCTCATGGATGGGAAGACTCAACATTGTGAAAAGGTCAATTCTACCCAAAACAACGTACAGACAGAATGCAATCCTGATCCAAATTCCAATGACATTTTTTGAGGTGATGGAGAAACAAATTACCAACTTCGTATGAAGAGGGAAGAGGCCTGGATAAGTAAAGCATTACTGAAGACAAAGAACAAATCACACTACCTGATTTTAGAACATATTATACTGCCACGGTAGTCAAAACAGCCTGGTGCTGATACAAAAAACAGATACATAGACCAATGGAACAGAATCGAGAATCCAGACATAAATTCACCTACTTATGAGAAGCTGATGTTGGACAAAGACCAAAGTCTTTTAAATGTAGAAAAGACAGTCTCTTTAAGTGGTGCTGGCATAACTGGATACCCATCTGCAAAAAACTGAAACAAGACCCATACCTCACACCATGCACAAAAACTAATTCAAAACGGATCAAAGACTTAAATATAAAATTGAAAACGATAAAGATCATGGAAGAAAAAATAGGGACAACTCTAGGAGCCCTAATACATGGCATAAACATAATACGAACCATAAGTAACAATGCACAAACATCAGAAGAGAAACTAGATAACTGGGAGCTCCTAAAAATCAAACGCTTATGCTCATCAAAAGACTTCACCAAGAGTCAAAAGACAACCTATAGACTGGGAAAAAAAATTTGGCTACGACAAATCCAGTCAGCGTCTAAGCTCTAAAACATACAAGGTGCAAAACTTCAGCAACAAAAACACAAATAACCCAATTAAAAAATGGGCAATGGATATGAACAAGCACTTCACCAAAAAAGACACTCAGGCAGCTACCAGATACTTGAGGAAATGTTCACAATCATTAGCCATTAGAGAAACACAAATCAAAACTACAATGAGATACTACTTCACCCCAACAAAGCTAGCATTAATCCAAAAAACACAAAATAATAAATGCTGGAGAGGTTGTGGAGACACTGGAACACTTATACACTGCTGATGGGATGTAAAATGGTACAACCACTTTGGAAATTGATTTGGTGCTTCCTTAAAAAGCTAGAAATAGAAGCACTATACTATCCAGCAATCCCACTGCTTGGAATATATCCTAGAGAAATAAGAGCCATCACATTAATATATATATGCACACCTATGTTCATTGCAGCACTGTTCACAATAGCAAAAAATGGAAACAACCTAGGTGCCCATCAGCAGACGAATGGATAAACAAATTATGATATATTCACACAATGGAACACTATGCAATGATAAAGAACAATGATGAATCTGCAAAACATCTCATAATATGGATGAGTCTTGAAGGCCTTATGCTGAGTGAAATTAATCAGGTGCAAAAGGACAAATACTGTATGAGACCACTATTATAAGAACTCAAGAAAATGTTTAAACACAGAAGAAAACATTCTTTGATGGTTACAAGTGTGGGGAAGGCGGGAGAGGGGAATTCACTGACTAGATAGTAGACATGAATTATCTCAGGTGAACGGAAGGACAATACACAATACAGGGGAAGTCAGCACAACTGGACTAAACCAAAAGCTAAGAAGTTTCCTGAACACAACCAAGCACTTCGAGGGACAGAGTAGTAGGGACAGGGGTCTGGGGACCATGGTGTTGGGGGACATCTAGGTCAATTGGCATAACAAAGTTTTTTAAGAAAATGTTTTCCATCCCACTTTGGGGAGTGGCATCTGGGGTCTTAAAAGCTAGTACGCGACCATCTAAGATGCATCAATTGGTCCCAACCTACCTGGAGCAAAAGAGAGTGAAGAACACCAAAGGCACAAGGAAAATATTAGCCCAAAAAGGACCACATAAACCAGAGACCCCATCAACCTGAGACAGAAGAACTAGATGGTGCCCAGCTACCAGCAATGACTGCCCTGACAGGGAACACAACAGAGAGTCCCTGATGGAAGCAGAAGAAAAGTGGGGTGCAGAACTCAAATTCACATAAAAAGGCCAGACTTAACAGTCTGACTGAGAGTTGAGGAACCCCAGAAGAGATGGCCCCTGGACTCTCTGTTAACCCAGAACTAAAACCATTCCAGAAGCCAAACAAAATAGTGTGCTTCAGAAAAAAAGAGGGTGCTTCTTAGTTCAAGTAGATACGTGAGACTAAACAGGCAGCTCCTGTCCAGAGGCGAGATGCGAAGGCAGAAAGGGATAGGAGCTGGTTGAAAGAACATGCGAAATCAGAGGTGGAAAGAAAGAGTGTGCTGTCACATTATAGGGATAGCAAGGAGGGTCACATAACAATGTGTATATAAATTTTTGTATGAGAAACTAACGAGCTGTAAACTGTCATCTAAAGCATGATAAAATAAAAATAAAAGAGAAGCAACTTAGCAAAAGTCACAAAGCAAGTGGCATTGCTTGAACTTAAACTTCAGTCTGTGTTACTTCAAAGCCTGTGGGTTTTCTTGTTTTGTTTTTATTTCTTTGACCCCTACACTCTTGCTTCCCAAGGGAAATACTGGAAATTTGACATCGGAAAGCCTAAGTTAAAAACTTCAGTTCACCTACTTATTTGTACCTTGGACTTGGAACTCACTCACCTTCTCAGCTGCCATTTCCTCCTGTCCGACCTGCCATTCCCCCAAGCTTGCCATGCCCTTGCTGACTTTGCTCCTTGCACCTAGAATACCCTCTTACCCGCTCCTTGTTTGGCTAAAGACTACCTGCCCTTCAGCCTTCAGCTCTAATCTCTTGGAGGCTAGTTACTTCCCCCTTAACTAGGCTCCCATAAGTCTCTGGGCTCACCTCTTGTCAAGTGCCTCATCAGAGGGCTCCGTAAGCATCCGATCTCTTATTTGATATCAGCATCCCATCAGTGTTGTTAGGTGCCTTTGAGGCTAATCTGACTCATAGTAACCCCATGTGACAGAGTAGAACTTCCCTATAGGGTTTCCAAGGCTGTAATCTTTACAGGAGTAGATTGGCAGGTCTTTTCTCCCACAGAGCCACTGGGTGGTTTCAAACCAGGAACCTTTCAATTAGCAACCGAGTGTTTAACTGTTTTGCCACCAGGGCTGCTTATCTGAGTATATGGTCCCCAAATCTGCATATTTATAAATCATTTACAGTATTATTTTTCTAATACATAATGCATATTATAAACCATACAGAAAAATAAAAAATTATAATATGAGATAAAGATTTAAAAAGTGATATTTAATGCCTTGCTAATTATAATGGCTTCAGACTATATTAGTTAATAATTTAGAGCACAATTTATACTTAGAGTGGGGTTCATCATTAAGAGAGTGGAGATAAACCAATATTTCAAACAGTTATCTTGATAACTATATTTTTCTGTGACTTCCCGGTAGGTCTGACTAGATCGTCGTTGTTTTGACTTCGAAACGTGGCTGAAAAGAAAGAAAATGTCTGTTTTGCCATTTCTTACTGTTTGCCTGCGCTTGTGTCCCTAGTATTACCTTCAGTGCGTTCTTTCTCTGAAGGGGTCTTTTTAGCTATACATACATCCACTTAACAGAGACACATATGACACAGCAAAAGTAAGACAGCATTTGCTGAAAAGTAAATAAGGGGACTTTCCTGCCCCGCCTCCAAGTAGCTTTCAGAACTGCTGCTCTTCCAGAAGCATGTTCCGCGCTCTCTAAGGGACAGACTGAGGGATAATCCACACAGCAACGGCTGTGGTAGCCTAATGTATTTCTTTCTTTTAGATAAAATATGTATGTATAGGATTTCTGATCTTGTTTGATGATCTTGCTTCACACAACGGTATCCACCCTTCCTCAACGTTAGAGGACCACTGCTCTGCACAAGCTCCTGAAGGCAAGGACTATGTTTTCTCTATTTTTGAAAATCCAATCAGAAAAACTCTCTTAATAACAACAAAGAGACAATAATGTTTTAAGTGTTTTACCCTCATTAATTATTTAATCCTCACAAGATACCTTTGAGGTGGGTACTTGTTATTATCCACAATTTAGAGATGAAGAAGTTGAGGCAGAAAGATGTTAATTTTGGCCTGAGAAGCTGGAGGAATGGAGTTGCCATAAATAAGCTGAGAAATATCTTAGGTGTAGGTTTGGGGGAGGGTGAGGTGAAGATTAGAAATTCCGTTTTAGATATGTTAAAGTACTCATTTGCAACAAGCCGTTGGAATTTTACCCATCTATATTTATCATGATTCCTGATGTAATTGCAATTACTACTATCATCTTTTTGTATAATTTTAATTTAGCATGCTTTTTCTTTTCTTTTTCTATTTTTTTTCCCCCATTCTGTCTTCTGTTTAAAGTGATACATTTTTCTGTGTTTCGTTTTTAATTTCCCTGTAGTTTGGAAGTTATAGATTGGATTTTTAATCTTTATTGTTTACCATTAAAATTTTAACATATATTTCAAAATGCTTTTCCTAATGTTGTATTTAGTATTTCTATCTTGCCACCAAACCACATAATGATCTTGGCGCGTTTTATGTTTTAACTATACTTTGAAGATCATTTCTCACCTTGCTACTGCTACCACTTACTTCCCTTATTATAGTTGCCTAGAGTTCTAATTTCAGTGTAAAAAAATTAGTTACATCAAATCATAAATTTTCTAACACTGTGTCAATTTCTGTGGTCAACAGTGTTGTGTTTTTTGCTTTTTATTTCTTCCTTCTAGTTTCACTTTTCTTCTTTATGGTGTGTATTTTTAATAAGAGTCTGAGGGTGTTACAAATCATACTCTTTTTTATACCTGAACTTATCTCTTTTTTTTTTTTTTTTCTCTCTAACTCTTAAATAATAGTTTATCTGGGTATATAAATCAGGGTAGGCAGTTATTTTCCTTCAGAACTTTTAAGTTTTTGTTCCTTCAGTCTTCTGAGAAATAATGTAGCTGATGAAATTCTTATTTCAGTCTGATTGTTGTTGCTTGTAGGTAATGTCTTCCCTCTCTCTGATAAATGCATTGCTGTTGAGTAGATTCTGACTCATAATGACCATATAGGACAGAGTAGAACTGCCCCATAGAGTTACCAAGGAGCAGCTGGTGGATTCAAACTGCTGACCTTTATTAACAGGCAAGTTTTAACCACTTCGCCACCAGGGCTCCTCTGATAGCTTTAAACATATTCTCTTCATCCTTAAGGATGTGCCTACATGTGTATTTTTATTTTTATTTGTCCTTGTCATCATTCAACGTATAGTTATTTGAACTATATGAGAATTCTTGTCATTTTTTTCTGTTACAGAAAATTTCTCCCCATCATCTCTTCAAACATTGCCTTTAAGACACAACTCTAGGGGCTCCATTCCCCATCTAGCTCCATTCACATTACACAATGAGAACTGATAACCTGGAGTTACAGGACACAGATTATTTCTCATTCTCTCTGCTCCCTTCTTCTGAAACTTTTATTAGACACATTTTGGAGCCTTCCAACCCATCTGCTATGTCCCTTAACTGCTCTCTTTTATTCATTTATCATTATTAAATATATCATACATGTAAAAGAATATGTACAGTCCATACATACGGCATAATATATAGGTACTCATATGTTAAATAATACGCTTGAGAAATAAGATACAAACCTTTAAAACTCCCTTTATAGCGATTTCCAATCTTAGTTACTTCCCAATACTTAGCAACCAGTATTTCTGCATTTTGTTTCTTGTGCTTCTTTGTAGTTTTAATACAGATTTATTTAACCCTAAATATTGTTTAGTTATGTGCATTTTTTAAATGTATATAAATGGTATAATTTATGTATTCTTTTGTATCTTGCTTTTTTCACTTAAAGTAATGTTTGTGACATATCCATATTAATGAGTGTATCTCTAGTTCATTCATTTTCACTTCTGTGTGCAATTTCCTAATATCAATATACCTCAAGTATTCATTTTTCCATCATTGTGCATTCAGGTAGTACATTATTACAAACAATGCTGCTATAGATACTATTGTACAAGTCTCCTACTAAATGTGTGCAAGAGTTTTTCTAGGCTCTAAACTTAGGGGTTGAATTGTTATATGTGCACCAGCAGTTTATAAGATTTCTGCTGATCTACATCCTCACCCATACTTGGTATCATAAGACATTTAATTTTTGCTAATATTGTAGAGGTGAAATATATTTTGCATTTCCCTGATTACAAATGAGTTTGAAATCTTTTCATATGCTTATTCCTTGCAGGTTCTTCTTTTCTGAAATGCCTGTTCATGTCTTTTATCCATTTTTCTATTGGGTTGTTTAAATTTTTTAATTGATTTTTAGGATTACTTTCTATTTTCAATGTTAGAATTTTGTGGATTTGTTGCAAAACTTTCTCTCACTTCATGGCTTGTCTTTTCACTTTTTGAAGCTATCTTTGAATTAAAGAATAATTTTAAAATCCTAATTTTTTTTCTAGTCTTACTTTGCGGGCTTCAATCTCCAAAGTAATGTTGAAGAGAATTTGCAATAATAGGATCTTTTTGTTTTCTTTTTTGTTTATTGTGGTTTAAGTGAAAGTTTACATTTCAAGTTAGTCTCTTATACAAAAATTTATATATACTTTGTTATGGGACCCTAACTGCTCTCCCTATACTGTGATAGCACACTCATTCTTTCCACCCCTGATTTCCCATGTCCATTCAACCAGCTCCTAATCCCCTCTCTGCCTTCTCATTTCACCTCCGGACAGAAGCTGCCCATATAGTCTCAAGTATCTACTTGAGCTAAGAAGCACACTATTCATGAGCATCATTTTATGTCCCATAGTCCAGTCCAATCTTTGTCTGAAGAGTTGGCCTCGGGAATGGTTTTAGTTCTGGGCTGATAAAGAATCCGGGGCCAGGCTTTCCAGGGTCCCTCCAGTCTCAGTCAGACCGTTAAGTCTGGTCTTCTTACTAGAATTTGAGTTCTGCCCCCCACCTTTCTCCTACTCCATCAGGGACTCTCTGTTGTTTTCCCTGTCAGGGCAGTCATTGGTGGTAGCCGAGCACCATCTAGTTCTTCTGGTGTCAGGCTGATGACGTCTCTGGTTTATGTGGCGCTTTCTGTCTCTTGGGCTAATACGTTCCTTGTGTCTTTGGTGTTCTTCACTCTCCTTTATTCCAGGTAGTTGGGACCAATTGATGCATTTTAGATGGCAGTTTGCAAGCTTTTAAGACCCCAGATGCCATTCGCCAAAGTAGGATGCCGAACATTTTCTTTATAAACTGTTATGCCAATTGACCTAGATGTCCCCTGAAACCGTGGTACCTAAACCCCCACCCCTGCTACTCTGTCCCTCAAAGTGTTTGATTGTATTCAGAAAACTTCTTAGCTTTAGTTTAGTCCAGTTGTACTGACTTTCCATGTAGTGTGTGCTGTCCTTCCCTTCACCTAAGATAATTCTTATCTTCTATCTAGTTAGTGAATAACCCTCACCTTCCCTCCCCATCCTCATAACCATAGAAGACTGTTTTCTTCTGTGTTTAAACCTTTTCTTGAGTTCTTATAATAGTGGTCTCATACAATATTTGTCCTTCTGTGACTAAAGTCACTCAGCATAATGCGCTCCAGATTCCTCTATGTTATACGATGTTTCATGGATTCATCATCGTTCTTTTTCACTGTGTAGTGTTCCATTGTGTGAATATACCATCATTTGTTTATCCATTCGTCTGTTGATGGGCATCTAGGTTGTTTCCATCTTTTTTGCTATTGTGAACAGTGCTGCAATGAACATGGGTATGCATGTATCTACAATAATGGAATCTTTTTCTTATTCCATATTTTTAAAAAGAATATTCTTAATATTTTACCATAAATTATATTTACTATAAATTTGTTTTTATATTCCTACCTATTTTATTTCTAACTTGTTTAAAAATATCTTGCTCTTGTTTCTTTAATAGCTATATTCCTTAATTTTTTTGAAGACCATAAATAAATTTATTATATAATCTTTATTCAAATTCTTCTATTACTTTCATTTATTCTATGACAAATTCATCTTCCATTCATGGGCTCTGTGGGCTTTCTTGGCATTTTTCGTTGTTGTTTGTTTATTAGATTTTTGGCTTGCAAGCTTATTTTGAGAGAGAGAGATTTCTGTTTCTCTCTCTATCTCCTTTTTCTCCCTCTGTGTCTCCTCTTTCATTTTCTCTCTTCCTCTCTCCCTACTCCTCCCTGTGAAGCTTTTGAATTTGTCTTCACACTACTCTTTGCAGAACTGGTAGGCAGCCTGGCTCAGTTCTTGGTTCTGAGGTTGGGACTATGTCCTCCAACTTCTATAGCTGTATAGCTACACATAAGCTCTAGCCCAGAAAGTAGCTGACAATAGATTTTCCCACATCATTTCACCAGTGGGAGATGCACCCCTACTGCTGGTTTCAAGCAGTGACTTGGCTCAGGTTGGGAAACACTTTTAGTCCATTTGTCCTCCACAAACTAAACTCCCAGCTGACTCTGCGTATTTCTCAACAGGAGGCCAGGAGGCCAGCAGGACACCCTCTCAGCCTTGCTCACTACTTTGCATTTCTATTTCATTTCTGATCCATGGAGATACTCATCTTGATTTAGAGCATAAAAATCTCTTTTCAAATTTCTCATTATATGTGTGTGTGCATGTATTTATATTTATCTTGGAGGAGGAGGGGATACTTAAATCCACAGTTCCAACATTCTTGAGATATGAGGGCTCTCACTCATCTTCCTATGCCCAGTAATGGGCACAAATTATCTACAGATAATGCAGACACGCATGACTCTGTATACACAGACAATAACATCAACCTTAGAAGGCTATTGTGAGATTTTTGTATTTTGTATTTGGTTTTTGTATTTTTCAGCTGGTTTTGTACAATCTGAGTTGGTACCCTGAGGAATATCTGATTGTTAAACAGGAGTTCGTAGGAGGAACACAATTGTACTAACCCCCTAATTTGAGTCAGTTTTTGCCTGAAGGCAAATTTACAAAATAACTTCATAATTGGAACGGAGGTGTGAGTGCCAGACTTATGAAAGAAGCCACTTGGTTCTTGGGTGGGAGAAGCCTGCATGGAAAGACCAAAGTCAAACCTTTGAGCTAGAATAAAGTAAGACACATTGTGTGAAGGAATTCAAAAAGGCATAATCCTAAAGCTGTAATGTGGGATTTAGCAATCGGGAGACTCAACCTCTCTGTGAACTGGTCTTCCCATACACAAATCATAACCCATAGTATGTGTTAAAAGTTGGCTAAGAAGGTCAGTAAAGTTTTTTCAGCTTCCAGGAGGGAAGAAAGATGGCACTGGGTATATTAATTTACATGTTGTCATTAATATTACTGGTAAAAGATTCAAACTATTATTTTATGAGCCCTTCTGATTTAGAGGTGTTTATTATACGTACTCTACAGTTTGGTTATTTATATCCATTTTCCTTAACTTTATTTTACTCCTATGTAATTTAAACATTTTAATAGAAGAACATGGCGAGGAATGGCACTAAAACTCCCATTCTCTTTTTTTACACACAGTAAAACTTGAACCTCCAAAGGGAAATATATTTTAGATATATCTATATTCACCATAAGGCAAAACTCTACTGTCTCTGCTCCGTCTTTGAGCCTGAGAAGGATCTCCAAATATAAGGTGTCTTTGAGGTGACCCATCTGAATGGAGGCTGACCCATGGCTGACATGATGGCCGTGTCAAGCACCTGGCATACCTGTCAACCTGTTGCTGAATCTGTATTTGGCTGCCGGAAAGTCTCTTCTAATAAATAAAAATAAATGCATCCACGAAGGAATCAGATGCTATGGAAATAATTTTGCAAGGTTTAAAGATGGTTCTCATGAACTTCGATTTTCAGGAACAAGAATTTGTCTCTGAACAAGCTTTGATAATGGAAACTGTAACAGTTCTAAAGACGAAAGGAAGGTTGGTGTGTTTTAATACCCACAGAAAGATGTATTTCCTAATATGAGGCGACAGGTATGAAATGAGACCACAAAAACGTTGGCATTTATAAATATATTATTTATATTCTTTTCTGAATCAAGGTACCATACTGTGATTTTTATCCAAGAGTTAAAAAGCTGTGAAACCTGATAAAATTTAACCAAGAGTTCATGTACTTGTATCATTACAAAAAGTGACCCCTTTTTTATTGCCCTAGTTAATTCTGTCCACTTTCATTTTAACCCTGGTTTCTGTAAGTTTTTCATCTATAAAAATGTGTAAAGAGTTGAACCTGACATAAATTCTTCCTGGTTATTCTGAAGAACTTCAGAACCATTTTTTCTTATCTCATTTAATCACTTTCATATAATTGACTGTGATTCCCACAGGATAAACCAGTTTGACCTGAAGATCAGAATGTTCTAATCAAATGCCCGTGGTTACTAACAAGACAGCATTCTTCTTTGTTGCCTATTATTATTTGATTAGGCCTGAAGTGGGGAAAATGGCATTTAAGAATGCCTAAAGAGCCCTAGGGAAACCCTGGTAGTGCAGTGGTTAAGAGCTACGGCTGCTAACCAAAAGGTCAGCAGTTCACATCCACCAGGCGCTTCTTGGAAACTCTATGGGGCAGTCATACTCTGTCCTATAGGGTCACTGTGAGTCAGAATAGACTTCAAGGCAACGAGGTTTATTTATTTATTTATTTTTGGATGTTTTTAAAGAGCCCTGGTGGCACAATGGTTAAGTGCTCAGCTGCTAACTGAAAGTTGGCTGTTCAAACTCACTCAGTTGTTCCTCAGGAGAAAGACCTGGCAATCTGCTCCCATAAAGATGATGCCTAGAAAACCTTATGGAACAGTTCTACTCTGTCGCATGGGGTCAGTATGGGTGGAAAATCGACTCGACAGCACCTAACAACAAAAGTATGCTCCAATCTCTCTCAGCTAACATGTATTACTTAATCCTTACAACAGCCTTATAAAACAGAAAGTAACATTTTCAGTTTCATAAATAAGGGAAAAAAGGCTCAGAGAGGTAAAACAATTTGCCCAAGGTCACACAGTAAACAAGTGGTACAAGGGAAATTCTAACCCCAGATTGGCCTGATTTCAAAAACAACGCTTGTTACACATCCCTCCACAAGATCTCTTCCCTAGCAATGAGGGCTGTAAATGGGGTGTTTACACGGAGGTCTCTACCTATCTTCTTTCTTTTCCTTTCAGTTTATGAACTTCAAATGATTAAAAAAAAAAACAGCTGATAAGTGTGTGGACTAGAACTACAAGCCAACTTGGATCACGTCTTTGTCAGGGGCATAGCGAGGACAACAAAAGCCTAGGGGCAATCTCTAAGTTGCCCCCCTGTCCCCCCCAATTTCATGATGAATGAAAGTTGATAGCGGTGACAGTCAGCAGAAACACCTTCCTCCCCTCTTGTCCGGCTGCCTCAGTCAGGAGCTTTGCATATTTGTAGCGGCTCAGTGTCATTCCGCACCTCATCTGGTGCTGCCTTGGACTTGCACCCGGAGGAAAGTGACTCCCCCTACCCAACCCTCCCCACTTGCTACAGTCTTTGCTGTGAACTGAGTGGGACACCCTTCGGAAAGACCTTAAGGAAACTCCCATACTCTGTTTTCAGTCTACCACTCCCAGGACCATGGAATTCCCTCCCCCTCGCTAGACACCAATGCCTTCTTACCACCACCCAGATGCTCCCTGGCCATGTCTCAGGCTTTATTAGCAAAGGAAAGCCTCATTCTTTAAACTTCTATGATCAGTCAAAAAGTATTTATCAAGGACCTACACCAACTAGAGACTATATTAAAGACAGAAGTTAAAAGGATAGATAAATAATACACAGTTCCTGCCCTCCAGGAGTTTACAGGCTTGTAAGGGGGGAAAATAAAAACACATTAAAAGAAGTAATTATACTACAGTGGGACAAATACTAGAGCCATGAGTGAAGCAAAATCAGAACACAGAAGAATGAGAAACTAACTCTGCCTGTTGTATTTGGTTCCGGCTTCTGAAGAGGTGAGCTTTCTGTTGGATTTTGAAAGTTGAACAGAAAGTTAAATAACTGAAGAAGAGAAAGAAAATGCCAGAAAGAAAAGCATTGTATTATAAGGAAAGAGAAGATTAAATAGGCATGGGAATGGCTTGACGTGACTGAAGTCACAGGAATAAGAAGAGTGGTACAGTTAGTCTGCAAAGATAGGCTAGGAACTATTGCAAAGAATTATTCTTTCAGCGAACATTACCGATCACGTACTATATGCCAAACGTCATGCCAGGCAAGGAGGGATGTAAAGATGGAGAAATGTTTCCCGCCTACAAGGAGCTCAGTGTTATTAGAGCTGGGATGCAATGAATTTTGGATATAGAAGTGAAAAAGCATTGTACCAGTTAGCAATTACTGTGTAACTCATTACTCTTTGGTAGTTTAAACAACCATTAATTACCCATCACACATCTGTTGGTCATTGGGAGTCAGGTGATCTAGTCAGACTGGGGAGGCTCTACTTCAAGTATCTCTCATCCTCCTTGGATCGGTGGGCCAGTTGGGGTATGTTCTTATGGCAATGGCAGAGGTGCAGGAGAACAAATGGCAACAAGTGAGGGCCGTCACTTTCACTCATAACTCATTGGTCAAAGCAAGACTTTGGCCAAGGTCAAAGTTTAGAGGGAAGAACTGTAAATTCACACGGCTAGGGGAGCAAATATAGAGAAGGGTGAAGAATTGGGGCCAATAATGCAATCTACCATATGCATAGACTTTGCAGTCAAATAGACCTGGTATAATGTGTGATATACTTATATTGTGTGATATATGTATATTTATAAATTTAACACATATTTAATATATGTATTTGTGTGATATAATTATAACTATATCACATAAAATAATTTTATATATAATTATTTTGTTAACTAGGACATAGAAGACAAACCATGTTAGGCTCTTCTGCTCTCTTTACTGTAGGCAAGAGCTTGCTCCTGTAGAGTGTCTGACCTCAAACTCTCTCCTTTCTATACACCTTGTCTTTTAATTTGCTTTTCCCTTGTTGTTAAAGAAGAAAAAAATCTGATTAATTTATTCAAGATAAAACGATAAGAAATGATAATGCTGTAATACTATAAGATCTTCCCAGGAATATACTGGGGGTCTCTGCCTAACCTGGTGGTGGACATTGCTTAACTCATCACAATGAAGTAATAATGGTGGGATTTCAGGCATCTATGACATACTTGAGAGTTAGACACAAACTTCCCACTGCCCTAGGGGGGCAGCCACCTACTTTATCCATATGTAAAGCAATTACACTGCCAAAGGATACAAGGAAAATCTCTGAACCAATTTCTCCTTATCAATCATCACCAACTGAGGGCTATGCCAAGGGCTGTCAGGATGCCTTATAGAAATGTAGATTACATCTAGACTTTGGGACTGTGTCCACCTCTGTGCTCTGACAACGCCGTTTTGCTGTCAGTAATCACTCAGTGTTCTTCCTCCATTATGATTGTCATTAATATCGTCCTCCCACCAGTAAATGTGCACTCAGCCTCGCTGATGTGGTGGCTCCCCAGTGACCTCAAGTGTGAAGCCATCTCTAGGCCTCTGTTGGCGATTGAACTGCAGCACAAACCATACCAACCCTTGCCCTGTGAAAAAAGACAAGGATGCTCTGGTGCCACTGTGCTTCATCAGGCAGAAACACGCATTGCTTCTATGGAGAAAAAAAGCTTAGAGAATGGAAGAAATGGCTCTTTAGACTCACTTCTAATAATTACAATTTTTTTCTCTAATTTTAAAAGTAGAATTAAAATTAGAGCATGGTCATGGACAATTGGGAAAAGTATAGAAAGACATAAAGAAGAAGATAAAGACTATCCATATACCACCACCCAGAGACAATCACAGTTAACATCAGTTAATGTTTTTCTTTCATGTCTTCACATGCACTCTTAAAAATACATAAATACATGTTTTATGTAAAATTAGATCACAGAATAACTGGCCTACTTTTTATTCATTTTTAATACTGTGGGCATTAAACCAGGTCATTGTCAGTAGCTATTCTTCAGGAACATGATTTTTATGTGTTCAGAGTAGTTCAGCACTTTGACATTTCTCTTTGTCATAACTGGCATCCATGAGTCAACAAAATGAAGCCCTCAGTTTAATGATATTTATTGCTAAGGTGTTGACCCTCTATTCTCAACGCCTGTCATAGCCTGGTTCCCTAGTTCTCTGAGGGCATCAGAGGGCATGTGTAATATTAATTTATTGGAAGAACAGTTCAAGGAAGCAGGAGTAACAGACAAGAGAAGCAAGCAAGAAAGAAGAGCCCATATGAGGATGTATTATCCAGTTGGCAACCACAGGACAGCCCAGGAAGCTGAAGAAACAGAATCTCAAGATCATCCATGAGAGTACAAAGAAAAAGACTTCATCCATCATGTCCCGAAGCATTGGTGGATCAGTGGTAGAATTCTCCCGTTCCTTGTAGGAGACCCAGGTTCAATTCCCAGTCAATTTGCAGCCACCGTTAGTGGAAACTTGTCTGTTGCTATGATACTGAACAGGTTTCAGAGGAATTTCCACATTAAGACAGACTAGGAAGAAAGGTCTGGTGATCTACTTCTAAAAATCAACCAATGACTATCCTATCAATCACAATGGTCGATCTGCAACACACCATGGAGATGGTGCAGGTCCAGGCAGTGTTTCGTTCCACTGTGCATGGAGTTATCACAAGTTTGGGGAGCCGACTGGATGGCAGCTAGCAACAGAGACAACAATCCATCTGCCGTTGCTCAAAGATACACCCCACAGAGTGTTAATTCTCCTGCACTTTTGGATTGCACACAAATGAACATAGGTTGGGGAGAAGGGTCTTGGGTCATTGGCCTGAGGCAAGGCTCTACCAGCCTGGGCCTGCATGAAGTCCTGGGAGCTGGTGCCCACAGGTAGCTGGAAAAGAGACAGGTGGATCTGAAGTGGTACCAAAGAGGTATCTGGTACAATGCCTCCTCTGCTCTGGGTCTAAAATTTATCCTATTTAGAAAAACAAAACCAGACAAAACACAATAGACATTGTTTAAAATAAATACTTTATTGTTAGCCTTACAATGTGAGGAGACCAAGAAAGAAAAAATAATAATAATAAAAAAAAACAGAGGAAGGGGGGTTGGTGTACAGCAGCCTGCCATTCCTTTCTTTCAGATCCTTCCTAAAAATAACCACTCCAGGATGCCTTTCTTTATTTCTTCCCCCTGAGTGAGCATTGTGTGCCTGGCTTTCCCTTGGCATTTTCATGCTCTCTTCATTCTGCAGTTATGACAATCTCATAGGACGGATTCTCAACTTAACAGGGTAGAAATTTCTAAATATGACTGTTAAACCATCTCTCTCTCTGTGTATGTATATATGTATATACTCAAAACTGTGACATAATGTAAAACAATTTTAGAGTAGGGGGACTTCATTTTAATACATAAATAGTATTAAACCCTCACTCTGTAAATAACAATGTTTGGGGGCAGTTTAGTAGACATGGAGATTAATTAGATACAGTAGTGTGACTGGGAATAAATAGCACAAGAATACAAATGTTTTCTCCAACAAATACTGCTTGATCATCCATTATGTGCCAAGCATCAGTAGGACATAAACAAGAACAAGCTATAACCCTTTATTTCAAAGGCTTTACAATTGAGAAAAGAGCATTCTCTATATTGGTTTCAAGTGCAAAGCACATTTTCACATGTATTAACTAGTTAGACGTTTATAAATTACCCAGGAAAATGGGAGGTGAAGCCTCAGAGCTCTGGATTAAGAGAGATACAGTTTCAACTTTGGACTCTCAATTTAGTTGTGGGTGGGGGCAGGGGGGCGCTACAACCATCCCAAGTCTCATTTCCCTCATGTATAAAGAAAAATAATTATAATCTGGACTTTATTGGGTTGCTATGAGAATTTAAAAAAATAGTCCATGTAAAGTACTTAATAGTTTGCCAAGTATATAGTAACTCTTCAATAAATTTTACCTGTTTTTATTATTATTCTGATTTCACAGTGAGTTTAAATGCATTTTCAGGATCACATGTCACAGTGAGGTCTAGAACCCTTATTCTCTGGCTCCAAGTGTAGAGACTTTCCTTTGAAGAATACCACTGAGAAGTATGGAAGCTAGCTCCAGACTTTCACTCTAATATATAGCACGATATTCTGCAAATAATCAATAATCCTTATACACTGTTGAATAACCAATTGGGGACAGACTCCAAGTTATATTACAGTTGCTAATGCATAATAAAAATAAAATTATTTTCAGTGCTTTGCTTGGCATTGTTTTGGAGCTTATTAAAGATAACAAACATCATTTGTTCTTTTGGTCAACCATCTGGTGATAAAAATTGTTAGGCGCTCAGATCATAAACATAAAGCCCAGTGATATTTCAGTGAATAAATCCTCCTAGAACACATTTTCCTTTTGTGGAGCTGGCCTAAGCACAGAGATATTAGGAGGTAATTCCACTTCTTATCCTCTTGTTGGGAGGGGACAGAAAGCACTGGAACGCCTTGACGGAAAGGCTTTTGCTTCTAACTGAAGAGAGGCCTGTGGTAGAGACTCCCATGGCCCAGGCACCTAGGAAAGGGGAAACGGTTCCTTATCACTGGAGTCGGGCACAGTGGTTGTGCAACAAGCATGAGAAGGCCATGCAGGCGTTGAAAGGGCCATGTTATTGAAGCCCAGCCAAACTGGAATAAAGACACAGAGGCTTCCTTAAAAAAGATCAGGTAGGATGGGATCTGTTTCCTAAAACGTATACCTGTGCTTCTTCTCTGGTAACTAAAGTTTCCGAAAAAGCAAGTTTTTGCAATGTGTCTACTTCATTACCTGAGTATCACTACAGTGGACTTTCTAGACACCACCTATTGAGCATCTACAATGTACCAGACACTATATAGAAATTGTTTCATTTAATCCTCCCAAGTCTCCTGAATCCGTGAGAACTTGGAGCATAGGGCAGGAACTCTGTTCATTTTTCTCACTGCTATATCCCTAGCACCTAAATTGTACTTGGCAGACTAGGTTCTCAGTACTGAATACATGAAGAGGATAGATATTATCCAAATCTGAAACACAGAAAGGGTAAGTGACTTGTATAAGCCTGGAAATGGAGGGGCTGAGTTTGGAACCCAGATCCATCTAACCCCAAAGCCTGAATTCTTGTCCAATGTACTAGGTGTTCTTACCAGTTTACCTACTTCGAGGATCTTCCCCTTCCAAAGCCCTTCATTTATCACCTCCATTAATCCCCTTACAATACTGTCATCATCTTGTCATTTCTCAGCTAAAAAACCTAGATGTCTCTCAATTGCCCTAAAATGGAGTTGAAACTCCCTTGCCTAGCATTTCAGACCCTATAAAATCTGGTCTTCACAGTATTAGTTCCCACTAATGATCCCACAGGAAAGCTCACTCTAGCCAGGTAGCTCTCCCTGCCCCTTGAAAAGATATTATATATTTACACCATCTATATTGCTCCCTTTGTTATGTCATTTAAAATTTCCAATCCATTCTGTTCATCTCTCTGAATCCCTTCCTATTCTTTAGGATTCAGCTCAAGTCCTACCTCTTCAATGAAGCTTTTCTGACTATCTCAGCCTATAGTAATCTCATTCCTCTCTTACTGTGTGTCCCACTTTCTAGACAATAGATAATGTCCCCATTATATATGTATATATGTATAATGTCCCCATATATATGTATATACTCAAAACTGTGACATAATGTGAAACAAGTTTAGAGTAGGGGGACTTCATTTTAATACATAAATAGTATTAAACCCTCACTCTGTAAATAACAATGTTTGGTCTCTGTTAGGAGTATAACACTTGTCTCTGCATCTAAAGTATAAGCACCTTGAGAGCAAGGATCATGGCCAAAACCAACTTTGAATCAGCCACCATAACAAGCACTCTATCTGGCATATAAGAATTGTTGGTTGAATGATTGATGCAGCTAAGTATTTTAGGTTAGGCTAGCTAGATGGCATATATTGAAAATATGCATGAGGATATTGGCTTGGAACAAAAAAAAAGTCCTAACACTCATATCTTGATCCTGTAAAATGTGCCTTAACCTCCCTTCGCTCTTATTTTGTCTCCTCCTGTGTGTCTCTGGGAAACCCTGGTGGCATAGTGGTTAAGTGCTATGGCTACTAACCAAAAGGTCAGCAGTTCAAATCCACCAGGTGCTCCCTGGAAACTCTATGGGGCAGTTCTACTCTGTCCTATAGGGTCAGTATGAGTTGGAATCAACTAGATGGCAACGTGTTTGGTTTTTGGTTTTTTGATGTGTCTCTGTGCAGGGCAGACACTGAAAATACTGTGAGACAGCCTGCTACAAGACAAATCTAGGGTCACATCAGCCTGAAGGCTGGGATGGAGTTCAAAGATCCCTGCCAAGATTTCCAACTGGCTCCATTCAAGAGCTGTGGATATCTGAGTGGCAGATTTTGCTATGAGGTTACTGCTGTTGCAGTTTCTCAGTGATTTCACCAGGGACATGATTGAGTACCACTCAAAATGCCAAGTCAGGGATTGGTACTGTGAAAAGCAAGAATTAGGAAAGATTATTATTTATCAACCTTTGTTAATGCAAAAACCACAATGATACACTTCCTATATTTAGGATGGAAGGATTATTCTGACTAAACACTACTGTTGCCTCCAAATTAACCAGCTGTTAGGGAAATGCTAACTCGATCTGACTAAATGTGTGCCATTTAGGGTGGAGGCAGGGGAGAAGCTGTCTCCTTCCTACACTGGCACACTCCACCATAATAAATAAAAAGCTGCCCAAGTTCATTCTCCAAAGGGCTGTTTCTCATCCTCTTGGGATAAGAGCATGATTTGTACTGAGCAATCTCCCATCAGCAGCTGTTCCCATTCCCAGAGGAATCCAGTTGCTCCAAGGGAAAATGCTATTTGGAACAATCCACTGGGGAGCTGGTCCTCTACACTGTGGAGCAGAGACACACATTTGAGGTCCTAGTGGCTGGTCTGTGAGTGTTCTTCAAATAGTCACTCACTCAAAAACAAAACAAAACTTGATTATTTCTTTTTGCTCTGTACAATAAAACCAGGCCAGGGACTTAGACATACTCTGAAAGAGACAACTGCTGTGGGAAAAAAGGAAACACGTTTAAGTACCACACTGAATTAATACTGCTGTTGACCCATCTTCTACTAGAATAGGATTCAAGCTCCTTGAAGCAGGGACTACATCATGTTAGCTTCTAGGCCCTCCAATTCTAGAACATAATGTGCACTCAGAAGTGTTTATTGGATGCATTTATGCTTGCACAAGTAAATAAACAGGGTAATAAATGAACAAAATAGTGATCTTTTTCTATACTAGCTGTTATTGAGTAGATTAGTCCCCAGCTATCAGAATATTGTTTTTGTTTTCTTTTTTAAAAAAAACCCTCTACTGTAAGTGACATACGAATTTACAGTTTGTTGATGCCACAGTAACTAAAACCTGATGTCTGCCGAATTTCTTATAGCTTCCAAATATTCTAGACTTGATGGGTTAAGCATACATGTTCATTCAGAACATTCTACCAGCTTTGTGACCCCAAATTAAAAAAAAAAAATAAAGACAGAACATAAACTATGGTGTGCACGCTAAATATTATGTGTCAATATCTGGCCTGAGCCAGCTTCCTTGACTCTGACCACTAATGAAAACACTCTGAGCTACCTTCAGGAGCTGGAGGATGCTTGATAGATTTGCAGGAGATTTTCACACCACTCTGGCCTCTCCGCTAGCTTTCAGGAGGAGCGCTTCAATACCTTGTAATGCCATTACTGTCACTCCCAAACAAGTTCAGAAATATATACTGAGAAATGAAATTTTCTTCAGACATTTCTTCACCTAAGCCTTCCAACTCTGAAAGATAGAAGGCTCTATCAAGCGAGCCAATTTTATCTTAAAGGCAAATAAAAAGTTATTGGCACCTGGTTTTAAATATCTCATGGAAAGTAATACTTGCAGCACTGCTAAAAAAAAAAAAAAAAAAGTTACTGATTTTAGTCGCAACTTGTAGGAAATGAAAAAAAACTTTCCATGTTACTCCTTAAGCATTTTTTCCTTTTTCGAGGTGACTAATCTAGGTAAGTATTCTGATTCTTTCTTAAAACCAACAAGGAATGTTCATAATTGTTGATGTTGTTACGTGCCCTTGAGTTGGTTCCGACTTATAGCGACCCTGTGTACAACAAAACAAAACACTGCCTGGTCTTTTGCCATCCTCACAATCATTACTATATTTGAGCCCATTGTTGCAGGCACTGTGCCAATCCATCATAATTACTTGTCTCAAAAATCCTGTTTCAACCTTGAAAGCATTATGCTAAGTGAAATAAGTCAGGCACAAAAGGACAAATATTGTATGACCCCACTTAAATGAAATGTCTAGAATAGGCAAATGAATAGAGACCAAAGTTTATTCATGATTATCATGGTGGGCGCAAGAGGAGGGAACAGGGAGTTATTGCTTAATGGGTACTGAGTTTCTGTTAAAGATGATGGAAAAAATGGGGAAATGTATAGAGGTGATAGTTGCACAACAGGTAAATGTTATCGATGCCACAGAATTGTCATGAAAAAATAGTTGAAGTGCAAATGTTTTGTTCTATATATTTTACCACAATAATTTAAAAAAAGATATGATGTACTTATACATACTACAATATGAACGAACCTTGAAAACATATGCTAGGCAAAATATTCAGACAAAAGGCCACATATTGTAAAATTCAATTTACATTATGAAATATCCAGAATTGGCAAATTCATAGAGGCAGAAAGTAGATTTGTGGTTGCCATCGGTTAGGGGGAGAAGGGAATGGGGAGTGACTGCTGATGGGCGCGGCATTTCTTTTTGATGTGAGGAAAATGTTCTGAAATTAGACAGCAGTGATGATTTCCGACACTCTGAATATACTACAGACCACTGAATTGTACATTTTAAAATGATTAATTTTATGGTATGTGAATTATATTCCAACAAAGCTGTTATTTAAAACAAATAAATTCCTCTTGAGGTTTCAGAAAGCAAGAGTGCCCCTGGGACTAGACAGTAACGATGTTCATAAGGCACACTAACTAAAACTCCAGCACACATTCTTGCAAAGCTGCCCTTAACATGGACAGGAAAAATCAAAGTTGCTGAGGTGTAGGTAGCAGAACGTTCCCCAGCCTAATCCACATCTCCTAGGAGGATTCTCATTATGTGGGGATGCTCTCAAAGTGTACTTGAGCACTTCCTGTTACCGCTCACCAGACTTTGATATCATAAATTCATATGAACCAGGGTGGGGACAGGAAAACTTGTGAATTGGGCCGAGTAGGCACAGAGACTAGCTCTGTTCTCTCTGACAAATGGCTAACTGCCCCTCCTCAGCAAGTCTCTTCACTTAGCTTCAACCTAAGGGGAATTGGCTAGAAGACGTTTAGGATACTACCTCTAGCTGTGCCTACCTAAGCAAAATGAATTGGTTAATTGAAGCAATTATCTGGCAATTCAAGCCCATACATCGCCCCATTGGGGAGCAAAGAGGATAGTTTGGGGGTTTCTGCTGAAGTTAGTCAGGCTAATTGATTACAACCTATGCATCTACTTAAAGGTGAAATTAAAGGCACTTCTATCCTTGAGGACACAAGGTTGGGGTCCACCTGGGCTTACTCTGAACTATGAGGACCTGTGTGTGTGTACAAGGCAATCTAGGCCTATCCACTGTGGTTGAGTCGTTGATTCCAACTCATGGCGACCCTATAGGACAGAGTAGAACTTCCACATAGGGTTTCTGAGGCTATAAATCTTTACAGAAGCAGACTGCCACATCTTTCTTCTGCAGAGCAGCTGGTGGGTTTGAACTGCCAACCTTTTGGTTTGCAGCCTAGCATTTTAACCACTGTGCCACCAGAGCTCCTTTGCAATCTAGGCCAGTGGCTCTCAAATTTCAGCAACCATTAGAATCATCTAGAGGACTTATTGGGGGAGCCCTGGTGGCTCAGTGATTAAACGGTTGACCACTAACCAAAACGTCAGTGATTCAAACCCACCAGCTGCTCTGCGGGAGAAAGATGTGGCAGTCTGCTTTTGTAAAGATTTACAGCCCTGGAAACTCTATGGGGGAAGTTCTACTCTGCTCTGGAGGGTCGCTATGAGTTGGAATGGACTCCATGGCAGTGGGTGGAGAGGATTTGTTAAAACTGAGATTGCTGGACCCCAACCCCAGAGCTTCTGATTAGGTAGGTTTGGGTAGACCCCAGGAATTTGCACTTGTAACAAGTTCCCAATCTATGTGGAAACCACTGATTAGGTGTTTCTCTTAGGAAATTAGAAATAGTGTGAGGCTTCATATGATAATCCCATTCTCTCTCAGCTCTAGAAAACCTAAACAAATATGGTTGGGGTGCATCTATTCAGTCAACAACCAAACTTTTGTTGAGCACCAGCCATATAATGCTCAGCTTGGTGATACAGAGATAAAATACGGTCTCTATCATTATGCTGCTCCCATTCTGGTGGAGAGACAGACACATAAACAAATGAAGACAAAGATGAGGAGTGTGGCAAGTGTTATCACAGTGGTAAATACAAGGTGCCGTTGGGGGCACAGGAACTGCACCTGGACTGAAGGTCTTCAGGAAAAGTCATTGAATTAAGGGACCACCTAAAGGGGAAAAAGAGGGAGCATGGATATTCCTGGGGTAGGAGCAGAATGAGCAGTGGCACAGAATTTGGGAGTGGGCTTGCTCAGTGAATGTAAGGAAGAGGCTGAGCTAATATGCAGAGACCAGGTTGAAGAGAAGAGCCCTGGTGGCGCAGTGGTTAAGAGCTCAGCTGCTAACCTAAAGGTCAGCAGTTCCAATCCACCAGCCACTCCTTGGAAACCCTATGGGGCAGTTCTACTCTGTCCTCTAGGGTCTCTATGAGTTGGAATCGACTCGATGGCAATAGGTAGATTGGAGAGACAGGCAGAGGGCAGCACATAAGGAAGTCTGGGTTTTACACTGAAGACAATTCATTCATTCAACAGACATTTACTGAGATCCTGCTATATTCCAGATGCTGTTTTAGGCCCTAGGGATGCAGTTCCTGCCCTCCCAGAGTGGACATCCTAACGGAAGTGAGAAAGACTGATATGTTTATGTAGTGGTTCAAAGGATGGAGAATGATGGAGGGGGTGGAAGCAGAACGGTTTGAAGCAGGGGCTTAACAAGGCCCAGATTTATCTCTTAGATCACTCTGGTAGTTGTGAGACGAGTGGATTGAAGTGAGGAGAGCCTGAAGGCAGGAAGTCCAGTCCACTATATCCACTACAGTGGAACGGGCTTCCTATGTAGATTTTAGCTTGCCAGGCTTAGCTGGGTAGCAAAGGACTAAAAGTAAAGGTGCTAAGGTTGAGAGGTCTGTTGACATTCATGAGAGTCAGTGTTTCTGGGTCCAATCAAGGATGGTAGTAGCTTTGGATTGTGGTCATGGGTAAGTTTCCAGATATCAGGGACCATTTACACCACAACTCAGTTCAGCATGTGCCCTTCTGAACATAGCAGGTTTTTAGTATGTGAGTGAATTGATGCCAATGCTTAATAAATCACTCAGTGGAAAGTGTACTGAGAGGAGTATCTCATTTCAAATTAACTCCTGAATCACAGCCCACAGAAAATAATTATTAATCATCACAAATCTCGTTTGAATTTGGACTGGCAGATTTTGAAGTGAAAGGGACTGATCCTATTATCAACTCATTGAATCTGCCATTTCCTCATAATTGGTAGTTTTTTCACTTTACAGAAAAATCAGCAGTATTTGGTAACTGGTTATTTGCAGGTGGACAAAATTATCAGATATGAAAATAGATGATGTTCTTCCAGTTTCTTTCGGACAACAGCCACAATGAGCAAGGTATTTTTCATTATGCAAATAGTTCCATGCAGTTCACTTTTGAAAGATGACATTGATGTTTATGGCTAGCATTTGCCCTAGTGAAATAAAATGGGTATTAACTTGTTTAGCCAAGGAATTCCAAAAGTAAAGGTAAGTAACCCATTTCATGAATTCAAAATTATGTATTTTAATTTGGGGCAATGTGCCACCATTTATTCTTATTTTTTCAACATTTATTTTTAATAATACTTTGCTGCATCTAATAAGATCATTAAAAATCAGCTGTTATAATTTGTTCATAAACCTTTTGGAAAAAAGTTTTATTCTTTTTGGCTTTGGGACTCTTTAGCATAGATGGTTTTTTTTAAAAAAAAAATAACTGTCGTTTCTGCTTTAGTCAATGAAGATCATGTATTTCTTCCTTTTAGCAAGCAAACAAAAATCTTCATTCTGTGCCTAAAATGTTTCTTGGAGGTGCCCTAGAGAAGTAAGTAGAGGCAGAAGCAAAAAGCAGCTATGACATGTGGACATATCAAAAGCCTGTGAGCTGTATCAACTCTAAGTTCGTTTCTAAATCTAAGATTTTCTAAACCTTACATAAATGATTACCTCACTTTAAAATTACATGACAAATCTCCCTTTTATTCATAAACAAACTTCTTCATTTACAAACAAGTCATGTCCCAAAAGTCTGTAAGTCAGTTGTTTTGAACTTAGCCTTTCCCACAGAAATACTTTGTAAATGGTGGTCTAACCTGACTAGCTCACACAAACATATTTCATTCATAATATAACTTGTATCTTGTACTGAAATATAGGAACACACAATTTATACTACTCATTATTTACAAATAATTTTAAAAAATGATTTTGAATAAAAAACTCTTAAAAATTTCAACCTGAAGATAGTTGAGGAAAAGCAAATTTAGAGGTCAAGAGGGTAGATGAAAACTTTTGGTGAAGATAATGAAGGAAGTTCCTGGAAACATTCATTCCTCAGTGTCAGATTACATTTGTCTTTTATTTATAATATTATATTTATAATATATGTCAAAACATATGACAGGTGTAACACTAAATATCCTTTATGCTTATTAGTCATGGTTAGTGTTCAACTCTAGCTTATAAATAGAGTCCTGAGTGGAATGAAAAGGCCTCATTCCTGGGAGTGGTGGTGGTGATGGTGGTGGTAATTAAAGAACTTAATCACTTGTTTGTGACCCTTTTCACTGTTACATTTCTTTATGTGATCATTTGATAAACAGTGATTTCTCCACTAGACTGAAGATACATGAGGGAAGATATCTCATCACTTTCTGCTACCCATTATATCCTTAGCAGTGAGCAGAAAGCTAAGTATACAGCTTCTCAAAAATATTTTTTAATGAATGAATGGGTGAATGAACATAAAAGAAAGAAGAATGGTTTAAAGAATATAGAATTGTGAATGTGTTTAAAATTAGTGTTTGAAATTACATTTATTAGTCTCTATGCAGCCAAAGACAGGGAGAATGATAGCCCAACAAGGGGTGTAAAAATAATTTTCCTAAAGTATAAAGAGAGCTGGTAGGACAATTTACTTAGGAAAAGCCAAGTCAGGTGTGTCCAAGTTTGGTTTGATTGTTGCTGATTCAAAATAAGGGGGGTTAGGATTGACCAGCTTTGAGATAGCTAAGTGGCAAAGAAGGCCATGTACAATCAGCAGCACACATAGGGTGGGGCATAGGAGAGGTCAGCCCCAGGTGCAGGCAGTGGAGGGAGGGTGTATACACTGTCTACAGAGAATTTAAAAAAAGGTTAGTCTGCTTTCTATTATTACCAATCTAAAAAATATAAACAATAAAATATTCCTCCTTAACAAGATCTTATTTTGGTTTAAGTTGTCAAAATTTTTTGTGTTTACTGTTAAGTTTTAAATACATACATTATATATATGTGTGTGTGTGTATATATATATATATATACATATATACTTCAATTTAACACATATTAATTACTTATCCTTTAATAAACATTGTATTCTAATTGGAAGTTAGCTCAGAGAACACCCGGTTGTATAATGGATCCCCACCCCATCCATGGCCACATAAGTTCATTATGAAAGTAAGTTCTTAAGGGTCTGCAATTATCCAAGTTCCTTTCAGGTATAGTTAGTGTCTCCCACCCCTGTAGTACTACATATTTTTTTGT
Organism: Dugong dugon; assembly: GCA_030035585.1. Lineage (NCBI taxonomy): Eukaryota > Metazoa > Chordata > Mammalia > Sirenia > Dugongidae > Dugong > Dugong dugon. The sequence continues at coordinate 53,970,122 of CM057467.1, read as the reverse complement.
TAAAATAGTGGATTTGAAAAAGCAATGCTAGCACAGTAACTGAAATGTTAAAGAAACAGAACTTAAGGTCTGGCCTAAATTTCCTCATGCACAAAGCTGTTCTTAATCTAGGCTCCATGGAGGCAATTTAGAAGGACTTCAAAACTACTAAAACAGAATGCAAACATTTATATGCATGTATATATGTGTATTTTTTAAAAAAGAGATTCCATAGGTTTAATCAAAGGGGTCTTTGACCCAGAAAACATAGAGAGCCACTGGGCTAGATAGTATCCTATGTCTTTTCCATGTTCTACAATTACATGGCTTTATAACATACAGAGCCAAATGAGGAAATCTTTGTTTATAAAAATATTTGAGTTACAATTATATTCATATATGAATATGACTTACGTCATTCTTAATTATAAAATATACTTTTTTTTTTTTACAAAAGGTGGCTTTTAAATCTAAGAGGTTTATTTATTAATGACAAAAAAGGATATAATTGTTTATATCTAGAAGTGATCCCTTTATATAAATTTTGAGGATTGTACCATTTTGCTGTATTTGAATAAAAGTTTGGCTTGTAATAAACCAAATCAAACCAAACCCATTGCCGTTGAGTCGATTCCGATTCATAGTAGCCCTATAGGACACAGTAGAACTGCCGTATGAGGTTTCCAAGGAGCTGCTGGTGGATTCGAACTGCTGACTTTTTTGTTAGCAGCCGAGCTCTTAACCACTGCACTACCAGGGCTCCTGGTTTATAACAGTGTTATGAATAATAAGGTGTCATTCCAGATCTGGAGTTAGAATCACAGAATTTTAGCAGGGAAAGTGTATATAGAGTTTGAACTTTGTTCTTGCTTCCAGTGCTGTATTTAAGCTCAGAAGATATAAAATATGTGCTTAATGATTTGTCTCTAAAAGAATAAAGTAGTTAAAAATTTTTGAACACTTACTTTATGTGAAATGTTTGCTTTACAGGTATTACCTCATTTATTCCTAAAATAATTCTATCATATAGGTACTATTATAAATCCTATATAACATATGAAGTAGCTAAGCCCTAGGGAAATAAAATAACTTAACTAGTCCCGGGGGGGGTGGGTCAAATGATTAATACGCATTCTAACTGAAAGGTTAGAGGTTCAAGTCCACCTACAGGTACCTAGGAAGAAAGGCCTGGTGATCTACTTGTGAAAAATCAGCCACTGAAAACTTTATGGAGCACAGTTCTGTGACACACATGGAGTTACCATGAGTTGGAATCAACTCCACAGCCACTGGTTTTTTGCCATATATTTTAAGTGTGCTAAACATTTGCACCACCCAGGGACTATGGACCCAAGATAACACACTTTTAAATGTGGAAAGTCGATTCTAACCCAGTCAGCCAGCCTCCCTCCGGAGCTTGCTCACTCAAATACTACCCTAAGCTGACTCCTTGTCATAACATAACTTGACTTTATCTGTTTAAAAAAATCATATTACTAGGGTTTCTTGACAAATCCATTCCTATACCCAGTAGATAAACACCTATCCAGTGATTAAATGCTTCCAGGGAAGAAAATTTCACCACCTTCCTCAATAGGCCATTGTAGTAACAAACTCTTCCTTAGGGAAACCATTACTGAATGCTTATGGAAGGTTAACAGTAAGGTAGGCACTGCCTCAAATGTCATACTAGACAGGTTCATTAATATTGTGAACACAGAAACAAACTAAATAGAATTGATAAATCACCGGGCATTTTGAAAAATCATTTAACTATTCCTTGATGTAAATACTTAGAATTGATGATAAGCGTTTTAGCCTAGGATTGCCAGAAGGTAGAGTCTGAGACAAGGACTTACTGGAGTGTGATCCCAGAGAGACTGTAAGGGACAAAGGGTGAGAACAAGGGAAGGTAGCAAAGTCAGCACCCAGAAGTCTGTATTATCAAGCTGGCCCCTGCTTCAGCAAGACCATCTGAGGAGCTCTATCAAACACATTTCAGAATCCTCTGATGATGAGCAGAGGAGTATTTATTCCTAGTTTCTGTCTCACTGGTTGAAGATTTACCATAGGGTGTTTACTCTTTCACATTTCTGGGTTTCAGTCTACACTGTAGCTTCAATCAAGAAGGCCCTGAGTAGGAGGAGGAAATGAAGAGAGGCCTAGGATGAGGCAACGTCAGATTGTTCTTGTGTGAAGCTGGTTGAAATCCACTTAGAACTGGTTGTGCCACAATGTCTCGAAGAGAAGAGACAGGTGAGGCCCAGAGGAATTAAAGTGGTGCATGTGAGGTATGATAAAACAAGTAACATTGGTTTATTACAGATTTGTAGTTTTTCATTTTTGCACCCTCTTTTCCTATAGGACTTCAATGTCCCATAAATCATATTCATGGGGTCTAATAGAAAATTCTCAAGCTTCCATCATTTGTTCACTCTGAATATTTACTGAGCATTTTCTTATATTTATTAAATGTGGCAGGCCTTGTGCAGGGAGTTGGGGATAGAAATGTAAATATGATAAACAGATTCTCTGCTGTTGTAGCTTATTGTTTTATCCTCTGTGCCTACCTTAGTCCCGGTCCACAGTAAGCACTTGGTAAAAAAATAAAATAAAATAAAAAGATCTTCTAATACAATCAGGATTATTAGCACAATAAGTATTAAATGTTATGTAAATCTTAAATGACCAGAGGGGTGTCCCACTAGATAAACCACTCTATCATCCTTGCAGGAAGTCTCTTACCCATGGCCTGTAACGGCTTATGTCTGCCTGGGAGTAAGGAGTGTTTACTTTATTATCTATGTACTGCCTACGGATGGGCATGCTGAAATTTAGACAGATTTTTGTCTTACCTGTGAGGCGCCTCAGAGGCGTACGAGAACATTCACATGAGCTGGAATCCATGAGCACCACCACCAGCAGCAGCAGCAGCAGCGGCAGAAGCCACGCCTCTACTTACCTGGCAGGCTTCCCAGGCAGAAGGTAGAAGATGCCCTGTCTTACTGCCAGCACTCCTTCCCTGAGCATCCCAGGTGGCCAAACAACCGTCAGCTGACTCTACCTAAAGTGCCTGGTTTCCGGAGCCAACTTGTTTCAGCACGTGCACAGAAGCACTGGGGTGGGAAATACATTAATTCATTAATATCTTTGATGCAAAGTTAGCAGCATTCTGTTGGTCACAAGGAAAATGCCATGCCAGGGACATTATACGGTAAAACCAAAAGAACAAAACCCAAATCCGTTGCCCTCCAATCGATTCTGACTCATAGTGACCCTATAGGACAGAATAGAACTGCCTCATAGGGTTTCCAAGGAGCAGCTGGTGGATTTGAACTGCTGACCTTTGGTTAGCAGCGGAGCTCTTAACCACTTCACCAACAGGGGTCCATTTATATGGTAATAAAACTTCAATGCCCTAGAAAGCTGCTGAAATAAAAATAAAATCAGAATGTAAGTATTCAAATTACAACATTTTGGAAGGCAGGTAAGTTCTCCGACACGCGTTGGTGATTTCCTTCACTCCAGACCACTTCTCCTTCCCTGACAATGAAGCCCTCGGTAACATCATGCTGATTACCTCGAATTATCTGATGTATGGGGAGCTGTCACTGCTCCTTAGCATTCACATTAAACTCTCAGGGCGGAGTGACCAGAGCATGCTGGGTGCTTTATGAGCCAGTCAAGGCAGCGAGGCTGCTGGGGGCTTTCAAGGGGAACATTCCACCTGTGGGGAGTGTCGGAGCCTTTGTGTAGCTGTGAACACCGCAGAGGCCTCAGGCTGGGAGCTTGAAGGCCGAAAGGTAAACCCAATAGCCTCTTCAAAGAGTTCGCTCTAGTGCTGAGCACAATCCCCGCCCCCTCGTCCTCCCCCCTCCCCCGCAGTAGCAACCTCTACTTCGCTTCCCAAAGAGAATTTCATGGTCCAAAAAAGTAACAATTTCCTCCAGGAAAGAGATCTGCAGGCCTGACGCGCCTGCCCCCCGGTGTCAATGACAGACTTTGGGAAGAACCGCCTTGGAGAGAGCATCCGAGGCAACGTGCCGGCTTGAGCGACTGATTTAGAGACAGATGTGAGCTGGTGTGTGTGTATGTGTAAAGGAGCGGGCGTGCTAACGCTGCCTCTCCGCTTACAGGGGAAGACAGGCAGAAGTCCGAGGATACACAGAGCGGGAGACGAACGTGGCTCCGCCTCAGGAGCAGGTGTGGTGCAGTCGGAATCTTAGGAGGGGTGTGGTTGCAGAAGTTACTGGAAAAGGCTGACTGACAGGTTGGAGTTGCAAAATCATCAAGCCCCAAATCAATCACTCATTCCTCCAGATCCCTTCTACCCAATTTCGAGAAAAATGTTAAAAACGTTTTTGGAGCTGGGAAGGAGGAAAGAGAATGCACCACAACCCTCTTTAAACTATTACTGCCCCCTCCACAAGGGAATCGGATGACCCTAGGTTCGCAAAAATGTATGGAAAAGTAGTAGAAGCCTTGTCTGGGAATCACATCTTGAGTCAAGAGGCACAGCATTGGATAGTTTAATCTTCACGCTACAAACTAGCCTGGGTTCTTAGATAAACCATTTAACTTCGAAGTGCCTCAGTTTCCTGTCATATGGGAGTAACACGTGCTAGACCTCTGCGGGGGGCTGTGGTGCGGGTCATACTGAAGGCTGTGAGTGCGAGCTCTCTGAAGCCGGCATCACACTCTACTCGCGGCAAAAAGGCACACTGGTGTTATCCTCCAGCGGCGAGAGAGGAGTGAAGGAAGAATCGCGCTCTAAAATTAGTTCGGCTTCCAGGCCCGGCGCCGGGAGCGCCCTCCAGCTTGCGGCGCCTGCCCCGCAGCCCCCTCCCCTGCCTGCTCCCTCTCCGCCGCGCCACGCTCTGAGATCGCTAGTCATCCCCAACGCTGGTGCTTCTCTCCCCCTCGCCCTCTCCGCTCCCAGTTTGGGAGGAGACAGCGAGAGAGAAGCACGAGGGGGATGAGAAAGGGGCTTGGCGGTGCGTCGGTGTCGGCTGTGATGGGGAGCAGGGAGCAGTTAGGCGTCCCGCGGTAGCTGCGGCGGCGGCGGCGGCGGCAGCTCGGAGCAGACACTAGAGCGAGCTCTCCTCCCGGCAGGCTGCGCTGTGATCCGGGCTGCGGATTGGGATATCGCGCCCCCGTCCCCCTCCTCCCGCTGCCTTTCTCCTCCTCCCGGCTCCCCTCCTACGCCTGCGAGCCACCGGCGGCGGAGTCCCGAGCGCGGTGCGCCTTTGCTCGAGGCCTCAGTCCCGGCGAGCGTGCGGCGGGCACTGCGGCGGCAGAGGCCGGGGTGGCCGGCTAGCTCAGGACAGGAGCGCCCGGAAAGAAAGACCACGGGGGAAGCGCCTGGGGAGCCCTGGAGTCGCCGGCGGAGGCAAGGGTGCGTGGGGATTTTTAGTGTGATTACTTGGCTGCTTGGTGCACCGGCTGGAGCGCGACTCCCGGAGCAAAGCTCCGGCTGCCGGGTGCAAATGGGCTGCGAGGTGAGCCCGGGAAGATGAGAGCCAGCGGAGCGCGTGGGGCAAACTTTTCACCTTGTAAAGTTCCTGGCTCTGCGAAGCCTGGAGCCGTGGTTGCTGCCGCCTCAAGCAGGAGAGGAGGGAGGTTCGGTTCTGTAGCGGGTGCTGGGAGGTTGGCATGGACAATCGGCCAAGTTTGGGACTGAAGATTAGGGGAGGGGGCGCGAGGAAGGTTGCTGAGCAGTGCACCCTTTCTCGGGACCCGAGAGTCCTGGCCTCCCGTTGCAGGTGGATAATAGGGGCCAAGCAAGGAACCTGTTCGGTCGCCGGTGACTGTCGAGAGCGTTGGGTTTGTTCATTTGCCTATTGATAACACTTGGGAGACCAGCAAGCGCAAGTTGAGTCGACACTTGCTGAGGGCGCCGGGCGGAACAGGGAGTCCAGCTTCTCTACTTTCGCCAGGGAGGTCAGGGGTGACCAGACAGGCTGCGGGTCCACTCCCCACGTCTGGTTCCGGCTAGCGGAGGTCGTGGCTAGGATGGGATGTACGGAATGGTAGCTACTCTAGGAATGGGGCGACAGCCTTGTACGGAGTGGCAGAGAGACACTGTTCTTGATATCTTGACAGGGAGAGGGAAACGGACTGGCTTGGGAGAGTCTGATTTTTGGCGGGCGTGCGGGAAGGTTGCTTGTCTTTGAAAAGAAAGCAGCGCGTGTCTGACCATCCTCCCGGCAGGGAGCAGCCCTCTCTCGGTCAGGGGCGGGAAGGCGGAGACGCGCTGGCTCCGCGCTCAGGGCCCCTTACCATGCAGTGTTGGGCGAACCCCTTCTCTGCGACGCGTTTGTGTGCGGGCCGGAGTGCGAGTTTGAGGGTCTCGGGCGGGGAGGCAGCCGAGGTGGCTGGGACAGTCTCCGCTAGACGCGCGGTGCGCACGAGGTTTCCGCCAGTGGGGGTCGCTGAGCTAAAGTGCATCTGGCCCTGGGGCTTGCGCGAGGTGGCAAGCTCGGGTATTTTTAGCAGATCTGTGGTCTATATTCACATCCTCCCCTCTCTTGCTGACTCTTGTCGCATGTGCTTTCCGAGATGGTTAAACATTCACCAAGATTAGGCTTTGAGGAAAGCAACTTTTATTGTTCACTTTTTGCGATCTCACTCTAGTGGGCAGGGGTGCGCTTGGGTAAAGGATGAGGGGGTGGCTGCGAGCTAAGGGCGTTGCTTCGGTTGCCTGAGAAGAGGAAGAGGGCCGCTCCTGGGGTATGCGTGTAGTAGTCGGGGCAGCAGCTGGGTGTAATAATGGGGGCCGACAAGGCAGTGGGAAGAGTGGTGTCCCCAAGAATGGATGTGAAGAGGGAGGAACGCTGCGAGATCCCGCGAGCACGCCGTGGGGGGCTAGGGAAGGCTCCCGGGGGTGGGAGGCGCTTGCGGCCCCCGAGCGTGAGGGGCTGGTGGCCGTGGCCCGCGGCGTCTGGCCACTTCTCAAGCCTCCTGGCTTCTTGGCCCCAAAGTCCATCACGCCGCTGCGCGCGCCAACTGGTACTCGGCTTCTGGTTTGGGCGAACCTGCAGCAGCCGCGGCGGGAGGGAGGGAAGCGGGGACCGCGCTAATGATTCAAGAGTCTTTTCTCCTCCTCTCGCTTCTCCCCGCCCCCCAGACTTCGGCGCGTTTGTTTTCCAAGTTGGATCCCACTTCCATTTACAAGTGTCAGACAAACCCGCGCGAACCTCCCCCACTCGCCTCAGCCCCAGCCAGACAGGAGAGGGGGAGGGAGGGCGACTTGTGTCGGCAGCGCCTAGGGCGGTGCGACACTCCCAAGGGGAGCTTGACCAGCTTGGTTTCCCGTTTGTGGAGATACACATAAACAAACAACAATACAGAACCACCCCTGGTCACTTGTATTCCGCCGCTTTTCCCCACTTCTCGGCCGTATTAATTTTCCGGCTCCAAAGCTTGAATTTTCAAAGGCGAGCCGGGGTGATGGGAGGAAGGGGGCGGGGGAGCAGGCCAACCAGTTCATCACGGTGGATTTGTGCCCTGGCTTCGTTGCTAGGATTAGATTCTCTGATTGCGCCCGGGCAGAGTTAAATGCAGAGAGACTGAGAACCCGCCAGAAAGACTGCAGCCGACTTTGCCCCAATCCAACCGGCAAGTTCAGGTGGTGGAAAGGGGAAGCCAGCCATCTAGGAATTGAGGACTGAGGCGCCCACATCTCAGTATTGATTAAAGCGAGCCCAGATTTCTCCTCCACCGACAGGCACTGAGCTTCTGTTAACATTTATCGACCGTTTGAATGATGTTCTGGTTTGTGACGTGGAGATTTGAATCTGGGAAGGAAAGAGGGGGGAGGGGAGGAGAGAGAAGGAAGGAGAAGAGATGGAGAGATTGTGATTCTGCAGAATCCTGGAAATTGCACTGAGACAACTATGTCTGCCGTTTTTCTTCTTCTTTTTTTTTGGAGTTCTTATTCCTAAATTGGAGCAGTTCAACAGAGAGTGAATAAAGAACAGCCAAGAAAACCGGGGCGCCAAGAGACAACGACAAAAAATGCATAACTTTAGCGCTTTGATGTGCTTTTTTTTCTAACAGGGTTGGAGTGGGGGAAGGTCTTTTAACATTTTACGAGGAGAAAACTTGTCTCTTAGAATTAAATACCAATGCTGATATTCAGTCATGAATCCTTGTTACTGCCTTTTTGGAGCTTGGACAATGAATGATGCTGGGCCAGTTTCTATGCGCAGTGCTCTGGGATGAGAAAGTTCCCAGAACTGTCCAGTTATCATGTCTTCATATCTGAGCCATACAGAGAACTCCACGTGAAAGGCAGCTGGCTGGGAGATCAGAAATCGGTCAGCTGCTGGGCTGGCTCCATCTCTTGTAGCTGCAGGATTTTCACAGCTAGTGTTTGTTGACCACTGACTGGCTGTCAAGCCGCCTTCTTCTTTCTTTTTTTTTTTTTTCCTTCAAATTTTTTTTTATTCTGGTTTTCGGCAGAGTCATTTTGGGATTTTTTTTCTTTTTTTAATAGTCAAGACCCAGTCTGTCTGGTAACTAGCAATTACAGTTGTGCTGAGCTTCTCAAAAATGAAATGAATAGCAATAAGCAGAGTGGATGCCCACTGACCTGTATGCTATCTGGTTAGTTTGCCACCTCCCAGCTTTTTGTAAATCAGCCGCTCTTCAGGTTGCTCACATAAAAACATTTTGATGTGTCAGGTTGTGTTATCATCCCTGCTTTCTTCATACACTGCAGAATGACCTGCTGTAATCTGGCTGATGAATTATGTCAGATAGAAACAAGTAGGCAATTACCAGTGAGGAGAGGGTGTTTAGTCATTACTAGCTGGTCTGAGGAGTGCTCCCCATGGCCGTTGTATTTTCATGCTGTATTAATAGCTCATGACAAAAATGGGACCATAGTGGCATTATCTGACTGGTGGTGGAGCTGGGTCGGGTGTTTCTTGATACGCTGCATCTGTCTTGTTGACTGGTGGAAGAAGAGGGAAAAGATTGGGGATGCTTGGTTTTTGATTGTGGGTCATTCCCAGGTTTTCTTTTCCTTCTGCAGGAGCACTGAGTACAGATCATCTGATGGGATCAGCTGGGCCAGTCCATCAGGATTGATTTCCTTTGATTGCTGGGGAAGGACTGTTGATGAATCATTGTCTTTGCTGATTGTGGCAAACACCAGAGTTGGAAAGAAAATTTAAAAGAAAGGGATCTGGCAGGGAGGAAGGATAAGCTTTCACCCAATTCCTTCTTGAGGGGAAGAAAGCTCCTGATTGTTGCAGATATGCAGAGTCTTAAAAATGTTAGAGGAAGCAACACAGCCCTGTATACATTGCTTTGCTTATTGACAGAAATTTCTGAAATGGTGTTTTGATCCCTAATTGTTTAATATGTCATGATGAGCATCTTTCTGCCTAGATGGGGTCTATTTTTTTAGTCCACCCTCTTGAGAATCATCACAGTGCCTACTGCCTAATAGGCATAGAATAAATATTTAGGTGACTTCCAGTGGGAAGACCTTATCCTTTCTGTGTTCTGGTCAATTTGATTCTACAGACTTATCAAACTTACTCATGTTTCTGTCAATTGCAGAGTACCTACTGATTTAATAAGCTTTTCTTCTTTTTTTTTTACTACGTTCCTTCCCTTGAATGTATTCTTCCTTGTTCCTTGGATTTCTTTCCAAGAATAATTTTAGGAAAGCTTGCCTTTCCTTTAAAAAACTAAAGAAGATTCAGCTTTAATACTTAGTTGAGTTTATTGAGAATAATGTATTTGACACTTGTCTACTGGCTTGGAGCCAGTTTCTGGTCTACCAGAATAGGCTATCAGTTACAAGTAACAGTGACAAATGACCCATTCTAGTAGTCTGGGTTGGAATAGCATCTCCAGGTTAGTCTTAATTTTAACCTACTCTGGGAGTGAGGCTTCTTTTTTTCTTTGTATTAAGTGCAATGGATAAAAATGTAAGAATAGATTTACTGGCATGATGGTCGTCAGAGAAAATAGAGAACAGATTTCAAAACTTAATGGTCAGACTCTTCATAAAATCAAAATATGTTACTTCCTTCACAGATAGATATATATGGATGTGAAGACCAGGGAGGAAGGTTGGAGAGGGTCAAGGGAATGTCCTTATGAGGATGTTGCCTTGCCTGGAACCTGGTTGCACAGTGGTTAAGCCCTTGGCTGCTAACCGAAAGGTCAGTAGTTTGAACCCACCGGCCCTCCGTGGGAGAAAAATGTGGCAGTCTGCTTCCATAAAGATTTACAGCCTTGGAAACCCTATGGGGGCAGTTCTAATCTGCCCTATAGGAATGGACTCAGTGACAACGAGTTTGGTTTTGGTTTTGTCTTGCCTGGGCAGAAAAGTCATATGTAGGACCCTGAAGGGGTCCTTGAGTAGATTTTAATATTTCACCTTTCTGACCTTTCAGGGCTCTAGGACTGTGGAGCATAGCCCTTACTTAATAAAGAAATTTGTTAGTTAACTGTTGCCTTTTATATCTTAAATTTACTCCATTTTTTTAATCTGTAAAGTCACATGGAATTTAAAGTAAATTCCTTTTTCTCTTTCTTAAAATTGTTTTACTTTTATATATTCCTGATTTTATTTTTAGTTGTTTCTTTGTTTCTGTTATCTTTTAAAACATTATTTATTTACAATTTATTTTCAGCAATACTTTGTGAATCTACTTCCCTTTGCAAGGGAGTGGGCAGGATTCAGAGTAGTAAAAAGTATCCTTTGCTTCTGTGTGCTTATTCTTTTTGAGAAGATGGAAAATACCCATGTGTGCACACTAGAAAGCAATACATGCTATATTTATTAATTGACAAAAGAGTGACACTGAGTAGAAGGAGGGAGATTTTGTTATTAACTGGTGTAAACTTCTAGGAAGAGTATAAAGTGAATATAACCCAATTTAATAATGCCTAGTGAATCTCTAATGTATGCAAAGCCTTCCAAAATTAATTCTTCATTTCTTTAGGGGCAGGGCAGGGCTCATTTTTGGAAGAACATATTCATGGGAAAGGCCAAATGAGCTGTTGGAATTTTATTCAATATTTTGGGAAGACTCCATGGTTTATTAAGTCTCCTTCTTGATTACCTTCTTGTGGTTCACCATCCCCCAACTTCAAAGAGGAGCTTTAAGATTTTTAAATATGTCTGGGAGTATGAGAGCGTGTTCACACGCATGCACATGCACACACGTACACATACTGCAGCTTCCTAGTGGTCACAGCAACAATTGTGAGTTTTTGAATTAGTTGCTGCCATTTGGTAGTGTCTAAAGAGTATTGATGCTGATAAGTTGCCTTTTTAGAGGATCCTTTTAAGAATCACTCATTTTTGGTGTTTATTTTCATAAAATTTGATGGATCATTAATGGCACAATGCTATTCGACAGTTAGATCTATAAGGCTTCTCATATTACCCCAAGCTCCCAGAAGTGACCCTCACAGTTCTCAACCTTGACTGCACGGTAGAATCTTGACCTGGAAACTTTTGAAACTTCTGATGCACAAGTCATACCTAGACCAATGAAGTCAGAATCTCCCGGGCTGGGACCCAGGCATCAGTATTTTTTAAAGCCTCCTAGGGGATGACCTTAGGTAGACAGAGTCGAGGAACACTATCTTCAAAGGTTGTGAATCAGGCCTGGAGTTTGAATTTACTCTCGTTCAGAGGTCCCAGACTTCAGAGAACTTGAGTGAAAATCAAGAACAAGTGCCTTGCATTCTCCTGCTGTGAATATAACCCTTGGGCTCTATTGAGTTGAAGTGCCTGAAGCTGAGCTGCACTGGCCCTGAAGGACGTGGCGGGGAAGGTTCAGGGCTTCCATCCACCTGCGTTTTTGGTTCACAGTTTTGCCTGTGGTTAATGTCCTTCTGTTCCCTGATGTGGATTTATCCACAGTTTCACTCTAGTTTGTTTCCGTTCCTTCTCCAGATAGTAATCATAGCTGGCCCAGGAGCTCGTAAGTTAAATGTGAAAGGTTTCAAGCTTCTTCGGGAACAGAAATTCTTCTCATATTGGACTCTTGGTCTCGTGTCTTTTTTTATATATGTAATTCTGAATTCAGGGAATCATTTTAATGTACTTGATCAGTATTTACTAGATTCTCTTTTTAGTTGTAGGGATTACTGAAGATGTATTGCATTAAAAAAATGTCCTCAAGGAATTTATAATCTAGTCGTGGCTAAAGATGTGTACAGTTAAGGAAAAAAATCATAGCACTGTTAAATGTTGGAGGTAGAAGGAACTTTTCTTAGCTTGGCAGGCATGTTTTTGGCACATGTTAGGAAGAAACTTCATTCCTACAGACTGATGTACTCGGTGTATTCTTAGTTCTTCATCTTCCGCTGTTTGAGGCTTAGTTATGAATCTAGAATTTAGCTTTGGCAGAGAAATTGGAGGTGTTCTGCCCTGTAGGAATTCGGCCTTCAGGTCTGTTGCTTGGTTTTTAGCAAAAAAAAAGAAGTCTGCTAAGTGGTATGTTAAGTAACTGAGCTTCCAGAGTGTGGGTGAAAAGGCTAGAATTTTTACCTCAGATGGTTACCATGACTTGCTGACACTTGTACTTTGCAGAGCAGTTACAAATAATATTTCAGTTATTCTTTCTTTTCTTTTTTGAGATGTTAGAGATAAGCCCAGCTGTTGAATGAGGCATAGATATGAAAGGTTAACCGGAAGTTTAACTGTAACTTCAGGACTTCAACTATATTAAATTCCAAACAATCTGATAAAAATTATAACCTTTCCAGTGCCCTGGAAGGTTAAAAAGTGAACATTCTGAAGCAGCTATTAATGGTTCACATTTTGAAATAAACCCCAAATTATTAAAACTACTAAATACCATTGAACAGTACTTAATACTTGTAAACATCTGAATGCTTGCCAGGTAATACAGATTAAATTTAGTGACAAATGTGCTTAATGACAGTGTAAATGTCAGTTTTTGCTATGAGATAAACTGCGTGTGTGTGTGTGTGTGTGTGTGTGTGTGTGTGTGTGTGGTGTGTGTGTGTGTGTGTGTGTTTTCTTTAAAAGCAAAATGAGGCTATGTAGTGGGAGGTGGGTGGCTTGGTCTTTTTGAAACCTAGAGCATCTATTACACATGACATTTTGTTGATTTTTTTTTTTTGTCTAAGTATGTGATTAATATTTTGGACATTTGAAGTCTATTTTTAAGACTGTGGTTTGAAATTCTCTGTTTGGCTGTAAGTGGTGGCTAGATGATAGCAGTTGCTGCTGTGATTGGTTGAGCGTGTGTTGTGTGATTCATGTGGCATGGTCCCATGCCAGGCTGGAGTCTGTAGCTGCAGTTTCATCAGATTGGCCTGGCTGTAGAGCACCTCACTGCAAAGAAATGTATACATGAAAGTGGGCCAAATGCAGATGACCTTAGCGTTGCTGGAGTTAGGAGAGAGAGTGGGGCGTGAATCTTTCTTATGCTTTTAAAAAACGCTTCATGATAACAATTTCAATTGATATTTCAGAATTCTGAAGTGTATGCAATCTCCCTTGAGAATTTGAAACCTATCTCATAGGACTGTAAAGGCATTTTGGAATGTCAATTAAATGGAAAAATATGCCTGGAATTGAAGATAATTAAGAAATGTTGAAGTCTGGTGTCTACATATTCAGACACTGTATTAGATGTTTTAATTAGTGAACCAGGATTTGTATTTTACTGACAGAAGGTCTCTTTCTCATGGCGTGTTTCACTCGTTAAAAGCTCATAATGTCTTGGATTTTTTTAGCTTTTTGACTTTGGAAATGTGTGCTTTTTTTTTTTTTTGATTTTGCAACTGATTAGGATGATGTTGCTTCTCCCATTGATGACCAGTTGAATGGAGTGAACACAAGTATGTCCTAACATTATGGAGCGTCACCAGAGCATCAGGCAGGGCTTAGGACCTCTGAAAAACGAGGATTAGGAAGTAAAATTATTATAGTGGAATTTTTGCTTTAGCACCTTAAAAGTAATTTGTGAGATTAGTTTCCTCTTTATAATCACTAGCTGTATATTGTATTTATCTGATGGCAGAGTTTACGTTTAAATTTGCATTTCTTTGTATCTTTTTCAGTGTTACAGTTGATGGTTTAATGATAGAAATCATTTTTACTCCAGATTGTTGGCATGAAAAAGTTTCCAATCATACAGTAGATTGGAAAATTATTTTCTTTCTGAATGTCCTTTTTGTGGGATATATTTCATTTTGGACTGTGTTTGATGATTATAAATGCTTGAATGTACTATAATTAGTAACAAAATAACTTGGGAATGTTGACAGGGAATGAAAGAGGGAGAAACATGTTCAAGGAGTGTCTGAGAATACAGTTTTAATTTTGGCTGCTTCCTGTCCTAGCATTAACATGATCAGCTAGCTTTATAAGATTTCTGAATTCCTCATCGTCATAGGTATGTCCTCTAAGCAAGAGCTATTTAAAGTAATCTAGCATTCCATCTTTCCTGTAGACATAGCACATCATTCACAGTCTGGTGGCACTAAGTACACATTACGTTGTTAGCCTTTCTGATGGCCTGTGGTAGGTTCTTTGAGTACTTGCAGTTGTTGGTAAAAGAATGTATTAAGAGTGCTCTTGTTACTGGGACCACCTTTTGTATGGAACGTATTAAACATATTAAATAAATCAGGTGCCTGACTCCTTAACTGGATGATTTTTCACATAGATGGGCATAGGAAAAAAATATATATATGTGAACATAAGTCAGAAAGATGGCATCAGCATCTTTTGTTGAGTTGAAGTGACATCATCTGCTTGAAAGTGCCTTGGATTAACAATGGAGACAGTAATGCCTTACGTTTGTATTCAGGAGACAAATACTATGATGAGGAAATTGGGCAATCTAGGCAATTGATTAGGAGATGTAAGATGAAAACATTCTATCTCTAGATCAATTTCCTACATCTCCTTGAATTATCCAATAATTAGATAATCTTCTTTTACTTTGGAAGTGTAGACTTTGTATGTATAATTATGTTAATCACTTTACTCCCCAAGTTGTATTAAGCAGTGCACACATTCTGCTCAATTTCTAGTCTCTATATTTCTGTTAAATAGTTAGGATTAGTAACATATTATACCTCCTCTCCAAAAAGAGAGATGGAGACACAGGTATTTTATGAAATTTGCCACTTTCATATAGCTCATCAGTGGTTATTATAATAATCAAAGTGAATAAACCTAGATTGCTCTTATACGATAGATACGTTTTTAAACATTGAGTATAAATCACATTTTTCAAAGCAAAGCATATTTTAAATGCATTCAATTAGAGAAAACTCACTGTTTATTTAAGTGGTTCCTGTGGCGAATTCTTTTATAAAGAATATTTTCTCTCT
The DNA here is from genome assembly GCA_030035585.1 of Dugong dugon. Classification (NCBI taxonomy): domain Eukaryota; kingdom Metazoa; phylum Chordata; class Mammalia; order Sirenia; family Dugongidae; genus Dugong; species Dugong dugon. The sequence continues at coordinate 53,954,792 of CM057467.1, read as the reverse complement.
CAATTTCTTTGCCTTTTAAGTTCAGATTTTTATATAGCGAATTTCTTACAGGCAGGTAAGAATATATACATATTGAAAATAGATTTTATTTCAGATAAATGATAAACTGAAAGAGTTTTGTCTTCTCACTCACTGTTACTTTGAGAAGAATCAGAGGGGAAGTTAAAAGGGGAAGATGGGACTGGAGTTAAATAAGATTCAAATGCCCACCTCATTTATGGAGATGTTGAGGAAATGTTAAAACCTAAGAATTTTCAGGCAGTGGGGCTCAGCCAATCCAGCCCAGAGTTAAGCTGCTGACAATGTCGGCTCCTTTGTGAAGATAAGTTCACTCCTGGTACCAGGGTACCAGTCCTTGGAGCATCCAGAGATGTACCCTTCATCACTCAAGGCTTCTTATCGTCTGAAACTTCCCCTCCTGCCTTTTGTTCTCCTTAGTGTTTGTTGGTCCTTTACATCCCCCCCACCCTGGGACCTTCTCCCACTCCTGCAGTCACTGATTAGAGCTCTCTGCTATGCTGAAGGTCTTCCTTAGATCTTACATCCTATATTGCTTTTTTCATGTTTCTGCACTCAGATCTCTGCTACAGTTTATATTACTATTAGGGCACATATTACCAACTGCCTTGTAAGGTAATTACCTGTGTTGGTGTCTCTTTCCTCCTGTAGACCATCATCCCCTGGGACTTGATGGCATGACTTATTAACCTTTGCTCCCCCACTTGAATTAATGCTAGGTCTTGCCAGTATTTAATATTTAAAATGGAGTGAATGTATTTGTTTCTGATCAACTTGGGTAGTGGTTATTGACTTTCACAATTGTACATCTATGACTGTATACTGAAAAATATCCCTTTGAGCAATAGGAATGTACGTTACAATTCTGGTACTGGTTAGGTATAGTGTATTTGATGTCCACATTTTCTAGTTGAAGGAAAGCTCCTCCAGGCATATACACTCAGGCTCTTAATTGGCTTATTTGTCAAAACCATGGATCTATAAGTTTCTGATGAAATGTGGTGAAGACACTAAGAAGGCATGTTGGGTATGTCCACGTATCTGGTCAGCTTTCAGTACTACCCTTTTTGTTTTCTCCTCTGATACGTAACAATTGGTACATATTCATGCAGGTTGATGTCCACAGTCAAAGGTAATATAGACTGGGAGGTGGGAGCACATTTCGGTGCCGAGTTCTTTCTGTCTCAAGAAAGCATTTAAAAAAAAAAAAAAAAACAGAAACCCGTTACTGTCGAATTGATTCTGACTCATAGCGACCCTATAGGACAAGGCAGAGCTGCACCATAGGGTTTCTAAGGAGCAGCAGGTGGATCCAAACTGCTTACCTTTCAGTTAACAGTTAAGATCTTAACCACTGCACCACCAAGACTCCCAAGAGAGCATAGTGCATGTAAAAGCACGCAGGATTGCCTTTATTACAAGGATCCTTGGAGTCTTTTTAATTTATATTTAAGAATTAAATCATTTGTAAACACCTGTGCTGTAGCTATTCTTATAGTAAATCATAGTCAACACAACTCACAATGGATTGAGGCATTCCAATGTGTGCTGAAACATGGAGGTTCCAGGGGTCTTGTTGATCCAGATCTCACCATTGTGGACAAGATAATCTTACTTTAAGGGTCAGGTGTACAGTGTCTGGAATATAGTAAAGCTTGCCTGTGTATAAATGCATATACAAAGTTCTATGGCAGTTAGTAATAGAATAGATTCAAATGCAGGTCTTGTTAAATTTAAAATCCCCTGTTTTTTCAATTACACTGTACTGTACACATTGTTTGAGGGGTAGGCCAGTAAAACCAACACATGAATAGGTGGATGTCTTGGGAATGTCGTATTACAAAAATGTTCAATAACTATTTCTTGAATGAATGGAAATTGGAAAAGACTGTATCTGTTCTTAGATACTTTGTCATTCAGTGTACCTAAAAAACAAAATCTCATTAACACCAAATCCATGGGAGCATGAGAAATGTGTAATGCTCTTAATTTCTTATTAAGTGATTTGTTTTTATTGGCAATTGGCTTGAAGGTACACTGAATATATTTCATAATATGAATTTAGGTGAGTCCAAATCCCTGAGTCTTTCCTGTACTTAGAAATTGCTCACAGTTCAGTGTTAGAATAGTGGGTGGAAAGAGAGATATCTTCTTTCTAAAAGGATTTACTGAATTGAGAAGATGATGAGTTTAGACTTTGGAGATTCTCTTCTTGTGCTCCTGTGTCTTTTAGGTTTGTTTGATTGTTTCAGATCTTTATTTCTCCAAGCACACTTCATACGTGTCTACAAGCAGATGAGAGAGAGCGAGGGCACATAGGGGCTAGTAGAGGCAAATGTAAATCTCATTTTTTCCCTATTAACTCATGGGGCCTGCTGGGTAGCAGCAGGCATTACCAGACATTTAATTGTGTGCTAGGTAAGGCTGGCACAACTCCAGCACCATGGTGGAGCAAGAATTACACTAATCAGCTGGGATATACTGCATATATTGATTAGAGTTGGATTTTTTACGCAAAAAAAAAAAAAAAAAGAATCCTTATGAATAGTGGGAAAGTAATTGAGAGTAATTAAAAAGGCAGAGAGTTAATTTACAGTTCTTTAGATGAAAGGGCATTTTGATCCTTTGCTTCCATGCAGATTTCTGGGCAGGCTGCAGAGGTCTGTGAGTGCTGAGCCTAAATGGTGTGATTGCTGTTGCCATTCAACTGGAAAGGAGTAAATGGGCAGGCTGTGTAGGTAAAGTATTGGCAACAAAGTTCCAGCAGTTTCTTCTCTGTGGCTCTCAGCTGACGGAAGTCTACTCCTTTGTTTGGGTCTGGGAGGAGGTGGGGGCGGTTTCATTTCTTTCTGTGGCCTCACTAGTAACTTTCGGTTATTCTTAATAGCCCTGAGGCGAACCAAGCTGGGACCCCAGTAGCCTAGGGAACACTGATGGGAACATTAAACTATACTGGAATTACCCGGAGTCCCAGCATGTTTTGTCATTGCTTCCATCCTTCCCCCAACTGAGAAGGCTTTGTAGTCATTGATGTCATGGAAAACATGTTATTGTAAAACGATGACCTGCAATAGTGTATTTGCACACTCTTTCTTGCCATCTGAGCCCTTTCATTCATAGACAGTGCCTGCCACAAAACAGATGTTCAACGAGTATTTGTCAAATGAATGAATAACATTTTAGACAGGTTTTAGATGCTGGGATGATTTAGATCTTTGAGAGAAATTACAGATGGTGTTTGGTGGGGATCAAGCATCATTATGCTCTCAGACCTGCAATTACAAGGAAGTAGGACAGAGAGAATGGGGATGGAAGAGAAGGAAGGGATTAAGATTTATTGAGCACCTACTTATCAGGGCTCTTTGCATATGCACTTTTGGTGTTACCAACATTCTGTGTATGTGTGTGGGAGGGAGGTGTTAACAACATCTTTTCACAGGTGTCAAAGTTATGGATAGGAACTGAACCCAAACCTTAACTGGCAGAATCAGGATTTGAAACCAAAGCTCTAGCTCTTGTTGACCGCCGGGGCTTCTCAAAGATAGCCACAGAAATACCTATATGGGTAAAAGAGAATGGACTCCTACTCTTAGGGCTTGGGGATGGAGCTGAAAGATATTTCATAAGCATCAGTCAGATTTCTTTGAGGTGTGAGTATTTTTCCCCAGAAATTTATGCTAATTTTAGTCTGCTCCATATGTGTTTATTTATTTATTTATTTATTTATTTTATTGTACTTCAGCTGAAGGCTTAAGAATACTTTCTCATGAAACAGTAGTACACATATTGTTTTATGACATTGGTTAACAACCCCACAACATGTCAACCCTCTAACTTTTCACACTTTTTTTTTTTTTTTGGTGAAAATACACATAGCCAAAGATACACCATTTCAAAAATTTCTACATGCACAGTTCAGTGACATTGACTATACTCTTCCAATTCTGCTGCCATTCTCACTTAAAATGAAGTCTTACATAACAAAATAGTCTCTCATTTAACAGTTACTACACAGGTTTCCCTATGACAATGGTTAACAATCTCATAACATATCAACAATATCCTTACTCAGCCTTGGGTTCCCTATCACCAGCTTCCTGGTCCCATTCTGCCTTCTGGCCCTTGTCACTGGACTACTATACCTCATTAGTCCCATTTAGTTTTACGGGGCTGTCCACTCCCAGGATGAACAGTGAACCTCGGATATAGCTTCACCACTGAGCTAAAAGGGTGTCTGGGGGCCGTACTTTCGGTGTTTCTCCAGTCTCCTTGGGGCCAGTAAATCTCATCTTTTTATTGTGAGTTAGACTTATGTTCTACATCCTTCTCCAGCTCTGTCCAGAACCCCTTCTGTTGTGATCCTGGTCAGAGCAGTCAGTGGTGGTAGCCAGGCACCATCTAGCTGTACTGGACTCAGTCCGGTGGAGGACTTGGTACCTGTGGACCATTAGTCCTTCCGACTAATCGTTTCCTTGTATCCTGTTCTCTTCATTCTTCCTTGCTCCCGAAGGGATGAGACCAGTGGAGTATCTTAGATGGCCGCTTACAGGCTTTTAAGACCCCAGACACTACTCACCAACGTAGAATGTAGAGCATTGTCTTTATAAGCTGTGTCATGCCAGTTGAGCTAGATGTTCCCCGAGACCATGGTCCACAGAGCCCTCCGCCCAGCAATTCAGTCCTTCAGGGAGTTTGGATGTGTCTATGGGACTTCCATGACCTTTCCTTGTCCAAGCTGTGCTAGTTTCCCCAGTATTGTGTACTGTCTCACCCTTCACACAAGATACCACTTATCTATTGCCTATTTAGTATTTCCCCCCCACCCCTCCCATCCCTGGTGACCAACAAAGATTGTTACATTTTGCGTGTGAACTTGTTCATGGGTTTTTACAATAGAGGTCTCATACAATCCTTTTGTGATTGACTTATTTCACTCAGCATAATGTCCTCCAGTTTCATCCATGTTATGAGATGCTTCACAGATTCATTGTTGTTCATTCTCGTTGCATAGTACTCCACTGTGTGTATGTTTATCCCTTCATCTGTTGATGGACATCTAGGTTGTTTCCATCGTTTTGCTATTGTGAACAATGCTGCCATGAACATAGGTGTGCATATGTCTATTCGAGTGACAACTCTTATTTCTCTAGGATATATTCCTAGGAGTGGGATTGCTGGATTGAATGGTATGTCTATTTCTAGCTTTCTGAGGAAGCACCATATCATTTTCCAAAATGGTTGTATCATTTTGCATTCCCACCAGCAGTGCATAAGAGTTCCCATCTCCCCGCAGCCCCTCCAACATTTGTTATTTCCAGTGTTTCTGATTCGTGCCAGTAATGCCGGGGTGAGATGGTATCTCATTGTGGTTTTAATTTGCATTTCTCTAATGACTAGTGATCGCGAGCATTTCCTCATGTGTCTGTTAGCCATTTGAATGTCTTCTTCGGTGAAGTGTCTGTTCATTTCCTTTGCCCAATTTTTAATAGGATTATTTGTCTTTTTGTTGTAGAGGTGTTAGATTTTCTTGTAGATTATGGAGATTAGACCTTTGTCTGACTTGTACTGTCCAAAATTTTTTTCCCAGTCTGTAGGTTCTTTTTTTTACTCTTTTGGTGAAGTCTTTTGAAGAGCATAGGTGTTTGATTTTTAGAAGATCCCAGTTATCTAGCTTATCTTTTGGGGTTTGTGCACTGATGGTTATGGTTTGTATCCTGTTAAGGCCATGTAGTAAGGCCTGAAGTGTTGGTCCTATTTTTTCTTGTATGAACTTTATAGTTTTAGGCTTTCTATTCAGGTCTCTGATCCATTTTGAAGTAGTTTTTGTATACGGCTTGCAGTATGGGTCCTGTTTCATTTTTTTGCAGATGGATATCCAGTTTTGCCGGCACCATTTGTTAAAAAGACTGTCTTTTCCCCATTTGATGGACTTTGGGCCCTTGTCGAAGATCAGGTGACCGTAGGTGGATGGATTTACATCTGGGTTGTCAATTATTTTCCATTGGTCAATGTATCTGTCGTTGTACCAGTACCAGGCTGTTTTGACTACTGTAGCTGTATAGGAGGTTCTGAAGTCAGGTAGTGTGAGTCTTCCAACTTTATTCTTCTTCAGTAGTGCTTTACTTATTCGGGGTTTCTTCCCTTTCCATATAAAGTTAATGATTAGTTTTACCATCTCTTTGAAGAATGTTGTTGGTATTTGGATCGGGATTGTGTTGTATTTGCAAATTGCTTTGGGTAGAATTGTCATTTTCACAATTGTGAGTCTGCCTGTCCATGAGCATGGTATGTTTTGCCATTTATGTAGATCCCTTTAGGTTTCGTGCAGTAGTGTTTTGTAGTTTTCTTTGTATAGGTCTTTTACATCTCTGGTCAGATTTATTCCTAAGTATTGTATCGTTTTAGGGGCTAGTATAAATGGTATTGTTTTCCTGATTTCCTTTTCATTGTTCTCCTTATTGGTGTATAGGAATCCAACTGATTTTTGAATGTTTATCTTGTATCCTGCTACTCTGCTGAATCTTTCTCTTAGTTCCAGTAGATTTCTCTTGGAGTAGTTAGTATTTTCTATGTATAGTATCATATCATCTGCAAACAGGGACAGTTTAACTTCTTCATTACCAATTTGGATGCCCTTTATTTCTTTTTCTTGCCTTGTTGCTCTAGCTAGAACTTCCAGCACAATGTTAAATAGGAATGGTGATAAAGGGCATCCTTGTCTTGTTCCTGTTTTCAAGGGGAATGTTTTCAGCCTCTCTCCATTATGAATGATGTTGGCCGTTGGTTTTGCGTAGATTCCCTTTATTATGTGGAGAAATTTCCCTTCTATACCTATTTGATTGAGAGTTTTTATTAGGAATGGGTGTTGGACTTTGTCAAATGCATTTTCTGCATCAATTGAGATGATCATGTGATTCTTTTCTTGCCTTTTATTTATGGGGTGGATTATGTTGATTGATTTTCTAATGTTGAACCATCCTTGCATACCTGGTATGAATCCTACTTGGTCATGGTGTATTATTTTTTAGATATGATGCTGAATTCTATTGGCTAGAATTTTGTGGAGAATTTTTGCATCTATATTCATGAGAGATATTGGTCTGTAATTTTCTTTTTTTGTGACATCTTTGCCTGGTTTTGGTATCAGCATTATGCTGGCTTCATAGAATGAATTTGGAAGTGTTGCTTCCTCTTCTGTGCTCTGAGATAGCTTGAGTAGTACTGGTTCAAGCTCTTCTGTAAATGTTTTTTAGAATTCTCCAGTGAAGCTATCTTTGCCCGGGCTTTTTTTGGTGGGGAGTTTTTTGATTACCTTTTCAATCTCTTCTCTTGTTATGGGTCTGTTCAGATATTCAGCATCGCTTTGTTGTAGTTTGGGTAGGCCATGTGTTTATAGAAATTTATCCATTTCCTCCAGGTTTTCAAATTTGTTGGAGTATAGTTTTTCCTAATATTCTGTTATAATCCTTTTTATTTCAGTTGGGTCTGTTGTAATGTCCCCCATTTCATTTATTATTTGGGTTATTTGTGTCCTCTCCTGTTTTTCTTTTGTCAGTCTGGCCAGTGGTTTGTCAATTTTGTTGATTCATTCAAAGAACCAACTTTTGGTTTTGTTGATTCTTTCTATTGTTTTTCTGTTCTCTATTTCATTTATTTCTGCTCTGATCTTTAGTATTTCCTTTCTTCCAGTGGTTTTGTGCTTTTTTTGCTGTTCTCTTTCTATTTGTTTGAGTTCTGTAGTTAATGTTTTGATTTTGTCCCTTTCTTCTTTTTTGATGTGTGCATCTTTTGCTATAAATTCTCCTCTGAGGACTGCCTTTGTTGTGTCCCAAAGGTTTTGGTATGATGTGTTTTCATTCTCATTTGATTGTAGGAATTTTTTGATTCCATCTCTGATTTCTTCTATTACCCTGTGATGTGGAAGCAGGGTATTATTCAGTTGCCATGTAATTGTTTTTTTTTTTTTTTTTCCTTACTCTTTCTATTGTTAATTTCTACCTTGATGGCATTGTGGCCAGTGAAGATACTTTGAATTATCTCAACATTTCGGATCTTGTTGAGGATTGCTCTGTGGCCTAAGATGTGGTCTATTCTGGAGAACATTCCATGTGCATTGGAAAAGAATGTGTACTTTGCAGTGGTTGGATGGAGTGTTCTATATATGTATGTGAGGTCAAGTTGACTGATCGTGCCCTTTAGGTCTTCTGTATCTTTGCTGAGTTTCTTCTTAGTTGTTCTGTACTTTACTGAGAGTGATGTGTTGAAGTCTCCTACTATTATTGTGCAACTGTTAATTTCTCTTTTCAGTGTTGTTAGAGTTTATGTATTTTGGAGCCCTGTCATTGGGTGCATAGATGTTTATTATGGTTATGTCTTCATGATGGATCGTCCCCTTAATCATTATATAGTGTCCTTCTTTGTCTTTTATGGTAGATTTTGTTTTAAAGTCTACTTTATCTGAGATTAGAATTGCCACTCCTGCTCTTTTTTGGTAGTTGTTAGCTTGATAAAGTTTTTTCCATCCTTTGACTTTTAATAAATTCACATTTTTGTTTCTAAGGTGTGTCTCTTGTAGACAGCATATTGATGGATCCTGTTTTCTTATCTATTCTGTCACTCTCTGTCTCTTTATGGGTGCATTGAGTCCATTTACATTCAGTGTAATTATTGATAGATGTGAGTTTGTTGCTGTCATTTTGTAGTGTTGTTTTTTGTGGTGCTGAAGTTTTCTTTGTTCTTCTTACTCTCTTGTGCTGAGTTACTTTTGTTTGTGTATTTTTTTTTTCATTTCTTTTGTTTTTGTAGGTTTTGTTTTTCCCAAAACTTTATGTTTTTCATCTTTATTTTTATAAGTATGTTTGTTAACCCTCTTTGTGGTTACCATGAATTTTACCCTTATCTTTCTAAGTTTGAAGCAGTCTACCATTACTTGGTATCACCTTACCTTCCTCTCCATTAGAAGGTTCTATACCTATCCTGTTTGTTCCCTCTTTCATTGTTATGACGTTGTTGTCATCCATCGATTGACTGCTCTGATTCCCTGTTGTATTTCTTTTGGTTTTGGATAGTCCTCGAGAGTTCATTTCCTAGATTGGTATCTGGCTCGTACGATCCTGCATCCTAGGTCCTGCCTGAGGGCTGAAGCTGTTTGTCCTCAGATCGAAGAACTCCCTTTAACAATTCTTGTAAGTTTGGTTTGACTTTTACATATTCTCTTAGTTTCTGTTTATCTGGAAATGACCTAATTTCACCATCATATTTGAATGAGAGTTTTGTAGGCTATATTATTCTTGGCTGACAATTTTTTTCTTTCAAGATTTTATATATGTCATCCCATTGCCTTCTTTCCTGCATGGTTTCTGCTGAATAATCTGAGCTTAGTCTTATTGTTTCTCCTCTTTATGTGACTGCTTGTTTTTCATGAGCTGCCCTCAGGATTGTTTGTTTGTTTTTGGTTTTGGCGAGTGTGATTATAATATGCCATGGTGATTTTCTTTTGGGGTCTCTCCTATATGGGGTTCGTTGAGCTTCTTGGATGGCCAGCTTTTCATCTTTCATGATATTGGGGAAGTTTTCTGTTAGCAGTTCTTCAATGATCCTCTCTGTGTTTTCTGTTTTCTCCCCCTGTTCTGGAATTCCAATCACTCACAAATTTTTGCTTTTGATTGTATCCCACATAACTCTCAGGGTCTCTTCATTTGTTCTTTTTTCTGAGTTTTCCTGAAACAGAGTTGTATCCAAGTGTTTGTCTTCAATTCCACTGATCCTGTCTTCCACCATTTCAAATCTGCTTTTCAGCCCTTCTATGACACCATCCATTTCTGAAATCTTGTTGTTTATCTTTTGGATTTCTAATTGTTGTCTTTGTATAATTTCTAGTTGTGAATTTATTTTGGCATTTTGTTCCTGCCTTATTTTTCTGAATTGTTCCAGTTTTTTGTCTGTATTTTCCATGAATTTGTCTAGTTTTTCCTTATGTTTGTCAGCTTTTTGCCTCAGCTCTTGGAGAATTCTGAGTATTAGAGATTTGTATTCCCTCTCAGGTAGTTCTAGTGCATTTTCTTCCACTGGAAAGTCATCTGGTGTTTTATTTTGGATGCCTACTAGAACCATCCTGTCCTATTTTTGTAAGTGTTTTGACATTGTCTGCTGTCTTTTGTGCATTCAGTAGTTATTTTTCTCATTTCTTGATTGTAGATTTGTTTGTTTCGTCCCTTTTTTTTTTTTTAATTTGACTATGTCTGAGCAGGTGGACTGTGTGTTCTTTGTCGTTTGCTCTTCTGTGGGCATAATACTTTTTGCCTCCTTCTCCCATTGGCAGGGTCAGTCACTCAGATATGGTAGTGCAGGGCTGGTCTAGCTGAAGAGGAGTTACTGAGATGGGTTGTTTGTGGCACTTACTGCAGCCACCAGGGCAGGTCAGTAATCATTGCAGGGCAGGTTCCAGTAGGCCGTGCCTGTGCTGCTTGGTGGTGTGATGTGAAGTGCATGGTGCAGGTAGGCAGGATGTAGCGGGAAGATTGTTATGTGTAGAGCTAAGGTGGATATGGGAGAGAGGAGAGAGAAACAGGAGCCAAAAACATACAAAGAAACAAAAAAGAATGCTAGAGGAGCTTGCCGTTGGAGTGGAGAGATGAGAGACTGTGAAATGGAGAAAAACAGAAAGGGAAAGAGGAAGAAAAGAAAAGAGTGAATAAATAAAAATTGGAAAGTTCCCAGGGATCCCACTGGTGCAGCTACGAGGTCTGGGGAAGTCGCTCTCAAGTATTGCAGTGCAGCCTGGCTAGAAGGCATAGAGGTATACAATGCCTGGTATTCAGGGATCAGAAAGAGAAGGAAGATACAGATAGATGAGAAACTGAGTAATGAAGAAAGACAAAAAGGCAAAAAGAGGGAAAAGAAAACAAAACAAATGAAAAAAAAAAGAACAGGAAAAGCCCCCAAAAAGACAGGGAAAAAAAAAAAAACACAATGAAAAAAGAAATGCCCTCAGTGATCCCTCTGCTTGTCTGTGCAAGCCGAGGCGGTAGTCTCTTTCCATGCAGCACCGCCTGGCCAGAAAGGGCTCCCAACTCAAAAAAAGGAAAAGAAAACAAGCAAACAATTCAATACCTACAAACGAACAAAAGCCCCAGGATCCCACCAGCGTGGCAGCCCAGACCGGGAAGCAGCTCCACACTCGAACAGAGCTCCACAGCTCCTCAGGAAGAAGCAAAGATGGCACACGGAGCCTGGTATTTGAGCGAAAGGAGGGGGTAGTGGTGAGAGGTAAGGAAGAAATCAAAAAAAGCAGAGAAAAGCAACACCAGCAGCCAACAAATGGCACTCACAGAGCCGGCCCATTTGGGTGTGTAGAATCCAAGCAGCTGGTGTTTCCCAGACAAGAGATTGTGGCCGCGTGAAGCAAAGGAGGCCGAGTGTGGTGAAGAAGGGTGGGGGGTGGGAAAGCGTATATTGCAAATTACCAGTTGTTTTGTCTCCCGCTGGAAGCTCCGTGAAGCTGCTTTCTTGTACCCCATGTTTGCCGGTCTCCGATAGGAGTCCAAGATGGCGGATCCGCGCTGCGTTAACTGGTAGGGAACCTCTGCATGAATCTCTCCTCGCTCTCTGCGATCTGTCAGTTTTATCACTCCATTTGGTGCTTGGCTGAGTTCTTTATCTCTTCATTTGATGTTGTAGGGTTTCAGGATTGTTGTTTTCTCTGTTCGGCTTGGTTTTTCAGATCTTTGCTGTGGAAGGATGGCGTGGTATTTCTTCCTAGAGTGCCATTTTGCCAGAAGTCCTCCATATGTTTTTATTTTAAGGTGAAATACTATTTTAAATTACTTAGCTGTCAGTTAAAGTGCTTACATTTTCTCTCCCACAAATCATTAAGTAAAACTAACCAGCCTAGAAGTTTCTTCAGGTATATCTGCAGAGAAACCTCTGGAATTTCCCTGTAGAAGATCTTAGAGATGGCAGTCTGGTTGGAAGAGGGATTGGGGGCTTGTCTTGAAATTTTGTTAATTTTGTTTCCATAGCAAGCATAATATTTTACTTAGATTACATCCTTACTTGGGGTGGCCTGGAGGGGGTATTAGAGATGGGGAAGGGACTCCGATGCTCCATGATTTCAAATGTTTATCCTGGAGCTTTTAAGTGCCATTGGTGTTATTCTGTTAATCCAGTTTGAGGAGCAGCCACAAAACCATATGCCCTAAATTACATTAATATTAAAAATGATGACATTAACACATATTGTGGCTATGGTTATTTATAAAGCACTGTTTTTTATCCATTTTTTATGGTATGCATGATAAAGTTTCTGGAGAAAACCTAAGAAAAGGAAAGTATGGATAAGGAATCCTGAAAAGGGGACAGTCTCAAACTTCCGATGGGTCAGTGGGCATTGAATTGGGATGAAAGTTGTACAACATGATGAATTTAAGTAACATCATTGAATTGTGCATGTAAGAAATGTTGAAATGGCAAATGTTTTATTTTATATATATACTTACCACAATTAAAAAAAAATTTTTTTTTTTTTTTTAGATTTTAATATTTTATTGTGTTTTAGGTGAAGGTTTACATAGCAAATTAGGATCCCATTTAACAATTTTAGTACAGCTTTTTCCATGACATTGGTTACATTTTTCACAGTGTGTCAAGATTCTCATTGTTTTTATTATTTTTGTTCTGTTTCCATTAATCTAGCTTCCCTGCCTCTCCTTAGCTTCTCATCTTTGTTTTAGGGTAAATATTGACTGCTTGGTCTCATCTAGTTGATTACTTAAGGGAGCATAGTATTTACAGGTGATTAAGCCAATCTATTATTTGAATGAAAAGTGACCACCAGATGTGACTTCAGTTCCAAGATCAAAGGGTATTTTAGGGTAATAGTCTGAGGGGTTTCTCTAGTCTCTGTCAGTCCAGTAAGCATGGCCTTTTTTAGAAATATGAGTTTTCTTCTACATTTTTCTCCCTTTGTATCAGGGACTTTCTATTGTGTTCCTGGTCAGAAAGTTGGGTAGTGGTAACTGGGCACCTTCTAGTTCTTCTGGTCTCAGGCAAGATGAGGCCATGGTTCATGTGGGCTTTTAGTCCTGTGCACTCGTTTCTTCTTTGAGTCTTTGGTTTCCTTCATTCTCTTTCGTTCCAGATGAGTAGAAACCAATAGTTGTATCTTAGATGGCAGCTTGCAAGCTGTTAAGACCCCGGATACTGTTCGTCAAACAAGGATGTAAAACATTGTCTTTATGAACTATGTTATGCAAATTTACCTAGTTGTCCAAGGAGGCTTTGGACCCAAGCCTTCAAATCCAGTAAACCAGTCCTGTAAGATGTTTGGTTATGTCTAGGAAGCATCCATAACCACGCAGGGGCCCCTGTACATGCACACCTGTACATGCACACCCATACACTCACATGTGCCTTCCTATATACATACATGCATATTTGTCTACCTATGTAACCACACACATATTTTTTGATTATTATTGTTGCAAAATTGTATGTTGTAGCATTTACCAAAATTGTCCATTATTCTTGCGTACTTCTTAATGTCTTCATTTACCTTGAACAGGTTGTGCCGACTTCACCCATATTGGGTGTTGCCTTTCCCATCACCAAAAATAACAAGTGTCTACTATCTAGAGAGGAGCCTTGGTGGTGCAGTGGTTAAAAGCCCTTGGCTGCTAACTAAAAGGTTTGCAGTTCAAACCCAGGAGCCGCTCCACGGGAGAAAGATGTGGCGGTCTTCTTCCGTAAAGATTTATAGCCTTGGAAACCCTATGGGGCAATTCTACTCTGTCATGTTAGGTCTCTTAAGTCAGAATGTGATTCCCGCTCCCTCCTCCTCCCATCTCTGGTAACCATCAAAGAATGTTGCTTTCTGTGTATATAGTTATTCTTGCCTTATTATAAAAGTGAGACTATACAGTATTTGTCCTTTTGTGATTGACATATTTCACTTGGCATAATGTCCTCCAGATTCATCCATATTACAGGATGTTTTGGGGACTCCTCATTATTCTTTATAGTTGCATAGTATTCCATTGTATGTATGTACCACAATTTGTTTATCCATTCGTCTGTTGATGGGCACTTAGGTTGTTCCCATCTTTTTGCTGTTGTGAATAATGCTGCAGTGAACATGTTGTTGTTGTTATTATTAGATGCCTTCCAGTCAGTTCCGACTAATAGCAACCCTGTGTACAACAGAATGAAACACTGCTCCATCCTTTGCCATCCTCATGATCATTGTTATGCTTGAGCCCATTGTTGCAGTCACTGGGGCAATCTGTCTCATTGAGGGTCTTCCTCTTTTTCACTTACCCTCTACTTTACCAAGCATGATATCCTTCTTCATGGAATGGCCCCTCCTGATTACATGTCCAAAATATGTGAGGCAAAGTCTCCCCATCCTTGCTTCTAAGCATTCTGGCTGTACTTCTTTCAAGACAAATTTGTTCATTGTCTTGGCAGTCTGACATTCTTCACCAACACCATAACTCTAAGGTGTCAATTCTTCTTCAGTCTTCCTTATTTCTTGTCCATCTTTCACATGCATATGATACAATTGAAAACACCATGACTTGGATCAAGCGCATCTTAGTCCCTAAAGTCACATCTTTGCTTTTTAACACTTTAAAGAGGTCTTTTGCAGCAGATTTGCCCAATGCAATGTGTCCTTCGATTTCTTGGTTTTTTATGGATGAAAACAACACCCATTTATTACATTACAGTTTCCATAGGTCAGGAATCCAAGCACAGTCCTCTGCTCAGAGTCTCACAAGGCTGCAATTACGGTGTTGAGGTTGTATTCTCATCTGGAGCTCAATGTTCTCTTCTGAGTTCATTCAGACTGTTGACAGAATTCTGCTCCTTGTGGTTATAAGACTGAGGCCCTAAGCTCCTCTCCATAAGCAGTTCCCAAAATGGCTATCTGTTTCTTCAAGGCCAGCAGGAGATCGTGTCGTCTGCTTAGAATCACGTCTTTCAGGGAAGACCTGGACTCTCTTTTAAAGGAATCACCTGATTAGATGAGGCCACCTAAAAAATCTCCCTTTTGATTAAGTCAAAGTCAACGATTAGGGACCTTAATTACATCTGCAAAATTCCTTCATCATTGCCATATTCTGTTGGTTCGAAGCAAGTCACAGATTCTGCTTGCACTTAAGGAGAGGGGATTACATAAAAGTGTGAGTATCAGGAACAGAAGTCGCAAGACTGGTCTTAGAACTCTACTTGGCATATCAATGTTCTTTTGAGCTTCCCCTTTGATTTCAAGGTGGCTACTCATAACCCCCTCATATCCCAAGCTCAGTCCATGGCCCATTTCTCCTAAGGTGTGAAGTTCTCCAAAAAACTCTTCCCAGCATTCACAATTTACTATAAAAGATAACTATTAATGACCACAATGCTTCAAGACCTGAAAGGCTAATGATGGAATAATAGGTAGTAGGGCAGAGAGCTTTGGATAAGGGCTTGGCAGGGATATGGAGGTAGGCTACTGACCAATAGCCATCAAAAATACTCAGTTCTGCCCTAGGCACCAAAAACCTGTTGCCGTCACGTCAATTTTGACTTATAGCCACCCTGTAGGCCAGAGTAGAACTGCCCCATAGGGTTTCTAAGGAGTGGATGGTAGATTCGAACTGCCAAACTTCTGGTTAGCAGCCGTGCTCTTTTTTATTTTTTTAATTATTTTATTTTTTATTGTTGCAGTTTAAATGAAGTTTACATTTCAAGTTAGTCTCCCATCCAAAAATTTATACATACATTGTTATGTGACCGTAATTGCTCTAGCCATACTGTGACACCACCCACCTCCTTTCTACCCCTGATTCCCCATGTCCATTCAACCCTCTCTGCCTTCCCAGCTCACCTCCGGACAGAAGCTGCCCATTTAGTCTCTTGTATCTACTGGAGCTAAGAGGCACACTCCTCACGAGTATCACTTTATCTCCCACTCTCCAGTCCAATCCCTATCTGAAGAGTTGGCCTCAGAAATTGTTTTTGTTCTAGGCTGATAGAGAATCTGGGGACCAGTCTTTCCGGGGTTCCTCCAGTCTCAGTCAGACCATTAGGTCTGGTCTTCTTACTAGAATTTGAGTTCTGCACATCACATTTCTCCTGCTCCATCAGAGACTCTCTGTTGTGTTCCCTGTCAGGGTGATCATTGGTGATAGCCGGGCACCATCTAGTTCTTCTGGTCTCAGGCTGATGAAGTCTCTGGTTTATGTGGCCTTTTCTGCCTCTTGGGCTAATACTTCCCTTGTATCTTTGGTGTTCATTCTCCTTTACTCCAGGTGGTTGGATCAACTGATGCATCCTAGATGGCCACTTGCAAGCTTTTAAGATCCCAGACGCCACTCACCAAAGTAGGATGCAGAACATTTTCTTAATAAGCTTTGTTATGCCAATTGACATAGATATCTCCTGAAAGCATGGTCCTCATACCCCTACCTATGTTACTCTGTCCCTCAAAGTGTTTGATTGTATTCAGGAAACTTCTTAGCTTTGGTTTAGTACAGTTGTGCTGACTTGCCCTGTAGTGTGTACTGTCCTTCCCTTCACCAAGGATAATTCTTGTCTACTATCTAGTTAGTGAATAAACCCTCACCCTCCCTGCCCACCCTCATAACCATCAAAGAATGTTTTCTTCTGTTTTTAAACCTTTTCTTGAGTTCTTATAAAGTGATCTTATACAATATTTGTCCTTCTGTGACTGACTAAATTCACTCAGCATGATGACCTCCAGATTCCTCCATGTTATAAGATGATACACTGCTTCATTGTTGTTGTTTATTGTTGTCTAGTATTCCATTGTGTGAATATACCATAATTTGTTTATCCATTTGGCCTTTGATGGGCACCTAGGATGTTTCCATCTTTTTGCTATTGTGAACAGTGGTGCAGTGAACATGGGTGTGCATAGATCTACTTGTGTGACAGCTCTTATTTCTCTAGGATATATTCCAAGGAGGGGGATTGCTGGATTGCATGGTACCTCTATTTCTAGCTTTTTAAGAAGGCTCCAAATCGATTTCCAAAGTGGTTGTACCGTTTTACATTCCCGCCAGCAGTGTATAAGTGTTCCAGTCTCTCCACAACCTCTCCAACATTTGTTATTTTGTGATTTTTGGATTAATGCTAGCCTTGTTGGGGTGAGATGATATCTCATTGTAGTTTTGATCTGCATTTCTCTAATGGCTAATGATCGTGAGCATTTCTTCATGTGTCTGTTAGGCACCTGAATATCTTCTTTGGCGAAGTGCCTGTTCATATCCTTTGCCCATTTTTTATTTGGGTTATTTGTCTTTTCGTTGTTGAGGTTTTGCAGTATCTTGTAGATTTTAGAGATAAGACGCTGATCGGATTTGTCGTAGCCAAAAAATTTTTCCCAGTCTGTAAGCTGTCTTTTTACTCTTTTGGTGAAGTCTTTTGATGAGCATAAGTGTTTGATTTTTTAAGAGTTCCCTGTTATCTAGTCTCTCTTCTGGTGTTTGTGCATTGTTACTTATGGTTCGTATTATGTTTATGCCATGTATTAGGGCTCCTAGAGTTGTCTCTGTTTTTTCTTCCATGATCTTTATCGTTTTCAATTTTATATTTAAGTCTTTGATCCATCTTGAATTAGTTTTTGTGCGTGATGTGAGGTATGGGTCTTGTTTCAGTTTTTTGCAGATGGATATCCAATTATGTCAGCAACGTTTGTTAAAGAGACTGTCTTTTCCCCAATTAACGGACTTCGGGCCTTTGTCAAATATCAGCTGCTCATAGGTGTATGAATTTATGTCTGGATTCTCAATTGTTTCATTGGTCTATGTATCTGTTGTTGTACCAGTACCAGGCTGTTTTGACTACCATGGTGGTATAATAGGTTCTAAAATCAGGTAGTGTGAGGCCTCCCACTTTGTTCTTCTTCTTGAGTAATGCTTTACTTATCGGGAGCCTCTTCCCTTTCCATATGAAGTTGGTGATTTGTTTCTCCATCTCCTTAAAAAATGCCATTGGAATTTGGATCGAGATTGCATTGTATCTGTAGATCACTTTGGGTAGAATTGACATTTTCACAATGTTGTGTCTTCCTATCCATGAGCAAGGTGTGTTTTTGCACTTATGCATGTCTCTTTTGGTTTCTTGCAGTAGTGTCTTGTAGTTTTCATTGTATAGGTCTTTTATGTCTCTGGTTAGATTTATTCCTAAGTATTTTATCTTCTTGGGGCCTTTGTAAATGGTATTGACTTGGTGATTTCCTCTTCCAAGTTCTCTTTGCTGGTGTAGAGGAATCCAACTGATTTTTGTATGTTTATCTTGTATCCTGAAACTTTGCTGAAATCTTCTATTAGTTCCAGTGGTTTCCTTGTGGATTCTTTAGGGTTTTCTGTTTATAAGACCGTATCATCTGCAAATAGAGATACTTTGACTTCTTCCCTACCAATTTGGATGCACTTTATTTCTTTTCCTAGCCTAATTGCTCTGGTTAGGACCTTGCACAATGTTGAATAAGAGTGGTGATAAAGGGCATCCTTGTCTGGTTCCCATTCTCAAGGAGAATGATTTCAAAGTCTCTTGAGTTAGGATGATATTGGCTGTTAGCTTTATATAAATGCCCTTAATTATATTGAGGAATTTCCCTTCTATTCTTATTTTGTTGAGAGTTTTTATCATGAATGGGTGCTGGACTTTGTCAAATGCCTTTTATGCATCGATTGATAAGATCATGTGGTTCTTGTCTTTTGTTTTATTTATGTGATGGACTATATTGCTTGTTTTTCTTATGTTGAACCATCCCTGAATACAAGAAGTCAAAGTATCTCTATTTGCAGATGATATGGTCTTATACACAAAAAACCCTAGAGAATCCCCAAGAAAACTACTGGAACAAATAGAAGATTTCAGCAAAGTTTCAGGATACAAGATAAACATACAAAAAGAAGTAAATGCCACTTGATCATGGTGAATTATTTTTTTGATATGTTGCTGAATTCTATTGGTTACAATTTTGTTGAGGATTTTTGCGTTGATGTTCATGAATGATATTGGTCCGTAATTTTCTTTTTTTGTTGTGTCTTTACCTGATTTTGGTATCAGGGTTATGCTGGCTTCATAGAATGAGTTTGGGAGTATTCCATCCTTTTCTGTGCTGTGAGGTACCTTTATTAGTAGTGGTGTTAACTCTTCTCTGAACGTCTGGTAGAATTCTCCAGTGAAGCCATCTGGGCCAGGGCTTTTCTTTGTTGGAAGCTTTTTAATTAGCTTTTCAATCTCTTCTTTTGTTATGGGTTTATTTAGTTGTTCTACCTCTGTTTGTGTTAGTTTACGTAGGTAGTAAGTTTGTGGAAATTTGTCCATTTCCTCTAGGTTTTCAAATTTGTTAGAGTACAATTTTTCTTAGTATTCTGTTATGATTCTTTTAATTTCAGTTGGGTCTGTTGTGATATCACCCATCTCATTTCTTATACCGGTTATCTGCTTCCTTTCCTGTTTTTCTTTTGTCAGTTTGGCCAATGGTTTATCAGTTTTTATGATCTTTTCAGAGAACCAGTTTTTCATCTTGTTAACTCTTTCAATTGTTTTTCTATCCTCTGTTTCATTTAATTCTTCTCTATTTCTTATTATTTCCTTCCTTCTGGCACCTGAGGGCTTCTTTCGCTGCTCTCTACCTGTTCCAGTTGTAGGGTAATGTTTTGATTATGGCTCTTTCTTCTTTTTGGATATGTGCATTTATTGCTATGAACTGACCTCTGAGCACTGCTTTTGCTGTGTCCCAAAGGTTCTGGTAGAATGTGTTTTCATTCTCTTTTGATTCTATGAATTTCTTCATTCCATCCTTTATGTCTTCTGTAACCTGGTAGTTTTTGAGCAAGGTGTTGTTCAGTTTCCATGTGTTTGATTTTTTTTGCTTAATTTTTCTGTTGTTGATTTCTACTTTTAGGGCTTTATGGTTAGAAATGTTGATTTGTAATATTTCGATGCTTTGGATTTTATTATGGGTTGCTTTATAGCCTAATATGTGGTCTATTCTGGAGAATGTTCCATGTGCTTTTGAAAAGAAAGTATACTTGGCTGCTGTTGGGTGGAGTGTTTGGTATATCTCTATGAGATCTAGTTGTTTGATTGTAGCATTTAGCTCTTCCGTGTCTTTGTTGAGCTTCTTTCTGGATGTTCTTTTCTTCACCAAAAGTGGTGTGTTGAAGTCTCCTACTACTATTGTGGAGCTGTCTATCTCTCTTTTCAATGCTATTAGAGTTTGTTTTATGTATTTTGGAGGCCTGTCATTTGGTGCGTAAATATTTATTATAGTTACATCCTCCTATTGTATTGACCCTTTAATCATTATATAGTGTCCTTCCTTATCCTTTGTGGTGGATTTTACTTTAAAGTCTATTTTGTCAGAGATTAAGATTGCCACTCCTGCTCTTTTTTGAATGTTGTTTGCTTGATATATTTTCTTCTATCCTTTGAGTTTTAGTTCATTTGTGTCTTTAAGTCTAAGGTGTGTCTCTTGTAGGCAGCATATAGACGGATCGTGTTTTTTTATCCATTTTGCCACTCTCTGTCTCTTTATTGGTGCAGTTAGTCCATTTACATTCAGCATAATTATTGATGGGTATGAGTTTAGTGCTGTCATTTTGATGTCTTTTTTTGTGTGTTGTTGAAAGTTTCTTTGTTCCATTTAATTTTCTGTGCTGAGTCATTTATGTATTTTCTTTTCATCTTTTTCATTGTTGTTGATTTTGTGTTTGATGAGTCTTTATATTTTTCTAGTTTTTTATTTTGACTTGTAGGATTATTAGTTTCCTTTGTGTTTACCTTAGTATTTACCCTTATTTTTCTAAGTTTATACCAGTCTTTTTTTTCTTTATATCGCCTTGATTTCATCTCCATATGAAAAGTCTGTGTCTCCATTTTTTAAGTCCCTCTTTTTTGTTTTAATGTTGTCAGCTTTTACATATTGACATCTGTTTCCCTGTTTTCAGTGTTTAGCTTTG
The DNA here is from genome assembly GCA_030035585.1 of Dugong dugon. NCBI lineage: Eukaryota > Metazoa > Chordata > Mammalia > Sirenia > Dugongidae > Dugong > Dugong dugon. Next base: position 53,933,796 of record CM057467.1, on the reverse strand, counting down.
ATTTATTTTTGAGATTTCCCTATCTGGGTTGGCATCTTGTTGCTCTGTCCTGTGTTCTAGTCTTGGGTTGTTATATGATGTTACTGATTTTCTAACTGGAGGACTCCCTTTAGTATTTCTGTAATTTTGGTTTGGTTTTTGCAAATTTCCTAAACTTCTGTTTATCTGGAAATGCCCTAATTTCCTCATAATATTTGAGAAACAGTTTTGCTGGATGTATAATTCTTGGATAGCAGTTTTTTTTTCCTTCAAGACTTTGTATATGTCATCCCATTGCCTTCTTGCCTGCATGTTTCTGCTGAGTGGTCTGAGCTTATTCTTATTGACTCTCCTTTGTAGATGACTTTTCGTTTATTCCTAGCTGCTTCTAAATTCTCTATCTTTGGTTTTGGCAAGTTTGATTATAGTATGTCTTGGTGACTTTCTTTTGGGATCTACCTTATGTGGGGTTCGGTGATCATCTTGCATAAATATCTTGTCATCTTTCATGATATGAGGAAAGTTTTCTGCCAACAAATCTTCAACAATTCTCTGTGTATTTTCTGTTATCCCCCCCCCCCAGTTCTGGTACTCCAGTCTCTCATACGTTATTCCTCTTGATAGAGTCGCACATAATTCTTAGGGTTTCTTCATTTTTTTAAATCCTTTTATCTGATTTTACCTCAAATAAGTTGGTGTCAAGTTCTTTATCTTCAGTCTCATGAATTCCGACTTTCATTTCCTCAATTCTGCTCCTATGACTTTTTGTTGAGTTTTCTGATTCTGAAATTTTATTGTTAATCTTCTGGATTTCTAATTGCTGTCTCCCTGTGGATTCTTGCAGCCTGTTAAATTTGCCATTATGCTTTTCTGTAATCTTTTTAATTTCCTCTATTGCATGTTGTTTGTTTTGCTTAATTTCCTTTGTAATTTCTTGATGCGTTCTGTGTATTAATATTTTGCATTCTGCCTCTGGTAATTCCAAGAAATTTTCCTCCTCTGGAAAATTTCTAGATTCTTTATTTTGGGAGCTTGCTGAAGCCATCATGGATTGCCTCTTTATGTGATTTGATATTGACTATTGTCTCCGAGCCATCAGTAAGTTATTATATTTATTTATTTTATGTTTGCTTACTGTGCCTGAGCTTCTTTTTTTGTTTTGATATGCCCAGATAGGCTGCTTGTATGAGCTAGTTTGATTATTGGCACCTTTGAAGCTCTAATGTCCTGTCACCAGGTGGTTAGATCTGTTACTAGGTATGTGAGCTTAGGAGTCTGCCCGCTCCTCCTGTATGGATTCAGCTTAGGTGCCCAGGTAGATTGCCACCAAGTGTATGGTGGAGGCTCTTGCTTATAGTCCTAGACAGGCATGGGTGATTGGTGTAGGCACAGGCATGTGGCTGCAGCAAGGGGACACACTCTGAGCAAGGCAGGGGGCTGATGGCCACCCCTGAGTGTCCAGGAGGAAGGCGTGTCCCTGTTCCCTAGAGTGCATAGGTGGGTGAGTTTTGCAGCCAGAATATGAGCACCTCATACTGTTGTCTGTAAGGACGGGGGAGGGGCACCTCTTATTCTTGGGCCCCTATCACAGGTGGCTGGGTGGCGTGGGTGGAGCCACCATTCCTCAGGTCCCTGATGTGGGTAGGTGAAGACCCTGCTTAATGGGCAGAGCACTGTCTAATGTTATGAACCTGTCACTTCACGGGTGAAACAGTTGAAGTTAAACTTCAGGTATATACCCTGTTGTACTGTGGTTACAAGGGCCTACGCTGTTGAAATGGGCCCACACAAGTCTCTGCAGGGGGAAAGGCATTCAAAGTTTGTGGATCCCTTATGCCTGTGCCTAGGCAAAGGAGTTGTGTCTACCCTGGGTTCCTACCTTAGGGGAGCCGGCAGTTTATTTTTTCCCGTTTGTTAATTTGTTCACTCTCCAAGGCAGGGAGAATGGCTCCAGGTGTGTGAGGGATTCTACTTCTGGCCAAGGGGACTCATCAATTGCTGAAGCTGGTCTGGGACCCAGTGCAGAGCAGGGAGCGAGGAGGTAAATGGGAGAGAGGTTTTTCCCTAACAGGGTTGTTTTTGATCCATGAAGTAGGCCCTAGGCAAGTATTTATCTTTGCTGATCGTGGATCCAACTAAAATTAAATCCTTGGCAACTTCAATCTTCTGTCTGTTTATCACGATGTTGCTTATTGGTCCAGTTGTGAGGATTTTTGTTTTCTTTATGTTGAAGTGTAATCCATACTGAAGGCTATCGTCTTTAATCTTCATCAGTGCTTCAAGTCCTCTTCATAGTCAGTAAACAAGGTTGTATCATCTGTAAATCGTCAGTTGTTAATCAGTCTTTCTCCAATGCTAATGCCACATTCTTTTTCATGTAGTCCAGCTTCTAGATTATTTGCTTAGCATATAAATTGAATAAGCATGATGAAAGTATACATCTTATGAACACCTTTCCTGATTTTAAACCATGCAGTATCCCCTTGTTCTGTTGAAATGACTGCCTCTTGGTCTGTGTACACATTCCACATGAGCACAATGAAGTCAGGAATTCCACCACTGAACCACCACTGCCCCATCTCCATTTTGGAGATGAGGAAATTGAGGCACAGAGCTGATAAGTGACTTACCCATGTTAACATCATTTAGGACGTGTCAAACTCAGGGTTCTAACCCAGGTTTGTTTAACTCTACAGTTTGTATTTTTTTACCCCCATGTAGTGTTTCCTCTATCAAAATGAGCCCTCCAGCTGAAAAACCTTTGATTTCGAAGTGAAGTTCTGGATTCCTGGCCTGTGCCCAGCCTTACTCTAGTTATAGTGATCCTGTTCCATCCAAATTCTCCAGTGCATGGCAAATATGGTTTGATTTTCTAAAATTTCCTATACACCCAGCTCAGCAGGAAATGAATTGAGTGCCCCTAGAGAGTCACGGTAACAGTGCCAAGGGTCCCTCTTGGAAAGACTTTTTCCCTTTCAGCCTATGTATGACAACACAAAAGGGAATGGAAAAGTTACCCACTGCCCAATAAATGTGGTCTGTTGCACCCTGCCTGAGTAATTTACCAGCGCCTGGAGCTAACCTGAATTGTTGATATGTTCTGTGTCCCTGTCATGTCACTCCTGGGAATGGCCTTTAGACTTCGAATAACAGCACATCAGGAAGTTCTCCATGACTGTGCTTGCAGGAGGAGGGGTTGAAGGAAGAAGTTAGAAATCGGCTGTTTTCTGATTTTGGCTCTCAGCTGAATGTAAATAAAAAGACAGAAGATAAAATGTAGAAAATTGCATTAGTGTGATTAGGGGTCTTATTTGCATAAAAGAATCTTTGAATCACAATTACCCTCTGGCTTTGGACCCTAATATTCTTGCTTTTCCTATTATCTGGTCCAAGGTCATTACTAAAAGGCTTCTCATTTTATGAAGGAAGACTTCCTGAAATATTAATTTCATTGCCCAAAGTAGATTCGTATGGCCTGGTGAATAACTTAAGGTTCTATCCAAATCACGAAGTTAAGAGAGTTATTTTTTATGCCTTTGGAATGGTAGTTCAGGAATTTGAGTAATAGGCAGCTAAAAGTTCACTTGCATTTTGCCTGTCTTTATGACAGAAATGAGTAAAAATCTTTATGTTTTTGGTAATTACTGCAGTGAAATAAACGTAAATGCGTTAAGTTGTAGGCTCAAGGCATCATGGAGGTGTCTGCTTTGTTTCATTTCATTGCACTGTGACTGGGTTTGATTTTGATGCTTAAGACTCTGGGAGAGAAATGAACTTGTGATATTTTGAAGTCTGGAATCATTTCCTTTTTTCATGTATGTAGAGCTTGAGCGTTCAAATGCAGCCCTGGTGGCACTGCAGTTAAGCGCTCAGCTGCTACCAGGTTTGTGGTTCAAACCCACCAGCCACTCCATGGAAGAAAGATGTGGCAGTCTGCTTCCGTAAAGATTTACAGCCTTGGAAACCCTAAAAGGCAGTTCTACTCTGTCTTATAGGGTCTCTTAGTAGGAATCGACTTGATGGCAATGGGTTTTGAGCCTTCAAGATGTTGTTGAATGTCTTTTCACTTTGTAACTGCTTGTATCACAAAAGCCTGACTTGCAATGCTGTTTTTTTGTTGTTCTTTTGAAGCGTTGGCTGTATGTGTAATTTAATCCAATGTATTAAAAACAAGCTTCTTTTCTCAGTAGTAGAAGAAAAAGCCCACAATATCCCACAGTAGTAGCTGATGATAATAATACTTGCAAGCACAATATTGTAAAACAAAATAAGATAGGACAAAACAAAAACAAACCCCAAATTGTAATGGAAGGTTTTGCATCAGTACAGACAACTGCCTAAGGCTGTATGTAACACATAACTTTGAGAGAGTTTGGCTCATTTTATTAACATATTGTTTTGTCTGTTGTGAGCAGACATGCATTATTCTTGGCCCAAGTGAAATATATCAGTTGGCAAAAGCCAGCAGCTTACTTACCTGGTCTCACTTTTGGAAATATACAGAAATGTTACTATTTTATTGTTCTTTTCAGCTGGTTTTGCTCACATGAGGACTCAGTAATTGCTCTTTGCATAGCTGTTTTCTACTCTTATTTTACAATCCAAACTGCCTCTCTGTGCTCCCCCCTTACTTGCTGGAATCATTTCTGTTTTACTTTAAAAAGCAGTTTGCTTAATGTCACAACAAAATAAAGCATGGATTAGAAACAGCATTGCAGTTTCAGACTTAATGCTTTTGTGACATCTCATTGATATGCAAATGAGATTCAAGGAGGTCATCCCTTTAGCAGTTGCTCTAGCCCTGGTATCTACTTGATATTCCTTGGCCAAACTTAGTAAGCATTCATTACTGAGCTAGCCTAGGTGTTTAACTCTTAGTTGGCTTTGGACCCACCTTTTGAGGCAGCTGAGCTTACCAGCTCCTTCTTTAGTGGACAGTTTACGTTTCAGGGACTCCCTTGCAATTCCCCTCTGTTTCTCAGCATTTGTAGGTAACACAGGAAACTGAATCCACATATTTGCATGATACACACGGTTTGCATGCCAAGACTGTTGGGAAAACTCATTTGTGATATGTTTCCTTTGCTGTATCAAGTATTTTTATCATTGCTAAATACTGTATTTTTAGACAGATGTTTTATTTACTTGCATCTGTGACAAGTTCTTGCAAATGTTTCACAGGAAAATGTGGGTCTGTGCTGATAAGTGTTCATGCAATACTTATTGTAAAATTAAGTTGTCTGCAGTTCAAATTTGATTTCATCTGATTTAGCAGATGTGTTAATAGGAAGTAGTTACTGAAGGTGGAGGGATCTGATTTTAATTCAGTAAGAACCTACCACCTTTAATGAATACAGGTTTTTGCTGGTGTTTCATTTGCTTGGTTAAAGGCTTTTTATATCTTTAAATTCACTTGTCTGATAGCTTTTTTTAAAAACATGGTTATAAAAAGTATGATCCCCTTCTCTTATGCTTCCAGTTTTAAATGAGCATTTTTTTAGGTTGAGAAACTGGCCGCATTTTAAATGGTTAACTCACTAAGCAATTATGCTCTTAAAGATGATTTCATTACAGTGGATTTTCTTTATACATCTGGAGATACAGAGCTGTCTAGACACCGAGCTAGCTATGAGATTTGGGCTAAAATAATCACTAAGTCAAAAATGCACACCTCACACTTGGGGTAAGAAAGCTTAGGAACTGTGCAGAGAAACATTCATCTTCCACCACTGTCTTCTACACATTAAGAATTAGAACGATAACATTGATGGAAGAAGTGATTTGAGCAACTGTTTATGTTTAATACTGAGAATTCTAGGATGAGGATTTGACTCTCTTCAAGGATTAAGAAGGCGTCTGTGGATTAAGGTATTGAATCAAATACAAAATTCTTTAGGATGCTACTTTCACCTTTTACAAACTAGTACCTTTCTAAACATGTCTTATCTGACTTCTTACTGGTGCGAAGGACTGCCCAGACATCTGATAAAGACAGGTTATCTTGAATTCTGCTGAGAGAGGCATTACTCCTTCATGATCTTGGTCAAGGGCAGTAAAAAACCACTAGTGGCTAAAAGAGTGGAACAATATTTGAATGGTCAGTTAAGTGCAATTTTCAAAGCTCAGCAGGTAAGTAAAAGCTTTAAAACCACTCTTTCGTGTGGTTCCCTATCTCATATCCAGCCCTTTACTGCCTGGTAAATATTCGTGGAGACCTTGTTATACTGTGGCATGGTGCTGGGTGCTAGGAGGGTCAAGGAGATAAATAAAACACAGTTTTTGATCTCAGGGAACTTGTTGTTAGTTGCCTTCCAGTCAGCTCTGACTCATGGTGACCCTATGTAAAACAGAATGAAACATTGTTCGGACCTGCGCCAGTCACAGTTGTTGGTATGCTCTAGTCCATTTTTGAAGACACTGTGTATGTTGAGTGCCTTCCAAACTGGGGGCCTCATCTTCCAGTGCTATCTCTGACAATATTCTATTGTGATTTATGGGATTTTCATTGGCTCATTTTTGAAAGTAGGTTGCCAGGCCTTTCTTCCTAGTCTGACTTAGTCTGGGAGCTCCACTGAAACTGTCCACCATGGGTGACCTTGCTGGTATTTGAAATATAGGTGGCATAGCTTCCACCATTGTAGCGACACACAAGCCACTGGAATATGACAAACTGACAGATGGACGATGGTCGGGGAGCTCAAGGGGTTAAGATAAGCCTACTAGTAACATCAAGAAGTAGAAAGTGGTACTGTTGCCGTGTATGTGTTACTTTGGTTTCAACGTCCTTTCTGAACTCATCAAGGAATTGGTTGCCAATCTGTATCTTATTTTCACTTCCGAAAGTAAGACTCCCTTTTCATTGCTGGCATATCGTGATATAGGAGCTAAGTGTGGCTTATTTCCTAGTAACACCACTAAGGAGTCAGGGTTCTCACCTGCTGCTCCTAATCCATCCGGGCAGTTTTTTTTTTAATTCAAGGAACAATTAGAAAAAAATCGTATTTTATTTAGTAGATGTGTTCTAAGACAGAAAACTTGTGATTTCATTTTTGGAAGGTTTTTTTTGTTTTGTTTTTTTAAAAGTGGGGAAATCTTCTCACTTAAAGAAACCTTACAAGTTATTCTTTTTTAAAGGAACAAATATAATTTATGAGTTATAAATCTGGATTTAGTAAAATAGTGTTAGAAATTTAAAGTCAAGGGATAGTTGTATTCAATTTGGAGGTTAGCCTGGTACCTGGCAGCTGCCTCATCCCTGTTGCCTTCCTTTTTCCACCTAAACCAGATGTTGAGCAAGAGGCATTGAATGAATCCAACCAATATTGATTAAAATGAAAAGGGGAGACCAAGTTAAAGATATATATTAGCTAAAATGAGATAAAGTCTGAATTTCATTTGTCTCTGCTGTCATTGTTTCCATTACCACAGATAATTCAATTGAATATGTTCAGGTGTGGGTGAATTATAATAGTAGTAGGTTTTCTTTGGGGGCCGCAAGAAAGTTTTAAAAATGAGTTTGTTCAGAGTAAGATGGAAATTTTCCTTGCCAGAAGCCTTGATTAAAAAAAAAATTGCCCTGCTTTATGTTTTAGGAAATTGTCTTTTTCTAAGTAGAAAATTGATAGAAAACTTAAAAAAAAAAAGTAGGTCAAGCATTTTGCCTGCTACCCAACCCACTGTTTAGGAATTTACTTTCTTGTTATAATAGATGCAGGTTAATATGTTGCTTTATGCTCCCTGTTGTCATCAGTGTTTGCAAACATAAAGAGTTCTTCCTGGATCCTTGGCGTGCTTAATAGGGTAAAATGCTACCAGATGAGTTGCAATACTTTGGTTTTGTGGTCTAGGGTCTGAACCATAAGCCAAGAACTTTAATTTTAGATCCAGATTCCAAACCATGAAATTTTCATTGGGTATCATTTTAAACAATGGAACAGATCTTTATATTAAAATACCTCAAACCGTGAGCTTCAGCTATGTTCCTGCTGATTGAATATAAAGATTGATAAATATCAAGATTTAAATAACAAACCAGAAAACCAAACCAGTTGCTTTTGACATGATTCCAACTCATGGCAACTCCTTGTGTTATAGAGTAGATCTGCACTCCATAGGATTTATCACGGCTGTGACCTTTCAGAAGCAGATCTCCAGGACTTTCTTCCTGTGCACCTCTGGGTGGGTCTGAACCAGCAACCTTTTGGTTATTAGCTTAGTACTTAACTGTTTGTACCACTCAGGGACTACTAAAGAAATGAGCAGCCAAGTATATTTAATATCCTTCTTACCACTCCACCGTGATTCATATCCCATTCCTTTTCTTATGCACACAATGGATTAGAATGCTCCTTTCTGCCTTAGCACTTTTCCCTGAACGCCAGAGTCAGAATCCCATTTTTTGGTTATCTAGAAGAGGCCTTTGAGCTAGCTTAGTTCAGAAAGACTTGGCAGCTGTTAATTGATATAGGAAGGGATAAGGTGAATTTTTGAAATGTGAGATTTTGAGGTTATCATATTGTTTCGTACTGTGTTTATATCACAATATATAATAGCTGCCTGATTGAACTTCATGCTTTTTTTTGGGTAGAAACCCTTTCATGTTCATTTTTATAGCCCCTGTATAGGGTTACTAGATTTAGCAGAAAAAGGGGCCCTGGTGGCACAGTGGTTAAGCATTTTGGCTGCTAACCAAAAGGTTGTCAGTTCGAATCCACCGGCTGCTTGCTCCTTTGAAACCCTTTGGGGCAGTTCTCCTCCATCCCATAGGGTTGCTATGACTCAGAAGTGACTAGACGGAAACCTGTTTTTGTTTTTGTTTATAGGGTTGTTAGATTTAGCAGAAAAAAAAAAAAAGGAGTTTCAGTTAAATTTGAATTTCAGATAAACAACAAATAATTTCTTAGTATAAGTATGTCCCAAATGTTGCATGGAACATATTTTTATCTGTCCCAGATGTTGCATGGAACATATTTTTATCTGGCAACCTTGCCCATGTACAGATCACAGCTTAGCCTATAGAGGGTTTTGAGAAAGGGTTTGTTGAATGAATGAGCCTCTAAGGGAAAATATCTGGTAGTCAGTTGAAAATACTAATTTAAAGCACAGTAGAGTTCGTCGTTACATGCATGGGTGATACTTGAAGCCCTGGAGGTTGTCCACAGTGGTTGTGTGGACCAGTGGTTCTTAAATTTTGGTGATTGTTGTAATTATCTGGTCTGTTTGTTAAAACATAGATTCCTGTGCTCCACCCACAATTTCTGACTTAGTAGGTTTAGGGTAGGACCAAAGGATTTATTTCTAACAAGTTTCCAGATAACGTAGATGCTGCTGGTCCAGGACCACACTTGGGTAGCTACTGTGTAGACTCTAGAAAGGGATTGACAAACTTTTTTTGTAAAGGACCAGATAGTAAATATCTTAGGCTTTGGGGGCCATACTGTTTCTTTCACAACTACTCAACTTTACCTTTGTAGCTTCAAATAAGCTTGTAGCTTTGTAGCTGAAAGACAATGCACAAATGAATAGGTGTGGATGTGTTCCAATAAAAGTTTATTTACAAAAACAGGCAACTGCCCAAATTTTGTCCCGTGAGCCATAGTTAATGGACTCCTACTTTAGAATGAGATAAGGTGAGACTTGAGGACAGAACTGAGAGCACTGAGATTTGAGAATTGGGCAGAGGAAAAAGAGCCAGAGAAAGAGCAATCTGAGCAATGGTGGAAAATCCAGAGGAGGGGAGTGTCACCCAAGCCAAGGAATAAGATTTTCAAGAATTAAAGCATGAGTCACCATCATCTACTGTCGAGGGGTGATTAAGGATGCAAGAGTGGATGAATACTGAAAGAGGCCGTTGGATTTGGCAGTCAGGACGTAATGACTGACCATTGACTGAGCAGTTTCAATAGATGGTGGGGAGGAAGCCTGCCAGATGGCAATGGGCTGAAGTGAAGGAGGAAGTGGAGGCAGCAAGTTTTGAATACTTTTTCAAGAAGTTTGGCAGTAAAGGAAAGGAGGGGATTACAGCTGAAGCTTAAGGGGAAAGTTGGACCCAGAAAGGTTTTTAGGAGGATAAGAGGAAAACAAGTATGTTTGTAGGCAGAAATGCCAGTAGAAACAGGGCTTGGGCCACAGACACATTGTCTTCTAAGAAAACGTGCCCCACAGTCGTACAACATGTACTTGAGGTGAAAATATAGCAGAGGAGAAAGATAATTAATGGAGATAAGTTCTCAGAAGAAACAGGGTAGGAAGGGATGAAGAGAGACTGCAAAGGGTACGTCTGAGACTGGAGAAGGAAGCTATGTTTTCTGAGATAATAAAATAAGAGTAGGTAAAGATTACTCCCTTACTTTATATTGTGGATAAGGCAAAGATTCTAAGGAAACGGATGAAGATTCGGAGAAGACAATGTGGCAGATAGTACAAAGATTAGTACAAAGTTTGCTAGCCAGCACTGAGGACTCTACTGGGGTTGAGGCTCGTATATTCATGCATGTACTATTGTATGGAACATTCTATAGTCAACAGGAGCCAGAACTGTAGAAAACACAACAGATACAAGGATTATTCAGAATTGCAGGTTGTCAAGGGATATGGGTCAGAAGGACATGAACTGATATAATTTAACATCTCCATGAATGGAAATATTAAGGAAACCTAAGTGGAGGAAGAAATGATGCCAAGACTGGTATATTTGTCACAAGCTGAAGGACTAGAACTCTTTTTGAAATTGAAGAACAGATTCAGAGGGAGACGTAAGGGAGTTGGAGAGGTATAAGAATTGAAATTATTAGAGATGTTGGGCTTTCTTAGTGATTTTAGAGATGTGGCAATTCCTAGGATTGTTAAAGGTCTGGAGTGGCTGTAGAGTTAGGTTCCTGAAGTGGAATGGAGGTGGGTGTTGTTAGAAATTGAGGCGAGTATGTTGGGTAGGTTAGCAGGGTAGACCTTGAAGTCACATGGCAGGAGAAGAGAGAAAGATTCTTGTGACATTGGCTAGACCTAATCCTCTACCTGCCTTAGCCTTTGGTACCTGGCTGAGCCTTGAAACCCCCTCTTCTCTTTTGGTTTTTGTAACTTCCTCAATCCTTGCTCTATTTTGTCTGCTTCTGCCCTTGCCGGGTGTGACATACCTCTTCTGTGACTGCTGAAGTAATTCGCCACACATTTTCACTCTCTTTTCCCTCATTTTTTTTTCCACTGGGCAGAAGCATGAAGAAAGATTACAGACACATAGGGTATCTCTGTGTTGGTAACTTGAACTTCTGTGACTATCCTTTCCAAATCAGAGGGGATCATTTTCCAATTTCCTCTATCAAAGAGAAAGCAAGTCTCCCTCCCCATCAAGCATTACCAGTTGTTAGGCATAACATTTATTGGTAACGTAAGCTACGTATTAAGGCTGACTTTTTCAAGGAAGCCTGCCTATTGTGAAATGTTTGGGCTCACCTGGGCTCACTTGTCTTTTATATTCAGTCTTCTAACTGCGGAAACATTGCCTTCGAAAAATGAATTGGATCACTCTCCATTAAAAAATCCAAGCTCATGCAGGTGATAACTTTAATGAATAAGGATAACATTTAAATGAAGACTTCAGAAGGATTTAAAACAAATCGATAAATGGTTTCACCGTTGATGATCCCCAAGCCTTTCTTTTCTCTCTTATATACAGGAATTCAAAATCCTATGGAGTACACGCAGTCCTACTCTGCAAACATGGGGTCGCCACGAGTTGGAATAGACTCCGTGACAACTGGTTTGGTTTTTGGTTTTCTTACTATACAACCATTTTCTTTCACACACAGAAAAGAGGACTGTGTTTTAAATTTGTCTGTCTTTGAAGCTTTTTTTTTTTTTTTGCTGAGGATGGCTTGGTTTATATCTCAACTTCGCATGTATCAGTTGAGAAAAAAAAAATCAGAGAAAATGAATTGGAAGAGTGTATCATTTTTTAGTATCTGAATCAGCATATCTTACATTTGATCTCATGTCTCATACAGATGTCTTTACCTTCTACATATTTTTCCTGTGGTTTGGAATTGCCAAGGAAAGATGTAAATATGAAAGGTAATGAACATTGGAGAAAGTTTATTATAATAGCTATCAGATGTTATGAATGCCCTATCTGTTTTGCTGGAAAGTAGAAGTTTAACCTTAGACTGAATCTGTGCAGAAAATTTTACCCTATACTTGACATCTATCAGCATTGTGAGAACCAAAATAAAAACAAAACACGACGACTCTGCTTTTAAAACTGTACCCTACCTATGAGCATTTATATTGCCATTGTGGAAAATAATAAGTATTGGAAAAAAGAGACAGAAAAACAACTGATGAGGACAATACTTGGCTGTCAAACATAGGATCTGACAGCTTACTACATGCCCATAGTATGTCCGACTACATTTTGGTAATGCGCATCTTTTGATGTTCAAATGACCTGTACCAGATAGACAGTTCCTAAGTGGCAGAATAAATTTGAACAACATAGCTACATTAATAATCCTGAAAAACTATAAGAATCATGGAACTTTAGGGATGAAAGAAACTTACAAAAGTATTTCACAAGTCATTTTTATTGAAAAGTATGGAATTACATAAAATTAAGGCTGTATCTAAAGATCCAGGACATTTGGGTGCCATAATGAGAGTGGCAGTGAATACTTTTATTTACAGCCCGAGAGTTTTGAGTGAATCTAGTCTAATCTTCTTTTCTTACAGATGAACTGAGGCTCAGAGAAGTTGAGTGGATTGCCTAGAATCCCATAACTAATGAGGGACCTAGAGAGGAGCTGTAATCTAGTATTCTAAAAATCCAAATTTTGTGCTCTATCACAAATCGTCCGTCTAGATCTAAACATTTTACTAATTCAGAGCAAGGATGAATTTTCTTTTAAAGTTGTGCCGGTCATTTTGCAAAGCTTTCTTGTAGTTTTAAAGTAAGCTAAAGTACGTGCATTTTGCTCACAAAATATGCAAGCGCTTCGACAGCTGTGTCACTCTGGACATGAACATCATTTATCACCTAGGATGAAATTGCACTGAGTAATTGAGATGAAGATGATGATCAGAAGGGGAAATGAGAGATTGTAACAAGACAGCCTGTGTTCTTAAGTACAGACTCACCACCTGTGACTTAGAAGTGGAAACACAGAAGCATGTGTGAGCTGAAATGTGTCTCCCCCTCATCAATCAGTGTTTATCAGAATTGGAGGTCTCTGTGACTGGACTGAATGCTCTCAATCCAGGCATGTCAGTAATTGCCATCAACCAAGCGTTCTGTCACACCTGCCTGCTTTTCTTTTCTTCTTCTCTTTACTTCATTACATATTGATTGACTTCTTGGGTTTTACAAGTTCATAAATCACCTTCTTTTAAGAGGCTTCTTGGCTTTTGTGTGTGCAGACTGAGAGCACTGGGGAAGATTGATACTCGAATCACAGTAACAAAGAACTTCATCTCCCTCCTTCAGCTTCATATGCAAGAGGGAAGCATCAAAAGACAGTGTTATTATGAGGAAACAAATTTAAAGGCAATGCAAACACTTTATAAACACCTGCCACTAGCAGCCAGCCCTTCTCTGTCGGATGGAAGGTCTTACCTTGCACATGTGAAAGGCAGTGGAGAGAGCTGGAGAAGCTTACAACCAAGAGGAGCATTTAATATTAATTACATTATGAGATGCCACCCTTGCAAATAATTATGAATACTATTACCTGATTGCAAATCTGTAATCCTAGTACCGAACAGGATAGATTTTCGTCTGTTTTGTAGGGTCACCTTTTATATTGCCTGCAGTAGAATAGTAGGTGAGGTTATACTTATGATCTCTTTTGCTCGCTCCTAAGATTTTCTGATTGCGTAAATCTTAGGGATTAAAGTTTTATTATTGTTATCATTATTTTAACTATATAAAGTTCATTGTTCATTCTGATACTGACTTTTAATGTTGTGCTTTAAGTGAAAGTTTACAATTCAAGTTAGTCTCTCGTACAAAAATTTATACATACGTTGTTATGTGACCCTAGTTGCTCTCCCTGTTCTGTGACAGCACACTCTTCCTTTCCACCCCGGATTTCCCATGTCCATTCAACCAGCTCCTGACCCTCTTTGCCTTCCCATCTTGCCTCTGGACAGGAGCTGCCCATTTAGTCTCATGTATCTACTTGAGCTAAGAAGCACACTCTTCATGAGTATCATTTTATGTCCCATAGTCCAGTCTAATCTTTGTCTGAAGAGTTGGCCTCGGGAATGGTTTTAGTTTTGGGCTAACAGGGAGTCCGGGGGCCATGTCTTCCAGGGCCCCTCTAGTCTCAATCAAACCATTAAGTCTGGTCTTTTTACTAGAATTTGAGTTCTGCACCCTACTTTTCTCCTGCTCCTTGGGGACTTCCTGTTGTGTTCCCTGTCATGGTGGTCATTGTGGTAGCCTGGCATCATCTAGTTCTTCTGGTCTCAGGCTGATGAAGTCTCTGGTTTATGTGGCCCATTCTGTCTCTTGGGCTACTACTTTCCTTGTGTCTTTGGTAGTCTCCATTCTCCTTTACTCCAGGTGGGTTGGGACAAATTGATGCATCTTAGGTGGCCACGCGCTAGCTTTTAAGACTCCAGACGCCACTCACCAAAGTGGGATGGGGAACATTTTCTTAAAAAACTTTGTGATGCCAATTGACCTAGATGTCCCCTGAAACCATAGTCCCCAGACCCCTACCTCTGCTACTCTGTCCCTCGAAGTGTTTGATTGTATTCAGGAAACTTCTTAGCTTTGGTTTAGTCCAGTTGTGCTGACTTCCCTGTAGTGTGTGTTGTCCTTCCCTTCACCTAAGATAATTCTTGCCTACTATTTAGCTAGTGAATACCCCTCTCTCTCCCTCCCCACTCTCGTAGCCATCAAAGAATGTTTTCTTCTGTGTTTAAACCTTTTCTTGAGTTCTTATAATAGTGGTCTTATACAATATTTGTCCTTTTGCGACTGACTAAGTTCACTCAGCATGATACCTTCCAGATTCCTCTGTGTTATGTTCCACGGATTCATCGTTGTTCTTTATCACTGTGTAGTATTCCATTGTGTGAATATACCATGATTTGTTTATCCATTTGGCCTTTGATGGGCACCTAGGTTGTTTCCATCTTTTTGCTATTGTGAACAGTGGTGCAATGAACATGGGTGTGCATATATCTAATTGTGTGATGGCTCTTAATTCTCTAGGATATATTCCAAGGAGCGGGATTGCTGAATCGCATGGTACTTCTATTTCTAGCTTTTTAAGGAAGTGCCAAATTGATTTCCAAAGTGGTTGTACCATTTTACGTTCCCACCAACAGTGTATAAGTGTTCTAGTCTCTCCACAACCTCTCCAATTTGTTATTTTGTGTTTTTTGGATTAATGCTAGCCTTGTTGGGGTGAGATGGTATCTCATTGTAGTTTTGATTTTCATTTCTTTAATGGCTAATGAACTGATACTGACATTTTTAATTCTTGTTTTATGCATGAATCCAAAACCATTCATTTTTAGTTGTTTATGGATACAAACTGGTACATAAACACTGCAAGGATATTGTTTTAGCATCTAAGTATTTTTGAGTATAATATAAACCAGTTATATGGTACTTTTTATGGTAAGGCCTATGCAGTTGTACAATATTAATGCCGTATGTCCTCTTCAATAAAAAGTAAGTCAACTTTGTGGATTAGTAGTCCAGTATTCCAAAAAAACCCAAACCCATTGCCACTGCGTCAATTCTGACTCATAATGACTCTCTAGAGCAGAGTAGAACTGTCCCATAGGGTTTCCAGGGTTGTAAATCTTTACAGGAGCAGACTGACACATCTTTCTCCCACGTCCAAAAAAATCATATTCTAGGCAGTCTTTAACAGCTGATTTAATTTGGAGATATTTGGTTATTCCTTTCTGAATTAATTTCTGGCAGCCAGTTTAATACATCGAAAGGGAAAAAAAAGCAAAACTTCATTTGTGGATGTCTGTAATTAATAGAGCTGACTTCTGAAGAACCCCAGACTGTTAAACCTTTACATGTGAGAAGTGGCTTATTCTGAAGGGACAGTGCTTTGAAAAAGCAAAACAATTGAGGCTTGAGAAGAAGGTCTCTGAACCAGTTTCCACTTTGGTGATTTAGAACCATTGCTTACATTTTCTCTGTGAAAACCAGGCAAGAGGAGGACAGGAAATACTCTGGGAATAGCTGTCATTTCTCAACAGAGTTTGCAAACAGAATTTATAGGCATAAGTGTAGCTTTTGCACTGGTTTAGTAAAATGACATTGACGCTCACAGTGATGCTACAGAAAGTCAAATCAGAGAAGTGATGTGATAAAGATAGCCATATTTTCAATGGATCAGTCAATTTCTGTGGTACATGTGGTGTTTTCTTGAGACAGTTTTACTAAATACATACTGTTGTCGTTAGCCGTTGTCCCATTGATTCTGACTCATGGCAACCTTATGTAAAACAGAACGAAACACTGCCTGGTCCTGAGTTATCCTCACCATAACCAGCATGTTTGAGTCCCTTGTTATGCCAATCCATCTTACTGAGGTTCTCCCTCTCCCTTGCTGGCCCTTTACTTCACTAAACATGGTAGCCTCCTTTGATAGTGATCCCTCTTGATGATGTGTCCAAATTAAGCAAATGGAACAGTGTTCTATTGTGATCCATAAGGTTTTTCATTGGCTAATTTTCGGGAGTAGATCACCTGGCCCTTCTTCCTAGTCTGTCTTAGTCAGTAAGCTCCGCTAAAACTTATCCACTGTGGGGTGACTCTGCTGGTATTTGAAATACCTTCTAGCATATCTTCCAGCATAAGAGCAACATGCAAGCCAACATACAAGTTTCAGAGAAATTCGCTTTAAATCAGAGTCCAAAAAAAAAAAAACAAAACACCAAAAAGACAAATGAAATGCTTTCAGATACCTCAGTAATAGTGAGGACTACTATCAGTTAAAAGCTGTCTGTGCAGCAGATTCTATAGAGAGTCAAGTAAACTTCATTTCCACCCTCGGAGGTAGATACTATCATTCAGCTTTACAGATGAAGAACCTGAGCCTGAGGGAGGCTAACTAACTTCTTGATGATTCCAGAGATGATAAGTAATGGACCTGGAGTTCAAACCTAAGTATGTTTGAGATCAAAACTTGTTTTTGTTTTTAAATGATGCTGTTTATCATGTTACACTAACTGAATCCATTTCTGAGTAATCCTATGCTTATGGTTGTTCTTTGAGGTGATATCACGGAGAGAAGAGTCTTCCTCTAAATCATGTCAACTCAGAACCTCAAGTAATTCCTTGGCTGCAAGTACTCCATTGGAACATATGTCATTTCCTTTCTAACATCTCCTGGCCCTATCCATCTTAGTCTCTGAAAGTCATGTGCTAGGCTGTGGTTCCCAAACCTGGCTGTGCATCAGAATCTGGGGAGATTTAAAATATGGATTACCAGGTCCCAATGACCTAGACCACTTATCTAGCAAAGAACAAATAAGTGCATATAAACTTTCCTCCAGTAGCAATAAAATGAATTATTTTTTTCTGAATCCCTACCAGCAAAACTGCCGGAAAGATGTCTTTCCACCAGGCCTCCTCCTTCTCTCCTTCATTACAGAATTTTGGGTAGGGAGAGGCAAGCCACAAATAATCCATGTTGCTTCTCCCAGGGCAATTTGATTATCATACTGAGACCACTGTTTAATCCTAAGTACTTCCTGCTCCATCTGAAATTATTGCCACATTTTTTTTTTTCCACCAATGAGATCTGCTTCTGAAACATCATAGCCTTGAAAATCCTACAGAGCATTTCTACTCTGAACACACGGGACTGCCATAAGTCGGAATCCACACACAAGCAACTACCAACAGACTAACAACAACAACCATTTGCACCTGACAGCCTCTCAGGGCACCTTTTCTTCCCTTCAGTCAGTGATGGGCGGCCCTGGCCCATAGGCACTGGGAAGGACCCTTCACATCCTGACTTAGGTTTGGCCATGATTCCCGCTGTAGTGATGAAGCTGGTTCCTCCCCTTGCCTGTTGATGAGTGGATCTAGGTAAATGCAGCCATTCAGCGGGAGCAAAATTGATCGGTCGAACCATAATAGGACTGTACTTCATCCCCTTCTCTATCTCTCGGACACCTTCTGCTTCTCTTTCTCCTGCCAGTGCACTTTAGATTTGGTCTGCCCTCTTTTTAGGGGCTCTCTTTGGTTGATTTATCCTCACCTTCATGTGTTTAAATACATTATGTAAAACACTCTTAAGTTCATAGTTATCAGCACTGCCCTTCGTTCTTAATGTAATTTGCTTATGCCCTTGATTTCTGCTCTCAGTTCTTCCCCCATGGAATGGGACTTGGTGCTTTCATTTACCAAGGACACCCAGGACATATTTATTGGCTCTTTGTAAAGGAAACCAACTGAAAAGCTTAAGGATAATTATTCAGTACTCTAGATTTATAGAGAACATTTCTTCTCAATAATTCAGGTTTCTTTTAATGTGAAGTAGTACCTTTTTTAGTCAAAATTGTAAAATTGATTTAGCTGTATTTTTTTCCACCTAGTGTGTTTTAAAAAAGGCAATTCCTAAGAAAGTTAGCATTTGTGAGGAATGTGTTTACTATAGAAATGTCCAAGGTAAATGGTCCAGGCTCAGAGCAGATTCGTTGAGTCACAGAATCTTCAAAGTTGTTGGTCATCTACTTTTGGTGAACTCAGGTATACCCTGATCCCAGAGCCAGAATCTTGACCACACTGGTTATATATCATATAATTTCATCCCTTGGGAGGCTTGGATTCCTCCTAACATTAGCAACAGATACTCCAGGTTGGTGAGCAAACCTTACTTTTCTTCCTTATTAATTTTTTGAGAGTATTAGAAAGCTGTGGCCTGCTCTTGGCCATTCTGGTGTCAGCCTAGAAAAATTTCAAATCAAACCCTTGTGCCCTAGCTCAGAGTTTGTCCGTTTTTCTAAAAATGACAAAACCAAAAAAGCAAATTACCCTGTGTTGAGACTTGCTGAGGAGAACAGCTACGGTGAGAGCAATTCAGAAATGCATAAAAACCTGCCGTGGCCTTTCTGTTTGTGCCTAGGTTGTTTTGCCCTCTTGCAAAAAGCAGAGATCCTGGTTTTAATAGTTGTTTGCAATTTTCAGGCTCAGGTCTTGTTTTAAAGTTTAAATTTAAAGCTTCACAGTGGTACAGGTTCAGGCTACATTTGAAAGTAGCCGTGGTGAAGATGATTTTAACATTTCCCCAGGGAAGTGGACTGGAAAATTGTTGGAAAGTTAACTGTAGGGAACAATCTTGAATTGGTCTCTTGGGTTGGACAAATTACCTAATGGATTTTCCATCTCTCAAAATTTTAGGAAGGAAAAAAATTGCCTTTAAAAAATAACAACAGAAAGGTAAAACTCAAAACTTCTTTCATTTCTCTTCAGGATTTAAAAAATCTTGCCCTTGTGTCTGCCTTTGAAGAAAGGGTGTGTATTGGGATGCAGGAAAGCAAGGGGAAATCAGACTGATGTGTTAAAGAAAACTCACAAATTACATAACCGTATTTCCCTTTTCTTAGTCATTACTGACTGCTCAGATTCAGATTAATTCAAGATCGTTTTGGATGCAGCTGGAACTTTATTTTACTGAACAACATAACCTAACTACGATTGAGTAGTTTATTTTTCCATGGACTATAAAAGTTTTTGTTGAGTGGGTTAGCTGTTTACATACAGGGTTTATTGGTCAAAGCTGCCAATTATGCAATCAATTTTCACCCAAAAAATCCTCCCTAAACCCCATCTTGCTTGGAAATTTTGTCTAGGACCAGAAACATGAAACTGATTTTTCCCAAGGTATATTCCAATGCATTTTCTATTTCAATGCATTTTATTATTATCCATGTTGCCTCAGGGAAGACAAAGTCTACTCATTCTCCTACTTCTCTAGCTTTTATTATTGGCTGGTATATGTCGGACTGTGCTTGGCTCTGGAAATAAATATGCTCCGATAGAGGGAGACGCCTCTATGATGATCCCAAATACGATAATCCCAGCAACAAGTGTAAGTGCCTGCTGTGTGCCTAACTTGGTGTTACAGCTGAGGGGGACTCACAAGTGATACAGATACTAACTCCCCTCTATCCTGAGGGGAAGAAGTAAGTCATTTACAGAAGAAACTAAAATACAAGGTATACAATGGCAAGAACTCTGAGTAACTAAACCAAAAACCAAAACTGTTGCCATCGAGCGGATTGCAGCTCATAAAGTGCTATAGAATTCAAACAAGGGAAGCTTGAAGGATCAGGGAAGAGATCATTTGAATTAGCTTTATTCTTGCCTGCGCCAACAAGGTACATTCTAGATGGTTACAGCTGCATGAGCAGAGGCCCAGGGCAAGGAGCAGAGGAGTACCACAAGGGACTGACCATGCTTTTGTTTGATTGGAGTATTGGTTGTGTAGAGGATTGTAGTGGGATAGAAAATTGGAGTGAGATTTGAAGAGTCCTGGATGTCAGGAAGAGAACTTTATTCATTAGACAGTTGGGCTTTACTGAAAAAATGTGAGCATCTTGACATCATTATGAGATCGGTGAGGAATGTAGACTTATCTAGAATGAGGCAGTATGTACAACGAGCTGGAGGCTCAGGGGAGTAGAGAGAGACACACATACAAGAGGCAGGTGAATTAGGGTGAGTTATAATGGGATGGACATAGAGCAGGTGGGATGAAGATGGTAGCAGAGTCCAAAGACATTGTGGAGGGACAACCAACAGTTCAGCCACTGATTCAGTATGGAAAAAAAGCTGACAAGGAGAAAGATGGTGGTGTTAACAAAATTAGGTGATAAGGAGGAGTGTGTGTGTGTGTGTGTGTGTGTGTGTGTGTGTGTGTGTGTGTGTGTGTGTATGTGGGGGGGGGAGGGTTGTTGGGCTGGGAAGAGCTGTGGCCAGACTGCCTTCTTTCAAATTCCTGATCTGACACTTCCTTCACAGTGCAATCTTGGGCAAGTTGTTTCACCCCTCTGAGCATGTTTCTGCATCTGTAAAACGCATCTTTAATTCTTATGATTCATTATGCCAAATATTATGTGTTTAAGAGAAATAGAAAATGGAGTGGTTCGAGCGCTTCTCAGAAAGTAAGAAAAGGAAAGAACAGGAAATACAGTGTGGAAATCTTCAGAACGTTCTCCTGCTGTATTAAGATTTAGACTCGACATTTAAAGTGGAAAAATACAATTTAAATGAATGACAAGAAGGTAAGTTAATTAGTTAGTGAAGAGGGAGAAGTTTCCCCTTTTGACACTTAAGAATAGCAGTAATTTGGGGCAGCACCTACACTGGCCACATTTATAATCAAGGCTAATTGTGCAATGAGTAATAAATAGGAAATGAGTTGAAATTTCCAAAGAGGCTACACTAGTGGACATTTATGAATATTATAAGGAAAAAAAAGAATCATATCTGTTCAACTGTGCTGTAGAGTAGATGACACAAGAAGAGTTGTACACTGGAGTGGTGATATAGGTGTATTTACTGCTCAGAACTTTAGCATTAAGAAATAACAAGAATCCCTCTCAACCTCTAACAATTTGTAAATAATTTCATAACATCTAAGTGACTTGACATTTTGTTGAGTTGGAACGTATTGGGAGGGAACCAGACCATTCACTGAAAACCAATGGATTGAACTTTCCTAAATGCTGAAAACCAATGGATTGAACTTTCCTAAATGCTGGAGGGGACCCAAATGACCTCCCCAGTTTTGAAAAGGAGTTGGTTTTCAATGTGCTTTCATCTCCTCTTCCTTTTGGTATTTTTCATGTAGGGAATGGAGAGCAGAAGATGTGTTTTGAGTTTGCCCTCAAGTCTTTCAAGGATGAGACCGTTTTACTTACAAGGGAGAGGATCTATTACATCCTGAGCAGCTGCTATTTTTGAGGCAGGAAAGTAAAGCCTGAAGAGCTTTGTACAGCTGTCATGCAGAATTCTAAGCACCCATTTGATAAAACCTGTCAGTGTGACCCAGTTTCTTAGGCAGATGGAGCCTTTGGCTGTATCTTTCTTCCCCTCTAGTCCTTTCTTTTCATCAGTTTTGCTTTTGTTTCCTGTTTGAAATGTTCCAGATTTACCAGCTTAGTAGTGGTGTCTGTCCACAGGTGTGTCAACATTTGTGTTTGTGTGTGTTTTAGAGTATTCATTTGTGTGCTTGAACTCAGACTCCTATTTGCCTTCCAAGAGTCACATACCACAAAAAAAAAAAAAAAAAAAATTGACCCAAGGCTCTTGAAATTTTGCCCTATAGGGAAGAGGAAGAGCAAAAATCCTTATCAGCTTTCTTATTTGGTTATAAAGGTGGTAAGCCATGAAATTGGAAGAGATGGCATAAAAATAGCTAGGCTTATCCCCCTTAGTTGAGTTTTGCTGACACTTTTTTAAAAAATGTTCATAACCTCTCACCTTCAACAGTTCTTTAACTCTGGTGGTGTGGTGGTTAAGTGCTACAGATGCTAACCAAAAGGTCAGCAGCTCCAATCCATCAGGTGCTCCTTGGAAACTCTATGGAGCAGTTCTACGCCGTCCTATATGGTCGCTATGAGTCAGAATCGACTCCATGGCAATGTTTTATTTTTTTTTTAAGGCCTTGTGAGTGAATGCACTGGCGTAACAAGGTCTCATCCAGGTATGTTACAGGAGATGGGCCATGTACTAATTCTAGATCATGATGTAGGAGAGGAAGTATTTTTTGTATCTGTAATAAATAGATTGTAAAGTTAAGCTATCACTTGGTCCCTTGTCTTTGTCCTGAAGTTGAGACGGTGTGGTTACCTACATAAGTTGTACCCTAGAGGGTACGTGCAGTAAATAGCTACACTTTGATAAGGTAAAGTGACTTTAGTGCGTCCTGTAATACAAGGAGTTGAGAAGATTTTGAGAATTGCCAGCTGAATAAGTATGCCAACACTCAGGACATCAGCTCGACAGCAAAATAACTTAAGTAGTGGGTTTCCTATTCACTGCTTGTCTGCAGATACTAAGGAGCTTGAATAGCTGGGAAAAAACTGTTACCATTGTCAGTGGGTAGTGTGGTGATAGTTTATTATAGGGCAGAGTTACTGAAAGAGAAAGTGCCGTATCATTATTCGTATTTAAAAATGCTGTGACAATATACTACTTCAGATGAGTGTTGTTCCAATAAATCATCTCAAATCCCTGCACTCAGGGGATTTTTGAAAAGATGATGTTTTCAGAGGCAAAATTCAATTTTTTCATGGGAGGAATTTGAGAATGGAAGGAGGAATTCATCCAAGCAAGAGAGCCATTTACTGAATTTGTATCATTAAATAGGAAAGGTAAGGAGGAATATGCCCAGTTTAAAGATATTTTAAAGCAGCTCTCCTCACCTTAAGGCCTCAGACCTCTGGTTTATTGGATTGTGTGACAGGTAAGCATTGTCTGTAGACTGAATGAATAAAAACTGGATTCTTCTCTATTTTGGGTTTATTAAAAGAGCCCTCATATTCACAAGGGTTGAGAACTGTGCTCTAAGTAAGATACTTTAAGGAAAGTGCTTTATTACTCTTTTTGTCTTTTAATTTGATTATTATTTATGGAATCTATGTCCAAGCTTCAAGGAAAGAAAACTTACTGTGTGACATTTTAGCTCAGTTCAGACGTTGTTGTCGTTCATTGCCATTGAGTGGATTCCGACTCATGGCGACCCCATGTGTTACAGAGTACAACTGCTCCATAAGGTTTGCTTGGCTGTAATCTTAATGGCAGCAGATTACCAAGCCTATCTTCTGTGGTACCGCTGGGTGGGCTTGAACTGCTAACCTTTAGTTAGCGCAAACCATTTGTGCCACAATAACACAACAAAATTACAGCAGCTGATTGTTGGTGGTGGTGGTGTGTGCCACTGAGTCCATTCTGATCCATAGCAACCTTGTAGGACAGAGTAGAACTGTCCCATAGGGTTTCCTGGGCTGTAACTTTTACAAGGGCAGATCGCCAGGCCTTTTCTCCCAGGGAGCTGCTGGTGGATTCAAACTGCTGACCTTTAGGTTAGCAGCCTAGCGTTTTAACTGTTGCACCACCAGGGCTCCTTCGGCAATTGATCAGACCCAGTTTAGTCCCAGCATAGTACAAATGGTTAATGCGCTTGGCTGCTAACCGAAAGATTGGAGGTTTGAATCTACCTAGAGGCACCTTGAAGGAAAGGCCTGGCAATCTACTTCTGAAAAAATCAGCCATTGAAGAACCCTCTGGAGCACAGCTCTACTTTGACACACATGGGGTTACCATGAGTCAGAATCCACTCAATGGCAACTGGTACTGGTAGTATAACATTCAGATGTAGGGCCTAGTAACTTCCAAGCCTTTGCATTATTTTAACCCTGGGTGGCTCCATAAGTATTAAAACTTGACTGCTCAAGAGATTTGTTTTTAAAAGCAGAATAATGTCACAGCTAAGTGCTAAAGTGCAATGTATTTTAAAACTCCAAACTGCTGGTTCTTTGACCTGCTGGCACTGGCTGGATAACAAAGCATTTTAGCCATTTCTTTTATTAAAGATTTCTCAAGTTCATGCTTTCAAATTAATTATACAGTTAAATCTATTCTACTCTTATCTCCCAACCCCCCAGTTCAGGTTTTCTTTTTAGTCTATTGCTTCCTTAAATATATGTTCTCTTTTTGTCCTAGAGGAGTAGACACACCCAAGCGTTTTGCTTCCATATAACCATTTTTTTTTTTTTATAACAAAGCCTATTATATTAAATTAGCTTTTGCTTACCACAGGGGCATCTGAAATGACAGAAGAGTGGTAAGATCATTCTGAGAAGGGAACATTTAATTGGAAATCCTACCATTAAAAAATCATGAAATAGGTGACTTTTTCATCTGCTCTTGATGATTGGTAATAGCTGCTCACGGGTGGTTTTAGTAGCTGCCAGAATTCCTCATCTTTCCTTCTGGTTTATTTTGCAGAAGAAATTTTAATGGATCTTTAGAGGACTGGAACAGAGAGAACAAGTGTATGCCCATTTTTACTGTGTTCAAACGAGTCCTTGACACATCAAACTATTCCCATCAGCTGAGGAAACTTTAGCTCAGAGTTTGGAGAACCCAACCCCTGAACTCTTATGAAGTACTTATAAGGAATCCTTGGGCTGGCCCTTCTAGTCGGAAATCAGAAAAGGTCTTCAGACCTTTCAGGGATGCATCCAGAGTCACAGAGATATAGACAAAACACTTTCCCCATCCAGTGAAATTTTTGTTAGTCTTCTTCAAAATATCAGAGGAATTTTTCATATTTTAATGGAAGATAATTGGAGCAAGCTTTAGTTTGGTAATTATTTGGGAGTTTCTTGAGAAAATGAGAAGATCATTCATGAGACTGTGATAAGTCCAAGGTTAGGAACATTCCTAGGAAAAGGGATGTGTGACAATGCCCACGTCTCTGAATCTACAACACCAGTCCTATAAGTGATTGTA
This sequence comes from Dugong dugon, assembly GCA_030035585.1. Taxonomy (NCBI): domain Eukaryota; kingdom Metazoa; phylum Chordata; class Mammalia; order Sirenia; family Dugongidae; genus Dugong; species Dugong dugon. Next base: position 53,908,316 of record CM057467.1, on the reverse strand, counting down.
AATGTTTCTGAAGGATGATAGCCAGTGCTATCGTATAAGTAAAAGAATAATAAAAGCATAGAGAAATAGAGACCATTACCCTGTGGGCAAGTGACTCCTGAAATGTAGGTATTCCTTTCTTTGGCCCCTGCTCCCGTGTAATGTTGCTTTAAATTTTTTTTTTGTTTTCTTTTTCTTCTTTATTCCTCCTCACTTCGTAGCTCACTTAAGCTGGATACTATATCCCACATTGTTTATTCTAATAAATGGGATATTGATCACATCAACCTGGGAATCCTTGGTGGCTTTTTTCCCAATGTTCACAGCTCAGAGCTGTGTGGTTGAGCATCTCGGTGTTAACCCAGCCAGCGCTCAGTGCACACTCCGCACTTACTAGAGCTCCCGTCTAGCATTTTCTTTTTCAGTTCATTAACTTGGTTTTCCTCAGGGTTTTAGCGTCGTATCACAGTCTGGAATTATATAGAGAGTGTTTGCCCTGATGCTACATTAGACAGTTAGTTGTAAATAGGAAATTGATTTCTTGAAAAAGATTTCATACCATCAACGCTGTGGGAGTAATAATCATAACGCTGTTTTATAGAGATTTTAAGGGTTTGCAAAAAACTGTTCATCTTTCTTCTGAAATCTGCTTCCTCATGTCTGCATGAGATTTGAAGATTAGATCTTCTGAGTAAAATTTCATGTATTCTTAAATGTTGTATGACAAATGTGATATTTGAACATAGGTATATGTACATGTTTTAATGTTGATTTCTAAATGCTTATTAAAAATGAACAAATTATGAAGCCTTCCCTCAATGTATCATCTATCAGCATTAATATATGCTGCTTTATATTGCTTTTTAACTCTATTTCTTTTTTTGTCTTTAATTTTCTAATTACATGTGGGTACCTGGTGGCACAGTGGTTAAGCGTTTGGCCGCTAACCAAAAGGTCAGCAGTTCAAATCCACCAGCTGCTCCTTGGAAACCCTATGGGGCAGTTCTACTCTGTCCTGTAGCGTTGCTGTGATTAGCAATCGACTTGACGGCAATAGATTTGTTTTTGTTTTTTTTTTTTAAGAGGCTCCAAGAGCAGGGATCTGCATTTGGTATTAGCTCTTAGGACAAAAGAAAGCTGAAATATATTGAGTAATTGCTGTGTTCCAGGCATTGTGCTAGAAAGGCAGTGCTCAGAGAAAGTGCTGCAAGGTAGGTATCATAACCGCCATTTTACAGACTGTGAAACAGCTGCAGAGTGCGTAACTTGCCTACAGGCACAGAGTTACGATAGGTCTACTGGCCAGTCATTTCCAGACTTGCAGTCTCATTTTTACTCCACCGTTAGACCTCATCTACCTGTGCATTCTAGGTGTCATTTTGTTGATTTTGACTAATCTAATTATAGAAATGAGAAATAATGGAAACTAGAGTAACATTTTCCTTGTCTAATGAAAAATCAAGGTACCTTAATACTAATGCTAAAGTTCACTTCAGCTTTAAATCTGCAATACCTTGAGTCTCAAATTCCAAGCCTTGTTTTCTTGTTGTACACATTTCAGGATGGTGGGATGTACTGTGTTTCTTCCCACATATGAAAAACAGAACATGAATCAGTTGTCTGCAGTGTAAGTGAAATTTGTATTGAAATGATTAAATTGTAGGAACCAATCTTGGGTTGTTTTGAGGACATTACAGTTGCTTCTGCCCCTTGCCCTGTAGAACAACTATGCCTTTAGAGGGTGCTTAACCAGTAATTTCGAATGACCAGTGTCTTATACTATACACTTAACTGTATTTGAGTCCAGGTTGTTATGACAATGGAAATATTTTCATTTTCTCTCTTTTAGAGTATAAACACATGGAGCTTGAATATTGCTTAACTTTGCACTTTATGTTTATCTTTTCCCACTTCATGTTACAGAGATAAAGAGGGGAGGAAGACACTAACCATGCTTCTTTAGAGCTCCAGCAATTGTTTTTCTCTTTCACTTCCAGCTCCTCATGAAGGTCTTGGAACCCAGCTTGGTTGTCACTGGGCAATTCTCACACCTTTTGTTTTTATTTTTTATTTTCTTGTTGTACTTTAAGTGAAAGTTTAAAATTCAAGTTAGTCTCTCATACAAAAACGCATACATAGATTGTTATGTGACCCTAATTGCTCTCCCTATACCGTGACAGCACACACTCCTCCTTTCCACCTCTGATTTCCCATGTCCATTCAACTCACGCCTGACCCTCTCTGCCTTCTCATCTCACCTCCGGACAGGAACTGCCCATTTAGTCTCATGTATCTACTTGAACTAAGAAGCACGGTCTTCACAAGTATCATTTTATGCCCCATAGTCCAGTCTAATCTTTCTCTGAAGAGTTGGCCTCAGGAATGGTTTTATCTGGGTTGACAGTCTGTGGGCCATGCCTTTCGGGATTCCTCCAGACTCAGTCAGAACATTAAGTGTGGTCTTTTAATTAGAATTTGAGTTCTGCACCCCATTTTTCTCTGGCTCCATCAGGGACTCTGTTGTGTTCCCTGTCAGGGCGGTCATTGTGGTAGCCACCGGGCACCATCTAGTTCTTCTGGTCTCAGGCTGATGAAGTCTCTGGTTTATGTGTCCCTTTCTGTCTCTTGGGTTAATACTTCCTTTGTGTCTTTGGTGTTTTTCATTTTCCTTTACTCTAGGTGGGTTGGGACCAGTTGATGCATCCCAGATGGGTACTTGCTAGCTTTTAAGACCCCAGATGCCACTCACCAAAGCAGAATACAGAACATTTTCTTAAAAAACTTTGTTATGCCAGTTGACCTAGATGTCCCCTGAAACCATGGTCCCCAGACCCCTCCCCCTGCTGCTCTGTCCCTCGAAGTGTTTGGTTGTATTCAGGAAACTTCTTAGCTTTGGTTTAGTCCAGTTGTGCTGACTTCCTCTGTAGTGTGTGCTGTCCTTTCCTTCACCTAAGATAATTCTTGTCTACTACCTAGTTAGTGAATAATCCTCTCCCTCCCTCCCCACCCTGGTTACCATCAAAGAATGTTTTCTTCTGTGTTTAAACCTTTTCTTGAGTTCTTATAATAGTGGTCTTATACAATATTTGTCCTTTTGTGACTAACTAAATTCACTCAGCATAATGCCTTCCAGATTCATCCATGTTATGTTTCACAGCTTCATCGTTGTTTTTTATCATTGCATGGTATTCCATTGTGTGAATATATCATAATTTGTTTATCCATTCCTCCACTGATGGGCACCTAGGTTGTTTCCAATTTTTTGCGATCATGAACAGTGGTGCAATGAACATGGGTGTGCATATATCTAATTGTGTGATGGCCCTTATTTCTCTAGGATATATTCCGAAGAGCGAAATTGCTGGAGCATATGGTACTTCTATTTCTGGCTTTTTAAGGAAGTTCCAGATCAATTTCCAAAGTGGTTGTACCATTTTACATTCCCACCAACAGTCTATAAGTGTTCCAGTCTCTCCACAACCTCTCCAACATTATTATTTGGTGTTTTTGGATCAATACTAGCCTTGTTGGGGTGAGATGGTATCTCATTGTAGTTTTGATCTGCATTTCTCTAATGGCTAATGATCGTGAGCATTTCTTCAAGTGTCTGTTAGGCACCTGAATATCTTCTTTGGCGAAGTGCCTGTTCATATCCTTTGCCCATTTTTTATTTGGGTTATTTGTCTTTTCGTTGTTGAGGTTTTGCAGTATCTTGCATATTTTAGAGATAAGACGCTGATCGGATTTGTCATAGCCAAAAAAATTTTCCCAGTCTGTAAGCTGTCTTTTTACTCTTTTGGTGAAGTCTTTTGATGAGCATAAGTGTTTGATTTTTTAGGAGTTCCCTGTTATCTAGTCTCTCTTCTGGTGTTTGTGCATTGTTACTTATGGTTCGTATTATGTTTATGCCATGTATTAGGGCTCCTAGAGTTGTCTCTGTTTTTTCTTCCATGATCTTTATCGTTTTCAATTTTATATTTAAGTCTTTGATCCATCTTGAATTAGTTTTTGTGCATGATGTGAGGTATGGGTCTTGTTTCAGTTTTTTGCAGATGGATATCCAATTATGTCAGCAACGTTTGTTAAAGAGACTGTCTTTTCCCCAATTAATGGACTTTGGGCCTTTGTCAAATATCAGCTGCTCATAGGTGTATGAATTTATGTCTGGATTCTCAATTCTGTTTCATTGGTCTATGTATCTGTTGTTGTACCAGTACCAGGCTGTTTTGACTACCATGGCGGTATAATAGGTTCTAAAATCAGGTAGTGTGAGGCCTCCCACTTTGTTCTTCTTCTTGAGTAATGCTTTACTTATCGGGAGCCTCTTCCCTTTCCATATGAAGTCGGTGATTTGTTTCTCCATCTCCTTAAAAAATGCCATTGGAATTTGGATCGAGATTGCATTGTATCTGTAGATCACTTTGGGTAGTATTGACATTTTCACAATGTTGTGTCTTCCTATCCATGAGCAAGGTGTGTTTTTGCACTTATGCATGTCTCTTTTGGTTTCTTGCAGTAGTATCTTGTAGTTTTCATTGTATAGGTCTTTTATGTCTCTGGTTAGATTTATTCCTAAGTATTTTATCTTCTTGGGGCCTTTGTAAATGGTATTGACTTGGTGATTTCCTCTTCCAAGTTCTCTTTGCTGGTGTAGAGGAATCCAACTGATTTTTGTATGTTTATCTTGTATCCTAATCCTTTGCTGAAATCTATTAATCTCACACCTTTTCTTAAGAGCAGTTATGGCGAGAGATCGGACATCTTTTCTTATTATTATTGTTCAAGGAGTAACACACATTTATTTCAACTTGTTTTTGAAATCTTAATCTCTTTGGGTAAAAAGGATTCCAGGTCAGAGATACTCCATGCCTACCTTTATGAGGATTATGAGGACTGAATTCTGAGAATATTCTGTGGGAAGCTTTTTGGTACTCAGTAAAGACAAAAACAACAACAACACAAAACAAACAAAAATCCCCAAATAATTGGTATGCCAAAAATCTAGAAGTCACCTCAGGCTCCCCGGAGCTCTTTGTCTTGAGGTCGAGAGTTAGCATGAAGTATATACTGCCCTTCATTGGGACCCACTGTGTAACTTAAGAGGACTACTAAAGAGTCAGTTGGCTGTAGATGGTTCAACTACCTTTGAGTTTCTCAATATTGAAATACTGTGTTTATTTGAAAACTTACTGCCTTCTAGTCTACCAGGCTAATGACAAAAGTTTTTAAGGAGATTAAAAACACAAAACCAAGCCTTTGCTGCCTTGTTTTTTCATTTATGCTGTCCTTCCATTCCACTTCCCTCTCTTTCTTCTTTTTTTTCTCCTCCCCTCTCCGTTCTCCCTTCCTTCAATATTGTCTGAGAGCCTGCTCCCTGAGCAGGCACAGTGTTGAGAGCTGGAGATAAAGTGGTGAACGAAACACCTCTTTTTCTGTCTTCATAGAGCCCCGCTATCATGGAGAATAGAGATGGGTAAACAGGCAATTGCAGTATGGTAGTAAACATTCTATGGGAGGGCAAAGGGAGCACCAAGGGCTTGGACATGGGTAAGACTTACTGGGGTGGAGACCGAAGAATGACTAAGGTTGGGGGAAGTGTTGGAGGCTCCAGGCTTCCTTTTCCCTACTCTCCCTTTTTGCCTTCCCTTCTCCTTCATCATTTCTTCCTGATTTTCTAGCTTAACTTTAGCATTTGTCTCAACTGAGATTATGGTTTCAATAACTACTTTTTATTATTATTAAACATAAGACATGATTTGTGACATTTTCCTCCAAGTCTTTAACTTGGAAGGAGATTTATCTCAGATTCTAAATGCATCTTTTAAACAAATACTGAGTAGTTTTTCATTAAGAGAGCAGGGTAATAAATAAGCCACATTTCTTTTCAAAATTCATCAGGTAGCTCTTTGAGCAATTCGTGATGTTTACTAGTTTGAAGAACTGGTCTCATGATGAAAAATTACGTCAGAATACCCTTGAAACTGTATTTTCTTTTTAGTATGGGCAGGAGCTAAGAAAGTGTCTTCAGGACCAAAATGTTATTTATTCCATGTTTGACACGTACAAATCCTCCTTGATAAAATGTCATTAGGGAGGCATATTGAGCTGTGTGGCCTCAGTTGACAGGTACTTTTCAGCTTTTATCACTGTCTGTGTCAGAAAATTAAGTGTAATCTAGGGTGCTTTCTTTCTTTTATTAACTCTAGTGGGTATATTTTATATTAGGGAATTTAGTACAGCATTTTCCCTTGGAGAAATGCCTGTTGCTTTCCACTCTAACAGACTCAGCTTTCTTTGTCTGGGTTGGTTGGTGGCTGAAAAAGCCTTTATGCCTACCCTCTGGTTCAAAGCCTTCTACTCACAAATAGCAAAAATTGTTGTCAGAGACTCACCTCATTTCCAGTTCGGTTTTGCAGAGAAAGAATGTATTCTATTTGCAAGAGTGGTGCCTGTTTGCCAGAAGTTTTAATTAAATCCCATGTTATGGGTACAGTGGGTTGAATAGTGCCCACTCTCCCCAAATTCAGTCCAACCAGAGCCTCAGATTGTGACCTTATTTGGAAATAGAGTCTTTGCAGATGTAATTTAAGACGAAGTCATACTGGATTAGGGTGGACCCTAAATCCAGTAGCTGGTGCATTAGAAGAAGAGGAGAGGGCACAGAGAGAGACAGAGAGAAGAAAGCCATGTGAACACACACAGGAAGAAGATCATGTGACAATGGAGGCAGAGATTGGAATAATGCAGCTACAAGCCAAGAAATGTCAGTGATTGCTGGGAGCCACCAGAAGCTAGAAAGAGGCAAGGAAGGATTTTCCCTTACAGCCTTCCAAGGGAGTGTGGCCCTGCTAGCCACTTGATTTTGGACTTCTAGTTCCAGAACAATGAGACAAAAAAATTTTGTTGTTTTTAGCCACCCAAAAAAAAAAAAAAAAAAAATGCTGTCTGGTCACTTGCAACTCATAGCGACCCTATAGTACAGAGTAGAACTGCCCCATAGAATTTCCAAGAAACGACTGGTGGAGTCGAACTGCTGTACCACCAGGGCTCCTTTAGCCACCCGGTATATGGTAATTTTTTTATTACAGCCCTAGGAAACTACAACATGCCATCTAACGATTTGTTTATGCCTTTTGGGTGCCTTTTCCTGTTCTCACCTGATGATTTTCACTCTGTGATTCATGCTCCATAATTCTCAGTTACTTCTGGCATATCACCCGTGGAGTTACGTTCCATGAGCAAATGACCCATTAGCATGTGTCTGCGTGCTGCCCTGTGCTGATATAAATCTTCTAGAAGATCTTTGGACTTTGCTACGGCGTCACTCTGATGAGGAAAGACATTGAAAGATGGCCTGCCTGACACTGCCCTTCCTATCAACGGGCCATAGATCTCTGAATTCCTACCATACTGATTAGTCCTTTGTACCAACTCACTTGCTGAAAATGTTTACCAGAAGGAAACATTTTGGCATTCATGAGTTTTATCATATTTGTTATTCAGGATAACAAAATGGGACAGAAGACAGATACTTTTTTTGAGATTTGTCTACACTCCTCAAAAGTCCCTGAGTGGTGCAAACTGTTTGCGCTCTACCACTAACCTGGCAGTTTGAACCCACTGAGTGACGCCATGGAAGAAAGGTCTGATGATCTGCATCCATAAAGATTACAGCCAAGGAAACCCTGTGGAACAGTTCTAGTCTGCAACAGATGGGGTCGCCATGAGCTGGAATTGATTGCAAAGGGTTTGGTTTTTGGTTACACTCCTCAAGATAAAAACAGTGTAGACATTGCTAATTATAGACACTTTCCTTCATGTTTTTAAAGAATTTCTAAGTAAAAACTGAAACCTCCTACCAGATATCTAATTAGTTAATTAGTTCTAATTAATTAAACTTAAACATAAGAAGAGAATGACTGATACATTTTGACTAGAAATAAGAGGAAGGGAAGTTCAGGAGCTTCAGGTCCCCTCAGCATCCCTGTAGGATGTGCAGAATTTGAGAGAGGGCCCCTGGACCAGGAGTGGCAGCTGGAGAGCAATAGATTACGGGGATGAACAGGTAAAGGGTTTGGAACTATGGAAGGAAAAACAAAACAAAACAGTGATGGGAAATGACCCTAAAGAAATAATTGTTCATCTTACAACATGGAGGAATCTGGAAGGCATTATGCTGAGTGAATTTAGTCAGTCACAAAAGGACAAATATTGTATAAGACCACTATTATAAGAACTCAAGAAAAGGTTTAAACACAGAAGAAAACATTCTTTGATGGTTACGAGGGTGGGGAGGGAGGGAGAGGATTATTTACTAACTAGGTAGTAGGCCAGAATTATTTTAGGTGACGGGAAGGACAGCACACACTACAGGGGAAGTCAGCACAACTGGACTAAACCAAAGCTAAGAAGTTTCCTGAGTATAACCAAACACTTCAAGGGACAGAGTAGCAGGGGTGGGGGTCTGGGGACCATGGTTTCAGGACACATCTAGGTCAATAGGCATAACAAAGTTTGTTAAGAAAATGTTCTGCATCCCACGTTGGTGAGTGACATCTGAGGTCTTAAAAACTAGCACACGGGCATCTAAGATGCATCAATTGGTCCCAACCTACCTGGAGCAAAGGAGAATTAAGAACACCAAAGACTTAAGGAAAGTATTAGCTCAAGAGACAAAAGTGGGCACATAAACCAGAGACTTCCATCAGCTTGAGACCAGAAGAACTAGATGGTGCCTGGTGGCTACATCCAATGACCGCCCTGACAGGGAACACAGCAAAGAATCCCTGATGGAGCAGGAGAAAAAAGTGGGGTGCACAACTCAAATTCTGGTAAAAAGACCAGACTTAATGGTTTGATTGAGACTGTAGGGACCCCGGAAGACGTGGCCCCCAGACTTTCTGTTGGCCCAAAACTAAAACCATTCCCGAGGCCAACTCTTCAGACAAAGATTAGACTAAACTATGGGACATAAAATGATACTTGTGAAGAAGAGTGCTTCTTAGCTCAAGTAGATGCATGAGACTAAATGGGCAGCTCCTGTCCAGAGACAAGATGAGAAGGCAGAGAGGGTCGGGAACTGGTTGAATGAACACAGGAAATCCGGGATGGAAAGGAGGAGTGTGCTGTCACACTATGGGGAGAGCAGTTAGGGCCACATAACAATGTATGTATAAATTTTTGTATGAGAGACTAACTTGAATTGTAAACTTTCACTTAAAGCACAACAATTAAGAAAAGAAAAGAAATAGTTCTACTAATTAGACCTCTTACCTCCTGTCCATTTTTAATATCCTCTGATTAAGTGGCTGAAATGTAGTTTTACCTAGCCGCATATTAAACTAAAGTAAAAAAAATAATCTTTAATTCTGACGGTTCTCATCAAAAGACATTGGTTAACATGATTTATCTGGAAGGATTACTTTTTTTTAGGCTAACTTCCTGAAACTCTGGAATAATCCATGTTTGTGAAAATCGTTTATGGAACTACATAAGGATATACCCTTTGTAGAATGAAGTATGTAAGCACTTATTCATTAGGCTTGGGAAGTTGGGTCTTGAGGTGGAAGAGGTAGTACTTCTTCATACAGGTGCTTAGATTACCAAATATTGAGTCTCTTCCTTCAATGTACATCATTAGAATTATTGGCTTTTAGCGTATGAAGGGAATTTTGATATCTGCCCTACATTCTTCATTTAAAAACAAAAACTAATTGATTCAGAGAAAGAAGATGAAGAAAAACAAACACTGGAACCAGCTCTGTGCTAAGCACTTTCAGTACATTATCTCATCTAATCTTTGGCCTGAGAGAGAGCTATTATCACCATTTCACAGATAGGGAAACTGATACTCAGAGAGGTTAATGAACTTGCCCAGGGACACACAGCAAGAGGTAGAGATGTGTTTTAAATATAGATCTGTCTAGGGGTCTGGGGATCATGCTTTCAGGGGACATCTATATCAATTGGCATAACAAAGCTTATTAAGAAAATGTTCCACATCCTATTTTGGTGAGTGGCATCTGGGATCTTAAAAGCTTGCAAGTGGCCATCTAAGATGCATCAATTGGCCCCAACCACTTGGAGTAAAGGATAATGAAGAACACCAAAGACACAAGGAAAGTATTAGCCCAAGAGACAGAATGGGCCACATAAACCAGAGACTTCATCAGCCTGAGACCAGAAGAACTAGATGGTGCCCAGCTACCACCAGTGAACGTCCTGACACGGAACACATCCCTGATGGAGCAGTAGGATGATGGGATGCAGAACTCAAATTCTAGTTAGAAGACCAGACTTAATGGTCTGACTGAGATTGGAGGTGCCCCGGAAAGCATGGCCTCTGGACTCTCTATCACCCAGAACTAAAACAATTTCTGAGGCCAACTCTTCAGACGCGGATTGGACTGGACTGTGGGACATAAAGTGTTACTTGTGAAGAATGTGCCTCTTAGTCAAGTAGATACAAGAGACCAAAGGGGCAGCTTCTGTCCAGAGGTGAGATGGGAAGGCAGAGAGAGTTAGGAGCTGGTTGAATGTTCATGGGGAATCAGGGGCGGAGGGGAGGAGTGTGCTGTCACAGAATGGGTGAGCGGTTGGGGTCTCATAACAACGTATGTAAAAAAAAAAAAATTTCTGTATGGGAGACTAACTTGAAATGTAAACTTCATTTAATTACAACAATTAAAAAAAATATATAGTTCTGTCTAGTCCTGATGCCCATGCTCTTTCCACTACCCCAAGTCAAAGCCATTCAGCTAGTTAATAAAGAGAATGGACTAGGATCTAGATGTCTTAACTTCCCTTAACAGTGTTCTCTCCAATACACTATAATACTTAGAAACATTTGAATATATATGTCAATGGTAAAAGAGATTTGTGTAGAATTCCTTTTTTAAATTTTTTAAGAAGTAAAAACAATCTTCTTTGAGACTGTAACTTCAAAACTCCCTCCCCTTTTTTAAAGTTTGGTTCTTTGCATAGAAGCTAATTGTGCTTTCAGATAGTTTTCCGACGCATCACTAACTTAATTTTAATCTCTGGTTGCTGTTCTGTATGTATTTCTTTTCCCTTCAGATGATAAGTATGCAGTTGTGGTTACCCTGATTAATGTTTTACATATTTCCTCAGGCATTCATGGAGAATTGACTAAAATATAAGTTACCCTTGGTTTCAGAAAACTTCTGACTGGAGTTTAGAAACATGTGCAAAATATACCCCTTGGTAAGCAGTGTCCCAACCTACAATTTTCTTTTTTTTCAAGAAGGGAGAGGAAAAAGAGGAGACATTTTCAAGGGAGATTTTGGTTACAGTAGAGACTATGGTTTGAAACCATTATATTTTCAATTTCAGCCTTTTACCCTATATAGGAAAAATTAAAAAACGGATGTATTCAGGTGTTCTTAACATGATGAGCTGGAATGGAGTGCAGAATCAGCTCTTTTCTCCTCTTTATCTTAGAGCAAAAATATCACCATATTTTAAATTGCCTTGGATCAGAACACTGTTTGTTGAATTATTCAGCAGTTTGAACTGGTAGAATTAGAGGATTCATTGGGCTGAAGGTCAAAAGTTACGTTAAAAAGATTTCCTTATAGTTATGATATGACTCACAATGTTGACAGATTCCAGAAAGACTGAGGCCTGAGAGATGTGTGGTCTTAACGAGCTAGAAACAGTCTCTTGCTTGGCCCTTTATCCCACCAACCACTCAGAAATGCCCTAAATTCAAATCATTTAGGCCTTTATTCAGACCTGTAAGCAAATATGTACTGAGTAAGATTCCCACTGGTACTTTTCACAGTCTATTTAAATGAGAGTGAAAACTATCCTATTGATTTATGTTCATTTTCCTTATTGTAGCCATCATCCATGAGAAAACGAACCTAGGTCACATAATTTGAACAAACAGAACTTTTTGTTTGTCAATTGATCTGTAAGTTACTGTTGAAAGAGCCTGTGGCTTGACGTCATAAGGTGGAAACTCTATGAAGATTTCTCCTTAGAAACGATGGCAAAAGAATGGAGGATAATAACAATATTGTGCGCGTCCAGAGTGCCAAGCTCTTGTGGGCAATAAAATATTTACTCACCTTTTTCCCTAGTTCATGTGTATATAAAAAGTTCTTAGTGTTGAATAGTCATTTTAAAAATAGGAGGGAATGATTTTCAGACTAAGACCCCAAGAACTCCTGTCTCTTGATGCCAGTTTAGCTGCTATACCCCAGTCTCTTTCTCATTCAGCACCCCACATGGAAAGTAGAGTTTTGGGACGTACGTGTTCTACCCTACATCCTAAGTGCCACCCCAAAATTCATTTTCTTATTGTCTGTTAAAGCTCACTTCTTTTAAGCTACATTAAGCTATTAGTTTGGACACTTCAGAAATAATTGTTGGTGAAGCCATCTGAGGAATAAGATGTTCACTTACTGCTTTGGCTGTGGCCACGTTCCTCTCCATTAAGGCTCTTCCTCCCCAGGTGATGGATAACATTTTGTTGATCTGTATTTTAAGATTCTGAGTTGCTAGATGGGGTGAGGTCTCTCAGGAGCATTTGGTACAGATGACCACTTCCTTCTTCAAACACTTTCTTTTCTGGACTTCAGCTATATTACCGTGCCCTGGTTGTCCTCCCACCTCATTGTCCATTCTTTATCTCCTTTATTGGCCGCCTTCTACCAAGCTCTAAATATTTAGAGTGTTTTAGGGCTTGAATTTGGTTCCTCTAGTGGCTCAGCAAAGGGCCCTGATGAAGCAATGGTTAAGTGTCTGGTGCTAACTGAAAGGTCAGCGGTTTGAACCCACAAGCCATTCCGTGGGAGAAAGATGTGGCAGTCTGCTTCCATAAAGATCACAGCCTTGGAAACCCTATGGGACAGTTCTACTCTGTCCTATAGGGTCGCTATGAGTTAGAATTGACTTGACGGTGATGGGTTTGATTCTCTTTATCTATAGCTCCCCTTCCCTTTTCATCTAGTACATTGGTTTTAAATACTTTCTATATGCTGATTGAGTCCCTGGGTGACTATTGGCTGCTAACTGAAGATTGGCAGTTCAAGTCCACCCAGAGATGCCTGGGAAGAAAGGCCTGGCAATCTACTTCTGAAAGATCACAGCTATTGAAAATACTACAGAGCACAGTCCTACTCCGACACACAGCGGGGGGTTGCCATAAGTTGGAATCTACTACATGGCAACTGATTGGTTGATTAGCTTGGATATACTAATTACTCTTAAATTTGTATATCGAATTGGACTCCCACTTGGATATCTAAGGAATAGCATATGCATAAATTTGGCTAAAGAGAACTAATATTTCCACCCCCAGCCCACTTTTATTTACCCTCATATTTCCAGTCTCATTGAATGGTATCACTATCCACCTGATTGCTAAGGCCAAAAACCTAGGAGTCCTCCTTGATTCATTCCTCTTTTTCACTCATTCCCCACATCCAGCCCATTAGCAAACCCTGTCTCTTTTACTTCCCAGATAAATCCTGTACCTGACCACTTTGCATTGTCTCGTCTCCACTGTTACAACCCTTGTTCACCATCTGTATCTCCCTCCTGGACCGATGCAGCAGCCTCCAAACTGAACTGGATGCCTCCACTCTTGCACTCTTCTGGTCTTACCTCCACACCGAGCCTGAGTGTTCTTAAGGTACCTCACTACCTTGCTTAAAACCTTCCAGTGGCTTCCCATTGCAACCAGTATAAAATTTAAACTTTTTACTGTGGCCTGGAGGCTCTGCGTGACCTGGTTCCTGTTTACCTCTCTGATTTCATCTCCCTGCACTGATCCCCTGGTTTTCTGTACCACACCAGCCTTATCGTGATCCCCTTTTGTTGTATGCTGTCCATTCGATGCCAGCTCATTCTTCCCAAATGTTTCTGCCTCCCAACCTTTGTCTCTGCTGCTCCTTCTGCTTCCTTTTTTCCCAGGTCTTCTCTCTGCTGCCTTTTATCATTTGTGTCTTGATTCACCTCCTCCAAGCAGCTCTCCCAGGTCTAACCTAGCTAAAGCAGTGTCTCCTCAGCAACTATGCTGTCCTATTTTATTTTCTTCACAGCCATTTTCAGTACTCCAGATGATCGTGTGTATATGTTTTACTTTCTGTCTTCCACCACAAGAGCCCAAGGTACTGTTCGGTTCACTGCAGTTCCCTGTTGCCAGAACAGTCCTTGGCACATAGTAGCTGCTCAATAAGTACTGGTTGACTGACACATAGTACGCTGCATTTGCCTCTTCATTTCTGTATCTCTTTTGATTTATGTTTTAGAGAGGAAGTTAACAATTCCCTTTGATATGCTGGACTGAGTAAATTGGATTTACCCCATTCATCTGAAGAAACTATCCTGCCAGATCTCATTAATCTTTTTAATGTAACTTACTTTTTCTGCCTTCCTCTAGGTACCCATTTTGGAAGTGGATTTATTCGATATTGCAAAACTGTTGTCTCATTTTTTAACCTATGCGTGGCCACTCTCAGATAAGGGCTATACTGATTCCTTTCACTTCTCTCTTGTGTTGGGAGTGGCTTGTTGTGAGATGGCATCTTTTTCATTATATTACTATACAAGAATTTAGATCAACTCTCTTAAGCAGTCAAGAGCTTCCATCTCACTTCTCCGGGGTCAAGAAGATCCCTGACTTACTCATGGAAAGGAGCTCTTTTGCTGATGTTCCAAATTCCTGCACGCATCAGGAATGTAGAGGTTATGGGGGAAACAAGCACTGAAGGCAGTGGAAGGCATTAGAGAGTAAATTGAGGAGATAGTCAGCACTGTTTGCTGTACCTTGTTCCTGGGTGGAGACCACCAAACAGAATGGAAATCTAGAACGTAAAGCAGAGCGAGCTATGCCAACTTTCTGGCTACATTCTCTGTTTCAGCATAGACTTGGTATTTCTGTGGCACAGTTAAACTACTTTTTGAGTTCCCAACAACTGTAAGGCATTTGTGCGTTACTGACTAGTGGTGGTGATGGGTGGCTTTTGGGGACGGGATGATTGGGAAGATGGGTAAGAGCTGGATGGTGTGCTCTAGGAGATCCTAATTATAAATAAGAAAATAACTAACATAAAAGGCAAAATATGATTTGGACCAGACCAAAGGAAATAAGAAAATGCTGTGAGTGTTTAATGAGGGGAGATATCATATGTAGGCTGGAGGGTGGATGGGAGAGAATAAAGAGGGGCCATTTGAGGAGGATGTGTGGCATGGAGTGTGGAAACCCAGGAAAGTATGCCCAAGTGACTGGAATGTTAAAGAAAGGAATCCTCAGGCCTCCTTCACTTCTGTTATTCTCCATGGTCTTAGAAAACTGTGTTAAGGAAGAGAATGCCAAGGAAGCCTGCTAGACCTTTTGCAAGCGTAAGGTCTGTTCAGCCAAATAAAGTATTCATCTGCAGACCTGCTGTCTGGCTGACAGATGGAGATATGCCCCTAAGCTTTGCTCAGTGTCGTGTCTGATAGCAGGAAAACGGGGAAGCCCACACCGCTGGCCCTGGAGGGCTGGATTTCTCATTCGTCATATTTTCTCACATCTCTTTCATACTGTTTGCCATTGTCACGTACTCCCTTCCCCCATACCACTGCTTACCTAATGTTTTTCTTTAAATTAACCCTCTATTTTACTTAAGTAAATCTAAATCCACCCCAAACATTAGTATCTGTAAAATCACGCATCTGAGAGTCTAGTTATATAATTTCCCAAATTATACACCATCTACGTTCATCGCACATATTTTATATAAGTGATGACAAATCTGTTTATAGAGAACTTGTATCTTCCCTTTAAATCATTTCAGCTTTTGGGGAAAATGACCTTTCTTAACAACTGTGTAGCAGTCTTATTAAGCCCACCCCCCACATCTCCCTCACACCCTTGCGTTGCCCCCCCACTCCACTCCTTCTCCCACCCTTCCAGATTCTGTAACATTCCGAGCCTGCAAGGATTCTAGAGGACATAATAAAAAAGATCTTGGGTATTATAGGATTTGAAGTGCAATGAAAGGAAATTACCTACACACCAAATCGCCATTTAATGGGAGATGGTGATATCGATCTGGTAATGTTTCCTGCAGTCTTAGTTGTAATAACTGTATAATATCATACACTTTATCAAAATAATTTAAAAAGCCAGCAAATGAAGTTGTTATGGAGCCTCTGAATAAAATGAAATGAAAGTCAGAGGGTCTAGAAGATGGTGAGGGAAGAATAGAAAGGCCTATAGGGCTAAATTAAAGGAAGACTATAAAGCTCTGTAGCAGGAATAGATTTCTGAGGATTAAGTTAATGTCTTCATGGGGCTCTGAGTCTCTTGGACTCTGTTATTCTAGAGAATAAAAAATGATGCCCTCATCTCTTCCTTTGCTTTAACCGCTATTTTTCTTCTGTGCTGACATAAGTTAGCATGTATAAATTGCCTGATTTGTAGAATATGATTATGTTTATTAGAACATTTCTGGTACAATAAACCGACTTTATGAGGGGTCCGTTATCAGCAGGTTGCAAGTTTAGTGCATAGCTCAACACTTTGGTTTTTATAGTCCATAATGAAATGTCTGCTGTTACCAAAAATTTAATGAAAATTATGATGGTGTTTCTCAGCTTCCTTATTAAAAAATCAGGTCTCAGCATTTCTGAAACTTTCATTATTACTTTAATCAGTTGTACTCGCATTAATCTTCATAGGCACTAAACTCCTTGAATTTTCAAATTTCCTTCAGTATTCTTTCTTTACTTGCATAATCTAGAACATACCTATAGAGAAATGGTTGAGCATAATTAATGTAGATTTTTCTTTCTTTTTGGAAAATAAACTGATATTTTTTTATTACTAAAATAATACTGTAAAGCCTTCTTAATTTGAATCTTTGATGAAAATTTTCTAATAACTTGGAGGGTCACTAATGTTTGATTTTGCATTATCCTTAAACAGAGGGTTTTGTAAACAATTAAATAGTACAAATAGATTGCAAATGTTAGGTTTAAATTTAGAGTCCCAGATATTTGAGCATATTAAAAGAATTAATTTACTTAACTGCTTCAGGCTTTTTTTCAAATTTCATCTGTGAATATGATATGTAAACCATAATGCATTCTTACATAATGAAATATGGGACTCTCTTCTAGGAAACCTTTGACCAAGAGTATACATATGTTTTTAAACCTTTAAAAATATTTTACACTAAGTAAAATATTCTATTTTTTTTATACTTAGTAAAAGGCTTAAGTTATTTCACTATAGTTCTGTGCCCCCCCCCCCATTTTAAGAACAGAACTATAGTATATCGATCCTGTGCATCATCTTAATAGTCTCATTTTACCCATTCTTGAAACCCAGAGGAAAAGAGAACACTGAATTCTTGACCTTTCCTATGACTCTGTGGTCATCCCACCCTTGTCCAGCCTTTCTTCTGTGTTTATATGTTTGTTTATGCTATTTGGTTTTATTGCCTTTAACATAAAGAGCTTTTCGCAGCTGTTGGAAAACTTTAGATCTATATGTGAAAGAACAGTGACTAAATGGGATTGTTTGTAGACATTTTTCAAACAAGGGCCTGTTTGTGCACATACATGAAGGTTACTTCCTTATTTTAATTGTGTATGTCAAGTACTTAATGCAACATGAATAAACATAGCAACAATAACAGAGAGCTGCTGCAGCATGGACCATGAACTCTAAACCCTTAATTGTCCACAGTCTTCCCCGGTACTACACTGAGAGCTAGAGGCTCTCCACTCTCTGTCTTTCCATGAGTGACGTTGTAAACCTAGAGCAGACCCTTACCTCCTTATCTCATGCTGGATTAGAGCCATAGCCCTCTCCAAGACTCCTCTGTTTTCTTTCTCCCTAGCAATCCATCCAGTGTTCTGTTGCCAGAGTATTTTCCCTCAGTCACTTCCAACATTTAACTCCTTCACCCCATCAAATCCAAATGTCTGGGTCTGAATTTCAAATGCTGCCATAATTGGCTTCTGTCTCCCGTATTCAACCTTGTTTTTCTGTAAATGCCAGCAGGCCCTTTTGCTCATCCGTGGTTGCATTGATAAGTAAACTCTTACCATCCTTACTCTTTTTTCCATGACATCAGTTATGATTCCTCCCCCAGCTTTTCTGGAGTACTTTTTTTTTTTTTTTTAACTTTCCTTCATTTTATCTAAAACCTACCTATCCTCCAGATGCATCTGGATTCTTCCCTTCATCATGTACCCAAATTCATTGCTCTTCCTCATTTCTGAAGGCCGTACTAGTCTCTATCATCCATTTTAGCACGTAAGTACCCCTTCATAGGTTTACTTTTCAGGAGCACATCCACTGTGTAAAATAAGAAACACCTCTAAAAGTTTGTTCCCTCGGTACTGATTTTTAAATTCAAGATTTACATACGTTTATGTTATGTTATAAATTATAACCTTTTATTTTTGATAATTCCAATTTTCCATCAAGTTTACTTACCTATAAAATGAGGGATTTAGGTTAGGTGGTCTCATTTTTAGAATATTTTCACCATTAAGATTTGAATCACATTTAATAGTGCACAGTTTATCATATGTTTATGTTGTCATATGTATATATGTGATACAAATAAAGTAACAATATTTTTCGAAAAGACACCCATATCCTGTTGAATCAAGTTTTGACTGTGGAAAAGAGGCTACTTTATAACATTTTTCTACTACATTGCAGTTCTCTGTGCTTGAATCTGCATGGCCAGCTAGTCCTGAACTGTTTCTCTAGCTCAAGCTATTTTACGAAAGAATGCTTAATATACTAAGACTTTCATTTCTATTTATGTTATTGATCAGTCTACGTTTTTATGCAAAATTATCACAGAATTGTAGAATCATAGATGTTAGAGCTGGGAATGACCTTGAAAATAAATTCTGAATAGTTGTTTTTAAGCAGATTTTTTATATGTTCAAAGATCACAGGTATGCATTTTATGTTCATCTGTGTGACGGGCTAGATTACTGTTGAAAATATTCACTCCCTTTCCCCACCTCCATGGGAGGAGTGTATTTTCTCACTTCTGCATGTTGGTTTTGGCCATGTGACTTGCATTGGCCTCAAGGTTGGTGGAGTCCACTACCTGTCCTTTAACTTCTGATATGGCTGCATGACTCCCTTTGACCAATGGGAAGCTAGCATTCATGACACAAGAAGAGGTTTGAAAGGTATCTTGTGCTTTGCCATTGCCATAAGAACTTCCCCCAGGTAACTGCTGCCTCTTCGGCCTAGGTGCCTGAATGAATGCATGTGGAGCAGATCTGTACTAGTTTGCAGTGAGGAGCTAAGCCCAGCTGGACCCACAGCTTCCATGAGAGCTACTGACCTGCCTGGATCACAGCTGACTTGGTGAGCCAGGAACATGAGAATAAAATGCTCATTAATATATGCCATTGAGTTTGGAATAGTTTGTTCTGTAGCATTATTTTGGGAATAACTAACTGATACACCACATTTTCATGCAAATAACGCACTTGTATGTTTTTTTACCAGCCAAGCTCTCCCCTTGCAAGATATTTTCGTAAGCATGCTATGCTAATTTTTTTACTTGCAGCTTGCACTTACCACTTGTAGCTAGTTTCCTCTTCAGTGTGCCCACGTACTTCTGCTCTCAGCACTTGTTAGGGGCTTACAAGAGTCAGTTTTAGTTGTGCTCAAACCTGCCTAAACTAGTTGTGCTTAAATATTACAGTAAAACTTGCAAAAGCCAGGAACTGCGTAAGGTGGAAACCTGTCAGAGAAGGAAAACACAAGTGTTTTCCACTAACAGAGAGCGATGAGCCCTGGTGGCGCAGTGGTTAAGTGCTCGGCTGCTAACCAGAGGGTTGGTGGTTCAAACCCATCAGCCGCTCTGAGGGAGAAAGATGTGGCAGTCTGCTTCCCTAAAGATTACAGCCTTGGAAACACTATGAGGCTGTTCTACTCAGTCCAGTAAGGATGCTATGAGTCGGAATCTACTCAGTGTCAGTGGGTTTTAGTGAGCAATAAAAACTTGATAAGATCGCACCCTGTCAAAGGAGGAAAACTTTCGAGACCTGGACAAACAAGGCAGTCCCATCAAGTTCCGGCTCTCACAGGTTTCACTGTATATAAAGCAGTGAAATGGGCCTAGGTAAAGAGAGTTTCTGTGACTACCAAGTCAAATGCTAGAATAAATCTAGTTTCTAAAGGGTTTCTGTCCAATCAGGTAAGTGAAATAACTGTATAATAATCTAATATTGAAAAGGTTGCATTTCAAATATTTTTACATTATTGCTTTATTTAAAGGATGCTTAGCTAGCTAGGAAGCATGAGACATTGGTGGTTTAGTGGTAGAATTCTTGCCTTCCATGCTGGAGACCTGGGTTCAATTCCTGGCCAATGCACCTCATGCGCAGCCACACTCTTCTGTCAGTGGAGGTTTACACATTGCTGTGATGCTGAACAAGTCTCAGGGGAATTTCCAGACTATGACAGGCTAGGAAGAAAGGCCTGGCAATCTACAGTCTGATCCCCAACTGATCTTGGGGATGGTGCAGGACAAGGCAACATTTTGTTCCAGTGTACATGGGGTTGCCATAAGTTGGGGGCTCTAGATGGCAGCTACCAACAACTAGAAATCTTAGGCCGTGAACTATGTTTATGCAAGATACAGCTGGAACTCCAACCAGCTGAAATATACAGGGTGAGGTGGGTGGGAGGCGAGGGTGGGAGTGGGCTTGGCCATTCTCAAATGAACTTATACCTATGTATTTTATGTTAAAATTGCATGATTAAGGCATGCTTTCTTAAATAAACGTTTTTGATTGACTGACTATTGGATTAGCTATAGAACAGCTGTGTTGGGTATATTCCATTGACGGCTTGCTCCCTATAAAAAAGTGGTAGGACAGTCGTGAAGAATTTTGACTACTGGTATAAACATTTCTCATCTGTGTGCGTCATTTTTAATAGTTCTTCTCATAGGTAGACATATTTGTATGTTCTACACCTTTAGAATTTTGCTGGGAATCTTTGAATCCCCCATGGTGCAATTTTTCAGTCATATTTTTGGTGGTTAAATCTAGGAATCTTCTTGGTGATATGTATTAGTAGAAGCTGCAGTGTGTGAACAATTTATACATATAAGTTAATACATATAAATTTCTGTACCATTATTATAGAGAGAACATACTTCATAAAGAATATATCTTTTTGAAATATATGCATATATATTCATATATATCCCCACACACACACTTTTCCTGTATAGCCAGATTAAAAGCAACTGTCAAAATAAATGGAGGAGTAAAAACAAGTTGTGACTAAACTTTTTAGTTCTGAATCCTGGTTGTACAGAGTTAACTTGCAACATGCAGTGACTCATGTTAGGTCCCCCTGCCATTACTGCCAATTAGAAAAGACATGAAACTCGAGAGAGGAACATTTCTCTGGAGACCAGCACATCTCAGGAGACAGTCTATGTCTTATATGATCAATACAGTGCATGCTGATTAAGTGGGCCCTGTTTACTCCTGCGTGTTTACATCGTGGGTGGTTTCCCACAGTCTGGTGGTAGATACTGCTAAGGACCACAGGAATTCCAAAAGAAGAAGAGAAAATGAAAACAAGATCTCTTAAATAAGAAATGCCCATACCAAGTGGATGAAATCCTAGCATGAGAAGTGTAAAACTATGTTCAAAGAAAAGCAATTTCATTTAAAATCACACTACTATGCTTTTGTTTTGAAGGCTTCATAAGCCCTTTATATTGTAGATAAGGTGATGACCTTGGGGTATGCAAGATAAAAAAAAAAAAAAAGTTACCATCCAGTCGATCCTAACTCATGGCAACCCCATGAGTGTCAGAGTAGAGCTGTGCTCCATAGGGTTTTCAGTAGCTGGTTTTTCAGAAATAGATCACCAGGCCTTTTTTCTGAGGTGCCTCTGGGTGGACTTGAACCACCAACCTTTCAATTATCAGCTTAATGGGTTAGTTTTGTCTAAATACCTATCAGGACCCACCTGCCTCCATCGGTGTGATCACCTTAGTGCTGGCTCAACCTCTCCCTCCGCTGACGGCTGCTAAGGCTATTGTCTCCTCCACAAAGGCTGAGTATAGGTCAATTTGGAGATAAAGCTCTGAGATATTAAGGACACGTCATCTGTCAGGAGTAAGCAGAAGAACTGAATACTTGTTGACAAAGGGAAGGTTTTGGAAAGAACCTGAACAAAGCATTTGACACTTGGGGCACATGGAATCGGGGCACATGGAATCCTGTTTGCAGGCATCTCGAGGACTGACATCACATCTACGCCACCCTCTCTTTCTTGAATGGGAAGGGGTCCTCCCGATAAGGGTAGTATACTGTCCTTGAAACCAGCTACCAAATCTTGTTGATTCAAACAGCTTAATATCCCTTGTAAGTATCCCTTTCTGTACATTACCATTGCCTTGTTTCCAGCCATTCTTAAACTTTGCTCCTGGATTATTTTGGTAGTCTTCAAACACGTCTTCCTGCTTCCAGTCAGTCCCCATCTGTCATTGCTGCAAAATTGACTTCTCTAAATCACAAATATGATCATGCTCTTCTTTTCCTGAAAATATCACAGAGTTTCTTGTAACTAACTCTATGATTGAGTTAAATCTCCGTAACTCCACTCCCAAGGTTGTTTATGATTTGGTCCCTGTCCTTCTCTTCAGCTTCATCTTCATTCAGCCGTGCCCTCAGCCCAACATACACACCCTTTAATCTAGTCTTACCAAATTATTTGAAATTCCTGGAAGTTGTCACATTGTTTAATGCTCATGTACCTTTATACAACTTGACCATCTTTTTCCTAATACTCTTATTTTTCAAAACTTAAGCCTATTTTATAAATTGTGTTCTCTTTGACTTAATAAATTCCACTTCTAAGAATCTATCTATGTGCAAATATGCTTATTGCTACTATTTATAGTAGCAAAAATAATGTATGTGAAGCTGGAGTGATTAAGAGCTCAGCTGCTAACCAAAAAGGTCGGCAATTTGAATCCACCTGCTGCTCCTTGGAAACCCTATGCAGCAGTTCTACTCTGTCCTATAGGGTCACTATGAGTTGGAATTGACTTAATGGCAGTGGGGTTGGGTTGGGGTTTTTTTTTTTAAAACATCCATCAGTAAGGGAATGATTTAATAAATAATGTGCAGTATTGTACAGCCATTAGATTTATGTTTTCATAGATTTTTGATAACCTACCAGAAGATCTATAATATAATGTTAAGTGAAAAAAGTAGGAAATACACACATGTATGTTGTAATCTCATTTATATTTGTTAGTGTATGTAACTATATTTAGTGGGGAGGGGGAGAGACAGATTGCAAAAGACCATTACAAGGAAATATCGTAAAATTAATAGAAGCTCTGGGTGATGGGATTATAGGTGATTTTTATTTTTTCTCTGTATTAAAACTTACTATATTTTCCACAATATGGGCATAATTTATAATCAAGAGAGAAATTTTAATTAAACACATGCAAATATGTTTAAGGATTCCCTTGCCTGGGAGCCTTCCATGAACTCCCCTGCCAATTTGGATGCCTCTCTTCTGAGTTTGCACAAGCCCTGCGTTTAACTTCAGTGTGCATCTCTGCATGCTAAACTATGATATTCTTAAGGGTAGGCACACGTTTTCAGTGACTTTTCCTCAGAGCTAGCACAGTGACTGCCCCATGGTGAGAGTACGTCAGTGATAATGAAATCAATAAACTAGAAATGAAGCCTCTTTCGGAGGCAGGCGGCCACCTTGATCGCTCACAGGTCCACCGTGTGACAACATTATACATACAGAGCATTGGAATCTGGTAGAAATGATTGTATGTTGGGATTACTCCTTTTCCTAATAACTTAAGCTACAGTCCTCATATTCAAGGGTCTTATTATGCAAATAAGGATCCCTGGTGGTGCACTGGTTAAGCACTCTGCTACTAACCTGCTCTTCAAGATAAAGATGTGGCAGTCTGCTTCCATAAAAATTACAGCCTGGGAAACCCTTTGGAGCAGTTCTACTCTGTCCGATAGGGTTGTCCTGATTCGAAATCAGCGTACCCATGCACACATGCACAAATTTATTCAAATTCCCATCCCCACCATTTGACCTGTACAAATTATGCTCCTTCTTTAAAGTCTGTTTCAAATGCCATCAGTTCCTTGAAGCCCTTCTTGATGCCCCTAGCCTGACCTGAAGATTTTAAACCTCTTTAGGACTTATTGTGTCCTGCCTTGTATTTGTTATTTTTTTCTGCATCTTATTCTATTAGAAGACTTTAAGGATCCTTGAGGGTACAAAGCATGTTTTGTTCAGACTTTAGTCCTTAACAGTGCCAAGAGGTATTTTTATACATAACTGCTGCTCTGTAAATGATTATACACTTGTATCACCAATTCTGCTTTGTGAATTTTTCTCAGTTGGACTTTTCCTGACCATGGAATTTAAAATTGAAACCTTTCTTTGCTCTGGAACTTCATATTTCCCTGGTCCTGGTTTTTTGTTATTTTTGGCTTCCTTGCTTGTTTTGTTGTTTTATTTGCTCTATAGTAATCATCACCATCTAACATGCTAAATAGTTTACTGATTTATTTGTTGTAACCTTCAATAGACCTCCGGCCCACCCTTTGCCGTCAAGTTGATTCTGACTCATAGTGACCCTATAGGACAGAGTAGACCTGCCTCATAGGGTTTCCAAGGAGGGGCTGGTGGATTTGAACTGTGGACCTTTTGGTTAGCAGCCGAGCTTTTAATCACTCTACCACTAGGGCTCCAATAGACTGCAGAGATGAATATTTCTTTTGTTCACTGATGTATCCCCAGAACCTATGACTGAGCCTGCCATATAAAAGGTGCTTAGTAAATATTTGTAGAATAAACAGCGAATGATCAGTAAATTCAGTTCCATTCAGTTCAACAGGAAGGTACTAAATGCTTCTTATTTGCAAAGCACTGTGAAAGGAACTGCACGTAAATGAGAGATGAAAAAGCATGGCTTCTGGTCCACAGAATTATTTCTCGGCCTCATATATGAGATACTATATGAAGACCTGATACAGCATGAACTTTGATAAGTACAATAATAAAGATACTGACAGTGTTCAGTGGCAGTTTGGGGACTAGAAGAATGGAATCCCACTAGATCTGTCTGCAGAGGTTTCGTGGAGGAAGTAAAATATGAGCTGAGTCTTAAAACATGGATAAGATCTAGAGAGCTGTGGGGAAAATAAGTATAGACAAAAGCAGGAGATGGCAAAATGAATTTTGAGACAGCAAAGAGGTCATTTATCTTGGTTTAGGGAAAGGGAGTGGGAAAGGATGGCAGAGGAAAGAGTGGGAATTTTTACCTATGGACACGAGTTAGCTCTGTGGGAAATGAGCAAGGCAATGATCAATGTTTTGGGAGAGGTAATTTACAGTCAGGAAGAACTGGAGTTGGGGAGGGAGAGGAAGTGTAGAGATCAGTCGAGAATCTGTTGAAATTGACCTAGTATGAGTTGATAGAGGGTGGGTTTGGGTGGTAGCTGGTATATCCATGAGGAGTCAAAGTTTACAACGTAAAGTGGTACAAAGAGACATTGTGAAGACAGAATCAATAGAACTCAACTTCTTACTCTGCATCTCCACCTGCAGAACAAGAATAGTAATACTTTTTGATCTGTTCTGATGAGGCAGTTTAGAAAATATAATGTGTTCAGCATTAACTTCTGCTATGAAAGCAGGTAATCTCAGCATTGGATGGGACTTCAATGACCATCCAGTCCTATCTTTTATCTACTGCATTTACCTGAAATTTGCTCTCTGATTTAACTTTTGCAATTAGCTTTCGAGGTAAGCATGCTTATCCTTGTTTGATAGATGAGAAAACTAAGATTACAGAGATTGAATGATTTCTCCATAGTCACGTAAGGAGCGAGTTGTGGAGCTGGAACTGGAGCATAGTCTTTGGAATCCTACTCCAGGGTAAATCCTAGTTCAGTGCTCTGTCCACAACCCCAGGCTAATAATTCTCTCAGTACCTGGGAAACCTTCCTCCATCATCCTGGTATTATCTCTACAGAAGAGCTGATAGTACGAACCATTTTATTCTCATTAAAGCAAAATCAAATCTGGGACTTCCTTATCAGTGACAAACTTTGCCCATGAGTTGAGAGACATTGAGGTTTTTTACTTGACATGTGGGTTGGAGCATTATAAATTTTATCTGTCAAAACTTTTGACACCAAACCATCACTTCGAGAATTAAACCTTAAATCAATTTCCAAAGCATCCTAGGTGCTGTGGCAGTGAGGTAAGCCTGTTTCTATGAGGGCACTGGCTCTGTAACACCTCCTAGATTCTATACTCATTAGTTTTCATGATTTGTATTTCAGCTGGCAGTTTAATGAGTGCCTAAAGAGTTAAATCCAGTTTCTTTAGCAGCTTTTACAGTTAATGATGGCCTATTCACTTGAATAGGCTTCTGGTCTTACCTTCAGTTCAGAACAACTAAAGGATGTACTTCTCTTACTTCTTCTCAGTGGGATTGGAATCACTTGTCTTTGTGCTTTCTGGGAGCATTCATTAAAGAGGCCAGTACATGAAGTGAGAGCTAAAGGGTGAATCTGGTATGCCATTCATTCATTCGCACATTTATTCCTTTATTTCGCAAGTTGCATATTGGGCTAGTGCACCTTGAGGGATATGAACTAGACACTGACCTTGCCCTCTATTTACTTGAAATCTAGAGGAGTGATAAGATACTTCCCTCTTCCCTGAAGCCTTTGCTGATCCACTCAAGCAGGTGATATTCTTTCATTTGTGTCTTCAGAGTTCTTGAGGCTTACTTCTTATGAAATCTCTTATCCCTTTCTACTGCGTTTCTATATTTATATGTCTCTGTGCGATTTCTGAGGAATTAGAGTAAATCGTATTCATTCATCTGTACCTCCCCAGTGCTAAACACAGCATCTAGCATAGAATAGGCCCTCAATAAATGAGTAGTGAATAAAAAGTTAGGTGTAAAGTCCAGGTGCGTTTGGGAAGATGATAGAGGAGGTGGCATTTGAGCTGGCTTTGAAGGATTGACATGCGAAAAAAGGAAGGAAGGCATTCCAGGCATTGGATACGGCATACCAAAGATATGGTAATGAGAAAGTATATAAAGCCTGTGTGAACTACCGGAAGTGATCCTCTTTGGATGGAGTGTGGGGTTCATGAAGGAGGAAAACAGAACTAATGTTGGAAAAGTTGCTTGGATCTGATACAGATTTTGCAAATACCATTGCTGCTCACTGATCTTTCCATCAATTCTAAAGACTCCATCTCTTAGATTTTAAGGTAAAGAAAAGTGAGGGATTTAGAATGGGAATATTATGTGATGAGAGATTCCAAAAAACCAAACCCTTTGCCGTTGAGTTGATTCCAACCTATAGCAACTCTATAAGACATTGTAGACCTGCCCCACAGGTTTCCAAGGCTGTAAATCTTTTTTTTTTTTTTTAAATAATTTTTTTTATTTTACTTTAGATGAAGCTTTACAGAACAAATAGTTTCTCATTAAACAGTTAGTACACATATTTTTTTATGACATTGATTAACAACCCTACAACATGTCAACACTCTCCCTTCTTGACCTTGGGTTCCCTATTACCTGCTTTCCTGTCCCCTCCTGCCTTTTAGTCCTTGTCCCTGGGCTGTTGTGCCCCTTTAGTCTCATTTTGTTTTATGGGCCTGTCTTATCTTTGGCTGAAGGGTGAACCACGGGAGTGACTTCATTACTGAGCTAAAAGGGTGTCCAGGGGCCATACTCTTGAGGTTTCTCCAGTCTCTGTCAGGCCAGTAAGTCTGGTCTTTTTTGTGAGTCAAAATTTTGTTCTACGTTTTTCTCCAGCTCTGTCTGGAACCGTCTGTTGTGATCCCTGTCAGAGCAGTCAGTAGTGGTAGCCAGGCACCATCTAGTTGTACTGGACTCAGTCTGGTGGAGGCTGTGGTAGTTGTGGTCCATTAGTCCTTTGGATTAATCTTTCCCTTGTATCTTATTTTCTTCATTCTCCCTTGCTCCTAAAGGGATGAGACCAGTGGAGTATCTTAGATGGCTCCAAGGCTGTAAATGTTTATGGAAGCAGACTGCCACATCTTTCCCATGGGAGGGCTGGCGGGTTCGAACCACTGACTTTGATTGCTTAACCATTGTGCCATCAGGGCTCATATGATGAGAGATTAGAGCCTGAAAAGTCCTTCATGGAGCCCAGGACTGAGTAGGATTAGGGTGAGAAGGTAGCCGGGCTCTTGGAATGGGTCCATCCCACCCTCATACTCTTGCCTATAGTATTCATTTGTCAGTCTTGGGGCACATGGTATTTGAGCAAACTCTGTCTCTAAAGACAGAGATTTTTTGGGTAAACTTTGCAGAAACTGAGTGCTAGGAGGACTTTGTTGCTCTTTCCCCTAGTACCTTACACATTCTTCCAACACAGTCTCTCAAACATTGTCCTGGGAGTGTGACAGAGTAAAATCCACGTACATTTGGAAAGATGGTAGACGAGGTGGCTGAGATGGGCTGATGCTCCTGTGGTTCCCCAAGGCCAAGTGCAGTGCTGGCACATGGAGGATCCTATATAAATATCTTCTGAGGGGAACTGGATTGCTGAAATATAGTCAGAGATACTGTAGCTGACTTTGGGGACATCAAAAATTGGAGTTTTCATCCATATTGCAGTTAGATGCTCATGGCTCATGGGCGGTAGCATTTTCTGTTAGGAAAATGACATTACAGGTATTATTTTCCTGGTTCCTTTTTGCAGTGGGAATGGGAGGCTAGCAGAAATTGCAGGAGGGCAGCAGACTGGCATCAAATCTGTGTTATCTCTGGGACACCAATTAGGCAGTGTTCGGAAAAGTTGAGGTTGCATGCTGAAGGCAGAAGACTGATGTCTCCCATTTTTAAAAGGAGAGGAATGAGAGAGTGCAGAATATTTAAGGCAGCCATGCAGGCTCTAGGTTTGAGTTTCACGTGCACAGCTAAGATTACAACGTCTGAAAACATACTTAGTCTGTTTGTTTTTCCAGTTAGACACATACTTGTCTGTGCATCCGGTTTTTCCTACGAACAAGCTGTTATCTATTAACATAGTTGTTTCCCCCCACCCCCCGCCCCAAATGCTTGCACTTTCTAGAATAGAAGTAAACTGAATATGCTTTGTGAGCTTTATGTGTGTAGGAATGTGAAAGAGTTAGGATACTGGGCAGAAGTAACCCAATGCAGATTGTTAAGTCCTGAGCATCTTCTATCCAGAGGGTTGTCCCATTCTTGCAGCTCCAGTGCAAACTCATTTGAAGTGTGTACTCAAGTGGCTGTTTGATCATCTATGTGACATCGGGGTACAGGCGGATGGAAATGCTCAATGTGGCTTATTTGAAGGAGTCTGTGGTTTGTTTTCTGGAGCCCTGGTGGCACAGTGGTTAAGAGCTCAGGCTGCTAACCAGAAGGTTAGCAGTTCTAATCCACCAGCCACTCCTTGGAAACTCTATGGGAGAGTTCTACTCTGTCCTGTAGGGTCACTATGAGTTGGAATCGACCGGATAGCAACGGGTTTGGTTTTTGGTTTACATTTTGTTTTCTAGACTGTTCCACCTTGCTTCTCTGCCTCTCCTTGCAGGATAATAGAGTGCAGTGGGCAGGGTGGCAGGCAGTGGGTAAACAGCTTGGCAGCAATGTTAAGTGCCCCTGCTAATGCTCTTCCCCAAGATGAGTGTTGGCAAAAACTGCTGCTTAACAACAGCGTGATTCCCCTCCTCTCCCTGGAGACCGACTGCCTCCCTTTTCTGTTGGCCCAAGGCTTTTGATCAGAGACGACTCCTGATGTGAAAGTATCCCCAGTTTTGGCAGTGGGGATACGCATTGCTGATGATGCTTTGTCATTTCAGCAACCGATTTATTGCAGAGATTCAGTATGCAGTGTCTGGGAATTGGAAAAATTCAGGGTTCAAGCCTTCTTTATTGACTTCTAGGCAGGCAATCATGTCCAGTAACAGGACCAGTCTAAGGTTTTTGATTATTCTAAATTTCATGTTGCAGAAGCCCGGATAATCTAGTGGTGAGTAATTAATGTGGACGCCAAGATCCTGGAAATAGCTTTGAGAAACCTTCCCTTATACACATGGAGAGAACTTAGTCCCATTCGTTCATTCAGTCTTTAGTATTCAGCAAATAGTAACTGAGTGGAATGGGTCATGCTATTCAAATATGCAGCTTGTTTTTGGTGTAGCTGTTTTCCTAAATGATCACGCTTGACTTAGCAGTAGTCTCTGATAACTAGTTCATTTAGAAAAGCCTCCTATTTCCCTTGTCTTAATAATACATAAAGCACTTAGGGCCTGGTTATGGGCATCTTACTGAAGTGATAGCAGGGGAGAAAACACTAGCTGTTGCCAGCCATCTTTTGGTTATACACTAAAAGCTTATTTGCCTTTTGCTATTACAGCTTGTGGCATCTGCTAGAGAAATGTTGCTCCTGGTGGTTTGGATGGCATTAGGGGTGTAGCCTGAAGTATTCAGTGAATCAAACTGTGACTTCCGGTTGGCTCACGACTCCCTCTTGAGCGAAAGACAATATGTGAGGAATTCTGATTATAGCTCAGATCTTTAAAAATTTGCCCTTTGAGCTTGCTCTGTAAATACTGATTAGTCACAAACCTTCAATTTCGGTCCTTCACCACCCAGAATGGTGCCTGGATACTAAAGAAAAGTGCTTTTCCCACTGCAGAAGCACTTTAAACAGTAGATTCTTTTGCAGGGAGACTAAAATAGGTTTCCTATTGTTCAAATGGGTGTTTTAAGTGCTTCGCAGGTGTATCTTAGAGAATGGAAGTATTTATTTTTAATGAGAAGAACTGAAGAATAAAAACAATCACAGCCTTGGAGAACTGCAGATCAAAGCTTTTTTTCATTATAAAACAAATGAAGGCCTCTATCCTAGGAGCTAGTAAATTCTTTAATTTTTTATAGAGGAATAGGCTATAAACGGTAATTTAATTCTTTTGGGAGAAGATCATTTAAGTGGTGTTTAAAAATCTACATACTTAGGTGGTTTGGAGTGAAAACCTACTGTGATGTCTTAGGTAGTAAATGTACAGTGCAGTGGAGAAACTTGTTCAGATGCACAAAGCGTCCTTTATAACTGTTCTGTTTCTACCCAGTGTACAACATAATATTTTGTACTTTCCATAACCCTTTGCTGTCCAGTCAATTCCTGCTTATAGAGACCCTATGGGACAGAGAAGAACTGCCCCATAGGGTTTCCTAGGAGCAACTGGTAGGTTCGAACTGCTGACCTTTTTGGTTAGCAGCCGTAGCTCCCCGTAGCTCTTAACCACTGCACCACCAGGGCTCCATAGTTTGCTGTTATTTTGGAGCTGCGTTTCCCACCTTGCTGTTTGAATCAGAAATATCACTGTTGAGAAGGATAGATGTGTGTAGAGGTAATGAGAAACCCCCAACCTTTTCAGATCTTCTCTTTCACGTTTCTTGTATTGTTTAAGATCTCCCCTTATCTGTCTAAATAATTGTACTACTCTCCTAGTGATCAGCTGTGAGATTTATTTAAGAAGCAAGCTCTGCTTTCCAAATGACGGCTGGGTCCATGAGTTTCCTTCTGGCGTTGAATTTTTAGGCAGCTGATTCTTGGGATTACTCTCCTACCTTCCTGGCCTCTTTGGCTTTGTGGTGCTCGGAAAGAGTCATCCTGCTCAGAAAGGTCACGTGCTCCCAGGGAGCAGCTGTTCCAGAAGTACACCTACTGTCAGTTGACCACATTGGAATGGTTGTGGAAGGGGGCGCTATGGTTTTTGTTAAAGTGGCCTGAGTCTGGAGCCATTTTGCAGGCACAGAAAAGTTGCGGGGCAAATTAGTAGCCTATGATATAGGTGTTGCATGGAGGCATGCATTTGTAAAATGGAAATCAATACTGGACTAAGAAATAAATTTTTTTTTTTAATATATATTTTATTGTACTTCAGGTGAAGGCTTACAGAACAAATAGTTTCTCATGAAACAGTAGTACACATGTTGTTTTCTGACATTGGTTAACAACCACACAACATATTAAGCCTCTAAATTCTCAACCTTTTTTTTTTTTTTAATGAAAATACAGATAGCCAAAGATACACCATTTCAAAAATTTCTACATACACAGTTCAGCGACATTGACTACGCTCTTCCAACTGTGCTGTTATTCTCACTTAAGATGAAGGCTTACAGAACAAAATAGTTTTTCATTTAACAGTTACTACACATGTTGCCCTATGACAATGGTTAACAATCTCACAACACATCAAGAATATCCTTACTCCACCTTGTGTTCCCTATCACCAGGGGACTTCCTTGTCCCCTTCTGTCTTCCGGCCTTGTCACTGGACTACTGTACCTCATTAGTCTCATTTGTTTTTTTTTTTTTTTAACACCATTTCAAAACTTTTTACTTGCACATTTAAGTGATATTGACTATGCTCTTCCAATTGTGCTGCCATTCTCGCCCAAGATGAAGGCTTACAGGACAAAACAGCCTCCCATTTAATAGTTACTACAAATGTTGCCCTATAACAGTGGTCAACAATCTCACAACACATCGACAGTGTCCTTACTCAACTTGTGTTCCTTATCATCAGTTTCCTACTCCCCCTCTGCCTTCTGGCCTTTGTCACCGGACTCCTGTACCTCGTTAGTCCCATTTAGTTTTACTGGGCTGTCCACTCCCAGACTTAACATCGAACCTCGAAGGTAACTTCACCTCTGAGCTGAAAGGGTGTCTGGGGGCCACACCCTTGAGGTTTCTCCAGTATTCTTTAGGCCAGTAAATCTGGTCTTTTTTTTGGGGGGAGTTAAAATTATGCTCTACATCCTTCTCCAGCTCTGTCCAGAACCCTCTGTTGTGATCCTGGTGAGAGCAGTCAGTGGTGGTAGCCGGGCACCATCTAGCTGTACTGGATTCAGTCCAGTGGAGGCCTTGGTAGCTGTGGACAATTAGTCCTTTGGACTAACTTTTTCGTTGTATCGCGTTCTGTTCATTCTCCCTTGCTCCCGAAGGGATGAGACCAGTGGAGTATCTTAGATGGCCGATCATAGGCTTTTAAGACCCCAGACACTACTCACCAAGGTAGAATGTAGAGCATTATCTTTATAAGTAGTGTCATGCCAATTGAGCTAGATGTTCCCCAAGATCATGGTCCCCAGAGCCCTCCGTCCAACAACTCAGTCCCTCGGGGGGTTTGGATGTGTCTATAGGGCCTCCATGACCTTTCCTTGTGCAGGTTGTGTTAGTTTCCCCTGTACTGTGTATTATCTCACCTCTCACCCAAGGTACCACTTTTCTATTGCCTATTTAGTATTTCCCCCCATCCCCTCCCATCCCTGGTAACCAACAAGGATTGTTACATTTTGCATGTGAATTTTTTCATGGGTTTTTACAATAGAGGTCTCATACAATATTTGTCCTTTTGTGATTGACTTATTTCACTCAGCATAGTGTCCTCCAGTTTCATCCATGTTAGGAGATGGTTCACAGATTCATTGTTGTTCTTTCTCGTTGCATAGTACACCATTGTGTGTATGTACCATAGTTTGTGTATCCATTCCTCTGTTGATGGACATCGAGGTTGTTTCCATCGTTTTGCTGTTGTAAACAATGCTGCCATGAACATAGGTGTGCATATGTCTATTCGAGTGATGACTCTTATTTCTCTAGGATATATTCCGAGGAGTGGGATTGCTGGATCGAATGGTATGTCTATTTCTAGCTTTCTGAGGAAACGCCATATCATTTTCCAAAATGGTTGTATCATTTTGCATTCCCACCAGTAGTGTATAAGAGTTCCCATCTCCCTACAGCCCCTCCAACATTTGTTATTTCCAGTATTTTTCATTCGTGCCAGTAATGCCGGGGTGAGATGGTATCTCATTGTGGTTTTAATTTGCATTTCTCTAATGGCTAGTGATCCCGAGCATTTCCTCATGTGTCTGTTGGCCATTTGAATGTCTTCCTTGGTGAAGTGTCTGTTCATTTCCTTTGCCCATTTTTTGATAGGATTGTTTGTCTTTCTGTTGTAGAGGTGTTGGATTTTCTTGTAGATTATGGAGATTAGACCTCTGTCTGACTTGTACTGTCCAAAAATTTTTTCCCAGTCTGTAGGTTCTCTTTTGACTATTTTGGTGAAGTCTTTTGAAGAGCATAGATGTTTGATTTTTAGAAGATCCCAGTTATCTAGTTTATCCGTTGGGTTTTTTGTGTTGATGTTTATGGTTTGTATCCTGTTAATGCCATGTATTAAGGCCTGAAGTGTTGGTCCTATTTTTTTCTTCTATGAATTTTATAGTTTGAGGCTTTATATTCAGGTCTTTGATCCATTTTGAAGTAGTTTTTGTATATGGTGTGAGGTATGGGTCCTGTTTCATTTTTCTACAAATGGATATCCAGTTTTGCCAGCACCATTTGTTAAAAAGACTGTCTTTTCCCCATTTGATGGATTTTGGGCCCTTGTAGAAGATCAGGTGACCGTAGGTGGATGGATTTACATCTGGGTTCTCAATTCTGTTCCATTGGTCAATGTCTCTGTTGTTGTACCAGTATCAGGCTGTTTTGAGTACTGTAGCTGTATAGTAGGTTCTCAAGTCAGGTAGTGTGAGTCCTCCAACTTTATTCTTCTTCTTCAGTAGTGCTTTACTTATTCGGGGCTTCTTCCCTTTCCATATAAAGTTAATAATTAGTTTTTCCATCTCTTTGAAGAATGTTGTTGGTATTTGGATCGGGATTGCATTGTATTTGTAAATTGCTTTAGGTAGAATTGCCATTTTCACAATGTTGAGTCTGCCTATCCATGAGCATGGTATGTTTTTCCATTTATGTAGATCCCTTTGGGTTTCATGCAGCAGTGTTTTGTAGTTTTCTTTGTATAGGTCTTTTACATTCCTGGTCAAATTTATTCCTGAGTATTTTATCTTTTTAGGGGCTATTGAAAATGGTGTTGATTTCCTGATCTCCTTTTCATTGTTCTCCTTACTGGTGTATAGGAATCCAACTGATTTTTGAATGTTTATCTTGTATCCTGCTACTGTGCTGAATCTTTCTATTAGTTCCAGT
Organism: Dugong dugon; assembly: GCA_030035585.1. Lineage (NCBI taxonomy): Eukaryota > Metazoa > Chordata > Mammalia > Sirenia > Dugongidae > Dugong > Dugong dugon. Next base: position 53,873,219 of record CM057467.1, on the reverse strand, counting down.
AGATTTCTCGTGGAGTCTTTAGGGTTTTCTATGTATAGTATCATATCATCTGCAAACAGGGAGAGTTTAACTTCTTCATTACCAATTTGATGCCCTTTATTTCTTTCTCTTGCCTTATTGCTCTAGCTAGAACTTCCAGCACAATGTTAAATAGGAGTGGTGATAAAGGGCATCCTTGTCTTGTTCCTGTTTTCAAGGGGAATGTTTTCAGCCTCTCTCCATTAAGAATGATGTTGGCTGTTGGTTTTGCATAGATGCCCTTTATTATGTTGAGAAATTTCCCTTCTATACCTATTTGATTGAGAGCTTTTATCAGGAATGGGTGTTGGACTTTGTCAACTGCCTTATCTGTGTCAATTGAGATGATCATGTGATTTTTTTCTTTCCTTTTATTTATGTGGTGGATTACGTTGATGGATTCTCTAATGTTAAACCATCCTTGCATACCTGGTATGAATCCTACTTGGTCGTGGTATATTATTTTTTTGATATGATACTGAATTCTATTGGCTAGAATTTTGTTCAGAATTTTTGCATCTATATTCATGAGAGATATTGGTCTGTAATTTTCTTTTTTTGTGATGTCTTTGCCTGGTTTTGGTATCAGCGTTACGCTGGCTTCATAGAATGAATTTGGAAGTGTTGCTTCCTCTTCTATGCTCTGAAATAGCTTGAGTAGAACTGGTAGAATCTCTTCTGTAAATGTTTTGTAGAATTCTCTGGTGAAGCGATCTGGGCCAGGGCTTTTTATGGTTGGGAGTTTTTTTATTAACTTTTCAATCTCTTCTCCTGTTATAGGTCTGTTCAGATTTTCAATATCACTTTGTTGTAGTTTGGGTAGGCCATATGTTTCTAGAAATTTATCCATTTCCTCTAGGTTTTCAAATTTGTTGGAATATAGTTTTTCCTAATATTCTGTTATAATCCTTTTTATTTCGGTTGGGTCTGTTGTAATGTCCCCCGTTTCATTTCTTATTTGGGTTATTTGTGCCCTCTGCTGTTTTTCTTTTGTCAGTCTGGCCAGTGGTTTGTCGATTTTGTTGATTCTTTCAAAGAACCAACTTTTGGTTTTGTTGATTCTTTCTATTGTTTTTCTGTTCTCTATTTCATTTATTTCTGCTGTGATCTTTACTATTTCCTTTCTTCCGGTGGTTGTAGGCTTTTTTTGCTGTTCTCTTTCTATTTGTTTGAGTTCTGTAGTTAATGTTTTGATTTTGTCCCTTTCTTCTTTTTTGATATGTGCATCTACTGCTATAAATTGTCCTCTGAGGACTGCCTTTGCTGTGTCCCAAAGGTTTTGGTATGATGTGTTTTCATTTTCATTTGATTCTAGGAATTTTTTAATTCCATCTCTGATTTCTTCTATTACCCATTGATGTGTAAGCAGAGTATTATTCAGTTTCCATGTGTCTGATTTTTTTTCCTTGCTCTTTCTAGTGTTAATTTCTACCTTGATTGCATTGTGGTCAGAGAAGATACTGTGAATTATCTCAGCATTTTGGATCTTGTTGAGGATTGCTCTGTGGCCTAAGATGTGGTCTATTCTGGAGAACGTTCCATGTGCATTGGAAAAGAATGTGTACTTTGCAGTGGTTGGATGGATTGTTCTATATATATCTATGAGGTCCAGTTGGCTGATTGTGTCCTTTAGGTCTTCTGTATCTTTGCTGAGTTTCTTTTTAGTTGTTCTGTCCTTTACTGAGGGTGGTGTCTTGAAGTCTCCTACTATTATTGTGGAACTGTCAATTTCTCTTTTTAATGCTGTTAGAGTTTTTTTTCTGTATTTTGGAGCCCTGTCATTGGGTGCATAGATATTTATTTTGGTTATGTCTTCATGATCGATCATCCCCTTAATCATTATATAGTGTCCTTCTTTGTCTTTTATGGTAGATTTTGTTTTAAAGTCTATTTTATCTGAGATTAGAATTGCCACTCCTGCTCTTTTTTGATAGTTGTTAGCTTGATATATTTTTTTCCAACCTTTGATTTTTAATAAATTCACATCTTTGTTTCTAAGGTGTGTCTCTTGTAGACAGCATATTGATGGATCCTGTTTTCTTATCCATTCTGCCACTCTCCATCTCTTTATGGGTGCATTGAGTCCATTTACGTTCAGTGTGATTATTGATAGATGGAAGTTTGTTGCTGTCATTTTGTAGTGATTTTTTTTGTGGTGCTGAAGTTTTCTTTGTTCTTCTTACTCTCTTGTGCTGAGTTACTTTTGTTTGTGGATTTTGTGTTCATTTCTTTTGTTTTTGTAGGTTTTTTTTTTGTTGAGACTTTATGTTTCTCGTCTTTATTTTTATGAGTTGGTTTGTTAACTTTCTTTGTGTTTACCATGAATTTTACCCTTATCTTTATAATTCTGAAGCAGTCTACCCTTACTTGTTATTGCCTTGCCTTCCTCTCCTTTAGAAGGTTCTATACCTATGCCATTTGTTCCCTCTTTCATTGTTTTGATGTTTTTGTCATCCTTTGATTGATTTCTCGGATTCCCTGTTGTATTTCTTTTGTTTTTGGAAAGTCCTCTGTAGTTCAGTTCCTAGAATCGTATCTGGTTCATATGAACCTGCGTCCTAGGTCCCAGGTCCTGCCTGAGGGCTGAAGCTGTTTGTCCCCAGATCAAAGAACTCCCTTTAATAATTCTTGTAAGTTTGGTTTGACTTTTGCATATTCCTTTAGTTTCTGTTTATCTGGAAATGACCTAATTTCACCATCAAATTTGAATGAGAGTTTTGCAGGATATATTATTCTTTGCTGACAGTTTTTTTCTTTCAAGATTTTATATATGTCATCCCATTGCCTTCTTGCCTGCATGGTTTCTGCCGAATAATCTGAGCTTAGTCTTATTGTTTCTCCTCTTTATGTGACTTCTTGTTTTTCACGAGCTGCTCTCAGGATTCTTTGTTTGTCTTTAGTTTTAGCAAGTGTGAATATGGTATGTCTTGGTGATTTTCTTTTGGGGTCTCTTCTATATGGGGTTCGTTGAGCTTCTTGGATGGCCAGCTTTTCATTTTTCATGATATTGGGAAAGTTTAGGACTAAGAAATAAATTTTGGGGAATAACATGAACGGTAAAATCAAAGAAGTGTTGAGACACAGGAGGTTCTGAGAGATCATATAGTTGTATTCCCTGCTTTGGAGATGAAGAAACTGTGGCTCACAGAGATTAAGGAACATCCCTTGAGCCTTAGAACCAATCAATACGAGAGTTCACTTCTTGCATTTCCTGTTGGTTAGCTCTGCAGTGCTGCCTTACTTACACATCTCATTATTTTAAATGTTTCCTGGAACAAGGCAACACATAAATAAACAAATGAATTTATGTATTCTACATTTTCACGTATTTATTCTTATTGGTCTATTTATCTGTATTATAAACCTGCATGTGATTGCTTATCTTACTTGCTTTCCTTCCCCCACCTCTCAAATTTGGAGTTGCATGAAGACAAGCATCTTAATTTAAACTAAAACAAACCAACAGCATCTAAAATTCTGTCTTGTGCCTATGAGTACTCAAATAATGTTGCTAAGGAAAGAGCATCATAAATCAAATATTTGCATTTTTTATCTTCCACATTTGCTGGATGACCCTGGGTTAGCTCATTGTTGAAGGCAGTTAAGCCTGATCTATAAAAAGAAAGGTTTCCCAAGCTACTACCTCCCTTTCTATTCCATGCAAATGTGCTGACACCTCCTCCTCAGAACTGCTTAAGCCTGAACAGTAATCTGCTGTGAGTTTCAGGCTGCTTGTGGGGCTCATCATTGCTTGGAGTTAGAGTAGTAAGTCAGGCCATGACCCATAGAGGTGCATAGGTGTGAAAACAATCATAGATAACCATTTTGTTTTTCCTAAAAGAGCATATGTTCTATAAATGATCTCTTTGGTGTTTTTAGGCACACATTTTTGTTGGCAGTTTGCAAACTTCCAGTTTTTGAAAGGGTAATCGCCTGGGTTGGATGATTCCATTGCTTGCCCAGATGGGGCTGATCAGTTTTCTTGCGTTTAAACTGTGTTTTAGTTCCACGTTCAGTTTTTGGGTTCTATTTCTGCACTCTTTGATTCTGAATGGGAATTCATTTTCTGCTCCTCTCACCTCATCCTTCTCTGCTGTCTATTTCATCCTAATGACAAGCAAATTAGCTGTAATACCTTCCATTAAAAAACAGCAACAACAACTTTCATTTGATCTCACATCTACCTCCAACTACTGCCCCATTTTCTGCTCCTGTTTTTAGTAAAACTCTTCAAAAGAGTTGTCTATACAAATTTTCTCCACTTCATTTCCATTCAGACTCTCTTAGTCTCAATCCAGTCAGACTTTTGCCTTCATCACTCCACTGGAACTCTTCTTGTCAATGTTGTCAGTGACCCCATGTTGCTGTATCCAGTGGTCGGTACTCAGTCCTCTTCATATTTGACCTATTAGTAGCATTTAATACAATGGATCGTTCCTTCCCTCTTCCTTGAGGCATGTTCTTCTTGAAGGAAATACTTACTGGTTCTCCTCTTACCACTCTGCCTGCTCCTTCTCAGCCTCCTTTGCTGATTTCTCCATATGTCTTGTATCTCTAAATGTTGAAATGCCATGGGATCCGTTCTCAGATCCTTTCTTTTCTCAAACAAAGTTCATTTCCTTAATGATGTCATCCAGTCTCATGACTTTAATGCCATCCATTCATCCTGTATGTATAGCTCCAGCCAGACTTTCACTTATACTCCAGAGTTACATATCCAGTCATCATCCTGACTGGGATCTTCAAAGGGCATCTCAAACTTAACATGTCCAAATGGATCTCCAGTTCTTTATCCCACAGACTTACTTCTTTTGTAATATTCCTTGTCTCAGTAAATGTCAGCTCCATCATCCTTCCAGCTTGAAGTCTCCTTGATTTATTTACACCGTGTGTGTGTGTGTGTGTGTGTGTGTGTGTGTGTGTGTGTGTGCATGTGTGTGTGTGTTAACTCTTAGCTATATCCAATTTGTCAACAAATTCTGTTGGCCCTATCTCTAAACTATTTCCTGGATCTAACCATTTTTCATGCTACCATCTTGGTCCAAATCACCACTGTCTCATCTTGTTCCTCTAGCATAACAGGCATGCTGCCACCTGAGGGAGGGCATTTGCGTTTGTTACTTCATGGCCGTCTCCCTTACCTCCTTCAGGTCTTTGCTCTTTTGGAGGATGGAGTCTTCAGGAGTTCACAGGTGGTGTTTCTACCTACAGTGGGAGCCTGACACTTGCACTCAGGAAATCAGGCCCAGCTGGGAGAGTTGAGAGAGGTTAGGGTGAGACTATTACAGATCCCTTCTTCAAGGATTGGAGCAGTATCCAATCCATACCTCTCAGCTTTGGGGCACAGCTCAGTGCTTCAAGCTATGGATGAGAGATGCATTAGCCAATTAGAAACTCAGTTGGAAAGAGGAGGCCAGATTCTCTATCTCTGTGGGACAGAGATATAGTATGTCCTTCCTGCCTTTCTCTGGACAAGGAGATTTGGTCTAAAACCACATTGTGATTCAGCAGCCAAAAATTATTTCTGCTTTCCTAAGCCTGAGTTACAGAGAAAACCCCTGTGTAATTTGATCACCAAAATCAGGGGGTTTCGGAGCTAGAATGGATTTTGGAGATTGTGCGGCACTTTTATCCCCATTTGTTCTTCTGCCATTCGGAACAACATAAGAGATCTCCAACATACCCTTCTTCTTACCCTGGACCTTTGTGTGTCCTACACCCTCACCTGTTAAAATTGCCTTCGACATTCCTGGGATGAACTCAACCTGCCCTTTAGGGTTGAGCCTAGCAGTGTTAACTCTGAACATAGTAGAAAATTTGCAATTATTTTTTTCAAAGGAAAGTAAGGACAGTTAGCAGTATCATGGTTTGCTTTATATTATGCAAGTTATCCTCCAAAACAAAATACTAATTAGTGTGAGCAATGGTATATGTGAATGTTCCTTAAGAAGAATTGATGTGTTTGAACTGTGGTGTTGGCAAAGAATATTAAATATACCATGGACTGCCAGAAGAATGAACAAATCAGTCCTAGAAGAAATACAACCAGAATGATCCTTCCAAGTGAGGATGGTGAGACTTTGACTTGCTTACTTTGGACACGTCATCAGGAAAGACCCAACTGCTAGGAAAGGACATCATGGTTGATAAAGTCGAGAGCCAGTGAAAATGAAGGAAACCCTTCATGAAATGGATTGACATAATAGTCACAACAATGGACACCAACATATCAAAGATCATGAAGATAGCACAGGACCAAGCAATGTTTTGATAACGTAAAGTCATCATGAGTCGGGGCTGACTCCATGGCAACTAGTAACAACACAAATGTGAATGGTAACATATGAAAGCTTGGGCAATGCTTTAGTATGTCCTAACTAATACAAGGCAAAATTTAACCATGGGTGTGAAGGTAAACAAGTATATTTATTAACAGGCATTGATGGCTTGTAATCAAGACAGAGGCTGTTGGTTAAACATATTCTTAGATTAATGATAAATGGAAGAAGAATTTTTAAAATATGCTAAGTGTATATCTTTAGCATAAGTGTGTGACTGTTGAGTATGGCTTTACCATTATTATCCTTAGGGAAAGAAGAGGCTAGGTTATTTTTTTAATGAACCCAGATGTTCAGAGCATACCCCCAGCAGTTAGGGTTGTTGAACATGACCCTGGGGATGGTAAGTGAGGTGAGGCAGCTGCTTTTGTCTGTGAAGAAACTTAATTTGTGTAACAGTTGCCTTCTGTCTTCCAAGAAATTAGCATGTATAGTTTTAAAACACAGAATGGGGAGGCTACCGTGTTTATTAAGCAAATCTAGTGTATGTCTCTGCATATCTGAGTAACTATGTATACAAATTTTTAGACTGTACTGCATATGGTAAATTCTACCTACTTGAAATGACACTTTTATTTAAAAGGTGTGCTTCAGTGTGGGGTTCAGTAGGAAAGAGAGGAACTGACTTATGTGGAGAGCCTTCTGTGTGCCTGGCAGTGGGCTGGATGCATACTTTGTCCACAAGCTGGCATTTGTGCACAAGGGGCAGAGTAATGGGGTTGGGGCATCCTGAACACTTATGAATAAAATAAGCTCTCAATTACCAGACCTGGTGGAGGAGAACAGCAATTTGGGAAATGTGGCACATGATCTCCCAGAGCCTTTTCGGTTTCCTGAGAGGGCAGGAGCTGGAAAGCAGAGATGAGGGAGAGGCCATGGAGGAGGGATGGTGATCTCCAATTGCCCCAAGGCCTTCTCTCTTTCCTGCTTGTGCTTGTGAGGGGAGGGGAGGGTAGTTGTGAGATTGCTGAGCAGGATATACCTTTCTTTGTAAAAAGTCAGTAGCTTTTATACTCTGTGTGTGTGTGTGTTTGTTTTTTTCCCCTTAACTCAAAAGTAATTCAACTTTTTAAAAAATTTTTGTAGAAATTTTTGAGAGTATGCATTAATATAAAGAAGAAATTTAAAATCATGCCTATGAACACATGGCCTGATATAACCACTGTTTTGTGTTGAAGTGGGGGCTTAGATGTTACATATAAAAAACAAAAACAAAACCAATTGCTAAGGGGTCAGTTCTGACTCACGGTGATGCTATGTGTGTCAGAGGAGAACTGTACTCCATAGGATTCTCAGTGGCTAATTTTTTGGATGTAGATCGCCAGGGCTTCCTTCTGAGATGTCTCTGGGTGGACTTGAACCTTCAGCCTTTGGGTCAGCAGCAGAGCACATTAACCATTTGCACCACCCAGGGACTCCATTACATATGTAATTTTTTTTCTTCTCCAGTTTGAATATACAGTACATACTCTTTTACTTAATATATTAGTGATCAGTTTTCTTAAGTGAACAATTTAAAAATAGTGGTCATGTGGGTTGAGAGAGACCTGAAGGAAACAATGGGTGGGGGAGCTTTTAGCCATTTTGGTGACTGGAGACTGGCTGTCAGAGCAGGTAGAAAAGGACTCCAGCTCTATTTATAACAATAATGCAGCACAGCCTTGTGTTCATAAAGCTCTTTAATTATTCAGATGGGCTCTGATCCTTACAGTGTCACTAAGAGTAGATAAGGGAGGTTTTATCTTGTCCATATTAGAGATGAAGAAGATAAGGTAACGGGGCTAAAGTAGCTTGCCTATGAGTACATAGCTGGATCAAAAAAACCTATTGTCATCGAGTCAATTCTGACTCATAACAACCCTATAGGACAGAGTACAACTGCCATAGGGCTTCCAAGGCTGTAAATCTTTACGGAAGGAGACTACCATATCTTTCTCCAGCGGAGCAGCTGGTGGGTTCATCTCCCAACCTTTTGGTTAGCAGCTGAGCGCTTTTAACCACTGCACCACCAGGTCTCACATAGTTGGATTGAATTCCAGATTTTTACTGAAGTCACTTTTTCATCACGTTATACAATTCATCAATTTCTGGTCCAACAAACATTATTAGGTGCCTAATGCTGTTGTGGAGCCCAGATGGCGCAGTGGTTAAGAGCTCAGCTGCTAACCAAAAGGTCAGCAGTTCGAATCTACCAGCTGCTTCTTGGAAACCCTATAGGGCAATGCTACTCTGTCCTACAGGGTCATTATGAGTCGGAATCTGTTCAATGGCAACGGGGTAATGCTGTTGCACTGCTACGAACTCTAAGGGAGAGAGACATATCCATAAGCAGTTACCATATGCTACAGTGGAGATAAGCATGAACCTCCGTAAGTTAGAGAGGGCATCCATTGGGAAGTGATGTGTGAGCGACAACTGGAGAGACCAGTAGGTGTCATGTAGAAGAGGGAACAGCAATTGAGGGTTGTCTCTATGTAGCTGTCTACCTCTAGCACAGGGAACTAGAACTTGTTTTTGCCTTTTCTTTCTTATCTTGTGCTATTTTGCATTATCTTGCAGGATTAAATGAAACTTTGTATGCCATTCTACATCCTCCTCCCTTCTCCCATCTTTTTTATGGAAAGGTTGACTATGAATAAATGAAATAAAATGTTAGCCTGGAGTCAGGCAGTTGTTAGATGTTAATTCCAAGCATGTACTCCTCTCTGTTTCTTTTTTCCAAGTCTCGTCTTTTTAAAGAGATAGTTGAAAGATTTAGTAGAGCTTGCGTAATCTCTATCAATCCCTATTGATCTCTCCTAGTGTAGTTTGCCTGCTTTATTCAGTGGCCATAGGCATGGTTTCTTCTCTCAAGTTCTTTCTGATCACCTCTTCGGGAGCAAATCTGAAATCTGTTTGACTGCTAAGAAAAGGACATCAAAGAGCTAGAGGTTTTCTGTAAAACACATTTCCCATATTGCTGTCTCATTTGCTGATTCAACTCACATTTACTGAACATTTACTACTTGCTATAAATTCTCCTAGGTGGAACTAGTGGGTGCAAAGCAAAATAAGATAATTCTTCATCCTGAAAACTTACGGACTAGTGCAGGGATGTTAAATACTGTTCAGCTCCTACATCACCTTGGCTGAGAGAGGCTGTGGGAGCGCCTACGAAAGAGGTTTCTGGGGCTGAATTCAGACTCAGCCAGAAGACTGTGTTGGATTAATGGGGGCTGCTGTGGGTCTTGAGCAGGGAGTTGAGGGACAGAGAAGTAGTGACTTATAAATTGTATATTTGCCATCCTGGGCTAGGGGATGCTTGAATACAGTTCTTTCACTGAATTATGGATGGAAGGTCAAAAGATTGTATTGTTTTCGTCGTTGTTATTGTTTTTAGGTGCCCTTCAGTTGGTTCTGACTCCTAGCAACCCTTCTGTACAACAGAACGAAATGCTGCCTGGCCTTTTGCCATCCTCACAATCATTGCTATGTTTGAGCCTGTTGTTGCAGCCACTGTGTCAATCCATCTCGTTGAGGGTCTTCCTCTTTTTCACTGACTCTGTGCTTTGCTAAGCATGATCTCCTTCTCCCGGGACTAGTGCCTCCTGATAACATGTCCGAAGTACATGAGATGAAGTCTCGTCATCCTCGCTTCCAAGGAGCACTCTGGCTGTACTTCTTCCAAGACAGGCTTGTTGGTTCTTCACCAGCACCATAATTCAAATGGGTCATTTCTTCTTCAGCCTGCCTTATTGATTGTCCAGCTTTGGCATGCATATGAGGTGATTGAAAATACCATGGCTTGAGTGGGGTGCACCTTAGTCCTCAAAGTGACAGCTTTGCTTTTCAGCACTTTAAAGAAGACTTTGCAGCAAGTTTGCCCAATGCAATATGTCTTTTGATTTCTTGACTGCTGCTTCCATGGGTGTTGATTGTGGATCCAAGAGAAATGAAATCCTTGACAACTTCAATCTTTTCCCTATTTATCATGACGTTGCTTATTGGTCCAGTTGTGAGGATTTTTGTTTTCTTTATGTTGAAGTGTAAACCATACTGAAGGCTGTAGTCTTTGATCTTCATCAGTAAGTGCTTCCTTCAGGTCCTCATAGATTTCAGCAAGCAAGGTTGTGTCAACTGCATATGACAGGTTGTTAATGAATCTTTCACCAATCCTGATAAATAGTTCAGCTTCTTCATATAGTCCAGATTCTTGGATAATTTTGCTCAGCATACAGATTGAATAAGTATGGTGAAAGGATACAACCCTGGCACACACGTTTCCTGATTTTCAACCATGCAGTATTTCCTTGTTCTGTTCAAATGACTGCCTCTTGGTCTATGTACAGGTTCTGCAAGAGCACAGTTGTTTTGAAATTCCCATTCTTTGCAGTGTTATCTATAACTTGGTAAGATCCACACAATCAAATGCCTTTTCATAGTCAACAAAACACAGGTAGACATCTTTCTGATATTCTTTGCTTTCAGCTAAGATCCATCTTACATCAACAATGATATCCTTCTTTCCACATCCTCTTCTAAATCTGCCTTGAATTTCTGGAATTTCCTTGTCGTTGTACTGCTGCAATTGTTTTTGAATTATCTTCAGCAAAATTTTCCTTGCATGTGATATTAATGATATTGTTCCATTATTTCTAAATTTTGTTGGATCACCTTTCTTTGGAATGGGCTCAAATATGGATCTCTTCCAGTTGATTGGCCAGGTAGCTGTCTTCCAAATTTCTTGGCATGGATGAGTGAATACCTCCAGTGCTGCATCTGTTTGTTGAAACATCTCAGTTGGTATTCCACCAATTCCTGGAGCCTTATTTTTTGCCAATGCCTTCAGTGCAGCTTGGACTTCTTTCTTCAGTATCATTGGCTCTTGATCACATGCTGCCTCCTGAAATGGTTGAATGTCCACCAGTTCTTTTTGTTACAGTGACTCCGTGTATTCCTTTCATCTTATTTTGATGCTTCCTGCATCGTTCAATAGGCATCATCTTCAGTGAGAAAGAAATATGAGTCTCCCATGGTGATCAGTTATTTTATGTTTAAATTTCATTAGAAATACATTTTAGTCTTCTGGAAAGTTTTTCTTCCCCTTCCTTCTTAACATTTTAGGTTATAGTCTACAAAGTGTTCTCTTTTTGGGGGAGTGATCTTTCATCAGTGAGGCTATATTAACGGGCTTCATCCAAACCCTGGGGTTAAGCCAGCTGCTCTGCTCACTGTGGAAAGAAGGGGTCTCAAATCCTTGACTTCTTCCTTTAATAACAGTGGTTCTCATCCTTGGCTACACAATAGAATCACCTTGGAAGCTTTTAAAAACCCTCAGCCCAAGCTCCACTCCAGACCAATTACATCAGAATCTCTGAGGTGGGGCCAAACATCGGATTCTAATGTGCAGCCAAGGCTGAGAACCACTGCTTTACCAGGTCAAGTGCAGCCTATCAGGTTGTGGTCTGTTGAGCAGTAGCTTGGTGGAGCTACTTCTGGTAGATAGGGCGGATAGTACATGGGAGTGGAGTGAAGAGTTAGAAGTTTCTCCCTGTTCAGTGGTCACTGACCAAACTCAGATACAGAGGAGATATTTATGTCTAGCTCTTGGCCCACCATCTTTACAGCTCCCTCTGGGTTAAAAGCTCAGTAATTCCACCTCTAATTCCCACAAAGTCTTTGGAAAGCAGTACAGAGTTGTAGCTAAGAGGTCATGGTTAAGACTACTAGCTGTCAAGTTGGAAAGAGCTGAATTCAAATCCTGGCCTCTACACTCGCCAGGTATGTGACCTTCAGTAAGTTATTGAACGACATCGTGATGCAGTTTCTACATCTGGTGAGATAGTACATGCATTTCAGGATTGTTTAATGAGGTGAGTTTATTTAGAAATGTTAAATGAGACAGTATGCACAAAGAGTAAGCCTTTCATTGCACCAGGTACAGAGGGAGGGCTCAGTGAACATTGACTATTATGGCAGCTGTGTATCTAGTGTAAAGATCAACCAGGAATCTTGGGCCATGAATGCCACCACACCTTGCAATGCCGGGCACCACTGCCAGTCTGATGATGGAGGGATGGGAAACAAGTTCGGGAAGCTGCTAGTGGCCAGGTGCATGCGAGGTCCAATTTGTCCAAGCCTACCTATTGCACCGGTTTTTTAGAGTTGGTGGAGTAAGCCAGTGAAATATTTGATAGGCGTTGGGAAGGACTGTGAAAAGGCCAGAATGAAATAGAGCTGATCTCAGTGCTTAGCCTGACTTTTCCATCTCATCCCTGACCTCCCTGTTTGCCAGGACCGTGCATGAGGGGAGGGCTCCATTGGACATGCTGCTCCGAATTTCAGCAGTCTCGATTTCTTAGTACCCTCCAGGATCAGAACCCAGAAAGAAAGACTGACTTCTTCCCTGGATCTGAATGTGCTTCCTGTGCCATTTAGACAATTCAGTGAGACCCAGAGCAGTGAGTGTTAAATAATCCCCAGATTCCATTTTAATAATTAAAGACTCTGAATGCATCAAAATTGCCCAAATTTCAGATTCAAATAAGTAACGACACTGTAGCTTGAATTTTAGTTGTCATGCTTCTACCTTGTGCTCTAGTAACAAGCAAAGCAACACATGAAAGGAGGAACAGGAGCAGCCAAAGAATTAGATGGTCCATAGCACTTGAGTATTGTAGCTGACAGGACTTATTTCATCACTGGTAGAGTCCTTCTCTGCCACGAAGTTCTCCTTGAATTCCTGTCCTCTGCCAGCTAGAAGCAATCTCTTGTCTCTTCTGAATTCTCATAGTGTTTCACTGACTTTGACTGTTTTTTAGAGCAGTTTTAGGTTTACAGAAACATTGTGCAGGAAGTGCAGATTTCCCTTATACCCCTTTTTCCCTTGGCACACATTTTTATTAACACTATTATTAACATGTTGCATTGCTGTGGCACATTTTTACAGTTGATGAAACAGTGTTGATACATTATTATTTACTAAAGTCCGTAATTTACATTAAGGTTCATTCTTCGTGTTGTATATTTCTGTGGGTTTTAACAGGTGCATAATAGTCTTTATCCACCATTACAGTGTCATACAGAGTGGTTTCACTGCCTTAAAATTACCAGGGCTCTACCTATTCATCCCTCCTTTCTCCTTGAGCCCCTGTTCACTGACTTTTTTGATGCCACTTTTTCTTTTATTAAAATTGCTTGTGTACATATTTCTACAAACTTCTTAAGGGGAAGGCCTTATATTAGTTATTTTTATATTCCCCTCAACATCTAATACAGAGCCTTTTTCATAGTAAGTACTCAGTGTTTGTCAACTGACTAGAAACAATCTTTGGGGGCAATCATAATGAATCTGTACCATCAAGACCATAATACTGATCACCTAATGACAGCTATTGTTCTTCAGGTATTTAATTGTAGGACTGTTATTTAGACCATTTATACTCCTTATGATACCTTAATCTATTCTGTAGACAAAACCCAAGACCAAGAGCAGTGGAAAGCTTCCACTATTAATTTTTCCCTCCAAATTCACAAACCTTATGCAAGCGTGCATTTGCAGACATACTGTTTTCTGTGTTCTGCTGGTTTCTAAGTGAGTGTAGTTATGATTTAGAATTCTCCCACCTGCTTCCAGATGTCAAAGGGAGGAGAGATTGCTCTTGAGAGCTCATCAATTCTGCTTCAGTGGACACTGGGAGGATGCATGATGGATAATTTTTCCTGTAAATTCTCTTTTGAAATCTTAAATTGTTCATAATCTGTGGCATCTCTTGCTTTATCTGAATATGTTGGGAAGAGAGGATGGTAGTAAGCTGAGTCAGAAATTCTGTCCAGCAGAAGCTGGACATAATAAACCAGCATTCGCCTGCCTGGTGGTAAGCTCTTTTTGGAAGAATAAGCTTGTTTCTGTGTGCACAACAAGGAAATGGGGGTGGTGAAGACATCCAGGATAAGACAAGTGGTGATTGACAGCCCAGCTGGTGGAGATGGGTAATTGGAAATTCATGGCACGTAAATCTCCCAATACTTATCTTGAAGCACAGGAAGAGAGAAGATCTGAGCAGGGGAACATTTAACTCTTTCCCCTTTGTAGCTAATCTTTAAGGTCTTCATTTTAACTTTAATTAAATTATGGTTTTCTGTCCTGGAGAGATAAATGCATTCTGCCTAAGGAAATGACTCTGTGTCTAGTAAATAGAAATGCTTAGAACTGTTTGAGAAGTTCTTCGTTTTCTCGTTTACTTAGAATGTTGGAATCCTTTCCCATGGGTCCCATTCCTTGAGAGAAAGATTATTTCCCTCTAACTTGGTGGGTTTCTGGTTTTTCTGTGTACAATAATATGTTCCTTATGTGTCTTAGATTTCTTATTTACCAAATAGTGGTTTAAAAAATGAGGCAATATTAGAAAATTTAGGAGCCCTGGTGGTGCAGCAGTTAAGCATTCAGCTGCTAACCAGAAGGGTCAGTGGTTCGAACTTACTAGTGGCTCTCCGGGAGAAAGATGTGGCAGTCTGTTTCTGTAAAGATTACAGCCTAGGAAACCCTATGAGGCAGTTCTGCTCTGTCATAAAGTCTCGCTATGAGTTGGAATCGACTCAATGGCACACAACAACAACATTAGGTAATTAGTAAGTTGAATGAATAATTGTAGCACAGTAGAAGGAATGTTAATCATTCTTGTTGAAGTCTCGTGCTTTCTCTGCTGATTTGGATCTTTGATTCAACATCTTTGAGCTGGACAACCACATTTTCATTATCTTTCTCATGATAATCCATCGTGTTATAAAAAATGGTTATTAAGCCACATTTAATTTTTTCCCCTAGCCAACATCCCTATACGGCCTAAAAAACTAAAAATCTTCAATCTCAATGAATGTTTTGAATTTGTCAGAGCATAAGTGAGCCTGGGGACCACAGAATGTCCAGTTTACATCTAAACTTAACTGATGGATCTCCCTGAATCCTTCTATAAGTGGGATCTCTTGGAGGAATTGATATATTTTGTCAGCTGGGCTTCCATGGTCTCTGCCTCATTTTTGTTCAAGTTTAGAACACTTATCTAATCTTAGTGTCTTGTATGCTCAAAGATTTGTGGCCACATCTGAGTTATTTCTTGCTGGCAAATTGTTGCATCTGTTATAATGCCAGAGTTCCTGCTAGTGAGCAGAGCTACACTGTAGGGGGCAACTCTCTATGATTTGTGAGCTTCCATGAGTATGACGTCCCTTCATCTGGCTGAAGGCTGAGAAGGGAGTAGAAATTGGGGGTTGGAGGAGTACACTGGGGGTACAGAGACAGAGATGAGAGAAGTCATAGAAGTGGGGTGCAAGATAGATTAATCAATCCAAGAGAATACATTGAGCCTTGGAAGTACCGAGCACTCGTGTGAGGCATTCTGGAAGTACTCAAGAAGGATAAGACATGGTCTCTGATGACTTGGAGCCAGGATACCCAGGTTATCATCTGAACTCCTTCTAGAAGCCAACCCACTTACCTGGGCTGAACTAAGTCATTAAAATGAGATGGAAGGCTAGACTAGATAATAGGGTACAGTAGGAAACAAGGGTGTCATAAATGTTCTTACCTTTTCCAAAAGCCATTAAAGCTCCTTTATGATTAATGTGTGAAGTGTGCCTTATCTCATACCCTGCTGCATGCTGTGCCCAGAGTGGGAAGACAATAAATACATTGTCAATATGGATTGACTGATTCAATAGGGAGCAAGGTAATAGCAGGAGGATGAGTCACAGGGAATGGGGTGAAGACTTAAATTTGACAATCACCACAGGAAACCTTTAGTAGAAGTGATTATTAAGCTTTTAAAACCATGTTTCATGTCTTAAAAAGAACTGCAATTAATATATGTCTCTTCAGTACAGGAAACAAAAAGCCACCTCTTCATTTAAACAACATCAGCAACAGCTGTCAGCACTTCTAATATAAGCGTTACAAGGGAAGGCTTCCGGGTTCACGGGTAGGTTAAGCTCTCTTTTGTCATCCTTAAGGATTGTTGTGAATTGTAAAACCTTTCATAGCCCCATATCTACAGAAGGAAGTCCGGCTCCCCAGCCTGACACATCTCAACCTTTCCAGACTGCCATTAACTTGTCTTTTTACTCCTCATCTCATATATTCAACAGACATCAGCTGAATCCATGGGCTAGGCATTGTGCTAGATGCTCAGGATTCAAAATGAGTGAGTTTTCTATTGTCAAAGAAGGTACATTCCAACAATGGTGGAAACACGTGAAATAGATGCATACAACTGTTTAAATGTTCTAAAAGTAATTTCTGCAAGGTACAAATGTAGAGGAGTTCCTGGGTAATGCAAATGGTTAATGCGCTTGGCTGCTAACTAAAAAGTTGGAGGTTGGAGTCCATCCAGAGGCACCTTGGAAGAAAGGTCTGGTGATTGACTTCTGAAAAACCAGACATTGAAAACCCCCTGGAGCACAGTTCTACTCTAACACACGTAGGGTTGCCATGAGTTGAAGTTGGCTTGCTGGCAACTGGCTGGTTACAAATGTAGACCATAAAAATGTTGTATACTTTCATGCCACTGTTTCTTTGCACAGTATATTTCCTATGCCCAGAATGTTGTTTTTAACAAGTCTTGCGGCAAAGTCCAGTTCTTCAGTCACACTCATGCTCGAAGGCCACCTTGAAGGTAATGGCAGGAGGATGGCATTTTGCTTTTGCCACATTTTGCTCTGTGCCTCTGTCTTTTTGTGGGGTTTTCCTCAGCAAATGCTGCACAGAAAATAAATCCTTTCTGAATCATGGAGGCCCAAACGTTTACTCTCTGGTTTTTTGTTGACTGGCAATCTAGTGTCTTGACTGGCTTCCGGTCTCCTTAGTCTTTCTCAGCTGTTTGTCTCTATCAAGTCGACTGGCCCAGTTTGATATACTGGTTATATTTGAGAGGGAAGAGAGCCTCATTTCTTCTTTATTCCTTAGTGATTGCTGACAGTTCCATAAGGGAGTAAGGACGTGGAGTTAAATGAAGAGGATATGCAGATGACAAAGGAGGGTGGGTACTAGAGTGTGACTGGGAAATTCCAGAAGCGCCGACCACTTGAGTGTTCAGAGTGCAGAGGGCCCAGCTCACTGGGCTGGAGGTGGCAGGGGGAGAACCTCTCTCTCTCTCCCTCTGTAAGATCTGCTCCCTGACCCATAAGAAGGTTTGGGAATAGGCACAGCATGACCTGATTCTAGTCCCACACTCTCTGCTAACCAGTCATCCTTCCCCTTCCCCCATTCTCTTACAAGTAGGCTAGAGGTGGGTGATGGTTGAGGGGCACAGAGCCAGCTTAGCTAGATGGCAAGTCTAGCACCACACTTCAGGGAGGACAGTTAGACCTATTATTGTGTGCTTTGGGAATTAGAATAACCTATCGTAAGTTACTATTATTCATTCTTTATTGTGAGTGAGCTTTTGATTTGTTTCAGTTATTCCGGGGGGGGGGGGTCACAATTATTGAAGTGTCGGATGCCATAACTGGATCATCATTTGCATGCTTCATAATTGGATCTGGTTTTTGTTTGTTTTGTTTTAGGTTAAGCCGTAAGCACAAGAATCCACAAAATACTCCACCTTTCTCAAAGGGTACAAAGAAGCTGTGAATCACTCTATGTACCACCTAAATCTGCAGAACCTCCTGGAATTCCACTGACACAATCAAATGAAGTGGCTGAAGGTTACACCTTCAGTCTCTGCTTTGGGCGTGGAAATACGTGTGCTACACATACACAAACACATTTATACCATAACCCTCCCCAGCATAAGAAGAACATGGTTGCCTTGATTTTCCGGTGATCATTAATTAGCGTAAGTGGTAGCAACTGCCCAACAAAAGATGCAAAGTATTTTTCTGTGAAGCTTTTTGAATAATATTGGATAATAGTATTCAAACCTCCTGGTGATTTTATGTCACAAAAACTGAATTTCTAAGGAAAAAAAAACGGCCTTTGTGCAGCATGGCTCCTTAATGAACTAGACTAGCATTTAGTCACCTGAAAAACTCTGGCAGTTTATTGTGTAGGTGTAAATTGTAATTACCTACCTAACCTTTTCTCATGTTAAGCTTTTTATTGAAAAGATTGTTTCATTTCCTAAGTTTTTTTGTTTTTGTCTTTCAGCCTTGGCACTATTTATTTGTATGTTAAAGTTTAATATAGGGAAAAGAAGAAAAAAATGTGAAAACCAATTGACAAAAATCTCCCCATTATGGAATGTTATCAAACCTTCCTAGTGTTGTACAAGGCACTGCATTTACAAACAGTCTCTACATTTATAAACAGTTTTTTTTTTCATACCAGCAGCAAAATCCAAAGAGAATTCGTGGTCCTATTTTGAATTAGAAATAGTCTCGAGTTAAAATTTTATTACTATAATCGCTGTTTTTATTAATCATTTAACAATTGTATGGTGTTGATTAATTTTCTGGCAGTGTTATGTTAATAAGATTTCAAGGAAGGGAAAGAAGTCATTTCATGTACGTGGGTTTAGTTTAATTTTATTCACCAAAACGGTATTTACTTAATAACAACTGTGGAAATAAGCACAATTCAGGCTTTGCCATCTTCCTGTTTAGTGCATAGCTAATGAATAGAGGGAGCTCTTGTGGAAAAATAGGTTGGTAGAGCTATTCAGGGGTGTGAGTCATGGGGGCGCGCTCTGACCTCATTAGAGTGTTTGCAGTTTGGATCAAAGATGTTTAGTGTCTACCACCGTGTGATGTATCCATGGATGCTTGGTCAATGCAAATCAATGAGGAGGATTAAGAGCCTCTGTACAGTTTTAAATTTGTGCTGATTTCTAATGTATGAATAAGGACACTTATTTAAGTGGAAGCCAGTTTTCCAAGGTATTTATTTTTAATTTCAGAGATACTGTTTAGAATTGATTCATTGGCAGTAGTCTTTAGATTCTGTTGCATTGTGCTCTCTCTCATTTCCCCTCTGTTTAGTGCAAGGTGATGGGGTGGCGGCATTTCCAAGTTTGTCAGAATGTAGATCCCCATCACTCTATACCAGCAGTT
Organism: Dugong dugon; assembly: GCA_030035585.1. Taxonomy (NCBI): domain Eukaryota; kingdom Metazoa; phylum Chordata; class Mammalia; order Sirenia; family Dugongidae; genus Dugong; species Dugong dugon. Next base: position 53,853,840 of record CM057467.1, on the reverse strand, counting down.
GGGGTTGTGAGTGTCTTTGGGAAGTTCACATCAGAGAGCATCCAGTTTTCTAACTCTTACAGGTATCATCTGGATATTTAATAGCTTGTAGGGTGGTGGTGTTAGTTAATCTTGATTAGGTAGAATTTGAAGACTTGAGTCCTACCCTTTCAGTCAAGTGGCAGACATTGCTTCAGTGTTTTGCTCTTCTGGAGTCTAAAAGGTCTTCAAAATACTGGACATAAAATTTGACTTAAGAACAATACATTTAAAGTGTATAACTCAGAATTCCAGTAATCCAGCTTAGTTTTCAAATATTTTTCTTTTGTGAAACATTTGTAGCTTGGGATGGATAGTCAGAGAAGCAATGGTATCATAACAGGTGGATTGGATTCACCTTATAACCTAATCATTTACTTTTGGATTAAAATTTAGCACCTGGTGTTGCAAGCCTTGAGAGTCTTGACAACTTATTGAAAATGTAATTTCGAGGGTTTTAGATTCCAATAATAAATAATAAATATAATGCCCTGTTTTAGAAATTGTATGATTATGTAAAGATTTCAATTAAAAGCCCATGAGATTTGACAGCATGGCTTTTTTTTTAAATTTTTTTTTTGATTGTACTTCAGGTGAAGGCTTACAGAACAAATAGTTTCTCATGAAACAGTAGTACACATGTCGTTTTATGACATTGGTTAACAACCCCACAACATATCAACCCTCTAACTTTTCAACCTTTTTTTTTTTTTTTTGGTGAAAATACACATAGCCAAAGATATACCATTTCACAAATTTCTACATGCACAGTTTAGTGACACTGACTACGCTCTTCCAATTGTGCTGTTATTCTCACTTAAGATGAAGGCTTACAGAACAAAATAGTTTCTCATTTAACAGTTACTACAAATATTGCCCTAGGACAATGGTTAACAATCTCACAACACATCAACAATATCCTTACTCCACCTTGGGTTCCCTATCACCAGCTTCCTTGCCCCCTTCTGCCTTCTGGCCCTTGTCACTGGACTCCTGTACCTCGTTAGTCTCATTTGCTTTTACGGGGCTGTCCACTCCCAGGCTGAATGGTGAACCTCGGAGGTAACTTCACCACTGAGCTAAAAGGGTGTCTGGGGGCCATATGCTCCGGGTTTCTCCAGTCTCCTTTAGGCCAGTAAATGTGGTCTTTTTTTTTGTGAGTTAGATTTATGCTCTACATCCTTCTCCAGCTCTGTCCAGAACCCTCTGTTGTGATCCTGGTCAGAGCAGTCAGTGGTTGGTAGCCGAGCACCATCTAGCTGTACTGGACTCAGTCCGGTGGAGGCCTTGGTTCCTGTGGGCAGTTAGTCCTTCGGACTAATCTTTTCCTTGGATCCTGTTCTCTTCATTCTGCCTTGCTCCTGAAGGGATGAGACCAGTGGAGTATCTTAGATGGCCGCTCACAAGCTTTTAAGACCCCAGACACTACTCACCAAGGTAGAATGTAGAGCATTGCCTTAATAAGCTGTGTCATGCCAACTGAGCTAGATGTTCCCTGAGACCATGGTCCCCAGAGCCCTCCGCCCAGCAATGCAGTCCCTCAGGGAGTTTGGATGTGTCTATGGAGCTTCCATGACCTTTCCTTGTCCAAGTTGTGCTAGTTTCCTCTGTGTTGTGTACTGTCTCACCCTTCACCCAAGATACCACTTATCTATTGCCTATTTAGTATTTCCCCCGCATGCCTCCCATCCCTGGTAACCAACAGATTGTTACATTTTGTGCGTGAACTTTTTCATGGGTTTTCACAATAGAGGTCTCATACAGTATTTGTCCTTTTGTGATTGACTTATTTCACTCAGCATAATGTCCTCCAGTTTCATCCATGTTATGAGATGGTTCACAGATTCATTGCTGTTCTTTCTCATCAGCATGGCGTTTTTTAAAAGATGTTTTTAAAGTATGTACCTGGAAAGTAAGGATCGCTATGAGTTGAAATCGACTGGACAGCAGTGGGTTTACCTGGAATCTAAGTGAGCTATGCAATGTGGTTTTCAACCTACCCTAAGCTTTTGCTCGTAAGACTTTTCCCGCCCTAATCCTCTACAGGTGGTTTTCTGGGCCTCTGAGCCAACCTGACTTGAGGAATGTGTCTCTTACTACACCTCTCTGTGGGTGCTCGGAAGGGGATCTCTTGCTGGCCTCCAGCTTTCTTCATGCATAAAACAATCAGGGTTCCTCCTAGATTTGTATATAAATTATTGTTGTTAGCTGTCATTGAGCTGGCCCTTGACTCATGGCCACCCCATACACAATGGGATCAGACCATTGTGATCCATAGGGTTTTCATTGCCTGATTTCCAGAAGTAGGTCATCAGGTCTTTCTTCCTATTCTGTCCTAGTCTGGCAGCTCTGCTGAAATGCGTTCAACATCATAGCAGCTTGCAAACCTCCACTGAAAGATGGGTGGTGGCTGTGCTTGAGGTGCATTGGCTGGGAATAGAACCCAGGTCTCCTGCACGAAAGGTGAGAATTCTGTCCCTGAGCTACCACTGTGGTTGTATGTAAATTATTGGGGTGGTTTTTCTGGGAAGTGACTGACCCAGTGACTTGCTTCTCAATCCTCTCTTTGCTTTTCTGTCAGGTTCTAAGATAGGCTTAAACTTCAGGGCTTGTATCTGTGCTTTACAGATGCGGAGAAGAAGAATTGGTGAGGATTTATCCATTGGTTGGGAGGTGCCTCATTCTTGATAACAGTGTGGTTATCTCTTTCTAGCGTGACTTGCTGCACTTGCTCTCACAGAATTTTCTCTCTTCTAAGTTTGTTTTTATTCATGTGTTTTACATGACTGAAATTTCAGTCTAGTAGCTAATATGTAATATCGGTTTTACAGTTGTCCTGCACTTGTTTGTAGAAATGAAGTGACAAAGATGGGACAAAGGTGAGCCCTGTCTTTGGGGTCAGGATATAGCAGGGTGGGAGAGATGCAGTCCATCCTGTTTTAACCTAGAGGGAATTATTTGGATGGTCTTTGGTGGAAACGCCAAATTTTGAGAACTGAAAGAAGGTTAAGAAGAGAGCTGAAATATGGGACAGAAAGAAAATAGATCTTGCATTGACCTGGAGGAGGTGAGGTGAGGTCGTGGCACAAATGAAGAATAGGCACTGAGATCAGGAAAAGTGATTGAGAGCAGGTAGATGTGGGTTCTGGAGTGATGGGACTGTCCTATTGGGCTCTTTTGGCAGGGGCAGGTGCATCTTGCTGGGCAGGGGTGATTCTTTAAAAAGATCGTATCAACCCAGATAGGAAGAGTGAGTTTCTGAATTGGAATCTTGGCCAGACATAGGACATAATTGCGACATATTGGATAAGTTTGCTTAATAGACGTTTGTAAGAAAAGTCATCCATTTCTTTCAAACTTCTCTTGTTACAGGCTTTGGTTGCTAATGGGAAGCTGATGGCATTTCTCTCTTCTCTCTTTCCTTCTGCCGTCTTCTTCACGGCAGTGGAGCTGCTGACGAATCTTGAAATGCCAGCAGAAGGTGGAAAGGGAAGGCTTCAGAGTTTTATAGTCATCAGAACTCTGGATGGTCAAAGAGGTGCTATTTTATTGATGAGCTAGCAATGTTGGTTATGGGGATAATTCTGTTTCTCTAATTTTCTCTTTAAAAGTTTGTTTTCTAGAAGGCTTAACTCTTCCTTGCAGTACAGTCCCAATTAATAAATGTAGAAGGAATTATGGAAATAGAAAATCACCATTTGGCAAGCACCACAGCAATACTTGTTGTAGGCAGGAATCATCAATGGATGCTGCAATTAGTAGGCAAAATCAGGAAGAGAAACAGATATTTGCATAGTCCCAAAGTATCTCCCCACAAGATATTTATAAGTTAAAGAGGGAAAATAGGACTTTTGTAGTGGAGAAACCTGGCAGATACCACCTTAACCAAATGACCAAAGTTAATATCACCAGTGATCAAATATACCAGTATCATATACCTCTTGATGTGATGCAGAAGGTTAGAATATCACTTCTATATTCTTTATGCAAATGCATGACTGAATTAATGATGAAGTGACACCAGAGAAGCCCTAAATTTGAGAAATTCTGCAAAACTAACTTCAAATGTCAAGGTCATATAAGACAAAGAAAGGTTGAGGAACTATCACAGGTTAGAGGAGACTAAGGAGACATGACAGATAAATGCAGCGTGGGTTCCCAAATTGGATTCTGGACCAGAAAAAGGACTCAAGTGGGACCAGCCTACCCACTGCCGTTGAGTTGATTCCTACTCATAGTGGCCCTGTAGGGTTTCCAAGGCTGAAAAATCTCCGCAGAAGCAGACTGCCGCATCTTTCTCTCGCGGAGCTGCTGGTGGTTTTGAACTGCCGACCTTTCGGTTAGCGGTCAATCACTTTAACCACTGCGCAACCAGGGCTCCATAAGTGGGACGGTTGGCAAAAACTGAATAGTTTGAGGAGTAGTTAATAGTATCAGTGTTAATCTTCTATGGTTATATGGCTATGAAAGATATTAACATCTGGGAAAGTTGAGTGAAGGGGGTATTGGAACTCTTTGTACTAGTTTTTCAAATTTTTGTAAATTTGAAATTATCAAAAGAAAAAAACAACTTTTTTAGGAGACATAAAGCTTTATTGAACTAATGGATTCACTAAGTCCCTTTTGTTTCTAAGGAAACAAAAGCATATGATAGACTTCCCTTTGAAGTCATCATTTTACTTGAATATTCAGACTAAATTTTTTGGCTTCTCAAGACAACTACTACCCTTTCACCCCATCACCACTGTCAAAAGCCTGTATGCTTAGAGAAACACAAAAATTAGTGTAGCAGAATATATTTATTGTGAGTAGATAAAATTCGAATCGCGCAGTGTCAACCCAAACATATCAGGAAGGCGCCCTAAAGGGGGAACAGTGAAAGCAGCTTATATGGGTCATTATCATGTTAATTTCACCTGACCTGGCATCAGAACACATGCAGGGTTCTAGACAGTTGGAGAAACAGAGTCACTAAGGACATGCCATACATTTCCAGTCAGACTCTGGGGTTCCTGCTCCTCGAAACCGGCTGCACACAGATAATTCTCTAAAAGAGCCCAATGCCTAAGGCAAAATAATAAGCTGCTTATATTGTTTGACTTGAAGGTGCCTTTAGGAAAACAGTTCCCTAAAAGCTCAAGATTCAAAAGGACACCTAAGGACAGATGGCCTGGATGGGTCACCCCAATCCCATGAATCCAGAAATCTAGATTACAGAAGAATCAAAATGATTTTGTCACCACTAATAAGATAACATATTCATAATTCTGTAAGTGTGTGTGTGAGGAGAGGGAGACCGTGTCTCAAGCTTTCCCCAATACCTGGATCTTGCCGTGGTGATCCTCTTAGAGAGAGTCCTGCTGATTTAAGTAGAAGAGTGTTTACTGTGAAGTTACTTAAATTTAAGCTTCAGAACACTTCCATCTACTTAATTTTGAATTCATAATTTTGTATTTTTTTTTCTTAAAGAGGGTCTCCAAAATGGTATAAGCTTCAGGCCCCACAGTACTTGAATGGGAATGGGAATACTTTGCCTGAGACAGCCTCATACAAGATGACACAGTGCGTATACTGACTTATATTCCAAAAAGCAGAGAAGAAACCAACATCTACTTGAAGCCAGAATAGAATATTTCAAAAGTTTTCCGTAATTTAATTGGCTGCATAACTGGTAAGGCAAAAATAAAGTCAATCAGTCATCAATCAAATAAAACAACAGTCAATGCAAATGGAAGCATCTTTGCAAGCAGTCTGAAACTGAGGACATTTAGTTAGAAGTTGTGTTTTACCTCATCCCAAAGATCAGTATCCACAAGGGCACACTTTTGATACTTGAAAGCATCATTGCTTAGAAATTAACTGGAAATTGCAGCTGTAAACACCGGCTAATATTTGCAACTTCCACCCCAACCCTGGCCACCCGTTCATCCCACTTCATTATATCTCTCAGATAAACTCCTAGCTCAAGATTCTTCAGCCTTAGATTTTAGAGAACCAGACCTCACAAGAAGAGGCGTATTATTCATATGTAGAAATCTGCGTTAAATAATGTACCGGACCAAGCCAAGGAGCATGAAATTTGGAGTTGGTGTTGACAGCCCCTCATTCCTGTCACTTATTAATTTTATTTCCCCCCTTGGCTTGTGTCATAGCCTAAAAATTATTTAAACACAGGTTTTCATATTCTGTGATTTAACTCTTTAAGACCTTCAGTAACACAAGGGAGTTAATGATCTCCTTCTCTATGAATGGTTTAAGCTGAGCTTATTCTTATGGAAATTTGATCTTTAGTAATTTTATCGGAGGGAGTTTTAGCTAGCTGTAAACCTCAGTGTTCTAGTGCTGAACCTGAGAGGTGTATTTTTTTTTTTTTTTTTTTCTGGTCACACACTTCTGAAATCAGAAGATTCGAACTACAACACAAGAAACATAGCCCTCCTTTTGAAGTTGCCCTTTGGTTTTCTGATTTTTACAGCATTTTTTTTGGGGGGGGGGGCAAAGTTTTACTTCCATCTCTTTCTTTTACAAATTGGTTGAATGTCTGTGTTTCCAGAGAAACAGTGTGATTTTGTAAGTTTAAACAAACTGCATTAGACAGGAAATAAAATATTGTTCAGTGAAGAGCTGTCAAGATGGAAGCCTCATTTGAGAATGGTTCCTTTATTTTTTTTCCTTAATGAAATGCTTAACATATAGCAGTATTGTTTTCGATGTTGTTTTCATCTGGGTTAAGGAAAAATTCAGTTGTTTGATAGCGAAATGAGATCAGAACCAGAGAGAATAGCATTCTTAAAGAGACTTGTTGTGAAGGTTGTTGTGGGAACTGAATCATGCTCATCAGAGAAGTTTCTGTAACGTATGTGTGAGTGGACTCATTTGCCAGAACACCAGAATTATGTTATCAAGAACCCAATAGTCATTAAAGCCCCGTGTGAGTTAAACCCAGATAACCTCACGTGTGAAACAGCCTACTGACCAGGAAAGACAGTGATGATACAAGAGAGGTGATTTCACTGGCTTCAAATTCCATTAGACTTAAGATTCTTAAATACGTTCAACCCAAACATGCCCTTTCCATCCTTATCTAGTGTCTGATACGTGTGTGGCTCCTCCCCCGCCCACAATTTGGCTGTCACTCGACAGAGGAAATAAAATAGCAGCAGACCCAGTTTTTCCGGCCTGTTTTATTTTATGGAGATGCTAAAAACCGGCTTATTTCATATCGATCATACCAGAGAGCTAGCCAAGTGTGGTGTTAATTGGGTCCTCTGGAATTCTAAACCCCTGGGACAGAAAGCTTTCTGGAACGAGGGGGAAACCCCCCCAGGATGCTTAAAAATGAAATCCAGGAGCCCTCAAGATCCCAGATGCTGATGATGTGGCTGGCACATTTTGTATCCAGTTGCATATTTTAATTAGCTTGTTTTGTGTTATGTTTTCCCCCACCCCCCTTTCCTGAAAAGCTGTGAAGCCTTGTTTTGAAAACTGCTGCCCCCGAGTGCACCAGCTTGGCTGTCCTGTCCTCGTTGTTCATACTCATTCCACATGTGGGTCACATCCTAGCGCTCTTCCCCCAACCCCTCCACCCTCCTCTTGTCCCTCCAGCCACCCTCCCTTCCCTTCCCTGTCCAAACATTGGCTCGCTCATGCTCATTCTCTCTCTATCTCTCACAACACACACTTTTCCCCTCTTAGCAAGCGGAGGTAGATTCTTTGAGGAGCTTGCAGGCAGGGCATTTAAACTTAAAAAGCTGGTTGCTGCGCATTTAGTTTATGGCAAACACCACTTCACCTTCGTGAAAGTAATTATTCTATTCCTCTCCCCTCCGCACCTCTTCCTCTTCCCAGCCCTTGCTCTTTTCCCCTCTTTTTCCAGGACAAAGGTTTTTAAGAAACTAAGATTGCTGCTTCATTCAGCCCTTTCTTGTTACCGTGGTAGCGGGTATCTCAGACAGTGAAGGCTGGAGTTTTTATGCACAGCTCTTTGGGGACTGCAGGAGGAGTCCACTGAGAAATGTGCATTGCAGGCATACCTGCTGAGTTTATTATGCTGGTTATCTGTCACTTATTCTGACTAAAAGGTAAGGGCTTCTGTAGTTTGTTGCTGCAAAGAATTGGTGCATTGTTTTATTTCTAAGGCGTTCAACTAATTGGCTCTTGAGGGAAGGTTGGAAGGAGAGTTGTTGCTTGACTTCTGTAGCTTATTCTGTTAGATCTTTCTGATTTCTCTTTGATATCTGAAGGCAAAATAATTCTGGCAATCTTATGGCTTTTGATGGAAGGTCTATTTACTTGTTTTCAAGAAAAACACTTAATTCCATGATGTTTCTTTCTTTTCATTTAAAACTTCACATTTGCCCATGAAGAGATGTGTGTGCATGTATAACCGACATTTTCAATGATTTCTGCAAACTTTGGGAATAGGAGTTGTGATCTTATCCTAAGATAAGAATATTTTCATTCAGCAGATTGCATTTTATACCCATAGAAAATCACTGTACATTTTAGTAATCAGAGTGAGGAAAGTCAGGCTATTTAAAGGGAATTGTAACATTGACATGGATTGGTCACTTAGTCTAGCATGGATAAATACAAGTTAATAAGTAGAAGTCACCAATTAGGCCTCTTGCTTTCTGTGTGTTTAGAGGAAAATTGTCAGCGTTTGTCAAGAATTCAGATATGATTTGAACTACAGGCAGAAGAATCTTAGAGAGTAACAAGATCTATTAGAAAAGTACACAGACCTTAAGGTTAAGTTTTTAAACTTGCCTCTTTAAAAAAATTGAAACTGGAATATCAGTAGCCTGCCATCTCTGGGTAAAACTTATCTTTGGTTAAAATACATAATTTCAATTACACAGATTACAGATCACTGAGAAAATGATACAGTTGGAAATCAATTGCGTTTTACTGAAAAACAAAATGATTATGCCTTATTTTCTTAAGCACTGAGGATTTATGTGGACCCTTTGGTAGTAGTGTAAGATATATTTTATTGGAGATGCAAATCCCTTTAATGATACTTTCTTTTATACTCAGGGCCTATGGTATGTGTGTTGCAATCTAGTTCTGTTTATCAGTGTGCCCCATGAGCCATAAATGAAGGAAAGTTGTATGTTTGGATATCCAATTTAAGTCAACTTATGTTATTTATTACTTTACAGAATTTGTTCCAAAGAGTATGTGGGAAACATTTCCCCCAAAAGAACACGTTGATGTATCTACTGAAAGGATTCAGGGATATTAGCAAAACAAACTGGGTTTACTTAGAGATTATTTTTTGAGAAATCCCTGGGTGGTGCAAATGGTTAATGTGCTTGGCTGCTAACCAAAAGGTTGGAGGTTCAAGTCTACCCAGAGACACCTTGGAAAAAGGCCTGGCAATCTATTTCCAGAAAATCAGCCATTGAAAACCCTGTGGAGCACAGTTCTACTCTAACACACATGGAGTCACCATGAGTCAAAGTCGACTTGATGGCAACTGGTTAAAAGAAGTAGGGGAATCATCTTTAAAAGGTTAATAGGGCTGGCTGCCCCTTAATCACCTTCCAAAGGAGCCCTGGTGGCCCAGTGATTAAGCACTGGGCTACTAACCAAAAAGTTCCGTGGTTTGAACCCAGCAACTGTTCCTCGGGAGAAAAGATCTGGCTATATGCTTCCATTGCCACTGAATTGATTCTGACTCACAGCAACTCTATAGGACAGAGAAGAACTACCCCACAGGTTTCCAAGGAGCGACTGGTGGATTCGAACGGCTGACTTTCGGTTAGCAGATGAGCTCTTAAGCACTGCACCACCAGGGCTCCCCCATGTAAAGATTACAGTCTAGGAAAGGCCTATGGGGCAGTTCTGCTCTGTCCTATAGGGTCACTGTGTGTCATAATTAACTTGAAGGCAACCAACAACAACAGTCATCTTGCACAAGGACACAAAACAAATAGTTACTTTTGTAGCAGTGATAACTAATAATAGCCCTCTTTGAAATTACTGTGTACCATAGTCCCACTGAGTGTAACACAAGATCAGTTTTCATGACTCTCTCATGAATGTCAAAATGATATAATGAACAGAACCCAGAACACTGATAACATTCTTTCCTTTCATAACTATATTTTGGATTAGATTTATCTCCCCAGTTGAACCAGTAGGAGTGTGCTTCTGGGGGATAATAGTTATATGCTTCCCAAGCCATTTCCTAAAGCACTTAAATACATATTTCATAACAGATGAGGCACTATATCCATGGGCCTGTAATTGCTCTGCCACCTGAGCACTTGTTTTTCTTCCTCTCTATAACGCTATAAGGGAAGAACCTGAAGTGAAAGTCCAAACAAGCTGCTAATAACTTAATTAATATTTTCTGTAATGTAAGGGCTTGAGTTAAAATAGATGATCCGTAAGATCATTCCCAGCTTTTCTAATCTCTGAATTTTAGTCTTGATTGCTTTTGCGTTTTATCAGTTCTCAATAAAGTCAGTTCTGAAAACGTGAGTTTGTTCCAAAAGCAATTGATTAGGGAGCAAGTTCAGCATAAAGGAAAGGTTGCGTTTGCTTATGTGTGATTTCCTCCACGAGAAATATCAGGTGAATCTAGAAAACTGCAGCCAGATGAATTGTGCCATGTAGGAATACCCAAAACTCACGTGCACACACCTCAGACATCTACCAGCTCCCTCAATTCACTGGTATTTTATGAGCCCTACCCAGCCTTATGTTGTTACAACTTTCTGTGCAATTTCAGAAAACCCTCCTTCCACTGTTCACCAGAACTTACAAGCTGCAGCCCTTCCAACATCCACTTCCACAGCAAACTCCAGGTCTTTTTATGAGGTGAAGTGCCATATTTATAGTAGTATTTATGTATTTCTTAGCCATTTAACATGTGTAAAACCTCTGCTACTGTTTTTATTAGGCTCCTACTTTTAATGTGCTACTGACAAAGTTTTTGAGTATTGTGCTCCTAAGTCTGTTTTTCCCATAAGTCTTGTGGTTTTTTTTTTTTTAATATTTTATTTTACTTCAGGTTAAGGCTTACAGAACAAACAGTTACTCATGTAACAGTAGTACACATGCTGTTTTATGACTTTGGTTAACAACCCCACAACATTGTAACCCTCTGAATTCTCAGCTTTTTTTTTTTTGGTGAAAATACACATAGTCAAAGATACACCATTTCAAAACGTTTTACGTACACATTTAAGTGACATTGATTATGCTCTTCCAATTGTGCTGCCATTCTCACCCAAGATGAAGGCTTACAGGACAAAATAGCCTCCCATTTAACAGTTACTACAAGTGTTGCCCTATAACAGTGGTTAATAATCTCACAACACATCAACAGTATACTTACTCAACTTGTGTACCTTATCATCAGCTTCCTACTCCCCCTCTGCCTTCTGGCCCTCGTCACTGGACTACTGTACCTCGTTAGTCTCATTTAGTTTTACTGGGCTGTCCACTCCCAGGCTGAACAGTGAACCTCGAAGGTAACTTCACCTCTGAGCTGAAAGGGTGTCTGGGGGATACACTCTTGAGGTTTCTCCAGTCTCCTTTAGGCCAGTAAATCTGGTCTTTTTTTTTTTTTTTTTTTTTTTGGGAGTTAGAATTATGCTCTACATCCTTCTCCAGCTCTGTCCAGAACCCTCTGTTGTGATGATGGTCAGAGCAGTCAGCGGTGGTAGCCGGGCAACATCTAGCTGTACTGGACTCAGTCTGGTGGAGGTCTTGGTAGCTGTGGTCAATTAGTCCTTTGGACTAATCTTTTCGTTGTATCCTGTTCTCTTCATTCACCCTTGCTCGCGAAGGGATGAGACCAGTGTAGTATCTTAGATGGCCGCTCACAGGCTTTTAAGACCCCAGACACTACTCACCAAGGTAGAATGTAGAACATTGTCTTTATAAGCCGTGTCATGCCAATTGAGCTAGATGTTCCCTGAGACCATGGTCCCCAGAGCCCTCCGCCCAGCAATGCAGTCCCTCAGGGAGTTTGGATGTGTCTATGGAGCTTCCATGACCTTTCCTTGTCCAAGTTGTGCTAGTTTCCTCTGTGTTGTGTACTGTCTCACCCTTCACCCAAGGTAACACTTATCTATTGCCTATTTAGTATTTCCCCTGCACCCCTCCCATCCCTGATAATCAACAGATTGTTACATTTTTTGTGTGAACTTTTTCATGGGTTTTCACAATAGAGGACTCATACAATATTTGTCCTTTTGTGATTGACTTATTTCACTCAGCATAATGTCCTCCAGTTTCATCCATGTTATGAGATGCTTCACAGATTCATTGTTGTTATTTCTCGTTGCATAGTACTCCATTGTGTGTATGTACCGTAGTTTGTTTATCCATTCATCTGTTGATGGGCACCTACATTGTTTCCATCGTTTTGCTATTGTGAACAATGCTGCCATGAACATAAGTGTGCATATGTCTATTCGAGTGACGACTCTTATTTCTCTAGGATATATTCCTAGGAGTGGGATTGCTGGATCGAATGGCATGTCTATTTCTAGCTTTCTGAGGAAACGCCATATCATTTTCCAAAGTGGTTGTATCATTTTGCATTCCCACCAGCAGTGTATAAGAGTTCCCATCTCCCCACAGCCCCTCCAACATTTGTTATTTCCAGTATTTTTGATTCGTGCCAGTAATGCTGGGGTGAGATGGTATCTCATTGTGGTTTTAATTTGCATTTCTCTAATGGCTAGTGAACGCGAGCATTTCCTCATGTGTCTGTTGGCCATTTGAATGTCTTCTTTGGTGAAGTGTCTGTTCATTTCCTTTGCCCAATTTTTGATAGGATTGTTTGTCTTTTTGTTGTAGAGGTGTTGGATTTTCTTGTAGATTATGGAGATTAGACCTTTGTCTGACTTGTACTGTCCAAAAATTTTTTTCCAGTCTGTAGGTTCTTTTTTTACTTTTTTGGTGAAGTCTTTTGAAGAGCATAGATGTTTGATTTTTAGAAGATCCCAGTTATCTAGTTTATCTGTTGGGTTTTGTGTGTTGATGTTTATGGTTTGTATCCTGTTAATGCCATGTATTAAGGCCTGAAGTGTTGGTCCTATTTTTTCTTCTATGAAATTTATAGTTTTAGGTTTTATAATCAGGTCTTTGATCCATTTTGAAGTAGTTTTTGTATATGGTGTGAGGTATGGGTCCTGTTTCATTTTTCTGCAAATGGATATTTAGTTTTGCCAGCACCATTTGTTAAAAAGACTGTCTTTTCCCCATTTGATGGACTTTGGGCCCTTGTCGAAAATCAGGTGACTGTAGGTGGATGGATTTACATCTGGGTTCTCAATTCTGTTCTATTGGTCAATGTCTCTCTTGTTGTACCAGTACCAGGCCATTTTGACTACTGTAGCTGTATAGTAGGTTCTCAAGTCAGGTAGTGTGAGTCCTCCAACTTTATTCTTCTTCTTCAGTAGTGCTTTACTTATTCGGGGTTTCTTCCCTTTCCATATAAAGTTAATAATTAGTTTTTCCATCTCTTTGAAGAATGTTGTTGGTATTTGGATCGGGATTGCATTGTATTTGTAAATTGCTTTAGGTAGAATTGCCATTTTCACAATGTTGAGTCTGCCTATCCATGAGCATGGTATGTTTTTCCATTTATGTAGATCCCTTTGGGTTTCATGCAGCAGTGTTTTGTAGTTTTCTTTGTATAGGTCTTTTACATTCCTGGTCAAATTTATTCCTGAGTATTTTATCTTTTTAGGGGCTATTGAAAATGGTGTTGATTTCCTGATCTCCTTTTCATCGTTCTCCTTACTGGTGTATAGGAATCCAACTGATTTTTGAATGTTTATCTTGTATCCTGCTACTCTGCTGAATCTTTCTATTAGTTCCAGTAGATTTCTCGTGGAGTCTTTAGGGTTTTCTATGTATAGTATCATATCATCTGCAAACAGGGAGAGTTTAACTTCTTCATTACCAATTTGGATGCCCTTTATTTCTTTCTCTTGCCTTATTGCTCTAGCTAGAACTTCCAGCACAATGTTAAATAGGAGTGGTGATAAAGGGCATCCTTGTCTTGTTCCTGTTTTCAAGGGGAATGTTTTCAGCCTCTCTCCATTAAGAATGATGTTGGCTGTTGGTTTTGCATAGATGCCCTTCATTATGTTGAGAGATTTCCCTTCTATACCTATTTGATTGAGAGTTTTTATCAGGAATGGGTGTTGGACTTTGTCGAATGCCTTTTCTGCGTCAATTGAGATGATCATGTGATTTTTTTCTTTCCTTTTATTTATGTGGTGAATTACGTTGATGGATTTTCTAATGTTAAACAATCCTTGCATACCTGGTATGAATCCTACTTGGTCGTGTGTATTATTTTTTTGATATGATACTGAGTTCTATTGGCTCAAATTTTGTGGAGAATTTTTGCATCTATGTTCATGAGAGATATGGGTCTGTAATTTTCTTTTTTTGTGATGTCTTTGCCTGGTTTTGGTATCAGCATTATGCTGGCTTCATAGAATGAATTTGGAAGTGTTGCTTCCTCTTCTATGCTCTGAAATAGCTTGAGTAGAACTGGGGCAAGCTCTTCTGTAAATGTTTTGTAGAATTCTCCAGTGAAGCCATCTGGGCCAGGGCTTTTTTTGGTTGGGAGTTTTTTTATTACCTTTTCAATCTCTTCTCCTGTTATGGGTCTGTTCAGATTTTCAGTATTACTTTGTTGTAGTTTGGGTAGGCCGTGTGTTTCTAAAAATTTATCCATTTCCTCTAGGTTTTCAAATTTGTTGGAATATAGTTTTTCATAATATTCTGTTATAATCCTTTTTATTTCAGTTGGGTCTGTTGTAATGTCCCCCATTTCATTTCTTATTTGGGTTATTTGTGTCCTCTCCTGTTTTTCTTTTGTCAGTCTGGCCAGTGGTTTGTCGATTTTGTTGATTCTTTCAAAGAACCAACTTTTGGTTTTGTTGATTCTTTCTATTGTTTTTCTGTTCTCTATTTCATTTATTTCTGCTCTGATCTTTACTATCTCCTTTCTTCCGGTGGATGTAGGCTTTTTTTGCTGTTCTCTTTCTATTTGTTTGAGTTCTGTAGTTAATGTTTTGATTTTGTCCCTTTCTTCTTTTTTGATATGTGCATCTATTGCTATAAATTGTCCTCTTAGGACTGCCTTTGCTGTGTCCCAAAGGTTTTGGTATGATATGTTTTCATTTGCATTTGATTCTAGGAATTTTTTAATTCCATCTCTGGTTACTTCTATTACCCATTGATGTGTAAGCAGAGTATTATTCAGTTTCCATGTGTCTGATTTTTTTTCCTTGCTCTTTCTAGTGTTAATTTCTACCTTGATGGCATTGTGATCAGAGAAGATACTGTGAATTATCTCAGTATTTTGGATCTTGCTGAGGATTGCTCTGTGGCCTAAGATGTGGTCTATTCTGGAGAACGTTCCATGTGCATTGGAAAAGAATGTGTACTTTGCAGCGGTTGGATGGATTGTTCTATATATGTCTGTGAGGTCCAATTGGCTGATTGTGTCCTTTAGGTCTTCTGTATCTTTGCTGAGTTTCTTTTTAGTTGTTCTGTCCTTTACTGAGAGTGGTGTCTTGAAGTCTCCTACTATTATTGTGAAACTGTCAATTTCTCTTTTCAGTGCTGTTAGAGTTTTTTTTTATGTATTTTGGAGCCCTGTCATTGGGTACACAGATATTTATTATGGTTATGTCTTCATGATGGATCGTCTCCTTAATCATTATATAGTGTCCTTCTTTGTCTTTTATGGTAGATTTTGTTTTAAAGTCTATTTTATCTGAGATTAGAATTGCCACTCCTGCTCTTTTTTGGTAGTTGTTAGCTTGATATTTTTTTTTCCATCCTTTGATTTTTAATAAATTCACATCTTTGTTTCTAAGGTGTGTCTCTTGTAGACAGGAAATTGATGGATCCTGTTTTCTTATCCATTCTGTCACTCTCTGTCTCTTTATGGGTGCATTGAGTCCTTTTACATTCAGTGTAATTATTGATAGATGGAAGTTTGTTGCTGTCATTTTGTAGTGATTTTTTTTGTGGTGCTGAAGTTTTCTTTGTTCTTCTTACTCTCTTGTGCTGAGTTACTTTTGTTTGTGGATTTTGTGTTCATTTCTTTTGTTTTTGTAGGTTTTGTTTTTGCTGAGACTTTATGTTTTTCGTCTTTATTTTTATGAGTTGGTTTGTTAACTTTCTTTGTGTTTACCATGAATTTTACCCTTATCTTTATAAGTTTGAAGCAGTCTACCCTTGCTTGGTATCGCCTTGCCTTCCTCTCCATTAGAAGGTTCTATACCTATGCCGTTTGTTCCCTCTTTCATTGTTTTGATGTTGTTGTCATCCTTTGATTGATTTCTCAGATTCCCTGTTGTATTTCTTTTGTTTTTGGATAGTCCTCAATAGTTCATTTCCTAGAATGGTATCTGGTTCGTATGAACCTACATCCTAGGTCCTGGGTCCTGCCTGAGGGCTGAAGCTGTTTGTCCTCAGATCAAAGAACTCCCTTTAATAATTCTTGTAAGTTTGGTTTGACTTTTGCATATTCCCTTAGTTTCTGTTTATCTGGAAATGACCTAATTTCACCATCAAATTTGAACGAGAGTTTTGCAGGATATATTATTCTTTGCTGACAATTTTTTTCTTTCAAGATTTTATATATGTCATCCCACTGCCTTCTTGCCTGCATGGTTTCTGCCGAATAATCTGAGCTTACTCTTATTGTTTCTCCTCTGTATGTGACTTCTTTTTTTTCACGAGCTGCTCTCAGGATTCTTTGTTTGTCTTTAGTTTTGGCGAGTGTGAATATGATATGTCTTGGTGATTTTCTTTTGGGGTCTCTTCTATATGGGGTTCGTTGAGCTTCTTGGATGGCCAGCTTTTCATCTTTCATGATATTGGGGAAGTTTTCTGTCAGCAGTTCCTCAGTGATCCTCTCTGTGTTTTCTGTTTTCTCCCCCTGTTCTGGGTTGCCAATCACTCGTAAATTTTTGCTTTTAATTGTGTCCCACATAACTCTCAGGGTCTCTTCATTTTTCTTTGTTCTTGTTTCTGAGTTTTCCTGAAACAGAGTTGTATCGAAGTGTTTGTCTTCAGTTCCACTGATCCTGTCTTCCATGGTTTCAAATCTACTTCTCAGCCCTTCTATGACACCGTCCATTTCTGAAACCTTGTTGTTTATCTTTTGGATTTCTAATTGTTGTTTTTGTATAATTTCTAGCTGTGAATTTATTTTGGCATTTTGTTCCTGCATCATCTTCCTGAATTCTTCCAATTTTTTGTCTGTATTTTCCATAAATTTGTCTATTTTTTCCTCATGTTTGTCAGCTTTTTGCCTCAGTTCTTGGAAAATTCCGAGTATTAGTGATTTGAGTTCCCTATTAGGTACTTCTAGTGCATTTTCTTCCACAGGAGAGTTATCTGGTGTTTTAATTTGGACGCCTATTGGAGCCATCTTGTCTTGTTTTTGTAAATGTTTTGATATTGTTTGCTGTTTTCGGGGCATTCAGTAGATATTTCTCTCGTTTATTGATTGTAGATTTTTTTGTTTCGTCCTTGTGGTACAGCTGGGCGGGTCTAGCTGAAGAGGAGCCACTGGGACGGGTTGTTTGTGGCACTCACCGCAGCCACCAGGACAGTCGGTGGTCAGTGCTGGGCAGGTTCCAATAGGGCATGCCTGCACCACTTGGTGGTGTGATGTCAAGTGCACAGTGCAGGTAGGCAGGTTGCAGCAGGGAGATGGTTATGTGTGAAGCTAAGCTGGATATGGGAGAGAGGAGAGAGGAGCAGGAGCAAAAAGCATACAAACATAAAAGAATGCTAGGGGAGCTTGTCGTTGGAATGGACAGATGAGAGACTATGGGATGGAGAAAACCAGAAGGGGGAAGAGAAAGAAATGGAAAGAATGAACAAATAAAAATCAGAAAAGTTAAAGAACTGCAAAGTTCCCAGGGATCCCACCTATGCAGTTATGAGGTCTGGGGGAGTGGGTCTCAGGTTTCACAGACCAGCCTGGCCAGAAGGTGCAGAGGCATACATCGCCTGGTATTCAGGGATCAGAAAGAGAAGGAAGAGATAGAGAGACGAGAAATTAAGCAATGAAGAAAGACAAAAGGGAAAATGAGGGAAAAGAAAACAAAACTAATCAAAAAAGAAAAAAAAGCGACACCAGCAGTCAACGAATGGCACTCAGAGAGCCTGCCAGTGCGGGCTGGTGTTTCTGGACAAGAGACTGTGTCCGTGTGAAACAGAGGAGGCCGAGTGTGAGTGAAGAAGGGTGGAGATTGGAAAGAGTATATCACAAATTACCTGCGCTCTAGGGACCCTCAGAAAGGAGCTAAGAGTGTGCAAGGAGCCAGGCACCCGAGTGAAAGGAGGGGGAGGTGGCGAGAGACAAGCGAGAAACCAAAAGAAGCAGGAGGAAAAAAAAAGAAAAAAAAAAAAAAATCCAGCACCAGCTGCCAACAAACAGCAACTAGAGGGCCGCCCGCCCTGGCACGCGAAATCCAAGCAGCCAGTGGACCCCGGTGAAGTGACTGCGGCCACGGGAAGCAGAGGGGCAAACGAACAAAGGTCCTGGGATCTCACCAGTGCAGCAGCCCAGACCTGGAAGCAGCCACACGCCCGAACGCAGCCCCACAGCCCCGCAGGAAAGAGCAAAGACAGTGCTTGGAGCCAGACACCCGAGCAAAAGGAGGGGGAGGCAGTGAGAGGCAAGTGAGAAACCAGAAGAAGCAGAAAAAGCCACACCAGCAGCCAACAAACGGCACCCAGAGAGCCCCTGCTCAGGCACGCGGATTCCAAGCAGCCCGCAGTCTCGGGTCAAGAGACCATGGCCACGGGAAGCAGAGGGGCGAGCGAAGAAAGGCCCCGGGATCTCACCAGCGTGGCAGCCCAGACCTGGAAGCAGCCACACGCCCGAACGCAGCCCCACAGCCCCGCAGGAAAGAGCAAAGACAGTGCTCGGAGCCAGGCACCTGAGCAAAAGGAGGGGGAGGCAGCGAGAGGCAAGCGAGAAACCAGAAGAAGCAGAAAAAGCCACACCAGCAGCCAACAAACGGCACCCAGAGAGCCCCTGCTCAGGCGCGCGGATTCCAAGCATCTGGCAGTCTCAGGTCCAGAGACCGTGGCCATGGGAAGCAGAGGGGCGAACGAACAAAGGCCCCGGGATCTCACCAGCACGGCAGCCCAGACCTGGAAGCAGCCACATTCCCAAACGCAGCCCCACAGCCCCGCAGGAGAGAGCAAAGATGGCGCTCGGAACCAGGCATCAGAGCAAAAGGAGGGGGAGGCAGCAGAAAAAGCTACGCCAGCAGCCAGCAAACGGCTCTCAGACAGCCGCCGGCCCGGACTCGCGGAATCCAAGCACCGGCGCCCCCCGGCCTAGGGACCCTGGCCACGGGAAACAGGGGAGCCCCAGCCGAGGTGGAGAGGGGTGGGGGGTGGGAAAGTGCACACCGCAATTTACCGGTCATTCCATATCCCACTGGACGCTCCGTGAGGCTGCTCTCCCGTTCTCCCGTTTGCTGGTCTCTGATAGGAGTCCAAGATGGTGGATCCGCGCTGCGTTAGCTGGTAGGGAATCTCTGCATGAGTCTCTCCTTGCTCTCCGTTCTCTTTCAGTATTCTCACTCCGTGTGGTGTTTGGCTGAGTTCTTTATCTCTTCATTTGATGTTCTAGGGTTTCAGGATTGTTGATTCTCTGTTAGGCTTAGTTTTTCAGATCTTTGCTGTGGAGAGACGGCGTGGTGCTTCTGCGTAGAGCGCCATCTTGCCCCCAGTCCTGTGGTTTTTATTGCATGATTTTCATAGCATGGTGATTTTTAGGAACACGTATGTTTTGTTATTGCAGACTAATGGATTTGGGCATGACAAAATCCTTAGAGGCTAGATGCAGAAGATACTTAGCATGTCCTAACATTGTTTTCTGTGAACGTGGTCAATCAGGTTAAAATGCTTTTCTCTATCTTGCTTGTTTTCTCATCGGCTTTCCAGGAGTTCCTCAGAATAACTTTTTTTTTTTGTCATTTCCAAACCTCAGGGAAAGTTGTATGACATTAACAAAAGTGAAGACTACTGAAAGATGGTTTAGGTATTTGGTTCAATCCTAGGAGTAAGAAGAGTTTAGTGGTTTTGGCTAATTAATAATTAAAGTCATTGGGTCATATAATTTTTAACAGACTTAAAGGATCCATAAAGATGATCATTTTTACATTTACCAAAACACTAAGCTCTCCATTGTAGGAAATAAGGAAAAATGCTCATCTCTTTTGGTAGAAGGAAAAGGGGATTATAATCTTTGGAAGTGGTAGGAGAGGTAAGTATGTACCACTGGACTTGTCCATTTGTTTTTAATGTCTGCATACTGTGGGTATGGGAATTGGGGTTTGGATTTTTGTTTCTAATGCTCCTCTGGGTTCTGATTTTTGGCAACAAGGTGTTACAGCCTGATACTGCTCTGGGTATCCTCTTGCCACTTGCTGCTGGGTTCATATTTATCTACCAATTTAACTTGCCCTCCAGAACTCTGCAGAATTTCTCCAGGGGATTGAATGTGACTGAGCTGAACTTGGAGTGGTATTTGGGGCCCTTGAGTTGTCCTAAGGCACCATCTGGCTTCTGGTTGTGTTAGGCTCCATCTCCAAGGTCTTTTGTCCCAGCTGTGAAATGGAGTGCTTCTCCCACTCCTTCACTAGAATGGTTTTCCTTTAAAGTGGAACCATTTGAAAGTTTCCTGGGCACATCTGTGGTAGTTAGGGAAGGTCAGACGCCTGTGCTTAGAACTCAGTCACTCAGCTAGAGGGCATCACTGCCACTGTGCCCTGAGCATTCATTATACACGCTTAAATTCCTTTTATTGTTAAACATGCAGTTTAATTTATAGCTTTTATGGATCTCTGGTTGAAGAGAGGAAACATAAGAAACATTGATATTGAAATGCAGTAAATTGATAAGGAACATACAAATAATAATCCTTCTAATAACCATGAGATTGTCTTGAGCAGATCTTGAAGCTGAGTTGATGAGGGTTCTTATACAGCACATCTGGTGCTAAAACTTTTAAACACAGCACCAACTCTATCCAATTTGACTGTTTATTTACTGAGATTAAAAACTATTCATACCCATTTTATGGTTATTTGTCAAGAGGTATTTACAAATTGAAGCCTGAAACCATGAAAATTACAAGAAAATAATTAAGTTGTTTAAGCATATAATGCAAACATTTCAAATATCAGTTCACCGAGGTACTTTTTGTTTATTTTTGACACACTATTGGGTCATTAAACCTCAAAGTACACTTTAATAGTTGCTCGATCCTAAATAAAACCATATGATATAATGTTTTATTAAATTTTAATTGTCAACAAATCATGATTTTTCTTACATAATAAATTTAAAGTAAATTCATCAGCACATATTGTTAAATGGGGAAAGTTTGAAATTTGTCTTCATACATAATGAATATTATTAAAATTATATTAAATGAGCTTTATGATAAAATCTTTAATAATGTATTGATCTCAAGTGAAATGCTTTGCTTTAAATCCCTTATCATATAGTATGCAAAAATGATGAAATGATTAAAAGATTTCCTAAGGGGTTTCCAGTGATTATACACTGTAGTGAAAAAAGGGTTTCCAAGTAAAAAAATGAATAGAAAATGCTAGCCTGAAAGATCTCCAAAGCCTCTATAGAGTCTACAGTTCTCTGGTTTGCCTTGAACAAAGTGGAATGGGGAATACAAAGATGGGTAGGAAAAAAAGATTACTTAGGAAGTATAAAGAAGGCACTCCATTTTGGAGCTCAGTAAGTAGAGGAGGTCTCATTTAGCTGAAAAAGAGAGAGGTTTCATTTCTCAGACACAGTCTGTGCCCCAAAATAACATGCTTGTTGGCAGCAGTATAACTGCTGGTTATTGAACATATATACACAAAATTGCATATTTATCAGTTGCTTTGATTAAAGAAAAAAACTAATCTAAATGCCTGTTTTTCTATTGGACAATGCTTCTCTTAATATCATGCCAAAAATATATCCCCAGCTATCCGTGCTTAACAAGTTGAATTGGAGATGGTTTACCTCTTGAATACTTCACAGTTAACTGCTTCGATTAGCCTTGGAAAATTACACAACTAAATTGTCGATCTATTTTCTAATGTCTCCACAGAATTAAGCTGAAAAAAAAATGTATTGAAAAATAAATCACTGCTGGAATTGCATAGTGACCATATTCTCTTTGTGTTAAGGGGGAAAAAAAGATTAAATCACACTTTGGAATCATTCTATTTCAGTCAGCTCTACTTTGATCATAGATCTAGGTTAAGGAGGGTGTGTGGGTCCTGTATACTGCTCCATGCTGAGCTGAGTAAAACTACTCAGCCTCATCATAGTTTTCAGACAATAGTTTCTCACATTCCATTCTTTCTCCATTCTGGAGCCAACCTCCTTGGGAAAAGGGAGAACCACGGTTTAATTTGAACAAAGATGGAATTAACCAGTCATCCCTCCAGGTAATCTTAGGGCATATGGAACATATTGGCTGTGCCACCAAGGATGTGGCAAATGAGGAATTTGGGGTCCCAAAACCGATGATTCTGAATCTTGACATGGTATTAGACTCATTACAATATGGCTGAAATTCTAGAGTATCCTGCATACTCAGGGCTACTGGTAAGGATTACTTTGAGTGCAGCCATCAAGATGGCAAGAAAAAAAAAATAAAAAGAGAGAGAGAAAGGATGAGAGAGAAGGAAGAATTAAGAAAGCTAGGATCACACACATTTAAAATGCTTTTCTCCTCTCCCTATAAATGTGTGAACATGGAGATTCATGTAAACTTTTCTTCTTGTTTAGTTGTGTTCATTTGTTCTAAGAAATCTAAAGATCAGACTTTTTTTTTTTAATGGAAATTCTCAGTTTTGCCTGCTACAACTGAGTGACATCAGATAGGCAATTTTGCTTGAAAACCCAAGGATTTGGTTGTTTAAACTACATTAGCATCAGAAAGGAGGGTTGCCTGGTGTGTTGGCAAAGATAGCCTTGCAGAAAGCCACAGGGCTGGGTTGGTAGGGGAGATCCAAAGAGCAGAAGATTCCGTGTTGAGCAAGAAATAAATAAAGCTGTGTTCTCAGGTGGTGCTCACTATCAAACCCTCTTTGCTGAGTTGGAGTGAAGTCTATGACAAATTTCTGTACTGGCTTCATGATTGTCAGTAAGTGTGTGGTCCAGACTAAATAGTAATACTTTACATCTTTTTAGTGCTCACAACTTTTCCAAAAACTTTTCCTGTCTTAAAATAATATGACCTGAAGGGGACATGGTGGAAGAAAGCGTTACAAAGGTTTGGGTGCAATCACTAATCTGATTTGAATGATCTTGAGCAAGTGTCTTTCCTTAAGTGGGCCTCAGTCTTATCAGCTTTGAAATATGCTGCATTGATTCTAGTAGTCCTTATTTCCTGTTTGCATTTAATTAGAGTAATAGCCCCTACCTGTGATGGAGGTTGGCCCAAAGTGACAAGAGGGAAAGAGTTATTTCCAATCCTCTACCGGCTCTAGAATGCTTTTTCTTTAGCAGAAATTATCTGTCTTTACCCTGAAAATATTTTGTAAAGTACTTTGCAAATCCCACCTCATATGACATCTCATTGTGTAGAGGGAGCACCACATCTTCGCAGGATTTCTAGGAAGGGGTAAACTGAGATACAAGCGGATGGTGTGGCAACCTTGATATCCTGTAGCCTGTAATGACGTAGTGGCAAGGCAGGAAGTAGTGTGCCTCTTTGAGCTGCAGAAGAGGAAGAGTTACCTTTTCACACTGAATGAAGACATGGTCTTTGGTGCCTCCAACTTCCATTTTTTCATTTAGTTATTTCGAAGCCTTCTCCTATTTTTGCAGCTCTACAGTTGTAAGTATTGTCCTGGGGGTTAGTAATGGTGGTGTATTTTGAAAATAAAGGTTATGAGCGGGGGGAAAGAAATAGGGAGTGTTTTAATTCAGTGATATTTGTATTTTAAGGTGTATATGCTTCCAAGAGAAGAATCCTCCTCCCCTCCGTATTGTCTATTTAGCCCCTAACTATCTCTTTCCCCTTTGCTCTTTAGACTTTTGGGAGATAAGCTTCTTGAAGAAAAACTTCAGTTTATGGACATAAATTCCTCTACTCAGAGGATGCAGGGATTATAGTTTCTTGGGATTGAAACATCAATAAGGATAAAAACATTTTTCTGAAGTATATTCAATACCACTGACCAATCCAAAGGTCTGTCCTGAATTAATACAAGCTGTGCAAAAGCCCCATTCAGGCTCAATGTTTGGGGCATCCACACTGGCCAGGAAGGAGGGGTTGTGGTACAGGCAGACCCTGGGAGTAGATGCTGCATTCTGCAACTGCATCACCAGAAGGTGCATCTGCTTAGTGTGACATTCATTAATTCACTCATTTATTCATAACTACTTTTGGAGCATGTACTGTCTGAAAACCCTGGCTACAGCAGTGGATGAAACAAACGTCCTCTTCTCTTGGAACTCTCATTATAGTGGGAGAACTTTTTACTTGTTTATACATGTTTGTAATACACACTTGTTCTTGTTGTGTGCCATCAAGTCGATTTCAACTCATAGTGACCCTATAGGACAAAATATAACTGTTCATAGGGGTTTCCTAGGCTGAAATCTTTACCGAAGCAGATTGCTAGGTCTTTTCTCCTTCTGAGCCACTAGTGGGTTAGAACCAACAGCCTTCTGGTTAGCAGCGAAACGCTTAACCACCGGAGCTTCTTAATACACCCATATAACGTCTAAAAGGAGCCCTGGTGGCGCAGTGGTTAAGAGCTCGGCCACTAACCAAAGATGATGTCAGTTCGAGTCTACCAGCCACTCCTTGGAAACCCTTTGGGCAGTTTTTCTCTGTCCTATAGGGTCACTATGAGTCGAAATTGACTTGATGGAAACGGGTTTTTTTTTTTTTTGGTTTGGTGGGTTGCAAGTTAAAAGATTGGCTGGTAACCAGAAGGTTGGCAGTTCTAATCCACCTGGTGGCTCCGAGGGAGAAAGGCTTGACAATCTGATTTCATAAACATTACAGCCAGAAAAACCCTATGGGGCAGTTCTACCCTGTCATACGGAGTCGCTATGGGTCGGAAATGAATCGACAGCGCCCGACAACAACACGACATCGAAAAAAGAAATCCAAATTATTTTGGGGCACTTATGTGAAACGCATTGGGCATATAAAAGGATGAGCAAGGGAAAAAAGATCTCTGCCTCACCTAATCAGCATTTTTTATCATTCACACCCACTGCCGTTGAATCATTCTGACCTATAATAATCCTGTAGGACAGAGTAGAACTGCCCCATAGGGTTTCCAAGGCTGTAAATCTTTACAGAAGCAGACTGCCACATCTTTCTCCCGCGGAGCAGCTGGTGGGTTCGAACTGCCAACCTTCCAGTTTGTAGCCAAGAGCTTAACCACTACGAGATGGAATATCACAAAAGCCTTTCTCTGGGTATGTGTTACAGTTTTCTTTGGTCACTCAAATCGATTAGGATATAGTTGGTTAATAGTGAACAAAATGATTGGAAAAATATAAAGTGGTGTAATTCAGATATTTTTTTTGGTTTGCCACAGATTTTAGGCAATAGAATACTTTTGTTCTAATTAGCATGGTTTTAAAAAATCTTTATAAACTGCTCTAAATCCCTCCTGGTGTGCAGTAAGTATAATAATGTGCATCTTTCTTCCAACAACCCCAACAACAAACACTGATTCATTCAATACACCATACGCTGTGCAAAATGTTGCTGACACAAAAGTGAGTAAGACATGGTCCTTTGTCTTAAGGAACTTACAGGGTCAAGGATTTAGGAGTATTATAGGAATCTGCTTCTGAAAGTCTTTTTTTTCTCCTCATAAATATTGTGTAGGTGATAGGGGAAACTGAGCTATGAAGATCCACCACCCATTAAATATCCAGGGAGTCCAGTTGTAATAAGTTTTTATTATAAATATATCTGTTAGTGTTATTTGCTGTTTCTGATCAAGCATATATAAAAATGAGATTCTGAGAATGTAGGAGCTATGTAATCACTGGATTTCCTTACATTAGCGTTTCCCAAACATTATTTAGCATGGTTGGGGAGACGAGAAGGAGTTTCAGTGGCCAATAATTTGGCAAACATTGAGCTAAAGGAAGTAAGCAGGTTTCTCTTATGCTTGTTTTTCTGTAACCTGTAATTTGCTAATGTGCATTGTGAATCTCAAGCACGGATGATAGCAGTAGTTCCCAATTCTGTCATCATAATCACAAATTCGTGGGCTCCGTTGACTCCCTGAATCATAATTCTAGGAGGTGAGAATCATAAATCTAGGAGGTGAGAACTGGGTCTTTTCATTTGTAACAAGTTTGGGAGATTATTTTTAGGCAGCGAATTCGTCCATTTCACCACTGGTCCAAGGCGCCACTGACATGCACAATTCAGCTCTCCCTATCTTATTTAACCACAGGACTTTTTAGCCAAAAAATGCATGTTAACATTTTACAGAGCTAACTGTTTAGAAGATGCTGTTCGATGCAGTCTCCTACATGCTCTTATTAATGGCTTAAAGGAAGAATGGTAGTTAGCAAGTTTATTGGTTTTGAGACTTTACTTTGAGTTGCTGGATATTTTTATATGTGGTTGTTCAGAAAGCGTTAAAGATCAAACCCATATATTCTTTGGGAGCCAACATTGATAGGTTACTTTTTTCTTTTCCTGAGTGATACTGATTTCATTTATATAATACTTAGGCTTCTTAATTTCATTTTTACAGCTGATATTCCAACAGAGTTTGCATGTTATACGTAATAAAGTTTGTTTTGTTTTCTCACTGATCTAAGGAATATCGCTTAAAGTTGTTTTGATTTATAAAACCCAAATCCCAGAGATAGGACATTGTATCATTAGAGTGAATTTGATAATGCCATTGCATAAAACAAGCAAGTCTTAGAGGAGAGGAGAGAGTGAAGGATTCTTATTTAAAAAAAAAATCTTGATTGTTTTTAGGGTTGTATTCTAAATTCTTAATTTATTATGCTGAAGGCATTGGTTGTTATTATAATCGTTGTTACTTGCCTTCAAGTTGGCCCCAACTCATGGTGACCCCATGCACCATGGAGCAAAACACTGAGGGGGATAATTGAAGTGATCTAATTAAGCAAAAAACAAAACAAAACAAAAACAAAAACTAATCCTGAATAAAAGATGGCTTTTCTGAGGGGAAAAGAAAAAAGGGAGGGGGGCGGAAATCCCTTCAAAGAGATTTAACTTTTTCTTCATAAACACTCTGATGCCACATTTCAGAGCAAAGCTGTAGAGTTGGGTCTGGGCAGGTCACACTAGGATTTCCTGCTTGTAAAACAGCCAGGGCAACATGGAAGTGCAGTGTATCGTGAGTGGAGAAAATCTCTAATGGTAACACTGGTCACAGCCATTAGTGTCAAATTAAATCTGAATGCCAACTTCTTTTCATTTGAGTATTCTTATGTGTGGAAAACTTTTTCATAAACTTGTATTTGAGTTTCTGTTCACTTACTTTGCTCCAAGACAATGTAAACTGGATTACCACTTTTTCAAGTGAATGTGGCTGAGGTGCAATGCCATGAGCCTTGGAAGTTGTAAGGGCTTTGAAAATTTGCACACAGTTATCAGCATACCACTTAATTGCTAAAATGCGGACTCTGGTTAAATGTAGGCTTTGTCCTATGGTCCAAGGAAAACATTTGGATGTGAGGTAACAAAGCACCATGCCAGTGCTTGAATGGGTGGCTCCTAACCCTTTCTATGACTATTATAATTGATCTAAAGATACACCAAAGAAAAGACCAATTATCACTGAACTTCCTGCAAGCTGGAACTCTGTGTAGGTTAGCCAGGGGCCTTTACTGAAGACTGACACCAGGAATTTGAGGATGATTCTAGCAGAGATATTCTAGGAACCAGGACCTTTAATCTGATAACATTTAAAAACCATTTCAAGCATGTTAAGTAAATTATGTCAAGTCTCTGGGGAGATATCTCTGGAATCTGAACATTCTCTGGGGATTGTTGTTTGACATTTGGAGCAGGTGAGAGTCCTACAGCTTGTGAAGTCATTAAGGTGCAATTATGACAAGCTTGACTTGATCCTTTCTGATTTGCCTGCCAGCCTTGACAGCTCCAAGCAGTTGGTGGGGACCTGAAGATATTTCTTCTCTGGTTCCTTACAGCATAAACAGTGAAAATATTCTGCTCCCTGTGGCTAGAGTTGCATGAATGAATTTTTTTGCTGAGAAGAGGTATAAGGCCTTTATAATGACAGTTGCTATTAAGTTCAGAACCATGGTGCTATTATCAGTGACTTCCTAGGTGTACATAATGAGTATAACAGGTTTTTTTTTTTTTTTTTTACTCTGTGCTTTAACTGAAGGCAGACATTTTCTCCTTCTGAGAGGTAACTCCTTATTTTAGCTTCCTTTTTGACAAGTGGCTGAAATGCTGCCTATGATTTTGGAATGGACTGTGGTATGTCTGCAGTCATTTAAGTGACATAGATTAAGGGCCATTCTTTATTTGTAGGTATGTGGGCATTTATTAATGCATACTTACGCTCTTGGAGCGTAGGGTTTGGCTTCCAAGCCATATTCATGTTAGCAGAATGGTTTAAAACAAACAGTGCTTCTGGAATAGACAACACGGTAATATTGCTGTTAACAGCGCCAACCACTGGCGCTCCACAGGCTCCATCACATACTAGCTGTGTGGTTTAGAGCAAGTAATTGAGTTTCTAAGCCTCAGTTTCCCCATCTGTGAGGAATGTCTAATTAAACCTACCTCATACAGTGAATTGAGACAATGTGTTTAAAACACTTAACAATGTCACGTACATAAACCAAACCTGTTGCCGTTGAATCGATTCCAACTCACAGCGACCTTATAGGACAGACTAGAATTGCCCCATAGGGTTTCCAAAGCTGTAATCTATGGAAGCAGACTGCCACATCTTTCTCCTGAGGAGCCACTCATGGGCTCAAACTGTGAACCCCTTGGTTAGCAGCGCAGCACTAACCAAAGGCTGTTTTCAGGTACCTACTAAGTACATTATAAACGTACTATTATTATTGTTTTCAGTTAACTGCACTAACATAAAATATACATGTTTTTTAATCATCTTCGTGAACACAGGTCTTTCTCTGATAGTCTAAGTGATAAATGATATGGCTATGACTGAGAAATAGAATTTCTGAATTAATGCATCTCTGCTCTCAGGAAATTATCTTATGTTGGTGGCTATGCCTGAAAACAGAATAAAGACATTGGCACTTGTCGGTCCTAGAAAGCTTTAGATCATTGGAGGGCTCATATTCTTAAGTCTTTGATATTCCTTAACTGCTAGTTTTACTTTGGTTATTTTTTAGTTTTCCCCCCTTAGTTATCTATAAATGTATCTTGTTTAACTCTTCCTTCTGTAAGAAGATAGGAGTTATTTGTATTATTTAGAAATACATTTGGCGGCATGTAGTAGAAAGCCCACCTACAGCAGCTTAATTAAACATATAGAGGCTTATCTTCTAACTTAACAAATAGTCAAGAGATGAGGGGTTGCTAGCATTGGTTCAGTTCCTCAGCAATCTTAGGACTTCTGTGATTCTCTTAGGTTTTCCTCCTGCATTTTGCCTCATGGTTACAAAGTGACTGCTTAATTCCAGATATCACCTCCCCAAGGAGGAGGGAAGGTCTGTGCTACTTGCCACTGGAAAAAAAGTTTATAGCTTTTTCTTCCTCATCCAAATTTCTCCTAGTCTCATTGGCCTAAACTGAATCACATCCTAGCTGTAAAGAGGACCAACCATTATAATCACCTGGGTTTGAATGTACTTGTTCTCTAAAGAAATAGGGTGTTATTTAAGGAACAAGTGGGTAATGAATACTGGGTAGGCAAAAGCAGTCTGCCACAAATGGTGCAGACCCCAGCCTAGTATTTGTGCAAGCCGCCTTCTGAATTAAAGGAATTAAAAGCCAGGCAAAGCAATTGATTTTCATCCTTCCTCCAGGGGAGTTGAATCTGCTTTATTAATGTCTGTATTGTTTATTTGGTACAGTGGGCAAAGAAGGAAGCAGTTTTACCAGTCAGCTTCCTGCCTTAGTCTCCACCCTTTGCTCCAACACAGCATGCCTTCCCTTCATTACAGCCTTCATGATGGTTGTAGTTGATGGTGGGTATAGCAGCTGTGATGTCGGTGACCAAGCTTGACCATGGCTTGGTACCTCCCAAAAGCTATACACACAAACAAGCCTGAAGCCTGTTGCTCCTCACTCACCCCGTTGGGACCAGGCACGGTCCTATAGTAGTTTCCCAGAGCTGCCATTAAAAAAATGCCACAAGCTGGATGGCTTATAAGAACAAAAATTTATCGTCTCACAGTTCTGGAGGCTCCAGGACCGAAATCAGCGTGTTGGCCATGTTGATTCCATTTGAGGGCTCTGAGGCAGAATCTATTCCATGCCTCTCTCCTAGCTTTTAGTGGTTCCTGGCAATCCTTGGTGTTCTTTAGCTTACAACTCTGCCTGCTGCAGTCTTGGCCTCCGTCATCACATCGGTGTCTTCCCTCTGTCTCTGTCTATGTCTTTTCTCTTTTATAAGGACACCACTCATGTTGGATTTGGACCCACCCTCATCCAGTGTGACCTCATGTTAACTGATAACATATTGTTTATCCAAACATATCCAAACAAACCTGTCATGCTCACAGGTAGCAGAGGTTAGGGCTTCAACATATCATTTTGGGAGACACAATTCAATCCGTAACAATCAATCTGTATGTCCTCCCCACATAGTCTGTAGTCATCAAGGCAGGGCCCTTCCTCCACCTTGCCCCATTTCATCAGAAACTATGGGCTTATTTCCTGTAGGCTTATTTACTTCCAAGAATCACTTAGAAGTAGGGACCTATATTGGTCCAATTATTATCTAGATTGTTGTTGTTAGGTGCTTTTATAGGTTCAACTCACAGGAACCTTATGTATAACAGAACGAAATGTTACCTGGTCCTGCTGCACCATCCTCATGATCGTTGCTATGTTTGAGCCCATTGTTGCAGCCACTGTGTCAATCCATCTCACTGAAGGTCGCCCTCTTTTTTGCTGACCCTCTGCTTTACCAAGCATGATGTCCTTCTCCAGTGATTGGCCCCTCATGATGACATGTCCAAAGTAAGGGAAATGAAATCTGGCCATCCTTGCTTCTAAGGAGCGTTCTGACTGTACTTCCTCCAAGACTGATATTATGTAGATTAGTGAATCAAAGTGTAATGATCTTCTAATAATTCAAGGGACAAAGCTTTACTGGAGTCAACAATCACTGGCCCAGTACAAGGTAGCTGCTTTCTTATACCAGCACTGCAGTTCAGAAGCAAACTGAAGGTCCTTTTCTTTGGCTCATTTTCAAGATGAAATAGGCATAACCGAAACTCTAAGGTATTCCCTATGCAGTATAAATATCTACTAAATAGTATTTATTAAAAGATAGGGAGTTGCTTTTGCTCATCATGCAAGTTGTTACTGAGTTTTTCTTTCTCCCTCGACCCCCTGCATTGTGGGGGAGGGATGGGGGTGGGAACTTCTCTAGGGTTTCTATTAAAAGGCACCTAGGCTAAATGGAAGAAAGAGCCCTGGTGGCACAATAGTTAAACACTTGGCTACCTGAAAGGTCAGTGGTTCGAACCCACCAGCTGCCCTGTGGGGGAAAGATGTGGCAGTCTGCTTCTGTGAAGATTTACAGCCTTTCAAACCCTCTGGGATGCAGTTTTACTTTGTCCTTTAGGGTTGCTATGAGTCAGAATTGACTCAACTGCAACGGATAGACTGAATGAAAGATTTCCTTTTATTTTATTTTATTTATTTCCTGCTTGCAAAGGTAGGAGTCAGAACCGTGGAATCAGAGAATTCAGGTTTCTTTATAGTTCTAGCAGAGTGAAGCAGGGAATGGACAGAAATAGGTCATCATGTGTTTGAAAGACGAAGACAACGAGGATTTCTTGGAGGGCTCAGACTCTGAAGCATTCTTATCTTAGGGCAGAGTACTTCAGAAGAATTGGAAGCCCAAGAATTACAGTGTATGGTAGCCTTTAAGACATTAAAAACAAAACAAAAGAACACTAGCCTGCATACTTTTTCTAGTAAAAGGAAATGATATCAGTAATTTTCTTTAATCACTTGGCAAGAAAAGACAAGCGGATTTTTCCAAGATTATTGGGCTAAACATGTCTCTCCTGTCACACGCAGGCTGTGAATGTTTTTCAGACATCACCAGCTCCCTACATGTGTAGGAAAGGGAGACAGCAGCAGTGACCCCCTGGCTGAGAGCTGTGGGTTCCGGCCATCAGTGCTGCTGACAACTAGCTGGCAGCTACTCTGGGGAAGTCACTTAACCTAACAAGTTCTCACCAGTAAAACAAGGTCCTCTTTAACTTCTAAAATGAGTGCGTTGCTCTCAGTTTGGAGTGTGCAGTTGCCAGATAATCTGGGAATTCTTGGATTATTGCCTGATCCTAAACAGATATTAAGATGGAGAGAGAAGAGGTGGAAGCTTCCACGGGTTATTGTCTCTACCTTCTTTTTCCTCTTTCCCACAAGAGGAGAAAGTGTAGTCTAGGAAAAAAATTCTTGCTGCTCCTTCATATGGGTTTTGGATGTGTTGCTCCCTCCCTTTTCTTCCCAGTTCTAAGTACTTTTGAGTCCCATGTAACCTCCAGGGGCGGATTAACCAGTAATATTTGATGTGGTGAAATTCTGCACTACAGATTAGTAAGTAAGCACAAGTAAGCCCATGCATATCTTGCTTATTGAATAATCCATCCCTGTGTCCCACCCAGACTTGCCCCCCCCCCCCCCGTCATACTTCTCATTCTGTGAACATAAAGCCAACTCAGCTTCTCATCAACGTCAGGATAAATTGTTTGATTAAAGTGATTGTCATTAGGGTGTCAAATGATGCTGAACTTCAGCAGAAGTATTTGCATTTGTGAAGACTACCTTGTCCCCCTGAAAGGAATCTCCAACTGGTGGAACCTGTGGAAGAGATAAAAAATAATACTCTATATAGTGCTTTAGCTTATGTAAAATGCTTTCATATTTATCATTGCATTTGCAATAATCCTCATACCATGCAAATGAACTCAGTGGTAATATCACTTTGGGTTTTTTGTTTATTTAATTTAATTTATTTTTTTATTTTTTTAATTGTACTTCAGGTGAAGGCTAACAGAACAAATAGTTTCTCATGAAACAGTAATATACATATTGTTTTATGACATTGGTTAACAACCCCACAACATGTCAACCCTCTAATTTCAAAAATTTCTACATGCACAGTTCAGTGACATTGACTACACTCTTCCAATCGTGCTGTTATTCTCACTTAAGATGAAGGCTTACAGAACAAAATAGTTTCTCACTTAACAGTTACTACACATGTTGCCCTATGACCATGGTTAACAATCTCACAACACATCAACAATATCCTTACTCAGCCTTGTGTTCCCTATCACCAGCTTCCTTGTCCCCTTCTGCCTTCTGGCCCTTGTCAGTGGACTCCTGTACCTCATAGTCCCATTTGGTTTTACGGGGCTGTCCACTCCCAGGCTGAACGGTGAACCTCGGAGGTAACTTCACCACTGAGCTAAAAGGGTGTCTGGGGGCCATACTGTCAGGGTTTCTCCAGTCTCTTTTAGGCCAGTAAATCTGGTCTTTTTTTTGTGAGTTAGACTTATGTTCTACATCCTTCTCCAGCTCTGCCCAGAACCCTCTGTTGTGATCCTGCTCAGAGCAGTCAATGGTGGTAGTCTGGCATCATCTAGCTATACTGGACTCAGTCCAGTGGAGGCCTTGGTAGCTGTGGACATTTAGTCCTTCGGACTAATCTTTTCCTTGTATCCTGTTGTCTTCATTCTCCCTTGCTCCCGAAGGGATGAGACCAGTGGAGTATCTTAGATGGCCGCTCACAGGCTTTTAGGACCTCAGACACTACTCACCAAGATAGAATGTAGAACATTGTCTTTATAAACTGTGTTATGCCAATTGAGCTAGATGTTCCCCGAGACCATGGTACTCACAGCCGTCCGCCCAGCAATTCAGTCCCTCAGGGAGTTTGGATGTGTCTATGGGGCTTCCATGACCTTTCCTCGTCCAAGTTGTGCTAGTTTCCCCTGTATTGTGTACTGTCTCACCCTTCACCCAAGATACCACTTATCTATTGCCTATTTAGTATTTCCCCCCCACCCTTCCCATCCCTGGTAACCAACAAAGATTGTTACATTTTGTGTGTGAACTTTTTCATGGGTTTTTACAATAGAGGTCTCATACAATATTTGTCCTTTTGTGATTGACTTATTTCACTCAGCATAATGTCCTCCAGTTTCATCCATGTTATGAGATGGTTCACAGATTCATTGTTGTTCTTTCTCGTTGCATAGTACTCCATTGTGTGTATGTACCATAGTTTGTTTATCCATTCATCTGTTGATGGGCATCTAGGTTGTTTCCATCGTTTTGCTATTGTGAACAATGCTGCCATGAACATAGGTGTGCATACGTCTATTAGAGTGACAACTCTTATTTCTGTAGGATATATTCCTAGGAGTGGGATTGCTGGATTGAATGGTATGTCTATTTCTAGCTTTCTGAGGAAGCGCCATATCATTTTCCAAAATGGTTGTATCATTTTGCATTCCCACCAGCAGTGCATAAGAGTTCCCATCTCCCCGCAGCCTCTCCAACATTTGTTATTTCCAGTGTTTCTGATTTGTGCCAGTAATGCTGGGGTGAGATGGTATCTCATTGTGGTTTTAATTTGCATTTCTCTAATGACTAGTGATCCCAAGCATTTCCTCATGTGTCTGTTGGCCATTTGAATGTCTTCTTTGGTGAAGTGTCTGTTCATTTCCTTTGCCCATTTTTTAATAGGATTATTTGTCTTTTTGTTGTAGAGGTGTTGGATTTTCTTGTAGATTATGGAGATTAGACCTTTGTCTGACTTGTAGTGTCCAAAAATTTTTTCCCAGTCTGTAGGTTCTTTTTTTACTTTTTTGGTGAAGTCTTTTGAAGAGCATATGTGTTTGATTTTTAGGAGATCCCAGTTGTCTAGCTTATCTTTTGGGGTTTGTGCACTGATGGTTATGGTTTGTATCCTGTTAAGGCCATGTATTAAGGCCTGTAGTGTTGGTACTGTTTTTTCTTCTATGAACTTTATAGTTTTAGGCTTTATATTCAGGAAGTAGTTTTTGTATATGGCGTGAGGTATGGGTCCTGTTTCATTTTTTTGCAGATGGATATCCAGTTTTGCCAGCACCATTTGTTAAAAAGACTGTCTTTTCCCCATTTGATGGACTTTGGGCCCTTGTTGAAGATCAGGTGACCGTAGGTGGATGGATTTACATCTGGGTTCTCAATTCTTTTCCATTGGTCAATGTGTCTGTTGTTGTACCAGTACCAAGCTGTTTTGACTATTGTAGCTGTATAGTAGGTTCTCAAGTCAGGTAGTGTGAGTCCTCCAACTTCATTTTTCTTCTTCAGTAGTGCTTTACTTATTCGGGGCTTCTTCCCTTTCCATATAAAGTGAATGATTAATTTTTCCATCTCTTTGAAGAATGTTGTTGGTATTTGGATCGGGATTGCTTTGTATTTGTAAATTGCTTTAGGTAGAATTGTCATTTTCACAATGTTGAGTCTGCCTATCCATGAGCACGGTATGTTTTTCCATTTATGTAGATCCCTTTGGGTTTCATGCAGTAGTGTTTGGTAGTTTTCTTTGTATAGGTCTTTTACATCCCTGGTCAGATTTATTCCTAAGTATTTTATCTGTTTAGGGGCTATTATAAATGGTATTGTTTTCCTGATTTCCTTTTCATCGTTCTCCTTATTGGTGTATAGGAATCCAGCTGATTTTTGAATGTTTATCTTATATCCTGCTACTCTGCTGAACCTTTCTCTTAGTTCCAGTAGATTTCTCATGGAGTCTTTACCGTTTTCTACGTATAGTATCATATCATCTGCAAACAGGGACAGTTTAACTTCTTCATTACAAATTTGGATGCCCTTTATTTCTTTTTCTTGCCTTTTTGCTCTAGCTAGAACTTCCAGCACAATGTTAAATAGGAGTGGTGATAAAGGGAATCCTTGTCTTGTTCCTGTATTTAATTTTATTTTAATAGCTAAAATCACAGAGGTTGAGCAGAAATTGCTCAAGGCCGTATGTCTAAAAAGTGACAGAACAGAAACTTGTGTTCAAGTCTCCTGATCCAGTGCTCTGGCTTCTATAAGAGCCAACTCTTCACAAGTGCCACCTCCTACTCCCTACTTCTCATCTGTTTCCCTGCTGAGTCAAGTATGCTGGCCACACGACAATTGTGTATTAAGAGACAAGCTGTCTTTTCAAGTTAGAGGTAGCTCAACTGTATGTAGGTTCATCTTTGCAACCTCAAAACATTCACTACCACCTACTCTTTGGCTTTACCCATCTGTTTAAAGTGGGTTCAGTGAAGATATAGGCATTGGATTATGTGGCTTACAGGAGTGGAGATATATTTTATATTATAACTAGTCTGCTCTCAAGGAGTCGTCTGCTGGTTAATACAGCAGTAAGGAGTCCTGGTAACTCAGCAGTTAAGCGCTAGTTTGCTAACTGAAAGATTGGCAACTCAAACCCACCCAGAGGCTCCCTGGGAGAAAAACCTGGTGATCTGCTTCTGTAAAGATTACAGCTTAGGAAATCCTATGGGGCCTTTCTACTCTGTCACACAAGGTCGGTATAAGTCGAAAATCAACTTTACAGCACCTAATAACATCAACAACGTCAGTTCAGTGGAATAAAGTGCAGGGCTGCCATCTGCTTTGATGGTTTAAGAAATGATGTGTAAGTCACCAAGTAATAAATGAATGTTTAAAAACTTTGAAACAATACAGAAGAATATAAAATAAAATGTAAAATCCCTCCCCTACCTCAATTTAATCCCACTTCTTTTTTGTTACTTTTGAGTGTGTACCTTAGTTATCTAATGCTGCTGTAATAGAAACCCCACCCATGGATGGCTTTAACAAGCAGAAATTTATTTTCTCACAGTTTAGAAGGCTTTAAGTCGAAATTCAGGGTGCTGGCTCTAAAGGGGAAGGCTTTCTTTCTCTGTCGGCTCTGGAGGAAGGTCCTTGTCTCTTTTTGCTTTTGTTCCTGGGAGATTGTCATCTGCCTTGGCATCTCTCTTCTCCTATCTCTGCTTCTCTTGCTTGCTTGTTTAATCTCTTTTATATTGTATCTCAAAAGAGATTGACTCAAGATACACTTTATACTATTCCTGCCTAATTCACATAAGAAAGACTGCAAGCCCAAGCCCATTGCTGTTGAGTTGATTATGACTCTTAGTGACCCTATAGGACAGAGTAGAACTGCCCCATAGGGTTTCCAGGGAGTGGCTGGTGGATTCAAACTGTCCACCTTTTGGTTAGAGGCTGAGTTCTTAATTACTGTGCCACCAGGGCTCCATAAGAAAGACAACCCATTCCCAAATGGGATTATAACTATAGGCATAGAGGCTAGGATTTACAATACTTATTTTTTGGGGACACAATTCAATCCATAACATTCTACCCTTTGGCCCCCCAAAATTCATATCCTTGCCACGTACAGAACATATTCACTCCATCATATCATCCCAAAAGTTAAATCAGCTACAAGTCCAAAATCTCATATATCTGAATTATCTAAATCAATTGTGGGTAAGACTTTAGGCATATTCCATCCAGGGACAAAATTCATCTGTGAATCTATGAAATGTAGATTACAAGTTATCTGTTTCCAAAGTACAATGGTGGAACAGGTACAAGGTAGACATTTCCATTAAAAATGGGAGAAATTGGAGGGAAAAAAGGGGATAAGGGGCACCAAGCATGTCCGAAACTCAGCAGAACAAATTACATTAGCTCTCAGAGCTTGAAAATAATCCTCTCTGAGACCATCTGGGCAACGGCCCCAGCCTCCAGACTTTGAGTGATGGTCATGCCCTCTGGATTCTGGGTGGAGGTCCCTCGGCCCTGGGTTTCAACCATCCTTGCTTCTAAGGATCATTCTCACTATGCTTCTTCCAAAACAAGTTTGTTCATTCTTGGGGAGTCCATGGTATATTCAGCATTCTTCACCAACACCGTAATTCAAATGCATCAATTCTTCTTCGATGGTCCTTATTCATTGCCCAGCTTTTGCATGCATATGAGGAGACTGAAAATACCATGGCTTGAATCTGGTGCACCTTAGTCCTCAAAGTGACATCTTTGCTTTTTAATACTTTAAAGAGACCTTTTGCAGCAGATTTGCCAATGCAATATGTCCTTTGATTTCTTGACTGCAGCTTCCCTAGACATTGATTGTGGATCCAAGTAAAATGACAACTTCAATATTTCTTCCATCTGTCATGATGTTGCTTATTGGCCCAGTTGTGAGGATTTTTGTTTTCTTTATGTTGAGGTGTAATCCATACTGAAGGCTGTAGTCTTTGATCTTCATCTGTAAGTGCTTCAAGTCTTCACTTTCAGCAAGCAAGGTTGTGTCATCTGCATATCTCAGGTTGTTAATAAGTCTTCCACCAATCCTGATGCCACATTCTTCTTCATATAGTCCAGTTTCTGGGACTATTTGCTCAGCATACAGATTGAATAAGTATAGTGAAGGAATACAACCCTGATACACACATTTCTTGATTTTAAACCACGCAGTATCCCCTTGTTCTGTTCAGACAAGTGCTTCTTGGTCTATGTACAGGTTCTGCATGGGCAATTAAGTGTTCTGGAATTCCCATTCTTCACAATATTATTCATAATTTGTCATGATCCACACAGTCGAATGTCTTTGCATAGTTAATAAAACACAGGTAAACATCTGTCTGGTATTCTCTGCTTTTAGCCAAGATCCACCTGACATCAGCACTGACATCCCTCCTATCACATCCTCTTCTGAATTTGGCTTGAATTCCTGGCAGTTCCCTGTCGATGTACTGCTGCAACCAATTTTGAATTATCTTCAGCAAAATTTTACTTGTATATGATATTATTGATATTGTTTGATAATTTCTGCATATTGCTGGACCACCTTTCTTTGGAATGGGCATAAATTTGGATCTCTTCCTGTCGGCTGGCCAGGTAGCTGTCTTCCAAATTTCTTGGCATAGGCAAGCGAGTGCTTCCGGCATTACATCCATTTGTTGAAACATCTCAATTGGTATTCCGTCCATTCCTGGAGCCTTGTTTTTTCCCAATGCCTTTGGTGCAGCTTTAACTTCTTCCTTCCGTACCACTGGTTTTTAATCATATGCTACCTCCTGGAATGGTTGAATGTTGACCAGTTCTTTTTGGTGCAGTGACTGTGTATTCCTTCTATCTTCTTTTGAAGCTTCTGATGTCATTCGATATTTTGCCCATAGAATTGCTTAGTACTGCAACTCAAGTTTTGAATTTTTTCTTCAGTTCTTTTAGCTTGAAAAATGTTGAGCAGGTTCTTCCCTTTTGGTTTTCTAACTCCAGGTCTTTGAACATTTTGTTATAATACTTTGTCTTTTCGAGCCACCTTTTGAAATCTTGTACTCAGCTCTTATTCTGATCACCAGTAATTATCAGTGCATCTTGATTACATGTTTGATCAATTTCAGACTGCAGAAGTTGGTGAAAAATCTTCACTTTCTTCATTTTTGGCATTAGTGGTTGGTGTGTAAATTTGAATAATAGTGGTATTAACTGGTCTTCCTTGTAGAGCTATGGATATTATCTATTACTGACAGTATTGAACTTCAGGACAGATCTTGAAATGTTCCTTTTGACAATTTTTCATTCCTGGAATAGTAGACCATATGATTGTCTGATTCAGAATGGCCAGTACCAATCCATTTCAGCTCACTAATTAATGCCTAGGATATTTATCTTCAAGCATTCCACTTCATTTTTGACAATTTCCAATTTTCCCAGATTTATACTTCGTACATGCCTTGTTCTGATTATTAATGGATGTTTGCAGCTGCTTCTCATTTTGAATCATGCCGCATCAGCAAATAGAGGCCTCAAAAGCTTTACTCCATTCACACCATTGAGGTCGACTCTGCTTTGAGGAGGCAGCTCTTCTCCAGTCATATTTTGAGTGCCTTCCAACTTGAGGGGCTCTTCCTCAGATTACTATATCAGATAATGTTCCACTACTATTTGTATGGTTTTCAGTGTCCAGTTTTTTAGAAGTTGATCGCCAGGTCCTTCTTCCTAGTCTATCTTAGTCTGGACGCTCCGCTGAAGCCTGTCTGCCGTGAGTGACCCTGCTGGCATTTGAAATACTGGTGGCATAGCTTCCAGCAACACAGAAACACGCAAGCCACCACAGTGCAACAAACTAACAGACAAGTTCTCACAGTTTAGGAGGCAGTTAAGTCCAAGTTCAGGGTGCCAGCTCTAGGGGAAGGCTTTTTTCCTCCATCGGCTCTGGAGGAAGGTCCTTGTCTCTTTTTGCTTTTGCTCTTGGAAGATCTTCATCTGCCTTGGTGTCTCTGTTCCCCATCTGCTTCTGTTGCTTGCTTGTCTAATATCTTTTATATTGTATCTCAAGGAGATTCACTCAAGATACACCCTACGTTAATCATGCCTTATTCATATAAGAAATACAATCCATTCCCAAATGGGATTATTACTACAGGCATAGAGGCTAGGATTTAGAAAACATATTTTGGGGGGACACAATTCAATCCATAACAGTGTGTAATCTTCCAGACCTTTTTCTATACACATACAAATGTATACGTAAATACATATTTTTTAAAAGAATAGATCATACTTGGATTTTTTCCATCCTTCCTTTTTGGTATGCAGAGACTTCCTTGATTCTTCTTAATGAGTGCATGGTATTTTAATGGATGTATAGACTCACAAAAAGATATTTACCCTTTTCTTACTGAAGGACATTTTGGTTGTCTTCAGTTCATCATCTATATAAATATTCTTGTAAAAAGCATTGTGGGAGTATTTCTGTAACTAGTTTCCTAGAAGTAAAATTTCCGAGTCAAAGAACATGCCTAATTGAAAATTTTAATTAGGGCTGCCAAATTGCTCTACAAATTATCATCCCAATGTATTCTTCTAGTACCAGTGTTTGAGTTTGCCTAATTACCCATATCTACACCACTATTGGATAATAGTCTGTTTGGTTTTTGCCAATCCAATAGAAAAAAAAAAAAAAAGACTGTCATTTGAATTTATATTTCCCTGGTCATGTGGAGGTTTGTAGACTTATTAGGTATTTGTATGTCTTGTGCTGTGAAGGGCTAGCCATATGCTTTTCCCAAATTTCTTCTGGCTATTTGTTTTCCTCTTTGTGGTTAGTAAGGGCTCTTTTTTTAATGAGAAATCTAAACTGTTTGCTATATATGTTGAAAATTTCTTCACAGCTTGTTGTTTGTCTTTTAATTTTATTTACAGTGTCGTTTGCTGCTCAAATTTTAAATTTATATACGGTCAAATCTATTAGTCTTTTTCTTTATGGTTAATCTGCATTGGGTAGTTTTTGAAAAGGACTTCTCTTTTTCCAATATTATAGAAATATTAGCAAATATTTTTCTACTACTTTTAGAGGTTTTTTTTTGTTTGTTCTAGTGTATAGATTCGTAATTCATGTGTGAGTCTAGGTAGAATTCAGATTTTACTTTTGAACCTAAAAATTGAGAACTACTTTAGGAAAGAAGATAAGATATTAAAAAAATTGCACCAGAAGACAGATTGGTGGTCTAGGATCTGGTGAACCATTTAGGGTGGAATTGGTGATCCCATCACCACATGGTGCTGATGATCCCTGAATCAATTTTCCCGCAAAGCTCTTAGAATTGTAAAGTAGAGCATGCTCCTATTGTAAATTCATCAAAGGATGTTTTGGGACCAGTCCGTCAGAATTCGCTGACTAATGAAAGATAAAAGTCAATCATTTGAATTGACTCCCTAATCTCCCATTGCAGTTAAATTGATTCCAACTCATAGTGACCCAAGGCTGTAATCTTATACAGAAGTAGACTTCAACATCTTTCTCGCACAGAGTGACTGGTGGGTTTGAACTTCCTACTTTTTGGTTAGCAGCTGAGCACTTTAACCACTGTGCAACCAAGGCTCCAAGATTCCTTAATAGACCCTGCAAAAGAATGGACTTGGAGACCAATAAGATACTTGTGAGAGGAAACATCTTGAGATGAAGTAGAGGGTTTAGTGGAATTAAGCAAAGACCCACATTTAGGTTGGATTGTGAAATTTCTATTTTATTTAATCCGGAAGAAAATTCTAGCAATAAGCAGATGAATATGTTGGTGATGCAGAATGGAAAACCAGCAGAATTCATGGAATATGTGTTCAAATAATATGAGCACCTAAACAACTGAGGGAACATACATAGATAATTAGCTTAGAAGCAAGTCTTTCTCAGAAAAACAAACAAAAAAGCAGATCTTAAGTTAGGAAAAAGGTGGACTGCAAGGCAGTTGATCACTTGTGACATTTATGCTCATGTATTTTGAGTTCCATTCTCCCTGAAAATACCTTTAGATCCTTGAAAGGTGCAGCAAAGAATATCAGGATGTGAAGGACATGATCACTTCCAAGGTCAAGGGGTGAAATCTACAAGGGAACTGAAAGTTTTGCCTTGCCCCTGAGCACCAGCCACACACAGATCATGACAGACCACAAAAGGGCATTCTTTACTTGAATAGAAATAGACCCTCGCTATGCATTAATGCTTGTCTTCTCTGTCTTGAAGCATAGCTGGCACTTTGTTTTGTATATGTAGTATTGAGGACACTGTGAACCAGAAACTTGTGATACGAGCCCTTGCTTTGGACTTTATTAGCTGATTAATTTGCCCAAGTTACTTAACCTTTCTAAGCCTCAGCTTCCCCATCTGTGAAATGAGAAATCATGGCTGCTTTAAACAGTAGCTATGAAGAAAAACCTAGCTAGTATGTATAAAAGTTACCTGAACAATTGGGAAAATGCTGCGCAGATGGAAGAGATTATAAAATTAAAAGAGATTATGTAATAATCCTGTAAATGATTGTGAATCTTTTTTTGGACTTCTCTCTGATATAGGTCAAATTTCTATCTTGATTGATCGTACCCTGATGCATTCGGCACTATAAATATTTTCTTAAGAAGTATGACATTAGAAGAGAAGTTTGAATTGCATTTTCTGCATAGTAAAGGAGAGTGTGGTGAATTAAGATTTCTAGGGCAAAAATCACATTGTCTATCTTTGTTTTATCCTCCTGTGTGCACCTAGCATAGTGCAGTGCATGTAGAAGATACTAAATAGAGGTTTCCTCACGATGATGGATAACTGAATTATAACCTAAAATCACCTGCAATATGGAGAGTTGAGGTGTAAACACCCCTGTTAGATCTCATGTTGTTGTTGTATGCCATCAAGTTGACTCTGACTCATAGCAACCCTATGTGTTAGAGTAGAACTGCCCCGCAGAGTTTCCAAGGCTACCATCTTTTTGGGAGCTGATCGCCAGGTCTTTTCTCCTGCTGAGTGGCTGGTGGATTTGAAACATCGACCTTTCAGTTAGCAGTCGAGTGTTTAACCATTGTGCTGCCAGGGCTCCTTTTAAGAACCTCATAGTACTTCTGAATTGCTTCTGCACCAGCTTAAATTAAAACGCTGGAATTCCAGGTGGGTTGACAGAAAATTGTCTCACTCCGGTTATGGGAAGATGAAGGGCTGTTTAGAGAAAGGCACCTCAGCATGGATCCACTCACTGCCTTTGTCTGCATTCTTGCCTATAACTTCTCATTTGCTCCAAAGCTCACATTTCCAAAACCTGGACCTTGGAGAACTCTGTGGGAACCAGATCTTGGCAGGCAATTTCCAAACAAGCAGGCTTTCTGCTTTCATGCATCCTTAAGAGCTGATTGCACCTAACACAGTCTTGACAGTTAAACATCAAGTTAGCTGAGCTCTGAGAATGCAAGGAGTTGCTGGAAGGAAAACTGCCTCTGTTTGCTAACTTGTTTTCACTTCAGCTTCTGAAAGTGGGGGCCCAACTTAAATTCTTCCTGCTGTGCTTCTGTTGCTGGGCACCTATCTTTCTTTGTTTCTTGCCTGAGACAGTAAACAGAGGAAAATGGTTGCACAAGCATCCAGCCCTTTTGTGATAGCCTGGGAGCTTCATGCAAGGAGTCTGAACAGGTTGCAAAGGGAGGCTACTACTGAATGCAAAAAAAAAAAAAAAAAAAAAAAGATTCATTCTAGCTTGTTAGCTTCTTCTAAGCCTCTGTGAGCTTTACCTATCACTGAGTCAGAAACCTGGCAATTTCTGCAGTAATAAACTGTTGAGGAGGATTGAAACTTGCACTTTTGGTGCTAGCGTAGGAAGTTCTTAATAAACTTCAGCCTCAGTTGAACGTATTTTTTACAGCTGCTGGACATCTGATATATTCATAGCAACAAACATTAAAACAGCTTTG
Source organism: Dugong dugon (assembly GCA_030035585.1). Lineage (NCBI taxonomy): Eukaryota > Metazoa > Chordata > Mammalia > Sirenia > Dugongidae > Dugong > Dugong dugon. The sequence goes on along the minus strand of CM057467.1, from coordinate 53,809,301 downwards.
TGTTTTGAATGACTTAAAGTGAAGGTAGCAAATCCTTAAAATAAGAAGAAAACTAATAGACAAACCCAGAAGTTGTAGGGAATCTGAATTCTCTTCCTCAGGATCATTTAAGACCTTGAAACATTGAAAGATTATGGTATATTTCCCATATGTAAACTAAAAAATGCTAAATTAAAAAAAATTAATTATGGTGAAAATATACACAACATACACCTATTCATCAGTTTTTAAATGTACAATTCAATAACAGTAGTTATATTCTTCACATTGTGTCACATTGTCTCAATATCTCTGCCGTATTATTTAACCACCAGCATCTTAAACTCACTACCCCTAAACTTCTCATCTATGCTTTAGTCACTGTTGATAATTTGATTTCATATAGATAATTCTTTAAAAGACCACAATGCTCATGTTGAACAGTATTTACTAATTTAGCTAAAGAGTTGTTTAGTTTAAAGGTGACTTCAGGGGATATTTTTGGTTCATGGTTTGAAGATTTTCTCAGAGTCATAGATTTGAGGGTTCCTCCAGTCTCGATAGGTCCTGTAAGTCTGGATTCTGTATGAATTTAAAATCCTGTTGCACATTTTTTTCCCTTTTGATCAAGAGTCATCTATTGATTCCTTGATCAAAACATTTGGTAATGGTAACCGGCACCATCCAATTTATCTGGTCTCATTGCTAAGAAGGTAGAAGTTCATGGAGGCAATTAGCTCTGCAGTTAAGTTCCTTCTCCATTACTTGGTCTTCGTCTTCCTCGGCTGCTCCAGTTGGATAGAGACCAACTGTTGTATCTTAGACGGCCGCTTGCAAGCTTTTAAGAACCCAGCCACTAGAGTGAATTTAGTCAGTCACAGAACGACAAATATTGAATAAGACCACTACCACCAACAACCGCCCTGACAGGGAACACAACAGAGAGTCCCACATGAAGCAGGAGAAAGGTGGGGTGCAGAACTCAGATTCTAGTAAGAAGACCAGACTTAATGGTCTAACTGAGACTGGAGGTACCCCAGAAAGCATGGCCCCTGGATTCTCTATCAGCCCAGAAATAAAACAGTTTCCATGGCCAACTCTTCAGATAGGGATTGGACTGGACTGTGGGACATAAAATGATATTCGTGAGGAGTGTGCCTCTTAGCTCAAGTAGATATAAGAGACTAAATGGGCAGCTTCCATGAGGAGGTGAGATGGGAAGGCAGAGAGGGTTAGGAGCTGGTTGAACGGACTTGGGGAATCGGGTGGAAAGGAGAAGTGTGCTGTCACAGTATGGGGAGAGCAATTAGAGTCACATAACAATGTATGTATAATTTTTTGTATGGGAAAAAATAAAAAGAACCCAGCCACTACTCATTGAACAGTAACTCTAAAAGGACTGGAACAGTAACTCTAAAAACAGTGTTGTAGAGAAAACCTTGAATGCTGTTTCCAGTCAAAACAGAGAGGTTTATTAAGGGTTTAAAACAATTGCAATTGGAGGACTGTGTAGCCCACTGAAAATCGAACCAGTTAGTCCCAGAACAGTTTCGATATACAAGTATTCTTATGGCGTAAAAAGAGGAACCAAACCATAGGGAGGGAAGTGACAGGAAAATCAATGAATATTGTAATAATCACACTCTGATTGATTACTGATTATTAATAGTATAATTAGTGATTACAGATAATTTCACAAGATGCTTACTTAGATCATGGTCACAAGATGCTTACATGTATTTGTCTATTCTTCAAAAATACCTTGTTGGCAACAGCACCTAGACAGCACTCTTCCTCAGTACATGTATTTTGAGGGGTGCATGGTCACTTGGTTAAGACCCCTTAGGGCATATGGTTTCACATCCTGTTTTTTTTTTTTTTAATTTATTTAACTTCTGTTTTTGTTGTTGTACTTGAAGTGAAAGTTTACAATTCAAATTAGTCTCTCATACAAAAATTTATACATACATTGTTATGTGACCCTAATTGCTCTCCCTATACTGTGACAGCACACTCCTCCTTTCCACTCCTGATTCCCCATGTCCATTCAACCAGCTCCTAACCCTCTCTGCCTTCTAATCTCACCTCCTGACAGAAGCTGCCCATTTAGTCTCATGTATCTAATGGAGCCAAGAAACACACTCTTCACGAGTACCGTTTTATGTCCCATAGTCCAGTTTAATCTTTGTCTGAAGAGCTGGCCTCCGGAATGGTTTTAATTCTGGGTTGACAGAGAGTCCAGGGGCCATGCCTTCTGGGGGTCCTCCAGTCTCAGACCATTGAGTCTGGTCTTCTTACTAGATTTGAATCCTGCACCCCACATTTCTCATGCTCCATCAGGGACTCTCTATTTGTATTCCCTGGCAGGGTGGTCATTGGTGGTAGCATCTAGTTCTTCTGGTCTCAGGCTGATGAAGTCTCTGGTTTATGTGGACCTTTCTCTCTCTATGGCTAATACTTTCCTTGTGACTTTGGTGTTCTTCGTTCTCCTTTCCTCCAGGTGGTTGGTACCAATTGATGCATCTTAGATGGCCACTCGCTAGCTTTTAAGACCCCAGACGCCATCACCAAAGTAGGATGCAAAACATTTTCTTAATAAACTTTGTTATGCCAATTGACCTAAATGTCCCCTGAAAGCATGGGCCCCAGACCCCCGTCCCTGCTACTCTTTCCCTCGAAGTGTTTGATTGTATTCAGGAAACTTCTTAACTTAGTTTTAGTCCAGTTGTGCTGACTTCCCCTGTAGTGTATGCTGTCCTTCCCTTCACCTGAAATAATTCTTGTCTACTATCTAGTTAGTGAATAACCCTCTCCCCGCCTCCTCACCCTCCCCACCCTGGTTACCATCAAAGAATGTTTTCTTCTGTGTTTAAACCTTTTCTTGAGTTCTTATAATAGTGGTCTTATACAATATTTGTCATTTTGTGACTGATTAAATTCACTCAGCATAATGTCTTCTAGATTCTTCCATGTTACAAGATGTTTCACGGATTCATCGTTGTTGTTCATTGTTGTCTAGTATTCCATTGTGTGCATATACCATAATTTGTTTATCCTTTCTACTGTTGATGGGCACCTAGGTTGTTTCCATCTTTTTGCTATTGTGTACAGCGCTGCAATGAAAATGGGCGTGCATATATGTATTTGTGTGATGGCTCTTATTTCTCTATGATATATTCCAAGGAGTGGGATTGCTGGATCATATGGTACTTCTATTTCTAGCTTTTTAAGGAAGCGCCAAATCGGTTTCCAAAGTGCTTGTACCATTTTACATTCCCATCAACAGTGTGTAAGTGTTCCAGTCTCTCCACAACTTCTCCAGCATTTATTATTTTGTGTGTTTTGGATTAATACTAGTCTTGATGGGGTGAGATGATATCTCATTGTAGTTTGATCTGCATTTCTCTAATGGATAATGATCCTGAGCATTTCTTCATGTGTCTGTTAGCTGCCTGAATATCTTCCTTGGCAAAGTACCTGTTCATATCCTTTGCCCATTTTTTAATTGGATTATTTATCTTTTTGTTGTTGAGGTTTTGCAGTATCTTGTAGATTTTAGAGATTAGATGCTGATTGGATTTGTTGTAACCAAAAATTTTTTTCCCTTACATCCTGGTTTTTTTCTTTTTGTGTGTGTGTGTGTGTGTGTGTAGCTCTTTTTTTTTTTTTTTTCTTTTCCTTTTTATTGTTGTGCTTTAAATGAAAGTTTACAATTCAAGTTAGTCTCTCATAAAAATATTTATACATACATTGTTTTGTGATCCTACTTGCTCTCCCTATGCTTTGACAGCACACTCTTCTTTTCCACCTCGGATTTAACGTGTCAATTCAACCAGCTCCTGAGCTTCTCTGCCTTCTCACCTCGCCTCCAGACAAAAGCTGCTCATATAATCTCATGTATCTACTTGAGCTAAGAAGCACACTCTTCACAAGTATCATTTTATGTCCCATGGTACTGTCTAATCTTTTTCTGAAGAGTTCACCTCGGGAATAGTTTTAGTTTTGGGTTAACAGAGTGCCCAGGGGCCACACCTTCCAGGGTCCCTCCAGTCTCAATCAAACCATTAAGTTTAGTCTTTTTATTAGAATTTGAGTTCTGCACCCCATCTTTCCGCTGCTTCATCAGGGACTCTCTGTTGTGTTCCCTGTCAGGGCAGTCATTGTGGTAGCTGGGCACCATCTAGTTCTTCTGGTCTCACGCTGATGAAGTCTCTGGTTTATGTGGCCGTTTCTGTCTCTTGGGCTAATACTTTCATTGTGTCCATGGTGTTCTTCATTCTCCTTTACTCCAGGTGGATTGGAACCAATTGATGCATTTTAGATGGCCACTCGATAGCTTTTAAGACCCCAGATGCCACTCAACAAAGTAGGATCACATGCTGGTTTTGACCAGTAGGAAAAACATGTTTTTTCTCAAAAACATAGCTGTTTAGTCTAGAAATCCAGATTAAAATTAGATAGCATGGTCATGCCTCTGTCTCACTGACTGCACTAAAAGTTGTCTTTTCCTGAGACAGCAATATTAGGCCAATGGAGTGGACAGTCCCATGAAACCATGACCCTGTAACTTCAAACCAGCAGAACTAATCCCATGATGTGTTTGGATTGTCAGCAACTTTAGCCTCTTTTTTTTTTTGGTTGCTGAAAATGCTAAGTTTTGAAATGTCACAAGACTTTATGTTGAAATTAAAATAGTGTATTTCTAGATTACATGATTGCAGAATTTAGGATTAATTCATGGAAACTGACCTATCCCCTCTCTGCTTTGCTGATGTCCTAAAAAGGCGTTAGTGTGACTATTGGGGAATCTGGCATAGCTCCCTTGGATATGTTGCCAATTGCCTTTGGACTCTGGGCATGGCATTTCACCTCTCTTATCTTCAGCTTCCTCATCAGTACAATGAGGGACAGTTTATGCCTTAAATTTCAGGGTGCTTTCAAATATATGCTTTCATCACAGCTCTGTGAGGTAAGTGAGGAGGAAAGATGGTGAGAGAGTTTTGATATTTTGCCCAGGGTTGCAATGCAAGCAGAAGTCCACTTCAGCTATTCACTCTCCAAATCCAGTTTCCTAGTTCCACTGCTTGACCTGGGTTTACTCTTTCTATGTTAATATTCCCCCCTCAACCCTGCCCCCAGAATTATTTCAGATCTTTATAAACTATAAGGATATGGCATTGGGTAATGGACAAAAATATGCAGATAAATGGAGTACTTTATTGCTTCATTGTTATTTATTTGAGTAAATATTCATTTCAGTGTTGCTGTTATGCTCCAAAATGTGTAATTGTTTTAGTATTGAGAACATTAGCACTTTAGAAGAAAAGGCTTTAAATATCTGATAAACAGTGCAAATATTGACTAATGTGAAGTATTTTAATGAGTTCCCATAGACTTTAGTTTGCAAATTATGGTAATGGACTAAAGGAAGTGATTTCTTGCTAGAGAAACTGACAAGAGTATCAGGTGTGTCTGTGTGTATGTACACGTGTGCAAAACATGTACAATTGCACTTACAGTCTTCTAGATGTTATTGAATGCTATACACAGTTGTGTAAATACTAAGAAAATAAACCTGTAATAAAGTACTTTATCAGGTCAAATAAAAAAGTATAGGTAGAAGTCCTGTTTTAGATAAGTTTTGTCCATCACTGGATGTAGTAGATCGAGAGTAACTTAACATTATTTGTACTCCTATTGGCCGAGTTAAACATTTATCTCTGGTTGAATGGATAATGAAATGCAGTGCACATAAGGTATGTTTTCTTTCTTTTGCTTTTTTCCTAAATGAGAGTTCCATTGAAACCTCTTAAGATATTAAAAGGCCTTCTCTGATCTGAATAAATATTTTCTCTTCAGGCAGGTCATATATTATAGTTTGTTTAACAAAATAAGAGCTGTGGTAGAGACACATGAAATGCAGATAATGGTAAAATAGCACTGGATATAACCCCGAGGGCAGGTGCAGAGTGTTATTTTAGCGGTAAACCCCTCCTTATTAAAGTCTGCTGTCATGGGGCTTCAGAAGTAGCTGAAGCTCTTTCGAACCAAAGTGACTATAAAAGCACATCCTCACTTCTTTGCATGTATCATGAACTGAGATACTAACTTTCTTGTCTCTGGCTTTCTGAGTGTCTTCATACAATGGAGCTTACAGTGATCTAAAAACTGAATTTAAACTTTGCTATAAAAATAAATTGAGTGGATAAAATGGCACAGTTTATGTTGTATATATTTTACTACAAAAAACTAAAAAATCAAATTTTCATCCTATCTTCTTGAGAATTAATCAGTTTGTTAATTAGTGGAATGAAGATAGCATTGGCATGTGACAAGGGGTTTTATAAGTGGAAAAATAATGAATTAAGCAATAATATGTATGTGAAATATTAAAGCTGGGATAAATTAAGTTGACTGAGGGCCGTAATGTTTTCTTAAGATAGTCTTTTTCTAGTTTAGTGTTCCTTATCAGACCTCCCTGCCTCTTAGCCATCTACTCCTCTCACTTATATCCCACGCACGTTAGCTACGGAGCTATAATTTTCCTAAAGCAGCTATTCCATCATGAAGTTTTTTGATCAACAGAAGGAAAAAAGGTCAAGGGAGGACCTCTAGAATTGCGTCTAGGTCGTGGTCTTCAGTTTGACATTTAAGGCTTGGAGGCCAACATCTTGGCTTTATTCACCCTATCTTGTCCTCAGACTTCCTCCAGTCCAACTAAGCTGGGTCCCTGATTCTTTCTCGAACGCTATGCCACATCTGTGCTTTTACTTCCTTTGCTCCCTTTGGAATTAGGGCCAAAAAGATGCCAACATTTCAATGTAGTTCTGTTACCGAAGTAACGCAGATTGGAGCCGCCTGCTGCAATAGCCAATAATGAGACAAGGGTGAGGTGAGCAGCAAGAGTTTTATATATATCAACATATAGGAGGCAGAGAGGAATAGATTTCTCCAAAAACCCATCTTCCCCACTGGAGATCAGCCAAAGGCTTTTATAGGGACAGGGTTATGGGTCTTAGAAGTTTGTGGTAGTTGTCCCCTGAGATGGTCATGCCTCAGATGAGTTAATCTTTTACTGATACTCTTGAGGGTTATCGGGCAACATCCTGGTTTTCTTGTCACAAGACGAGTGCTTTGTTCAGTTTTTCATCTTTACATCATTGTCACTTGTTTTCCACCCTCTAAGGAGGAACATCAGTTAATCTTAAACCTTTTGTGGAGACTGGAACTGGAGGGAAAAACAAGATCATAAGACAACATGGCGGTTAGCAATGGGGAGTAATAATAGTGAGCCAGGCCTATGCAGCCTCTTCCAGTTCTTTCTGTCCTTTTTGACCCACTGCACATGAAAGTAGAATAAAGGGTTGGATGAGAACCTGGGCACTGAGGTCAGATACATCCAAGTTGAAATTTTAGCTCTACCATTTACTAGTGAGAACGTGGGCAAGGACCCTAAACTCTTTCAATTTCAGTTTCATCATCTGTAAAATGGAGATAATATACCTCATGGGCTTGCTGTGAGAATAAAATAAAATATGTGACGCATATGTGATCACAATGGCTGGCACTTGGTAGGTACTCAGTGTTGTTGTGTGCCATTGAGTCAATTTCTACTCATAGAGACCCAATGTGACAGAGTAGAAGGGCTCCATAGGGTTTTCTTGGCTGTAATCTTTATGGAAGCAGATCGCTAGGTCCTTCTCCCGCGAAGCCTCTAGGTGGGGTTGAACTGCCAAACTTTTGGTTAGCAGCTGAGTGCTTATCCATTTGCGCCACAGGGGCCCCTTCATGTACTCAGTAAAATATATTATATGTGTCTTCTTCCTTAGAACTTCTCTATTTTTCTACTCCCAGACAGCAGTTAGTTTCCTGTCTGTGATGTCATAATCCTTTGTACCTCTACTCTATAGTAATTTACATGTTCTTTTCAAATGTTGATTGAATTGAGTTGCAGAACCAGAGAACCAGTGTACTTAGCAGTTGGATTTAAATGACTTCAGCATAAAGTAAATGGGATTTCTAGATAATTAAAGTTCCTAGATCATGCCAAGAACCCAAGCATCATATTTTTATAGTTTAATAATTGGAAATTGATCTGAAATTAAGCAGAAGACCAGATTTTTAAATTATAAGCCCTCTGCAAATGGCTGGGGAAGACAGAAAAGGTCAAACAGCTGATTGAAGGTCATTCTGCTGGTTCCTGATTCTGTTTGGAATTGTATCTAAGGCATTTGGAATTCAGCACCACTGGTCTGATCTACACCCTTCTGCTTCCTTTTGTAATGTTACAAATATTTACTGTGTCCAAGAGTAATAACTCATACTCTGTTATAATAAAAGCAATGAGATTTATTGAAGGTTTGAAAACAGGGCTGGGGAAACCGTTTGATCTTAGAGAGTGAACAGTTGCTTCTAAAATGGCGAAGCTGTGAAGACCTTTTAAAGGGTGAAACAAACAACTGAAGGTGCACTATTTTAATTGCACATTATAAACTTAGATTAACACAAACTGGGTTTACTAGAAGCAGGGGCTGGGGTGGGGCGGTTACAGGATATTTCTCTCTTAGAAACAACTTGCTCAAGTGAAATTTTTCTTGTCAGCAGTTTCCTAGGAGTCAACATCAAGACCTTCTGAGACATAGGAAGGGTCTTGAAAGCTCCTGGAAAATAGTTTATCGTTATTTTCCCAGAGGAAAGGAAGGGAAAAAAAAAAAAACTTGTTTCTTTAGTTTATATTTAGTTACAGACCTTAAAGAATGAGTCAGGGGGTTGCATATATCAAAAGAAAGGCAAGATGGAGTAGGACCCCAAATCCTAAAGCAGCTGTTATTATTTAGTCAAGTGCCTCAGTTTACTTGCTCTTGTATATTCCCTCCTTTTAATTAAGGATTTCTGTGCACATCCTTTGATCGCCTTTTGAATGAATGTTTCTCTGCATGGATATGAAGGTTTGTGTTCTTCTTCTGGTGGCTGCTCAAGTTTAGAGAGCCTTTTATATTATTGTTCCCAAGCATCTGCTGGTCATGACAAGTGTTTGAGACCTTGGATGCTACTGTTTGATAGCTGGGCACTGCCTCGTTTCCTTTCAGTAGTCGGCCAACACCAGACCTCTTCACCATGCCATAGCTTGACATTCAGCTTCCATAATCTTGTGGAGGTGGGTTAGTAAAGAGTGGGGCCATGTTAGAGGAACAACTTGACTGTTTTGAATGGCTAATCCGGGCTGCAGGGTCCCTCCACTGCATTGCAGAGATGGGCAGCCTCTATATTTATGAGTGACATGGGCATTTGATTAATGGTTTGAGTGGCTGCTTCAGTCATACACCTTAGACAACATTTAATCAGCCTGATTACAATAATTGTTTTAATTAGTATGATTACTCTGCCAAACAGGAGTGACCTGACACAGAATCCAACACTTTTTGGTAACCAGATAAAAATGTCATAGAAAGGGGACTCGACTTCATCAGGAGTAGGTATATGAAGCCAAGTAGCGTTTTTGTGGATCCATTCAATATCATGTTTGACCTTGCAGGAGGTATTCATCCAAGTGCAACATGAAGTATTAACTATGGCGCAGATCCCGCCCTCCTCCGCCGTTGAGCTAGGAGGAAATCCAGGGCCATTCTATTATCAGTAACAATCTTGGCTAAGGAATTTATGGATTTCTCTATGGCTGCCATGCTCTAAGTCTGTGACTCTATACCAAGGAAGAAATGCCCTAAGAAACCTGTAGCCTAGTCCTGGATTATTTTTTTAGATGTTGATACTCTACCTGCCTTACTCATCCCAGTATTCTCTTTGTTTCTCATTCTCTCTAAAAACTTAAATGTTTGCCCCAGTGAAGGCTTTCATCGTAAGAATGGACATCCATGGGGATTCCTGTTTCCTAAAGTGCGTTGCCCTGTTATTCTCCATCCACGCCTGCGTGACATTGCTCAAATATAGAGGAATTTACCTCCATGTAAAAATACATACCCAGAAGGGGCACATGATATATGATTTCCAGTTGTTTTATTAGGATATGAGACGAACTTGTTTACTAGCTGAAGCCAATCCTCAACCAGGGCATGATTGGAAAGGAGGAACCATCCCCATCCAATTAGATCTCTCAATTTGTTTACAAAAAACAAAAGTATTTCCTGCACATTCTGCAGAGTTTTGATAATACTGTGGGAACGTAAAGTGAGTAACCAAATATTTAGAGACTTCTCCATTACATCCTTCCTGGGAGAAAGAGGTTAGAACTTCAATATTAACAGTGGCTTTTCTAGTACATTCTAAGTATTCTTCAAGAATATGAGTAAAACTAAAACAGGGCACCTGAAGGCCATTAGGAACATCTGGTGGGTGCCATAACCCAACACGGATGGCCTGTTTAAAGGTGTCAGTGTAGTTTACAAAGGCCCTAGGTAGAAAGGTATAATTGAGGATGGGGCATACCAGTGGGTCTGAATTCTTGCACCTGGAGTGAGGATCTAACAGTTGGTAAGATTGTTGGCATTGACTACAGCTTGGGATAGTCATATAAAGGCATTCTTGTGCCAGGTTTCAATGGGGACTATGAGAGCCATCAGGAGAATACTTAAGGAAAGCTCTATAATGCAAAAATTGTTAGGCAAGAATAGTATAATAAGGCAAGGATCATAAAAATTATATCTATTCCAAAACAAATTCCTCCCTCATTTAAATGCATATATATGATTCCTAACAGAAAAACAGTAGCTATTATAATTAGTAAAATGATGCTTATTAATGCAGTATTACCTAATAATTATAGCATGAAAGCAGTAAGTTAAAATTAACAAGTTGTGAATTTTTGTAGAGGAGAAAATAACTTCAAAGGTTATAAGTATTAGACAGGGGACAATGACCTCTAGTGAAGATACGAAAAACTAACATCATGAAGGCAAATTTCCTAACATAGGGATAAGTCAACCTAAATGTAATCCATGTAAACTGTCAGTGCTGTTAAACATAAAACTTCAAAAATCTTGACAGCCTGCATGAGTGAGAAATGAGTAATCAAACAATAGCTTAAATTATTAACTGGTAAAACAAATACATTATCATTCTATGACTCCAAGTTAATAAAATCAAGCTACCTTAAAGGTTATAACTATCAAGTAGAGAGCAATTAGTTCAAGGGTTTCCATATAAGTAGGCCAACTAGGTGTAGCACAATTGAAGCTATCAGAAAAACAAAAATTATAAGGCACTGTTCAATAATTTCAATTGTCTGCATGATTCTGAAATTTTAGGTATAGTGCTGAGGTGAATACAGGCCTGGTTCAGAGGTTCTGGGATCAGCAGTCTATACCAAGTGTCGTCTGCCTCTGATCCTTGTAGTGTGTGAAATTCAGTTTAAGTCCTTTAGTGGGCTGGACAATCCAAACAGGAATCGAAGTCTTTTTTAATTGGGAGAGGTGCACGTAGATCTTAACTTCCTGTAATTTAGTGGCATAAGGATTAGTAAGGAGAATTACATGCAGTCTTTTCCAACAAAACTCCAGGGAATCTTTTAGCTGATGTCTCTTCTTTTTTTATTTTTATTTTTATTTTATTGTTGTAATTAAATGAAGTTTACATTTCAAGTTAGTCTCCCATACAGAAATTTTTTTTTACATACATTCTTATGAGACCTCAACTGCTCACCCCATTCTGCAACAGCACACTCTTCCCCTCTGCCCCTGATTCCCCATGAACATTCAACCAGCTACTAACTCTCTCTGCCTCCCCATCTCACCTCTGGACAGAAGCCACCTCTTTGGTCTCTTGTATCTACTTGACTAAGAGGCACATTCTTCACAAATATCACTTTATGTCCCACAGTCCAGTCCAATCCGTGTCTGAAGAGTTCGCCTTGGAAATTGTTTTAGTTCTGGATGATAGAGAGTCAAGGGGCCATGCTTTCCGGGGCACCTCCAGTCTCAGTCAGACAATTAAGTCTGGTCTTCTTACTAGAATTTGACTTCTGCATCCCATCGTTCTACTGCTCCATCAGGGACCCTCTCTTGTGTTCCGTGTCAGGATGTTCATTGGTGGTAGCTGGGCACCATCTAGTTCTTCTGGTCTCAGGCTGATGAAGTCTCTGGTTTATGTGGCCCATTCTGTCTTTTGGGCTAATACTTTCCTTGTGTCTTTGGTGTTCTTCATTCTCCTTTACTCCAAGTGGTTGGGTCCAATTGATGCATCTTAGATGGCCGCTTGCAAGATTTTAAGACCCCAGATGCCACTCACCAAAGTAGGATGCAGAACATTTTCTTAATAACCTTTGTTATGCGAATTGACATAGATGTGGACTGAAAGCATGGTCCCCAGGCCCAGCATCCCTGCTACTCTGTCTCTCCAAGTATTTGATTGTATTGAGGAAACTTCTTAGCTTTGGTTTAGTCCAGTTGTTCTGGCTTCCCCTGTAGTGTGTGCTGTCCTTCCCTAAACCTAAGATGATTCTTATCTACTATCTAGTTAGTGAATAACCCTCACCCTCCCTCCCCACCCTTGTAACCATCAAAGAATGTTTTCTTCTGTGTTTAAACCTTTCCTTGAGTTCTTATAATAGTGGTCTTATACAGTATTTGTCCTTCTGTGACTGACTAAATTCACTCAGCATAATATGTTCCAGCTTCCACCATGTTATATGATGTTTCACACCTTCATCATTGTTCTTTATCATTGCATAATATTCCATTGTGTGGATATACCATAGTTTGTTTATCCATTAGTCCGTTGATGGGCCCTTAGGTTGCTTCCATCTTTTGGCTATTGTGAACAGTGCTGCAATGAACATGGGTGTGCATATATCTGTTCATGTGATGGCTCTTGTTTCTCTAGGATATATTCCCAGGAGCGGGATAGCTGGATTGTATGGTACTTCTATTTATAGCTTTTTAAGGAAGCGCCAAATCAATTTCCAAAGTGGTTGTACCATTTTACATTCCCACCAACAGTGTGTAAGTGTTCCAGTCTCTCCACAACCTCTCCAGCATTTGTTATTTTGGTTTTTTTGGATTAATGCTAGCCTTGTTGGGGTGAGATGATATCTCATTGTAGTTTTGATCTGCATTTCTCTAATGGCTAATGATCGTGAGCATTTCTTCATGTGTCTGTTAGCTGCCTGAATATTGTCTTTGGTGAAGTGCCTGTTCATATCCTTTGCCCATTTTTTAATTGGGCTATTTGTCTTTTCACTGTTGAGGTTTTGCAGTATCTTGTAGATTTTAGAGATTAGATGCTGATCAGATCTGTCATAGCCAAAAATGTTTTTTCCCAGTCTGTAGGTTGTCTTCTGACTCCTTTGGTGAAGTCTTTTGATGAGCATAAGTGTTTGATTTTTAGGAGCTCCCATTTATCTAGTTTCTCTTCTGGTGCTTGTGCATTATTACTTACGGTTCATATTGTGTTTATGCCATGTATTAGGGCTCCTAGCATTGTCCCTATTTTTTCTTCCATGATCTTTATTGTTTTTGATTTTATATTTAGGTCTTTGATCCATTTTGAGTTAGTTTTTTTACATGGTGTGAGATATGGGTCTTGTTTCAGTTTTTTGCATATAGATATCCAATTATGTCAGCACTATTTGTTAAAGAGACTGTCTTTTCCCCATTTAATGGACTTTGGGACTTTGTCAAATATTAGCTGCTCATAGGTGGATGAACTTGTATCTGGATTCTCAAGTCTGTTCCATTGGTCTATGTATCTGTTGTTGTACTCATACCAGGCTGTCTTCACTACCGTGGCAGTATAATAGGTCCTAACATCAGGTAGTGTAAGGCCTCCCACTTTTTTCTTCTTCTTGAGTAATGCTTTATTTATTCAGGGCCTCTTCCCTTTCCTTATGAAGTTGGTGATTTGTTTCTCCATCTCATTAAAAAATGCTGGTGGAATTTGGATCGGGATTGCATTGTATCTGTAGATTGCTTTGGGTAGAAGTGACATTTTCACTATGGTGAGTCTACCTATCCATGAGCAAGGTATATTTTTCCACTTATGCAGGTCTCTTAGTTTCTTGCAGTAGTGTCTTGTAGTTTTCTCTGTAAAGATCTTTTACATCTCTGGTTAGATTTATTCCTAAGTATTTTATCTTCTTGGGGGCTATTGAAAATGGTATTGATTTGGTGACTTCCTCTTCAAGGTTCTCTTTGTTGGTGTAAAGGAACCCAGTTGATTTTTGTATGTTTATCTTGTATCCTGAAACTTTGCTGAAATCTTCTATTAGTTCCAGTAGTTTTCTTGTGAAGTCTTTGGGGTTTTCTGTGTATAAGATCATATCATCTGCAAGTAGAGATACTATAACTTCTTCCCTACCTATTTTTTGTGGTGTCTTTACCTGGTTTTGGTATCAGGGTTATGCTGGCTTCATAGAATGAGTTTGGGAGTATTCCATCCTTTTCTATGCTCTGAAATACCTTTAGTAGAAGTGGTGTTATCTCTTCTATGAAAGTTTGGTAGAATTCTCCAGTGAGGCCATCCAGGCCAGGGCTTTTTTTTGTTGGCAGTTTTTTAATAATTTGTTATGGGTTTATTTAGCTTTTCTACCTCTGTTTGTGTTAATTTAGGTAGGTAGTGAGTTTCTAGAAATTTGTCCATTTCCTCTAGGTTTTCAAATTTGTCAGAGTACAATTTTTCATTGTAATCTATTATGATTCTTTTAATTTCAGTTGGGTCTGTTCTGATATCACCCATCTCATTTCTTATACAGGTTATCTGCTTCCTCTCCTGTTTTTTTTTTTTGTCAGTTTGGCCAATGGTTTATCAATTTTGTTGATCATTTCAAAGAACCAGCTTTTGGACTTGTTAACTCTTTCAATTGTTTTTCTATTCTCTGTTTCATTTAATTCTGATCTAATTCTTATTCTTTCCTTCCTTCTGGCACCTGTGGGCTTCTTTTGCTGCTCTCTTTCTACTTGTTCAAGTTGTAGGGTTAATGCTTTGATTATGAGCCTTTCTTGTTTTTGGATGTGTGCATTTATTGCTATGAACTGACCTCTGAGCACTGCTTTTGCTGTGTCCCAAAGGTTCTGGTAGGATGTGTTTTCATTCTAGTTTGATTCTATGAATTTCTTTATTCCCTCCTTAATTTCTTCTATAACCCAGTAGTTTTTGAGTAAGGTGTTGTTCAGTTTCCATGTGTTTGATTTTTTTTCCTTGCTTTTTGTGTTGTTGATTCCCATTTTTATGGCTTTATGGTCAGAAAAGATGGTTTGTAATATTTCAGTGTTTTGGATTTTGATAAGGCTTGCTTTATGGCCTAATATGTGGTCTCTTCTGGAGAATGTTCCATGTGTGTTGGAAAATTAAGTATACTTGGCTGCTGTTGGGTGCAGTGTTTGGTATATGTTTATGAGAACAAGTCGGTTGATTGTAGCTCTTCTGTGTCTTCGTTGAGTTTCTTTCTGGATGTTCTGTCCTTCACCGAAAGTGACGTATTGAAGTCTCCTACTACTATTGTGGAGCTGTCTATCTCTGTCTTCAGAGGTGTTAGAGTTTGTTTTATGTATTTTTCAGCCCTGTTGTTGGGTGCGTAAATATTTATTGTAATTATGTCCTGCTGGTGTATTGCCTTTTAATCATTATACAGTGCCTTTCCTTATCCTTGGTGGTGGATTTTACTTTAAAGTCTGTTTTGTCAGAGATTAATATTGCCACTCCTGCTCTTTTTTGAGTATTGTTTTGCTTGATATGTCTTTTCCATCCTTTGAGTTTTAGCCTTTTTGTGTCTTTAAGTCTAAGGTGTGTCTCTTGTAGGCAGCATATAGATGGATCGTGCTTTTTTATCCAATCTGCCACTCTCCGTCTCTTTATTGGTGCATTAAGTCCGTTTACATTCAGCGTAATTATTGATAGGTATGAGTTTAGTGCTCTCATCCTGATATCTCCTTTTGTGTGTTGTTCACAGTTTCTTTGTTCTCCTGAATTTTCTATGCTGAGTCGTTTTTCTTTACGTATTTTTTTTCATCTTTTTCTTTGTTGTAGATTTTGTGGTTACTGGGTTCTTATGTTTTTCTACTTTTTTATTTTGATTTCTAGGATTGTTAGATTCCTTTGTGGTTACCTTAATATTTAACCCTATTTTTCTAAGTTTATACCGGTCTTTAATTACTTCTTATTGCCTTAACTTCCCGTCCATATAAAAAAATCAATATCTCCATTTTTTAAGTCCCTCTTTTTTGTTTTAATATTATCCTTTTTTACATGTTGATATCTGTTTCCCTATTTTCAATGTATTAGCTTTGATGTATTTTTGATATCCATATCTGAGTCAATATCTGGTTGCTCTGTCTTGTGTTCTAGTCTTACGTTGTTAGCTAGTGTTATTGGTTATCTAATCCTAGGGCTCCCTTTAGTATTTCTTGTAATTCTGGTTTGGTTTTTGAAAACTCCCTGAACTTCTGTTTATCTTGAAATGCCCTAATTTCACCATCATATTTGAGACACAGTTTTGCTGGATATATAATTCTTGGCTGACAGTTATTTTCCTGCAAGGCTTTATATATGTCATCCCATTGCCTTCTAGCCTGCATGGTTTCTGCTGAGTAGTCCAAGCTTATTGTAATTGACTCTCCTTTGTAGATGACTTTTCTTTTATCCCTAGCTGCTCTTAAAATTCTCTCTTAGTCTTTGGTTTTGGTAAGTTTGATTATAATATGTCTTGTTGACATTCTTTTGGGATCTACCTTATGCGGGGTTCGATGAGCATCTTGGATAGATATCTTCTCATCTTTCATGATATCAGGGAAATTTTCTGTCAACAAATCTTCAACAATTTTCTCTGTATTTTCTGTTATCCGCCCCCCCCCCTTCTGGTACTCCAATCACTCATAGGTTATTTCTTTTGATAAGAGTCCCATATGACTCAGAGTTTCTTCATTCTTTTTAATTCTTTTATCTGATTTTTCCTCAAATAAGTTGGCATCAAGAGCTTTATCTTCAGTGTCACTAGTTCTAACCTCTACTGCCTCATTTCTGCTCCTATGACTTTCTATTGAGTTGTCTAATTCTGAAATTTTATCGTTAATCTTCTGGATTTCTGATTGCTGTCTCTATGGATTTTTGCAGCCTATTATATTTGTCCTTATGTTCTTGAATAACTTTTTGAAGTTCTGCTACTTCTTTTTCTGTATGTTCCCTGAATGTTTCTGCATTCTATAGAATTTCCTTTCTAATTTCTAGAAGAGTTCTGTATATTAATCTTTTGTGTTCTGCCTCTGGTAATTTCAAGTTCTCTTCCTCCAGAGAATTTATTGATTCTTTATTTTGGGAGCTTGCTGAAGCCATCATGGACTGCCTTTTTATGTGACTTGTTATTGACTGTTGTCTCTGAGCCATCAATAATTTACTATAATTGTATTTTCTATTTGTTTTGTGAGACCTAGCTTCTTATTTTGTTTTGTTTTGGTATGCCCAGATAGGCTGCTCATGTGCATTAGTTTGATTTTTGACACTTTTGGATCTCTAACGTCCTGTCACCAGGTAGTTAGCTCTGTAACTAAGTATGTGCACACACGTGTCCATTAAATTCTCCTATATGGGTTCAGCTCAGGTGTGCAGGCAGTCAGTCACCAAGTGTGTGATGCAGGCTCTCACCTCCAGTCCTAGAGAGGCATGGGTGATTGGTACAGGCACTGGACTCTGGCTGTGGTAGGGGATCACGCGCTGAGCCAGGCAGGGGGATGATGGCTGCCCCTGGGAGTCTGAAAGGAAAGCATGTCCCTATTCTCTAGGGTGAGTAGGTAGGTGAGTTTTGCAGACGGACTATGAGCACCCCACTCTGTTGGCTGTAAAGACTCGAGGGCACCACTTTTTCTTGGACTCCTGTAGCAGGTGGCTAGGCACTTTAGGTAATACCACCAGTCCTCAAGCCCCTGCTGCTGATCGATAAAAGTGCCTACTTAAGGGGCAGGGCTGTTTCAAGGGTCACATATCTGCCAGTTCACAGTTGAGGCAGTTGAAGTTAACTTTCAGATGTTTGCCCTGTTGTACTGTGGTGGTGAGGGCTAACTCTGTTGAGATGGGTCCCCACAAGTCTATACAGGGGTGTAAGGCACTCAGAGTCTGCAGGCCCCTGATACCTGTGCCTAGCACAGGAGCTGTGCCAACCCTGAGTTCCTGGCTTAGGGGAGCCAGTAGCTTATATTTGTTCCCTCTCCAAGGCCAGGAGAATGGGTCAGGGTGCTTTTTGGGATCTAATTCCAGCCCATCAGACTGCTGGTGCAGAGCACGGAGGGAGGAGGTAAAAGGGAGAGAGGTTTTTCCCAAATGGGCTTTTTTTTTTTAATCCCCACGAAAGGGTGTACGCATGTACTTAGCCTCTTGGGAGCTACTTTTCACTGGTTTGGAGTGTCCTAGCAGAATCTCTGCTGCCGGGTCTCTCTTGATGTGGAAAGTGCCTCCCGAGCGTGCACACAGCACAGCTGTTTGCCTGCTTCACTGCGGACCTGCATGGCTGCAGCACTGCAGTTTCGCTTCCACGTCTCTGGTGGTGTTTGCTTCTTCCAAATTGTCTGCCTCTGCCCTATCACTCAGATGGATTCCTCAACTTTGCCTTGTTCAGGGCTCCTAGATATTCATATAGAATCAAATCACTTGTTTTTCCAGGTCTTTGTTATGAGAAGTATATAGGAAGCGTCTAACTAGTCTGCCATGTTGGCCACTGTTGTCTCTTCTAATACACATGATTCTTTGGAACAGTATCAGGCAGATTTTCGAATTTTGGTTTTCAGTCGTCAAAAGCTTCTTTAACCTATGAAAACATTTCTTAGAGTATTGGGTTAAAGATCAACAATATTTAGCAATATCAGAGTCAGTATAAGCACCATGAGAGAAAGCCATTTGGTTTTGAAAAACTGCTTTTCTTGTCATAGTTATTTCAGTATTCATTTTTTGGAGTCCACAGGTGAAATCATTTAAAACATTCTGCATATACTTAATATATGTTACAATTTTTTTTTTTAATCTATAGAATATTTTGTAACTATCATATTGTTATTAGTTACTGAAATAATTGATTCTTAAAAGAGGAAAAGGAAAATAAAATGGTTTCTTATATCTAAAAATTAGAACATTGAACATCAGCAATATTCTCATACAAACCTTATGGTAATTCTTTTAGTTAATTCAATCTTACATAGTTAATCTAACCTTGTGGGGCAGTTCTGCTCTGACCTGTAGGGTCACTATGAGTCAGACTCGACTTGATAGAATGTTTTTTTCTTTTTTTAAACATAGCTAATCTTGGTTTCATGTTATTCTGGATTAGCAGCAACTTGAAAAATCTCGTCATTTTCTACACAATGCTTCTAAAAAAAACTCCATATCTGAAATAATATAGTTCTTTTTTATAAGTTTGGTATAATCCATTTTTTGTTGAAATATCACATTCAAGTGTTTTCAGCAAGTCAGCAAAGTAAAACCTATCTATGGACAACAAAACTTAATATGCCTATGATTAATTTATAATACTACTACTTTTCTAAAACTGAAAGGCTTGATGGGAATTACAAAAGTAATGCAAAGCAAAATAAAGGCAATTTAGACAAAAATATCTATAAAATCTTATTTTCAAAGAGCTTCAGATATAACACATAATGATCTTAAGACATAATGCCATGTAGTCAGCACACATCAAGAATATATTAAGATTATCAAGTCTTCAAACATCTGAAACAATGTGAATTTCCCTAGTTAAACCATTGTCTCGATGATGCTAGATTTAAAAAAAAATTAACTTTCAACCAAATTAGTAATTGAAATAATAAAATTATGACACAATATCATGTGCTTGTTTGTTTAGTACCATGCAAATATTACTGACATAAATTTTAATTCAACAGAAAACATGTCAAATAAACCTTTTTGTTTGTTTGTTTTATAAGACAAAAATAAATCTTTTGTGGCTTTCTACAAAGTTTCAGAATTGTCAGAAGTTTATTATAGATTACGGAGAAACAATACTTAAATTATTCCATGCAAAGAATTTAAAGATAAAAACCATAGTTTTTTTTTAAAAACCATGTAACTTGGTTTTAACTCAGGAGTTTTATTCTAATAAGAGATCAAACACTTGTTCTCAAGTCAGATTACTTATAAAGAATAAATTAACTCTTTAACTTAGTAATTAAAATGTTTTGACAGCAAGAAAACCAATTCTTTGTTTATGTTTTATTTGATATTAAGGCTCTTAGAAATTCTTATGATTTAATCTGTTAGACTTTTAATTTCATAAACAAGAAGGTTGATTATATCAGACAAAAGTCTCCAACTTTCTAAATTCTTTGTCTTTGTTATATATTTCTCATAGCAGAATCCTTAGTGGCAAACACATTTATTATTAGAACTCAAACATACATACACATATCTTTTCCCTGTGGCATAAGTTTAAGCTTCCTTTCTTAGTATCTTTAACTTTCTATTTAACTTTCCTCTGACTTTCTACATATCCATCTACATTTTTCTTTCTCATCTTGAAACAACCAATCTGTTTCATTTTGGGATAACATTACTTTATTTTTTTTTTTTAACAAATCATATTCCAGATATTTAACTCAGCTTAAACTACCCAAAAAGATCTTCAAAACTATTTTAAGTTGATATGTTATAAAATCTAAAAACTTTACTAGATGGAAGTTACTTTTATCAATTTCTGAGAATATTAGTGGCATTTAATTTAAATAAATCCTTATTTATTATTAAACTAGTGAGAGTAAATTCTTTGAAAAAATTATAAGCTAATTTAATAATACCACCTGGAGATAAGAAATTATCATGTTTATAGCTTTATCTTCTGCATACTTTATAGAATCTGTTACAGAGGTAATTTAGAATAATTTGTTTCTTTTTAAGTCCTTGTTATATTAATTACAATAAACAATTTATCTTTTTAGTGCACTTTTTAATATATATTAATTTGTATCAAAGGTTTTCAGAGTAATTACCAAAAACCCAGGCACAAAGAATTATTTTTCTTGGATGAGAAAAGAACAGTAACTGCCAGCCATGGCCTTCAACTTGATGAAATACAGAAACTCAAACATAACATTAAAGGCAAGTTCTCAACACACTGTTAAATAGGAGAACTATATAAATCTATTGACTTCTAAGAATAGCTCCAGACTTAGGCTTATATAATATAATTATAAGTAAATTACATAAGTAATTTAGTTTCTTAGCATTATACGAAAGTTCCTCGGACAAAATAAGGCAACATAAAATGGGGACTCATTTTCTTAAAGTGATCACTGAGGTCTAAATTCCTTCTGATTATATTCAGCTTATAGTTGTTTTTAAACATGAACTTTAAATCAACATCCTGTAGAGGGAAATCCAGGCTCATGTATTTAGGAATGTTTTAAAAGTTTTTTAAAAATTAATTCATAAAAATGAGAGTCATCAATAAATAAATTTGAGAGAAGCAGCTTATTCAGCTATCTGGTAATTAATTTTGAAGGCAGGAAGCTTTGGGCAAATTTTGCAGAACCTGAGTTATTCGTAGAGCTGCCTCCAGTATCTCAAATGCAGGCAGCACAGTCATCCAATTACTAGGTAACACAGAGACATCCCTCCTTTTGTCTGATTATTACATAAACTCCTATTGCCGTTGAGGCAATTCTGAATCATAGCAAGCCTATAGGAGAGAGTAGAACCACCCATAGGGTTTCCAAAGAGCAGCTGGTGGATTCGAACTGCCAGCCTTTTGGTTAGCAAGTGATCTCTTAACCAGTTTGCCACCAGGGCTCCTTACATAGACTAAAACCCATTGCTGTTGAGTCGATTCTGATTCATAGTGGCCCTATATGACAGAGTAGAACTACCCAACAGGGTTTCCAAGGAGCAGCTGGTGGATTCAAACTGCCAACCTTTTGGCTAACAGCCGAGTTCTTAACCACTGCACCACCAGGGCTAGCTGGCATAAATAAAGGAGTTCAAGCTTTAATAAGGATTTAACCAACTTTTGATGCCTTTGAATTATGGTGAATAATATTAAATATACCATGGACTTCCAAAAGAACAAAGAAATCTGTCTTGGAAGAAGTACAGCTAGAATGCTCCTTAGACGCGAAGATGGCAAGACTTTGTCCCATGTACTTTGGACATGCTATCAGGAGGGACTAGTCCCTTGAGAAGGACATCATGCTTGGTAAGGTAGAGGGTCAGCGAAAAGGAGAAGACCCTTAACAAGATGGATTGACACAGTACAACAATGGGCTCAAACATAGCAAAGGTTGTGGATGGCGCAGGACAGGACAGTGTTTTGTTGTTGTACTTAGGGTCACGATGAGTTAGAACCAACTTGATGGCACCTAACAACAACAATAGCAGATTACTTACAAACAAACTACTCAAAATAGTCATACTTGCAAGAACTATTAACCTGCATGTATGAGCAAAAGGAAAAAAAAAAAAAACAGAAAACAATAGCAGAAAGTTCAGAAGATTTTCAAAATGATCACCAACTTAAATTGTCCCCAATTTAATGAGGTAATGCCACATTATGGAACCAAATTCAAGACAGGCAGGAACTGCCACTTTCCCCCTGTGAATTAGATCATGAGCTCAAACAGATACCCCTTCTGGAGTTCTTAAATGTGCACTTGATAGAAAAGAGCAAGTAACCTTACAAAACAGGCAGGAACTGTCACTTCCCTCCCCTGGTGAATTGAAACTTGTCAAGAAGTTCAAAATTGAACTGAAAAATGAAAGTACAGGAGAGATACACAGATAACTGACCATAAATCTCCAGGAACTCAGTGCAAAAGGCAGAGTGTGATTTGGGCAGCTGTTTACCTGTGATGACTTAGCCAGGACCCCGGGAAAGCAGAAAAGGGCACAAAGAGTCCCCTGTGGCCACAGCTCTGATTTTATGATGCCTGGGAGATGGCCGAAGGGGATGTGCCTCTGAATTCCACACCCGACAACATTATATGTCCAAGAATAACAACTCATATTCTGTTATAATAAAAGAAAGGAGATTTATTGAAGGTTGTAAAACACTGCAGACTGGGGAAACTATTTGATCTTACAGAATGAACAGACTTTTCCAAAATGGTGAAGCTGTGAAGACTTTTTAAAGGGTAAGAACACAAAACCTGAAGTGCACTATTTTGTTCGGACATTACAAACTTAGATTAACACAACATAGGTTTACTGGAAGTAGGGTATAGAAGGGGACTGTTACAGGATATTAGTCTCTTAGAAATAGCTTGCTCAAGTGAAAGTTTTCTTGTCAACAGTTGCCTAGGAGATCCAGATAAGAGTTAACATCAAGACCTTCTTCCTGAGACGTTTCAGGAAGGGTGTTCATAGCTCCTGGAAAATAGTTTATTGTTATTTCCTAACTTAACCACAGACAAAAACAAAAACAAAAAAAACTTTCTGTAGTTCATATTTAGTTACAGACCTTAAAGAATGAGTCAGGGGTTTTTGTGTATCAAAAGAAAGGCAAGATGGAGTAGGGCCCCAAACCCTAAGGCAGCCATTTTTACTTTTGTCAAGTGTCTTAGTTTACTTGCTCTTACTCAGTAGTAGTAGTGTTTTCTCTGTAATTTAGGTTTTCATTAAGTCACATTAATAATAAGAATTGTGTATTAATGATAACAATTAATTTATTTGAATAATTGGAATTATAATATAAGACAATCAAGGAAGTCAAGAAAGCAGCCGTTTGCCACTGGTGATGTGTGACCAGGAGAGCAGGGGTAGTAAGTACTCAGTTTCCAGCTGTCACTCTGCACTTCTCTATACACACAGGTTTCCTTTCTGAATCTCTTTATCTGGTGAGGGGTTTGAAGCCACAGCCCTGGAACTTAAATAGAATTCTTCAGATTCTCGTCTTGAGGTATCTAAGACAAGAAAACCATGAAGGTTTCTTTTAGCCTTTAGTCATGTTCAAATTATCATGCTGCCTACTTCTGCCTCATAAATATATGTATATGTCTTAATTAAAAAATCTTTTTTTTTTTTTCTCCATTAAAGCAGTAGCAAGACATCTTTGAAGATAGGGCAAGTTATTAGGGGCTCTCTCCAGTTATAATCCACACACTTGAGCTACAAAGCATTAATACTCTTCCTGTAGTATCTCATTAATCATGACCTGACCTCCTCTGAACACACCCTTCAAAATAAAAAAAGTGATAAAACTAATTGCTGTTACTTAATGGAAACCACACGTGCCTCAGAACTGTGTTCCATTGGGTTTTCAGTGGCTGATTTTTTCAGAGGTAGATCACCACTCCTTTCTTCCTGGTGCCTGAGTAGATTCCAACCACCAAAAAAGTGAAAGGGGATGAAACCTTCTTTATTTTGCCCCCACTGTTTGTGTCCCTCTAAATAGATAAAAACTTATAAGAGGATTGAGGTTGAAGACCTAATTGTAAGCAAAATGGTTGACCAGGATTGCCTTTTCCTCTTATTTAGAGTGACATCTTGAAGAAAGAAGAGTAATCACTTAAAGAGGTTAATGGCATTATATTTAGTAAATCTTTGTTTAGTGAAGAGGAAAGTATTTTTAATTTCAGTAGAAGCATCTTACTAATGCTTCATGATTTTTTCCAGGATCCACTTTTATCAGGATCCGTCTTTGCTGTTGTTGGGTGCCTTTGAGTAGATTCAGACTCAGAGATCCCATGTGACAGAGTAGAATTTCCCCATAAGGTTTTCTTGTCTGTAATCTTTAAGGAAGCAGATGGCCAGATGTTAATCCCTCAGAGCCACTGGGTGGGTTTCAATCACCAACCTTTTGGTTAGCAGCTGAACACAACCTTTGCACCACCAGGGCTCCTTGGGTCCATCTTATGCCCCCACATAAGATGCTAATCTACAGCCTATGATTTTCTCTCTTTCTTCATTATTAATTTCAGTCATCCACGGAGAGATTCCAGAGAATGCTGTTGATAAAGGAATGATACTTCACATGAATTCAGAGGGGGCATTCTAGGTGTGAATAATGCCATTCACATCTAGCTTCTAATTCTTTCCCTGGTAGAATGTGATAACATCACCTTGAGGAGAAAAGATAGCTGCCTCAATTATGGAAAGACTTTGAAATAGCCCCAGGCTGGCATTTGTGAAACCTGTTCAGAGTTCCTTTCTTCTGTCAGTGAATAGCTGACTCAGATAAGAATTGGTCATAATTAAATTAGGCTTCTGTGAGGGAGTGTCAAACTGGAAGGACTGTCCTGGGTGCTCCCCATTGATTAGACCTGTGGAAATTCTTACCTTGAAGGGACTTATGTTTCTAGGATCTTGATGAACTCTGCATATGTTAGAAAGGAGAAGCGCTTAACCCCATTAAATGTCTGATGATGCCGCAGCGGCAACATTGGATATAAAACCACCTCGGGTTATCTATTTTCTTAATGTTGGATCTCCTCACTTCCTCCCGTCCTATGGGCTGGATCCATCTTCGGTTGGTCTACAGGGGAACCTAGATCCTTGTTTTTGTTAACAAAGTAAAAAAAAAAAAAAAAAATCCCCAAATTCCTTTCCCTCCTGACTTTTATCTTTTGTTTTTTCCCAAATGGCATCAAATTGAAGGTTTCATTCCTTTGACTTTTAGGTTAAGTGGTTGATTATGGCTTTCTTGACAGGCAGGGGATTTTGCAATCGATAGGGTGATGGACAGAAGGTGATGTATTAGAGTTATTGTGTGCTTCCTTGGATTTCAGTGAGGTAATTGTTTGCAGTTATGCAGTCTACACTAACAACTCCCGTTCACCCTTCCACCTCCCTCCTGCCTCTTACCCAAATTGTGGCTATGCCTAAAATCTCAGATGTTCTGCACTGTATATCAAGATATAAATATGATGTAAAAAACGTAAAAGCGGTCTTTCCAGAGAAGGCTAATGGTTTTGAGGTGGTCCTAGTCCAGGGTGAAAGGGGACACAATGCGTAAAATGCATAAATTGTGAACATGTTGTTAAAAAAAGATTTTGGAAAGGAAATTAAAAGAGAATCAGTGGAGAAGGAATAAAAACTGAAGCAAGAAGGTAATTCCAAAATTGCCCCCAAAACCAGACAAAGTAAAATCCAAACTTACAAAACTATTGAATTGATGTGTGTTCAGTCATATGGGCATTTATTCTATATAATCTACATGTGAAATGTGAGGGGAAAATTTATATAAATAATTTAATCCTCTGCTTCCCACCTGTATTTAATAGATTAACCTTACAATGACCTAGAAGTGAAATAATTTTTTTATATAACACCAAATAATTCTGCAACTTGTTTAAGAGTATTCTAAAACTACCAGATAATGTTTCTTGACTGTTTCTTTGAGAAACATTGAATCCAAATAAACTGTTGAGTGGAAGAAGTAGGGCCATAAACTGTGGCTTTCAGGTGAGATTCTATTGGAATATGATAAATAAATGTGCTCTTTGTACTTCTAGAAAATCATTTTAAAATATAATAGCATTTAATCTTTTGTTTTGGTCCAGAGCTTGGGTTCCATCCCGGTGCTGCCATCAGCTAGCCCTGTGGCAAGCACGCCCTTCTCTGAGTATCACCATTCCACCTATATGGCAAGACTGTTGCGCTGAATTACCTCTTGAAATTCCTTCCTCTCAGTATTCTTAACTCTGAAAACACCAACCTTCAGGTTAACCACTTAAAAACAAAGATGAAATAGCAATGCACAACATTCGGCAACAAGATAAACTCTCATTCTATTGTAATAAAACGAGTGCTAGCTATTCTAGCTGCTATTCTAGCTGCTAGTATAATTTCCCAATTCAACAAAAATGTTCATCGAATGCCTGGTATATGAGCTTGCAGAAAATATGTGAGGCACAGAGCAGTTGGTGCCTAAATGTCTGGTTAGAGTTATTTATTTAAAGTATTTTTTACTAATCATATCATTTGATCTTTCTCCTAAAACAAATAAGTAATGGAAGGGTGCTATTATTACCCAAGTGAGGATGAGAACTAACAGTTTCTTTTTGATGTGGAAAATAGAAATTCTTGAAAATAATAATGTAGACTAGTGGATTCTTGAAGCTCAGAACTGACAATGCGTTATATACATACTTTTTCTCTTGCTTAATTCATTATCAGGATCATTTATTCATGTCTCGTAGCATTTAGTAATATTACTCATGGACATTGAAAAGCAAACTTCTGGGCTTACATTTGTAATGGCTAAATGACATTTGCTCATAATGGTCAAACCACTGGGGCTTCTTTCTTTGGTGTAAAAGAAAAAGAGGAAGTAGGAAAGGCATATTAAACCCAACAAAAGAAATCTGCTCTAAAGGAAAATTCAAATCTGAACCTCTTGGGTGGAATTGTTTGGTAAAGGTTAAACAAACTTTCTCACTCTTGTGGGACTTTAAAATAAATTTCATCAAAATTCTTGTCAGCTTTCCTGTACAGCTGTCCCTAAACATCTGCTGTAGATGCTCGAAATTGCTGCTTCCCCCTTTCACAGTTTACATATGCTTGTGTAAACTATTTATTTGTAATACATAATTAGTGGCAAAGTGTATACTTGGTTTTTAACTGCGTATACTCAGGGGTGGACTAGAACAGAATTGCCTTTTTCACTACATGGAATGAGTCTACTTGGTTTAAGGCTAGTCAAAGCAATGATCCTGTTTACTTCCCAGCAGCTGTTGCCATTGAGGGGTGTTTAAAAATCTGTTTAGGTTATTATAGCTTGGGGTAGAATTGTGGGGTGTTGTGCTTGGATTCTCAGTTGAGGGCAGGGTTTGACAGCCAGTCCTTTGTAAACCATGCTGCAGAGTAAAATGATTCCCTCAAAGCCATGGAAAAGTGAGGCCTCTGAAATGCTTGTGAGGTGGTGGTCCTAGTAGTCATTGCAGAGAAAATCATGTAAACCTCTGGAGATGGAGCCCTATATTGACCTGGAAAGATCAATCTTTCAGGGTCTTGATTTTGTTGGCAGAATAAATGCTTCTGTAAAGAGTGAGATCCAAGGCAGGTTGGAGAACATTAGTCCTTGGGAGCAAATGGGATTCTAGCTGTCAGGGTGACTGATGTCATTGCCACATGTGAATACTTCCAGGAGAAGTCAGGTCAAATGATTCTACCACTGAGAGGTGAAGGTTCCTTCATTTTCTGTTGTGAGTGGGAGCTCAGAACCCAGCCAGATTCTGAATTATGGGGATGGAAATTATCCCATCTCCAGCAGAGGGTCGCCCAATTCTTAGCACCAGGTACCCAGAGCTGGCCTCATCTGGGACATCAACTTAGGAAGATCTCAATGGCAGCAGAAGAGCTCTATGAAGTGGCTTTGCTATGCAACTACTGCTCTTGGGAGTTCTAAATACTTGGTTGTATGTTTCTCACTATAATTGCCCTACCTACCCTACCAATGCCATCTAGTCGATTCCTCCTCACAGCAACCCCATAGGGCAGAGTGGAACTGCCCCACAGGATTTTCAAGAAGCGGTTGGTAGATTCTGTCAACGTTTTAGGTTAGCAGCCGTAGCTCTTAATCACTGCCCCACGAGGGCTCCATAATTGCCCTAGTTTCTCTAATTCAGGGTTTCTCAATCTCAGCATTATTAGTATTTTGGGCCAGATCATTCTTTGGTTTGGCAACATCCCTAGCCTCTACCCATTAGATGCCAGTAACACCTCTTCTTTTGTTGTGACAAACAAAAATGTCTCCAGCCATTGCCAATGTCCTCTGGGGGTGAGGGGAAGGGCAAAATTGCCGCCAGTTGAGAACCATAGCTAATCTTGAGGTTTTGTGAGGCATTTATAGTTCATCTAACAACAGATATTTATTGAGCACCTTACTATGTGCCAAGCAGTATGTTTGGTGTGATGCAAGGGTGATGAACATAAGAGAGAGTTCCTCCCTTCTTAGAGTTTATAGCTGCTATTGAGGGGTGTTTAAAAATCTGTTTAGCTTGGGGTAGAATTGTAGGGTGTTGTGCTTGACTTCTGTTGTGTGTGGGAGTCAGAAGAGTCTGCCCTGAGAGATACAGAAGTGAGGTGATTGTGTATGTGTGCTTTGGCAATGGGGAACCTGGGAAGGGGAGGAGAATTGAACTCAGGGGAAACTACATGTAGAGATTACCTGAGGCAGGTGGTTCTCTGCCAGCAATGGAAAGAAGGCCAGGGTGGCTGGAATGCAGAGAGTGGACTGAGATGAAGCCACAAAAGAAGACAGGGCCAAATTCTGCAGAACCTTCTCAGTCTGGTTGACGATTTTGGTCTTTATTATCCTGAAAGCACGGGGAATGCATGGAAGTGTTTTAGCGTGGGTGTGATGTATTTGGATTTGAAGTATGGAACGTTATGGAGGGATGAGAAAGGATGTATAAAGGCCAGTCAGGGGGTTGAGGCTGTAGGAATACTGACGCCTCTTACACAGGCCACCGGTGCCTGGCCCCTTAGTGGCACTGTCATTCTCCTCATTGGCCGTCAACTTTGATGTGCTTCATCTCCAAAGCCCGGCATTTGAACTCACTGAGTTCTTATGCATTCATTTTCTTTCTGAACCTACTACATTTGATTATTTTCTCACTTCTGGCTTTCAGTTTGAAATTTATATCAGGGTCCCAAAAGAGAGGGAAAAAAAGCAAGCAGATTATCCTTGGTGATGGGACTTTATTTCAATGATATACTGCAACGTGGCTTCATTAGCCACACCCACCCTGGGTCCTAAATTTTCCAAAATTGGAATGTGCCACATCCAGAGATTCAGAATCCCAGAGATCCAGAGAAGTAGTTCAACATCTCTTAGGGCAAGCTCAATTGGCTGCCTTCTCCATGTTTATTTAATGATTAGTCTACTCTGAAGAGAGAGTCTGCCCTTGGCCTTTTGCCTTCACTCTGGCAGTGCCTCTAGTGGGCAGAGTTCTTATCAGGCCAGCTCTGAGGCACTGAGCCTTCTCACCCCTGGTCCACACATGGCTGCTTTTAGATTGTAAGCCTGTCCTGAACCTACTATGCTAAGGCTCAAGTTGTTTATGCAGAAAATAGCTGGGTGCTTGCAAGTTTTCTGACAACTCCTTTAACCTGCATCTATAAAAATGTCTACAAAATGTCCTGCCTCTTTATGGAAATATACTTCCTCATGTGAAGACTATTGAACATACCATGGACTGCTAGAAGAATGAACAAATCTGTCTTGGAAGAAATATAGCCAGAATGCTCTTTAGAAGCGAGGATGACGAGACTTTCTCTCATGTACTTTGGACAACTTTTAGACATGTTATCAGGAGGGATCAGTCCCTGGAGAAGGACATCATGCTCAGTAAAATAGAGAATCAGCAAAAAAGAAGAAGACCCTCAATGAGATGGATT
The DNA here is from genome assembly GCA_030035585.1 of Dugong dugon. Taxonomy (NCBI): domain Eukaryota; kingdom Metazoa; phylum Chordata; class Mammalia; order Sirenia; family Dugongidae; genus Dugong; species Dugong dugon. The sequence goes on along the minus strand of CM057467.1, from coordinate 53,779,046 downwards.
GACACAATGGCTGGAACAGTGGACTCAAACATAGCAATGGTTGTGAGGATGGCACAGGATTAGGCAGCGTTTCATTCTGTTGTACATAGGGTTGCTGTGAGTTGGAACCTACTCGATGGCACGTAACAACAACAACAACAGGAGGTGAACATGTGAGAAGAATATACCAACTCAAAATGTTACAGTCTTGAACTTTTTAGTTGAGATAGGGGCTAGGTTGATGCTTTAACTGTCCATGTTAAACTCTCTGCCTTGGCCCTCTTTGTGACTCCATGAGCCTGATCTTCAGAAGACTCTTTGTAGTTCCATGTGAGGATTGACCCTGGGACCCTATTCTAATTAGCACTGAATACTAATCCAAGCAGTGTTGACACTGACACATCAGACAATAATAAATAACTATGGGGAAGTTGAAGAAACTAATTTGCATTTTTGCCTTGTTCGCTAAGACACAGTAGTTAGTGACAGCAACTTGAAGAGATGTGACTGACAAGGTTGCTAAACTGTCAGCAAACGTTTAGACTGCATTTCTTGACCCACATCCAAGCTATTTTAAAATCCTGGAACTTTTATTGGAATAAGGAGCTGTGGTTCGATTGATTACTTGTGTGTAGTCTTTCTAGCCATGGTCTTTTAACTCCCACCCAGGTGATTGGGTGAGACTGTGTGATAGGGTAATTGTGTCCCACTAAGGGGATTGATCAGTTTTGCCTTAAAAAAGAGCTAATTCTAGAGCAGAGAGGAGGAGCCCACCACTGCCAAGGAAGAATAGCCAGGAAGGGAGAGCGAGTCCTTTGGACCTGGGATCCCTGTGCTGAGAATCTCCTGGAAGCAGGAGACCGAGAGAGAGAGAGAAAGAGAGAGAGAGAGAGCAAGCTGTAACCCTGAAGACACAGGTGGTGGCAGGAGAGACCCAGCAGCAGAGACCCCACAGCAGGAGATGGCATGGTGGGCTTCGTGGCCCACAGAGAGAGAAAGCTGAGTGCCTCCGAGCAGAGGCTAAGGGCCAGGGAGAGGCGTGCCTGTGAGCATGGTTGGGAAGAGGCTGTCCTGATGGAAGAACTGTATCCTGAGTGTTCCTGAGCCTGAATTGTAACTCTTACTTCCCTAATAAACCCCATAATCTTGAGTACAGTCTGAGAGATCTGTGTGGCCATCACAATGAATTACAAACCCAGCAGAAAAGTAGAGAGTGCTGTGCAAAGGACGGTTGGTGTCAGAATCGGTAAAGATAGTGGAGAGAGGAGGCTTGTCTAGCCTCCACCTCATAGGAGTCAGCCTTGGGCTGTTGATCTTGGTTCTCCTTTCCCCTTGTGAAGTTAGAGGAGGTCAGACAATGTCCCCACTCCGTTTTTACAGGAGCCTTGGTGATGCAGTGGTTAACTGTTCGACTGCTAACTGAAAGGTCAGCAGTTCAAACCCACCAGCTGCTCCTGGTAGAAAGATTACAGCCTTGGAAAGCCTGTTGGGGCAGTTCTACTCTGTCCTACAAGGTCACTATGAGTCAGAATCAACTTGACAGCTGATTTTTTATTTCCAAGGAATTTTCTTTGCTTGCTCTTGTAATTTCTACCTCTCTCCCTACTGTGTTCATCTTCCAAACGTTAAGCTGTTTTGCCATCTTTTCCCCTTTTTGAGTTCATCAAAATGGCAGCCTGAGATACTTTCTTAGTGTCTCAGCCATTTCCTGAAACATTGTTTCTTTTTTGCACAATTATTCTTTCTCCCTGACCCCATTGGCCTGTTCCCTGACCCTCAGGAGGTGACACAGAGTATTATTCTATTGTAGGTAGTTGAGTGTGTATCTCTTTTCTTATTAGATACATTCATTCAGCAGTTCTGTATTGTGCGCCTGTCAAGTACAGGCCTCAGTGCTGCTGCCTTGAATTCTGGCACATTAAAATTCTGGACATTAAACCAAATAGACATTTCTAAAACAATGTACTACAGCCTGTGGTCTGCTTTGTCCAGAGCAAGATCTGGTACCAAGTGGAGCCATGGAAAAATTTGGAATTCACTTGAATTCTCTGGCAGTCGTCCACAATATTCAGGACTTTTTTTTAAATCATATAATTTATCATATCTTCCTTTTGAGTTTCAGGACTTTTCAAAAGGGGATCCTGGTGCCCTTTCACGTCATTTGTGTCCTAGAGCTCTGTGTATGCCTGAGGCCTCCCATCAACGCATTACTTTCCTCTTGCCCTATGTTTCCGTATGTTCTCCATTTGGAAGCCAAGATCTCTTGTCACAGCAGGAAAGGTGGGCAGTGAGGGAAGCTCCCCCATAATCTGTTACTTGGTTCCCGATTTTATTATATAGAATATTCTTTTTCCAGAAGGAAACTCATTTCTAAAGGGGCATGGCAGTTGGGATAGCTGAAAGGATGTTGACTTTGGGAAATATGGCAGATGACAGTGTCTTGACACAGCAGTAAAGATTTGTTGTTTCAGAAGGCAGCAAGGAGAGGGCTTTGAGAGCACCTTCCTTCTCAACTGCATTTGGCCCCTAACTATCAAAATTAATACTAATTAAAGACATTTGTTGCATTTGAAACATATCTGGGCTCTCTTCTTTCTCAGGAAGTTGTTAGTTGCTGTCGAGTCGATTCTGACCCATGTTAAAACCCAGTGCTGTCAAGTTGATTCTGACTCATAAGGATCCTATAGGACCAAGTAGAACTTCCCCATAGGGGTTCCAAGGAGTGGCTGATGGATTCGAACTGCTGAACTTTTGATTAGCAGCTGAATGCTTAATCACTGCACCACCAGCGCTCCTGACCTATGTTATTCCTGAGTAAATGCTGTTACTGGAAAAGGTTTGTGGTTTCTTTCTTTCTTTTTTATTTTTATCTTGAGCGTAGGAGAATACTAGTATATTTACCCTTTGGTTTCTGTCAGTGAAGCCTACCAGATAAAAACTGAAATCACGCATTTTTCTAGAACATTTTCTTATATGGCCAAGCGCTGGAGCAAATTATATCCTCTCCATACTTTTTGCTTTCTCTTACCCTATGATGAATTTCTTTCTCCAGAGGGAGAAGTGATTTTTAAAAGCCTTGAACAACAAGTTAATCTTTCCTTCTGATAGCCCCTGGTTGAATTACCCCTGAATTTGAAGCATTTACTGATGAAATGATACTTGACATTAACCAGTGTTGTATGGAAATATTTCTAGCACCTGGGGAGAAAATAAAGGAGGGTACTCATAACACTGCTGCTGTGTGGCTGAATCTTCCATTTTTCTCAGAACCAACTTGAATTATGCCTGCTTCAGGCTGATGGACTTTTCTCCTAAGAGACCATTTTTAGACAACAGAAAGATTTGCACCACTGGAAAAATTTAGAATTTATGATGTTATTATAATGAAAAAGGTTGTGTTTGGGTAATGGTCTGCTTGGCTGGTTGGCAGAACCAATGGGGGACTTTGGTTTGGGATTTTTTTTCCTTCTGCAGAATGACGGAAGGTGATGTCATATCCTTATAAATCAAATACTCTTCTTGCCTGTAAAGCCTTATTTAAACTAGGGGCTCAAAGTAGACAAACAGAATTTTCCAGAAAGGAGTGAAATATGAACTTGGCCTTAAGGTTTGCATCTTATGCTATTTTTGATTTGGCAAACTACTTTTGACCTTTGACTAAATGAAAATAGTTATTGAAAATATGAAAATGTATGGATAATTATTCGACATTAATAAAGTTCTTCTCCTCCTGTCAGTCTTTGTAGCTCACAGAACTGTGCAAATTCTCTATTCATTTTTTTTTAATTAAAAACAATAGCACAGCAAACTATGGAGCAAGTTGTCTCTTTTTTTTTTTCATTGAATTGTGGAGGTTTGTTTATATGACAAGTATTGAAGCATTTGTTCATGGATAAAAACCAGTTGCTATTGTTAACACTGATTCATGGCAACCCCAATATGTATCAGAGGAGAACTGTGCTCCATAGGGTTTTCAGTGGCTGATTTTTTAGAAGTAGATCTCTAGGCCTTTCTTCTGAGGTGCCTCTGGGTGGACTTGAACCTCCAACCTTTGAGTAAAAATAGAAAAAAAGACAGAAACAAAAATCAAACCCTTTGCTTCGAGTTGATTCCTAGTCATGGCGACCCCATGTGTTACAGAGTAGAACTGTACTCCATAGTATTTTCTTGGCTCTAATCTTTTCAGAAGGAAATCTCCAGGTTTTCTTCTGTGGAGATACTGGATGTGTTTGAACTGCCAGCCTTTAGGTTAGTAGTCCATCGTGATCCATTTGCTCTACCCAGGGACCTTTGGGACTCCTTTTTCTGGAACATATATAATGCATAATTGGTTTACAGTTATTTCTAAGAAAAATCTACACTTAGTACTAAGTTCCTCTTCACTATTACATAGTAGATGCTTGCTGTTCAGGCCATTTGAATTCACAAGGAACACAAAACATTTACTTCTGGTCAGGGTTTTATTTTCCCAAATGTTTGTGAATAACCATGAGTTAGAATGAAAATTCACCAACCTAGGTATGACGTAGAAGAATAATGAACTAGCTTCAAGAATCTTGGGATTAATTAAAGAATGGGCAAAGGATATAAACAGGCACTTCGCCAAAGAAGACATTCAGGTGGCTAACGGACACGTGAGGAAATGCTCACGATCATTAGCCATTAGAGAAATGCAAATCAAAACTACAGTGAGATACCATCTCACCCCAACAGGGCTAGCATTAATCAAAAAAACACAAAATAATAAATGCTGGAGAGGTTGTGGAGAGACTGCAATACTTAGACACTTTTGGTGGGAATGTAAAATGGTACACAACCACTTTGGAAATCGATTTGGCGCTTCCTTAAAAAGCTAGAAAAAGAAGTACCATATGATCCAGCAATCCCACTCCTTGAAATATATCCTAGAGAAATAAGAGCTATCACATGAATAGATACATGCACACCCAAGTTCAATGCAGCACTGTTCATGATTGCAAAAAATTGGAAACAACCTAGGTGCCCATCAGTGGAGGAATGGATAAACAAATAATGGTATATTCACACAATGGAATACTACGCAATGATAAAGAACAATGATGAATCCGTGAAACATAACATGGAGGAATTTGGAGGGCATTATGCTGAGTGAATTTAGTCAGTCACAAAAGAACAAATATTGTGTAAGACCACTATTATAAGAACTCAAGAAAAGGTTTAAACACAGAAGAAAACATTCTTTGATGGTTATGAGGGTGAGGAGGGAGGGAGAGGGATATTCGTTAACTAGATAGTAGACAAGAATCAGATGAAGGGAAGGACAACACACACTACAGGGGAAGTTAGTGCAACTGGACGAAACCAAAAGCTCAGAAGTTTCCTGAATACAATCAAACACTTTGAGGGACAGAGTAGCAGGGGTGGGGGTTGGGACCATGATTTCAGGGGACATCTAGGTCAACTGGCATAACAAAGTTTATTAAGAAAATTTTCTGCATCCCACTTTAATGAGTGGCATCTGGGGTCTTAAAAGCTAGTGAGCGGCCATCTAAGATGCATTGCTTGGTCCCAACCCACCCGGAGCAAAGGAGAATGAATAACACCAAAGACACAAGGAAAATATTAGCCCAAGAGACAGACAGGGATATATAAACCAAAGATTACATTAGCCTGAAACCAGAAGAACTAGATGGTGCCCGGCTACCACCAATGACTGCCCCGACAGGGAACACAACAGAAAGTCCCTGATGGAGCAGGAGAAAAGTGGGGTGCAGAACTCAAATTCTAGTAAAAAGATCAGACTTAATGGTTTCATTGAGACTGGAGGGACCCTGGAAGACATGACCCCTAGAATCTCTGTTAGCCCAAAACTAAAACCATTCCTGAGGCCAACTCTTCAGACAAAGATTAGACTGGACTATGGGACATAAAATGATACTCATGAGGCGTGTGCTGCTTAGCTCCAGTAGATACATGAGACCCAATGGGTAGTCGCTCTCCAGAGGCGAGATGAAAAGGCAGAGAGGGTCAGGAGCTGGTTGAATGGACATGAGAAATCCAGGGTGGAAAGGAGGAGTGTGCTGTCACAGTATAGGGAGAGCAATTAGGGTCACATAGCAATGTGTATAAATTTTTGTATGAGAGACTAATTTCAATTGTAAACTTTCATTTAAAGCACAACAATAAAAAAAAAAAAAAAAAAAGAATCTTAGGAGTACAGCCCACCACCAAAGCTTCACAAGCAGATTTTGACCTGTCTGATTCTCAGTGTCTGGCTTGGACTCCATCACTCTTTCCCCAACTATCTTCCACAAAACTCTCTTTCTTCTTCTTTTATTTATTTATTTATTGTACTTTAGATGAAGGTTTACAGAGCAAACTAGCTTCTCCTTAGAAAACTTTCTTCTATATTTGATGCAGATACAGGCATATGGGTGAATTCATGATCAGATTTTAGAAATTTGTGTATTGTTTTTATCTGGATCACAATTTCCATAGTATACTTGTGCATACAAGTATTTACTGAGTCCCTGCTATATACCATGGAACTTTATTTCTAATAGTGGAACTAGACAATAAACATATATGGTACTTTCGTATGAGATAAGAAGTATAAGTCATGGTAAATTGTTAGAGAGTGACTAAGGATCTTGGGAGATGGGGTGGGTTTATTTTGAAGCATATTTAAGGATCCCAAGAAGTTCTAAAGTAAGAAATCTGCTTACCTTTGTTTAACCAGTGTTTCCTAAATGTTTTTTTTTTAGGTACATACCTATTAACATCTCAAAGAATTAGAGTTTCATGGAATACAGTTTGAGAAATGGTAGACTATCTGTTTCCCTAGGGTCTCTAATTCTTATGATTCTCATCCTAACTTGGAGCCCTGGTGGCATAGTGGTTAAGAGCTATGGCTGCTAACCAGAAGGTTGGCAGTTCAAATCCACCAACCACTCCTTGGAAACCCTATGGGGCAGTTCTAACTCTGTCCTATAGGACTGTTGTGAGTCAGAATCAACTTGTTGGCAACAAGTTTGGTTTGGTTTTTTAATTCTTAATTTGTCTAAAGCACACTTTTGTCCTTTCCCTGGAGCATTCTATAGACTTACGTGCATGCTGACTAGCCCAGTTTCATTCAACAAAAATAGAGTTCTTGATTTTTCAAGGCGTTTTGTTAGATACTGTAAGAAGAAGAAATAAGGCTCAGAGCTTACCTTCAGGGAGCTTAGTCCAGTATATAACTTAAAAACACGTATACACAGCTTTAATACAAGGAAGAAAATGCTATCACAGAGGTTAAAACCAAAACCAACCCTGTTGCCATCTACTTGATTCCAACTCATGGTAATTCCATGTGTTATAGAGTAGAACTGCTTCATAGGGTTTTCTTGTCTGTAATCTTTATGGAAACAGTTTTCCATGCTTTTCTTCCGAAGAGCGGCTGAGTGGGTTCGAACTGCCAGCCTCTAGGTTAACAGCTGATTGCAAAATGCTTGTGCCACCAGGCTCCTCTTCAAAGAGAACCACATATGTATCTAAAATAAGGACTAAGTTTAGCGTAATGGTTCTCAGAATATGGTCCCAGGAGCAACATCTCTTGGGAACTCTGTTAGGATTGTAAATTCTGGGTCCTCCACAGGGACCAATGGGGTGAAAAACACTGGGGGTGGAGCCCAGCAATCTTAGCTCTAACAAGACCTGCAATGATTCTAATGCTTGCTTCACTTTGAGAATCTCAGCCTTAGAAGGAGTGGAGCTCACTTTTAGATTGGGAATTAGGGATAGCTTATAGAGTTGATAGCCTTTAGAGTGAACCTTAGAAGACAAGTAACATTTTAGGCATGGACGTAAGACCTGTGTTCTTAAAGGAAGGAATAGCAATATCAGAGTCAAATTCACAATGGACGTCTTAGGTCCAATTTTAGGTTTTTTACTGGCAAGCTGTGTGATCTTGTCCAAATTGCTTAACCTCTTTCAGTCTATTTCCTCAACTATAAAACTAGGGTGTTGAGCTAGACCATTTTATGGTCCTTTTGGCTGTAAAATTCGGTGACTTTCTATGGCTCTGACCCAGTATATTATCATTTAATCTGAATAATGGCATGATGTGAATTATTTGTGACCCAAATACCTAGTATATTGCCATATTCGCTGTCCAGCTACAATGGTTTGTTTCAAAAAAATACAGAGTAAATATTTTGCTTTCTTTTCAGGCAGCCATTAGCGTCAGCCAGAGAGTATAACTTTATTCCCAAGTGTGTCATACCGATAGTCTATAACTGATTTCAGGAGCAAGGACCCAGAACATAAAGTAGTGCCATGAGGATGGTAATTTTGGTGGTATCAGATTAGGCTGCTCTGGAAAATAAGGTTTAGCAGTATCTAGCTGTTCTGGGACTCATCATTGCCAAAGAAATCCTGCTAGAAGTCCCCAGGAATTAAATGCCAGGTCTGAGGAGCAGTTCACTAATGCAGCTACAGTTTCTGAAGTTGAAAGTGTACATTCTGGAGTTGGAATAAGTTACAGAGCCTTGGTAATAGCCCTTGGCCTGTATTACCATGCACAGGACCCCCTTCTGGCCCTGACCCCAATCCTTGGCACGAGTCTAGGATCTGTTGAAAGACTTTCAAATTAAGACAGGCTACCCTATGGACAGCCTGCATCTCAACTCTTTATCTTTAACACAGTATTCACTTGTTTTTCATTTTGTATACTTTCTTCTAAACACCTTGAAAATAATCTCAGTTAATATTTATTGAACACTTTATGTGTGCCAGACACTACTAAGCCTTTTACATGACAGTAGGGACTCTTACAATCCCTATTTAAATACAGGGTAACTGAGGTTTCCTCAAATTTAAGTATTAGCCCAAGGTTACCCAGCCAGTTGGAAGCAAAGCCTGGATTCAACACAGGTTTCTCTGACCTTTGTATCTCTACTCTTTACCACTCTACATATGCATCCTCTTTGCGCTTAGGAAAGAAATGATATGCTTTCCATTACCGTTGATGTGGCTCTTCCTATTGGAAAGAAAGCATCAGAGTAGATTGTAAATTTCCTCCTCTATCTTGTGGCTCACAGATTTTGTCTTCTCTAAAAAAGGACTTAGTTAATGACAATAACCAGTAACCAGTTGCCTTTGAGTCAATTCCAACTCATGACAACATCGTGTGTCAAAGTAGAACTGTGTTCTTACGGTTTTCAGTAGCTGATTTTTCAAAAATAGATCTCCAGGCTTTTCTTCTGAGGCACTTTTGGATGGACTTGAACCTCCAACCTTTTGGTTAGCAGCTGAGCATGTTAAGTGTTTGTAACACCCAGGGACTTCTAGTTAATGACAACATGAAACCAAGTAATCAAACCCATTGTCATCGAGTCTGTTCTGACTCATAGCGACCCGGTAGGACAGAGTAGTAGTGTCCCATAGGGTTTCCAAGTCCGTAAAATTTATGGAAGCAGACTGCCCATCAAACTGTAGTGGCTGGTGGGTTTGAACCACTGACCTTTTGGTTAGCAGCCAAGCACTTAACCACTGCACCATCAAGGCTCCTTAATGATGATACTAGCTAGGAATTCTATAATACTCATTAAACCCTATTTGGTATGCACTCTATCATTCTCATTTTAAGGAAGAGGAAACGGAGACACAGAGAGGCTAAATAAATTGCCCATGTTTACACAGCTAGTAAATGGCAGAACTGGGATTCAAACCCTGGCACTCAGGCACCAAAATCTGTGTTCTGGAACCACTGTGCTATGCTGCCTTTGCATAGGTGAGGGCTCAGTCACAGCACACACCTGAGCAGGAATTCACCTTCCATTTGCAGTTCTAACAAAGTCACCTTCATCAAGGATGCTTGTAAATGGAAGACTTTTCATGTATTGACTTCGTCCTTTTTTTTTTCACGCCCTTGTAGTGCATTTCCCAAGCACCATCTCTGTCTGGGTAACAAAACTCTTTTAAAATACATGATATGGGAAGAGATGGGGCAAAAATAGAATATTTTTCAAGATTTCTTTTTCCTGTTCTCAAGACTCTGCTATTAATGGAGGCCATTTTAATGATGGCAGAAACAGCTTCACCTGGTTACCAAAGAGAGCCCAGGCACCTTGGAAAGTCAGCACACTCCCAGAGACCAGGCCTTGGTGAGAGTTGTTCTCTGCCACTGAGGTTTCTGGTATTTCTTCTTGAAATGAAAAATCTCCATCTAAGTAAGGTCCACCCTAAAACCCATCCTGAAGGAGAGAAAGGCAGAATGGGGAAGCATGGCCAGGACTGCCTCTGCAAAATAATTGTCGCAAAGATTAATGGCTAGATGATCTCTTTGGAGAGTATATAAAAAATTATTGATTATGTTACTAGGTTGTAGAAAATAGGCTTGAGTTTGGGAACTAAGTGCTTCCTTTAAACTAATCCAGAAGCAGTGGAATAAATCAACGTGCAGAGCATCTAAAATACCACAACTATCACATTGGCTTCACAAATAGCCTGGCTTCAATGAGGAAAAGGCAATACTGTTTTTTAAAACATCCTAAGGGTCATCTTGGCATGCTAAAAAAGAAGGCAAAATCATATTCTAGTATTTATTGTACAAGATTTTACGGAATTCCTTAATTATAGCACTCATTTATCTGCTAAATCAATGGGAAAATGCAAAAGCTTTTAATTAATTTGTGCTAGGTAGGACTTTTTTTTTTTTTTTTTTTTTTTGAGAAAATAAACATACAAGAACCTTATGAGATATTTTAGTTTCAGCAACTGAACCTAACAGGCTTAGTCTCGCCTAGTCTTTTGGAGTTAAATCCAAATTTCAGTACACAGTAATACTGTTCTAATTGAGCTTGTTGTGAAGTATTTTCTATTTGCATTTAAGGCCATTGATTCTAGCTCATAAGCAACTAATTCCAGCAGAGTGAATCTTTCTTGCTGAATAAAAAACTCAGTATGCAAAAAATACCAGTTTTCAAATAGTTCAATTTCATGATTTTTTATTTTTATTTTTAATACTATGAAGACATTCTCGCTTTGAATGATTCACAGAGGGTTTGTAAAAGCAACCATTCCCCTAAGGCACTTAAATGTTACTTATAAACAGCTAATACTTTGGAGGAGGTAGTAGTACCAAGAGGGTAATAAGGTGGCGGGAAAAGAAGATCACTACAAAATGATGATAAATCACAGCTCTAATATGTTAACGTAAGTCAAGGAAAAGCTAATTCAATTGACACAGGTTTCAGTTTGGTATTAGCTCTGAACCCAGGAGAACTGAGTCCAAATATTAGGGGATTCTCTTTGTAGTTATGGGCCTTAGTTTTCTTACCTATAAATTCAGGAGATTGGACCAGATGATCTTTAAGGTTCCTTTGAGCCTGCATAACTCCGTGATTCTGTTTCCTGAAGTAAGATGTGCTAATTTTTCGGGATTTGGAAACTGATCACATTAAACACTTCTGGACTTCTGGTTATATCTAAACTTTAATGTCCTATTCAGCGAACAGTATTATGTACCGCCTACGTGGTAAGCAGGTAGGTAGGTAGGTACGGTGCTGGGAATACAATGATGCACAAACACGCCCCACCCCTATCAGGTTTCCTTCACTTGGCATCCAGGGCTAGGACAGGCGACAGATTAAGAGTTCCAGAACCAGTTGCTGTCGAGCTGGTTCTGACTCACAGCGAGCCTGTGTGTGTCTGAGTAGAACTGTGCTCCGTAGGGTTTTCAATGCCTGATTTTTCAGGAGTAAATCTCCAGGCCTTTCTTCTGAGGAAGCTCTGGGTGGACTTGAACTGCCAACGTTTCAGTTAGCAGCCGAGTGCATTCCACTCACAAAGAGTTCAGCTGAACTGAATTTACCATTGAGACGATTTTCTACTCTGATGGCCACGGAGTTCAGATTCTTTGGGTGAGAAGCAGCAAAACTGCTCTCACAGGCAGTCTCTTTAGTTTAGACTCGTGAGTGGGGAATGAGGGAGAAACTGAATTGGGGTTTCTTGGGTACGTGCTGAGGGAAGCCCCGGTTTTCTATTCAAGGGGTAACGCTGCCTTTAGTCATTTCCTAGAAAGAGCTGTGTCTCACTCCACCATTTTCACAGTGAACCTAAAAAAATACGCTTCAACTTTGGAGCATTTCCAGATGCTGAAATAAAAGAGTCTGTTTAGGTTATGGGGTATTAGGAAAGTTCTGCTTGTGTACATCTGTGATCCCTAAAGAGGGGTCTGTCGCTTCCGTTTTCAACTGAGTATGTTCCACTAAAGCACCTCCAATCACACTGGTCCCATGGGATTCTTCACTCTCCTGGGTAGGACGTTTGAACCTACCGTATTCACAAAACCAAACCATGCTATTTTGCTAACAAAATGTCCTCTGAAATGACTTGTAGCCCAATGGTGTCTTTCCAGGGACCTACAGCAGGAAGGTTGCTAGCTGCCATCTGATTTCCTTCTTGCCTGGTTCCCTGTGCCAGTGCCCCCACAGCCTTCCTGCTTCACACACTTAGCACCCGAGGTGTTACCCAAGGACAGACAGCCAGAGCAACTGCCTGTGAAATTAACTTTGAGATTCAAGTTCTTTTATAGAGTTATCCCATCTCCCTGCTTTTCATTTTTGCTGTCTAGTTTGCCTATAAAGAAGAAAAACCTGTTGCTGTCAAGTCTATTTAGACTCATAGTGACCCTGTAGAACAGAGTGGAACTTCCCCCATAGGGTTTGAAGGCTGTGATCTTTACTGAAGCAGACTCTCACAGTCTTCTCCTGCAGAGCAGCTGGTGGGTTCAAACCGCTGACCTTTCAGTTAGCAGACGAGTGCTTGACCACTGTGCAACAGGGCTCCTTATTCTGCCTATAAACTCCTATATTAAACTTTTTACTTTTTCTGACTGCCTACTCAGTGTTTCCTATTACTTCAGCGGACGAGAACAGCAGGACAGATTTCATCCCCAGGTGGGACCCAACACATGCCTGCTCAGCATTTTGCTTTATGGGCGTCCCCTGTAGAGCAGGGTTGGAAAAAAATGGAAAAGTCTTGTGGGTATATAAAGAGACGAGTTCTCATCTAGACTCTCCTGCTAAGAAAATGAGGCTTCATGTCCTCATCTACAAAAAGGGCATTAGTAATATCTGCCTTGCCAAACTTGGTTATGAAAACATTTTACAAACTGTATTTGTAATATTTTAAAATGTTATTCTTCTATAGGGAATTCTTCAACTTACAGCCAGTAATTAGAACTAGTTTAAGTCCAGAAAATAGATAACCAAATAGAGATCTTGGGTGGATTTTACGCTTTTCCCTCAATGATAACTGTTAACTAAAAAAAAAAAAAAAACCAGTTGCTATTGAGTCGATTCTGACTCATAGTGACCCTATAAGACAGAGTAGAACTGCCCCATAGAGTTTCCAGCGGGTGCCTGACTTTTTGTTTAGCAGCTGTAGCTCTTAACCACTATGCCATCAGGGTTTCCAACTGTTAACTAGTTTAATAGAATTAAATCATGCCCATATATGTTTCTGCTGTTGTTGTTAGCTGCCACGGAGTCATAAAAATAAAGTAAAATGCACATGGAATGAACTCTTTTCAGTCCTGCACCATCCCCATAATGAGTTACTGATCAGACTTTTGTGATCTGTAAGGTTTTCATTGGCTGATTTTCAGAAGTAGATTGCCAGGCCTTTCTTCCTAGTCTGAAACCTGTTTGGCATCATAACAACACATAAACCACCACTGACAGACAAGTGGCAGCTGTGCATGAGGTGCATTGGCTGGGAATGGCACCTGAGTCTCTTGCATGAAAGGCAAGAATTCTACCACTGAATCACCAGTGGCCCCTACATATGTTTCACAGGGGCTTTAATTATTTCAGTCTTGCTTACATATAATTTAGAAAGGATAATGGTGTGATGGAACTGAGAATAAATTTTAGAGTAAGAAACCCTAGGGTTTGAGGTCTTTGCTATGTACAAGCTGAGGGACATTGGCTGGGCCAGTGCCCCAACCAAATAAGTTCACTTCTCTGACCCAGTTTTCTAACCTGTAATTGGCTAAAATAGTACCTATTGCTTAAGGCAGTATTGGGGAGTGAATAAAATACAGTGAAAATGTCTGACATTTATTATTTATGCCTAAATTACAGTGTGCCCTCTAAAGAATTCATTTCCCATGCCTTCTTATCGCAACTCCCTCTCATCTCCCCACCCCCTCCTGAGGAAGAAAGGAAGAAAAGAGAAGAGAATTGAAGAGGCTGGGGAGTGGGGCTGGGTGGAAGAGCCCATATGTGGGAGTTCTACCAATTCCACCCATCAGGGAGTAAATAGACTTAACTGTTCCTTGTTAAACAGACCTTTTGCCCTCTATTTTAAAGACTTGACAGATTTTAATGGTTAAAATAGGAAAACGTTTTTAACTTTTAATCCACGTAGTCCTAGGGCTCTAGTGATGGCTGATGAAAATAATTGGAAGTACCGGTTGCAATTGCTTAGATTTTTCTTGCTGGAAGTTGCTTTTATCTCCTTTATTCTGAGTAGCGTGCACAGTTCATTCATGAATATCACTAAGATCATGTAACTGCTTAGGGATCATCATCTCCGCTTTGTTTGTTTCATGATATTTTTGCTCATGCTGGTGGTATGGGATTATGAGTAAATCTTGATCATTTTAAAAGTAAAACATGGTGGTGATATCTTTCTTTAAAAATTATATAAATAATTATATAAACATTGATGAATATTGTTCACTGAAGAAAAATTAGGAGATGCAAATAAGCCCCCAAACCCCACAACACAGTTCATCCTTTTAAGTGTAAAATGCAGTTTACATATAGATGTTTAAATAATAATTGCATCATACCATATGCTACATATACTGTTTTATGATCTTCATTTTTCACTTAGTGTTACATCTTTCTGCATCTGAAAATATACATCTTTACCATTATTTTTAATGGCTGCATAGTATTCCATTTTATGAATGCACCACAAATTATTTAATGGATTCTCCGTAGATAGGCATTTATTGCCTTTTCGATTTTTGTATTTTCAGCTGTGCTATGATGAATATTTGTCTAATTATTTCCCAGAGTAATTACTGAGTCAAAAATAAGTGCATTTTTAAGGCTTCCAATACATATTTCTACACAGACCTTGAGAAAGGAAGAAATCTTGTACCAATGAACACTTCAATCAGTGCTGTAAAAGTGTTCTTGAAAAAAAAAAAAAACAAAGTAAGGTTAAATCCTAGTGATTTTAAATTCCTTATCATCTAGTAGTGGTGAAGTTTCTAATTTTTTCTTTTATTGGCTGTTTTAGTAAAAAGATTTATACTAAAGTTTTAAAAATCACTGATTCATTATTATTTCATATTGATTTTATTAACTATTTCCTATTCCTTCTTCCACTTTTCTCTAGGTTAATTTGTCTTTTCTCTCTCCTTTTTTCCCTTCAGGATGGAAGTATGATGTGATGGATATAATGATGCAATACTGTGTGGGCACACGGCCTCCTCCTTGCCTCATCCTCCTGCTTCTCAAGCTTTTGGCCACTGTCTCCCAGGGGCTGCCAAGGACTGGGTCCCTGGGCTTCCACTTCACACATTCCATTTATAATGCTACTGTGTATGAGAACTCAGCAGCAAGGACCTATGTCAACAGCCAGAGTAGAATGGGCATCACCTTGATAGATCTGTCCTGGGATATCAAATACAGAATAGTATCTGGAGATGAGGAAGGCTTTTTCAAAGCAGAGGAAGTCATCATTGCAGATTTCTGTTTCCTCCGAATAAGAACTAAAGGTGGCAATTCTGCCATATTGAATAGGGAAATACAGGACAATTATTTATTGATAGTTAAAGGTTCTGTCAGAGGAGAAGATTTAGAAGCATGGACCAAAGTGAATATACAGGTTTTAGATATGAATGATCTGAGACCTTTGTTTTCACCCACAACATACTCTGTTACAATCGCAGAAAGCACACCTTTAAGGACTAGTGTCGCCCAGGTGACAGCGACAGATGCAGACATTGGTTCCAATGGAGAATTCTACTACTACTTTAAAAACAAAGTTGATCTCTTTTCAGTTCACCCCACGAGTGGTGTCATCTCTTTAAGTGGACGCTTAAATTATGATGAGAAGAATAGGTATGATCTGGAAATTTTGGCTGTGGACCGGGGGATGAAACTCTATGGAAACAATGGAGTGAGCAGTACTGCAAAGCTGTATGTTCACATTGAACGGATAAATGAACATGCCCCAACTATCCATGTAGTCACTCATGTTCCTTTCTCATTGGACAAAGAGCCAACATATGCTGTAGTGACCGTCGATGACCTAGATGAGGGGGCCAATGGAGAGATTGAATCTGTTTCCATTGTGGCTGGGGATCCTCTAGATCAGTTTTTCCTGGCCAAGGAGGGAAAGTGGCTGAACGAGTACAAGATTCAGGAGAAAAAGCAGATTGACTGGCAGAGCTTTCCGTACGGCTACAATCTCACTCTTCAAGCGAAAGACAAGGGGTCGCCTCAGAAGTTTTCTGCAGTGAAGATAGTCCACATTGCCAACCCCAAAAGAGAGACTGTCCCAGTGAGATTTGAAAAAGAAGTGTACGATGTGAGCATCAGTGAATTTTCCCCTCCTGGTGTAGTGGTTGCTATAGTAAAATTAAGTCCTGAACCGCTAGATGTGGAATACAAATTATCTCCTGGTGAGGATGCAGAGTACTTTAAAATTAATCCTCGGTCTGGTCTGATTGTCACAGTGCAGCCACTGAATACCATTAAGAAGGAGGTTTACAAACTGGGGGTGACAAACAGGGAAGGGGATTTAAAAGCACAAGTTACAGTCAGCATAGAAGACGCAAACGACCACACCCCAGAATTTCAGCAGCCACTGTATGATGTTTTCGTGAATGAAAGTGTTCCGGTGGGAACGAGCATTCTGACAGTTTCAGCTTCTGATAAGGATAAAGGAGAAAATGGGTATATCACCTATAGTATCGCCAGCCTGAATTTGTTACCATTTGCCATTAACCAGTTTACAGGTGTTATTAGCACAACTGAAGAACTGGATTTTGAATCCTCTCCGGAAAATTACAGGTTTATTGTAAGAGCCTCTGACTGGGGTTCGCCATACCGACACGAAAGTGAGGTAAATGTGACTATTCGAATAGGAAACGTCAATGACAACAGCCCTCTCTTTGAAAAAGTTGCTTGCCAAGGAGTTATTTCCTATGACTTTCCAGTTGGGGGTCACATCACGGCTGTCTCAGCCATTGATATTGATGAACTTGAACTGGTGAAGTACAAAATCATCTCTGGAAATGAACTCGGTTTCTTTTATTTAAACCCAGACTCTGGTGTTTTACAGCTTAAAAAGTCACTGATGAATTCTGGCATTAAAAATGGTAATTTTGGCCTCAGGATTACGGCAACTGATGGAGAGAACTTTGCAGACCCCATGTCTGTTAACATTTCAGTCCTCCATGGGAAGGTTTCTTCAAAGAGCTTCAGTTGCAGAGAAACGCGTGTGGCTCAAAAGCTGGCAGAGAAACTGCTCATTAAGGCAAAAGCGAATGGGAAGCTGAATCTGGAAGATGGATTTCTTGACTTTTATTCAGTTAATAGGCAAGGACCACACTTTGACAAGTCTTTTCCTTCTGATGTGGCTGTGAAGGAGGATTTGCCAGTTGGTGCTAACATCCTGAAGATTAAAGCCTATGATGCCGACTCTGGCTTCAATGGAAAGGTGCTATTTACAATATCTGATGGAAATACGGACAGCTGCTTTAATATTGATATGGAGACTGGGCAACTTAAAGTCCTTATGCCCATGGATCGAGAGCAAACAGACTTCTATCTCCTTAATATCACCATCTATGATTTAGGTAATCCACAGAAGTCTTCGTGGAGGTTGCTGACCATCAATGTGGAGGATGCTAATGACAATAACCCGATTTTTCTTCAAGACAGTTACTCAGTTAACATTCTTGAAAGTTCAAGTATCGGTACTGAGATTATTCAAGTGGAAGCCAGAGACAAAGACTTGGGTTCCAATGGCGAAGTGACTTACTCTGTCTTGACTGATACACAGCAGTTTGGCATCAATAGCTCAACTGGAATTGTTTATGTAACTGACCAACTGGACCGTGAATCTAAATCAAACTATTCTTTAAAAATAGAAGCCAGGGACAAGTCAGAAGGTGGTCAGCAACTGTTTTCTGTTGTCACTCTCAAGGTGCTTTTGGATGATGTCAACGACTGCTCCCCAGCTTTCATTCCCAGTAGCTACAGTGTGAGGGTTCTTGAAGATCTCCCGGTTGGCACCGTCATTGCTTGGCTGGAGACCCACGATCCAGATCTTGGATTGGGAGGTCAAGTGCGCTACTCTTTGGTCAATGATTATAATGGGAGATTTGAAATCGATAAAGCAAGTGGTGCCATCCGCTTGAGCAAAGAACTTGACTATGAAAAGCAGCAGTTCTATAACCTCACAGTCCGGGCCAAAGACAAAGGGCGGCCTGTCTCTCTGTCATCTGTTTCCTTCGTTGAGGTGGAAGTTGTGGATGTCAACGAAAACCTCCACACCCCTTACTTCCCAGACTTTGCTGTTGTTGGATCTGTAAAAGAAAACTCACGCATTGGAACAAGTGTGCTGCAGGTGACTGCTCATGATGAAGACTCCGGGAGGGATGGAGAGATCCAGTACTCCATCAGGGATGGCAGTGGTCTTGGAAGGTTTAATATAGATGATGAGAGTGGTAAGTTTAACATTTGTGCCAGAAGCATTGTTTCACCTCTCGAATTGTCAACATTGGAAAGGATATTCTGGCAGTAAAATAGACTGACAAATGAGGTTGTATTTGATGCAGAGATGATGCAAGTAAAAGCTATGTCTTAGGATGTGTTGGTTTGTAAGAAGACTTGTTTATACAGTTAGGTCTTGGGTTTCCATGGAAGTCCCTGATTTTTTATTGTTCATTACTACTGCTACCAGGTTATCTTTTGATAAGCATAAGTAATTGTCACCTCTGTTGATTGCACTCTTGACCTTCACTAAATTAAGGGCCCTGATAAATTACATTTGAATTGGCTTTAAATTAGAAGTATGAAATAGATTTTCAATGGATTTGTGTGTGAATCCTTCCATTTACACTCATGCTTTGCATTAGGTGCTTGGCTCTTTCATGTTTCACAGGCACGGTTGGCCCTTGAACGACAGACATTCACTCTGTGTGTGCTTCATTAATATGTGGAGGTGTGTCTCTACACATAATGCAAATGATAGAGGAGATATAGTCTGGATTATATTTATAACATCTTTTTTTTTAAGATTTTATTTATAAGAATTAATTTTTATAGGAAATATTTTTGAAGAGGGGAGTAAAATTGCCCCAATAGTTTCATTGCCCCCACCTACTGATTCACTCTGCATCATAGATACAGACACAGACTTTTTTTTTAATACTAATTACTGTCATTATTTCTCTTTAAATGTGCGTTTGCCTGGACACACATGTGCATGTGTGTCCCTTTATTAGCACTGCACATTTCTCTAGTCTTCTTCTTTCGATCATAGACGTATCAAGATTAAGGGCTGTATCTTCTCTGTTCTTGTGTAAATGGTAGTAGTAGCAGTTTACAGTTTTCGGGGCACATTTGCATACATTAAATCATTTTTCTACAACACTCATAGGATACTTTGCTCCCAGTGATGATGATGATGATGGTGATGATAATGCAATTGTGAATAGGTCTTGGGAAGGTGTCGTTATAGTGATACTAACTGTATATCAATAGTACTAGAAAAAGGATTTGAGAAACTGCATTAAATATTAGATGGGAGTTACAAAGCTGTATGTACCATCTCAAACTTTTAAACTGTAATTTTGGGAATAACAAGGTCTAATTCTGGCCAGTGTAAATTGTAAAACTTAGACTCCATAACCATAATGAGGAAAAAAAGGTAAATGTCAGGATAATTGGGTCCTGACTGAGCCACATACTGTATTTTTTTACATATCCTTTGTCGTTTGTTTGGAATATGTTTCCATCTTTGAAGCACAAAACAAGAAAGGAAAGAAAGTAATCATTATTGAGTGCCTACTCTGTACTGATACTTTACCACTACTAATAACGGCTTCATTGAGTACTTAACATGTGCAAGACACTATACAAAGGGCTTTATATGTAGGTCTTGTTTCATTCTCCCAAGAGCCCCATGAGGTAGGACTAATAGTCATCAACTCATGAATTGAGGTTCAAAGATGATATATAACTTGGAGCCTAATTTCAAACTTGGAATCCCTGGGTGGTGCAAACTGTTAACATGCTTAGCTTCTAACCAAAAGTTTGGAGGTTCTAGTCCAGCCAGAGGTGACTTGGAAGAAACACATCTATATCCAAAAACTCAGCCATTGAAAACTCTGTGGGGCACAGTTCTACTCTGGCACACATGGGGTCGCCATGAATTGGAATCAACTCCACGGCAATTGGTAAAGTTTCAAACTTATCGCTGAGTAACTATTTACTATGCAATCTCCCATCTAAAGAGAAGTATGAATTTCCTTGCATGTTCTTAGGTACACTTGAATTTGGTATTGATCTCAAAACTGCAATGAAGTCCCTACAACTCTGGACACATTTATTGCTGGCATTGACCATTAATCATTCTTCCTTTTTGCCTCATATTTTTGTTTGTATGTCTCTCCCTTGACCAAGACCAGCATTTGGACTCAGGTGGATGTGGATAGGTAGGTCAACAGGAGGGTGTCCAGATGAACCATTTAGCTGTATAGATGACGATATCAAGCGACACCAGGTTGTTTTTCTCAGGAAATTGTACCTTGGTCTCGCTTGATGCCGTGAAGGGCAGGAACAATATGGTGAGAGTGGGCTAGATTTTCCCCATTTGTACTGTGTTATTTTGTTCTCATGTTGATGTTATTTTAGGAAATATATGTATAGTTTCATCTGATGATAAAACTGCCCTTATAATTCTTCACTCAACGAGTTTGATGTCCTTTGCCTGTGTTGAAGAAAACAACTCATGGCTCTGCATTTGTACTGCTGTAGTCTGATTGGATAAAAGAAATTTGCCATAGATGATGATAATGCCACTTACATTTTGGCATTTTGACATTGCTTTGTGGCTTAAAAAGCTCTTTCCTGTAAGCATTAACTCCTTTGGGTTAAAGAGTAGCTAAGTCAGTTGTGCAAGCTTTATCCAATAGAGGATATAACTGGATCTAGAACCTACAGCTCTGCATTCCAAACCCAGTGCTCTTTTCTTTACATTCATTACATACGATTTTGGTTTATCTTCCGTAGGATTTTTAATTTTTGCAACTATAGTAGCAATTTCCTTTCCCCTTTATCATCTCATTCTGTTCCCCTCCCTTAGAAAATAATGCTATTTTTTCCTCTGCTCTGGAAAAAATGATTTTGACTGAGTGTTGAAATCTCTTATAAAGATTAGATTTTCCATATAATAATATTCTCAACCATCTTATTTCCTCTCCTCTCACTCTTGAGTATTTTAACATCCAAACCCAAGAAGCTGATGAGGAATGACTGCCTGGACTTGTGCCAAGGGGATGCTAGGGTTAAGGAGAAGATTGGTAAATGAATGTCCAACAAGAGAAGCCATCGCTGTGGTACATTTGGTTTGAATTGATTGTTGAATGATCCTTCAGCTGTTTGCCTCCAAGTGCTAAAAAATCAAGGTCTGAGGGGCTGGCAGAATGCATGTCTATTTATCCCTGCAGCTGTTACTGAGTCTCAAGTCCAGACTCTATTGTTTTCATTTGACCCTTGGGCATAGAATGGCCTAAACTTGTTTGGATCTTGCCTTTGGAGTTTTGCATTTAAGTCGTGTGTCAAAGATTGTTTAAAAGTGTGAGTTAGCTAGTGATTCTCAAACTTTGGAGTGCACATGAGTCACCTGAGAGTTTGTTAACAGTGCAGATTTCCAGGCCAGCTTTCCAAAGATACTAATTCAGTAGCTCTAGGGTGAGAGTTCAGGCATTTTTAATGAAGCACTCCAAACATTCTTTCTGCACGTGGTTTGAAAACACTGCCATAAATTTTCTTGGGCTCCTAAGAGAAGTGGCTACCAGGTTATGTCTTTTCTCTATAGTCCTTTTCCTTCTTCTTTTGAATGGCAGAGAATTGAGCCCATGCTTTACAACAATTTCTTTTCTAGTCAATTTTTACAATCCAGATGAATCTTTTATAATTCATTACTGGTGATATTTTTTCCCGAGTCCCTTCCCTGACAGATCTAAAATCTATTTCTGTGCTTCAGTTACTGTAGTACTTCTGTTTTGTGAAACTGCGTATGCTGTGATTAGTGGATGCATTTAGTAGCTTTATGTTCTTGATTTTATTTGGAGCTCATCGAACAAAACCATACCTTTGGCATCCTTTACCACACATAGGCATTTAATAAATGTTTAATAATGTGCATAGTAAATGGATTAACTGGGGAGCCCCGACTACATTGGATTTGATCACAATTTAAATCAACAGTCCAGAAGATGCAATTTTTTGATTTTTTTTCTTCACAAAGAATGCATTCTTATTCTTTGCCACAACTGGAATTCAGATTCTTGACAACTTAAAGGTTTCAGAAGGTTTAGGAAAAAACACATTGTACATTTTAAACTGTGATTTTCTATTTGATTTTTTTTTGTAACTGTAAACTTGAGAAGTGATGTCACCATTTTATTTACCTGAGGTTAATTAAAGAAATGTTTCATTGGGATAAACATTTTCCACTTCAGCACATTAATCCTGGATAATTGGGAAGATATTTTTGCCATCCATTATTCTTAATTGTATTATTTATCCCATTTATCAAATATCTATAATGTGCCAGGCACTGTGCTAGCTACTTTTTAGGTACTATTTCTGATTGTTGCAGTAATCCTGCAAGGTAGGATTTTACTGGAATTTGCCTAATGATGGTCACGCATCTGGTAGTTGGCATAACTGGGATTTGAACTCCCACGCAATGGACTGCAAATCTCATATCCACCACCACCACCCCACAACTCCAGCATCCTATTATAACCTTGTTCAGCATATGTGTTATTGCTGTATAACAATCACAACAGCTCAGTGGCTTATAGCAATAAACTTTTTTTTTTTTTCCTTGCTCCTGGGTCTGGACGAACAGCTGAAGCAGCTTTGTCGGAGAATATGAGTTAAGATCTGTTCCACATATCATTTCATTCCAGCACCCAGGCTGCAGTAGCATCCACTACCTGGGATGTGATATTCTCAAGGTGGAGGACAGGAGCATAAGAGGGGGTTGGAAACTTGCAGAGCCTCTCAAAACTTCTGCTCAAAACTGGCCCTCATTCCATTGACCAAAACAGGTCATAGAGTCAAGCTCAACACTGATGAGGGCAAAGAAGACTCTTCCCCCAACAGGGGGAAGAAGAAATGAATACTGAATAATAATACAGCCTGACATGGTACTCTTGTCTCCCTAATCTGACATTAATTGAGCACCATCTATGCATGAAGCACCAGGCCAGATACTAGTGACACAAAGAGGTACAGGCATAGGACTTGGTTCTTCCATAGTGGAAAGTTTCCCCATCTGTCTGAGAGATCAGAATGCAGCTGCTCATGATGATTCTAGTGGCAGAGGAGGCAGCAGTCAAAATTTATTAGCCCTGACTATGTGCCAAGTTCTGTGCAAAGTGGTTTATGCAGATGGTCTCATTCAGTCATCCCTTGAGGTAGGGACAGTTGTTTCAAAAAACCACATGCACAAAGCAAGTGCACTTGTTTTTACCTTTCTCTCTGTGGAGGCTCTAGCAAGTATTTTTAAACTTATCTGAGCATAGAATGTCTTTTTTATTCCAAATATTTTGATAGAGCATCATCAAGGGCTTAGGAGACCTAATGTGCACTTGGATTCAAATAGACACCCAACAGAGGCATCTCAGACACATGAATTGTTATAAGTCTAATTACTATTTTTTGACAGCAGAAAATTTCCACCATAAATAAGTTTATAACTGTGTTCAGTATTGTGTTTAGCTTTCTCCTATTTGCCTGTCCAGATCCACTCTCCACCCTTCTTTCTGCTCTGTGCCAAGGAGGTTGACCTATATGAGTTGCTTGAGTGGGCTCCTTTGCTTTCTGACTTTGTTGGCCCTGCCAGTGGGAACTAAGAGAGGAAGACTCTTTAGAGTCTGGTCCGGGTGTTAATCCCTTTCACTCTCTCCGTGCTGGGTACTGTGGACTGGTTGTGTCCTTCTACTACTGGATGGCAACAGCTCCCTGCTCTTCTTACTAACCGTCGAGTACCGCGTAAACCTTGTCCACACCTTTGCAAACAGGCTATTTATTAAACTTTTCTCAATTACCTAGTTGAGTGTGCCATCTGTTTTCTTTCAGGACCCTGACTAATAAAATATTTTTCTTAAGTAAATATTTCTAAAACAGATTTCAAGTTTAAAAATATTTCTAAGACTGATGTTTTCCAGAAATTCCTATTAACTCCGGTTTCTGTAATGGTACTCTGATGTGTTGGCATATTTCACTGGAGCCCTGGATAAACAGTAACCAAAAAAACCAAACCAGTTGCCGTCGAATCAGTTGCAACTCATGGTGACTCCATGCGTGTCAGAGTAGAATTGTGCTCCATAGGGTTTTCAATGGCTGATATTTTGGCAGTAGATTGCCAGGCCTTTCTTCCATGGTGCCTCTGGGTGGACTGGAACCACCAGACTTTCCATTAACAGCCGAGTGCATTAACCGATTGTACCACCCAGGGACTCCAGAGAAACAGTAGAGAGATAATATTATCCAATGCTTTCATTTTAAAAGGAGAGAAAGTGAAACTATCCAGCTTTTGCTCTCCACATTTTTTCTGCAGTAAAGGACTACTTTTGCTTTGCTGAATATGCTGTCCTACCAGGCATAAGAAAAAGAGGGATTTGGCTGGATGGTGTAGGAACAGGATCCTTCTAGCTCTAAAATGTCATACTGCACGTTTATCCCCTATGGGGAGAAGGATTCATTTCAGCTGGTGGCCAAGGAAAGAATAAAGACATTCAATTGAGTAGCTTTTATTTACTTCGTTCTATTGAAGAATTGTTCACTAGCTTCTAGCACTGAGTCTAGAACCTTTATCTTCAGTCTCTAATCATCAGCTAATCAAGAGTGAGGGAACGAAAACCAAGAGAGAGAAAGTTGTATTGTCAGAAATATGAGGAGCTTTTTGCCATCAAAAAAACTATCAGCCCCAGCCCAGATATTTAAAGGGATGGCTAATTCCCATAGTAGTGTGTCTCTTGAATAATGTAATATAATGTAAGCTTCTTTTTCTCATATTCAGAGGCTCCAGAAATCATATTTTATGTTATGTGTGGCTGTTAATCCTTCAAGCTGCTTTTCCCGAAACTTGCCTAGTAACTCCTCTTTGACAAGTTGAGGAGTAAGACAGATGTTATTTGGCAGCTTTGGTGTAATTCATGATAAACCCAGACTAAATGGCGTTCCTCATCCTCATTCTTCTTTGAGATGATATTTTGACCCCCACTCGTCTAGATCAAAAGAGACTCGTTGAATTTTGGCCCAGGCTTGCCCTTAAAACGTTCCCCTTGGGACAAGAGAAAGCAAAGGTTAGGAATGAAGTTATGATCAAGTGACAGCAGAAACTTTTTTTGGCTCTGGATTTTTTAACCTTACCTCTAGACTTTTGGACCATAATTATTCTAGAGAAAATAATGTTTCCCAGAGGAGCCCTGAATACTCCACAGCATTTAGGTGAACTTAGCAGTTGTCATGTAAGCCAGGTGGGAGAGCGGATTAGATGCTTCTGGAAAATAATGAACAGCGTGTCCTTATTAGTCTTCAGCAGCTGAGTGCTTCTTGACCTTTTCTTAACTGTTGGCTGAAGGCAGTTTAGGTTTTAATAGAGGACTGTTGGTTGAGATCTGTAATTACGTCTCCACTGTGTATCAAGCCTGAGCTGCCATTGTCCATGTGTAACTAGTAAATGATAAAAGTGATGACAATCATAAAGAGGTAATTCAGTAAGGGTGGCAAGCCAACAACCTGGAAACTTGTGTGGTCTTTTCTCTGTAAGTGGTCTTCCTTTTATATTTAATAATACAAGTTTTCAATGGCTTATCTGGCCCTTCGTGTCAGGGTCCTTATTTCCCCAGTGCAAAGTGATGCTGAATTGTCATTATTTCTTCAGTTAACAAAGAGTAACGTTTCAGACGCCTCGTAAGAAGAGCTTGCAAAACCTAACAAAAGCTTGCTTCATGTATTCGTGGCTCTCTGGAAGGTAGTGGGATAAATTCATTGCCCTTCATGACTTTGGATAGCTTGCATCTTATTTCAGTCTTCTAAAAATGCTTTTTTGAAGGTGTTTTGTATGCACATCGAAGGATACTTTCACTTATCATTACAGTTGAAAGAATTATAGAGTTTAATAAATATTTATACCATGCCACTATACTCACATTGTTTCACTGAAATGAAAATGGGCCGTAGTCTGTATTTTTAGCTTGCCGGTTTTTATGAAAGTCTGTCTTATCGACAGGCAGAATCTACAAAGAGTGGAGTGTAGGATTCAGTTCAATTTATATTAAATTCTGGGCACTGGTATGTGAATTATTAAACATAATAGGACTCTCCAAATTTTCCCGTTGGACATTATAGGATTTAGTGGCTCCTCTAGGCGTCTCTCTGTGATTAGAGTCACAGATTTCCATTTGCAAAACATAGTTAATATTCTGGTTGATTTTTTTTCCTACTTTTTAAATAGAAGAATTTTATTGTGTTTTAGGTGAAAGTTTAGGCAGCAAATTAGGTTCTCATTTAACGATTTTTATATAAATTGTTCTGTGACATTGGTTACAGTTTTCACAATTTGTCAGCATTCTCACTATTTCTGTTCTGTTTGTTGTATTTCCTCATGTAGTTTCCCTTCCCCTTCTTGCTTTTTCATCTTTGCTTTTAGGTAAATGTTGACTGTTTTGGTCTCATATAGTTGATTGTTTAAGGGAGCACATTACTTCTGGGTGATAGTGTTTATTTTACAAGCCAGTTTATAGTTTGGCAGAAATGTGACCTCCAGAAATAGCTTTAATTTCAAGTTCAAAGGGTATTTTAGAGCAATAGTCTCAGGGTTTCCTCTAGTCTCTATCGATCCAGTGGGTTTGCCCTTTTTTAGGAATTTGATTTTTGTTCTACATTTTTCTGCCATTCCATCGGGACCTTATATTGTGTTCCTTGTCAGACTGGCCAATAGTGGTAGCTGGGCACCATCTAGTTCTGGTCTCAGGTGAGAAGAGGCTGTGTTTCATGTGGGCTCTGGTTGCTTTTGTAGAGCAATACATCGGTGAGAATAATAACAAGTAAAACAACGTATTGAAGTGAAATGTCTTAAGCCAAAAAGTGAGTAAAGTTTGAGGGAATTAAGATAAAAATCTGAAGTACACACACATTGAAAGATATTATGACAAAACATAAAAACTTTGTGATTTATTCCCAATCTATAAACTAGAGCTTAAACCATTTTCATATTTTATTTTTCCACTTGCTTCCTTAAAGATCTGTCCCTTCTCCCTCTCTTGTTCCCTTCTTCCCTTTGCTTCTCCCATTCCCACGTTTGTAGTGCATCCATTACCTGTTGGTAGAGTGCTTTGCACTGAAGGGGCTATGTAGTAAAAAACCAGTGGTAGAGACAGAAGAACATGTAATTGCAAGCTGTGTGATACATGTTGCAATACAAGTGTCTTGTGCTAGCCATTAATCATGTTCACTGTGGCCTTAGCATCACCCTTTGGCGTTGCGGGATGACTTTTACAAATTCCAATTGGAGGCGAGACAGTATGAGGGATGACTACGGCATTAAAGTGAGTTGATGCTGATATATAAGCAAAGCTTAATTGTGGAGGAATGCCTAACCCCAGAAATGGATCCAAATTTTGTAGGACTTGAAGCTCATACAATTCTGAGTGCCTGCTTTGAGAAAAGGTATAAAAAGTTTAACACCAAAATTATTGTATTTGTTTAGAATGAGAAATCACAGAAACTTATGAGTTTGAAAGTCAACAAATACCACAAATATCACAAAACTTAGAAAAATGATATAATATTTTTATTGATTAAATGCCTGACACACCCACACTCCTCTAATGATTTTTTCCTACATTTTTGGTTTGATTGTTCATATGATAACAATTTTGTAATCATTTCTATAGAAAGCATGGAAAAATAATTTACTTTTCCTCTAGCATGGTTGATTGAAATTTGATTTTCATTGTTGAGAGTTTAGAAATTTTTCTTCCAAGTCCCAACTTGTTTTTGGTAATGTTGTGTAAATTTTTAACATTGGTGTCAAATTTGGATAAACCTCTATCAAGCTTCCTTCTCGTATGGGTTGTTACAGATAAGCTAGCTCTCGGTAATACTCTTGTCAGTGCTCTCTAAATACAATAATTCTAGTAATTTCTATTTCTGAGAGTCCCATCTAAAAAAAAAAAAAGAAGAAAAAATTTATAGCGCATTTATAATTGTATACGGTCTCTATGAGTCGGAAAGGACTCGACAGCACAGAACAACATGTTGCATTATTCAGGAGAGAACTTCCATTTAACTTCCATTTTGGCAAGAACCACATCCTTTAGTGACATGTCTACATGTCTGATGATTGGGGAATTTTCCTATAGACTAGCTTCTAGTTCTGTACATTTCAACCCTAGTTTCTCCTCCACCACTGCCTTAATTCCAGCGCTAGAACCACAGGATATGTTCACATAGTGGTACAAATTCTGGTCCTTCACTTTCATGCTGGGTATCTCTGTGCAGTGGGTAATAGGAGTGTTCGTGGAAACCATTCTTACACTGGGTTGCCTAATACAATTTGTCTATTCATGAAATTGATGGTGAATCACATAAATATATCCCATTAAATGCAAATTAAATATATCTTTAACTCAGTTCTCTCTTAGCTAGATCCCAAAAATGCCTGTAGTCACTATCCCTGATATGATGCACAATGTGATGGAGGGAAGTTGGAGAGGAAAGAAAAAGAAGCTTGAATTGATTGTGGTTAAAATATTTTATTTTGCAAAATTTACAAAAATGTATGACTGTGTGAACCATTGCTAGGGTCCTCCCTTTGGGTTTGAAAGCTTTGGCTTTGTTAGCTTCATGTTAAATGTGCATCTGCCTAGCAATGTTAGTAAATGAACAGCTTTCTGGAAGAAATAAATGCTCAGTCATTAAAGGGAGTGCCTGAGCTGGGCCAAGTCACAAAATCTAGTCCCGATTTGAGGATCTGTGTGAATGACATCTACAGCAAGTTTAAGTTTGTTGTCTTTCTGATGTATTATTGTACCAGCAAACAAACAGTGCAAAGGATATAAGACCAAGGTTGCATGTACATGAATCTGGCTCCTTGGTGCCTTCATGCATCTCAAGGAAGGGCCCTGAAACTTCTATACCCAATCCAACCCATGAAGAGTAAGAAATCTGCAAGTTCAAGAAGGAAAGAGCTTTGAGCTCACTGCCTTTTCATAAGAAGTAGGCTGGTGAGGGAATTGTGTTGCTCCTTGGGCCCACTCTCTTTTATAACGCTCATTCAGGAATTCACCAGGTAAGAATACACCAGGATCCAGGAAGCAAATAAAAATGGCCTTTGAGAGTTGTACTAATAACTGTTACAGAGTCCTTTCACGTAGGCTCATTATCCTTACCCCGGAAAGTGGTACTTTGGGGGTTTCACCTAAACCGTAAGGAGTTTCACTTAACCATAATTTGTACATTGTTACCATTATTTATTATAGATAATTATCTAATTTGTTATTATTGTAATTTATATGTCAGTGACACATCTCTTAATCAATAATTTTCAAACTTTTGGGCCACTGGCACTGCTAGCTACAGTGCTTCTGATTTTATTGTCTGGAACCTTAGATAAAGCAACATGATTATTACAAATAAACACGGATTTGAGGTCAGCTTTGATAGGGGATTCTATGTTTGGGATATCCAAGTGTAAGATCCTGAAATGCTTAATGAGAGCGTAGAGATAGAAAGCAAGCTTAAGGTCTTCCATATATGTTGCCCTCCTGCCCTCATACATACCATGTGTCTCTCCCCAAACGTCGGTGGAGTTATGTGTTTCTTCCTTGCACCTTGAGGATACTTCTAATGGAAAATTTACCAGATGGGTAAATCAGCTATTGCAAACCCCATGGAACACAGTTGTACTCTGATACACATGGGGTCGCCATGAGTTGGAATTGAGCCGGTGGCAACTGGTTACCAGTTTTGGTTAAACTGAACGAGTCTTGAAACAAAAACACGGTGACTAAATTTTGGGTAAGCATTTTATAAAACATTGTACTAGATGCTAAAAGGGCAGGCGTAATCTTCTACTTGAATGGTATTTTTATCCTAGAAGGTAAATAATCAGAATTAGAGTGAATGAGAGTTCCATTTATGGTCACTAAATTCTTGTGTTTCACAGCTAGGATAGTGAGGCATTCAGGGGTGTTAATGCTAACTGAAAATTCTATATTCAGTAGTCATACAGTATGACTCAAAAATGTATAATACTTGAATATAGAATTTCATAATTTTGTAGGATATGCTCAAGAAACGAGATGTAGGCAAACTTGCACTTGGGAGCCTTTCACTAAGCAGCCCTTTTTTTTTACAAAAACAAAATTGCACTAATATACATGAACTCTCATGTTTTGACCCAGACCTTATTTACTTTTACTTTGCACACAGTTCTGGCAAATTAGACTTCTTGGTATATAATTCTACAGTATTTTAAGAAGTTGCAAAGCAGATATATTGCTATAGGAAGGTACACTAACAGCAATGAGGGAAGAAAAATCCTGTTAATTAGGCAACAGTGGAAATAAATAGCTAACCTCCATTGTGTGTTTATTATGTGTCAGGCATTAAATAAGTATAGACTTATTTAATTTTTACAAGGATTCTATGGGGTAGGTACTCTGATTATCCATATCTTATGGATGAGGAAACAAAAGCTTGATTTTAAATTACTTATCCAGGATTTCACAGTTTATGGTGGAGTTAGGATTTGAATGAGGCAGGTCAGCACCAGAGTCTGAGCATCTAATCACTACACTTCAGATAGATTCTGGATAAATAGCCTTAAGTATCTCCTTAATGGCTTAAACCAAAAGGTAGCTCATCACTTCATTACCACACAGTGTAATAGCTGATCATTATAGTGAAGAGTCTGAATTATTGTAGTAGCCCAGGTTCCCTAAGAAAACAGAGCCTGAGGGGTACATTACATGCTAATTCTTTATTAAGGTTGTAATACCAAGGGAGCAAGAGTGAAGGACAAAGGGAAGTGAGGTCAGACAGAAGGGAGTCTTAATAAGTGGTGCATCATTAAGCTGATACACAACAAAACTCAGCCTATTTTTACTCATACTGCATGTCTCCAGGGAGGCCACATAGAACCACCGCATCTTGGAACCCTTGGATGGGACTTGGAGAAGAAAGGCAAGCAATTTCTCTGTTAGCTTTCTCCCATTTCCAACCTCTTTTCGTCAGATCTGCTCCATAGAGCATTAATCCCCCAACACTTTTGGATTGTGTTCTCTGAGCCTGGGGAACTAGTGGGAAGCAGGTGCTTTTGTGATCTGGTCAGTATTCACCTGCTATAGTCTTTCTTTTGTCAGTTGGTGCTATGGGGGATGGTACTCCTTAGTCTGTTGCGGTAGCAATTGGGCATTCCTGCCATGAAGGTGGGGGAGCATTGAGGCCTAGCTGGCGGCGAATCTGTTGGACTGAGCAGATCTTGGGAGTGCACAAACTGGATCTGGGCTTAAAATTGCAATACATTTTGGAAAAACTAAAAAAAAAAAGAACAAAGAGCAAATTAAAACCCATAACGTCGTGATGCCTACATCTTATAGGGTTGCTATAACAACAACAACAATAACCTGGGCAAATGGTGGTGCAGCAGTTAAGTGCTCAACTCCTATCCAAAAGGTAGGGAGTTCATCAAGAAAAGGTTTAAACACAGAAGAAAACATTCTTTGATGGTTACGAGGGTGGGGAGGGAGGGAGAGAGGTATTCACTAACTAGAAAGTAGACAGGAATTATCTTAGGTGAAGGGAAGGACAGCACACAGTACGGAGGAAGTCAGCACAACTGTACTAAACCAAAGCTAAGAAGTTTCCTGGATACCGCCAAACACTTAGAGGGACAGAGTAGCAGGGGCGGGTGTCTGGGGATCATGCTTTCAGGGGACATATAGGTCAATTGTCATAACAAGGTTTATAAAGAAAATGTTCTGCATCCCACTTTGGTGAGTGGCGTCTTGGTTCTTAAAAGCTAGTGAGCAGCCATGCATCACTTGGTCCCAACCCACCTGGAGTAAAGGAGAATGAAGAACACCATAGACACAAGGAAAGTATTAGCCCTGAGAGGGAACACAACAGAGAGTGCCTGACGGAGCAGGAGAAAAGTAGGGTGCAGAACTCAAATTCTTATAGAAAGACCAGACTTAATGGTTTGATTGAGACTGGAGGGATCCCGGAAGACATGGCGCCTGGACTTTCTGTTAGCCCAGAACTAAAACCATTCCCGAGGCCAACTCTTCAGACAAAGATTAGACTGGACTATGGGACATAAAATGATACTCATGAAGAGTGTGCTTCTTAGCTCAAGTAGATACATGAGGCTAAATGGGCAGCTTCTGTCCAGAGGCGAGATGAGAAGGCAGAGAGGGTCAGGAGCTGGTTGAATGGACACGGGAAATCCGAGGTGGAAAGGAAGAGTGTGCTATCACAGTACAGGGAGAGCAACTAAGGTCACATAACAATGTATGTATGAATTTTAGTATAAGAGACTAACTTGAATACTAAATTTTCATTTAAAGCACAACAATAAAACACACACACACACACAAAATAAAAACAAAAGGTAGGCAGTTCAAACCTACCAGCTGCTTCTCAGGAGAAAAGACCTGGCGATCTGCTCTTGTAAAGATTACAGCCTAGGAAACCCTATGGGGGAGTTCTGCTCTGTCCTATATGGTTGCTGTGAGTCAGAATTGACTTGACGGCACAACAACAACCACCTAGGGAAGTGCTCAACTACTTGGAAAACTCAACTCCACAAAATGACACAGTCCCCAAAGGTTTGGTTTGTCCAAGTTTTATGTTTCTTGTTTCTCTGGACACAGGACTGCTTAGAGCTGCAAGAAAAAAAAAAAAAACAAAAAACCCAGCACTTCGTGTTCTTTGATTGATGTAGGCAAAGCACCTTCTTAGTAACCCTCCTTTCCTGGGAATACCCAGTGTCAGAGTGCTGTGTAATCAAATGTATACGCATGGATTCATGGGCTAGAAATGAGGTAGAGGGGCTGGAGGGTGAGGATTCTGAGAGTTTCGTCTGCTGAGTTTATATTCCCATCTTCATTCCTAGTCACAGTATAGCGACCATCTTCATTATCCTCTTTTTCATCATCATCAATACCATTACCACCAACATCTAGCTCTTACTGAGAGCTTGCTATCTGCTAAGTACTCTGCATGGTGTTTTGTATACATAAGATCATTCAACCCTCACATCAAATCTATGAGGTAGATGTGCTTTGTCTTAGGCTGGGTTCTCTAGAGAAGTAAAACGTATAAATATATATATAGAGAGATTTATATCAAGGAAATGGCTCACAGAGTTGTAGAGGCTGGAATGTCCCAAGTCCGTAGGTCAGGATAGAGGCTTCTGATAAACATAGCCAAGGGCTGGCGAACCCAAGATTGGCAGGTTCAGAGAGCAGGGCTCTTGCTTACAGGCTGAGAAGACTGACAAATCCCAGGATCGTCAGGCAAGACAGGAGGCAAGATGCTAACTCAAGTCCCAAGAACCAGAGGTCAGACGAACTGGAGCCTGCTACAAGATCCAGAGTGAGAAGGAGCCCTCAAGCCTTGCCAGAATGTCCACTTATACTCGATGCAGGCCACATGTCCAAGGAAACTCCCTTTCAACTAATTGGCTACTCAGAGCAGTTGCCATCATGGAGGTGATCATGTTATATCAAATGTCATCATGGAAGTGATCACAACATCATACTACTGCCAAACTACATAATAACTGCCACATCACTGAGGATCATGGCCCAGCCAAGCTGACACACAACCTTAACCATCACATGCTTGTTACCCTAGATTTATGGGTGTGTGAACTAAAGTTTAGACAAGTAATTTGCCGAAATTCACAATGCTAGTAAGTGGCGGAGCCAGAGCTTCAACTCAGGTTTGTTTAACTACACAGCTCCAGCTCTAGTCCTGACCACATACTACTCCTGCGGTCTGCATATCTGTGTCGGCATAGAAAAGTATTTCTCCTTGTACATCCTGTCTTCTCATGTGCCTTTGGTGACAGGAACTTAAAGAGAACATCAGCAGTATTTATTCATTCAATCTAATATATTTGATACATAATATTTTGGAGCCCTGGTTGCACAGTGGTTAAGCGTTCAGCTGCTAACCAAAAGATCAGCAGTTTGAATCCACCAGCCGCTCCTCAGAAACCCTATGGGGCAGTTCTACTCTGTCCTATAGGGTCACTATGAGTCGGAATCAACTGGATGACAACGAGTTTGGTTTTTTGTGGTTTTTTAAATAATATTATTTAACATAGAATAATATACAACATATATTATTTATATTAGATCCCTCAATGGTGTAAATGGTTTGCACTTGACTACTAACCTAAAGTTGGCACCCACCCAGCCATGTCACAGAAGACAGGCTTGGCAATCTACTTTCATAAAGATTACAGCCAAGAAAACCTATGTAGCAGTTCTACTCTGTCACATGGGTTGCTATGAGTCAAGATCAACTTGATGGCAATGGGTTGCTTTTTTTTTTTTTTTTTTTTTTTTTAATTTCTGTTATGTTACGTTGTCTTATATTGAATACCTAGTATATATCAGGTATTATTCTATGTGCTGAGTTAAAACAGCCAAATGGACAAAAATCCTTCTCATTGTAACATTTCAGTGGGGAGATAGACAATAATGGAGGTAAATAAGCACAATGCATAAATATGTTAGATAGTTTTCAGTGCTAAGCAGAAAAATAATGCAAGTAAGGGGGAAAGAAAGTGCTGGGATGGTGGTGGGTTCCAAAGATGATCTCACCAAGAAGACCACCTTTGGATAAAATCCTGCAGGAATTTTAGATTTGTAAACTGGTCATGTATGTACATCTATTTGGAGGAATAAAGATGGAGAGCAAGCTTGGTTGATTGCCACAGGCAATTCTGTAACTACTCTTTGTGATTAAAAAAAAAGGAGCCCCAGTGGCGCAGTGGTTAAGTTTAAGAACTCGGCTGCTAACCAAAATGTCTGCGGTTCGAACTCACTAGCCGCTCCACAAGCAAAATATGTGGCAGTCTTTTATAAAAGATTACAGCCTCGGAAACTTTATGTAACAGTTCCTCTAGGGTCCCTATGAGTTACATTGACTTGATGGCAATGGGTTTGTGTGTGTGTGTGATTTAAAAAAAACCACTGTGAAATGTAGGAAGAACATAATTTAAGAGATGTAATTGTAAATACAGATTTGTTTAAACACAGAAGTATATTGCTTAGAAGTATTTTCCAGTGAATCAAAAGTTTTCATATAAATTTCTCTTAAGTCCTTTATGTCTATACTGTAAGAGGGAAAATTATATCTATACATCCCATCCTCCTTTGGAGTTCCATTTTTTCTGAATACTGTTTTACAACAATTGTGCTTTCAGTATTGTTAAATGCTTTGTCTTTAAACAAATTGCGTTAAGCAGCTGCTATGTCGAGTGTGTTGTCCTAGTTACTGTAGGTAGAGTTTAGCCCCTTTCCTTAGAGAAGTTCCATTCTAGTTGGGAGGATAAAACATACATGCAGGAATGTTTATTTATTAAGGTTTATTTATTAAACTATATTGTTTAATAAAATAAACACACACAAAAATTACAAATGTTCAAAGAATTAGAGTAATTTCATACACTTCTTGCTCAAATTATACTTTAATTGGAGTTTTTGTTGTCCGGTGACTCTGAAACCCATTGAGTCCAGTGCCCTTGATTGCCGTTCAAGGCAGATGAGACTTACTGAGATGAGGTGACTTTCCCATGACCACACAGCTGGTCAGTGGCACAGCTGAGGCTTGAACCCAGGACTTGGAACCACGGGTACTCTTGTTCAAAGCCATTTTGATGATTCAGAAGGTACTTTTGATGTCTTAGGTTGACATCGTTAACAGTATGTATTACTAAGATGTGGAGTTAAAGGCATGACTATAAGTAAGCATAACCTTTTACTAGAATGGCCAATGCTGGTGTGTGCACTTTATGCTTATAGTGTAAGGTTTGTGGTGACTGTCCTTTATGGTATTTTATAACTTAGTGTTTCAAATTCTGTTGTTTATTGACCTAAAAAGAAATCATATCAAACATTTAAGCAAAGATGAAAGCATATTTTTCTTTTTATCACCCAACCTCAACTTTTAGTCACATAGTACTTCAATTAAGTCATTAACATATGCAAACATTCCTTTTCCGAAAGTGGTTTTCTACTTTACAATTATTATGTTGTTTTTGGTTAGATAAATAAGCCCAACATTAAAACACTAGACATTAAAATGAGAAAACAGTAGCATTGTTGTTATAAAATATTAGAGAGCTTTGAAAATCACAAACAGAATCCATCTCCTTGAGGCCCCAGGTGGTGCATGTTGAACAAAGTGAAGCCCCTCTGGACTCCAGTGTCCCTGGATTTAACCCTACCAAGTTCCAGGAAGTGGCCACTGAGGCCATTCTAACTCAAGATGACTCCATGTGTGTGTGTCATAGCAGAACTGTGCTCCTTAAGGTTTTCAGTGGCTGATTTTTTGGAAGTAGATCACCATGCCTTTCTTCCAAAGTGCCTATGTATGGACTTGGACCTCCAATCTTGTGGTTAGCAGCCACGTGCATTAACCGTCTGCAACCCTGAGATGTTGAAATTCTATGATAGGATTGATTGACCAGGCCGTTTAGCTGGGGGCGGATAGGGAAAAGGAGGTTTCTGCATTCTTTTGTCCAGATCAAATCAATACATTTTCTCTAGCTGTGAGGTTAGTTTCTAGCCCTTTAGTGAAATTAAATTGTCTACTTTGTCTGACACTAGTCTTGGTTCCAAGCAAACGGAGTTACAGTGGGAAAGCGATCCACCTGGGGAACAGAAATATGCTTCTGGCCCTCAGGCAAATAGTTAACCATTATGGGAACCTCGAATGTTCACTTAACATACAGCGCTTGGTAACCATGTTTGGGTAGTTGGCCTGTCACTCTCAAGGTTTCTTTTTGTTGCTGGGGAATATTTCCTAGTCAGCTCTTGGGATTCTTAATAAAGATGTCGGAAGCAGCAGCACTGCTATGTTTTGGCTTCTAACCAAAATGTTAATAAAAGTCAGAAGGCCACTGTCCCTCTCAAATGGAATCTAAAATCTTTTACTGTGGATAGAGTGTGCGATGTTGTTCACTTGGATTTTTGTCATTATTGTTTTCTGTCTTTCAGTGTTTCTGAGTCACTCAAATTTGGCAAGTCTTGCTACAGACATATGAGCCCCAAATAATTGTTCTGAGAAATGCAGAAAATATTGAGCAAGAGGCTATTGGATTTCCATAAGTAAGCAAATATATTCTAAGAGCTTGTAGGTGAAAATTGCTTTTTATTTAATGAGTCATTTTTATTGGAAGGTAATGATTATGTCCAGGCCATAAATATAGTGTAAATCCCCTTCCAGGAGACATTAAAAAGATGACTTTGAATTGGAAGCAGCTTTGAAGGGTTTAAGGATCTAGAGGTATAAATTTTCAAACCTGTGAATTCTGCACAGGTCTTAATATAAAGATGTGCGAGAAACCCAACAAGGCCTCATGCATGGGAAAAAAGGTTCATGATCATCATCTGTAATTTCTTGAAGAAGGACATATAGTGGTGTAATGGTTAAGCGTTTTAGAAGTATTGTTGCATGTGCCATCCTATTTTATTGTCACAAGTACCCTGTGAACTATCCAGTGCTGTCTCCATTTTACAGCTGAGAAAACTGAGGCACACAGAGGTTTAATGACTCACCCAATTACTTCATCTTTCTAACATATCCTACTATCTCCTTGTGTGTTTACGAATGTGTTGTTGCCACATGAACCTGGCGTGTCCTCAAAGTCTGACTACATTATTCTTTCAGGGACACTTAACTGGGAACAGAAGTGGTTGTCATTGTGTTTAAATTTAATTATTTATGCGGGATAATTAACTAAATCAAACTGGGCTCCACATATACCTAGGAAATAAAAACAGTGGTCCAGACCACTTTTGTTTACCTTGTGGGAAATATATAGGTGACAAAACATTTGCCATTTGTATCATTTTCACATGTACAGTTCAGTGACATTAAATATGTTCATCATGTTGTTCAACCGTCACCATTAACCATTCCCAAACTGTCCAGTCGCTTTTAAGTCATACTTAGGTTCCGTGTCCTGCATTCTGTCTGTGTTAAGATTCTGTTCAGCTGCCCAGATGGCAAGTGATGAAACTTTTCCAAATGATATTTATACTACCAAGGTGTCTTACTAGCACTTTCCACCTAGCGTGGAGGGGCCAGTGGTTCTGTTATACTTGCTGAGCATGCCAGAGTTGTGGGTGTAAGGACCCAGCTTGAATTTACACTCCATTCAGGGTCGGTTGTATATTTCTCTTACTCCTTCTGCTTGATTGTAAGCTCCTTGAAGGGAGGCTTTATTTCTGCAGCACCATTGTGTCCTGTATCTGGCTCATTCAGAGCCTGGCCTAATAGCACTGTTGTTGTTAGCTGTCATTAAGTCGGTCCCCAAATCATGGTGGTGACCTCATGAACAGCTGGATAAATGCTGCCCAGTCCTATGACATCCCTGTGATATACTATGGATTGGACTGCTTTCATTAGCTGATTTTCAGAAGAAGAGTGCCAGGCCTTTCTTCCTAGTCTATTTTATTCTGGAAGCTCTGCTGAAACCTGTTCAGCATCATAGCAACACACAAGCCTCCACTAACAGACAGGTGGTGGTTGTGCATGAGGTGTATTGGCCAATAGTGGAACCTAGGTCTCCTGCATGGAAGGTGAGAATACTACCATTGAATCACCACTGCCCCAACAGACATATAACGATATAATGGTATGTATTTTGGGAAGGAAAGAAAAGGAAGGAAGGCTGGCTGTATATATCCAATAGCAGCCCTGTGCCTATTCCTCATTCTTTTCCAAATGTTGGATTAGATAAAGTAGAGATGTTTACTGGCCATCAGCTTCACCTTTGAATATGTGGTATTTGTTCCTATACCTTGTCTGTTCTTCCATGGTTTACAACTTTGAGTAAGGTGTGTGTATGTTAAAAACAAACAACAAAAAAAAAAAAAAAACACAAAAAATTGAGGCTCTGATGATCTGTGAAGAGCTTCACTGCAAATACTGGAGTTTGTGTCTTAGTTTTTCCTGTCCATTTAGAGTGGTGATGAAAATTATGATAATACCTTATATTTTAAAAAATACCTGACTTTTCAATGATTTTCACGACTTCTTCTCATTAACTCCAGCAAGGTGTTTAGCTTATATTTATGCCTTATTTCTCCTTATACTAACAGAGCCAACAAAATGTCCACAGAGCTGCCTGTCACTTTCTTCTAAATGTCATCTTAGATTTCCAGTGTTTTATTGTCACCTGGCTTGCTCTTCTCTTATAATGTGTTAAATGCTGTCTTGGCCAGTTCTTAGGCAGACTCTTTTTTATATTGCTATTACTCAGAAGACTTTATCCTCAAGACAGTTATTGATTATCCCCCTCCTTGCTTCTCCATCTTTCAGTAAGGCCCCATAAACATATTGGATGACCACAGCCCTCCCTTAACCCTGCCTCCCTTTGGCAGGTGCTGTCTCTCATGCCCTGGCTGGAACTTTGGTTCATTTCAGCCAGTGGTTTTTTTATGTAAGAAGGTCCATGCTATTTGTCTGACTATGCCAATGTCATAGATTGAATTGTGTTCCCCTAAAAATATCTGTCAACTTGATTAGGTCATGATTCCCAGCATTGTATGATTGTCTACCATTTTGTCATCTGATGTGATTTCCCTATGTGTTGTATATTCTATCACTACGATGTAGTAAGATGGATTAGTGGCAGTTATATTGATGAGATCTACAAGATTAGACAGTGTCTTAAGCCAATCTCTTTTGAGATATAAAAGAGAGAAATGAGCAGAGAGACATGGGGACTTCATACCACCAAGAAAGAAGTGCCAGGAGCAGAGCGCGTCCTTTGGACCTGAGGTTCCTGCACTGAGATGCTCCCAGACCAAGGGAAGACCGTTGCATCACAAGGACCTTCCTCCAGAGATGACAGAGACAGAAAGCCTTCCCCTGGAGCTGGCACCCTAAGTTTGGACTTCTAGCCTACTGGACTGTGTTAAAGCTATCCATTTGTGGTATTTCTGTTACAGCAACACTAGATGACTAAGACAGCCAAGGACCTCAATTTTCACCAGCTTCTTAAAGATATTTTGAATAACTTCATACTCAAGTCCTTTGATTTCTATTTGATATGCATTGACCTCCTTTGGTATTTCTTTGCAAAAATATCTTGGTGTTTTTCCAGTTTAGGTCTTTGAGCTTATCCTTTTTCCTTGTTCATGTGCTTTTTGTAGCCAACACTTTCCTGACTTCTTTAAAAATATTTTATCTTTCCCTTCAGTTTGTGATGGCATACTTTTAAGCTAGCTTCACAGTTGGTTTTTGTGCTATATATACGGAGTTATTTTTTATACAAAGCTGAGCACGATGCCTGATTCCCCTACGAATTTATTTTGCCCTTTGTCATTCCAAAAGGAAAGCAATGGGCATTATCAGCACTCAGTATTGCCTGCCCCATACCTTCAGACATTTATAAATTTGAAACTCAAACCATTAGATCGTCAAACATTTCTGATTTACCAAGCCATAGCTTTGTTTCTCTTCTGTCAGGTAACATACGCTACTTCTGATGGAGTTACTCTGTTTCATGGGGCCAGGAAAAGGGTCCCCGTGAGCAGGAAATAATGTCTTTTGTATATACCAGGCAGGGCTAAGGCTATCTGGTGGTAACTCAGGTCAACCCAGATTATTCCATTTTTGCCTCTACCGAAATCATTTTGCTGGACTGTCTATGAGAAAAAGGCCTGAAACCTTGGAATTGGCAGTTCATTTACTGATAATAGGAGACTCGTGAACAAATGAGAGAAAAGTTTACTGATCAGCTTCCTCATCTGTTCGCATCTGGCCAGAATCGTAAGAGGGGTGATCAAAAACATCCTGAATCCTAGAAAAAAAATCAGTCTTCTTCCATTTCGGTTTGAGCTTTTTGTTTGCCAGTGTTTCAGAATTGCCAACACAACTAAGATAGGGTCCTTGGAGTAGAAGTATTTGGTCTTTTTAGCTCTGTCCATATGAGGCAGAAAGAAGCACAGTAAAGAATTAGTCTAAGATGTCCCAGAATAGAGCTGTGAGGTTAGGTGAGGTTGAAGGCCAACCTAAAGGGACTGGTTAGGTCATTAAATGAATAACATTTGGAGGAAATAACCATGAGAGACAAGATGGATAGAGTGCTATTGCTTGATAATGTTGTTGGGTTGGATTCCCACCATGTAATCAGATTCCTAAGAGTGTGTGTGTGTGTGTGTGTGTGTGTGTTCAAGGAATGTAGAAACAAAATGTTACAGGTGAGGTTCTGCTGCCAGGGTATTGGAGTCAAATTTTATAGCAGGGATATTGTGTGGAGAGGGTTAAATGTGAATGCACCTGTCACAGAGAGTGATGAATGCAGCATTTTACCTTCAAAATTCCCATTTATGGTTGATCTTTGATACTTAGCAGGCCTCTTGCTAATGCCTGAAGTGAACAAGTTAGTTCGACCTATAATGAGCGTTCTACTTGCTCTGTGACTCTCGGTATTTTGTGGTCCTAAATCAGTTCTGCATGCCCTTCTCCCATCCCCTTCCAGCAAGACTGGCCATCTGCTTGATCTGTCAACTGCAGTTTACATAGCTGTTTCTTTTCTTCTTTTTCAAATGTCCCAAAAGAAACCATGTTGACTGCTCCATCATGTGAGGTTGTGCCCAGTGACCTTCACAGCAAAACCCATCTCCCGTTACTCATAGGCAAACTCTTTTTCTAGCTGCTACCTTTTGATGGCACATTGGTCTTTGGTTTGGCAGCTAGAAATCCTTTGTAGGTTTTGGGAAAGATATAGGGTCACATATCCATGAGTAGGTGCTGGAAAATAGAGACTCCCACACTTTACCCTCAGAGCCTCAGCTGACTTCTCTATGTCAGTGAGCTGATGATGGGGGATTATTTCCTTAGAGAAAATTGGAATATTCCTTTATTTTAAATAACTGTAGAGTATAGACATAATAAAGAACAGGATGCAATTCAGTTAACTTATCCCAATAGCTAAAGAAAAGGTGGAATCCTAGAGATCGGATCTTCTTTTATGTTATTATAAATCCAGGAGGTACATTTCAGGAATAAAACCATTATCTTGCATTATCTTCCCATTAGTCTTGAGAAACAGAGTTTTAATTCTCTTGGAATCCAGATTTCTGTGTTTCACAGAGTTGAGCTGACTCACCCAGGCCATTGCCCTGAGGTCTTCTTTTGAACTTTGAGCCTTGAGGAAACTGGTTTCTAGAAGTCACCTTTAGATCAAACAGTGGTCTAGATAAATTAGTAAAGACTGTTTTGCCTTTGGCATTGTGCTCTTTTAAAAGAATTATCTACTTGCAGCTTCTACCACAGAAACTCTAAAGATCAGACTGGCTCTATGTTTTAGGATAAATCAGTAGTTATTTAATTATTCTTCAAGATAATGGTGTATGAAATCCTTCCTGACCACAAATTTTTTATTAGTTCTGTTCTGACCCTTTTTCTGTGGCAATTTCCATAAAATGGGATATAAGAATCTTTGGAACTTCTTTCTCTTGGGAACATTTTTAACTCTCTAGTCAAAATGTTACCCCGGTTTGCAAATTGTATCTTAAATAAACTTTAATCAATTTCTATTATTGGCTTGATGTGATTCTTGTTTTAACAGTAATGAAAGAAAGATGTTTATTTTCTAAAGCACCTTAGACATGATTTTTAAGAAGTAAACCCATATATATCTATTTTTTTTTAAGCAGGTAGCAGTGTAG
Organism: Dugong dugon; assembly: GCA_030035585.1. Lineage (NCBI taxonomy): Eukaryota > Metazoa > Chordata > Mammalia > Sirenia > Dugongidae > Dugong > Dugong dugon. Next base: position 53,735,836 of record CM057467.1, on the reverse strand, counting down.
TTAAAATATAATTAATTAATGAATTATTTTATTCATTTTAACATTTTATTTTTTTTTGGTGAATGCTAGTAACTGGGAATTTTTGGAAAATGTATGGATTATTTTCTCATTTTAAGTACCTCATTTCATTTTTGTTCTTAAAAGGAAATACTTTTGAAATATTTACTAAATATTTATTAGGGAAAGAAACATGTACCCAGCATTAAAGAGAGAATGAAGGAAAAATGAGAAGCTGTCTTTTTAACAAACATTGGAAGGTAATTTGTGTCCCTTCAGCAGTATCTTTGCTTCATATGTTTTTGTTGTTTCTTCATTGCAATATTAAAGCTACTTTTAGAGGGCGAGATCTCATAAAATTCTGGGATGTCAGAAGAAAATGAAACTCTTTGGCTCAAATCAATTGCATATTATGTTAGGAGACAGCAGACTTCATGAAAATGCCTCATGTGAAGGGGCAGGAGCTGGGTTTTCCTTTGATTCTAGATTTTAATATTGATCTTCAGTGTTTAATAGTAAGAAGACATGCCTTCACATGTATTTTTAATTTCCTCAGGTTTGAAAGTTGCATGAGTCCTAAACTGGCCCTTAGAAGTGGATTTCAAAGTCGGTATTTAAAATATAAAAATCGCTGAAACTCTTAGTGGGGGGTCGACTAGAGTGTCATTTTCAGGCACAAGCAATATTTACATTGCCCTTTGTTCAGTATTTTGTACAGTTTTCATTTGGTAAATCTGGTTATTATTAAAGTGACAAAGCTAATGGAATTTCCTGCTGAGGTGCTCTCTCCCAGGAAGGCACCTTGAACAAAACCTTTCATTTACTGAAGGGAGACCATTATGAATCCTGCCTCATGAGAGGAACTCCTAAGGGTTGAATTGGAACATTCCTCCCTTCCACCTGAGTGTCACTTGGCTTTCATCCTTCTGCCACCTCCAAGATGCCTGTTAGACTGTAGCTTGAATTTATTTCAAGAGATACTCTTTGGACTGTTCCTGAGTTAAAAACAAAACAAAAAACTTTCTGCAGTTTTTCCCCTGTTTATGTTGTGCTAATCTTGAGATAGAAGGCAGTGTTGGTTCAGGGGTAGAATTCTTGCCTTCCATGCAGGAGAACCTGGTTCAATTCCTGGCAAATGCACTTCATGCACAGTCACTGCCCAACGTGTTGTGTGTTGCTTTGATGTTGAACAGGTTTCAGTGGAGCTTCCAGACTAAGAGTAGGAAGAAAGGCTTGTCAATCTACTTCTGAAAATCAGCCAATGAGAACCTTATGGATCATACAACCCGATCCCATTGTGCAGGGGGTTGTCATGAGTTGAGTGCCGACCTGAGGGGCAGCTAACACCACCACCACCAATGATCTTGAGATAGCCATTGTTTGGGAGGTCTTTTCATGAGTGTATTGGGACAGGTGTTCATGGACACGCCAAGACACAGGGTCTGTCATTTCATGTGAGTATGCTCTGATTCAGTGGTTCTGAAAGAGTGGTCTGCAACAAGTCAGTAGATCTAGGGTTGGTCCAGGCAACAGCATTTTAAACCAGTATCCTGATGATTCTGATGTAGGTGGTATACAGACCACACCTGGAGAAACATCATCCTAGCATAGATGAAATCCTTTTGGGCCTTGATTTTTTCATCTAACATATTTATTTTCTCTCCTGGTCTGAGTCATGTGAAAATTTGGTGAGAAGCCCATGACCTAATCCTGATCATTAAGAAAAATGTTGACAGATACTAGACTGAATTAAGAGCCCTAAGGCAAGCCACCAGAGACTTCTCTCCAGGTTGATGCTCTGTCTTGTGAGGACTGAAATTCAATCAGTTTCAAACCCTTCTCGCCAGCTTGTCATTCAGCTCACTTTTCCCTGTTATATCCTCTAAGATCTCATGAGAGATTTTGTCAAATGCCTTGCTGACACCAGGTATGCTAGAACTACAGAATTTCCCTGATCTACCAGTTTAGCAAACATCTTTTAAAAAGGAAAGGAAAAAGAAAAGGGATAATAAAACAAGAAAAGGAAAAGAAAAATGAGATTAATTAGGCATGATATTCCCTTTCCTGCTGATCCAAAGATGTAAATTTGAACCCACAAATTTCTTTGGTTATTTCATCTGGAACCCTCAGATTATAAAGTATACCTCAACAGTCACTCTAGCTTAACAAAGAAACCCACATTCATTTTTCATAGGTATCTCCTTCCCACAGGAACATGTGCAAACATACATTGTTAGGTGCTGCTGAGTTAGTTTCGACTCATAGTGACCCCATGTGACAGAGCAGAACTGCCCCATTGGGTTTTTCAGGCTGTCATTTTTATGGAGCAGATTGCCAGGCCGTTTTCCCATGGAGCCATTGGTTGGGTCTGAAGCACCAGCCTTTCGTTAGCAGCCAAGTGCTTAACCTTTGTGCCACTAGGGCTCCTTGACATAAGTATAATAAGTCGTTAATACCAACCTCCCTCTTTGTGGAATGGAAAAAGGGCATCTTTTAAACCTGAAGCAGTGATTTGGAGGAGGAGTGCAGAGAGGGGCATTTCCCTGTAAAAATCTCCAGAAGGATTCTAACTGGTCATTCCTCATACACTTTCATCCCCAAGAGTCAGATTACCTACATTAGTGCACGTGTGTGTCTCCTCCTCCCATCGTGGATGAACATTCCTGATAAATTCATCATGTTCCTTGTATGGGCTGGGGAGGAAGAAGGTGGATAATCGCTACCCTAAAGAGAAAGGGAAATTTCTGAAGTACATTTGAATGAGAAAAGTACATTTCCCAGCACATTTATTTCTAGAAAAAGCAAAGAAAGTCATAAGAACCTGCGTCTCAGAATTTTGACCATGAAACCACAGAGAAAAACTTTGACTCACAATCGCATTTAAGTTAATTCCTCCCTCAGCCCCCTGCCCCACAATGTTGGTGAAATGTTGTGAAAATCTGAAGCACCACGAATGTGAGCATCGACAGAAGCCAGAGCATCAGAGAGATCCCACACTGCTCTCCTCCCTGGTTGATTGATAGTTCAAAGGCACTGCCCTCCTGATGTACAGATTAGAAAAGTGGGGGAAGCAAATTAATTATATTCAAAAGGAATTTAAAGTAGACTAATCGGTGCAGTGAAAGAGACTGGGGGCTGTTTACAGATGTGCCAAGATGTAGAAGAATCAGTATTGGCTTTGTCTGGAAGAAGTGTGGGGCTCCACTTCTCCAGCTAATTAAAACAGGCTTATCTGTAAATTTAGTTATTCATAAAGCTTGCTTCCAGAGAGCTGCTGTTTTTCTAATAGGATGGGAATGCTAGGTTTCTGTAAATGTGGGTCAGCCATGTAATGGAGTGACCCAGATTTCAGCAGACACCCAGAAGTAAGAGCAGGAGAAAGGATCTGCCAGTTCCGGGCTGCACAGCACAGCGTGTGGCACACGTACACCACGTGCTGACAGCAGAGCTTGAACTTGAATGATTTCACTTGGAAATCACTTTGTAGTGCTCCTCGTCAGAAAGCAGCACCAACAACCATGTCTTCATGTTTATTCTCTATCACATCTCACTGGAAAGTCATTAAGAGACCTTTTAAGCATTTAAATTACAGTAGTATCTTTATTGGCTGAGGCTGTGGCTGGGATAACTGGTAGCTCAGGAAGTGGGCTGGTGTCCCCAAGTGTCCATCAGTGGAGAGTCTGGAAGTGGACTCAGGCTGACTTTAGACAGCTCATCTCATTAGCATTTTATTACCGCTCTACACATTTTTTTCTGTAATGTAGCAACTGTTTTCATTACATGTTCAGCCAATTTTTTCTGTTATAAATTATGTTTCAGATTATATGCTCAAGGTACAAAAACTAGAATACTTGAATTATCAAAAAACAAAACACAATAAAATTAAAAAGTGAGGGACAAAAAAAACCTTACCCTTACTACCACCACTCAGATATAATCGCTCTTAATATTTTGAGGCAGTGAACAAGAGGTTGTTTGGATTAATGGTTAAGAACAAGGGAGCTGGAATCAACTACCTGGATTGAAATCTCAGCTCTGGTATTTCTCAGCTGTGCGATTTGGGCAAATTACTTGATCTCTCTGTATCTCTTTCCTCATTTATAGCATAGGGATGCCAACCTCAAGAAAATGCCCTGAAACACATAAAACGATTTGAACCTAGTCAACATTCAGTAAAGGTATGTTGGAAAAAACATCGAATGAATGAAATGTTTCTCATGTGATTTGAGGTATGAGGCAGTTTATGTACCTGTCCTTTAGTTCAGTCTTAAGGCAACACTAAAATCATTAATGTGCTTGCTTAACCCAGTGTGTGCATAGTAAGTACATAGTAAGTACTATGTGAGTGTTACTACTATTGCCTGGCTGTAATTGGTATTCACTAAATATTTGTTGAATGAATGGATGTCAGTCAGTGCCCTTAGGTGGTATAGACGAGTAGGGAAGGAAAGAGAAGATTCAAGAAACAATAAAAAAGTTGTAAGCTGCTTGGTAGAGGAGAGCTTCCTAGAGGCTGTTCCCTTTGGGAGGTTTCCTTCATGTGTTCAGTTGATTAAGCTCATTTTGTTACAGCTCGAGTGATACTAGCTTGATCATCCCATCACAGAATGGGGAATATGCCCTGGATTCAGTCGTTTATTCATTTTCTTTTTCAACAAGCATATCCTGAATGCTTATTGTGTGGCAGGACTGGTGCCAGATTCTAGAGATCCAAAGGCACTTGCAGAGCCCACAGTCTTGTTTGGGAGACCTGTGTCTCAAAGGGGAATTACAACTCAATGGGACCTGTGGGCTGTGGGAGCCAGTAGGTGTGTGGGGTGGAGAGTGGGGGGAGAAAGGCATCCTTTTCTCAAGGTGATCATATTGGAACCAAGTCCTGATACAGAAATAGGTATTAGCCTGACATGGTGGGTGGGGCTCATTACAAACCAAGGACACAATCTTTGCAAAGATTGAGAAGAGTGAGAAAACAGGGAAAGTGAATAAAATAAAAAAATAAATAAAAATAATTACTGACAAATCCATTTTGAATCATGGAGACTCCATGTGGGCCAGCGTAGAACTGTGCTCCGTAGGATTTTCAATGGCTGATGTTTTGGAAATAGACGGCCAGGTTTTTCCTTCGAGGTACCTCTGGGTGGACTGGAATCTCCAACAATTTAGTTAGCAGCGGAGGGTGTTAATTGTTTGCACCACCCAGGGACTCCAGGAAGGTAAATAAAACCCGTTGCCGTTGAGTTGAGTCCAACTCATAGTGACCCTATAGGACAGAGTAGAACTGCCCCATAGAGTTTCCAAAGAGCAACTGGTGGATTCGAACAGCCAACCTTTTGATTAGCAACCAGGCTCTTAACTGCTGCGCCACCAGGGCTCGATTCACAATATCAAGGAGAGAGAATTTACAGGATTTGCTGACCCATTGTGCATCTTTGTGTAGGGGGTTGGAGTGGAGGTGGGGAGAGGTGACTAAAAAAAGATGATGGATGATTCTCAAGTTTCTGGCTTGTCATCCTGTAGATGGAATGGTGACACCTTTTATCTAGATTAAAAATGTAGAGAAAGAACAAGGAAAAGGTGGGAAGATCATGCACAAGTAGATTTTTGAGGAGCTTTTGACACATCCAGGAGCCCTGGTGGTGCAGTGGTTAAGTACTAGGCTGCCGAAAGGTCAGCAGTTCGAACTCACCAGTGGCTCTGCAGGAGAAAAGAAATGGTGATCTGCTCCCTTAAAGATTATACCGTAGGAAACCCTTTGGGGCAGTTCTACTCCATCCTATAGTGTCATTATGAGTTGGGATCGACTTGATGACAACCACCACAACCAACAACAACTGACACATCCAGTTAGAGCTACTGGCTAGGAGTGTCACAGAGAAAGAGCTAAGGTGTAGCTGATGCTGGAGAACATGGGTTTCTTCCTGCAGATTATCTTCTAGTTGGCTCGATATATATATGTCTTGATTTTTCCTCATTAAGCTTTGGGAGCTACTAGCTTACATTAAGTCCTGTCTTCTTAGTGTAATTGTCCTGTCAATAAGGAACCATGGTATGCTGTCCTAGTTATAAATACAGTACAAAGATCTTTTCTGGTGAAGGGAATTTATCTGAACAACTCATTTCCCTTTTTGGGCTTTTTGCCAGGCTATTTGAGGCAGCACTTAGAAGCAGAGAGAAGTAGATTAGCACTGACCTTAGTTTTTGATGTTTTGGCTCCAAGCTGATGAAGCAATGAAATTTTTATGATTTCAGCATGGTTTTGTGGACATGTCCACAAGTGTTTATCTGTATTTTGGGAAGTCAGGGAAATATCTGTTCTGTGAGGGAACTGCACCCTAACTTTGTGGTAGACCTGTTTCTTCCCCCACATTTACTGGGTCAGGTCATTTTAATACCTCTTTTCAGAGGAATGCTACCTGACCTCTTGAACGTCACCATGGAGATGGAAAGGAATACTTACTGATCATTTGTACTTACTGTGCTAATGCTTTGGGTCAAGATGTGTCCTGGCATAGAAATAGAGGGGAAGCAATATACAGAGAAATGAAGATTGGGCTGTAATTCATTTCTTAATTGGGGCTGTAATTCATTTCTTAATTGTTCTAAAGTCACATATTTCCAACAGGCTGGATAAAGAGTTGGGTTCCGGATTCAACAGCATTTATTTAGGACATACTGTTGTGTACCAGATATTGCAGGGTTTTTTTTCTTTTTTTCTTTTTTTTTTTTAATCTATAAAATAACAAGGCATCATAGTCCTAACCTAAAGAAGTTTATTAACTTCCCGGGGAAGACGGACTTGTAAACAAATAAATGTAAAACAATGAGAAAAATACTGTAATATATCAAAAATATGGTGGGGATTCAGAGCAGACTTCCTGGAGTGTGCTAAGAAATTCTTTCCAGAAGGAAAGGTGTTTGAGCAGTCCACACACTTGTCTACCTTGTTGGAACTGGATGGCAAACTTGTTGAAGGTCGTGTCATTTTCCTGAACTAGACTTTCTTTACTTGTTTTCTGTGCTCCTTCCAATGCATTTATTGCTTTGGCTTTGTGTTGCAGTTTCTTAGGTAAGGAGTCTTATCTCTTGCATTATCCTGGAGCTACTTCAGAGCAAGACCCCTGCCTGTTCAGCTCTCCAACCCCCGCCATGCCCAGCGAGTGCAATAGGTACACATAAAATCTCTCATTTTGTTGAGTAGAACAGCACTGCAACACAAATATTATTGTTAGCCCCATTGTTACAGATAAGAAAACTGAAGACTCAGAGTATTATAAAGTTTTCTCAAGGTTGTGCAGCTAGTTAAGTGAGAGCCAAGACCAAACCCAGATTTTCTGATTATAAATCTTAGGTTGTTTTCATTAAACCACCCTATTCACTAGAATTACCCGTATTTGGAGGTAATAATTCCCTGTGGATGCTCTGTGAACAATCAACCACACACATATGAGCTCCTACTGTCTTAGTTTGCATTTCCCAGAATTTGAGTATAGAGAGGTTGTTGAGGGTGGAGTGGGGTGCCCAGGAGATGTGAGGAAGAAATTCAGGAAACAAAAGGCCACCAATTAAGGACATGTTACTAGCCACTTACTATAGTGAACAACTGGAGTTTAATCTAGTGGAGAAATTCTGGAGAATGGTATAGAACACATTTCAGAATTTGTCTAAGGGGTGAGGGAGCTGGGGTATAGAGGTACCATCTCTGTTCAGTCATTGGTTGAGGGGCACTGAGGAGAGGGAGGCCATTAATTCCTTTGCACTTTCAGCTTGCTATGTGGTGGGCAGAGTGGCTTTAATTGGTCCTAGAAAAATCCCTCAGGTCCAGAGATATAGATGTGGTAGGAAGTCATCCAGAGCACCTTGAAATGATAAGATCCTGGGGATATGAGTGGGACACTGACAGTATCACTTACACCTACCACCTTCTTTTCATGGATTCAAGATCATAGATCAGTGTCTTGGGCACCTGGTTTTTCCCCGTAAAGAATATAACAATAATGGTGACTCTTATGGATTGAATTGTGTTCCCCAACATAGATATGTTGAAGTCCTAACCCCTGTACCTGTGAATGTGACCCTGTTTGGAAATAGGGTCTTTGAAGAGGTCATCAGTTAGGTTAACTTGAGGTAATACTGGAGAAAGGTGGGTCCTAATCCTGTATGACTGGAGTCATTATGAAAGAGTAGATACACGGAGACAGGGAAACAGAAAGGATGTCATGTGAGGCTGCAGCTGCAAGCCAAGAACACCTAGAACCACAAGAAGCTAGGAGGGAGGCATGGAATGGTTTCTTTTTCAGAGTCCTCAGAAGCAATCAACATACAATACCCTGATTTGGACTTCTATCTAGCCTCCAAAACTGTGAGACAACACATTTACGTTCTTATAATCCACCCACTTTGTGGTCCTAGCACTGGGCTAGGCACTTCACCACACTTGCATTTCATACACATCCTTCATACACTACTTACAACTTACAGCTCCACATCTTGTTTCACAGATAAGAAAATAGTGGAGGAACTTAAAATCTAGTTGGACAGTTAATTTTTAAAAAATTTAAATAGTAAAGACTAATGAGATTAGAAATAGTTTAAGACAGAACATACTCAATTGTCAAATGCATAGTACATAACAATAACTGCCATTTGTTGAGTGGTATGGATGTGACATATTTTTGGTGAAGCACTTTATAATAATTGAATCTTCACAATAGCAGTTAGAAGTGAGTTCTGTTGTTCTTCCCTTTTGCTGATAATGAAATGGTGGCACAGAGAAGTTAATTGCCAGCAATCACATATTAGTGTCAGAGATTCAGACTAAGGTTGGTCTGATTCCAATGCTCATTTACGTAACTACTGTGGAATTCTAGTGATATTTAGATGTTAAATTTTGAGTTTTCCTTTTCCACACTGTCTTATGTTTGATATTTCTAGTCAGCCAGTAGTCTTCTCATTGCCTTGTGGAAAATTAGGGCCATTCTGAGTTGGAATTGACTTGACGGCAACGGGGTTTATTTTATTGTATTTTTTTGGTAGGCAGGGAACAGAGTAACGGGCATGTCCATGGAAAAGCAATGAAAGCAAAGAGAAAGAGACTCTTTTTTTTTTTTCTTCTTCCAAAATAAGCTCTTGAAGTCCGCATCAACAACAACCGTTTTAAAAGCCAAGTTTTTGATCTTAAGAGTTAAGTTTTGATGGAAGAAGAAAAGTTCTCCTGAGAATAAAAAATAGTTTTGAAAAAAGACAAGCATAGAGTTTATGCCATAAAAATAAATCAAAAAGAGACTACAGGAAGATCTAGAAACTCCTCTACCACCACCACCACCAGTCCTCCCAAAACTAGCTGAGGATCCTTGGATTAGAAATAGGAAAGAGAGTTAGGTAGAACTTGAGCTGGGAGGAGGAGTCTTGGGCCTGCAGTGATGGGACTGGACCTGGGATACCCTCAAGGACAAAAGCAGAGCAAAGTATGAAGAGTCTGCCGAGCGCCAGCTGTGGCCACCCCTGAAGCCCAGCCAAAACCTACTCTCCTTCATCTTTGGAATGAGCACCCGAAGTCACTTGTGTCAAGGAGCCATGGTGGTTGCATACCATTGCTTTTCAGGGCCTCTCCTTGATGGCCATCTGCATGTTGCTTACGGATTGTCTACCAGAACCAGTATTTCCCTTTGCTCCAAGATCCAGCTGAGCCTTGATGTGAACCACCCATTTTGACATTCCACCTTTTATGACCCAGGGTACTCATGAAAAACAAAAAACAAAAAACAGAAAACCATTGTCATAGAGTCGGTCCCAACTCATAGTGATCCTATAGGACAGGGTAGAACTGCCCCATAGGGTTTCCGAGGAGCAGCTGGTAGATTCGAACTGCCAACCTTTTGGTTAGCAGCCAAGCTCTTAACCACTGCGCCACTGGGGCTTCGGCATACTCATAAACTTGAAAAAAAAGCCAAGTTCTTACCTGGTTGAGACCAATTAGATTTTAAAAGTGAGAAGAGAAGAGCACTCTAAGATGGCTTTCTGGAGCAGTTGGGACCAAAACAAGGTCTTGAGGGATAGGAGCTGGGAGGACTGAGAGGGTTGAGATGGGCCTTCAAGATAGGGAAGTAGTGAACAGAGGTATGGCTAGGGAAAACCATGAGTCTTGTGGAAGTAATAGGAGTCTCTGGGTGGCACAAACCAGTAAGTGCTCAATTTATAACTGAAAGGTTGGCAGCTCAAACCCACTGAGAGGCACCTTAGAAGACAGACCTGGTGATCTGCTTCTGAAAGGTCACAGCCTTGAAAACTCTGTGAAGCACAGTCCTACTTAGACACACATGGGGCATCTTGAGTCAGAATCGACCTGAGGGTAACTAACAACAACAAGTTAATGAGTTGGGGCTAGAATGTGACATAAGGGGTCTTGAGTGACAGATTAAAGAGTATGGATTTTACCCTGTGGGCATCCGGGAGCCTTGATGCTATTTTTTATTTGTTTGTTGACTTTTACAGTGGCGTAATGAAATCAGCTAATAAGCATTTTCACATGGATACATGACTCACTAAATACTCAAAAACAACTCTAGAGAAGCTAAGTCACTGGCCCAAGGCTACGTAACCAAGAAGAGATAGATCCCCGCAGATTTGAATTTAGGTCTGTGTGAGACAAAACATTGTGTTCTTCCAACTCTACCAAGCTGTCCTTCAGCATAGGTAAGCTCCACCTCCACCTTTAAGAATGCCTACTCAGTTAGTACCAATTGGTGCCTTAATAGATTGTTAAAGATCCAAATGTGTTCCTACAACCTTGCAAATAAATACAAGTCCCTTACATCCTTAACTCTCCAGAAGCTTTTCTAGCTTGGTTATTCCCAGGTTATGTGGCCCCTTATTCTAATTTCTACCTAGACTGAAAAGTGAAATCAGAATTAGTCACCCATGAGCTTTGGCCTTGGAGCTATAGCCAATAGTTCTTTATCTCTCCACATCTAAGTTCTTGGATCTGTGTTTTGTGAAAGATCAATATGTGTGATTGTTCTCATTCCTCCAGAATAACTTAGTTCCAGTGTTGAAGGTGTACAATCTGTATGCTTTACTGTGAGTTCTTATTATTTATATATGGTTTAGATCTGTAGTCTTTCAGCTCATTAATTTGTCTACTTTTCATTCAGTTAATGACAAATGTGGATTATAGATATGTTTGACACCGAAAACAGACAAGTTGGCAATTTTGTGCTTTTAGATCCTTTACGCACTCCATCTTGGAGATTTATCTAAATTAGCATGACAGTGGCTGTGTTTCCTCTTTCTTGTACCTGTCCTTTCTGGAGTTTTACTTGACCCTTCAGAGTTAGGAATGGAATCCATTAATTAACATCAACAGTCCTTTGAGATAGGCCAGACAAGTGTCCTAGTGCTCTTTTCATAGATGAGGAATTCATAGTACACAGAAGTTATGTTACTGCCCAGTGGAGTGCTGATGGTTGCTTGGAATGTTCAATTTGTTCCATTGTTGCTCAGCATCATGCTTAGGGTGGAAGTAATTCATACCACTACCATTAGTATCAGGAGGGACCAGTCAATGAAAAAGAGAAAGACCTGCAACAAGATGGATTGACACAGTGGCTGCAACAGTGGGCTTGAACATAGCAACGATTGTGAGGATGGCACAGGACCGGGCAATGTTTCATTCTGTTGTACATGGGGTTGCTATGCATTGGAACCAACCCGACAGCACCTAACAACGACAATCATTAGATGGTTGGAATTGACTCGATGGTACCCAACAATAACAACAAACCATCAGTTAACCCCCCTATTTTCTCTTTCTGTCTGTCTCACAATGTACACACACACACATGCAAAAACACTATCTTCCAACCAAAATGAGTCATGTTCATTTTCCAGAATATGCCATACATTTTCTAACCTCAAGCATCTTCAGATGTTGTTATTGTTAATAATAATATCAATAATAATAATGGCAAGGATAGCTACAATCATTGAGTACTAAGCTCTTTACTCACATTTTCTTGTTTAATTGCTATTTTCCCATTGAAGAGATGGAGAAATTAAGGCTTGGAGCATTTGGTGAATCAGGACAAATTTCTGTCTGACTCTAATGCTGCTCTCCCTTTCTGGTCTATGCTTCCTCCCTGACCACCTGGCTAACCACGGTTTATCTTGGGAATCAGTGTATCCATCTCTTGCTCTGACCACCTCTCCTGAGTTCCCAGCCTGGGTTGAGTATCCCTACATTGCCCTCACTCTTAGCAATCTGTACCTCCCTATGCCTTATTTTAGAATGCCTCACACTGCACTGTTTACCTGGCTGACCCTTACAGGTACCACCACATCTTATTTAGTGCTGTGTCCCTTGGGCTGAGTATAGTGCTAGACCATCATTGCTCAGTAAAGGTGGGATGAATGAATGAATGAAAGTAACTCAACAGTTGTGGAAGGAGAATGCTCCCCAAGACCTCCTCAGCCTCTTTGAGGTTGTGACTCTTTGAACTCTCTCTCCTCCTAGCCCCTAGCAGGTGATCAATAAACGTGACTCCCTGAATGTGTCTGATGAAGATGAGTTTGAGCGATTTGTGTTAAGAAGCTTTGGGGACCTGGTAGAGCCTCAGCCTGCCAAGGAGACCAGTCAGCCCTGATCTTGCCTCTGTGTTGCACAGGTCATATTTTTGGTCATTGTGAGCTCACTGGAAGGCTGATGGTGACTTCCAGTTTTCTTAATATGACCACAGTGTTAGAGTTATGTAAGTAGTCAACAAAATAGTTCTCTAATTGCTATTCCCTTTTCCAGCTGGCTTTATGTAATTGTTGTTGGTGGTTGCCTTTGAGTCAGTTCTAACTCATGGTGACTTTATAACGGAGCTAAACACTGCCTGGTCCTGCACCATCTTCATGATCATTGGTGTGCTTGAGTCCATTGTTGTGGCTGCTGTGTATTTTTGAGTGCTTTCCAATCCAGGGGGCTCATCTTCCAGCACTGTATTGGACAATATTCCGTTATAATCCGTAGGGTTTTCACAGACTAATTTTCAGAAGTAGATCATCAGGCCTTTATTCCTAGTCTATCTTAGTCTGGATGGCCTGCTGAAACCTGTTTACCATGAGTGACCTTGATGGTATTTGAAATACCGCTGGCAGAGCTTCCAGCATCACAGGAACATGCAAGCCACCACAGTACAACAAACTTACAAACAGGTGGTGGTTATAGAATTAGGGACATGAAAGAGACTTTTGGAAGACAGACTTTACCTGATTTTTTTTTTTTAAATGTGTGTGTGTTTGCTCCAATGTGCACCTGTCTGTGGGGAATGGGGATGGGTTCTGTTTTGCCACCAGCCTCCCTGTGAAAGGCATTGCTGTCATCACAGTGAAACATGTGGCATCAAAGCAGCAGTGGCAATTATGCCACCATTTGGATGTCTGTACTATGACAGCATCTGCCGATGCTTTGAGACTCCTGTGCCAGGATTTCGCCTGCCAAACCATCCAAACCATATGTTCTCATCAGCAGTAATACCCGCATCCCCAAGCCTTTCAGGGGCGAGGCATCAGAGATCAACAACTGACGTCTCAGGCTGGATGAGCACAGCTTGTGTTTGGCTTTGATAACTGAGGGGAGGGGATGAGATGCTTTGCAATTTTGACTTCAGAAACAATAGGTATTAAAAATAATGTTGAATTTATTTCCGATCCACGATAATTGACAATGTAATTAATGGATTAATTAATTACAAAGAGTGCAGTATTTTCCCAAGGTCTAATCTACTGGCTCGTTGTAAGTGAGAAGCATCATTAAGCAGAATAGCATGAAGGGCTTCACTCTGAAGCAGTTCTTTTTCTGAGTGGCAGAGGAAGTTTCTTAACTTCTGGCTGGGGAAGATTTCACCTTCCATTGGCACTAGGACATGAATCTTATATGCTGCTGACTTGTTGTCTTGCGGTGTCTCAGGACTTGCTTTTGATTGCTTTCTAGTTGCTTCAGATGTATATGTTTTATTCTCTATCCCTTCTTCCTCCTGAGGAAGTGATAAGCCTGTCAAGGACACAGACTGCATATTCTATTCCTTCTCCACTGCTAAAAGAACCCAGTACAGCACCAGGCACTTAGGCGGTGCTAAATAAATCACTCAATGAAAGGCTATCATTGATAAATAAGATTTGTTTAGGAGGTATTACAGTATGGTTGGAATCCCTGGGTACTGCAAACAGTTAACATGACTGGCTGCTAAAAGAAAAGTTAGAAGTTTGAGTCCATCAATAAGCACCTTGAAAGAAAGTCCTGGCGATCTACTTCCTGAAATTCAGCCATTGAAAACCCTATGGAGCACAGTTCTGCTGACACACATGGGGTTGCCATGAACAGGAATCGACTCGACGGCAGTTGGGCCTGATTCAGTATGGTTAAGTCATCCACAGGTTAGAAGAATTCAAATTTTATCAAATGTTCTACATATAACAAGAATTAAAGCTGAGAACTCTTTATTTTTCAAATTAGATTCACAATCTTTCCAGAGTATCTTTAACAGTCCACAATTAATAGGGAAAGATTTTTTTTTTCCTTAATGTGTATGCCATAGAGTGTTTGTACCTACTTACACAGATGAGGGAACCCCTGGTGGAGGAGTGGTTGAGTGCTATGGCTACTTACCAAAAGGTCAGCAGTTCAAATCCACCAGGCACTCCTTGGAAACTCTATGGGGCAGTTCTACTCTGTCCTCTAGGGTCGCTATGAGTTGGAATTGACTCATGAGGGTTATTAGAATCTTTAAAAGGCATATAAGTTTTTAGTGATTTTTTACTCCTCCATTCCTCTTTTAATTAAAATAAATTGAAGATATCCCTAAAATTAAGCTCCCATTAAGGCAAGGATATTTTGTATTCTGCCACCCACATTGGCTGCAAGTGTGCCTGGCACATGGTATTGAATTTTTGCTGAAAGAATGAACGAGTGGAAAAAACCCAAATTCTTCTAACCCAGCTGCAAGTGGTATACTATAACCACTTTTACTTCAACATTATTAGTTAAAATATTTTCAGGTTTACTATGCATTTTTCTATAGTTTTCGTAGATACGGATGTAGTGCCCCCCTTTTTTTAAATCAATTTTTTGTTTTGTCTTTCTGTAACCACTAAAAGACTTAAAGTTTAAATAGAAGCTTGACTTGTTTGATGGTATTGACATTATTCCACATTTAGAGTCTTGCCTGTCACGTAGTGGGTGCTTAATAACTATTTGTTAAAACATTGCAGCCTGTCTAATGGACTGTCTCTTCTCTTCAATATAACCAGTTGCCATTGAACTGATTACAACTCATGGTGACCCCATGTGTATCAGAGTAGAAGTATGCTCTATAGGGTTTTCAATGACTGATTTTTTGGAAATAGATTGCCAGGCCTTTCTTTTATGTTGCCTCTGGGTGGACTCAAACCTCCTACCTTTTCATTAGCAGCCAAGCGTGTTAACCATTTGCACCACTTAGGGACTCCCCTTCTACCTAAGGAACGCTCTTTGCTCATTTGTATTGATAAATCATGACTGCACACCATCTGGCCTGAGTCTTTCTTACCTACTTTGTCTCTCACCATTGTCCAAGAGTCCAACACTCCCGTATCACCACAGTTCTCTCTATTCTACAAAGATGCTCTTTTCTTCGTGCTGCTCTCTCTGCCTTCCATTTCTTCCGTGCTGTGTGTCCTTCTGACCCAGATTCAGTATCACCTTCTCTGGTCTCTCCTTACTCTGGACAGCCTTGGCTCCTTGTTTCTACTTCCCTGACAATATATAACACATCATACCATAGTATGCAGGAGTCCCTGGTTGGTGCAAATGGTCATCGTGCTCAGCTGCTAACCAAAAGGTTGGTGGTTTGAATCCACCCAGAGGTACCTTGCAAGAATGTCCTGACAGTCTACTTCTGAAAAATTAGTTATTGAAACCTTATGGAGCCCACACATGGGGTTGCCATCAGTTGGAATCGACTGGAAACTGTAGTATATGCTATAAGTTGTAATCGAACTTGATGGCAGTGGGTTTGGTTTTGGGTTCGGGGGTCTCTCTCCTTGGTATTGAGCCTGCCAAGCCAGGGAAGCTAGCTTTTCCACCTTTGTAATCTTCCCTTTCTCCTATCTTCTACAGGCATCCCATCCTGACACCTAGTCAGTAAGCGGCATATTCCAGACACTGTAAATGTTTACAGAGGGAATGAGGTATAGCTTCCCTCACATACAAGGGTAGGGTTAAGTCTGAGATATGTGTAATAAATCTGAGGGAGTGGAGCCAGAGAACATCTACAAGCCAGCCATTTTATAGTTACACTCTTATTTAGTCCTCGCAACTCAGTGAGATAAGCATTATTATAAGTCCATTTTCTTCCTGAAGAAGAAGAGGTGTGGCGCTACTGAGTAATGTTAATGTGTTAGTAGGTGCAAACCAAGGTTTGTTTACTTATCTAAACCCTTGCTGCCATACTCTGCTTACCTGCTTGGCTAAATCATATACAGGTACTTTATAGTGGTCAGAGGGGCATGATTTACAAACCCACTCACCTCCTCCCCATTGCACCTGGCGATAGTTCTCATTTGTGTGTAAGGGTAACAGCATGGAGTGCTTTGTTCCCAGTGGGTGTTGCGTATTGAGGTGTGGATACACACAGTTTTAAATAAATGAAATCTGGCAATAATGCAGTTTTTCTGAGTTAATAATAATATGATCTGACATTACAGAAGTTATGTGACACTTACTTATGTCATCAATGCATACTAGTTTAAACTGTAGCAAAGCTAAAACTGTTTATAAAGCGCTTTTGGGTTTGGCCTTTGTTTTAAAAAAAAAAAAAGAAACGAACTGGGATTTTTGGGATTTGGGCATTAAGCAATATATTTACCCAGATGTTAAAAGTTAATTTCTAAGGGATGGGAGATCTTGTTTATGGTATGTGAAGGAAGCTTAAAGGGAATTAGTTTAATTGTGTAAGAATATTAAGCAATCTTCTGCCGTCTGCTGTCAGCAGCACATGGGTCCCTTAAGGTCTTCTTTTCCATTACTGTGATTTTCTCCCTGTCTAGATGGAGTTTCCAATATCATTAACACGCCTCACATAGTTTCTTTTGAATCTTTGACTGGGTTAAATCATTTTTACTTATGCAAAGTGAATTGGCTAAAAGCTGTTCCCCAAATACCTGCCAAAAACAGCTATTTTTGTTTTCTCTTATAAGTGACACATGGCCAGTCTCATGCAGTATATCCCTAGATAACCAACTACTCTGTTTAATTGTGCTGCTCTTTCCACCAGTCTTCCCAGAAAAGCTCTTTTTTTCTTTTTTTCAGGAATCTCTCCCCTGCAAAATACTACTCCACCTCTCTTCTCCTTTTCCAGAATCTTTTTTTTTTCCCCACTGCCTCCTATCTCAGGGTGATTGCCCAGACAGATTTCGGTGAGAGTGTATTCTCCTGTGTTATGGAGTACTGTTTAACAAACTTCTTTTAACCATAAGTCACACCAAGCCCGAGCCCGTTGCCTTTGAGTCTATCCCGACTCATAGTGACCCTATAGGACAGAGTAGAACTGCCCTATGGGGTTTCCAACAAGCGGCTGGTGGATTCGAACTGCTGACTTTTTGTTTAGCAGCTGAGCTCTTAACCACTGCACCACCAGGACTCCATAAGTCACAGTGTGAAATAAATTTTACATTGTGATCCAGAAAACATGCGTTCGTGTGCGTGCGCACACACACATACACACGCACTTTCACAAAGCAATACCTAACCTGAAATAATGTCTGTTCTGTTTATTCTATTCTCTTATTATTTTGGTTGCTGTTCACTAAAATTAGCTTTACATCAGCTTGCAAGTGCTGTTTAAGACAATGGTTTTGAGTTTCAATCCTGGCTTCTGTGATTTTTAGTTTTCTTCTATAAAAAATAGAGATGATAACCCTGACTTTACAGGGTGGTAGTGAGAATTAAGGAGAAAGTATGAGAAAGTACCTAGTAAATTAAGTATAACAAAAACCAAGTCAAGTGAGTAGGAAGTTGTGAGCAGTAACTTTTAATCTACTCAATGAAACTACGTAGAATCCTTTGTATCTGATATGGTCAGGACCTATAGTTGTTTGTTAATAAAAAAATTCAATGAAAGCAGTGGATTATTACCAATTATATATGCACATACACACATTATAAGAAACAAAATATTCATTTATTCTCTAACCTTTTGATATAAGATCAAGGGTTTTTGTTGGTGTTGTTAAGAGTCCTGTGGTTGGCATTTCACATCATCTTTCTTATCTAAAACCCACATCATCTACAGTTTCATTTTTGAGGTTCTGTAAAATGGATTAAAATATTAAAAATACAAGTAATCTGGGTTCAGAATTCTGAATGTTATGTTATTTATTCTGCAAAGTTTTACAGTTGTCTTGCCCACATCTGATTTGATAACTTTTTTTTTTATTGTGGTGAAATATATATAACAAAACATTGCCATTTCAACCATTTTTAACTTGTATAATTCAGTGACATTGGTTACATTCCTCATATTCTACAACTGTCACCACCGTATTCATGTCCAGATTTTTTCATCACCCTTCACAGAAACTCAGTACCCCTTAAGCAATACCTCCTCATACTTGCCTCCCACCTGCCTCCGATAACCATTGAACTGCTTTGATCTCTCTGTGCATTTGGATAGCTGACTTTAAAAATCAACTTTCACTCAACTCAATTTTCTTTATGTTTGCACTCATTGTTCTTTGGCATATGCAATATTTAATTAAATTATAAAGTCTTGTTAACAAGTAAAACTTGCATAAATAGTTTGGGGACACATACTCAGCTGATTCTTGATAAGCATATGGCTCAATGGGTAAAAGCAGGAGAGGGGGTGTCCTACTGGCCATGAACCTTCAGCAGGTCATCAGCTAGGTTGATATTTTACCAGGGAAATGGAGAGCAATGGTTAATTTGGTGAGCTGGTTAAGTGGCGATAGATTAAGGAAGCTTTTATTTTTATGTTTTAACAACCACTTACACAAACAAGTTTTCAGAGACAGACAGCCTAGGTGACTTATTCTTGTTAGTTACTGTCTAGTTCGTTCCAACTCATAGAATGAAACATTGCCCAGTCCTGTGCCATAGTCATGATCATTGGTATGTTTAAGTCCACCATGTATTTTGAGTGTCTTCCAACCTAGGGAGTTTATCTTCCCAGCACTATATTAGACAATGTTCTATTGTGATCAATAAAGTTTACATTGTCTAATTATTGGAAGTAGATTGCCTGGCCTTTCTTCCTCGTCTGTCTTAGTCTAGACGCTCTGCTGAAACCTGTCCACCATGGGTGACTTTGCTTGTGTTTGAAATATTTGTGGCATAGTTTCCAGCATCACAGCAACATGCAGGTAGCCACAG
The DNA here is from genome assembly GCA_030035585.1 of Dugong dugon. Taxonomy (NCBI): domain Eukaryota; kingdom Metazoa; phylum Chordata; class Mammalia; order Sirenia; family Dugongidae; genus Dugong; species Dugong dugon. Next base: position 53,716,431 of record CM057467.1, on the reverse strand, counting down.
TGTGACAAACTGAAAGATGGATGGTGGCTATGTGTTTAGGGCACTGTTTTTCTGAATCCTCTTCAGGCCTCCTGATCTGTGCATCCACCCCAAATGCAGTGTTTGTGATTGGGAAGGCAAAGCTGGCCCAATAAGAAGGTATATTATGAGTGAAACAATGCAGACAAAGAAGTGAGTTTGGGTAAGTGTGTTCTTTGTGTGTGCTAGGCTTTGAGGGTGCTCTTGGTATGGACTTGGCATATGTGTTCTTATTTCCGTGCATAAATTATTGTTCCTCCTGCCTCTTTCCCAGCATCTCTCAAATTGTCAGGAAGAGGATGCACACTTCACAGTGGAAGAACTTTCTATACTGATGTAGGTGATTTTTTATTTTTATCTAGCAAAATGGGTTTAAGCTGAGCTTTTAAAAAGGCAGATGTATATCTTCATTAGGTATTTGTTATGAAATGTCAAGTGGTGATTTATTAACATGGCAAGGTGATGCCAAAAAAATCCACAGGAGGGCTACAGCCTTGGCTTGAAGGAAGTAAGAGCCATTTTCTCTGTAACTGCCTTAGCCTTGGATCACTTACCCATAGAAGGACATTACTTTTGACTATAGTTGTGTTCTCTTAAGTGTTCTCTCTGCAGATCACAGTCCTCCTAAAACAGATTGGCCTAATGCTTAGGAGATAATATTAGCGAGAAATGGCAAATGTCAAACATGAGCCAGATTATGAAAGAATCCCAAATAAATGCATCTGAAAATAAAAAGTGTCGTGGATTGGCATATTAAAAGGTCATATTATCTTACATTTGTGTAGTACTCATTCTTTGCCAGATGTGCATTTTCTTACAATGAGCCCGATGAGGAAGGTACTTTCTATTTACTTTTTTTCCCCAAAGCAACGGAAACCTGGATATTAGAGTGCTAGATAAATAACAACAATGTAAACCAACCAAATAAAAGAAATATCAAAGCAGAAATTCAATATAATACATGGTAAAATAATGAAAAAATTGAGATGATCAACAAAACCAAAAGTTAGGTCTTTGTAAACATTAATAAAGTAGACAAATCTCCGCTAAGTTTGATCAAGAAAACTGAGAAGAAATACAAATCAGTACTATTCAAAAGGACACATAATTACAGATTTAGCAGAAATTAAAAGATGCGTTTGAGTATGTGTACACACTGACCATTAGAATGACATAAACAACAACAGTTTTGAAAACTCAAATCAAATGGACAAAATTCTGGAAAATATATGTTGTTTTTGTAAGCTGCCATTGAGTTGGCCCCTGACTCATGAGGACCCTAGGCACAATAGAGCAAAACTCTGTCTGGTCCTGCCCCACCGTTGTCATCCATAGGGTTTTCTTTGGCTGATTTCCAGAAATAGACTACCAGACCTTTCTTCCTAGTTCATCTCATTCTGGAACCTCTGCTGAAACTTTTCCAGCATCATGGCAACACATAAGCCATTAACACAGACGGGTGGTGTCTTCTCATGAGTTGCATAGGCTAAGAATTGAGCCCATGTTTCCTGCATGGAAGGTGAGAATTTTACCACTGAACCACCAATGCCTGCTGGAAAACATATAAATTACAAAAAATGATGAAAGAAGAATTAGAAAACCTGCTAAGATTGAAACCATAAAGAAGATGATTTCCGGTTTTAACTCTGACATGAAAAGAACTTAGAAGTAGCTACTTTCACACTTACAACAGGAAAAAACTGGACAAACTGTGAATCGGTGACTTTCTTGAACCTACCAGAAACTGAGGGTGCATGGTAAGCCATCAGCCAATAATCTGGAGGGTTGGGTGCATCCAAAAAGGTATTAAAAAGAAAAAAAAAGACAAAACACAAACCATTGCCATTGAGTCAATAACTCCTGAGATTTGCTGACCTGGGGCAGAAGCTGCCAGATGTCATATGCTGGTAGAACATTTTAATAGTCATTTTGATGAATTCCTAGCACATGAGGGCAGACTACTGTGAGAGTGAGAAGCTTCTGGGGCCAGAGACTTAGGGGTCCACAATGGCATCACTAGGGGGTGTGGGGGGTGATACTGTTAGAGGGAGTGACACCAAAATGACTGTCTATGAAATTTTTGTGCAGTGTTTCATTAGAAATTTATAGTTTTTTATAAAAATATCCCTGTAGTTAGTTATGACAACAAAAACATTTTTCATAAGCCCAGCTTACATGTATCAATAGACCTACAAGGCTAAAACTCTATGCTCATTTACTTTTTGAACCTTCCAATGCCCTCTGGTCAGAACTGTCATTATTACCCAATTACAATGACACTTAGAATCACGTGGTTTCATCTGCACGTGCTACAAGCACGCACTGTTGTTTTCATTGCTATAGGTGTTTTTACAGTCGCTGATTTTGTCAGATTTTCTGGTGTTTTACTACAGTATTGTGGTAATTAGTGTTTGTGAATCTATATCAATAACTTTTTTTAGAATGAAGTAATAATTAAAGGAAAAGAAGGAGTGATATATGGGAATTATGATTTATGAGTAACATTAGTACAAAAACATTGCTAAGGATTCTGTATGGTCTGGTACGGGAGGAGCTCCATGGGGGTGGTGACACCATGAGTTACTGCACTGGGTGACACCAACCCTAGTGATGCCGCTGAGGGTCCCTACACCTTCACAAGCTTTTCCTCAAGGAACCCCACCAGGTTCTTACAGGGAGGATTCAAGAAAGTTCCCTACATGGATCTGGCAAGAGGAGAGGAAAAGTAGCCATTGTGAAACCGTCTCAGATTCTTCTTACAGAGACCTAGTCTCCAATGGGAAGGGCTTTTACAAAGGGCAATTCTGAAACCTTATCTCATCAAGGGGAAGGGAACTACATCCCATTCCAGATCCCTTCAGGCTTCCTATCTCACCTAAGGGGACAAAAATAAATAAGTTATAGAGGGCTTCACGGAAGTAGACTGGGGCTACTCTAGCCATAGAAGGGATTGGGTCCATGGCAAAAATAAAGCTCTAACTCTGGAGAGGGATAAGAACATCTGAAGGCATACCCTTGAGACGCAGGTCCATCAAAAGACTGAGACTTACTGGAATATTAGAGAACACTCCCTTTTCTCATACCTTACCACTACACCAAGGAGCTTCCAGTAATAACAACAGTGGATTATTGTTATCATCATTGCAGCTAAAAACAGCTGCAAGACAGACACTCTGAGGATCAATAAAAAGGGAAGCCAAAAGCCAAGAGGGGAGGAACAAAAAAAGTCCAGTAGGGGAATTTGAAGCTTCTGGAATGTATAGCTACAAAAAATATTAAACATAACCAAACTCGTAGCCAAATTAACATAAATTCTCACACTAAAGGCCTGTATACATCAGTACATAATATCCTATACAACACGTCCAGCTTTCAAAAAAATTACAAAGTGTGCCAAAAGCAAGGGAAAAAACACAGTTTGAAAAGACGAAGAATCATCAAAACTAGACCCCGATAAGATACAGATTTTGGAATTAATCAGACAAGGAATTTAAAATGCCTATGTTATTATATGCTGAAAGGTTCTAATAGAATAAGTAGGACAATGTATGAGTCAGTCTTCTACAGTTGGAGGGAAAGGTTTGATTGAGGAATTGTGGAAAGTAAGTATTGAGAAAGTTTGTTAGGGATTCTATTCTGTAGAAAAAAACGAGTAAAGATACTGGAACTTTCATTTGTGAATTCATTCTTTTGTTCCTTCATTCAGCAAATATCAAGAATCTGCTCAGTCTTTACTTACCATCTTCAGAGTACAATTATGAGAAAGAGTTCAAGTATTAAAAAGACATTGTTCCTGCTTTTGAGAAGCTTTACCACTAGAAAGACAGATGTGTCTGTAACTAAAATACAGTGTGACAGGTGCTATACTAGTGGAATGTGTGATTGGGTATGGGAGGACCAGAAGGAGTGATTAATTTTGTCAGGCAGGAGGAAGAATAACAAGGGGCTGGGAAAATGGAATCCCAAGTAAACTACCCTGGATAACTTAGAGTAGATGATCCATCTTTGTCAAATCCCCAGCACTATTTCTTCCTGAGCTTTTGGTGGTCCTTGGAGGTCTTCCATCTGTGTTCGGTCACAGCCTGACCCCACTGTCTGTGGGTCATGGCATCAGAGCTCAGTATGGTGGGAGGATTAAGCTGTCCTGCTGGCAGTTCCTCCATAACGCCTCTTATTTACTGCCCCCTCCTGTGTTCTTGTTCATGGCCATTTCTCCCCAAGCAGAGCTCTCCTGTTTGACAGTCACATATTTCATGTCCTAGTGTAGATGTTATATCTGCTTTCCCCCATGTATATACGTTACTCTGATCATGGAGGATGCCTTCCCTTGATGTGCTAAAGGAACCAAGGGATCATTGAAGGTGCACCTGGTAGCATCATTATAACAGCACCTGCTATAATGTGAAATTCATTGTGGCACAGCCTCTCTCAAACTTCCAAGAAGTTTATTATTCAACAAGGCCTTACTGTAACATGATCTCATTCAATACTGTTTCCAGCAATATCTAAGTATGGCGTTAGAATGAAGCTCCAGTTTATGCATTAAAATCCATGAATCATTGGCAGAACCTTCAGAAAAGTATGTATTTGGGGTATAGAGAGGGTGGTGAATGGGAGATGCTGGGAATTTGGTGTCCTTTGGTAATTTGTGTGGACTTTAAATTCTTTATGACTTGTGACATTTTACTCTCTTTTTGCAAAATTGTTTTGTCTTAAGCTTTTTTTCAGTTTACCTATTTAAATCTGTAAACTTTGAGTATTTCAGGATATATTCTTGAAATTCGAAGTATGTCTTGTTGTGATGGCTAAAACAAACCAACAAAAACTTTATTCCTTGGCTCATGAGTGCATGTTGTTGGATTTATACAGTGCTGCTTATATAATTCCTCCCTACTCTCCACTAGGAGCTCAATTTTTGTTTTTTAATCTAGCAGCAGCAGAATTTTAAAAGGATTTCTCTTTTACCATTTGAGCCATAGATTTGATAACTTTGTCTTAATATTCCTATGGAGATTGTCTTGCTCATTGAGAAATAAACTGGAGAGTTAGTAGTCTAGAGAACTGTAGCAATTTTATTTCTGGCTCCTTGTGTTACCCCAGGCTATGATAAAACCGTATGTTAGTAATAGTTTATACACTTCCTTTCAAATTGTATTGTTATCACATGAGGGGTCTTGAAAAATTCCTTTAAAACTAATTGTTCCTTTCTTAATACCTTAGTGCTTCCTAAATTAGAGTAACCAAGGCAACAACACTCTCTTTTCCCCAAGCATAATCTGGTTTCTTTGCTTCCAGAACATGATTCGTTTGCTCGCCTCAAAGCTGCACAGACTGCAATGGACTTCCAGAATTGTTTCAAAAGGAAGCGGTTACTTCCTCACACCACATACAAAAATTAACTCAAAATGGGTCAAGAACGGAAATGCAAGAATGAGAATGAGAACCACAAAACTCTTAGAAGAAAACATAGGGATAATGCTTCAGGACCTAGTTTTCAACAGTAGATTCTTATAAGACACTGAAAGCACAAGCAACAAAAGACAAAATAGATAGACGGAACTCCATAAAGATTAAAAAATTTTGCTCATAAAAGGAAGAGATGACCGACAGACTGGGATAAAATTTGGGGGAATTATATACCTAGTAAGGGTTTAACCTGCAAAATATGTAAAGAACTCCGACAACTCAACAACAAAAAGATAATGAAAAAGTCGACAAAGGACTTGAGTAGACAGTTATCCAGAAAAGATATACCAATTGCCAGCAATCACATGAAAAGATGCTTAACATCATTAGTCATTAGAGAAATGCAAATAAAAACAAAATTAGGTATCACTACACCCCCACCAAGAGGCTATGATGAAAAAAAAAAAAAGGAAAACAACAAGTGTAGGCGAGGATATGGAGAAATTGGAACTCTCATCCATTGCTGTGGGATTTTAAAATGATATAGTCACTGTGGAGAACAGTTTGATGATTCCTGAAAAGTTAAACATAGAATTACCATTGTTGTTGTTGCGAACTGCTGTCCAGTCAGTCTCCAGCTCAAGGCAACCCCATGCATAACTGAAGGAAATGCTGCCCAGTCCTGTGCCATCTCCATAATAGGTTTCTAATTGGACAATCGTGATCCATAGGATTTTCATTAGCTGATTTTCAGAAGTAGATTTCCAGGCCTTCCTTCCTTATCTGTCTTGGTCTAGAAGACTCCACTGACAAATGGGTGGTGGCTGCACATGAGGTGCTTGCCAGGAATCGAACCCAGGTCTCCCACGTGGAAGGTGAGAATTCTACCACTGAAACACCAACACCCCATAATTACCATAAAAACCAAACTAACCCTCTTGCCCTCAAATGGATTCTGACTCATAACAACCCTATTGGATAGAGTAGACCTGCCCTATAGGGTTTCCAAGGAGTGGCTAGTGGATTTGAACTGCCGACCTTTTGGTTAGCAGCCCAGCTCTTAATCACTACACCACCAGGGCTCCATAATAATTACCATATGACCCAGCAATTCCACTTCTAGGTATATACCCAAAAGAATTGAAAGCAGGACTACATACAGATATTTGTACACCATTGTTCATTGCAGCACTATTCACAAAAGCCAAAAGGTGAGAATAACCTAAATGTCCATCAATAGATGAGTGGATAAACAAAATGTGCTGCATCCATACAGTGGACTATTACTCTATCATAAAGAGAAATGGAGTTCTGATACATGCTACAACATAGATAAACCTTGAAAACATGCTGAATGAAATAAGTCACAAAAGGAACAAATATTTTATTATCTCACTTACGTGAAATATCTAGAATATGCAATATTTTGCAGGTTAAACCCTTTTAGGTACATGATTCCTCCAAATTTTATCCCAATCTGTAGGTCATCTCTTCCTTTTATGAGCAAAATATTTAATTTTTATGAAGGTCCATTTATTTACTTCATTCTAGATATGAAATATCTGGAATGTATAGAGACTAAAGTTTATCAGTGGTTACCAGGGTTGAGAGGAAGGGGAAAAGAGGGAGTTGATTAGGGGACACTCAATTTCTGTCAATGGTGGTGAAATAATTCAGAAAAGAATAGTGATGATGGTTGCCCAGCATGGTGAACGTAATAATGTCAGTGAATTGTACATGTAAAAAATGTTGAAATGGAAAGTGTTTTCTTACATACATAACCCATTACCATCAAGTTGATTTTGACTCTTAGCGACCGTACTGGACAGAGTGGAACTGCCCCGTAGAGTTTCCAGGGCTGTAATCTTTATGGTTTTCATTGGCCAGTTTTTTCAGAAGTAGATCTCCAGGTCCTTCAGGAAAGGTGTGCGTTAGGATTGTATCCTTTCACTATATTTATTCAACCTGTGTGCTGAGCAAATAACCTGAGAAGATGGACCATATGGAGAAAAATGCAGCATCAGGATTGGGAGGAAGATTCATTAACAACTGCGATATGCAGATGACACAACGTTGCTTGCTGAAAGTGAAGAGGACTTGAAGCATTTACTGATGAAGTTCAAAGACTACACAGCCTTCAGTATGGAGTACACCTCAACATAAAGAAAACAAAATTCCTCACAACTGGACCAATAAATAACATCATGAGAAACGGAGAAAATACTGAAGTTGTCAAGGATTTCATTTTACTTGGATCCACAATCAATGACCATGGAAATAGCAGTTAGGAAATCAAATGATGTATTGCACTGGGCAGATCTGCTGCAAAAAACCTCTTTAAAGTGTTAAACAGCGAAGATGTCGCTTTAACCACTAAGGTGTGCCTGACCCAAGTCATGGTATTTTCAGTCGCCTCAAATGCATGTGAAAGCTGGACAAAGAATAAGGAAGACAGAAAAGAATTGACGCCTTTGAGTTATGGTGTTGGTGAAGAATGTTAAATATACCATGGACTGTCAGAAGAACAAACAAATCTGTCTTGGAAGAAGTACAGCCAGAATGCTCCTTAGAAACAAGGATGGCGAGACTTTGTCTCACATACTTTGGACATGTTATGAGGAGGGACCAGTCCCTGGAGAAAGTCAGTGAAAAAGAGGAAGATCCTTAACGAGATGAATTGACACAGTGGCTACAACAATGGGCTCAAACATAACGACAATTGTGAGGATGGTGCAGGACAGGTTAGTGTTTCGTTCTTTTGTACATAGGAGTTGGAACCAACTCAGCGGCACCTAACAACACCGCCAACAATATTTATGGAAACAGACTGCCACTTTTCTTCCCTGGAGTGGTTGGTGGGTTTGAACCCTTGACCTTTTGATTAGTAGCCTAACGCTAAACCGCTGCGCCACCAGGGCTCCTTTGTTATGTATATACTTACCACAATTAAACAAATATAAAAAAAAAAAGGAGAGGTAACTTACTCGGAAGCCTTCCTGCCACGTGTTCTACACGAGCCTGGCTTGCACGGGCCCTTTGATTTAAAACCCTTTCCAGAAACTAGTAACAACAAAACATAATAGTTCCCCACTGTGCAGATCCCAGGTGCCTCTGGATTCGAGATGACGGAATTCTCTAAACGTAATGCAAGAGAGTAGGAGGGACAAACTCTGTTTAAGAAATACAGGGAGAAAGAGAGATTGAGTAGTAACACTTAAGGGATATTTTTTGAGAAGATATATTAATTTATTCTCCAACAGTTCCCCAATTGAGCAAATACCAACTGTCAGGACGTGTCCTAGGAGTTGGGGATACAGGAGTGAGAGGCAAGGCAGTCACAATTGTAGAAGAACTTCTTCTGATTGTGCTCCTTCAGTCCCTCCTCTCTCCTAAACTTCTAGAATGCTGCCTAGCACATAGTAGGTGCTCAGTAAATATTTGTTATGAAAAAGCACAAGTAAATATTAAGAAAAAATTTATCTGACATCCCAAACCAAAAAACTTCTTGTCATTGAGTCGATTCTGACTCATAGCGACCCTATAGGATGGAGTAGAAATGCCCCGTAGGGTTTCCAAGGAGTGGCTGGTGGATTCAAACTGCTGACCTTTTGGTTAGCAGCTGAGGTCTTAACTACTGCACTACCAGATATCAGCTATGTGTTATTCTTTAAGTTTTTTAGCACTGTACAGTAGCTTTAGTTCATGCATTTGTGGTAGCTGGCCTGTGTAACCTTGGGTTGATTTGAGAGGAAATGCCCTTGATTACAGAAATATAACTAGTCAAGACTGATCAGATTGCAATCTAATGTAGTCATCTAATTTAATGAAGAGAGAAAAAATTACCCAAACAAGAACATGTGTAATTATGCTAAATTTCATGACTTTGGGGTCATAAATGGATTTTTCTTCATGTTCGTCTGACACAAATTAATTCCAGTTGTTGCTTACTGTTAAGCAGTGGCTTATAAGGGCCTTTATAATAAGAGGGCATTAATTCCTGTTAAATTATGATGAGCTTCCTGCAGACTTATACATTTCATTCGTATGGATGCAGCTAATAAGGTGACAGTGAAAGACCAGAAGGATCAGAAGGAGGCTTTTGCTGCAGAAGTTGGTAGGGAATGAACCTTCCCAGCCTATGAGGGCAAAGTGGCAGGGAAGAGCTTTGGAGTTGGATAGCGTCAGGTTTGAACTCCAGGTCTTTCTCTGTTCAGCTGTTTGACTTCTGACCAGTTGCTTAGGCTTTCTGAGTCTCAGTTCCCCTAGCCATAGCAGTTGCCATGGAGTCGGTTCTGATTCATGGGACCCCACGTATGTCACAGTATAACCCTGCTCCATAGGGGTTTTCATTGGCTGATTTTTTGGAAGCAGATTATCAAGTCTTTCCCCTGAGGTGCCTCTGGGTGGACTCGAACCTCCAGCCTTTCGGTTAGTAGCAGAGTGAGTTAACTGTTTGCAGGAACTCCTGATTGTACCATGGAACTAATAATCACAGTGTATGTTGGAAGATGGTTGTCGTTAGGTGCCGTTGATTCCAACTCATAGTGACTCCGTATGAGTAGAAATTCCCCATAGGGTTTTCTTGGCTGCAATCTTTACAGGAGCAGATTGCCAGGTTTTTCTTCCTTGGGGCTGCTGGCTGGGTTCAAACTGCCAATCTCTCAGTTAGCAGCCAAGTGCTTAACCATTTGCGCCACACAGCAACATGAAAGACCAAGCTCATGTCAGGGCACATGGTGGGCACTTATCAAATACCAGCCATCTACCTTTACCCTCCTGTGCCTACTGGAATTTTGTCTTCCTTTGCCTGGTCAGGCTGGCCTCCAACTCTGCAGGCTTGGTGATAACCCTTGCAGTGATTTCTGGAGCATATTCCAAGGGGGCCGAAAAATCTTTAGAAGCGTGCATCAAATATGAGAGAGTATGGCATGGAATGTGTGACTAGTTGTAATAGATGGTGACGTGAAGAAAATGAGAGGATTAGCAAGAATATTAACTCTTATGGAAATTATGGAATAGCAAAGCTAAGAAAGGCATTTTTAATGATTGGAGTAAATGAGAGACTGACCTTAATTCTATTCTTCCAAATTATGGGATTAGGTAAAGGGCTTGCTTTGATTAGAAAATAAAATGGAATAATTTTCAGTGGAATTCCATTTTAAAATGATGCCCATCTGTAAATATTTTTCTTTAATATTCCTGTTAACTGTTAATGAATTAAACATTATGTATGGAAGTATTGTTTTTATTTCCTGGGCTGCAAATAAGTCTCACGAGAGAAGATGCTTCATCTTCCCTGGGCTCTCTTCTTGTGGTATTTGAAATTAAGTTCCTCTGGCCAAGTGTTATATATAATTCTTATTCATGATTTTAACACAGATGTTAATAAATGTCACCACAGTATATCTCCTTTCTTTATTAACTCAAATTAATGAAGTTTTCGTAGATATATATGTGTATGTTTATAAAATGAATATATATATACACATATATATACATGTACACACATACAGCAGTACAGCCTTGAACGCTGACACTTTTAAAGATAAACAAATCTTTTCCTTTTGTATTTAGGGGGAAAAGAAGTCATTGTGTGTTGTACCAGCTACATTCTAATACCTTTGTAGATTTTTGTTAAATATGCTGTTTGTACTGTGTGTATTCAGCCCTCTAATGAGCTAATATGAGGCCTCCACTGCAGTTTATTTGTGGAATTTCCTCAGCTCAGCAAATACATCTTCTTTCATTCATTCAGCCTGTGGAGTTGTTGTTAGTTGGTGCTGTTTAGTGTGACAGGAGGGAGGAAAAAAAAATGTGCTTTAAAGTGCCGTCGAATTATTATCTTTTTTTTTTTTTTTTTTGGTCCAAGTCCTTTTTTTCAGTATTCAAAGAAACCCTGCATTTTAGGACATTGAGTATAAAATTAGATCGGTTCTATAAGTTAATGACCATATTTCACAGTTATGAGCCGGTGTGATTGCAGGGTAGTGCTTACAGCTTGGGGTTGCATTTTGTTGTGGTTCCTAGAATGAAGTGAACTCATATTTTGTGTGTGTGTGTGTGTGTTTTGCCAGCCTCAGATGGCATTGTGTACCAGTGGTTGGGATAACAGACCTTTAACTTCCCTGAATAGAGTGTAGTAGAATGGACATAGTCCTTTTGACTGCTAAATTATGCTGTTGCTTTGGTTTACCTACTCGTTTGTAAGAAGAGGCAGACAAGGAGTATGCATTAGTCCGATCTGGGAAAGGGGGGGGAATTGCATGGAATAACAGGAGTCAAAATAGAAGGGATTAAAATAAAGAAGCCCACTTTTGAGATCTCTTTTACCTGAGGATCTTTTTGGTATCATCACTACACCTGCTCCGTGTGGGGTGGTCGGGTTTTTTTTGTTTTTGTTTTTAATCAACAAATAGCTGTGAGATTCCATAAATCCAGAAAACTTTTGTGCTGTTTTCTGCCTTGGCTTCCTCACCTGCATGCTAATTCCATTATGTGGCAGTGTAAAAATCTCTGTACTTGAATTTTTTTATGGTGCATGCATTTGTGTACATACATGTAATCATTCTGGGACTAATTTGGGGAAGGATGGAACTTGACCCATGTTTCTGAGACATCTGAGGGATTATGATGTGATGCCCAGTGTTGGGCATACAATCTGACAATTACCTTTGTCCAGTCAGGTTGAGTTAACTTGAAGCCTGAAACATAGTCCCCAGTTTTTCTGTTAATAGGTTCTTATCTTTACTGTGGTATGAACTCTTGTGCCATTTTGTGCTTTTAGTTCTTAGCCAATAAGTAAGCATAGTAGCTGATGGGGGAAGGGTGAGTTTACTGAATAATTGGCCAGATCATTTTCTGGCCCGGACTTCAGCTGTACCCAGCATGATTCCAGACATGCCAGGTCCTTATTTGCTCATTGACCTCCCTGGCCTCCCTGCCAGAACCAGGCAAAATAAACAATAAATAAAAAATATGGCTCCTTTCCTGCCGTTTTACTTGGAATATAGTCTTGGAGACATAAGCCAAAACTCTACCATAATGAGGAAAAATAAACCTCATGGGAAGGAAATTTTCATATATCATACTAGATTTTATATTTTCTTTACATTGAACATTAGGTACAGTTAGTATATGTTAGTATATAGATCAGAAGGTAGTAATCTTCTGGAGTGGAGTCATTTAGGCAAGGGAACAGGATAAAGAAATTCATGAAAATTCATAAAGCCCATGAAAACCTCTAGGTAAGTTGATCTACCCTACCTTTTAGGGAAAAAATTAAAGGCATATTTATTTCTTTAAAAAAAAAAATTGTATTGTGGTAAAATATGTTGTTGTTAGGTGCCCTCGAGTTGGCTCCAACTCGTAGTGAACTTATGTGTAACAGAATGAAAAGTTGCCTGGTTCTGTGCCGTCACAGTAGTCGGTATGTTTGAGCCCATGGTTGTGGTGGTAAAATATATATAACTGACACTTCTAAGGCAGTGTTTCATGAGTCCTTCTCAGTGACTGGTACGGTAGAAATTTCAAACTCGAATCAGACCAAAGTCTAGTTGAAATCTAGATGAAATACTTTGGTTTAAGAACAAATAATGTGAATACCCGGAGACATACAGACACATTTTTATGAGAGGTAAAAGTCGAGAGAGATTGTGTCTAGTTCAGTGCTACTCAAAGTGTGTCTGTGGACCTGTTTCTTGCTGGAAAAGCAATTTCCTGGGACTTACCCAAGTTACTGAGTTAGAATCCCTGGAGGTGGAGCCCAGGAATCTTGTGTTTTATTTAACAAGCTCTTTAGGTGATGCTGATGCTCACTAAAATTTAAGAAGCACTGGCTCTGTCCAGTGTATAAGGAGAGTGTCATGGATTGAATTGTGTCCCCCCAAAATATCTGTCAACTTGGCTAGGTCATGATTCCCAGTATTGATGACTGTCTACCATTTTGTAATCTGATGTGATTTCCCTGTGTGTTGTAAATCCTATCACTCTGATGTAATAAAATGGATTAGCGGCAGTTCTATTGATGAGATCTACAAGATTAGATAGTGTCGTAAGCCAATCTCTTTTGAGATATAAAAGAGAGAAGCCAGCAGAGAGACATGGGAACCTCACACCACCAAGAAAGCAGTGCAGGGAGCAGAGTGTGTCCTTTGGACCTGCGGTTGCTGCGCAGCGAATCTCCTAGACCGGGGGAAGATTGATGACATGGACCTTCCTCCAGAGCCAACAGAGAAAGCCTTCCCCTGGAGCTGATGCCCTGAATTTGGACTTGTAGCCTACTGGACTGTGAGAGAATAAATTTCTCTTTGTTAAAGCCATCCACTTGTGGTATTTCTGTTATAGCAGCACTAGATGACTAAGACAGAGGGAATCCAGGGTTTCTTGCAGGAGGTGGTGTTTAAGTTGGACATGAGGAGTCTAGAGTATGAGTAGGCACTGCAGGAAAGCAAAGTTCGAAAAGTCCTTAAACTGCCACCTGTTTTAGTGCCTCCAAACTCTTGTAATGAAAGATTTATTTTGTGTTTAATCTAAATTTGTAGTGCTTTCTCATAAACCTGTTTACTCTGTTTTCATTCTCAGTGGAATTATGAATAATGGTGATCATATTTTGTATAATAGCCTTTGCTGTATTTTAAGAAAGATATTACGCTCTCTATCAACTTTTCTTCCCCAGGCTAATTAATTCTCATTCATCAGCCTTTTCTCTTACCTTCCAACCTTTCATCATTTTCATTGCTCTTGTCTGGGCTTTCCTCAAATTTTCCATATTTCTCCAAGGTTACAAAGAGCCAAACTATACCTTGTGCTGCGCTGAGGACTTTGCCTGTGCAAGTGGAGCGAAGAATATCTTAGTTCCCTTTTTCTTTATGAGAATTTACCTAGAGAAGTATCATAGTGTTGTCATTAGTTACCATCGAGTCATTTCTGACTCATGGTGACCCAAGGTGGTAGAGTAGAACTGCTCCATAGGGTTTTCTTGGCTGTAATCTTAATGGAAACAGATTTCCAGGCCTTTTCCTCCTTGGTACCACTGAATGGTTTCGAACCACCAACCTTTAGGTTAGTAGTTGAGTGCAAACCATATTCCTTGTGCTTGGACTCATGGGGTGTTAGAGATTGTTCACATGGAGTCCTTAGATCCAAATATGTGCCAAGTATAGCCTGAAGATTCAATAACTGTTATGATTCCCATATATACGAGTTTCTTTTTTCCCTCAATGTGTTTTGCTGTAATTGGGATTAGTAAAATTCAGAATGTGTTAAAAGCTCTACTGAATCAATAATTCCACTCTGGTAAAGATTAACAGCCTTAGAAACCCTAGGGGGCAGTCCTACTGTGTGCTATAGGGTCACTACGAATTGGGATCAGCTAAACAGCAACGGGTTCGTGTGTGTGCCTGTGTGTATTCTTAATTAACAAAGAGAAAAAGTCCACCTATCATGGTGGAAATCCACACAATTTTTAATGTCAGCAAAGGAGCCCTTCTGTGTTTGAAAACAAATTTGTTGGGGCATTAGGTCAGACAGTGGGCATGGTGGTTTGTCTTCATTTATACAAAAGAGAATAATATTTACCTTTGACAACATTTATCGTGACAATAAAGAGGTTACTGATGCAAAAGAGCATAGTAGATGTTTAGCAGATGATAATTATTATTCAAGTATATTGGCCCTTTTGTCTTATATAAGCCTTTCAATCCACCATGGTCATTTGTTCTGTTGGTCTTAGTGTATTTAGATTGCCCCTGCCAAACAGGGCTACATTTTTCTCCCACTATACTTTTCGTAAAGATTACAGCCTAGGAATCCCTCTGGGGCAGTTCTACTCTGTCCTGTATGGTCGCTATGTGTTGGAATCGACTTGACAGCACACAACAACAGCATACTTCTGTGTTCTAATCAGTTTCCTGTGTTCTGGTCCCTGTGGGTAGAGGATGGCGAAAGGGCTTAGTTTTGAGGTTCCTCAACCTGAGTTGGTCATCCTTGTGCAGTACCATCCCATAACAGGCCCCTTCATACTCTACTGGATGTCCACAATTTCAGCTTTTCCTCCTTGAACCAACAGCAATAAAGGAGGGAATGTTACCAGGTGGGTTTATTGAACAGCACAAAACAGAGAATTTAAGACACTTTTCTGTATAATCATTTACATTTTCACCAAGAACATTATGTCCATACACATTGGCAGGCAGGAGAGGAAAATTTCTGATTCAGGAGTCTGCAACATATTGAAGATTAAATTAATGTTCTCAGCAGATCTGCAATGAAGATGTGGCTAGTCTCCATGGGTCCTCTCCTGTAGGAGATGCAGTTTTACTGGCCCAATCTCACCCTGACTCTGCTGGGATCTGTGTGTGTAAGTTGGTGATGTTGGCACAGATGGTCCTTTCAGTGGTTGCCATGCAAACTGGCTGCGGCCACACCTACCTTCTCCGTCCGCTTTGCATTTTGTGTGAGAAGGTGTGAGAATGCTGTTGTAAAGGCACTTGTGATGGGTCACTGCTCCATCAGCGATAATCCGTTCTTAAGACTTCTTCTTGTTCTGCATGCTGGGATATCATTCCTTATCATCTAGGATGTCCTCTCTAGTTGTCTTCTTCCTTAGGCTTTGCTTTGAGTTATCTTGCTTACAACAAAATTCACCTCCCTAAAATAAAACAAGCTGAGAGAGAGTGTCTCCCTCCACTCTCACCTTCTCCCCAGTTCATGAGCAGACAACTGGGCTCTGTCATGGGACCAGAAACTAGTGAACAATTGAGAGCTCAACATTTAAGGAGAACCAGAAAAATGCTTCCTCGATTAGATGATCTGGTGATGCAGGACACTTCAAGTCAATCAGAAAGTTAGACTCCTAGATAATTTCCCTTTTGTTGTGTCCAGGCACTGGTAGCTTTTTAGTGCAAGATAAAATGTAGTTACTTTCATAAAACTGTATCTTAAATTTAGCCTGCCCTTTCTTATTTTACCTCTTAAAGCATTGCATCAGTTTTGTATTTCCCTGCTACCTCTTGGCCTAAAGGAAATACAGCACATGGGCTTGGGGGATTTTCTTTCTTGGAAACATGCTTGACAAAGCTGTATGTAATAAAAGGATCATTTTCTCAGCAGGAGAACAAAACACACTACCCTCCCGCAACTGGGCTTTAAAAAAAATCTAAAGAATACAGAATACACTTACTGAGATATATTTGGCTTGCATTTTAATATTTTTGCAGTGACGTCTCTGCTTCAGAACATTCCCAATTGAAAAATAGAAAATTTTCTTTTTCTGATGTGCTAGGAAAAAAATAGATTCTCCTGCCAATTTTAGCATGAATAACCGTGGTGCCTGTTTAACTTGTTCTCTCTGTAAGTTATAAGCCTAGAATAATTCTGCCGTTTCACAATTTGAAAAGTGTTCTCATTTGATCTAATTTATTCAGCAATGAGTGCTGATGGCATTGCACAGATTGATCAGCCTCTTCACTTGTTACATGCCTTGGGTACCGCATTCCTAGATGTTTGTGTGTTCTTGGCATGTCTGAACCAGGATGGGCATGGAATCAGGATCCTTGGAGTGGGAACAGATGCCGCAGGCCGTTGGCTAATCTATCCTCCTGCTTCACTGGAGCAGCTGAATTGCATTTTATTCACCTCATCTTGGCCACAGCTTCAAAAGAATGGAATGTCACTAGACCATACTCTACCTTCATGCTTTGAATATCAGTGGCTGTGGTTTAGGAAGACACTGGATTGCCATGGTTGAAGAAAGACATTTGGAGTGTCAGAAAGGAAGGAAAATATCACCAGGCATAAATCCATGTGCCGGCAGATGGATCAAAGCATCAGAAGACTAGGTCTAAATTTGGGGGTTTCCTCTGGTACAGCTAGCTTTACAAGGCTGGGTCCAGACTGGCCCCTGAAATATGCCCTACACTAATATCCACTACTTTGAATGTGAGAATGGGAAATGTTCCAGTCTTCCAGTATAAGAAGTTTTTATTTTGAACCCTATGCCTTACAGTTCAGAGCCAACCATCATCACTTAGACAGGACACCTTGAACCTTTTTTTTTTTCCCTTTTCCATGTTAACATTATTGTTATTGTGCGCCGAGTAGATTCCGACTCTTAACGACTATACAGAACAGAGTAGAACTGCCCCACAGGGTTTCCTAGGCTGTAATCTTTACGGGAGCAGATCACCAGGTCTTTTCTCTGGTGGAGGAGCTGGTGGATTCGAACCACTGACTCTTCAGTTCGCAGCTGAGTGCTTAACCATTGTGCAACCCGGGGCTCCTTATGTTAACATTAATGATAATTAATTTATATGGCACTTGAGTCAATATATCTTATGATTTTTTCTCTAAGCCGCAAAATGAATATACATTGTTTTCCTAAGTGCACGTAAGATACCAAGGGCAGAGCCATCCGGATCAGATGATTAATTCCCAAACTTTGTCTGCTCTTTACCTACTACATAAAATGGACTTTGCTTGAGACACAGAACAGTTAAAGTAAAAAGTTGTCATCAGTCCCTTGAAAGCAGTTAACATCTTAGCAGCCTCCCCCCAGAAACTTTACCTGATGGATGAGATTTTATGGGGTTACTTATGAAACATCTTTGTTTAGTAGGTTCCAGTTCAGAGGGCAAAAATGCACAGAAGGTGACAAGTCCCTCTCGTGATGGCTACTCTAGTATCCTTCACAGGTGCAGATCTGTCCATGTCCTGCTGAGAAAGATGGATGTGTCTGACCTTCAGTTGGAGCAGAGGATGGGCACTGTGACAAACGCTGGAGGTTAGGAAGTGTCCTGGGGAATTTGGCCAAGGCAGCTTGGATACGTGCCTTCGAAAATACCAGCCAGGCAGATCAGTCTCTGGGTGGGTGCAGGGGAATGGAGAAGAGGATAAAGAGAGCATTGAGACAACTGTGTGATTCTACATTGTTAGGTACCGTTAAGTGGCTTCGACTCATAGTGACCCTATGTACAACAGAGTGAAACACTGCCTGGTCCTGTGCCATCCTCACAATCGTTATGCTTGAGCCCATTGTTGCAGCCACTGTGTCAGTCCATCTCGTTGAGGGTCTTCCTCTTTTTCACTGACCCTCGACTTTACCAAGCATGAAGTCCTTCTTCAGGGACTGGTCCCTCCTTTGGGTTTGAAAGTGAATTACTGGTCCTCACTCCTTTTGCACGGCCTGCTGTTTTGGTAGTTCTTAAGAATCCATGGTGATCTTTTTCCTCCTTTAAAAATGCTGACATATTATGCTAGTTATTTCTAAATCACGGCTGTAGGGGAGAGTTCACAGTCAGCCAGTTACCAGGTTGTGTTTCTCATTAGATAATTAAACCCATTCCAGGGACTCGATTTTGAATTGTGCACTCTCCAATTCAATATCCAAAAATGCATATTGGCTTCCTCTTAGGTTCTATGTTGTGTTCTGGGGATACCAGAATAAAATATGGACTCTGTTCTCATAGAATATATCACATAGTAGGAAGACAGATACGCAGACCAATAACTACAAAGTAATGTGATGAGTCAGTGTAGCCACAGACATAAAATAACGAATTGGCATGGAAGAGGTCATAGGGTGAATCAGGGAGGTCTTCAGAGAACAGGTGACAGCTGAAGTGATTTGAAAAATGCACAGTGAAGAATTTACTGGGCAGGGTCATAGCATGACAGAGTTGTGTAGGTAGGATTTTTATGTATCTTAGTCCTAACACACTCTTGATGGGAAAGAATTGACTTACTGAATATTAAAAACAAACAAACAAACAAGCTAAGTTGAAGGAATAGACTTTGACTTTTCCAATAGTGACACACAGCACCACTTCAAGTGATAGCTGTCCTTAAACTTAGGTTGGAAGTACCCTCCTTAAATCCAGGAGAGAAGACAATAGCAGTGGGTTTTAGAAAGTGCTTTACCCTTAAATGGCATCTTATAGGGAGAAAAGTGAGACCCAGGAAGGTTAAGGCGCTGCTTAGTGTCCCAAAACCAGGGAGAGCTCTCTTGCTGCTTATTCAGATACATTTCCATTTCCCAGATTAGCAGGGATGCAGCTTTTAGTTGTAAAACTTGTTGCCACGGAGTCAATTCCGACTCATAGTGACCCTATAGGATTGAGTGGAAGTGACCCATAGTATTTCCAAGGAGTGGCTGGTGGGTTCAAACCACCAACCTTTTGGTTAACAGCTGAACGCTTAACCACTGTGCTACCAGGGCTCCTTTTTGATTGTGTTTAGGGATAAATAGTGGAGCCCATGAAAGACTTAAAGCCCTAGTGGCGCAGTGGTTAAGCACTTGGCTGCTGACTAAAAGGTCAGCAGTTCAAACCCACCAGCTGCTCCAAGAGAGAAAGATGTGGCAATCTGCTTCCTTAAAGATTACAGCGTTAGAAATCCTACAGGCATTTCTACCCTGTCCTGTACGGTCACTATGAATCGGAATTGCCTTGACTGCAGTGGGTTTTGTTTTTTTTTACAAAAGACTTTACATCAGGGCCCGTTTTCACTGGCTCAGTGTCTGTTGCCTAGCAGGTACTCAGTGAATACTTGTTGAGTGAGAGACTTGGGGATCTGAGGTTAGAATTCGAGTCTGCCTCCATTCA
Source organism: Dugong dugon (assembly GCA_030035585.1). Classification (NCBI taxonomy): domain Eukaryota; kingdom Metazoa; phylum Chordata; class Mammalia; order Sirenia; family Dugongidae; genus Dugong; species Dugong dugon. Next base: position 53,696,410 of record CM057467.1, on the reverse strand, counting down.
GTTACTGATTTTGGAGTGTGACCTTTAAAGAGTTACTTAACCGAGTCTCAGTTGCCTCTTGGTGAAAATGAGCTGTTTGTATAGTATCTAAATTTTCTTCCAAATCTGACTCCATCATCTATCACAGCGTCTTTTAATAAATTTTTATACACAAAAGAGATTTCATTTATCTGGAAAATACCTCTATCTTAGTTATCTAGTGCTGCTGTAACAGAAATACCCCAAGTGGGTGACTTTAACAAACAAATTTATTTTCTCATGATTTAGGAGGCTAGAAATCCAAATGAAGGGCGCTAGCTCTAGGCAAAGGCTTTCTTTCTCTGTAGGCTCTGGGGGAAGGTCCTTGTCTCTTCTCAACACCTGTTTCTCTGTTCCTTGGTGATCTTCATGTGGTGTGCCATCTATCTTCCCCTGTCTCTGCATCCTGATCTGCCCTTTTTGTATCTTAAAGGTGATTGTCTTAAAAAACGCTCTACACTGATAGGACCTTTTAACATAACAAAGAAAACCCATTCCCAAATGGGATTATAACCACAGGCATAGGGGTTAGGATTTACAACACATATTTTTTTCAGGACACAATTTAATCAATAACGACCCCATACTGGGTAACTGAGGTATTCTGTATCACTTACTAAACCCATCACCCATTGCCATTGAGTCAATTCTAACTCATTGATGTCATGGTAGCCTCAAAGTGGCCAGCTTTTACAAGGCCGGAGAAGAAATTACTTTAAATTCGTGTTTAGGTATAGTTATAACAATAACAGAGTCCTGGTGGCACAGCAGTTAAGAGCTCCACTGCTAACCAAAAGGTTGGCAGTTCGAATCCACCAGCTGCTCCTTGGAAACCCTATGGGGAAGTTCTACTCTGTCCTATAGCGTCGCTGTGAGTTGGAATCAACTCAATGGCAACAGATTTGGTACAGGTTTTTAAAACAATAACAGCAACAACAAAAAAAACTTCAGTGAAAGAGTTTAGTGATTCTCCTCCCACCTACACCCATGCCTCCTCCAAAAGAAACAAAGCATTTCCACTGTAAAGTTAGGCATCTGTTAGACTCTGTGCCTCTGTGGTTCTAGTGGGATACTGCCATGCCGAGTCATCAAAGGGCATTGAGCACCTTTGGCAAAGACAGGAGTTGTAGCAGGTCTGCATCACTGTACTTGAAGCTTCCCAGGACCTCTCTCAAGTGCTTATTGACCCTGCTACTCAGGGACCACCCCAGCCAAGAACATTCACTGTCTGTCTGCAGTGACCAAAGTAGTTTGCTTAGGGAATTGGGATATTTTTTTGAATCAAAGTTCTGTTTCCAAAAGCTGTTTTACTTATTTTTCTTAGTTTGACTCAGCCCAGCTAGAATCTATGTATGCATTTATTCATTCAATAAATATCGATGAAGTGTCTGATCTTTGCCAGGAATAGTGTTAGGTGCTACATATGAATAACAAAGGGCCCCTGCCTTCACAATGATTTCAGTCTTTGCAAAACAAAGATGCGTGCCTATTGTAGTAGCTTTTAGGAAATATTGGCTCTGGAGAGAAAAACAATTTTACAACACGTGGACCTCCCTGCCAAATATCAATCTATCTTTTAAATGATTATAAACAAGCAAAGGAATTTTCAAAAGAGGCTTTGGCCTTTTGTCCTTTCCCTGCGCTACCCCTTCTCTCTTCTATTCCTCCCCACTCCACCCTTTACTTTCACTGAATGGACATCCATGGGTGCAGGTTTCCGTCTCCCAAGTTATTAATTCTATCACAAATTAACAGTCCTCTCTATGGAAACTTCTTTGGAAAACCAGAACCATTATTGTGACTTCTGGATTTTATTTTCTTTATATAAGTGTTCTAATTATGAAATAGTTTTCACGAAAGCGTACTGATTCTGTTGCTGTTAAATTTTATGTTTCATGGTAGTGTGCTCTGGCGGTGTTTTCATCTTACTGCCGCGTTCTTAAATGTGGTTTAAGAGACTTCCACATTTTTAAATAGACGTGTCTTCCAGGAAAACCTTGTAATAAGTTGCAGGCAGGTGGCATCTATATTAGATCCAGGACAATGCATGAGGCCCTGGTTTGGCTAATCACATTATAGGATGCCTGGAGCAGAGAGTTTGGGGCTTGACAAAACCGATGGTTTCCATGATGAGTAATTATAAAGTGGAGATAGGGAGAGTATATTACGTTTCTTCTAGACCTGAAATTTCTTTCAACCTCGGGTATTTTGGGATGGTGTTTATCTCCATGATTGGATTAGCAAGGAACCGAGGAATTTTGAATTTCCACTTTGTGCTTTTCCAGTACTCTGTATTTATTACTGGTATTGCTGTTGTATATTTGTTCATCTCCTGCTGTGTACCTGTCACTAAAGCCAGGGCCACTGATCAGTCTTAAATAAGATAAATGACAGTGCTGAGCTAGTGAATCGATTTCAGTTGTGCTCTTTTTAATTTCCCCTGGAGACTTCGTGCCACCCTTCAGGCTAAATGACAAAATCACAGCCCATTCTCTTGACCTAAAGGATAAAGGACGCTTGCCATCTCTCGGCAAAGGTCTCTACTTAGGGTTTTTTTCTAACCAAGGTACAAAACTTGGTTTATATGACAGAGCATTCCCTTAAGAATTGTCCAGGGTAGGCAAAACATGAAAAGCTCATTTAGATTTTTTTTTTAATTTAATTTAATTTTTGCTGAAAATATGCATAGCAAACCCACTTCCATTCCACAGTTTCTAGACATAATTATCAGTGACATTGGTTATATTCTTCACATTGTGTCAGCATTCTCCTTAGTTCTGTTCTAGTTTTTTCACTTCTAGTTGCTTAATCTCCCTACTCCCCAACCTTCTCATCTATGCTTTAAAATAGCTGTTGACCCTTTGGTCTCATATAGATAATTTTTTAAAGAAATGGTATACTCAAGGGTGATAATCTTTACTCTTTGGGCTGAATTGTTGCTTCATTTAAAGAGGAGTTCAGGGAATGGTTTCAATTCAAGGTTTGAAGAGCAACTCAGGCCATAGTCTCGGGGACTCCTCCAGCCTCAATAGATCCAGTAAGTCTGGATTCCTTAAAAATTTGAAGTTCTGTTCCACATTTTTCTCCCTTTTTATCAGATTTCATCTCTTGTGCTCCTGATCAGAATGTTCAGTAGAAATAGCTGGGCACCACCTAGTTCTTCTGGTTTCAAGGTGATGGAGGCAGTGGCTCATGCATGCAATTAGTCTTGTAGTCCAATTCCTTCTCTGATTCTTGGATTTCCTCCTTTCTCTGTTGTTCCAGATGAATAAAGACCAATAGTTGTATCTTAGATGGCTCCTCATAAGCTTTTAAGACCCCGCATACTACTCACTATACTAGGGGGTAGAACATAAATTTTAAGAACTTTATTATACCAATTATATCCCATTTGGATTTTAAACACACTTTGATTGCTGCAGTTGATTATAACATTGAGTCCAATACTTTAGAGCAGTAGTCAGTAAACTATAGCCTGCAGGCTGCCTGCTTATTTTTAGAAATAAACTTTTGATGGAACCCAGCCACGCCCATTTATGTTCATATTGTTTATGACTGCTTTTGCACAACAGTGGCAGAGTTGAATAGTTTGTGAGAGAAACCATCTGGCCCCCAAAGCCTAAAATATTTATATAGCCCTTTACAGAAAAAGTTTGCTGATGCCTGCCTTACAATATCGCTGGTGCTTAATATTTATTAGGACCATTTCACTGATAATTATAAGTCATAAAAAGAAAGGAGCTGGTTGATAAGTCCATACATGGCAGTTTCTGCTTTCCCCAAAGTGGTTGGACTTTTTTTGATTACTCAGAGTGGCTGCAGTGAAAGGAAAGGCTGAACCAAGTTTGTGTTTGGATATCTATGTTCCGTCTTAGTTCAGGGAGACCTCCTATAGGCCCTGTCCTCGTCTCCAGCCCAAATTAATATAAAATGGGATTTCATATCAAAGTTCTACTTCAAAAGGATTGAACAGTTCCAGAAGACCTGGCTAGAATAAGCTCCCAACCAGCCTTTCAACCCTTTGATGAGGACTAGGGGCAAAGAGAACTATTCATCATAACTAAATCCTTACTACCAATAATTTAAATTCTACAAATTCCAGGACTTTGGCAACTTGACTCAGTAAATCTTTCCTGTGTTTCTTTAAAAAAAAAAAAAAAAAAGAGAGCGAGAGAGAGAAATACATAGATTAAAGTGCACTTACAAACTCAGCTGGCTTGTTTTTAAACTCCCAAAGGAGCACTTGATTTCCAATTACACTGTTTTTCCTTTTTATCAAATTGCTAAGAAACAGTAACTCAATTGATTTAAATGATTTCTATCACACATAGCCTTTAAGACAGGTAATCGGTTTATTATGCTCCGTCATAAAGATGGTATTTTACTTCTATGAGTTGTATTTCCGGCAGTGCTCATAAAATACCCAGTTTGACTTCGTTTATTAACTTTCTCATTTTCCATTAACTGATGCTTTCCTGTCTCAGATAATTCCCTCGCCTGTTGATATTGTACAATAGAAATGTGTCTTTCAAAAGAACAAACAAAACATTCTTGGAAGTTTGGATAGGATAATTCCTTTTGAACACACCTCAAAGAATTTTTCAGTTAGGTTTTAGTCATATTGCACCTTTAATGTTGTGACTTGAATATCCGTTTGAATTTAATTATATTGATTTTGGTGGCTTGCTTTAATAGTTTCTTAAAGCTGAGAGCTTAGACATTAAAAAGAAAATCTTTTGGCGGGGGGTAGTTTCTTCTATACTTCAGATACTAAGAAGATCTGATTCAATTTTTATTTATTCAGCTCTGGTTGTCTGCAAAAGTAATTTAAAAAGATCCTAATTTGGTCCTGTATTCATAGGTTTCAGTTTGGTGTTTAATTTTCTGTTGAGCTTCTTTCAGTCTGTTGCTAAAACCATTTAGGACTGCATAAGGCATCTGAACTATTTTTTAGCTCCCTCCTGTTCTACCAGGAAGTGACCATGTGTATGGTAATTGAGCAATTGTGTGCTTACATGGGTTTATGAAATTTGCGTTAGCAACTTTTAGAGATCTTAATATTTTTGTCTCTAAACAGACTCGAAGAGAAAGCTTTCTGAAATATTGTCTTTTGATTAAACAATGTATTTTGCATTTCGTAAAGGACAGTCTACCTCAAAACATTGGGGATATGTTTCCTTTTTCTCTTGGCCATAGCTTGTGCTTTGTGCTCTTGAATACTGAGGAAACTTTCTATTTGTCGGGGGAGCTGGGGCCACTTGGAGAAGTTGGTGAAATGCAGAAGAGAGGGAAAAACATCTACTGAGCTGCTCACCAAAAGACTGGCAGTTTGAACCTACCCGGTGGCTTTGTGGGAGAAAAGACCTGGAGATCTGCTTCCGTAAAAATTACAACTTAAAACACCCTATGGGGTGGTTCTACTCTGTTACATGGGATCACTAGGAATCTGAATTGGCTCACTGGCACTTAACAACAGCAACAGGGAGAATGCCAGTCAGCTTGCTAAGTCCTCACGTGCAACGTCATAGCTTCTCTTCTCCTTAAGCAGCTGTTTTGTCTTCCCCATTTGACGGATGAAGAGATTGAGACTTAGGTGAGGTAGCCTTTGTCTGAGGCACCGAGTAAATGTGGCAAAACATAGTTTTCAATGCCGGTCTGTCGGCTCTAAAGGCTGTGAGCTGTGCCTTGTACCCCCTAGTCTGCCCATCTGCAAGTGAACATTTATGTCACATTTTCATTGGGTCCTCTGACAAATTTGATTGCACAGGCAGTCAAGAGTGACATCTAATTCTTGTAACATTCAGTCAGTTTACTTTCTTTCCCTCATAACCTCTTCTGACAACCATCTTTCTCCTTGTTTTATTCTGACCCCTTTATTCCTGACCTAGACCGTTCCTGTCTCCTGTTCCCTTTACCTGCTAATTCTAATCCTATCTCTGTCCCCTCTTTTTTTGTACTTGGCCCTTCCTCATGGTTTCCGTTCCTAGGAGAAACTTTTGATGAGAAATTGTTGTGTTAAACTCGGGCCCCTTTGTGGTCCCCTCCAGCTAGAGCTAAATCCCATCTTGAAGCTGTGGGGACCTGTTCAGTCGCTGGAAGCATCCAGGAAAGCCCTATGAAAGGGATGAGTTTTGAGTGGGCTTTGAAAGAAGAGAACTTTGGTGGGGCGCTTGAGGTGGAGGAGGTAGGGGGAGATCACCCTGTGAGGAGAAGGAGGAGGAACAGGAAGAGGAGGGAGAGAGTGCTTGACCGGAAACTCAGGGCAAGAGGTTGAGGTGTGGATGCAAGGGTGTATGTGTATGGATGAGCGTGCTTGTATTGCATAGAGAAAGGTATGTGATGAGAGGGAGAAAAGGCTGAAAAGGAGGCTGAAGCTGGGACATGGAGGGGCTAGAGTGTGAGCAGGAGGTTTGGAGTTTATTCTGTTTGCAGTGGAGAGCTGCTGGGACTCAGTGCCTCACACTGTTAGTGGATATTTATTGGATGACCAATGATCAGATCTGGACTTAATGCTTCTCCTGCAAGTGAACCAGAGGCAATATAACCCAAGACAATGCTATTCATGCTCCCCTTTTGCTGTGTGTATGATTCACAGGATACTCCAGATGCACTAAAGGAAAAACGCTCTACAATTGTATCTCTATTTGATTCATTTGCACTTACTATTGCTTCCTTGATATTTAGGAGAAATAGTGCAAAAGGCTGTACAGGGTGTAGACAGAGTGAAATCTCTGATACACATGCCCCTCTCTTCCTCCCTCCCTGTCACCAGTGTGTACTGAGATAATAATTAACTCTGCTCACTGGATAGCATGGATTCCTCTAAGTCACTGCTTTTCAAACTGGGTTATGACCCTGTCCATGGATCATGCAATGAAGTTCGTGGGTTGTAAAGAACATATGAAATGACATATAGTAAAATATAACATAGCCCATTGCATTGCACGTAATAAGGGTTAGTTTTGTTTTGTGACATAAAATATATTTCTTATTGTGGGTCATAGAGAAGTTTGAAAAACAATGTTGTAACTGAAAGGGGCTCATTACTTTGGGATACCATCAATCTGTCTTTAGCTCTTTGTGTAGGATGATCATGTATCATCTAAGCCAGGACGCATTGCAGGGAGAAAGAAGTAGCTCTTAATAATTATGCCACAACGACAAGCAGGGTTGCCTCAAGCAAATTAGGAAATATGATCATCCGCCTAAGGAGGACAAATGGTGGCTGAACATGGCTAGAAAGCTTTCTTTAAGGTCCAGAGGCTGTGCTGAGATTGAGGCATTCTCCAGGATTGTGTTTGCAACATTTCCTTTCATTCGTAGTTATTAGCAACAAACTTGATGATATCGCCATTGTCATACTTGTGGCTTCGGAAAATAATAATTTTTTTCAAAAAAGAGTTTGCCATTCTGCTTCATCCATTTAGATAGCATTATAACTAGAAGTGAATTATATGTACCTGTTTCTATTTAAAGCTCTTATAATTTTTTTATGAAAAGTGACAAAGCTTGGAGAAGAATGTTTCTTAACAGCTTTCCTGCCCAGGACACAGTTTATCCTGTAGAAGTTACCTCAGAAATAACTTTCAAAGTCCTTGATGACTTGCCAGTTCTCCTGCTCCAGGGTAAACTGTGAAGTCTCTGACAAGTAGCCAGAGAGTCCATAAATACTTTGATTCTTACTAAGTGGCAGGAGCTAACTACTGGAATGCTTTGCCCTATAGTAGGCCATGACAGATAATCCCTTAGCAGAAATTTAACTTTGGTCTTGCAAGAGTCTTTAAGGAAGGAGAAAGAATTCTGCAAAGTTCTGTACTGAAAAATGTCAAAATGAAACCCTCATCCCTTCATCTTTGCTGACCTGATATGCAACCTAGTGCTAACTTCCCTAAGGTTTGCATTTTGTCTAGTTTTGAAAGTATTGTTTGCCTATTATAGAAACTTTGCAAACTAGGGAGAAAGTCTGAAGAAGAAGAAATTGAAAATGGTGACTATTAACTTTTGAGTATTTTCCTATCACCTTTTTTTCTGCGAGTTCTAAAAAAAAAAAATTGAGGTTGTATTGATTATATACTTCTATGTCTTTCACTTTAATCAGGTGATTTAATGATACTAAACACAATTTATGTTTAATGTTTGCGTAATATTTCATCGTATGGGAATGTCACACTTAAGTTGTTTAGAGTTTTTCTCTGTTGGACATTAAGGTTGTTTTCCAGTTCTTTTCCATTGTCAGTGGACAGCTTTGTGAAAGCAACTGTTCTGTTTTTAGGATTTTTTTAAAAGGTATTCTTCTGGTTGCTTTAAGATATCTTCCTAGTTGCTTTTGGATAGCAGGATTATAGCACTCCCACTAGACTTGCCTGCTTTGAGTCCTGAGTGTGGCTGGAGAAGTCCGCATGATCAGTATCCTTGGAGATCCTTCAAAGAGGGCTAAACTGCTTGGTAAGTGGCAACAAAGTCTGGGGAGTCATTAACTTGCGTGAAAGGAATGAACTTAAGAGATGCTGACCAGGGGAGAGGCACTATCATTCTTTGAGTGCCTCACCTCATAACAGATTAATGGGGGCTGGTAAGTCCAGCACTTGAGAACTCATAGTCCAGGGAAGGAAGGTAGCAGTGAAATGGAAACTGTCTTGCTGGCATGCTCATGTTCCTCACTGGCAGTGCATCACAAATGTGACCCCTAGCAAGGAGGATGAAGGGGAACTGTAGCTATCTTAGAATCTCACCTGTAAGGCTGTTCCCATCATTTCTGCTAACAGTCAACTTATAAAGAGAACTCATGTCTTCAGTAATTCTTTATACTCTTTAAAACAAATCAGTGGTAAATATAATCTTTATCAGTGGCTGGTCTAAAGTACCCTCAGTTTGTCTTATTTCTACTTAAAATGTGGTCTGGCAAGTTTGTGCTCACCCCTAAGAGGTAGCACCACTCTAGAAGCCTTGGGTCATAATACAGTGTGGAGAGAACTCGAGTTGGATTTAGGGACCTGGGAACTCTCCTGTCTCTACCATTTCTAGAGACTTTGGTGCTGGCTCATAGCACTGACTCCAGAACCAGGCAGATCGTGACTCAGAATCAGTGTCCACTATTTACTGGCTGTGTAGCCCAAGTGACCTAACCTTTCTGGACTTGCTTCTGTTTTCTCATCTGTAACATGGATATGTCACATCTTCTTCCAGAGTTGTTTTGGGAACTAGATAAGACAATGTACCTTTAGCAGTCCATACTACTTGGTGTATGACAAATATTCATTAAATGTGGCTGTTTTTACTTTTATTAACCAATGGCTCAGATGATCTTTAAACCATGAATACAATGGTGGATAACTCTTCCCCAGTTCTATACCATGATCACTACTGACTGGCAGTTGAATTGTAATCAAAGAAACAGCCAAGGGTGATAATACCACTCTTAAGAGCTTTATTCTTTAGGATCCTTCCTCCCTTCTTTTTATTCTTTATATTTTCATTATCTACTCTGTATCTGGGGGCTGTGGTGGTTCGGTGGTAAAATTCTTGCCTTCCATGCTGGAGACCTGGCTTCATTTCCCAGCCAATGCACCACATGTCCAGCCACCGCCCATCTGTCGTTGGAGGCTTGCGTGTTGATATGATACTCAAGAGGTTTCAGCAGAGTTTCCAGACTAAGATGGACTAAGAAGGAAGGCCTGGTGATCTGTTTCCGTAAGTCAGCCAGTGAAAACCCTGTGGATCACAACTGTCTGATCCGCAATTGATCATGAGGGTGGAGCCAGACCAGGCAGCGTTTCATTCCGTTGTACAAAGGCTGCCGTGAATTGGGGGTAGACTTGAAGGCAGCTAACACCAGCAACACTGTGTATCTAGCTAGTAGTGTACTAGGTGCTAGGGATTTTACATTTTACTCTTCCTGACTTCATCTCATTGTTGTGGTCAAGTACTTCTTGGATTACTAACATATAAACTCATAAATTAAAACACATCTGATGATGGTTTCTGTGTCACCTCCTAATAATTCATAGGCCAGAAGGGCTCTTTTTCTTTCCTTTAGTTTGAGTCCCAAAGGTCCCTTTGTGAAGAAATGCATTCCCACCCTTCAGACTTTAGACATTGGTTGTCAGATTAGCATAATGTGAGGGCCGGGCTTTTCATATCCCCGTTCCCAGCACTGTTACTTCAAGGGTTGGACTGGCATCGGGGACCACTGTTCTTTTGGGCAAAAATGAAAATCTGCTTCTCAGATCTTGGAGCAAGGTCCTGTCAAGACAAGCCCTTGGCTTGGTGCCCTGTGCCAGCTTTCTTACCCATCTGTTCCAGTTTGGTCTGCAAGCTCCCAATTTCTGACAGGTCCACTTTGATATTCTGGTTCCTGTTTTGTGTCATTTTCTTCCCTAAGCTCAAGCCAGGATAGTGTGACGTCTTGCACAGCAGTAGCTGAATGAAAAATCGAGAGAAGGCGTACTGATTTATTTTAACTTGTTGTGGAAGCCTCCGGAAATTTTAGCCTTGGGTGAAAAGCAATTCTATGACACTGGTTTGCCAATACTGTCTCAAGTCCTGTCTTTGCATTTTTTGTTAATATTTATGCTGGCATTCTCATCAATGGATAGATCACTGAGAAGTAGTAATAGCAATGGCATTTATTCAGCATACTTGTAATTTTTTATTTCTGTCTCCTGTAAACTTGGAGGGCAAAATCTTATTTACCCAAGTAATATTCTGAGTAGGCAGAAAATAAACTCTCACGTTTATTTTGAAGGATGTGAAAGGCTTGAAAAACTGAGACATGAAATATTTTAACTTTTAAAATCTCATAGAATATCAGGGGTGAAAATTCCTCAGTAGTTATTTCATCCACTTTCACTCATTTTAACAATAAGAAAACTTAAGACCAAGTTTTTACCCAATGTTAATTGCATGATGGTGAACTCGAGTCTAAGGGACTGGGTTTGAATTGTGCTTTCCCTCTTGTTAGCTCTGTGACCTTGAAAAAATTATTTAACCTCTCCAAACTTCAGTTTCCTCATCTATATAAAAGGGAGGAATTATCTCAGTCTAGTTTATAGAGCTGTCTTAAGTTAAATGGGTTAAAGTTGCCATTGCTCAATGCTTGAAATATGCACTCAATAAACGCGTTAGCCAGTATTATGACAGGGAATAGAAAAGGGCAAGAACATATTCACACTGAGCTGGGCAAAAAAGAAGGGATAGCTTTTCAACAGGTGTCAGCAGTGGATGAGGATATTCCAGGAAGGACAGACACAAGCAGAGGCAGGGAACTGAGGGTTGTAATGGGAACACTGGGAATAATCCAGCTTGGCTGTGCTGTGGAATGCATGAATGCAAAAAGTAAGAGGCAAACTCTGAAAAAGTAGTTGAAACTTGATCATGGGTGGTCTTGAATCCAGATCAACGAATTTGAACTTCAATTATTAATCTCTAGGGGAGGTCACTTCACGGCTTTAATTGGTGTGTATGTGTGTGTGTGAGAGAAAGAGATAGAGAAAGAAAAATGAGACAGAGAGATGGTTAGATCTGTGCTAAGGGAGAGTAGTGGCACATTGGTGGTTTAGTGGTAGAATTCTCACCTTCCATGTAGAAGACCCGGGCTCGATCACCCGCCAGTGCACCTCATGTACAGCCATCACCTGTCAGTTAGTGTTGTTGTGATACTGAACAGGTTTCAGCAGGGCTTCCAGATTGAAACAAACTAGAAAGAAAAGATTGGCAATCTACTTCTGAAAATCAGCCAATTAAAACTCTATGGAACATAAGGGTTCAATCCCAAGAGTTGGGGTCCAACTCTGTGGCAGCTAACAACAACAACAAGGCAGAGTAATTAGGTGATAATTTGCAGGTGGGGAAGCCCTCTTTTTTAAATGTGGAAGCATGGAAGGTAGTCTGACAGTGTTTGCTGGAAATTTGAAAATGTATCTTCCTTCTGGCCTGGCAATTCTACATTTGGAAAAGTATGCAGAAATAATAATTGAATAAGTTCAAGGATGTTCATTATAATCTTTATATTACAAAAAATAAAAACTAAAACAACCTAAGTATCTGACAATGGATTTGGTTAAATAAATAAAGATACATCTATACAATTTAATGTGGTCTAGCCATTACAAATGATGTTATTTGTCAACTTGGAAACATCACCAAGCTATTGCTAACATTATTTTAAAGGTTTAAGATATTAGACTAGTGTGATCCCATTAAAAAGTATCTGCATGTGTAAAGGCCTATGCCTTCATTCATAAAAGTCCAGAAAGGATATAAACCAAAATATCAACCATGATTGTCTTTGAGGGATTGTGTCATAGGTGATTTTTTAAAACTTTATACTTTCATCTGTTGCTTGGATTTCAAATTTTATAATCAAAACAAATTTCAGTTAATACAAAATGAGGATTTGAGACTAAGTAGGAAATTATTGCTGTGATGTGGGAACTTATAGCCTGACTCAAGATCATGGCAGTTGGAGTGAAAAGGATGTGCACGAACTGAGAGAAGACCAAGTTGTCTAATGTTTCCATTTACAGGGTTTGATTCCTCTGGACTGGAAGGTGCGTTTCCCCAAGATACATGCAGAGCTCCAAGTTGATGGTAACTGGATACAAGAGCTATTGCAAACCTGCAGGCTTCTACTGTGCATCAGTCAATAGATGTTTTTGTTCTTAGGTGCTGACTTACAGCCACCCCACTTGACAGGGTAGAACTGCCCCACACACTTTTCTTGGCCCTAATCTTTATGGAAGCAGATTAACATGTTTTTCTCCTGCAGAGTCGCTAGGTGGGTTCAAACCACCAACCTTTCTGTTCCAGCTGAATGCTTAACCCTTGTATCACCAGGGCCCCTTTAGTAGGTAGTGGTACCATGAAACGTTTGGTTAAATCCACCACATCCATGATTAAGCCCAGTGTTTACACAGTCATACCAACTGCAGGATGCCAAGGAACTCAGGTCTGGTTAAGGTTATGCCTGTGACGAGAACATAAAAAAGCGCAAAAACCTCTGAGGTTCACTGTTCAGCCTGGGAGTGGACAGCCCCATAAAACCAAATGAGACTAACGAGGTACAGGAGTCCAGTGACAAGGGCCAGAAGGCAGAAGGGGACAAGGAAGCTGGTGATAGGGAACACAAGTTTGAGTAAGGATATTGTTGATGTGTTGTGAGATTGTTAACCATTGTCATAGGGCAACATTTGTAGTAACTGTTAAATGAGAAACTATTTTGTTCTGTAAGCCTTCATCTTAAGTGAGAATAACAGCACAGTTGGAAGAGTGTAGTCAATGTCACTGAACTGTGCATGTAGAAATTTTTGAAATGGTGTATGTTTGGCTATGCGTATTTTCACCAAAAAAAAAAAGGTTGAGAAGTTAGAGGGTTAATATGTTGTGGGGTTGTTAACCAATGTCATAAAACAACATGTGTACTACTGTTCCATGAGAAACTATTTGTTCTGTAAGCCTTCACCTGAAGTACAATAAAATATTAAAAAAAACTAAAAAAATAAAAATAAATTTAAAAAAAAAGCGCAATAAAGAAACTTAGAGGCAGAAGTTCTTGAATTGGCATATGGTTGGTTGTGGGAGAGCCTTACTTTGTTTTAGCTTCAAGAATCTCGAGATCAATTTCATGCTGCGTATAATTCCATTCTCTCTGATGTCAAAACTTCTTCACTTATAGGAGCTGTTGTTGCATAGACATTAACAAAACGGCTCAAAAAAAACCACACACACACACACAAAGGTTTTTTTTTTTTTTTTTTAAGCTCTCTGCAGCAAGCAGCCTCCAGTGCCTCTGATCTAAAACAGAGAACAGAGAGTATTTTAATATTCTTCTTTCATATACTCTGCCTTACTAGGTATATTTATTCCATAATGTGAAAACCAGATTTCTCTGTAAGATAACAAAAAAATTCCATAAGGAAGCATCCTTCAATAAGAAACACATGGTTTTATTTAGGGACATTTCTGAAGTTCACCTTTTTTTCAGCAGACATTTAATGACTGCCTGCTTCGTGGAAGCACAGTTGCTCTAAGTGAATTCGAGAATAAATATGACAGGGCATCTGCCCTTCAGGACCTCATAATTCAACCCCTGGATTGTAGTTGAAGTAAATACACATGCAGACATGCTCCTATAAGACCTGCTGAAGTGTGCTATCAGAGAGGTACAGTTTTCGGGCTGGGTGGACTACTCGATGCGTGATTGTCAAAGGAGTGTTGGGTAGGGATGAGGTTACCTTTGAACCTTGAAGGGTGAGTAACTTTGACAAGGTGAATATGCATGAGAGATGTGTTCTAGCTGGAGAGAACTGCCCAAATCAAAACAGAGAATTGGAAATCTACAAGATGGCGTTTGGTTAATGTCTTATTTTATTTTTCCCTAGAAGAAGACCTGGAGACAAGGATTTGAATGCATGTAGTTCATTGGGGAGGGGATCCCAGGAAACATTCTGAGGGGAGTAAGAAAGAAGACAGGGCAGGGAAGGAAGTCAAAAAAGTGTGCATTATTAAGCCAGTGACCACTGTGGATAAGTGGAGTTCAATCCCACTGGGGAGCTCTGGAAAACAGTTTGGAACACACCTCAGGTTTCTTCACTGAGGAGCCACTTGTGTCTGTCCACAACTCTGTGACCGTCATTGGTGGAAGATTGCTTCCAGGTACCCTCCCAGCTTGCCCTGCATAGACAGAGTGTGCTCCCATGACTGAGATGAAGAACCGTTTGGCAGACAGTCTAGGGTGGTGTTTGGAGTTAGAGACTTCAGCACTTGGAGAAGAAAGAATAGAATGTTGAGGGCATGCCACTATTAAATGACTGGTCAGTGGCAGAGGCATCAACTGAAGAAACTGAGGAGGAAAGGAGAGAAAAGGTAGAGTGCCATGCAATGTCTTGGGAGTAGATACAAGGAGGAGTTTCAGGAAGGAGCGAAAGTTGAAAAGAAAGTAATGCTTTACCAGAGGAGTAGCAACAATTGGGCTTTCGAACCCCAAACCATCCAACTATCCTTTTGCCTGAGGGGTATATGGAATAGGCTTGGCTCTGTAAGTCGGGAGAGGTGGGCTCTAGTTCTGGCTCTGCTATTTCCAGACCTCTCTGGGTCTCAGACTCCTGTTGTATAAAATGAGATGGTTGTTTCCAATCTCTTCTAACAATAAGATGCAATTAGTATGAGTTCAAAGATGTGGTATTACTCCTGCTTCACTACTTGTCATTTATTAAGTTCATAAGTGTTTTGCATGTTAAACTGAGAAGTAATCCAATTTCACAGTTAAATAAAGCACTAATTTAAATTACTTTTGAAATTAAAATGTTAATAGAATAGATTTGCTGGGTCTAATAAATGAACTCTCAAGCATCTCCCCCTCTCTCTCCCCCCTGTCCCTAGACACACACACACACACCCACACACACCTCTCTCAATCCTCCATTTTGTATCTTCTCTGCCTGTTCCTGTCCTCCCCCTCGTTTTGGACTCTAGAACTGTTTTTATTTAGTGTTGTTTTTACTTTTACCTGTGGCTGTTTTGGCAGCAGGAATTTTATCTCTTTCCCTGAAAGGGAGTTTTACATGGAGCATGTGTTTGAAAGATTAATATAAGCATTTGCTTCTGAAAAAAAATTTAATCTTGCTTTCCATAGTAATGAAAAATGAACACTCAAAAGCAGTAAATTATGTCTGGAAGATAATAAATACTTCTGAAAGCATTTTAGCACTGACTGTGAATTATAGCCGACCCCCAGATTGGGAGGGGTATGACCAATTGGACCTCCACCATGTGTGCCGGCCTTTAATAAAGGTATTAAGCCACTTTATTCATTTCATTGCTCCCTATCAGAACCCAGAGAATCTGCTGTCTGTCTTTTGGTTTTAAAACTGAAAATGGCACCTCATGCCAATCAGGGGAGTGTGTGTTTAAACAGCCATAAAACAGGCTTTATCTATTTCTGTCCCTCGACCAACACGCAGACTAAAGTGGACATGAGTTAGGATCTAAAATATAAATAGTATCAATCTTAATTAATTCTAGACCCAGCCACTAACGGCAGGGAAGCTCCTGGGAATATATTTCACCCAGAACCTCATCAATTTCCTGGGCATGAATGCTACTTGAGTAAACTCTAGAAAGATCCCTCAGAGACTTAGTATCTCACTTTCAGCTACCCAGCTTCTGCAGGCACATTCATAGCCTGGGATTACTTTAGAAATGAGATGTTTTGAAAATCAGTGAATCCATCTGATGAGCTATTGAAACCCTAAAATAAATGTCTGGCTTTCTTTTCAGATGCAAAATGTAGGAAACATTTAAGCATAGGTATTCAGATGTCTATGTATAATGCCACAAAAACAAACAAATAGTAAATGTGTCTATACCCTCTCTGCCTTGAAGAAACTTAAAAATTAGTTGGCAACCATAGACCTAACACAAAGCAGTGGTCAGACACAATCACCAAGAGATTTCTGCAAAGCTGATATGGCAAAGAGTATCAAGACATGACTTGAGTCAACCTCCTTCACTATGTGCATCTTCCTGGTGTTCTTGTATGGAAAGATACCATACTTTTATATTAATAACAAAAAAATCAAGGTTGTGCCTTTCTCTGATGAAGACCCCCAGGTCTTGTCTTTTGTAATCCATGTCTTGTGAGGTAAAGAGAACTCCAAAACTGTAACTCTGAAGACCCAAGTTTCGGTTTTTCCATGCTTCTTAATAGCTGCGGTTTTTGAACTGAGTGGCTTGACATCACCAAGGATCAGTATCCTCTAAAATGGAGATAAAAATTCCCTTCTTATTATTTCCTTCCCCCAAAATTAATAACAAAAGAAACAGTGCATAATATATGAAAGCCCTTCGGAAACCCTATAATGACATACAAACATAAGTAAGGGATGGTCTGTTGATCCACCTGCCAAAGGTGGAATCCTCTTATATGTATGTTATGAGTCTATTGTAATTGTAAATGTAACTATTGGAAAGTCTTAGTCAAGAAATATTTTCATGTCTTGTACCTTTGCACAAGTTTGTGTTTTCAAACCTATAGGTGCAATTTCAAAAAACCCTGAACCAGTGAGAGAAAAATTAAGTCAGCGAACCAGTCTTTTGAAAGAGGAGAGGCGTTTCCCAGGTTATGATCTCTAAAAATAAGCTTTCTAATTTGGCACAGCTGTCGAGGAGCCGAGACAGGCTGTCAGTAGCTGGTTGTTCCCAAATGCACACGCATCGTATCGTCAAGCACTTGCAGAGTTACTGAGAAAATTCCTGGCATATGTGTTTTGTTTTAACAACTTAACACAGTTGGCTTTTTTTATTCTGTTTTTACAGAAATGTTCAGGTTCTCCTGGATTCTTTTGAGCGGTTGCCAGTATGTGATTGAAGCCCTTGACTTGGCCATGCAAACAGAAGTTGAAAACCAAAGATGAATAGCCATGTGGTCTCTTACACATGAGAATTGTCCAGTTCATATTTTAAGTTACCAAGGCCCGTCTAGAAAGAAGCGTGTATTTTATTTTCTTTCTAAATATTACATTTTGAGATATCTCCTGAAGGGCTGTTGCAAGAAACCAATCCATTCTGTGTGGGAAGATGGCTATTTCTCAATGACTTCTAAACTCTTAATCACTTGTTCCAAAGTGTCATGCTGTTATTGATGGTGTAATAACAAGAACAACCATAGTAATAATAGAGGAAGTGATTATAATGATGCCCTTGAAATTGTTTATTCTTTTGTAATTAAAAAGTACTTTAGGTGTTAATATCTAACTTAACATAACACCCAGTGAGATGGTTAATGTTGCAAATGAGGAAACTTAGTTTTTTTAGGAAATGATTTCCTTTGAATCATACAGTTTAAAAGTGACCTAGAGCTTGAACTTCTGGTTCCAAGTCTGATATTTTTTCTACCAGACAACTGATTCCATCTTTCTCTGCGTTCATATCTCTACATGCACAAATAGGACTTTGTGAACCATATAAGTAAGAGTATCTGACTGTAAACTTGGAGTTGGAGTGGCTGTTCGGCTTCCTTGCTCATCTCTTACTCTCAGTGGTGAGTCATTCGGAGCGGTTCCCTTGCAGAGGTGACATGCCCATTAGTGATCACTATTTACCTGGTTAGATGAGGATGCTGAGCCCCAGCGGTTAAGTCACACAGTTATGGAGTAGAAGACCTCAAACTTGAACCCAGGTCTTCTGTCCACTGTCCTTTCACTTTAATTCGTATATATTCATGCCGTTCACCTTTTCTCAGCAAATTTGCAAGTGCTAAACAATACAGAGTTTACGGTGTGAACCAATCTATTTGTAAAAAGGCTTAGATCAGTGTCCAGCACAGAGAAAGTGCTATATAGAAATTTGGTAAATAAATGAAATTAAAATTGTACCATGAGAAGAAAGGATGAAACATCAGAGAATTGTCAGGCTTCATCTCAGACATAGGGGGGTGGGGGTGGGGGAGTGGAGTGGCTGCTGAGCTCCCAGGAAGAAAAGTATTTTATATGAAGGCAATTTGAATGTTATTAGGGGAAAAGGAGGTAAAATAGAGTTTTTGTTATTTTCTTAGATGCACCCTGGTTTTTAGCATAGATGACATGGTTTTACAGAAGTCAGATGTGAATTCATAGGACATCTGATGGTACCAGCTGTCAATGCAGCAAGTGCACTGCCCTCCCCATTCTCAAAGACACATCAACACGATATTAGCAGAAACTGCAAAGCTAAAATGTAATGATTACTTTCTTTCCGTGAATGGGATGTATGTAGAATCTTAGAAGGAAAATATTCTATCATTTTAATGGCACATAATATTAGATTAAAAATCCACACACTGTTCTAAGTCAGTGGCTCTCAAACGCGGCAGCATTTTAGAACCAGTTAGGGATTTTTTTTTTTTTTTTTTTAATAATATTGATGCTCAAGATGCCATCTGAGAGCAGTGAACACAATCTCTGTGGATAAGGACTCAGTAGCCGTGTCTTTAAGAGTTTCCCCAGGAAATTCTGATGCAGTTTGGGTTGAGAACTCCTGGCTTACATTGTCCTCCCAGAAGAGTTTGTAACTGGTTCCTTTCAGGGAAGGAAAACAAATCATCAATCCCATGTTTGAGTTGTTGAAGGTCGTTATTCACAGAGTATAAGAAGATATCCTGCATGGATCAGTAATGGTCAAACCTGGCTGACCTTAGAATCATCTGATGATATGTTAGATTAAGAATGGTCTATTGCTTGTTTTTCATGTATTATATGTCTTTGTATGTATGTAAGGAGCGCTGGTGGTGCATTGGTTAAAGCGATCGACTGCTAGCCGAAAGGTTAGCAGTTCAAAACCACCAGCAGCTCTGCGGGAGAAAGATGTGGCAGTCTGCTTCTATAGAGATTTACAGCCTTGGAAAACCTGTGGGGTCGCTATGAGTCGGAATCCACTTAATGGCAGTGGATGGGATGTATGTATGTATTGTCTTCAACAAGGAAAAATTACCTGTACATTCAGAAACCAGGGGCTTGTTCACATCTTCATTAGATGTTTCAGGGAAGAGTATTAAGGACACTGGAAGTGATTTTCACAAGTAAGTGTGGAATTTCACGGTTTAGTGTTTTGTAGTAATGACCTCCTGTTAATCAGTATTTTTTCTTTCTAAAACCTGCTGTGAGGGCAAAAGATCTGATGCTAACAAATTATATCTTTCACAATTGAAGTGTAAATTGAACTCCTAATTCATTTGTTTACTTAATCATCCCTCCTTAGGAATACACTAATCAGCCTCTTCAGGGAATTCACTTCTCGTGTGCAGCCATTTATACATGGCAACATTTCATTGACCTAAGTCACGGATTCCCAGCTGTTATGGATTGAATTGGATCCCCCCAAAAGATACGTTGAAGTCCTAACTTGTGTACTTGTGAATGTGACCTTGTTTGGAAATAGGGTCTTTGAACACGTTATGAGTTACATTAACATGAGGTCATACTATATTAAGGTGGTCCCTAATCCTGTGTGACTTGGTGTCCTTATAAAAAAGGAGAAGCTACACAGAGACAGAGAGAGAGGAGGGGTTACCATGTGACAATGAGGGGAGATGCAGCTGCAAGCTAACGAAGGCCAAGGAATGTCTGGAGTGACCAGAAGCTAGGAGAGAGGCATAGAACAGTTCAGGGCTCACTTAGAGCCCTTAGAAGAAATCAGCATGGCTGATATGCTGATTTGGACTCACAGCTTCCAGAACTGTAAGACAATAAATTTCTGATCGTATAAGCTGCCTAGTTTGTGGTATTTTGTTATGACAGCCCTAACAAACATACTAAGATACCAGCCAAACAAGCTGAGATCAGGTTGGAAGCGAAAATCAAACTAAATGTCAAACTAATAACTTGGTCAAAAGTGGCTAATCCTTAGAATCATCTGAGTATGGATCTAAAAACACAGATTTACAGGGAGAGCTACCCCACAGGAGTTTGTATGTAAGAGGGTCTGTAAATGACTCTGATGATATTTTAGTGAGTTTGTGTAACACATTTTCCCATGTCCTGTGTCATGAATGATGCTAAGTGCTTTACATGCCTAATCTCAAAACAGCTCTGTGGTATGTGTTATTATCCCCAGTTTACACATGAGGAAACCAAGGCCAGGGATGAGGTCACAGGTAACTTGCCCACTGTTGCCGGGCTGGTAAATGGCAGAGGTGATTTTACTCCAAAACCCATGCTTTTAACAATTATTACTCTCTACTGACTCTAAAGCTTACCTATCAGTTCTCTCATGAGACCTTTTCTCTGTCTGTTTTACCCTCTTTTACATCTAATTTTAACAAGCTTGGTTTTCAGACTTCCTGACCAATATTAGGTTAGAACGAGCTTCTTAATCAAATATACCAAAGTCAGAAATTATGAAATAGACATTTTCAGGGAAGCTGGTTCCTTTGCATAATTCTCTTATTTTTGCTTGCAAAGAAGATATACTACTATTTTCTTGAATATAATGGGTTCCTGTAATACTTTTCCCATGTATTAAATTGTAAAATTATCCATATGTTTATAGACTATATTCATAATCCCATCTTAATATAAAAACTATTTTTTATTTTTGTCTACTATCTTCTAGTCTTTGACTTGCTGGTGATTTTGTATCATTGCAAATAGAATGTATATATTTTCCATATCCAGTCTTCACCTTCTGGGCAAAAACATTTTTCATGGTTCCAGATGATTCCTAGTTATCAAAGTAAATGCCTGCAAATGGACTTTTGAGTTGATGTATCTGAATTTGCAATCTTACCTCTTAGTATTTCCCACCCCTTTTTTCTCTTAAACTCATCTGGATTATAAGCTTTGTGAGGTTGACCACTGTCTCTAAAATTCATCTCTAAAAGTAGAGAGCTGGGCATACTGTCTGCAATATTACAGATAGAAATAATAGCAATTATTATTATTAATAAATGCTACTACTAGTACAAATTAGGTAGCCAATAAATGTTGATTGAAGGCAGCCTGATAATTATTATTGAAATATCCTCTAACTGGAAATGCAACACACACACACACACACACACACGGCGGTTACAAGCACAGGTTTCAGTACATGGGCTAAAATCCTAAAATCCTTGCTCCACTCTTCACTCCCTGTGTCACCTTGGAGAAGGACAATCATACCTACTGGTTGGTGGAGATGAAAAGAGAGACATTGAAAGAGCGCTTCAGACAGTGCAGGCCGGACCCACTAAATGCTTGGTTAACGGTGAGGTGATATTATAAGGAATATTTCATTTTAACCCAAACTGAAATACAGAAATTGCACAAAATAAGGTAGCACCTGTACATACAAGAGCATGAGTGTAAGAGCACGCTTGATTTGGCAGAGGGTGGTGGTGGTCATAAGCTTAATTTAGAAAGAGAGAGAGGAAAAAAAAACAAACAAAAAAAAAACACACCTAACTTCTTTTGCTGATCTGGGCGAGGTTTCCCTGTGCCCTGGCCAGAAAAAATGTCTTCATGTAAGCATGTCCTCCTCCTACTCCTGAGCCAGCATCAGTCTTCAGAGACGTGGAAGTGTATTTGGAAGGAGAAGCGGAAAGAAAAGAACCAGAATGGCTCCTTTTATCCAAGGCTAATTCCATGAGCAATAGGAGGGAAAATAGGCAGCTCTGTCCAGAGCAGCCCGTCTCGTTGTAGAAGGGTGGATGCTGAATAAAAAACTATAGAAACAGCTTTCCCTACACTCACAGGAAGCCAGCACTCATAGTTAGGTTTAAGTCGACCTTGAGTTTTTAAAGTTCAGTCTAGAGCTAGGAGAGGGTTTTTGGGAGATGACAGAGTGAAATGACTCTGGAACCAGATAGCCTGGATTCAAATTCTGGTCCTGACACTTACTAGCTATGTGACCTTGGACAAGTCTTTTTGCTTTTTCTGTGGCAAATTCCCTTAATTGTAAAACCAAAAAAATCTGTTGCTGTCGAGTCAATTCCAACTCATAGCAACCCTATAGGGCACAAATGGGTATAAAACTTAACTTCCAGGATTGGTGTGAAGATTCCGTCAATTAATTTATGAAAGTGCTTGGAACAATATATGGCAAAAAAATAAGCATTCACTAAATGTTGGTTGCGGAGCTCTAGGGGCACAGTGGTTAAGAACTCAGGCTGCTTACCAAAAGGTCGGCGGTTTGAATCCACCAGCCACTCCTTGAAAACCCTATGGGGCAGTTCTACTCTATCCTGTAGTGTTGCTATGAGTCAGAATCAACTCAATTTTCAACAGGTTTAAATGTTAGCTGTCATAATCTACCCACCCTCTGGGGGCTGAATTGTCAGTTTTGCTCTCTCCAGGATTTTTTCCCCTTCTTGTTTTCATGACTGCACTTGGATTTATGTGTATTTCCATTTAAGAGGTGACGCTTGCCAGTTTCTGGTTCTCTAGGGCGGATAAATGGATGCCATTATGAATTATAAATCCTGAGCCTGTTCTGTTATTAAATTACCATCATAGAAATGGTTACTTTTTTATATTAAGAATTGTTGATGAGCCTTACTAACCTTTAAGATGCAAAATCTGTATTCTCATGGGCATGGGCAGTGCAGGACACTTTTGCATGCAGAGCAAAACTCTGTCAACAGTCTACACATTTCTGAGGTTAGAACGTGAATTAGTTTTTAGCAAAGATGTTTGCTCAGGATGCAAATTGCATTGATTGCTCTGTGTTATAAACTCCTTCTAACCACAGGAGGAGTTTTTGGTAGGTCTGGACTCCCCCGCCTTCATTAATTCTTTGCCCTTGTTGCCTGCTGAAAGTGTGCTGGGAAGACACAACAGCTTTCACTCTTCCTTTCTTCCTGTTTTTTTGCATTCAGAATCTCGGGGATTTGACTTGTTGCTAAAGCCCAGTTTAGAGCCACTGATCTCTGGCTCTGAATTGGGCGGTTACTTTGCTCGTGCTGTTATTCCAAGGCTCAGGGATGTTGCTACACAGGTAGTTTCAAAGGACAGCGTGTGGCTGCTCAGGTGTCAGCCTGTGTTTAGAGTCTGGAGTCCTGTGTGGCTGGCTCGCATATTGGTGCTGGGCTTTCCTGGGTCGCCAGTTCAGCAGGGTGTATGAGATTTCACTTTGGCCAGCATTAAATGGGGTCTTACACTGGACTGGGCTCAGTGCTAGGCAGATTCAGATGTCTTCTCATTTGCTCTTCAGAATATCCTGATCCCTATTTGCAAATTCTTTGGGTACTTGAGGGGGCCCAATAAAGAGCCTTACTCCTCCCAGCCTGAGTTCTGAACAGTTTGAGACATAAAGGTAAAGAGCAAAGATGGAGGCTGAAACATTGTCTTACCAATTAAAGATTCCAAGTTGGAGGGTGTAGATTGTGTGAGAGCCAAATGAGCTTGCAAAAGTTGAATCCCAAAATCAGGTAGACATACAAACTAATCACAGCAACAGTGGAAGGCCTCTGCCTGCTCCCCGAGGCCCAGCAGCATCTGAGCCCTGGGAGGGGCTGTGGAATTGGGCTTCCCTGTGGGCAGCTGAATCCCAAGGGGAAGAAGTGTAGAGCTGAATAGAACATACTCAGTTATTCTCCCCAAACGTACTAAACCAATGAGTCACCCTTCCTAGAGATAAAAGGAATGAGTCCAGTGTTAGAGAGAGGCCAGAAGTATGCTCAGGAAAAAATATGTCCTCATGGGAACCAGTGTGCGGTAAAGTTCCAATGAGGAAACCGAGGCACAGAGAAATTCAGTAATTTGCAAAAGGCTTCTCAGCACCCTAGCAGTGGAGCAGAAATTTCAAGACAGTCTTTCCACTCTTTCTACACAGGACGAGTGAGAGCTTTCCTCCAAATCGAAAAATTGGAATTATGACATTAAAAAAAGAGCTGTGGAAAGTCCTTCAGTTCATCCTCTAGAATCTGAAAGAAGATTTTACATAAACTATCCAAGAAAGATAGCCAGGTATTTTCTCCCTTAGGTTTGCTACCGCCATATTTTTGGTGTTAATTCTCTGTTGAGACTTCTGGCTGCCTTATCTTCTGCAGCGTAGGCTATTTCCTGCTCATGAAATTATCCTGGTCATTGGATTTTTCCCTTTAAAACTGATGTTGACCAAAGCCCACATCTGAGAAAATTGAAAACCAGCTTTCTTCCTCATCTCTTGTCTCGCTCAGTGGTAACTACCTCCTTGGCCAGAGATGCATGCTGCCCCAGACCTGATGGGCTCTGAGGCCTGTCTGGGTGCCGCCAATCCAACCTGGCTGTACTCGGCATTGGCAGTCCAGATGAGGCCCCACTGCCTTGAGGCAATGTTTAAAAAAAATCTTCTTTCAAATGTAATTAACATGATGTTTAATATTTAAAATTCTTAATTGCATTTTTACACTTTTCATATTGGATGGCTGAACTGCATGCTCTACAAGGACAGCTTGCAAGCCTTCCAGAGAGGGTGTGGGCTCTGCTCTCAAATTGCATTCATGTTCAAAGAGTCGCTTCCTGTGGCTGTTGGGGGTGGGGATGGGATTTATGGGTATAATTCCCATTAGGAGGCTTCCTGGAAGATCTTTATGAATGAGCTAGACAGAGGGGCTGAAGGAGACAAAGTGTCACAGCCTGTAGTTTCTACACGGCCTTATGAACCACACATGACTGGAAACAATTAGTGGAAACAAGATTTGCTGTATGTAGGGAATTAGGAGGAAAAAGGTAAATCTGGCACCCAGAATTAAACACAGGAATTTAAAATTGTATCTCCTTCAGCTGAATCCAAAGATATATTCCAGAAGCCGTGCTATACTTGAAAAGCCAAAGTCTGCTTACCTCTTTAGTGGTAATTTTAAGAGCCTAAAATAGCCTTTGCATTTGTGACTATGCTAAACAGGTAATATGATGAAATTATAGGCTGTTTCAGATATTCCTTAAAGTATTATTAACTCAATAGATTTGCATTGTTTAGAAACTAGCTTTTCAGTATCGTCCATTTTAATTGCAATATTGAAAATCCTATTAAATTTGGACCTCCAATCATGAATTCCTTGAGAAATCAAGAAGTTTTGGTATAGTATCCTGACGCTTACTTGTTGGTCTCTTGAAATTCACCCTGGCGATAACTCTTCCAGAAGCCATAGAACAGCTCTTGTTTAGAATTCTACAAAGTGCTTTCTTTTTTAAATTTTTCTCTTTTTTCTTCCCTCATGGCTGAAATGTCAGTGAATAAGCAGGAAGGTTTAAGTGGTTTTGCAAAGTGACAGTTCAAGTACTTGCCTGTCTGAAAGAAGCTTCAACTTTGAGGGATGCTGAGGAGAGCACCCCCTCGTATGGCAAGGAGAGTTTCCGGATTATAGCTGGGTTCATTGGCAGGTCATTATTCTAGGGGAGCTTTTCCTAAGCAGTTTAATTTGGGTTGTGGAGCTAGTGAACCTTCGGCACAGCCCTGCAGATAAGGTCGTAACCAGCCTTCCATAACACGTCCTGTCTTTGATTCCCTTGAGCTAGCGTTATTCTTTGGACTGTCAAACTGGCACCTTTGGATATTTCTATGACCTTGAAAATTAGAATAATTAAGTTTCCTCTGGCACAGCGGGACTTGATATGCATAATTAACAGCAGCCAGCATCCCCTGGGGACCAAATTTATGAAAGACATTTAAGGAGGAAAGAAGCAAACCTTTTGAACGAGGAGAAGCGAACGTTAGTTACAGTGTGCGTTGCGGTATTTGGATGTTCCTTATCATGTGCACATAGATATTTCTCTGAAATTTAATAATGCGTCCTCCCTTTATTTTTCTTGGTAGCTCCATCATGTGAAAAAGAGGGAAGTGAGTAATTGTCATTGGAATTAATGAACAGGGACGAGAACTGAAAAACTCCTGGACAGGGGAGAGAAACATTAGCTGTAGGCTACATTAACTTTGCTGCAACAAAAGCAATTTTTAGTATATAACAATGGTATGTACCTTTTGTTTCCAAGCTGTGACAGTGCCTACCGTTGGGCTGGTCATGTAATAAGTGCTTGATAAATGTGCAATGAATGTGTTTGAGTAAACTAGCTCCATGCATTTTAAAAGTTATTTTCTGAATAGCTCTGATCTATTACAACACTTTTCTCTGAAAATTTTTTCTTTGAATGTATATAGATAGGTAGACAGATTCACATGGGGGTCACCACAAATTGAAACTGACTCAATAGCAACTAACAACAACAATGTAGATACATGAAAATATAGATAGATAGATAATTAGGATCCATTATCTATGTCACTCTGAGTACTGGTATTTGCTTTCAGCCAGTGAAAGGTAAAAGAACAAACAGTGATAGCCTCTTAGGCAATGAGTATTGGCATTCCATACTGTAAATGCTGTCTGTTGGTGAGCTTTCCTAATGGTGTGCTGTGGATTCTCCTTCTGGCCTTTATTCCATGTTGTTGGAACTGATGCCAAAAAATATGCAAGAGTATCATTCTAGCTATAAAAACATTACAGTGGCTTCAGACACCTTCAAGGAAATGGTCCAGGAATCCAATAGTAGAGACCATTAGGCAATTAGAGATTAGTGGAAGTTCTTTTTCGTATGAAGGGCATCATAAACATCTTTGCCACTGGGGAAATTTGATGAATAATTTAGAAATGTTAGTTGATAGACAACATGGCAGGGAAAGGATTTTTCCGAAGACCATGGAAGGATTGCTAAAGTGATATAATGGGAACATGCGCCTGTAGGGATAGTGTTATAGCGACTGCAGTAGTGACCTCACACACATGATTCAGTTATTGTTAAATGGAACAAACACATACTCACCCCCTGATAAAATAGAATGACTGCAAGGGGGTGGGGAGAGGAGTTTACGTACCCAGTAAATATCCATCATGGCTATCTTAACCTGATGTCCCTATTTTTTTTTAAAGATCACTACCCACCACCACCCATATCATTGCCAATTAGGTCTTCTTCTCTCCAAATAGAAATCAGTGTCGAGAGGATCTGAATGTTAAGAAATTGACCAGAAGATGTTCTTAGGGCCTGCGAATGAGTCATAGCAAGACAGATTATTGCTCAAATGCTGCTTTTCTTCCTGTTCACCAACAAAACCAAGTGCTGTAAGATAAATATTCATCATGCCAAATTAACTGTATATCTATAGGTTAGGCTAGGCCAAATGATCTATTCCCTTTTCTTATAGCTTCTTTACTGTGCTAGGCAGCACTCCAGTGTTTCCCATTCCAAATAGAAGACTGATCTCTTTGTGCATCTCCAGAATATGTGGCACCCATGTTTCAAATTAAGACAAGAGCTGTTTTCTAAAACTTTCTGAACAAAGCATTAGTTCCACAAGGCACTCCATGAAAAAAAGTAAATTGATGTGTGGTCACATAAGTCTAACAAACACTGGCCTTTTTTATTTTTTTTGGTATTCGTATAAAAAACCAGTTGCCATCAAGTTGATTCCAACTCATAGCAACCCCATGTGTGTCAGAGTACAGTTTCCAATGGCTGATTTTTCAGAAATAGATCAGCAGTTGTTTCTTCCAAGGTGCCTCTGGGTGGACTCAAAACTTCCAGCCTTTTGGTTAGCAGCTGAGTGCATCCAACATTTGTACCTTGTACCTCGATTCAGATTAACCACATTTCAAGAGCCCAGTAGCCATTCGTGACTAGTGCCTACCATTTTAAACAATGTGGGTGGTCCACACCTAGGTGGCCTTCCATGGGAAAGTCTCCTCCTGCCCTTCTTTCCAGCAGTACAGTGGAGTCAATTCTGATTTAATCTCAACAACATAATCTGGAATTAAGGTAGACTTTGGGTATCATTTAGTATAAGACATGTAGGCATGCAACATTTGTATTTCTTTGCTGTTTCTGTTTCATTCAGCACAATATTTGTCCAATATGAAGGGAATACAATTGGTGGAAGCCTTCACCACTTAATGAAAGTCAGCAGGAAAGCACTCAGAAATCTTATTTAACCTTCTCAGGGTCCTATTTAGTTTTATGTAGTGTAGGCCCATGAGTTGACTTTCTGAGTTCTTGAGCCCTGATAGGCATATCTGTGTGGTAAACATTATACTGAGACTTATTAGATGGAATCGTTGGAGTGGTCTTTGAGGAGCAAAGAAATTTCAAATGCAATATAATTAGAGTAGATGTGTATGCATGTGTTTTTCAGGAAATAGCTAATGACATAATAGTTAACATTTACTTAGTGTTTTCCGTGTTTCAAGCCTTCTTTAATATGTATCATCTCTTTTAATCCCCACGATTCTGTGAATTATCTCATTATAACCAGTTGCAATTGAGTTGACTCCAACTCATGGCTACCCCACGTGTGTCAGTGTAGAACTGTGCTCCACAGGGTTTTCATTGGCTGATTTTTCAGAAGTAGATTGCCAGGTCTTTCTTCCAAGTTGCTTCTGGGTGAATTTGAACCTCCAACCTTTTGGTTAGCATCTGAGTGCATTAACTGTTTGCACCACCCAGGGACTCCCTACCTCATTATACTGAACCCTTAACTGCTACACCACTAGAGTTTCCTACCTCATTATACAGATGAGGAAAATAAGGCTTAGGCAGGTTAGGGAAATCTGAGCAAGATCCCACAGTCATTACCAGTTGCTGTTGAGTGGATCTGCTCAGTGTCAGACTGCTCTTACAAAACATGGGCTTCCCATGTACTCTCCCATCCAAGAACTAGCAACGCTCCTGGATCAGCTGAGATCAGCACAGTCAGGGTGGTATGGCTATAAACTAACTACTAGGTGAGAGTGTGTCCTTTGGAAGAACATCCTTGACGCTAGGATGGTCTTCAAATTCTATGTTCAATTCTGTGAATGTGAAAATCATTATGTTTTGGTTTTAAAAATTGGAGAGTAGTTTGAATTTAGCCCTAGAGAGCTAAGATTATTATCTGGGTATAGATTCATTTTATCCCCGTCTTGCAATTTCAAAGTGATGACTCTCTCTGTTTCCAGAAATTGTGGCTCTGACAAGTTCCTGATGCAGTTACTTCATTAATCTTACTCTGCCGAGACACCTGTTCACTACTGTGCGGTGTTGGCTGATATCATGCAGTAATTATGTTGTTAATCCATGGGCTGATGTTTTCCAGGCTAAGCATTGCTTCCTGTAGATAGTGATCTGGGAAATCAAATCAAGGAGGTAAGGAAAAGCTTGACGATTGACTGCTTCTGCTGACTTGGGTATATGACATGACTTTGGGTGGAAAGAATGACATTTGTTGAATATGGTTTTTTTCATAGGGCCGCTTCTCAGCAGAAATTCAGTTCATTGAGTGGTGGTTCAAAACAAAATAAAACAGAAAACATGAACTTGATTGAGACTTAACTAGACTTGAATTCTAGCTCCACTCTTTACTTTGAGATCTTGAGGTTACTTAATCTCTCTGTATTTCAGTTTTCTTATCTGCATAACACAAACAATAATAGGGCCAACATCATAAGATGTAACCTCTTAGCCCAATAAATAATCAATAAATGTTAACGTCTACTGTTATTTAGCAAATATCTATCAGTGCCTACTTTTTGCTTAGCAACATGGAAAAGCTGTTTGGAGCAAGTAGTACTTGCTGTGGATTGAATTATGTCTCCCGAAATTAGTGTTGACAGCCTTGGAAACACTATGGGGCAGTTCCACTCTGCCCTGTAGGATTGCTGTGAGTTGGAATCAGCTGGATAGCAATGAATATGCATGTGGAAAGGAGCCCTAATGGCGCAACGGTTAAGTGCTCAGCTGCTTACCTAAAGGTTGGCGGTTTGAACCCACCCAGCAGCTCTGCGGGAGAAAGACCTGGTGATCTGCTCCAATAAAGATTACAGCCTAGTAGACCTTACGGGTCAGTTCTGCTCTGTCACATGGGGTCACTAAGAGTCGAAATTGACTCAGCGGCACCCAGTAACAACAACACATATGTGGATATAATCTTCATTGGAAATAGGGTTTCTTTTTTTATGTCAAAGAGGCCATAGCAGTATAAGGTGTCCTAAGCCTAATCACTTCTGAGTTCCAAGAGCAGCATAGACAGAGATATAAGGGAGCACAAAAAGGGGAAGGAAAACTCTTATCTGATGACGACTGAGGCAGATGAATTAACAAGCCCAGGAGCTCCAAGGATTGCTGGCTGCTAGCAGCTGAAAGAGACCAAGAAGAATCTCCTCCTAGAACCACACTCTGCATTTGGACTTCTAACCTTCTGAGCTGTGAGAAAAAAAAAAAAGAATTCTGTTCTTTAAAGCCACCCACTTGTGGTGTTTCTGCTACAGCAACACTAAGAAATGAAGACAGTGTTTTAGTTTAGCTTCGGGTGATAAGGGTAAATAAATAGGTAGAGATAAGATAAGAAGGGTGTTATAGATTAGGCACAAACAGCGTGTGTGGTCTGGTGTGGCTTGGACCCTTGAGCCCCAAGAATCTTCAGATGAGATTTTCACCTTTCAGTTCTGTGTGTGTGATTTCTGAAGGTCTTGGAAAGAATTTTGGCTCTACGGTTTAGCTGAGTGACCTCGGGCAATTTACTAGAACACTTTGTTTTTTCTTCGGTGAAAGCACAGATAATACTAGTACCTACTTCATATGGCCACTGTGAGGGTTAAATGAGGTATAGCATATAAAACCCCTAAACCAATGCCTGGGCCATGGTAAATGTTCTATAGCAATTAGCTATTGTTTTTACTAACAGTACTATTACTTATGGAGTCAGTAATTCACTGAAGAGGCAGACGTAGCACCTATTGTTCACTGTCAGATGTGTGGTATAACTTGCAGTCAAGGACAGTAATTCCCAATATTTTTACCCCAAAGTTCCCCTTTTTACTCCCTCTTCATTAACTCTATTAAAACAACAAAGCAAAACAACATAAAGCTTTTGTTTTCTTATTACAACATCAGTGAATATGTAGATGTTGTAGACAAATTATAAAATATAGATGAGCAAGTGAGGAGGGAAAAGCAGATTCGTAATCAAACCACTGAGATAGAACTTGTTAATACCTTGAGATATAGCTTTTTATAGCTTTGCTTTTGTGTATGTGTGTTGTCGTTGTTAGTTGCCACTGAATCAATTCCAACTCATGGTGACCCCGTCTGCACAGAGTAGAGCTACTCCATAGGGTTTTCAAAGCTGTGATCTTTTGGAAGCTGATCACCAGGCCTGTCTTCCAAGATGCCTCTGAGGAGGTTTGAACCACTAACCTTTCAGCTAATAGTTGAGCATTTGTGTGTGTGTGTGTCTACATATATAATTATAAAAAATGGAATTATGCTATCCATACTTTTTTGCAACCTACTGTTTTGTACTTAATAGTAACTTGTGAATACTTTTAACTACACTTTCTCCTCACTTATAGGCTATCTCGTTATCCAACATTTCACATTTACGACAATAGTAAAAAAAAATCTATTATCTGACTACTTTGCACATTAATGACTTACGTCTGGCAGTAACGAAGGCCAAGGTGTGAGGCAAGAGTAACGCTGGCCTGGATGGTTAAGGTTATGTATCAACTTGTTGGGCCATGATTTGGCAGTTATGTAATGATGTAACTTAGCAGTTATGTAAAGATGTAACTTGACAGCTATGTAATGATGTAACTTGGCAGTTGTGCGATGATATAACTTGACGGTTGTGCAATGATGTAGTCATCCTCCATTTTATGATCTGATGTGGTCATCCTCCATTTTCACATAACACCAATTTTGCATAACGACTTGGTCTTTGGAACCTAACAGTGTTGATAAGTGAGGAGAGAGTGTATTAATAAATGTTTCTTACCAACAAATGTTTTTTAATGACTAAATACTATTCCATGGTATGAATGCACTGTAATTCATTCAACCAATCCCCACTGTTCAGCATTTAGATGTTTTTTCTTTTTTATTTTTTTTCCCATCATACTAAGCAGCAGTATGCTGACAGTATATTATATCTAAATGGCCATGCAGCCCATTACAGTATTTTGTTTGACCTAAATGCCTGGATAAGAAATGGCGGCCGTGGATCTGTAACTATGAGGTAAGGGCCAAGGGGAAACTATTGTCCACTTCCTGGATAGGCCATGACTCAGGAGCAAGGCAATCCCAAGCAGCAAGCCCAGGAGAGGAGGACAGGCAGAATGTAATATGTTGCTGTGATGGTTAAGGTTGTGTGTCAACTTGACTGGGCCATGATTCTCAGTGGTTTGGCAGTTAATGTTGTAATTTGACATTTGTATAATGATGTAATTACGTCCATGGTGACATCTGATATAATGTGATCACCTCCATGATGGGATCTGCTGTGAGTAGCCAATCAGTCGAAAGGGAGTTTCTTTGGGAGTGTGGCCTGCATCCAATATAGGTGGACTTTCTGGCAAGGCTCGATGGCTTTTGCTCACTCTGGATCCTACAGCTGGCTCCTGTTCACCTGACCTCCAGTTCTTGGGACTTGAGCTAGCAACTTGCCTGCCAATCTTGGGATTCGTCAGCCTCCATGGCCTGGATCTTGGGTTTGCTGGCCCCTGCAGCTGTGTAAGTTGGGAGAAGCCTCCGGCCTGAACCACAGACTTGGAACTTTCTAGCCTCTACAACTGCGTGAGCCATTTTCTTAATAGAAATCTCTCTCTCTGTCTATATTTATTTATAGATGCTTCACTGGTTTTGCTCCTCTAGAGAACCCAGCTTGAGACAGTTGAATATGGGAAAACAGTTGAGGCAAGCAAAAAAACCTGTAGGGCCTATAGATGAAGATTAGACAGACCCTCCAATTAGCAGGAGAGGTCTTTTTTGGACCACTAGGCGCCTGAGCCTCTCTTTCCTTTTGGGTCTGTGAACCTTTGCCTTACGAGGTCGGAGAAGTACCAACAGCTCTGTGAGCTGGACAGCTAGAATACCTTCTTGAAGATGTGTTGGGTATTAAGAGAAACAAAGAGGCAGAGAGGAAATGTAAAGGTGTCTGAGGTTGGGAATAACATATATGATTTGGTGTGGCTAGGACCCATGGGCTCTGAGAAGCTAGCAGTGTGATTTGGTGGTTGTGATCATTCTGGGGAACCTGTGGTAGCTGCCTATGAGTTGCTTTGCAAAGGATGCCCAGACCCACTTTAGTTGCTCAGAAAAATGGGGAAGAAAAATTAATCAATGAGCATCAGTAGATATCCTTCCCTTAAAAAATGAAATCCATTAAAAACTACCATATTATTCACATTAGTCTAATCTCCCAGAATTACACTATCTTTATATAAACCAGTTACCAGTTGCCGTTAAGTTGATTCCAACTCATGGAGGCCCCATGTGTGTCAGAGTAGAATGTACTCTGTAGAGTTTTCAATGGCTGATTTTTACGAAGTAGATCACCATACTTGTCTCCCAGTGTTGTCTGGGTGGAGTTGAACCTCCAACCTTTTGGTTAGCAGCCAAGGGTGTTAACCATTTGCAGGGCCCAGGAACTGCGTATTTAATATGGTCACACATTAAAAACAAACTGAAACATCTTAGACTGTTGCATCAGAAATAAGGCAGCAGCTCACCTGTCTCTCACCTGGCTAGTGGTCTTGGCTGAGAAGAAAGCATCACCTTCCTCTTTAGAGACTCCTACTTAGGACTATAAAAGAAATTATCTTGTTTTACCCAACACACCACCTATTGTTAGGTGGCTTCTAATTTTTTTTTTTTTCCCCCGCTATGGTAAACAGTGCTATGATGAGACTGGTATTCCAACTCAATTGTTTTAAATATTTTAACTAATGGAATTTTATTGTATTTTTGCCGTGGGGATTTGAAGCAGTGAGCAGAACCGTACAAGACTAACTGATGAATAATAAATGCCATAATGGCCATTAACCTATATTTAGAAGCAGTGTTTTCCTTGCTCATTCCAGGTTCTAACATTTCCTTGTAATATTTACCCTTGTGTATGTAGATTTATATAGCTGCACTTTCCATGGAAACATTTTCTTTAATCTTCCAGAATCTGTAACATTTATTTTTTTCTGTTATCCACTCAGTAGGGAAGGATGTTCATACAAGAATGAGGTCAAGCTTATTTTCTGTAATTTGCCACAAAACTTTGAGAAGCTCTCTTACCTGCACTCCCTTATTTCCATGATTTTCCTTCCCAGCCACCAGCCAAGTGAGCTGTTTCTTTATGTTTTCATCTGCTCAGTTTCTAACGTGATACAGGGCATTGTCACTGTAGGTTTAGGGGAAGATGGCTTTTTATTTGCTCTCCAAATGGTGCACTTTTCTAGTGGGTAATGTACTACAGAGAGAAATGGAAAGAGGCAGCATAATTTTGCATGACCTTCAGCCTGAGCAGCCTGTGAAATAGGAATGTTACTAGTTCAACGGAGAACACCAAACACGAAGCACTTGCTCTGTGAGTAAGTGTCAATGTTTAGTCCATTGTTTTCATTGAACAAACATTTGTCAGCCCTCATTGTATTCAACTTCTGTGGGCTGAGCACAGGGCTTGAAAACTTTTTGCTGACTTTGACTTTAGGCAAAATTTGCATCTACTTATCCTAGTGTGTTAAGAAAGTTTATCCTTGCTGTTGTTAATTGGCGTCAAGTCGGCTCAGACTCATGGTGACTTCATGTGTAACAATAGGATGAAACATTGCCCGGTCCTGCGCCATCTTCATGATAGATATATTTGAGTCCGTTGTTGAGGCTATTGTGTCACTCCATCTCTTTGAGTTTCTTTTGTTTTCACTGACCTTCTTACTTTACCAAACATGATGTTCTTTTCTAGTGATTGTCTTTCTTGATGATGTGTCCAAAGTACAGAAGCCAAAGTCTCACCATCTTTGCTTCTAAGGAGCATCTGGTTTTATTTCTTCTAAGACTGATTTGTTCATTCTTCTGCTGGTCCATGGTATACCCAATACTGTTACTGCAATAAAGCAGATTGGAGCCGCCTGCCGCAATAGCCAATTCTGAGACGGGTGAGGTGAGCATCAAGAGTTTTATTATATATTGATATATAGGAGACAGACGGGAATAGATTCCTCCAAAAACCCCTCTCCCCCACTGGAGATCGGCTGAAGGCTTTTATAGGGACATGATTATGGGTCTTAGAAGTTTGTGTCAGTTCCCCCTTGAGGTGGTCATGTCTCAGATGAGTTAATTAATCTTTTACTGATTTTCTTGGGGGTTATCTGGCGACATCCTGGTTTTCCTGTCACAAGACAGTTGCTTTGTTTGGTTTTTCATCCTTAGAGCATTATCATTTGTTTTCCACCCTCCAAGGAGAAACATCAGTTAATCTTAAACCTTTTGTAGAGACTGGAACACGAGGGAAAAACAAGATCACGAGACAATGCGGGGGTTAGCAACAGGGAGTAATAATAGTGAGCCGGGCCTATGCAGCCTCTTCCAGTATTGCTTGCCAACACCACATTCAAATGCATCAATTATTCTTCTGTCTCCATTTTTAAGTGTCCAGCTTTAGTATGTATATGAGGTGATTGAAAAGACCATGGCTTGGACCGGGCACATCTTAGTCATCAAAGTTTATTTTATTTCCCGATATCGAAAAGGCGAAAAGGCAAAAAGGCATTTGTTCAAAGAGTAAACCCTAATGTAAAGTATGGACTGTAGTTAATGCATCGATATTGGTTCATCGGTTGTAACAAATGTATCAAAGGAAGGCAAGATGTTAATAATAGGAGAAAGTGTGTTTAAGGGATGGGGCATATGGGAACTGACTGTACTTTCTGCACGAACTGCTTGTGAACCTAAATGTGCTCTAAAAAGTAAAGTCTATTTAAAAAAAAAAAAAAGGAAAGAAAGAAATGCATTTGCTGACACCTTCACTACAGTTTCGTTCTGGTCCATGGTGCCTTTCACAGCAGAAGGACCCTGTTAGAGTCCAGGGCAAGAGGGAAGCCTGAGTGATGTGGTGATGGCCGCAGATGACACAGTAGGAGGCAGTCTCCACTGTGCATGTTAGACAGCCTGCAGCTTCAGAATCCATTTCAGACACCTAGAGGGCTATGCGGAGCCCCTCACCTGTGGGGAGCTCCAGGTGGCCCTCAGCACTGCTTCTGTAGTGCTTAGGAGGAGAGAGAGCCTGCAGTGAGGCTAAGAGGGAAAGAGCAGCTTCCTGCGCTTGGCTCTGCCCCTTACTAGCTTTGCTGCTTGGATAAATCATAGAGTGTCTCTGATCCCTACTGACATATCTCTTCTGTATTATCATAATAATACTACTTGTGTGCCTACCTTTTGGGCTGTTGTCAGGTTCTATTAATGTAGGCTTCTCACATTCTTTGGAACTCTCTAACTTCACTGCTTATGCCTAGAGCAGAGGCGGTAATCGGAAGTATTTGATGATAGGAAGAATGTAGAGTACTCCATGGATAGTTTGGTCAAACTTTTTCGATTGCAGACTAGATAGGGTTTCATTCAGTTTACGGTACAACAAGTGCCTCAGTGGCCTAACTGGTGTATAGCCAACAGTGGTCTGATGTCATGATGCAGTTGATCTTGTCGGACATCAAACCAATGATTTCCCTGGAGCCCAAGGATCGGAATTTAGCTGTTTCAGGACATGATGTGTTTTTGCCATTACTTCAAATCCTAGTTCATCTTTAACTTTGCGTGACTTGTCTGCATGCCTGGAGCACCTTCAAAGTATAATCTTAAGCAAGAGGAGCTATGGTTAGTGCAAGGCAAAGAAAAAAGTATGTTTTCCTTTGCTTTGCTTTTATCCCAGGGTTTATTGCTGCCAGAGACCTATTTATTAGC
Source organism: Dugong dugon (assembly GCA_030035585.1). Taxonomy (NCBI): domain Eukaryota; kingdom Metazoa; phylum Chordata; class Mammalia; order Sirenia; family Dugongidae; genus Dugong; species Dugong dugon. The sequence continues at coordinate 53,659,208 of CM057467.1, read as the reverse complement.
CAGCTTTAAAAAGCAGATGTTCCTCTGTCTTCTTCTTCCCTCCAATGATGCCTGCCTTGGATATTTGGGTACAGAGTAATTTTAGGCGATGCTCTGTAAAGTGAGTCCTGGGAAATAGATTTAGTATTTCTTTCAGAGGTTAGAAAAATGGAAGCATAAATATTGAATCCACGTATTAAAGAAAGAGTAGATAATTAAGCCCTTGTCTGGTTCCTGGCAGCTTGTTGATGTGTTTTTATTTTCTAGTGAATGAGTGATGTTCTTCAGAGGGAGGTGGCATGTGGGAAATCAGATCTCTGCTGACGCATAGCGGCGATCCCTGCATCGTCAGTCATGTTCTGCACAGGTCCGGCTCTAACACGCAGCAAGCGGCGGGGCTGGACTAATAGCGCAGCGGTCAGAATTGCACAAATGAATGGACTGGGGTTGCTGCTTCCTTATCTGTGACAGTGTTTGTTGCTTTGGAGTTCACGTATTTAACCGTAGTATTTCAGCAGGCAAGAAGGCATTCACAGGAAATTGAGAACTTTCTGAAAACAGTATTAAAAAGTGTATTTGCACATGCTTGTCACCCAGTGATACAGAGCTTGCTTCCAGCTCAAAGCTGCCATTGTGTGTAAGACATGTAGGTGAAATTTAGAATCACGTGGTGAGGGAATGACCTTATACCTGGCAGAAACATACTCAGATGCACGCACGACACATAAGCCAGTACCTCTGTTCTCGTTAGATATATGTTAAGGGGATCATATAGCGATGTATAATTATGTAACGGGAAGCTTTTTGGTGTGGTATGTTCCTCTCTTAGTAGGGGAGGGGACTCCTCTCCTGAATAAACCATCACCCAGCCCTACAGACATACTGTGAAATCGTCCAGAAACAAAATAGGAGATCCTTGTGTGCTAAGCTACGTGAACATAGGAAAAGGTTTGAAGGGCTGTTGTGTGCCTAGCCATATTGGAATCTGTGGTTAGGGAAAAATCGATAATACTGACCTATTTTTATTTAAAATTTGATATTTTATTTGTCATGAATACTATTAGTTTTTATTTTTAAAAAAATTTTTATGAAAGTATTATTTATGCAGCTGACTGAGCTTTTTGGCAGCCTTTTAAATGTTGCACCTGGAGAAAGTACCTCATTTGCCCCACCCTCATCCTGACTCTGTTGAAGGACTCTCTGTGTTTCTCCATGAGAGAAGAGAAGAGAGACAGGTAGCTTTATCTATGCTGTTCCTGCTGCTAGCACACTGGCCTCTCCTGCCACTCTGCCTGGTTGTGTGGTAGTAACTGAATCAGACATCGTTCCCCCATCCGTGGAGTTAATGGCCTGGAAGTAATGACAGACAAAACCAGATTAAACACATTTATAAAAATCAGAGTCAACACATTTATAAAAATTGAGAGTAAGCGTTTTTGTAAATATATATATATATGCACACATACATATATATATATACGTACATAATGCAAGAGATACGAATAAAAAGAACATAGTAATGTGAAAAAGGAATGGGGGTGTGCAGTGATGGGGAACCCTGCTCAGAGTAGCTATGGACATCCTCAAAGAGGAGCTGACATTTAAGTTGATATCTGATGAGAGGAAGCTGTCCACCAGACAGCTGTAGAAGAGAATTCCAAGCAGAGGGCAAAGTATGGGAGAACAGCCAAAGTTAGAAATAAAGATTGGCTTGTTTGAGCAACTGAGTGGTAAATGGGGTGGGAGCATACTAAAGGAGGTGAGACACATGAGAGGGGACTAGAGTGGAAGGCAGGGGCTAGATTACATACAGCCTTTGAAGGTTAAGGAGACCCTGAGTGTAGAGCAGATGGTTAACACGCTCAACTACTAACCAGAAAGTTGGAGGTTTGAGTTAACCCAGAGGTGCCTTGGAAGAAAGACCTGGAAGTCTACTTCTGAAAAATCAGCCACTGAAAACTGTATGGAACATAGTTGCACTCTGACACGCATGGGGTTGCCTTGAGTCAGAATTGACTAAACAACAGTTGATTACTGGTTGGTTGAAGGTTAAGGTCAGAGATTTAGATAGGGGAATGATGTAGTTTAGAAGACATGTCTGAGAAACCATACCCCCTCTCACCTCCACCTTGGTGCCCCCACGGCTCCCCGTATAACAATACTTAACAGTACACTCAATGTTTGTTTACATATTTGAATTCACTTCTAGTCTGAAAACTTCACAAGGGCAAGGAATATGTCTCAACTCTTCACTTGTATTCCTTGTGCCTAGCATGGTATTCAGTAAATACTTCTGACATAAACTAATCCTCAGTGTCCAAGAAGACAACACAGGGGCCGCAAACCCACTTGGCTGACAGAAAGGCAGGAAATTGGGAGAGAAGAAGCCAGGCACAGTGCCTTGGAGATACTCCTGCCTTTAAGACTTTGGAATAGCAGTCTACCAAAAAAAGGGATTTGGAGCTCAGGAAAGCTCTTTGCTGTATCCACCGAAAGTCTTAGGATCAAAATCCCATACTTTGAATACATGAGTGTTTTTATATTATATATGTTTTCTTTAGTTAATTCTCTTTTTCCTCAGCTTAGAAAATGTCAGCTCATCCCAGCTTTAAGGAGATTTTACCTGGAGTTTTAAGGAGGATTCACTGTCCTTCTGTTTTTGGAAGTCGGGGGGTGGGGGGGGGAGGAGAAACCAAGGTGAGGAAACACCAAGGCCAAGAGGGACTGAGGGAAAGAGTGGAGGACCACTTAGAGAACTTCCCCAAAGGAAAGTCTTTCCCTTTTCGCTGTCTGATAAAAACCTCGGATGTTTTGTGCATTGTTTTATCCAGAGCCATTCTTCCCTCATGCAGAAGAGCTCGATATCTAAATTATTAATTTGCTTTCATGTTTTACATCCTGCTGCAGTGACTAATTCTCCTTGGTTAACGCGTTTCATTAAGACTTGTATTTTAGGAATTGGAATTCTGACAAAATATAAGCGGTTAAAAGAGTGAGTTTGTCTTATTCCCTGGCCAAGAGCATATCCAACACCTCATGTTCTCTTTTGTCTTTTGTCTCAGAGAGAAATACCGCCGTCCTGCAATCAACTCTAATACCCATTAAGTGTCTTTTACACCCTTTGTTCTTTCCTTCTGCAAACACATGCTAGTGTCTGCTGCGGGCTGGGAACTCTGTTAAGCACCAAGATGCACAAGTCTCTTGCCCAGCATGGAAGGGTCCCATCCTTGCTGAAGTGTGGGATGATAGAGGATGGTTTGAAGCACACTGGAGCGATAAGCTTATTTTGCCTGGATATCTTGGGAAGTCTCACAGAGGGGCAAATATGTGTGCAAGCACTTAAAACATCCCTAATAAATGTGTAAGACCGACCAGATTTATAGATTCTTTACTAAATATAGTCTTCTGGGATTTTTCTCTCCTCTTACACCAACCTTTACTGAACAAATGAGCAGTAGTTATTCCTTAGCATATTACTGAATTATTTGTGTGTTCATTGAGAAATATGTAGCACAGTGGTTAAGAGTACTGGCTCTGAAACAAGATGGCTTGTGTGCAAATTCCTGCTTGAATGCCTGTTTCCATATCTGTAAAATGGGTGTAATACTAGAATGTGACTTATAAGGTGCCTGTGAAAATAAATAAAATAATTTATGTAAAGCACTTAGTGTAGTGATTGGCAGTTAATAAGAATTCAATAAATGGCAGTTATTTTTATTGCCATCAGCATTGACTTGGGGGCTTTATAAAAAAAATACTGGCTTTTGGTCTCCACGGAGACCCACTTGACCAGGTTTTCCAGGTAACTTCCGTAATCTGTGACTCTAACAAGCACCCCAGGTTATTCTTACACAGGCACTTTGGCATCCATATCTGTACTAGGGATTGTTAACTATGGGACTTCAAAGACTAAATGCCTGAACTTTAACATTAGGAAAATGTGGGCTTCAAGTGCATTTTTCCACCTCTTTCTGCCTGTGCGACTTCGGACAATTGCCTACATTTCTGGAGCCTCTGTTTCCTCATGTGCAAAATAGAGATAATAACCTCTCAGGTTTGTGGTGAGAATTAAGTGAAACAGTGAATGTCAAGGACTTAGCACTTGGCACATGGTAAGTGCTCAATAAAGCATGAGTACTGGCCTCTTGAGTATATGCCAGCCTTTGGGTTAGATGCTGGAGATCCAAGATAATAGACATCTTCAAGTCAGAAGTATAATAGATGACTGATGCTTTAATCAAGAATAGCACAGAATCTTATCTTTGGAAGAGCCCTTGAAGATCGCCCAGTTCCATCTGATAGAGGAATTGGTCCTTTAACATTCCCATCGGGTGGTGGTTGTCTAAATGTTACACTTCTGTTATGAGTGCTTTTCCTTATAGCAAACCAAAGCTTAACTCCTTAGCATTCTAATTGTTGGTCCTTGCATATAGGTCCCTCTGGGTCCCTTATCCATGGTAGAAGTTGCCTTCTTGGTATGTCTGAAAGCAGATGTCATATTCCCCTGGCTTTTTTTTCCTAGTCAACATGACTAACTTCTTCAGTTGTCTCTTGTATGGGATGATTTGGTGCTTCCCCCTGCCCTAATTTTGGTCTCATTAGCAGGGATCCCTTTATTCATGAGGGAAGCTCGGGGAATAGCTATCATGGCAGGGATGCCTCAGTAGAAGTGTATATTGTAGATAATTGTGGTCCAGTTGACTCTGATTCATGGAGACCTATGTACAACAGAATGAAATATCACCTGGTCCTGAGCCATCTTCATGATGGTTGATGTGCTCAAGTCCATTGTTGCAGCCACTGTGTATTTTGAATGCCTTCCAGCCTGGGGGGCTCATTTTCCAGCACTATACCAGGCAATATTCTGTTGTGATCTATAGGATTTTCAATGGCTAATTTTTGGAAGTAGGTCACCAGGCTTTTCTTCCTAGTTTGTCTTAGTCTGGAAGCTCTGCTGAAACCTGTCTACCATGGGTGACCTTGCTGGTATTTGAAATACCAGCGGCATAGCTTCCAGCATCTTAGCAACACTGCAGGCCACCGCAGTATGGCAAACTGACAGACAGGGAGGGAGTAGAGAACTATACATATAGGGCCACTTAAAAGGCCTATGTGGGAACTGTTTCTCATATGAAATAATGCTATTGCATCTGATAATCACGCATTGACCAGTAATGCTGAAGTGGATGGATTTGATTATTGTGGAAGAACATTGAAAGGATGAGTAGGAAAAATAAGTGCCTTCTGAACAGGTCTTAGAATATCCCTGAGCCTTAAGCTAAGCCTCCAGTTTCTGTTAAAGAATTATTTCTTTGGAATGCAGAAATATCTCTAGCACATAAATCTCACGTGGCTTCACTCTGCTCATAACAAATAAAAATGCTCTGGGACCTGTTTGAGAGGACAATGCCGTTTAAACCCTGAGAGCTAATGAGAAGGCCAAAGCATACATTTGATAAGCTTTGTCATCTTTTAGTCTGCAGATCATAGACCTTGCATTTTAATTTACTATACATAAGGCTTTCTTAATGAGTTCCAGTGGATGGCCATTGAAACATGCTGGAGCAGCTGCCGACGTGATTATGGGGGGGAAAAAGCGCTTATTTGATTTATGCGATATGCAGTTAGGGTAACTAATATTTGCAGCCAGGGTACAATAAAGGCAAGGAAAAAAAGCTTGAGTATTACTGTGGACAGGAGAAAGGTGCTAAATCAATTTATTTTTCCTGTACGTGTGAAAACTACTAATTGCAAGCTAATGGGATTGCATTTAAATGTTGAGCATCTTCGTAGACTACGGATTGCTTCATGCCAAAAAGTTCATATTAAGCCAGTGCAATTATCAGAATTATTTTTTAAGTGAAAATTGAATTGAGGCTTCCTAGTACTCATCTTGGCTATATTATAAAGCATTGCCTTCAAAATAAATTGTGGCTTGGTGGAAAAAGAGATTGAAGATCAGAGGCAATTCCTAAGAGTAAATTATGAACAAAGTCACAGATGTAATCATCATAGTCACAAACAGTATTTATAGGGGTTTAGTGTTGATAAGTATCAAAAAGGACTTTCATAAACATCACCTGATTTAATTCTCTTAATAATCTTGTACAGTCCATATTATTGTTCCCACCTTTCAGATGAGCAGATGGGGACTTTTAATAGCTTAATTAATTTATCCAAGCTAGGAAATGGTCAGACTATAATTTGAACTCCAGCCCTCTGATTCTAAATTTTATTACCTGTTCTAGTTACCTTGAAACACTCTTGTCTCAAAGAAATCATACTGTGAAAGTATTTGTTAAATTGTGAAGTACTGTCTATATGAATGTATGGAGTGATTATTACTGTTATTGGCTATAAACAGCGAGACACAGGGTGGGTGCAATGTTGGTTCCATGGTACAATTCTTGCCTCCATGCAGGAGACCCAGTTCAATTCCTAGCCATTGTACCTCATGCGCAGTCACCACCCGTCTTATTGGTGGAGGTTTGTGTATTGCTATGATGCTGAGCAGGTTTCAGACTAAAATGGACTAGGAAGAAAGGCCTGGTGATCTACTTCTGTAAATCAGCCAATGAAAACTCTGTGGAACACAATGGCGATATCTGCAACCAATCATGAGAATGGCTCAGGACTGGGTAGTGTTTCGTTCTGTTTTTCATAAGGTCGCCATGAGTCTGGGGCCTAATCAATATCAGCTAATAATGACAGCAGTGACAACAGACCAAAGGGTAGGAAAGGAAAGAGGAAAACAAACAAAACCTAAAAAGGAGTGGGTACATAAATTAGAAGAAGATGGATTCCGGACGCTGAGTTCTTAGAGTTTTAGTTCTTATTTCTGTAAGCGTGAGTCAATCTGTCACTTCCACACACAGCATCTCTCACCTCGTCCCCATCATCTCTGTCTACTTGGTCTGGCTAAGTCGCCCCATCTTTGCCTCCTTTTCTGATGTCTTTTGACATGTATAGTAATTCTCATCTTTTTTCTTTGTGAATACACACACACATACATCCCTCATTGCTCCCAAACTGCTTAGTTAGTATCTAGCTTCTTTCATTTATCCTTCCCTTCCTTGGGCTAATCAGAAGACTGATGATCCCAGCTTTAGTTCCTTCTCCGTGTAAAGATGAAAACCTATGATTACCTCAGTCCCCAAATACCATTATACCCTAGGTCTATACATAACTTGAATAGATAATTATGTCTGCGTGTGTCCAGTGATCATTAGTTTTATACTTATTTCCTGGTGTTGGTCTTGCATACGTAGTCAGTCCCTTAAGGCTCTGCCTGCTTCGTCTGCACTATACAATGTCCAAAACGAACCACTTGATGATGAGCGTTGTTGAGGACTGACCTTACTAGCGTGTCTTCTAATCTGGAGACAACAGCATCACCATTTTTGATCGTTTGACTGAGATTTCGCTGTTTCTCCAGCTCTAGGGCTGTAGCATTAACTTCCTTCTCCTTCCACGTTAGAAAAAAGGAAAATATAAATATGAATACATTGTCTTATATCAGAACCCTTGAAAACAGCTGTGTTTTGGAATTCAGAATTTTTCACAATTTTTGAAAAGCAATGGGGCAGGATCATATACTGTAACATATGTGGGACACCCTCAGCAAGTTCTAGGGCAGCATCTTGTAATCAAATCGTTTGATATCTCATTTCCAAAATGTATGGAGAGTCACACTAGTGGGCTGAGTATAATAGCTTCACATCGGGCCAGGTCGGGTTTAATCATTAAATGATTTCTGGTTAGATCAGGTTTTGCAGTTAAATGAATTTTCAGAGCTTTGGGGACTTCAGAATTGTGACTAGATCAGGAATTGTAGCCCTCTAAAACCCAAAAAACCAAACCCACTGCCATCGATTCTGACTGATAGCGACCCTATAGTATAGAGTAGAACTGTCCTATAGAGTTTCCAAAGAGCGCCTGGCGGATTCGAACTGCCGACCCTTTGGTTAGCAGCCGTGGTAGCCCTCTAATAACAGCACAAATCACTATATAAAGTAATTCTTCCTGCCACATGTCTTGTTATAAAAAATTTGACTTTCCATTTTCTAATTGGACAACAATATACATTGTTTGAATTCCCTGCGTGGTACAAATGGTTAACGAGCTCAGCTGCCTTCTGAAAGGTTGGAGGTTCAGGTTCACCCAGAGATGCCTTGCAAGAAAAGCCTGATGATCTACTTTTGAAAAATCAGCCACTGAAAACCCAATGTAGTACTATTCTACTCTGACACACATGGGGTTGCCCTGAGTCAGAACTGACTCCACGGCAGCTGGTTTGGTTTTATACACTTTCTTATAATAAAAGGCATCAAATTAAAGCATGGTTGACCTAGCCTGTTGCTTTATAAACTTGATAGAAGCCTTCGAAATTTCACTCGACATATATGCTCTCTCTTGTAGCATCTATAATGCACTGACTCTGAGTGTATTCTGAAGAGAGATGTAGCGTCAGCCAACCTTTTTCCCTGTGAGAAACTGAGGCAAGATTAGGATAAAGGCAAACAATGTTCAGATGTATGGGTAGTTTTAAAGGCTTTGTGCCAATCTTTATAATTTTTTTCTTGATTATTTTTTTACCCCTGAATGTGAGGCCACAGCCAAACTACCAAGGTGTCTTGTCATCTCAAAGTCATTTTCAAATGTATTCTGAGTTTGAAAGCTGAATAATAATTTCCCAGCATGGTTTCATTGTCTGTTAGGGTCGTGGCTTAACGAACCATAGGACTGATCAAGGTCAGTGTATATGCTAGAGATGATTAAAGGCGAAAAGACAGGCTTGTGGGATCTTGATTGTTTCATTCAAAAACCCAGAATTGTTCAGGAACTCGTAAATTAGTCCAGTTTAATGTTTATGAAGATAATTAGGGAAAGATTGCTTCAAAGTAATAACTGTTATAAAAATGAGACCTTTTTAAAACCCTGATTTATAAAGCACTTATTTGCCTTCAAGAATTTTGGGGGCTGATTTATAAGCTGATTCACCATCTGTCTCTTCTTGGCAAAACAAAGGAGAGATGGTTGGATACTGTTTTAGGAGCCAGATTAAAATATTAATTGTATATTTTACATAAGCAGGAAACGGGGCAGGGGGGGTTAGTATTTGCCTTTGACCATAGTGACTCCTTCTTATAAAGTGTCTTCTTAACTGTTCTACTTTATTATTATTTAAGATGAAAAACATACTCTAAATAGGAAAAAATAAAGCTCGAAGCCAAATGGTGTTGCCAGTAGGCTTTTAATCAAAGCTTTTAGAGTAAGCTTTTGGAGTATTTGTTTAGTTTACATATTGTAGCAGTTAAATGTCTGGGACATTTTATCCAAAGATGCTCCATTTCCAAGTGCAGAAGAAATCAGTGTTTCTTAATGATCAATGAGTCGTGTTTTTCATTTATTGAGTGCCTCCACATGTCACACCTAGGTATTTTATTTTTATTATCTCTAAATGTTTGGTGGTGCAAATGGTTAACACACTTAACTGCTAACAGAAATGTTGGCAGTTCAAATTCACCCGGAGGCCCCTGTCTTAGTCATCTAGTGCTGCTATAACAGAAATACCACAAGTGGATGGCTTCAACAAAGAGAAGTTTATTCTCTCACAGTCCAGTAGGCTGGAAGTCTGAATTCAGAGCGTCGGCTCCAGGGGAAGGCTTTCTCTCTCTGTCAGCTCTGCAGGAAGGTCCGTGTCATCTGTCTTCCCTTGGTCTAAGAGCATCCCAGTGCAGGAACCTCACATCCAAGGATGCACTCTGACCCCAGCGTTGCTTTCTTGGTGGTATGAGGTTCCCATGTCTCTCTGCTGGCTTCTCTCTTTTGTATCTCAAAAGAGATTGGCTTAAGACACTATCTAATCTTGTAGATCTCGTCAGTACAGCTGCTGCTAATCCATTTCATTGCATCATAGTGATAGGATTTACAGCACATAGAGAAATCATATCAGATGGCAAAATAGTACACAATCATACAGTACTGGGAATCATGACCTAGCCAGGTTAACAGATATTTTTTGGGGATATTTTTCAATCCATGACACCCCTTAGAAGAAAGACATGGCAATCCGCTTCTAAATAATTGTCCATTGAAAACTTTATGGAGCACAGTTCTACTCTGACACACATGGGGTTGCCATGACTCAGAATGGACTCGATGGCAATTGGTTGAGATGTCCAAAGCTATGCTAGGCTGCTACTGTTACTATCCTCTTTGTTATGATGAGAAAATTGAGACCGAAGAGGTTAAATAATGTGCCCAAGGCTTGAACCCAGGTCTGTCTGACTGTGAAGGAAGTGCTCTCTCTTCTAGTCCACACTTGACCTTGATTCTTTAAAATTTTGCATAATTATAAGCCATTGTTTCATAAACTAAAGACAGTGTTTCCAGTGGTCCCCACCAGCAGATTTAGGGGTCAGGGTGTTTTTGAATCAGTCATCTCATTCTGAGTCAATGTCTTCTACCATCGGCTACATAAAATATACTTGTTTCACAAACTATCACAGTCCAGTTCTGGCTATATTTTCTGTTTAGGTCTGGCTGGACACTCCTTAAACTGTCCTGAAATATAAACATGATCATGGAAGCCGTATGTCCACCCTTTGACTGGACTACAAATTGCCTTTCCCATCCCTTGCCTGTTTGTCTTAATTCTCTGATCTGTCTTACTTGGATTGGAAGTCCTTTGGGAAACACTGAGCCCTGCAGTATGTGGAACCCTTGGCACTTCTCAGGTTATTATTTTCCATTAGGTGAGACAGCGATGATCCAAAGGTGATCATTTTCTGTGGGTTTAGCCAAAATGTCTGGCATTGGAAACAGAAGTCCTGCACACATGTACACACTGGTCTTACTTGTAGCTTTGAATTCTGCTTACAATCTGGTGTTTTTCAAAATTCTGTCTCTTGGATTAATTTTTCTTTTGATAGTTCAATTTTGAAAGAGTCTCCCCATTATAATTGTATGCATAACTTTTAAAAAAGTCTCTTGTATCCTTATAGAAACTTTAGGAAAATATGTATGAATAAAAAGAAAATATACTTGTAAATCCAGAGGCTTAGCAATAATTGTATTTAGTGTCATATTTTCCTTTGAGTATTTTTTTTGCAGTCTACTTAATATATTTTGAACATTCTCCTGTGGATTAAGCATTCTTCTATAGCGTCAGTTTTAATGTCCTCAAAGCCTATTTTATAGATATACCAATCTCTTTTTATTGGAGAATTTCATGTTTTTTAAATGGCTTTTATTTAAGTACATTGCTTGTAATATTTTGCTATTATAAACAATTTTTTAATGAGCATTCTTGGAGCCTAAATCTTTGAGCACACTTTTATTACTTTCTTAGTTTTAATCCATTGAAGTATAAATTGTTGGGTCAAAGGGAATAAGCATTTTTAAGGACCTTGATACATAGTATTAATTTGCTTTCTATAAAAGTTTTTAATAAAGGATTAGTACTCAAATATAAATTATACAAATTCTACAAAAAGAAAACACTCCAGTAGAAAAATGGGCAAATGTTATGCCTAAAGAATTTACACAAGAGTAAATCCAGAGGGTCAGTAAACATGAAAAGATGCCCACCCTCAATAGTAATTAGGGAAACACAAGTTAAAATCCTGAGAACCATTTCACATCCATCAGAATGACAAAAATTAAAGCTTGGCTATGACCAAGTGCTTCTGAATCTAAAGCATCAGAAACACACACTGCTGGGGAGCATGTAAATTGATTCAACAGCTTTGGAGAAAAATTTGATGGTATCTGGTAAAGGAGAGCTGAAAAACTTCATTAATAGTATTTTAGAAGCATTCACATGGAGTAAATACATTAAAAAGCATGCATGATAATGAGAAATTCAAGGTAGTAATGACGTGTGGAGGGAAGTAAAAGGGAAGGGATGAGCAGGGGTTTCAGTTATACCTATTAAGCTTTAGTTTGTAAGCTGATGAGCAGTACGTTGGTGTATATTTTTTATTCCTCTATATTTTTATTGCTCTAAAATATTTAACCACAATAAAGTGAACAGTTTGTACCCCAACAGCACTGTGACTATCCATTCCCCCCTACCCTTACCAATACTAACCACCCCTTTTCTGGTGACTATTTGGTAGCCTGGTCTCCACAGCTTAGTTTTGGATTTTTTTCAATGAACTGTGATAGGTTTTGACCTGATTGATGTAGCTATACTCTGTAGTTTAGTTTACGTTGTGACAACAAACAAGTATTTTGAAGATACTGGCAAGAGTCAAGGGTATATCCTAAGATAGTAGAACAGATTTTCCACCGTGAAAAACTACCTGGCCCTTGTAGATAACCTATTGTTTCCATCTAAGCTGATAAGGCAAAGTATGTTTTTGAGACTCTACTCTGTGCAGCATACGTACTGGGCCCAGGATGCAGGAGGATGATTACAGAAGGGAATGAATGAGGCACGATCTCAGACTTCAATGAGCCCACAAAACCCAACCACCCAAACCTGCTGCCTTCGAGTTGATTCCAACTCATAGTGACCCTACAGGGGGATCGAATTTTCTGCATAAAAACGGAACTGCTTACACTCTGTCAGAGTCTGAATCCACTCATCAGTGTAAGCACAGCATAACTGCCACGGCCTCCAAAATGCCCCACCATCTTCACATTTGTTCCCTCTTTATCTATCTTACAGGAGCCCTGGTGGCGCAGTGGTTAAGCACTTGGCTGCTAACAGAAAGTTGGGTGATTGGAACCCACCAGGCGCTCTGTAGGAGAATTGCATATCTAGTAATGTCTCCTATGCTTAAACTCTTGGCAGTGGTAAATGATGTCCAGATCTTTAGCTTGGCCTTTGAGGTCCTTCATAATCTTAGCTCTCTCCACTGCTTCCAGTTTGTTCTGCTTTTGGAATTTGATTTTGCCCTGTATCTGCTTGGCAAACCCCACTTATCCTTTAAGACTTAGCTTAAGTGCAAACTCGTCAGGAAAGTCTTCCCTGATCCTCAGCCTCATGAGTGTACTCAGCACCTCTGTGCATCCGTATCTGCACATTACGTCCTCAGTTGTGATTCTTGGGTTGTGTGTCTCTGTAATTAGGCTTATAAGCTTCTTAGAGTCGAGAATGTGTTCCTCATGTTTGTATATTCAGTTGACACAATACTTACCATATAGCAGATATTCAGTAAACGTTTGGTAATTTAATTGGATTTAGTAATAATTTCAGTTGTGTGTGAGTGCGTGTGTGTTGTGCCTGCATGAGAAAAAGTGAGAGGGAAGGGGGTGAGGGGGTGAGAGAGAAAGAACATGCAAATAAATCAGCCACCGTCTTATTACATTTTCACCCATCCTGTCTGTCTCTCGCATTTCGTCTTGTTCCTTTAGGGTCCATTCTTAGTTGATTACAATTATTTTGACATTTAACTGCATCAATACAGACAGAAATAGATTGGGTTTTTGGACTTATTCCTGCGAAGAAGTGTGATAAATGTCTCCAAGTGTTTGTGAGGCCTTTACTAACTTTATTTTGTTTTTCATTTGAATTAAATACTAACTTCTAAACCTGGGGTCCCAGTATTCATTGAGCTTATGCCTCATACATAGGAAATAAGAGAACTTTGGCCAGCAAGCCCTCTCACAGAGAAAATGCTGTGAACTTAGGGATTGGCACAGAAATTCAGAATGTTTATTTTTCACATACTTAAAAAATATGCATAGCATTTTTATAGTTCTAGTCCAGGATATTTTTAGTTCTTTATGGGCCTTCTGAGTAGAAAGACTATTAAGGGAGTGAGCTCCACAGGCATCCATATATTTTCTGGGACCTGCTGTAACATGAGGCCTTTGTCAGGGCACTTCTCTGTCAGCATGTGACTGAAGCTAGGAATCACAAGCACTGCATAGATAGCTTGCTCTTGTTGTTATTGTTGTTAGCTGCTGTTGAGTATGCCTCCGACTCATGGTGACCCTATGCACAAAGGAAGGAAACTTTGCCCAATCCGGCGCCATCCCCATGATCAGTTGTGATCAGACCCTTGTGAGCCATAAGATTTTCATGGGCTGATTTTTTGGAAGTAGATCACCAAGCCTTTCTTCCTGGTCCATCTTAGTCTTGATGCTCTACTAAAACCTGTTTAACAACACAGCAACATGCAAACCTCTACTGGCAGACAGCTGGTGGCTATGTATGACATTCATTGGCCGGGAAATAGAACCTAGATCTCTGGCATGAAGGATGAGAATTCTACCACTGAACCACGAGTGTTCCTTCTTGTCATTAAGTAATGTTAAATCAAACTGGAGAATATAGGTTCAGTTTTCAGAAGATAACGGGCCAGCCTTTTCCTCTGGGCTGAAAGAGTCCTCTCAGACTGTTCCAATGATCTCTGAAAAATCCTGTGCTGAGGCTCACTCCTCTGCTTGTTCCCATCTCAAGTGCAATGTCATTTTGCATAATGGGAGCTCCTAGGCCAGATAATAGGCTACAGTAGTCTGTTAATGAAGAGTGATTGTGCCAGTGTCACATTTCATTGTCAGAAATTTATTACCAGGAGCAGATATAATAGAGGAAACATACAAATGTTTCACAAAAAAGAGCATATGGTGTATAAAATATAAAAAATAATGGTCAACCCCTTTCTTAGTCTGGCTTCTCTGGAGAAGCAAAACTGGTAAAGCATATAGATATACACACAGAGAGAGATTTATATCAAGGAAATGGCTCATTCAGTTGTAGAGGCTGGAATGTCCCAAGTCCTTGGGTCAGAGCAGAGGCTTCTCCTGATGCGCATAGCTGCAGGGGCTGGTGAACCCAAGATTGGCACATCAGAGAGCAGGGCTCTTGCTCACAGGCTGCGAAGATTGACGAATCCCATTGACAGGCAAGACTGCAGGTCAGCTGCTAGCTCAACTACCAAGAACTGGAGATCAGATGAACAGGAGTCAGCTGCAGGATCCAGCGTGAGCAAAAAGTCTCCGAGCTTTGCCAGAATGCCCACTTATATTCAGCACAGGCCACATGCCCAAGGAAACTCCCTTTCAACTGATTGGCTACTTGCAGAAGATCCCATCATGGGGGTGATCACATATCAAATCTCAACATGGAAGTGATCACAACATTATACGACTGCCAAAACACTGAGAATCATGGCTCAGCCAAGTTGACACGATCCTAACTATCATAACCCCTAAAGAAAGCCTCAAGCCACTACCAAAGAAAAACCCATACCCATTGCCGTCAAGTCGATTCCAACTCACAGCGACCTTATAGCTATCTACAGTCAAACTAATTCTGGACTTGGGGATAGTGGGGTGGGCACAGACTCTACCTTAACTGGGCAGAATTCATTTATTGAATGTTTTCATCATGCTGGGTATACAAGGGTGAATGATGTTGTGGGTTGAATGTTGTCGTTCTTGTTATGTGCTGTTGAGTCAATTTTTGACTCCTAGCACCCCCATGTGACAGAGTAGAACTTCCCTATAGGGTTTTCTAGGCTGTAATCTTTATTGGGAGCAGATCACCAGGCCTGGGAACTGCTGGGAGGGTTTGAAACGCCAGCCCTTCAGTTAGCAGTTGAGTGCTTATCAGTTGGACCATCTGGGCTCTGGGTTGAATAGAGTTCCCTCAAAATTCATGTCCGCCTGGGACCCCAGAATGTGACCTTATTAGAAATAGAGTCTTTGCAGATATAATTAGTTAAGATGAGATCATACTGGATTAGAGTGGGCCCTAAATCTAATCACTGGTGCCCTTCTAAGAAGGCCATGTGAACTAGGGCTGCGAACTGGTTTGGAATGGTTCAGTAATTGCCACCTTAAACAAGGACAGTGTACACACTGCATAGCAACCAAATCTGTTGCCCATTGAATCTTGACCCAAGCAGGAAACAAATAGCAGTGTCTCTGTCACAGATGGCAGCTGACCACGCTGTTTTGAATGTGTCACTCTCCACGGTCCCGCCCATAATCTCCAATCTCCCGCATGGATCTCGAAAGTTTCAGGAGCCTGATGGCGGAGATTGGATTATGGACAGGACTGTGGAGAGTGACACATTCAAAGTGGTGTGGTCGGCTGTCATGTTTGAGTGAGGCACCGCTGTTTGTTTCCTACTTGGATCAAAATTCAACAGACAACAGATTGGGTTGCTATGCAATGCCTACGCTGCCCTCATTTATGTTGGCAATTACTGAACTGTTCCAGTTTGAAGCCCTGATGTGAAGACACACAGCGAAGAAGACCATGTGAAGACAGAGGCAGAGACTGGAGTGATGACGTTATAAGCCGAGAAACTTCAAGGTTTGCGAGGAGACACAAAAAGCTAGAAAGAGTAAAGGAACGATTCTTCCCTAGAGCCTTCAGAGGCAGCATGACTGTGCTGGCATCTTGATTTTAGTCTTCCGGCATCCAGAACTGTGAGAAAGTAAATTTCGGTTGGTTCAAACTATCACGTTTGTGGTAATTTGTTGCGGCAACCCTAGGAAATTAATAAAAATCAGATAGATGTCATCCCTGCCTTCGAGCTGCTTGGAGTGTAGTGTAGTAGGAGAGAGAGACAAATGATCAGAGGAACGTAATGAGTGTCTCAGTGAGAAAGGGGGATGCTCAGAGCCTAGAGCAGGGGCTGACTGCTGTAATCTAGGGGCCCAGGAAAGGCATTCTGAGACAGAAATCAGATATCAAAGCTAAAACCTAAAGGTTGAGTCGGTGTTATGAACTAAAGAAGTAAAGAGAAAAAAGTTTCATTTGATTTAGGTAGTACCAAGGGTAAAGGAGTCCCCATGGTGGCACAAACAATTAAGCACTCAGCTACTAACTGAAAAAGTTGGCTGTTTGAACCCACCTCAGAAGACATGCCTGAGGATCTTCTTCCAAAAGATCATAACCTTGAAAACCCTACGGAGCAGTTGTAGTCTGCACGTGTGGGGTTGTCATGAGTCAGAATTGACTTGACAGCAACTAGCAACAACAAGGGTAAAGGCTGACTTCAGATTACTCATAGGCTGGTGATAAAAAGGATTAAGAGGCTGGAGGGTGGGGAAAATACTGGAGATGCCTCAAAAAGTGCTTTTCTGTCCTTATAATCTGTTGTCCCTCACTGATTCTGTTCATTGTGTGCACTGTTTAGAAAAATATAAGTGGTGATATCATCATGTAGACCTGCATGTGGAAGCCCTCATGGGAATAGCCTTTCCTAGTTGCCCACTGGTCTTAAATAATTCTCTCTTCTCTTTCCCCCTACTTACTGAGGATTGCTGTTTTAAGCCTTAATCATCAGGAGTCTTGATCAAAGGCTATTTTTGTATATGTATGTCTCTCCATCTTCATGGGAATGTCCTTGAATGTAGGGGTTGTGTCTGTCCTCTAGTTTCTGGGATACCCTTTCCTAGTTCTCCTATCTCCTTGGAGATTCTGGGAGTCTCTGTATCTTTCTTTATCTTCTGTTTTCCACTTTGCTCATCTCCTGGTAGAGCACTCCACATACGAGCAAGTTCTCTGTTGTCTATTCTGTCCTGGCTGTCTATCTTTGTCTTTGGGTCACTGATGAACAATAGACATGGACATACCCTAGGGTGCTGCCCTGGACTGTTATTCATTGGAGGAAGCCCAGGGTCAGGAGGAAGGTGAAATAGTTCAGAAAGAACCTACATATACGTGTGAAAAGCTGGCTGTGTGCCCCCCACCCCCACCCCCACCCAGACAAAGCCTTGAAATTCTCCCTTATATGGATGGAAGGTCTCAGTTCCAAACTTTACAAAATACTAACATTCGTTGTTAGTTCCTTTCACAGTTACTTGTTAACAAGAGAAAAGTAAAAAAGAAAGAAAGAAAAAACCCCAGCATAACAAGGAAAATGTAGAGAAAATTCCAAATTCTTAAAGGCAGAGTTTTATCATTTGTTCACTTATTTATGTGTATGAATTTGGAACATGATATTTTAAATCTGAAGTTATGTACTAGAATATAAATATCAATTGATATTTATTTTTAGGGAGTCACTTCTTTACAAATCCTCATAAAAAGGCTTTATTGAGAGAGAGAGAGCAGATCATAAAATCAAGTGAAAATGAAAAAACTAAAGACCAAAGGTTAATGTGGAGCAAAGAAGGAAGGTTAAGTGATTTATGAGACAACTCAAGTAAGAGATCAACTCCTTTTCTAGGTTCACATGTCTAATGGAGGCACAGGGCTGGCCAGCAGTGAGTGTATGTGTGTGTGTATACCTGTTTGTGAATGTGTGTGTGTACCTGTGTGTGAATGTGTGTGTGTGTGTGTGTGTGTGTGTGTGTGTGTGTGTGTGTGTGTGATGGGGTAGAGTTCCAGGGCCACATTAATGGACAGTAAAAGGATATCTACAGAATACTGAGAATATGACTTGGAAGATACAAATCAAGAGGGCAACTTTAACTCATTCTGGCTTTGGAGACATCACCATCTTTTTGTTGAATCTACCTGACTAGATCAGTTGGAAGCAATTGACCAGATGGGAATGTCAGACTGATGATAATATCTGTTATTTGTATAACCCGATTTCAAAACTATTCATATAAAGTATCTCATCTATGCACATTTGGGTCATAAGAAAAATTACAGCAAAATCAAGCTTACTTCTGTCTTCCATAGGCTACTATTCCTTATTGTGGAGGCAGAAGGAGGGTTGGAATTTTACTGGACTTATCTGCAGAGCAGCACACCCAGCACACGCTTCACACATACAGAGCACATGAAACGAGGCAATAACATGAGGTGCTGTTGAAAGTGGAGGGCAATTATTTCAGTAGTTCACTTGTTGGAGTGGCATGGAAGACATTTTAATGCATTTATTCTATCAAAACACAATCATTAGACTATGGGGTCGGAGATGATCTCTGTGAGAATGAGCCAATCCCTGCCCTCATGAAGCTCATAAGCTTATAAACTAAGATTCCAGAAGAGCTGGAAAAATAAAACACAAATGGAGAAGGGAAACTCACATTTACTGAATAATGTGCTGAGTATTATGAGTATCTGCAGTACTAGAGGACCAAGTTGAAGAAAATAGAAAAAGGAGCTAAAAAACCTAATTAAATTCGTTCTGGAAAATTATAGAAATTCCCCCAAATGAAGTAAATCTGCTGTGACTATTTATTTACTTCTTCTGACACCTCGCCCACCATGCGGGGCCTTGTTTTGCGTCACCAATTTATTTAATCCTTTTGAACTGCTATCAGCCAAAGGTGGTAATGTGAAATGTAAACGGTATGCTTTAATTGTGTTGAAAATTTCTCCGTATGATGCCTTTTTGTCCCTGAATACCTAATGGAAAGTTCATTGATGAACTTTATTAGTGAATCCAAAGGGACTGTAATTGGCTTTTCATTTATTATTTTTAATTGAGACAGTTTTTATTTAAAGCTTTATTTAAAATACTTTCCCACAGAAGAGAAAGGGGATTTCTATGGTAACGTGAGACTATTTGTTCTGTATAACAGATGACGATGTACATTTCCTATTTTGGAGTTTCTGGTGTGAAATGTATTTTTGCCCATGGCCTCATGCTTTAGGTGGGTGGCAAACACAGCTTTCCAAAAATACAAACTGTCTGACATCTAGTTTAGGAAATTGAATAAATAGGTACAAAATGAGATTTGCAATCTAAACCCAAAAACTGAGTGTGACTTTCTTCTGTTGGATGGATAATTCTTGTATCTGTCCTTTGTAAGGATATCATTTTGTACCTATCCTTTTGTTCTTACAGATGTGTCTTTACATTAAATAGTCTATTGGGTTTTTTCTCTGGCCTTATGTATTATCTCGCTAGAATCAACTGCTCATTCATCCCTCATACTTATCTCTCCTCTGGTGGTACTGTGGTGGCTTGCTTGTTGCTGTGATGCTGGAAGCTATGCCACTGGCATTTCAGATACCAGCAGTGTCATGAATGGTGGACAGGTTTTAGTGGATCTTCTAAACTAAGACTAAGAAGAAGGATCTAGCAATCTACTTTAAAAAAAAAAAAAAATTGACCAGTGAAAACCTTATGAATAGCACTGGAACATTGTCTGATATAATGTTGGAAGATGAGCCCCTCCAGTTGGAAGCCACTCAAAATACAATGGTGGAAGTGCTGCCTCCTCAAACTAGAGTCGACTGTAATGATATGGATGGAGTAAAGCTTTGGGGACCTTCATTTGCTGGTGTGGCATGGCTCGAAATGAGAAGAAACAGCTGCAAACGTCCATTAATAATTGGAACGTGGAATGTACAAAATATGAAACTAGGAAAATTGGAAGTCATCAAAAATGCAATGGAACACATAAAGATTGATATACTAAGCACTAGTGAGCTGAAATGAACTTGTATTGGCCATGTTGAATCAGACAATCACCATGGTCTATTATGCTGGGAATGACAAATTGAAGAGGAATGAGGTCACACTCATCTTCAAAAAGAACATTTCAAGAACTATCCTGAAGTATACAACATCGTCAGTGATAGGAAAATATCCATACATCTACAAGGACGACCAGTTAATAATGACTATTATTCAAATTTACACACCAACCACTAATGCCAAATGAAGAAATTGAAGATTTTTACCAACTTCTGCAGTCTGAAATTGATCAAACATGCAATCAAAATGGACTGATAATTATTGATGATTGGAATATGAAAGCTGGAAACAACGAAGAAGGATCAGGAGTTGGAAAATATGGCCTTGGTGATAGAAACAGTACAGGAGATTGCATGATAGAATTTTGCAAGACCGACTACTTATTCATTGCAAATACCTTTTTTCGACAACATAAACGGCAACTATATATGTGGACCTCACTCAATGGAATACACAGGAATCAACTAGACTACATCTGTGGAAAGAGACCATGGAAAAGCTCAATATATCATCAGCCAGAACAAGGCCAAGGATGACTGGGGAACAGATCATCAGTTGCTCATATGCAAGTTCAACTTGAAGCTGAAGAAAATTAAAACAAGTCCATGAGAGCCAAAGTATGACCTTGAGTATATTCCTCCTGAATTTAGAGAGCATCTCAAGAGTAGATTTAACACATCAGACACTAATGACCAAAGACCAGATGTCTTAGTCATCTAGTGCTGCTCTAACAGAAATACCACAAGTGGATGGCTTTATTAAAGAGAAAAAAAGAAGTTTATTCTTTCACAGTCTAGTAGGTTACAAGTCCAAATTCAGGACATCAGCTCCAGGAGAAGACTTTCTCTGTCAGCTCTGGAGGAAAGTCCTTGTTATCAGTCTTCCCTTGTTCTGGGAGCATCTCAGCACAGGAACCTCAGGTCCAAAGGACATGGTCTACTCCTAGCACTGCTTTCTTGGTGGTTTGAGGCCTCCCACTCTCTGCTTGCTTCCCTTTCCTTTTATCTCTTACAAGAGATATCTCTTACAAGAGATAAAAGGTGGTGCAGGCCACACCCCAGGGAAACTCCCTTTACATTGGATCAGAG
The DNA here is from genome assembly GCA_030035585.1 of Dugong dugon. Taxonomy (NCBI): domain Eukaryota; kingdom Metazoa; phylum Chordata; class Mammalia; order Sirenia; family Dugongidae; genus Dugong; species Dugong dugon. The sequence continues at coordinate 53,637,787 of CM057467.1, read as the reverse complement.
ATGTGACCTAGGTAAGGATGGTGTTACAATCCCACCCTAATCCTCTTTAATGTAAAATTACAAACACAAAATGGAGGATAACCACACAATTCTGGGAATCGTGGCCCAGCCAAATTGATACACACATTTTTTAGGGGACATAATTCAAACCATGACACCAGACAAGTTGTGGGATGACATCAAGGACATCATACATGAAGAAAGCAAAAGGTCATTAAAAAGACAGGAAAGAAAAAAAAAAAAAACCCACCAAAATGGATATCAGAAAAGACTCTGAAACTTGCTCTTAAACATAGAGTAGCTAAAGCGAATGGAAGAAATGATGAAGTAAAAGAGTTGAATGGAAGATTTCAAAGGGCAGCTGGAGAAGACAAAGTAAAGTATTATAATGAAATGTGCAAAGACCTGGAGTTAGAAAACCAAAAGGGAAGAACATGCTCAGCATTTCTTAAGCTGAGAGAACTAAATAAAAAATTCAAGCCTTGAGTTGCAATGTTGAAGCGTTCTTTAGGTAAAATATTGAATGACTAAGGAAGCGTCAAAAGAAGCTGGAAGGAATACAAGTAGGCACTGTACCAAAAAGAACTGGTCGACATTCAGCCATTTCAGGAGGTAGCATATGATAAAGAACGGATCGCCTATGCCAAGAAATTTGGAAGACAGCTACCTGGCCAACCCACTAGAAGAGATACATATTTGTGCCCATTCCAAAGAAAGGTGATCCAACAGAATGTGGAAATTATTGAGCAATATCACCAAAATCACATGCAAGTAAAATTTTGCTCAAGATAATTCAAAAATGGTTGCAGCAATACATCAACATGGAACTTCCAGAAATTCAAGCTGGATGCAGAAGAGGACATGGAACGAGGGATATCATTGCTGGTATCAGATCTTTGCTGAAAACAGAGACTACCAGAAAGATATTTACCTGTGTTTTATTGACTATGCAAAGACTCTGTGGATCGTAATAAATTATGGATAATGTTTCACGGAATGGGAATTGCAGAACACTTATTTGTGCTCATCTGGAACCTGTACATAGACAAAGAGGCATTCATTCAAACACAACAGGGGTACTGTGTGGTTTAAAAATCAGGAAAGGTGTGCTTCAAGGTTGTATCTTTTTACTATACTTATTCAATCTATACACTGAGCAAATAATCAGAGACTATATGAAGAAGAACGGGGCATCAGGATTGAGGAAGACTCATTAACAACCTCTGATACGCTGATGATACAACCTTGCTTGCTGGAAAGGAAGAGAACTTGAAGTACTTACTGATGAAGATTAAAGTCTACAGCCTTCATCTACAGATTACACCTCAACATAAAGAAAACAAAAATCCTCACGACTGGATCAATAAACAACATCATGATAAATAGAGAAAATATTGAAGTTGTCAAGGATTTCACTTTACTTGGATCCCTAATCAACACCCCTGGAGCAGCAGTAAAGAAATCTTGTATTGCTTTGGTTAAATCTGCTGCAGAAGATCTCTTTGGAATGTTAAACAGAAAAGATGTCACTTCAAAGACTATGATGCGCCTGACCCAAGCCATGGTATTTTCAATTGCCTCATATGCATGCAAAACCTGGACAACGAATAAGGAAGACTGAAGAAGAATTAATGCATTTGAATTATGATGTTGGCAAAGAATATTGGATATACCATGGACTGTCAGAAGAACAAAGAAATCTGTCTTGGAAGAAGTACAGCCAGAATGCTCCTTAGAAGCGAGGATGGAGAGACTTAGTCTGACCTACTTTGGACATGTTATCAAGAGTACCAGTGACTGGAGAAGGACATCATGCTTGGTAAAGTAGAGCGTCAGTGAAAAAGATGAAGACCCTCAGTGAGATGGATTGACACAGTGGCTGCAACAATGGGCTCAAACAACAATGATTGTGAGGATGGAAAGACTGGACAGTGTTTTGTTCTGTTATACGTAGGGTCACTATGAGTTGGAACTGCCTCGATGGTGCATAACAACATAACAACAACACCACCTTTCCTCTAACACTTAATGTCTGTTAGTGTACTATTTATTTTATCATCTACGTTTAGGTTTGATGTGAGCATCTTGTAGGCAGAGAATGAGTTATTCATCTTTGTACCTCTTACACCTAACACAGCTGGTGACTGACCCTGGAGCAGATGCCCAGTAAATGTAAACGGCTGAATTTGTTCAAGGTTCACTGAATTTCTCTGTGTTTGTGTTACAACAGGAGATCATCTAGACAGCTCAGGCTATGCAAGTCGTAATGAACCTTGACCTTGCTTAGCTTACAAGAGCATGCTCTGGGAGGTCTGTCAAGATGGCAACATGGCATGGATCTGTGAGACCACGTGGCTCATTAGAAGTCAGTAATACTATCCCTGATAATAGCCTTTGTAGAAGCCAGAAGACCTTGTATACCTGTGAGTAAACTCACAAGACACATTCCTTTCCTGAAGTGTCCTTGGGGAAAAATTACAGCATAGAGAAGCTATTCAGTGCAGCTAGTGATACGGTAAACAATGGCTATGCAAGGCCAGGCGAACACTTTCAAAATAAAATATTTACTAAGGTCTGAAAACACTGGTTTCGGTATTCAAGATATTTCTTTCAAAGAGATTGTCATCAGCTGGTAAATGAATTCATCATCTTGACTACCTCTTGAGCTAGTTGCACTCTTGACTAAAGTTTCTTCAGATAACAACAGCATTGTCCCAGTCATCCAGGCTTGACACATTGGAGTCTTTTTTTTTTTTTTTTTTAACTCTTCTCTGACTTCTTTATGTTGTTAGTTGCCAAATTCTGTAGGTTTAACTTCAGCATGATGCTTGGCGTCCATCTCTTCCTGAGTTGGCATCATTGCCCTTCTGCTCAGTTGGCTTTGCTGTCGTTGTTGTTAGGTGCCGTCGAGTTCATTCCAACTCATAGTGACTCCATGTGACAGAACAGAACTTCCCCGTAGGGTTTCCTAGACTATAATCTTTACAGGAGCAGATCACCAAGTCTTTTCTCCCTCAAAGCCTCTGGGTGGGTTTGAACGCCCACCTTTGAGTTAGCAGCCCAGCACTTAACCGTTGCACCACCAGGGCCCCTTCACTTGGCCCTAGTGACTACGTAGTACTGCCTACAAGATGAATTCCAACCTCCTTGTTTAGGAGGCAGAATATAAATCTGGAATTCTTCCATATACTAGCTAAGGGTCCATAGAGATGTGTCTTAACTGCTTTGACTCTCAGATTTTTTACATTGAAAAATGAGGTCAGTAATAGTGTCTAACTCATGGAAATATTGTATTAAATAAGATAATGTTGCTAAAATAAGAGTGACAGGATTGACTCAAGGTTAATAACTGAAAGTCACTGGAATTTACCCAAACAATTCATCAAGGGTCAGGAAATGGTGATTCCACAGGGCATAGCTGAAAATAGTTATTCAAAAAATAATTTATGGTTATGTTTATACCCCACAGAAATTAAACACGTAAGTTACACACATAACAACAATGCACAGTTTAGCCCCTTCTATTGCCCTAGATTTTTAGTTTTTTTTTTTTGTTTGTTTTTAATTGATCTTTAACTTTTTTCCTCAAGGAGATACAAACTGAATGGGCAGAAACTGAATATTCTACTTCTACTCATGCATATGCAGCGCATGTATTTAGGGCAAACCAGTTGAACTTGACAGTATGAGGTTGTTTCTGACCTCCCCAAAAGGCAGTTTCCAATGGTTCGACCTAGTAATAGTTACTCAATGTGTGCTGGTTGTTTCATTGATAATTAAAACTATTTGTTTTTAAATCTTTCCAGATCATTTACTTTCAGTGGGGAGAACTAATCTTGAGGAAAAGGCTACACCCACTTCAGTGCCAAACCACCCCCCCGAAAAAAGAAAAAGAAAGCCCTATAAATATTTATAAGAATATTTTTTTAGTTCCCATCAGTTGAGTTTGAGATAATTCTGTTGGTTTGTTTCTGTTCGTTTTCTTGCACATCAGTATGGAAACCTAGAATAATATCAGTGTGACCACCACCCTCAATATTTCAATGTTATGTCACACACTTAGGCAACACACATACCCTAGAAAGGATAGGATGTTGGAGTGTGTACAAATAAGGCAGGAAACTGGATTTCACCCCAGAATACTTGCTGGTTAATGGTGTGACTTTGGGCAAGTCACTTTTTGTGCCTCTGTTTCTTCATGTTATTAACAAAAAGATTAGCCCTGATGACCTCCATGAGATTCTTTAATTTGTATATCTTTCCCTCTGAGCTCTATAAAAGTTGAGGAATTTTCATGATAATATGTTACTTATAACAGCTGAGAAAACTGGTGTCTTACAGAGTTTTCTGACTGTGCCAAATTCCCTTTTCTTTATAAAAGAATAGACATCTCCATTAATGCTAAATTGGAGTCCTGGTGGCACAATGGTTAAAAGCTCAACTGCTAACCAATAGGTTGGCGATTTGAACCCACTCGGTGGCTTTGTGAGAGAAAGACCTGGCAATCTGCTTCCGTAAAAATTACAGCCAGGAAAACTCTTTGTGGCAGTTATACTCTGTCACGTGGGGTCGCTATGAGTCCAAATTGACTCAATGGCACACAACAACAACGTTAGTGCTGAAAACTTCCCTCTTTCTGTGTTGGTGATTGATATGACTGCTCTGGCAGAAACCAGTTCTTGGGCCAGAAGAGGGTAGAAAGGCCTGAGATGTATGATCCACCAGCTCAGATCAAGTCTTTCAGCTCTGCAAGGAGGCAATCACCACAACTCTGAAGCTTGGAGAGAGGAAGGCAGGGTAAAGGAGAAAGTAGGTGGAGCTCCTGCCCACCGCATTTGCAATCCAAGGCAAAAGTCAAAATAATGTTGCCCTTTCATTCATGTATGGAGTCCCTGGGTGGTGCCAATTGAATGGTTAGAGATTTGGGTTTACCCAGAAGTGCCTCAGAAGAAAGGCCTGGTGATTCACTTCTGAAAAATCAGCCATTGAAAACCTTATGCAACACAGTTCTACTCTGACACATATGGGGTTGCCATGAGTAGGAATCAACTTGACAGCAAATGGAAAAAAAAAAAATTCATGTGTAGTACTTATAACTTCTAAGTATGCCTTACAATTGTTTTCACATTTTATTCATTTATTACATCCACAAACATTTATTGAGTGTGTACTGTATGCCAGGCATTTGAGAGACATACATCAAACAGTTTCCACTTGAATTGTATAGTGTCTCAGAGAAGAAGTTCTAGTGCCTTGAAAGCATGTGAAATGAATGCCTTATCTTCCATTGCTCTGCATGAAGGATCATGGAGTGATCTATTGAAAGAAGGCTAGTGTGCCTGAAGAACAAAGAAGAGGGAGATCAGTGTAAAGTAAAGCAGGACAGGGTGGTTGGAGCCAGATGATGCAAGGCCTAAAAGGCCTTTTGAAGGACTTAGGATGTTGTCCACATATGTTAAGGATTTTACCCCTTAAACAACTTCCTGATTGAAGTAGAAAAGATATTATAGTTGCCATTTTACAGATTTTATAAATGCCTGAAACGTGGCTAAGATGTTCAGTGTCTTTCTCAAGATCACAGGTCAAAAAAAGGCCAACCCCAAAGTTTTAGAAGGCTTTCCTCACATTCATTTGTTCACTCACTTGTTTTAACAAGTATTTATGAGTATGTAGTATGTGCCAGAGAAGCAAACTTGAAATGGAGTAAGTTCAAAGACCTAGTATATTTTGGAGCCAGCTGTCTCTGTGTACCTAGAATCATGGAGCAAACCAATACGAGAGCTTTTGCCCTAGAATTAAGGAAAACATTTGTGCTAGATATTGCACTAGTGAGTTTTTTGGAAGGAGACCCATGGTATGAAAGGCGAGAGGAACAATTGACTTTGTGTTCCACCTCCTTGGTAGGTTTACATGAAATAGGTTTTCTAGTTTTCTCTAAGATTACCAGCAAAAGGCACCTAATCCTCCATATGCTCCCTTTCAGTAGTGTTATGTAATGCATGTGGATTTTCCTGGGAGATTAGAGAAGCTTCAGGGTCATGTAAATGGAAGCAATGGACATTTTACTGTGAACATAAGGGAAAGTAAATGTTTCATTATAAGCACGAGAGGAATCATCCAGTTGCTGATCTGGACTTTAATAAAATACTTTCACTGAATGTTGTGTAACCAAAAGTAAATAAATAAATCACATGGAGTGAAATTACAACTTTATGGATGAGACGATAGAGAAGATCCTTAGAGAAGTGGCTGGCAAATGTTTGTTGTGTGGATGAATCTTTGGCTAAGGGAAGCTGCTAAACTGCTATCGCAGCAAGCCCTTTTGTTCCATTGGAAAAGTGATGGCACGTTGTTGCAAACTTGTGTTTCCTCCTTGAAAAAAGATGATTAAGAATGTGCTTCACTTAGGAAGGGGTCCCTGGCGGTGTGAACGGTTGACACACTCGGCTGCTAACCTAAAGGCTGGAAGTTCAAGTCCACCCAGAGGCACCTCAGAAGAGAAGGCAGCCACTGAAAACCCTATGGAGCACAGATGTACTCTGACATATATGAGGTTGACATGCATTGGAATCGACTTGACAGCAACTGGTTTGACTCATCGATGAAAAACTGAACTGGTGATCAGGAAGAAAGAATTGGACTGTCCCATTTTTCTTCATTTCATTATCTGTTGAGTTAGTATTCCATATGTGAGATATACATCTCAAGGAAAATGCTAAGCCATTCCAATCAGTTAAATGGGAGTTATGCAGTTTCCATTCCTTGCTCATCCAAATAAAAGTAACTGGGTAATGATACTATTTAAATTGTATACAGGTTGAAAATTATGTTCGTGAAGAATATCTACCTCTTCACTATATATTTTGGTATCTTAGTAATGTTTCTAACTTTGCATTATTGTTTAAGAAATCAAAGTCTTGAAAAAAGAAAACGAAAATTCAGAGAATAAACTATTATGTTACAGGAAAGTTGTAAATTCAAGGGAATAGCCCGTTGTCTTTTTTTAGTACTTTTATTCATCAATCCAGTTTATTTTGTTAAGAAAAATTTTTGAAGATTGTTTGTAATTGAGGTTGTATTTGGATTTGTTCACTTAGTAACATTCAAAGGAAACTACAGAGTAATACCACATTTGTTGGGATAATTTCTCAGGATTTTAAAAAGCAATTTGACTAATAAAATGAAGTAAGAGTCAGTATCTAAACTATAAGTGTTTTGTGCTTGCAATTCTGTTGTTATGTGTCATTGAGTCAATTCTGACTCATAGTGAGTCTATAGGACAGAGCAGAACTGCCCCATAGGGTTTCCTAGACTTTAATCATTAAGGAAGCAGACTGCCACATTTTTCTCCTGCAGAGCGGCTGGTGGGTTTGAACTGCCCACCTTTCCATTACCAGGCAAGCGTTAACGACTGTGCCACCAGAGATCCTTCTTGCAACTCTGTTGTTAGGTGCCGTCGAGTTGGTTCCGACTCACAGCAACCCTATAGGACAGAGTAGAACTGCCCCATAGGGTTTCTGAGGAGTGGCTGGTGGATTTGAACTGCTGACCTTTTGGTTAGCAGCCGAGCTCTTAACCACTATGCCACCAGGGCTCCTCTTGCAACTCTAGTTCTCCCTAATTACTGTACCTTTTCTATTTCTCTCCTTTATGAGATTTTAGAGCAGAGGAGGCTTTTGCTGACTAGGAAGCAGAAAAAATACTAAATATCTGAGTCTCGTGGCCAGTGGGACACTGCTTAGCTATCTAGTGCTGCTATAACAAAAATACCACAAGTGGATGGCTTTAACAAACAGAAATTTATTCTCTCACAATCTAGGATGGTAGAAGTCTGAATTGAGGGTGCCAGCTCCTGGGGAAGGCCTTTTCTCTCTGTCAGTTCTGGGAGATGGTCTTGGTCATCAATCTTCCCCTGGTCTAGGAACTTCTCAGTGCAGGGACCCTGGGTCCAAAGGACTCACTGTTCCAGGCGCATCGTGGTGATATGACGTCCCCCTCTCTCTCTGCTCACTTCTCTCTCCTAATCTTTTGTAAGGCCACACCCCAGGGAAACTTCCCTTAGATCAGGGCTGTAACCTAGGCAAGGGTGTTGCATCCCACCCTAATCCTCTTTAACATAAACTGATCTTGCCTGATTAACCACAGGCAGAGATTAGGATTTATAACAATAGGACAATTACATCAGATCACAAAATGGAGGACAACCACACAATACTGGGAATCATGGCCTAATCAAGTTGACACACATTTTTGGGAGACACAATTTAATCCTTGACAGTGGCTTTGACAAACAAAATTTGTTTTCTCACAGTTTAGGAGGCTATAAGTCCTCATTCAGGGTGTCAGCTCTGGGGGAAGGCTTTCTCTCTGTGTCGGCTCTGGAGGAAGGTCTTTGTCTTTCTGAGCTTCTGCACCTGTGCTATCTTTATGTGGTTTGGCATCTCTCTTCCCCTATCTCAGCTGTGCTCCATTGTTTAATCTCTTTTATATCTCAAAAGAGATTGACTCAAGATGCACGCTACACTAGTCCAGCCTCATTAATGTAACAAAAGACAACCCATTCTCAAATGGTATTAGAACCACAGGCATAGAGGTTAAGATTTACAACACATATTTTGGGAGGCTATAACTCAATCCATAACAGACACCATGATAGTAAACAAAATATCTGGAGTAAGACTGTTAAGACAAATGTCTGCCATATGCTACTTTAAAAAGACATTATTATAAAATAGATACATTTTTGTGAAACACACACAAAGCATACTTTATAGAAAATTCAAGTTGTCTTTAATTTCATTCCACAGAGTTAGCAACATTTAATAACTTGATGCTGTTTTTTCAGATTTTTAAAAATGCATTTTATTTATGTATACATTGATTGGAGTTTTGAACTTGGTCTTTTTTACTTAATTGTACATTTCGGCATCTGCCATGTCAGCACACTTAGGTGGGTCTCATTCTTTTTAATATAGTAAGGATGTACCATACCATAAACTTTGCTTGTGTTAGTGAAATTTGGAGTTTTCATTTTTTCAACATTTCCAAAATTATTACACTGAATGATCTTTTCCATTTATGAGAGTATTTCTGTAAGTTAAAATTCTTACAATGGGTAGTATAGGTTTAATAATGATAGCAGTAGTGGCTGATGGGAGTCCCTGGGTGGTGCAAATGGTGAAGGTGCTCAGCTGGTAACCAAAAGGTTGGAGGTTCGGAGTCCACCTAGAGGTGCCTTGGAAGAAAGGCCTGGTGTCTACTTCTGAAAAATCAGCCATTGAAAATCCTATGGAACACAGTACTACTCTGACACACAAGGGGTTGCCATGAGTCAGAGTCAACTCAGTGGCAACTGGTTTTAGTGGTTGGTAACTCTTGGATCCTTTTTATGTGCTAGGTCTTCTGCTAAGCATATGTAGTATTTCCTTTTAATCCTTGCAACAAACATATTACATGGGTTCCTCTATATCTCCCCATTATATAGTAAATCTTAAAGATATAAAATAACTTCCTGGAGTCACCTAACAGGGAAGGGGCAGAACCTGGACCCACACCCAGGTCTTTCTGATTCTGCGGCCCATCACTGGCCTTCAGGCAGCCCATCCCCTTGCTTGCATCAGTATTAGATGGGCTCCATCCAAATGCATTCTATTTTCTCCGCTTGAGCTTCTGCTCCAGATTCCTCATAGTGCTACTCTGGCAGCCATATGTAGACACCTCCAGCACCTCTTCTTTTGCTCTTAAATCTGGAGACAGGCCTGAGCAGTCAGTCTCTCGTTCTATGGTGCCTGGGCCCTTCCCTGACTCCATATTGGCCTCCATTGCTGAGACTGCCTTCCTGGCAGAAGGTGCAGCTTACCTAAATCTGAGAGAGGAAGAGAGAGAAGGAAAGTTCCCTCTTGCTCTCCTGGATTTATGACACCTTTGCTCTGCCAGCCAACACAATCCAGCTGACCAGCAATCTCAGAAGCCGTCACAAAGAGCAGCTATCTCCATATATCGGAGTCGGGAGGAAGGGAGAAAAGAAAAAAACACTGCACGTACAATATGGAAAGATGTTCTCCGGTGTTCTGAGTTATGCTGACACAGCCAGGCATTGAAAGCAGCAAAATAAATACACTGAGAGATGCTGGCATTGCCGTTTGGTAAAACTTATATTGCAGACACAACCACCATCCAGTGCCGACGTGTCAACAAGCTAAGTGCCGTAGAGTGTACAGATAATACTGTATTTGCATGGACTCTGGGCATCAAGCGGGAGGAGGACATTTGTCTGAAAATGTTCTATACATTCATCATAACTCAACTCCATTCTAATTCTTTCCACATTTCCCCCTTCAAATACTTACATTTCTATCTTATATTTTATTTTGCTATTTTAAAACAAAACTGTTTCATAGCATTTCTTTATGCAGCTCTCTGCATACTAGGTTGTGAGATCTGCGTGATCAGGAATTCCATCCCATTTATCTTTTGTCCTTGCTTATATTTCCATCTATCCTTCTCTTCTTTCTTCTTTATATCTAAGTTTATTAAGCATCTTTTCTATGCCAACCACTTTGTATCCCAAGAGGTACAATGAAGAGTATGGAAAATACAGCTAAGCCTCTCATCAGGCTTATAGTATGATAGAAAGTGCCAGAAAACCTAGATTCTTGCATAGTATTTGGCACAGAGAAGGCACTCAGTAAATGCTTATTTATTACATTGAGTTACTAAATGCTTACAGATAAAGAAGCTGATACTCAGGCTTGTTAACTGACTTGCCCAGACATAGGACTTGAATTAAGATTATTGCCTATAGCTATAATGCTGTTCTTCCCCACTAGACGGCCCAGTTAATGGTAGTTATTATTATTGTCATTCACAAAGGTGAGGGTGGCATGTCATGTGTCATATTCATTGTTCCTAATGACCCTAAGAATTAGCAGGTCATACAGTTAGGTGGTCAAGCGCTGTGGCCCTTTCATTTTTTAAATGTGAACGTCTGCATGAATTTTCTAAAAGACCATCTTTTTTTCCATGGCGTGTTTTCTGGCACAAGACCCCAGAATTAACCTTATATCTAAGCAATGTAAATTAAAAAAAAAAAAAAATTCTTGTTACTTCACAACAGCCATTGTGATATTTGTCCCTTACCAGTACTACCAGTTGCCATGGAGTCGATTCTGGCTCATGGTGACCCCATGTGTGTGAGAGTGGAGCTGTGCTCCACAGAGTTTTCAATGGCTGATTTTCAGAAGTAGATGGCCAGGCCTTTCTTCTGAGGCACCTCTGGGTAGACTCCAGCCTCCAACCATTTAATTAGCAGTTGAGCACTTAACTGTTTGCACTACCCAAGAACTCCATTAGCAAATTTATTTTTTGTTTTTGTTTTTATTTACTTCGTTATGCTAGACCTGTTACCATAAGGTAGATTCCTAGGTCAGGCAATTTTTATCCATTTTTAGAATCTTCAGTAGTGTTCAACTAGTATAAGATAGAGAGAAAAACCTTTGGAAGTTATTTTCTGAAGAATATTGTTGACAAGTGCACCAGTTTGCACTTGGATGGATAGATACAGGTACAGCATGCAACTCAAATGAAATAGAACAGAGAAAGGGAGAAAATGAAAATTACTTTAGAACAATGCAATATTAAGCAATATTAACAATGCCTTTATTAAGCATCCCTTAGAGATGGAGAAACAAAGAATCAAAATGTTGGATGATGGAGCTGATAATAACAATGCCTCAGATTTATTTTGTGTAAATTACAGAACTACAAAAATAATAAACAAAAACCCACATCAAATCATTTAATCTAAAACCCACAGCTTATTGTATGTAGGTTAGATTAGAGTGACTGAGTCACTCTTGATATCTCTCTGTAGAACAGTAACTGTAAATTTCATCCTGCAGGTTCATTTCTACGTTGCATCTTCAGCTAATAACTACCGTTAATAATATTCTGCAATCAGACACCCTGAATCCTAGGCTGTAATTGTAGCTTGTCTGTAGGTGCAGTGAGTTTATTTGTTCATAAAGAAGTTAATTGGATAAATAATTTTTGAGAGATGTCTTTGGAAATGTGTATTTGAAGAGAATGTGTGAGTATGTATATATGTATTGCATAACCCAGCAGATTGTTCGGTATATAATTTTGAAAAAGAAGATTTACAGATTAAACAGTATAGAAGTAAGCTTATATGTGGGTTTCTCTAGAGAAATACAGACCACTTTTAATATTAAATTGACTTCAAATAAAACAATTCTATGAATTATTATAGCAAACAATAATGCAATGAAAGCAGGACATTTTTAACTCCTTGAAGGAAGTCTGTAATTTACAGTCTGGAAACTGTGGCGCATAGTAGGTATTCAATAATGTTGAAGATTGAAGAAATTGGCTTGTCTCCCTTCTGCCCCATCTACTCAATGTCGGACTTCATTTTAGAAGACACAAGAAGATTGAAGTGTCCCAAGTGTCCTGAGCAAAGTCCAGAAAACAATGCTCTCCAAAGCCATGCTTCTCTAGAGATGGAAAAGGGCCAGACTGAAGCTGTGTTTACACAGTTGAAATAATTGGCCCACATATAGATAGACCAGCTTATTTTAATCATCTTAATGAGGGCACCAAATCCAATAGATTGCACAGAAATTAAAGGGCCTGAACACCAAATTAGCATTTGAACAGCAATTCTATGGTCATGTATATAGTATGTGACTGAAAACGTTTGTCCCCACACACAGGCATACAAGCACACAAATACAAATCCGTAAGTACTAACAACCATGGGCCCCATGGGAATTCTCAGGTGGATGCTGAAGCAGAACAAAGGCATGGAGACAGTCCTCATTTGCAAAGAATAAAACACTAGATTTTATGTACCCTAAGAATCGTACCGTTTTAAAATAATCTGTAATGATTTCATGACAGGATTCTTGATTGGGCAACTGGCTAATGACCTTATCAAAGCTCTGTGAATCTGTTCTTTGATGAATGCTGTTGTTGTTTTGTGCTGTCAGATTGATTCCAACTCATAGCCGACCTGTACGGCAGAGTAGAATTGCCCCATAGGTTCTTCGCTGACTTTTCAGTGAGCAGCCGAGCGCTTAACCATTGCACCACCAGGGCTCCTTTCCTTGATGAATGTTGCCCCTAAATAGGCAATTCTTAGCATATTCTGCGTGCAGGGAATACAAAAAGGCAAAGCCATGAGCCCAGATTTCTTTCAGTGTTGTACTTGAACAACAAAGGGGCTGACACTGTGCACTGTAACTTTCATTGGCAGGAGATATGGGAAAGATATGGATAATTTCCATTAATTCCTCTAAGGACTCATATGTGAAATAGAGGAGAGTCTGCTGTATTTTTGGTAGACTCATCTTTGTTTCGCTTTAATTTGCTCTCAGAATAAAACACTCCGGAATTGTCCTTTGGGGGGCTGTTACTATGGATTGGTTAGTTACTTTATTGACTGTGTATTAACACTCTCTAGACTACGTGTTCTGCCTGTTTCTTCACTAAATTATACTTTCCAACCTTGGCAGATGGTGGTGCCTGTTTCTGAGGGATATATTGTTGTATTTTATTTTTACATGAATTTGCTGTTTGTTGGGGCTATATGTCCATCTCATACTTCAGTAGTTAATAATGAGGGACCAAATTACGAAGTACATTCATTCCTTAATTTATTCAAGAAGCGTTTATTAAGCACTTCCTTTGTGCCAGATACTGTAGTCAAGTGCAATCCAAAAATTCCAGATTTTTGTGTCCTTTCTATTTACCCGGAGCCCTGGTGGTGCAGTGGTTAAGAGCTATGGCTGCTAACCAAAAGATCAGCATTTCAAATCCACCAGCTGCTCCTAGGAAACCCTACAGGGAAGTTCTATTCTGTCCTGTAAGGGTTGCTATGAGTCAGAATTGACTCGATGACAATGGGTCCTGCTTAGCCTACCCAAATAATAGCACCCAAAACCCCAAAACCAATGACTACAGAAGTTTGGTCACCTCCAGAAGTTTCTTCGTGTCTGTCTTTATTGTCTGTTTATCTCTATTCTTTAAGTCTGTGTTTTACCTTTGCATAGCCAAAAGCCCATGAAAGTGATTTTCCTAAACAACACAGCTTTCTTCTCCAAAGGTGATTTCAGATTTCTACCTTTGTAGACACAGAGAACTAGAAGAAACTTTGAAATTAGTTTTCCCTTATATTCTATCAAGGTTTTGGCCCACTCTTCCATTCCCATTTGATCCCAACTGGCAGTCATTGTCTTAATGGAACGTTTTTCCCTAATATTAGGGAGTTTAATTTTGATTGGAGAAGAGAGAAGAGATTGACACAGAGGGCAAGGGGAAGAGGAGGGTAGATCATAGAAGAATCATCACTCTTTCCAGAAAAAACTTCTCCTCCCCCTAACACAGGACAGAAAGATACGGTCCCCGCCTCCAAGTACTTTTTCGTCTGGTAAGGGAGACAGAAAAGTAAACTCAGAATTACAGTATTTTCTGATCCATGCCAAGAGCAGTGGCTCGCATAGAATGGGGTTCTCTCAGTAACTTAGAATCTTCCCTGAGGGTGTTTGTATAACTTGGTCTAATCTGTTTCATATTATTTCTTTCACAGGAGGCAAAGTATAGGAACTGGTCCCTGGAAGGGTATACCAAGCATTCCAAGGGATCTGCACATAAGATGTTTTTCTAGTGAACAAAAGGAGGCTGGTGGTGACTCATTCCAATAACACAGGAGATCATAGTCTTGGTGTTGCTAATACTATTCTAGATATCACAGAAGAAAAAATTCCCTTCTCGAAAGCAAGATTTTTCATCTACAATATTTGAATTTTAGAATCAGGAGTCTTACATATTATGTGGTCTAATCTCATTTTACAGAAGAAGCTGAATCCCACTGATGTTCATAACAGTAGCCTACATTACTGAGCACATCTTTGTGTCAGACATCCAGGCATAACTTACATTGATTGTCTTTTAACTCTCACAATAACCCTAAACTCTTAGAAGTAGATCCCATGGGAATACCATGATATAGATAAGGAAGTTGAAGCTCCATGAAGTTAATTAACTTGCCCAGGGTCACACAATCAAGAAAGTAGCAGAGACTTGAACCTAGATCTTCATGGCTCCAAAGCCCATGCTCTTAACCACAATGATAAACTGCACAGGACAATAGACATAATATAGTTCCTGGTCCTTTTGATCTCACCTTTTAAATATCTCTTGAATCCATAGTCTGTAATTGTGATTCCCAAACTTGAGCATGTATCATAGTCACCTGGAAGGTGACAGAGTCCTGGGCCTCACCCCCTGTGGTGGACAGACTCTAAGGTGACCCCCCACAGTCCCCATCTCCTGGTGTTCACACCTTCGGGAAATCTCCTCTCCTGTGCAAGGGACCTGTGACTTGCTTCTAACCAATAGGTTATGGGTTATCAAAGGTGTGATGTCACACCTGTGATTATGATACATTACATAAGACTCTTGTTTTGCTGGCAGACTTGCTCTAGAGACTCTCCATGCTGGCTTGATAAAGTGAACGGTTATATTGAGCAAGCCCACATGGCAAAGAATTGCAAGCAGCCTCTAGGAGCTGAGGACGCCCGTCCAGATAGCAGCCAGCAAGAAGCTGGGGCCCTCAGTTCTACAATCACAAGTAGACGAATTCTGCAAATCACCTGAATAAGCTTGGAAGCTGATTCTTCCCCACTTGAGCCTCCAGATGGGAACACATTCCAGCCGACACCCCGATTGCAGCTTTATGAAACCCTAAGCAGATGACCCAGCTAAGCAAACTGTGAGATAATAAATGCATGTTGTTTTAAGCCACCACACTTGTGATAATTTGTTAAACAGAAATACATGACTAATACCTCCCCAGAGTTTCTTATTAATTGGATTTGGGATGGGACTTAAGATTTTGCGTTTATAAGAAGTTCCCAGGAGATGGTATGTTGCTGGTCTGGGGACCACACTTTGAGAATTACTCACCCAGACCCTACACGGTTGCATTCTTTCTTTCTTGTTCTCTGAACCTCATCACACTATTTTCCCCAGTGCAGCTGCAGAGTTTCTCAAAACACAAATCTTATGTTACCACTTCCTAAAGGTCTTTTAGCCACTTCCCACTGCTTTAAGGTAAAGACACAAGTCCTTACTCTAGCCTGCAAGGTGCATGCTCTGCTGCTGTAGCCTCATCTCCAGTCCCATCTCCCCCGCTTTCCCTCACTCTGTCCTCTAGGCAGATGGGCCCCTTTCCTGTTCTAGGGTTCCCTCCTCTGCCTGGAACTCACTCCTACCTTTGAATTAACTTCTGATCTCTCTTTATATTAACTCCTACTCACCTCTCAGTTCAAGTGTTACCTCCTCAGCAAGCCTTCTCTGACCTCAGACTGAATGAAGAGTCTTTGTTATATGCTGACTTGAGGTTTACAGATATGGGCTCTGAAATCCATCCATCTGCCTGGGTTTGAATCTCTGCTTCACCGCTTACTAGCTGTGGAAACTTGGACAAGTTAATTAACTTTTCTGTGTGTGTATTTCCTCAACATTAAAATGATGACCATAGGTTACTTCATCAAATTAGGAAAATTACCAGCTTCCACATTAAAATGGGAGTGATGGTAGTAGGTTATGCCATCAATTTTGGAGAATCAAGTGAGTTAAATACACAGGACGATATCTGACTCTCAGTAAGCTCTCACTAAATGGCAGTAGTGGCTGATTTTTGTGTTGTTGTTACTGTTGTTGTGATGTCTTGTGGATCCATATTTCTCTACTTCCCTGCTTGAAGCTTTGCATTTGTTAATGTCGACGTCCATCTTGCCTTCTAGATTGTAAGCACCCTGAGAATAAGAACCATGCCCACTCGTGCTTCTCATGGTAACCACAGTGCTTTGTGAGTATCTGGCACAACATCAACAGTCAGAAAATGCAATTCATATCTGATGAATAAGTAAATAGTGTCAGGGTCAGGACCCAAATCCAGGATCATAGATCAATATGTATTTCCAGGTGAATATGTATCCTTGCCACAGAGTTGACATGCAGTTTCTTCCTTATTTCAGTTCCTAATCTTACCAGCTCTTTTAGCCCCCACCAGTGCCCTTGACACCCTTCCCCAAACCCCCAGGTTATGGTAAGATCATATGGAGGGTCATTTAGGGCTGGTCTTAGATCTGGGGGTCTAGTGGAGTCTGTAGCATAAAGTTAGGGGTTGGTTTTTTCATGGAGCAAAGAGGAGAAGTTGTCTTTAATAATTGTACTTGGGTGAAACACTTGAGCATCTTTGCTTCCTGCGATTTTTCTTATTATTTTAATGTCTTTCCAAGGTTTCAAAGTCTTCCAAATGTTAAAAGGGCATCATTGCTCTAAACCAAAGTATCATATTAGCTTCTCTCTGAGATCAAGCACTGCGTTCCCAGAACTCAGCTATCTTTCTCAGGGCTGGTCAGCGTGCTGGAAAATACGTTACGACACAGCTCTCCTATGCAGTGGGCTGCAGTTTAGCTTAGTTCTCTTATAGAGTCCATGAAAAGAAATGCATTTTGTATTATTATTATTATTATTATTATTTACTTTCTTCCAAGAGCAACAAAAGAGTTGGCCCAGAAAACTCCAGTCTGCAAGATCCTCTGGAGATGTTCCCACTCTCTACCCTATTTCATTAACCTTTCTTCTAAAACTGCTTTTGAATATCTGGGTTTAATTAAGAGTTTTTGCATACTCTCCCCTTGGCTTATTCCTTCACCTGATTTGGGTTGAACCTATACATTTTTCTTTTTTTTTGAGAATTAATTATAATTGCTTTTGACAAAAGAAATAGTTCTTTTTTTATGTCTGCAAATCCTTAATGTTGGCTTATATGCAACTAATAAGAATAGCCATAATCAGTTCTAATGGTCTCTACTGTCTACCTAGTTTTGCATATAGGAACGTAACTCACGTTTCAGAAAGGCTGGGGCTGAATGGCTCTTTGTTCTGTATTTAAAGTATTTCTTCAGTGTTCACTGGAAAGAGATCTGTTACTGCTAAAGAACAGAGGACCTGGATTTGAGTCTCAACTCTACTTCTCAGCTCTGGGAACATGAGGAGATTCTTTAGTTCCCCTAAGGCTGTCTCCTCACCTTTCAGATGAGATAATACCTTCCTGAGCAGAGGTGGTCATTGAAAGAAATCATATGTGTGGGAGGAATTTATAAAGTGTTCTTTGTATGTAAGTGATTATTGTTGCTAATTCAAATCATGTTGACCGGGCTTTTTTGAATTTGTTTGGATGCTACATTCAGAAAAGAAAAGTCATTTTTTATTACTGGTTTTTTAAAAAAATCAGACAATAACCTTCCAACCGTTTAGCACTTACAATTTATAAAGCATTGTCATACCCTTGAAGCCATTTCTTGCTGTCTAGTGAAAAGGGAAAGGTAAGCTTGCTAGGTACCTTGATGTATACATTTCATTTACGCAGAAACCTTGTGAGGTGGTTAAGATTAGCTCCGCTTTTCAGATAAGAAAACTTAGGATCAGGATCCAAGGTCACACAGCTTGAGCTTAGATCTTTATAATTTATCATTCCCTTGACCTCACTGGCGTAATTCTCTTCAGTGAAAGAAGACTGTAAATAATACAGTAAGGGGCCTTGAGTTTATCAGAGTGGACCAGTATGCAAATTCTTATAAATGTTAACCTTCACCTGTGTTAGCAGAAAAGCATGAGACTAGAAGAGACCTTCAATGATTTGTTCCTCTGCTTAGATCTAATGAAAGGCCGCTGTAACCAAGGTCCAGACCTGGCACCAAAATACTGCAGCCCAGTGGCCCTTATCTCCGGGTAGGTTTGCCCTCCCAGGTGACATTTGGCAATGTCTGGAGACATTATTTATTGTTGCTACTGGTGGGGTTGCTACTGGCCTCTAGTAGAGGTGGAAGCAGTGGGAGCTGCTCAGCATCCTACAATGCACACAACAGCACCCATCCCCAGCAAGCAATTAATACATACCAACATGTCAATAATGGTAAGGTTGAGAAACCTTACTGTAGCTGGAGGAACAGGGAAGGCTTCCTGGAGGAGGTGACACCAAAACTAGGGTTTGAAAGATAATTAAAAATTCTCCAGGCCGTCAAGGCGAAAGGTCATTTCAGACAAAGGCTATGGCATTTGCAAAAGTACAGAGGCCTTAAATACTGCTTGCTATGTAGGAATTTCTGAGCTGTTTGGCCTTCCTGTAGCATTTTTGAGGGAGGTAGTGGATTGACACTAGAGCAATGAGTTAAGTTCCTCTTCCCTAACAGTAATTCACATGAAGAGTTGGGTTGTAAATTTATTTTGTTCCTGAGGATAATTCTTTCTGCCGAACAATCTGTAAACATCATCACCATTTCTTAACATAATCAGACAGCAACTACTCTAAATTGATGATACAAGCAAATGTTCAAAGCTGACTTCAGGTCCTCACAGATCTGAGCTTGTTTCCCCTCCATTGGTGTCTGTAAGGACTGAACCACATGCAGGTGAAGCACCATGTTAAGATGAATATTTCTTTGAATGTATTCACAGCTCTGGGTACAATGCCTCAAGCATGGTCTATGCTTCAGACAAGTTTGATGAAGGCAACATGCAGATGGTTCTTATGCAATAATGCAGGGCTGTGGACACTCTAGTCAATGCTATTTGCTAGACCTGTCCCTGGGTCATGCGCACGGTTAAGAGCGTGGCTACTAACCAAAGGGTTGATGGTTCAGACCCACCCAGAGGCTCCTAGGAAAAAAGGCCTGGTGATCTGCTCCTAAAAGATCACACCCATTTAAAACCCTATGAGAGCGCAGTTCTACCCTGCAAGACATGGTGCTGCCATGGGTCAGAATTGATTTGATGACAACTTTTTTTTAACGTGTGCTTCTAAACCAATTTATAATTATATATGTGCTCATATTACGGAAGACCTCCCTGCTTTGTACCACATTACAGCTTCAATTCAGTTAAAGTCAATTATGTTCAATGTATTTATCAATCACACTCCCCAAACCCACCCTCGCTTTTGAAAAATATAAAATTTGGTTTTATTTTTTTTCTTTAGGTGAAGGTTTACAGAGCAAATTATTTTCTCATTAAACATTAATACATATATTGTTTTGTGACATTGGTTGCCAACTCCGTGACATCTCAACTCTCTCCCCTTCTCAATCTTGGGTTCTCCATTTCCATTCGTCCAGCTTTCCTGTCCCCGCCTGCCTTCTCGTCCTTGCCCCTGGGCTGGTGTGCCCATTTAGTCTCCTATACATGGTTGAGCTATGGGTATAATTGTTTGTTTTATGGGCCTGTCTAATTTTTGGCTGAAGGGTGAACCTCAGGAGTGACTTCAGTACTAAGTTAAAAGGGTATCAAGGGCCATACTCTCGGGTTTCTCTAGTCTCTGTCAGACCAGTAAGTCTGGTCTTTTTTTGTGAGTTTGAATTTTGTTCTACATTTTTCTCCTGCTCTATTCAGGACTCTATTGTGGTCCCTGTCAGAGCAGTTGGTGGTGATAGCTGGGCACCATCTGATTGTTCTGGACTCAGGCTGGTTGAGGCTGTGGTAGTTGTGGTCCGTGAGTCTTTTGGACTAATTTTTCTCCTGTGTCTTTGTTTTTTTTCATTCTCCCTTGCTCCAGACAGGGTGGGACTAGACGAGTATTCTAGATGGCCGCTCACAAGCTTTTAAGACCCCAGACTCTACTCACCAGAGTAGGACGTAGAACATTTTCTTTACAAACTATGTTATGCCAGTTGAGCTAAATGTCCCCTGAGATCATTGTCCCCAGCCCTCAGTCCAGTAATTCATTCCCTCCAGGAGTTTGAATGTGTCGATGAAGCTTCCGTGACCTTGCCTTGGTCAAGTTGTGCTGGCTTCCCCAGTACTGTGCATGTACTGTCTTACCCTTCACCATAGGTACCACTTATCTATTGTCTAGTTAGTGTTTTTCCCTCCCTTCCCTCGTTATAAACCTTGGTTTTAATCCTGCCCTTAGCCCTTGCTTGCTGTGTGACTTCTTGTAAATGCCTTAACCTCTCTCAGCTGCAATTTCCACATCCATAAAATAGAGATCATAATACTTAGTGAGGTTGCTTTCTGGAGTAGAAATAATAGGCAAAGAATAAAACAGTCATAGTAGACATGCAAATAAATGTTAACTTTATTAGTAGTAGTATTGTAGCAAATGATGTGATAAAGGTGTACAAAGCATTTTGATCTGTGGTTTGGAGGATATGAAGGTTGATAAGACAAGTTCCTATCTTTTGGAGCTTGTACTGAGGGCTTCCTCTCTCCAGCCTCTCCTGACATTGAGACCACTTAGTCCTGCCATCTGAACCTGGTACTAACCCTGTGGAAGCAGCAGTCAGCCAGAGCTTTGTGACCTTAGGTAAGTTGTTTAACTTCTCTGAACATCACTGGGTGATTTGTGAGAATTAAATGAAATAAAACATTTCAAAATCTTGGCACACAGGAGACACTGAACAAATGCTGGTTCCCTTCACCCGGAGGCAGTCATCATCAAGATGTTCTGTGGATTTTACTGCTGGCAAAAACAAATGAGGTTAAATAAAAGTCAGGGGTGAAAATAAGGGGAATTACAGAGTTGTTTTGTTCTGCTTTTTTTTTTTTTCTTTTCAAGTTTTGCAGAAATTGCAGAGACTTGACTCTTCACACCCTCAAAGTTGAGTGAATTTCAGATGACTTGTCATTCTCCAAGGTGAAATTCATTTTTCTGCTTTGATCTCTAGCTTTAGTACAAACCATTTCTCAGAGATGGTTTTGACCTTGGATAGAGAGGTCTCAACCCTGTCTGCACCATTCTCTCCTGGGTTGTTGTTGTTGTTAGGTGCCATCAAGTCGATTTTCGACTCATAGTGATCCCAGGTGACAGAGTAGAACTGCCCCATAGGGTTTTCTAGGCTGTAATCTTTACAGGAGCAGATCACCAGATCTTTTTCCTGCAAAGCTGCTGGATCATATCCTCTCCCCTTCACTACTTGAAGGAGCCCTGGTGGTGCAGTGATTAAGTGCTCAGCTGCTAACCAAAAGGTCAGCAGTCTAAATCCACCAGCCACTCCTTGGAAACACTATGGGGCAGTTCTAATCTGTCCTGCAGGGTGGTTATGAGTCGGAATTGACTCGACAGCAACAGGTTTGGTTTTGGTAATCACTGCTTAACTGTGCTTATGTGGAACCCGTACATAGACCAGGAGGCAGCTGTTCAAACAGAACAAGGGGATATTGCGTGGTTTAAAATAAGGAAAGGTGTGCATCAGGGTTGTATCCTTTCACCATACTTATTCAATCTGTATGCTGAGCAAATAGTCAGAGAAGCTGGACTATATGAAGAAGGACATGGCATCAGGATTGGAGGAAGACTTATTAACAGCCTGCAATATGCATATGACACAACCTTGCTTACTGAAAGTGAAGAGAACTTGAAGCACTTACTGATGAAGATCAAAGACTACAGCCTTCAGTATAGATTACACGTCAACATAAAGAAAACAAAAATCCTCACAACTGGGCCAATAAGCAACATCATGATAAATGGAGAAAAGATTGAAGTTGTCAAGGATTTCATTTTACTTGGATCCACAGTCAACACCCATAGAAGCAGCAGTCAAGAAATCAAAGGATGTATTGCATTGGGCAGATCTGCTGCAAAAGACCTCTTTAAAGTGCTGAAAAGCGAAGATGTCACTTTGAGGATTAAGGTGTGCCTGACCCAAGCCATGGTAGTTTCAATTGCCTTATATGCACGTGAAAGCCGGAAAATGAATAAGGAAGACCAAAGAAGAGTTGGTGTCTCTGAATGATGGTGTTGGCGAAGAGTGTTGAATATACCATGGACTGCCAGAAGAATGAACAAGTCTGTCATAGAAGAAGTATAGCCAGAGTGCTCCTTGGAAGCGAGGATGGTTAGACTTCGTCTCACAGACTTGGGACATGTTATCAGGAGGGACCAGTCGCTGGAGAAGGACATCATGCTTGGTAAGGTAGAGGGTGAGCGAAAAAAAAGTAAGACCTCGAAGAGATGGATAGACACAGTGGCTGCAACAGTGGGCTCAAACAAAGTAGCTGGGCAGTATTTCATTCTGTTGTCCATAGCGTTGCTAAGAGTCGGAACTGACTCGATGGCACCTAGCAACAACAACAATCACTGCTTGAAGGAGCCCTGATGGTGCAGAGGTTAAATACTTGGCTGCTAACCAAAAGGTCAGTGGTTCTAACCCACCAGCCACTCAGGGAGAGAAAGATGTGACAGTCGGCTTCCATAAAGATTACAGCCGTGGAAACTGTTCGGGACAGTTCTATTCTGCCCTCTAGGGTCTCTGTGAGTTGGAATCAACTCAAGGGCAACTGGTTTTATTTGGTTTAATCACTGCTTAAAAGGAGCTCTGGTGATGCAATGGTTAAGTGCTTGGCTGCTAACTGAAAGGTTGGAATTTTGAGCCCACAAAGCAGCTCCATGGGAGAAAAGACCTGGCTATCTGCTTCCGTAAGGACGACAGCCACAAAAATTCAATCGGGGCAGTTCTGTTATGTCACATATGGTCTCTATGAGTTGAAATTGACTTGACGGCACCCAACAATGATCACTTGCTTGAACTCCAAGATTTTCCCCTCTGGTTCAGTCACTTCTGCCCTGGCTTCCTGGGGTCTAGAGTCGGCTTGCATTATAGCCCCTGGTGGAGCACAGAATTTTCCTGTCTACACCCAGAGTTTCTGCTCTTTAGCTCCTGGTCTTACTCTGAGATGTAGATATCACCCAGCCCTTTATCTGGAGTCCTCATGGTGTGTGGTTAAGAGCTTAGATGCTAACCAGAAGGTCAGCAGCTTGAATCCACCAGTTGCTCCTTGGAAGCCCTATGAGGCAGTTCTACTCTGACCTATAGGGTCGCTATGAGTCGGAATCGACTCGATGGCAACAGGTTTGGGTTTGTTATGCAAGGTCCTGCCTCAAGGCCTTAGAGTTCCTCTGCCCAGGCTGAACTGTATCTAGAGTTCAGATGTCTTAAGTAGTCTTCCCTCCCCTAATCTTTGTCATTCCTTCCAAAACCAAAACCCATTGCCTTGAGTCAGTTCTGACTCAGACACCACCAACTGTTGACTACTCTTTGAATAAGCTAAAGTCTTATACTTAGCACGCATTTCATGCATTCTGATAAGATTGCATTTCCACCCTCAAGGATCAACCTGAATGTTACCTCCAACTCCTCAAACCAGAGTACTTTGCTGTGTTCTCTGTATCACACGGGAGCTCTGATGGCACAGTGGTTTTGCACTTGGCTACTAACCTGAAAGCTGAGTGTTCTAACTCAGTAACTTCGTGGGAGAAAGACCTGGTGATCTGCAGCTGTGAAGATTACAGCCTAGAAAACCTTAGGGGGCAGTTTAACTTTGTCACATGCGGTCAAGTTGAAATTGACTCAACGGCACCTAACAATGACAACTGTATCATATAGCCTTTGTGAGTATCTTTATTATAATATTTACATTGAATTGTTAGTTTTCATGCATGCCCCTAGGATTGTTTTGAGTTCTTAGGGCGGGGGCTGTGAAAAATGAATCTGCATTGAATCCACAGTCCCTAGTATGAAGTGAGCACTGAGTAGGTTTTACACTAACACATAAAATTAAGGAGACAGGAAAAGAAGCAAAAAAGACTCAAAGACATGTTGAAAGATAATGGCAACTATGGGACTATGAGTAGAGCTCTCAGACTTCATGCACTCAGTGCCTCTGGGAACTAAACAGATGGGAAGTAAGACACCAACAGGACCTGGAGTCTCAGAGGCTAAGCTGGAGTCAGCAGTGGGCTGGGAGAATGGCCTCATGGAATGAGCAAGAGCCAGACAGACCTGGGTGCAAATCTCCATTCTATCACTTAGTAACTCTGTGATCTCATGAAGATTGTTTAAGTTCTTTGATCCCAAGTTTATTTGGGGTGGGGGGAATGAGTCGGCATTGACTCAAAGGCAATGGTATGTGGTTCGTATCATCTATTTAGAGATAATACATTTGGCCCATAGCAGGCAATACCATACAGGCAGTCCCACGTTATGAATGTCCAACTTCTGTACAACCTGTAGTTATGAACCAACTCCCGTAAAACTATTATATTAAAAATTTGAGGTACACACATTTGTTCGTAATAGCAAACGGGTGCATCAAAACATTATCGTTATTATTACTGTATTATTATGTTAAAATGTTTTAGTGTATCTAGAAGTGCCTTTAATGTTTTTTATGCATAGAAAATTACACTATATACTATCTACAGAGACAAACATTTGAGTAACTGATGTTAGATAGGAACCATTCCTAACTGTTTTGACTTACGAGCAAATTCAACTTAAAGAACTCATTCCTAACCTGGCGACTACCTATATGTCATTATTGTTAACTTCAGGACTGATAATATACATAGCCAGCATATGAATAACTGCAGGTTGTCCCCTGCATGTTTCTGTAACACTGACTGTACAGCATTGATTCCTATCACTGTTATCGTGATTATTAATAATACAAGTTTAGTGTGCCAGACACTGTGGGGTGCACTTTATGTACATGTTCTTGTTTAATTTTTTTTTCAATTACCCTATAAGATAAGAGATGCTATCATCATGCATAAGGAGCACTGGTGGCGCAGTAGTTAAGCTCTTGGCTGCTAACTGAAAGGTCAATCCACGGAAGAAAGACGTGGCAGTATGCTTCCGTAAAGATTGCAGCCTTGGAAGCAGCCTTGGAAACCCTATGGGACAATTCTACTCTGTCGTAAAGGGTTGCTGTGAGTTGAAATTGACTTGATGGCAATGAGTTTGATCTTTTCTTTGTTTTTTTCGGTATCATCATGCATAGTACACAGATGAGGAAATTGGATTAGAGAATGTAGGTGAGTTGCCCAATGTGTCACGTAATATGTAAGTGCTAGACCTGGGATTTAAAGCCAAGTAGTGCTCCTGCAGAACCTGCACATCTCCTTGCTGTCCTGTAGGCCATGTCCTGCATTGTCATGTACTTACCTACATGAAGCTGTCCTGAATACTATGGGAACTTTTTAAGAACATGGAAAAATGTAATTATTTACTGTTAAAAAACCCTATATATCAAGGCTGCACGTCTGGACTACCCTGGAATGGACCATAGGACCAGGTGATAAGGCACAATAATAATTCATAAATTTAAGAACTGTTGATGGATTAAATCTGTTGCACAGAGTATAGGTGAAGGCATGGATTAGGATCACCCCGTCAGCACGTAACCCACCCTGTCAGCTGTCCCGCCTACTGAATGACATTTAATAAAACTCACTGTATTTTACAGAATATGTAACCTTTTGCTTAAAAAATATTCAGGCTGAATCGAGGTCTTGCTCATGCCTGGCATGTAGAATTATAAGCTTAAATGATGAGACCACTGAGCACAGTTTAGGGGCAGCATGAAAACTAGTTCAGGAGAGATATTTTTGTGCCTCTCTTTCAAGAGCTCAGGTTAGCAGAAATATGTACATTCATGTGTCACTTAACATCCACAATAAGTTCTGTGAAATAGGACATTATGTGATTTGGATGTTGTGCCAGCACCATATTATATACAGGCAGTCCCCAGGTTAGGCACCCAGCCCGGCTTGTTGTTCTGCCTGCCTGCGGAGCAAGAGCAGCCCAGACCAGCAGCCCCCACCCCTGCCTGCCTGCCAAAGAAGCCCAAGAGCTACAGCCACTAGATGCAAGAGGCTGGCCTTGCTGGGTGTGAGGCTGTGGCAGCCTGATGGGGACTTTGCTAACGTGCCCTGCACAAGGCAGGGGGAGCATGGGGAGTGTGTGAAGAGGTGCCTGCAGGGACTTGGTGGGGAGGGGGTGTGCAGGTGCTGGGAGGGCGGCTGGCGGTGGCAGTGCCAGCCAAGGCTCTGGCTGCCTCAGCTGCTTCCTGATATGTGCAGCCGCCCTGCGCGGCTGCCCAGAGCCCGGAGCCTGAGAGCGCCCACCCAGTGCCCTTGGCCAGAGCAGAGCAGCTGTGGCAAGCGCTGCTCTGTACCTGGAGTGAACTACTGCATGGCTGCTGGGTGGGTGAATGAAGCCAGGAGGAGGCGGAGGAGGCACTGCGGTTATTGGGCTGTGCCCTGGAGCCCGGATACTCATATACACTCTGGGGATTTTGGGGTGTTTAAAAGCATTAGGGAGAAATAATAAACAAAAGGAGAGCTACTTTTACATAAAAAAAGAAAAAGAAACAAAAACCTTATGGGACCACAGATGGATATGCAGTCAGACGTTGGCTGAAGGGACATTTTGCAGCACATACCTGTACTGTATTTGAAATGAAAAAAAAAAAAAAAAAAGTCAACAATATGTATAATTTTTCCCCCAGCAGTCAATAAGCTCCTCAAGCATACATAGTGTCTTCTGTTTAATAATGAATCATTGTATTTGTGTAGTAAATTATACTTTCCAAAGTGCCTTGATAAACTTGTCTGATTTGATTCTCATAGCAACCTGGTGAGGTAGGCACGACAAAGAATACTATTCTTTGTGAATAGACGAGCTGGCTGAGGGGCTTTTCAAAGATGAGTTACCCAAGGTCACACAGTTAATTAGTGACAGAGGTGGGGCCGGAATCCAGGTCTCTCGGCTCAGCATGCATCTCCCAAATGCCTATTTCTGTGTGATTGGACAGCAGCATCAGTTTGTACACAATGAAATGTTCAACAAATGTTGACTGACGGAGCTGGCTCAAAACAATTGAAGATATTTTTCACTATAATTTTCATTGTTTCTCTAAAGTAGCTTTAAAAAAAAAAAAGTTGCCATGGAGGTGACTGTGACCGATGGCTACCCATGTATGTTAGAGTAGAACTGAGCTTCATGGAGTTTTCAATGGATGATTTTTTGGAAGCAGACTGCCAGGCCTTTCTTCTGAGGCACCTCTGGGAGAACTCAAACTACCAACCTTTCGTTAGTTAAGTGCTACCAGCCTAGCACTTAACCATTTTCACCACCCAGGTGGCCTTAAAGTAGCTTAAGAGCACATTATCTCTAGCTGACTGGTGTGCAGGAGAGAAGGAGCAAGCAAACCACTGATCTGTTTTGAAAGATATTTTCTTAGATACCTAGAATGTTTTCAGAGTGGGGAACTGTTCTCCTTTCAGTCAATGACCAATACAGACGCTTCTGTCTTCAGTCATGGCTGGGATTATTGCCCCTGAATCTGGTAAAATGGAGTCCAGCTTCACGTTGAAGAGGATGTCATTCAGCTCCATTGACTCCGAGGCATAACATCCATTAAGGGGCCTGAGAGAATAATAAAACTATGTACACAGCACATTATTCTTTCAGATCCTTGATAGAGTGGTTTAACAGAGTTCTTTGTAGTACAAGCCACGTGCACTGGGATGATTTTGGTCTTTAGCTCTTAGCTATTTGAACCTAGATCGGCTGGTTTAAATCAGAGTTGAAGTGACATTTCCAAGTTCTAGCTGTTTATTTTGGTAATCTGTAACATCTTCATTAAATGTACGTTTTGTCTGGTTTTGATCCATCCAAGAGATGAGCTCTGACAATTCAGTGCATAAATGCATGAGGCCTATTGATGGATTAAATCTGTTGAGCAGACTGTGGGTGAAAGCTTGGATTAAGGTCACTCTGCTAGCACCTAACCCACCCTGTCGGCTGTCCCACCTACCGAATGGACATTTAGTAAGTCAGTATACTTTACAGAAATGTAGCTTTTTGCTTAAAGAATATTCAGATTGAATCGAGATTTTGCTCATGATTGTATCCCAGTGCTCAGCACATAGTAGTCAGTAAATATTTGTTGCATGAATACTGTATACTGTCCAGGACCTTCATGGTCTGCTTCCCCTACCTCCACACCTCACCCTCCACTGCTCCCCTCCCCACTTCTAACTGGGGAACCCATCCATTAGAAGCATACCATACTGTTTCACTCCATCTTGGAAAGACCCTCGAACGACAACCCCCTCTTCTGCCTGGCAGTTGTATCATCCTAAGAACTCGGATCACATTCTCTTCCTCTGTGGGAACTACTACGACACCTCGCCAAGCTAGAGTTCATTGAATCGCCATTTGTGCTTCTCTTTCCTCTGCACACAGTTTTGTGATCATATTAACACACTTAATTGTCATGTGACTGGGGTAGCTCTAGGTGCCGCTGGACCATAACTGTGAGCTCAAGGGCCTTGGTTTTACTCACACTTGTAGTTTTGTCTCTGAAGCGCTGGTGGTGCCGTGATTAGGAGCTCAGCTGCTAACCAAAAGGTTGGCAGTTCGAGTCCACCAGCCACTCCTTGGAAACTGTATGGGCAGTTCTACTGTGTCCCATAGGATTGCTATGAGCTGGAATCGACTCAACAGTTAACAGGTTTGGTTTTTTTGGTTTTGTAGTTCTGTGTCTAGTTCAGTGGTGGCCACGTGGTTGTTGTTAGTTGCCAACGAGCTGGCTCCAACTCATGGTGATCCCATGTACAACAGAACGAAATGTTGCCCAGTCCTGCGCCATCTTCATGAGCCCATTGTTGCGGCCACTGTACGTTTCTAGTGCCTTCCAACCTAGGGTCGAGTCCCTGGGTGGCACAACCAGTTAAATGTTTGGCGGTTTGAACCCACCCAGAGGCACCTTGGAAGACAGACCTGGCGATTTGCTTCCAAAAAGTCACAGCCTTGAAAACTCCGTGGAGCACAGTTCAACTCTACACACGTGGGGTTGCCATGAGCAGTAATTTACTTGATAGCAACGAATGACAACAACTAACCTAAGGTGCTTATCTTCCAGCATGATATAGGCTAATATTCGCTTGTGGTCCATAGAGTTTTCAGTGGCTAATTTTCAGAAGTTGATTGCCAGGCCTTTCTTTTTAGTCTGTTTTAGTATGGAAACTCTTCTGAAACCTGTCCATCATGACTGACCCTGGGGGTATTTGAAACACTGGTGGCATAGCTTCCAGCATCATAGTAACATGCAGCCCACCCTAGTACGACAAACTGTAGGCACTTGCTAATTTTTTTGGTTGAATCAAGGAAGGAATACTGAATGCAGCCCAGTGGTATTAGACTTGCATACCACTTTACAAAGGAAGGAAAGAGATTAAGTTTTATAATCTGAGAGAGCAGGGTTTGAAGACTCTTCTGTGCAGTTGGAGAGAGCCATAAGAGAGCACTAAAGGCAAAATTCCAGAGAGGGAAAGTGCTAAAAATTCTGCCTGGCATTCACGTTGATAATCGTAAAAAGGATTTACATGCACTTGTACTTCATACTGTTCACAGTGATTACTTTAACACTTAGCATGCCAGAGGCTGGCCTATATCTGGCCCTTATCTGGCCTCCTCACTTTGGTTGAGGGTATTTTGCACTGAACCTACTTTTGGTGATGGAATTCAGTAGCATTTGTCTGGAGTTTATCTGGAATTCTATAGCCTGTGTTGGGTCTCTCTGGTACTTCTTTTCATAGTTTCCCTGGGCTTCCACTTCCATAACTAATTTAATGCACATCCAGTGTTGATCATCACACTTCGCCACAGTGGGATGCTTAGTTTCTGTCCCTCCTTAGCCTTTACACTATACCAGGGCAGGGACTACAGCTGTCTCCCTGCTCCCTGGCACTGATGATCTGAGCACATTTCTGATAGATAAATGAGTTTGTATCAGGAGGGTTATTCTTACAAAGAGAATTCAAATCAAAGTTAATGTCTGTGCATTTTAAATACCAACAACAGTTGCTTGGTGCAAAGCAATTGGTTGGAAAAACATTGTATTAGTATGGAAAATTTTGTACAAATAAAAGCTAAAGTCAAGGTAGCTCTTGCACATACATTTCTCCTTTAATTCTCTTTACTCTTCTAAGAGGTAGAAGTCAGTCTAATCCCGACTTTATGAAGGAGGAAACTGAGGCTCTGAGAAATTCTGTACTTGGCTGGAGATCACGTCTTGACCCAAGTCTGTCTCCAGATTTTATGATATAACATCATCTGGTAATTATTGAGTGCACAAAGCTTAAATTGGTAAGAAGCCATCAATCAATAGAGCAAGGATATTATATCAGGGAATCCAGTTTGTGGTCATCTTTGTAAGGTCTTGCTGAAAAGCAAAAGATGTCCTAGAGGACTTTTTCGAGTTTCTTCTCTCCTTCTTGTTGTTAGCTGCCTTCACGTCGGCCCTCGACTCATGGCAACTCCATGCACAGTGGATCAAAATGCTACCCAGTCCTATGCCATTCCCATGATTGACTGTGGATCAGATTGCTGTGATACACAGAATTTTTACCGGCTGATTTTTGGAAGTAGATTGCCAGGCTTTTCTTCCTAATCTGCCTTAGTCTGAAACCTGGTCTGTATCATAGCAATACACAAGCCTCCATTGACAGACAGGTGCTGGCTACGCATGAAGTACATTGGCTGGGAATTGAACTTGTGTCTCCTGAAGAGAAGGCGAGAATCCTACCACTGAACTACCAACAATCTCTCTTCTCTCCCTGTTGTTGTGTGCTACCGAGTCAATTCCTACTCATAGCAACCCCATCTGACAGCGTAGGACTGCCCCAGAGGGTTTCCTAGGCTGTAATCTTTATGGGAGCAGATCGCCAGGTCTTTTCTCCTGCAGAGTCTCTGGTGAGTTCGAACCACTGACCTGTTGGTTAGCAGGTGAATGCTTTAAGCACTGCACCACCAGGCCTCCTTTCTGTAAAGATTGCAACATAGAAAACCCTATGGGGCTGTTCTACTCTGTCACTTAGGGTCGCTATGAGTTGGAATCAACCGGATGGCACCCAACAGCAACAAGAAGCTTGGAAGCATATATTTTATTATTTTACATTAAGTGCAACTATTCATTTACTATTCAAATGTTAATTTTAAGTGATAATTGAATGAAATTTTACTGAAAGAACCCAGCAAAGTATATCTTTAGTATTCATGGATTTAACATCAATGCTTTTGATTATTCAGAAAATACTTTGAAGGTGCTTGATGTAGACAGTTCTTAATTTTGCTGAGAATCCAATTTCAGTAACCTGGCTTTGAGATACTGCATGGAAGCAAAGGTTGGCAGAGTTAGTGAGCTTAGCTGACTGTCCAGCACCCACATCTGAACATGGCTTTGTTGTTCTCCATGTCATCTTGTACATGAGCAAGCCTTGCTTGCTTTGTGTAAAATGACCATCACTTGAGCAGTTAAACTGTGGAAAAACTTAGGAAGTCACTTGGCTTGTGTTATAAGAGGATCCACAAGAAATGTGACTTTTCTCCGAAAAGTCATAGCATAGAATGAGAAGAGACTACAATAGCATCTGAGACTCGGTATTAATGCAGGGCATGTATTCCCTTTAGAAATGTTAGAAGTCTGATAGAGGTAGACATTTTTGATGTTTAGGTTGGGATTCTACTGAAGTCTAAGCAATATGCTAGTAATAAACAAAAAAACTCACTGCCACCAAGTCGATTCTGACTCATAGTGACCATATAGGCCAGAATAGAACTGCCCCAGAGGGTTTCCAAGGCTCTAAATCTTTACAGAAGCAGACTGCTACATCTTTCTCCCATGGAGCGGCTGGTGGGATCCAACTGCTGGTCTTTTGATTAGCAGTCCAGTGCTATAGCCACTGTGCCACCAGGGCTCCTTGTACTAGTAATTCTAAGGATAAATAATGGTGTAAAATTTAAAACAGTTTTATGCCTCCTTGGGCTTTCACATTCCACAGCATTGAAAGAGACCTTGTAACGTAGTAGATGCTCAATAAATATTTATTTACTGGATTTAAAAAGATTCCTTACATTAAAATGCTAACATTCATCACATATATTACAGGTATATATTTATTTCCTTTAAGAATCCATTCCCGAGGATTTTTATTGGCCATATAATGGTAGTTTAGCTTAAGTTACTGTATTACTTGGTTTTCTTTCTTTCTTTTCTTTTTTTTGTTTTTGCAGTTGTTGTTCTTAGCTGCCATCAAGTTGGGCCCAGACTAATGGCAACCCCATATACAATGGGATTAGACCATTATAATCCTTAGAGTTTTCACTGGATCATTTTTCAAAAGTAGCTTTCCAGACGTTTCTTCCTAGTCCCTCTTAATCTGGAAGCTCAGCTGAAACGTGTTCAGCATCATAGCAACACTCAAGATTCATGGATAGACAAGTGGTGGCTGTAAATGGGATGCATTGACCTGGAATCAAACCTGGGTTTCCTGTATACAAGGCGAGAATTATACCACTGAACCACCAGTATCCCCTAGTTTTAATTTTAGATATCTTATTACCTATGAAGTGGAATGCATAAAGATCGATATCATAGGCATTAGTGAGCTATTGGCCATGTTGAATCAGACAATCATATGGTCTACTATGCCAGGTATGACAACTTGAAGAGAAATGGTGCTGAGCACCCCCACCTAATTCATTGTCAAAAAGAACATTTCAAGATCTATCCTGAAGTACAACACTGTCAGTGATAGGATAATATTCATACACCTACAAGGAAGACCAGTTAATACGACTATTATTCAAATTTACACACCAACCGGTAAGGCCAAAGATGAAGAAATTGAAGATTTTTACCAATTTCTGC
Source organism: Dugong dugon (assembly GCA_030035585.1). Classification (NCBI taxonomy): domain Eukaryota; kingdom Metazoa; phylum Chordata; class Mammalia; order Sirenia; family Dugongidae; genus Dugong; species Dugong dugon. The sequence goes on along the minus strand of CM057467.1, from coordinate 53,604,199 downwards.
AGTCTGAAATTGATCAAACACGCATTCAGGATGCATTGATAATTACTGGTGATTGGAATGCAAAAGTTGGAAACAAAGAAAAAGGATCAGTGGTTGGAAAATATGGCCTTGGTGATAGAAATGATACAGGAGATCGCATAATAGAATTTTGCAAGACCAACAACTTATTTATTGCAAATACCTTTCTTTCAACAACATAAACTATACACATGGACCTCGATGGATAGAATACACAGGAATCAAATTGACTACATCTGTGGAAAGAGACTATGGAGAAGCTCAGTATCATCAGTCACAACAAGGCCAGGAGCCAACTGCAGAACAGACCATCATATACAAATTCAAGTGGAAGCTGAAGAAAATTACAACAAGTCCATGAGAGCCAAAATACAACCTTGAGTATATCCCACCTGAATTTGGAGACCATCTCAGGAATAGATTTGACATGTTGAACACTAGTGACTGAAGAACAGATGAGTTGTGGAATGACATCAAGGACATCATACATGAAGAAAGCAAGAAGTCATTAAGAAGGCAGGGGGAAAAAAAGACCAAAATGGATGTCAGAAGAGATTCTCAAACTTGCTCTTGAACATAGAATAGTTAAAGCGAAAGGAAGAAATGATGAAGTAAAAGAGCTTAACAGAAGATTTCAAAGGGTGGCTCAAGAAGACAAAGTATTATAATGCAATGTGCAAAGACCTGGAGCTGGAAAACCAAGTGTAGAACACTCAGCGTTTCTCAAGCTGAAAGAACTGAAGAAAAAATTCAAGCCTTGAGTTGCAGGATTCTACCAGGAAAATATTGAATGACGCAGGAAGCATCAAAAGCAGATGGAAGGAATACACAGAGTCACTGTACCAGAAAGGACTGATCGATGTTCAGCCATTTCAGGAGGTAGCATATGATCAAGAATCAATGGTACTGAAGGAAGAAGTTCAAGCTGCATTGAAGGCATTGGTGAAAAACAAGGCTCTAGGAATTGACAGAATACCAACTGAGAAGTTTCAACAAATGGATGCAGCACTGGAGGTGCGTGCTCGTCTATGCCAAGAAATTTGGAGGAGAGCTTCCTGGCCAACTGACTGGAAGAGACCCATATTTGTGCCCATTCCAAAGAAAGGTGATCCAAGACAGAATGTGGAAGTTATCTAACAATATCACTAATACCACACACAAATAAAATTATGATGAAAGTCATTCAAAAGCAGTTGCAGCAGTACATTGACAGGGAACTGCTAGAAGTTCAAGCCAGATTCAGAAGAAGACGTGGAACTAGGGATATCACTGCTGATGTCAGATGGATCCGGCTGAAAGTGGAGAATACCGGAAAGATATTTACCTGTGTTCTATTGACTATGGAAAGGCATTCAAATGTGTGGATCATAACAAATTATTGATAACATTGTGAAGAATTGGAATTCCAGAACACTTAATTGTGCTCATGAGGAAGCTGTACATAGATCAAGAGACAGTCCCTGGAACAGAACAAGAGGATAGTTATGGTTTAAAGTCAGGAAATGTGTGCATCAGGGTTGTATCCTTTTACCATACTTATTCAATCTGTTTGCTGAGCAAATAATCCTAGAGGTTAGACTATATGAAGAGGAACGTGGCATCAGGATTGGATGAAGACTCATTAACAATGTATGTGCAGAAGACAAAACCTTGCTTGCTGAAAGTGAAGAGGACTTGAAGTACTTACTGATGAAGATCTCAACATAAAGAAAACAAAAATCTTCACAACTAGACCATAAGCAACATCATAATAAATGGAGAAAAGATTGAAGTTGTCAAGGATTTCATTTTACTTGGATCCACAATCAATGCCCATGGAAGCAGCGGACAAGAAATCAAACAACGTATTGTACTGCACAAATCTGCTGCAAAAAACCTCTTTATAAGTGTTGAAAAGCAAAGATATCACATTGAGGACTAACATGCGCCTCATCCAAGCCATGGTGTTTCCAATCGCCTCCTATGCATGCAAAAGCTGGATAATGAATAAGGAAGACTAAAGAATATGGAATATACCACGGACTACCAGAAGCATGAACCAATCTGTCTTGCAAGAAGTACAGCTGGAATGCTCCTTGGAAACGAGGATGGTAATACTTCATCTAACATACTTCGGACATGTTGTCAAGAGGGACCAGTCCCTGGAGAAGGACATCATACTTGGTAAATTATAGGGTTAGCAAAAAAGAGGAAGTCCCTTAATGAGATGGATTGACACAGTGGCTACAACGGTGGGCTCATGCTTAACAACGATCGGGCAGTGTTTTGTTCTGTTGTACTTAGGGTCACTATGAGTCAGAACAATGATCTATAAGATATTTATCTTCTAGTAACTGATTTATGTTGGAGATAAAAATACTTGTACCTATTATGACAGAACTGATGCTTTAATATGCTGACCAACATGATTAGACTGATTGTAAAAGAAGTTGAAGGGAAAAATAAGATGAACGTTTTCACTGTTGTGACATCTGTTAACTCACATTGCATTCCGAGTGTGCATTTTTCCTTTATGTTTTTCTTTCAGTCTCTGAAAAGATCCTTCCTGAAAGTTTCTCCCTTATCAGAACAAAGTAGTAAGAGGTAATTTTTTTTAAGCCAAGTGACAGAACACATATCGGTATTCAGGAATGAGGTTTTTGCAATAGGTAATAGCGTAATCAGTTTTGCCAGTAGCGGGATGTACGATCCTATTACAGATGGAGAAGAGGAAAAGTATCACCTTAATTTACCTTCAGGCAATATACCAAAACTTGAGGCGCCCAGGGCCACCTGTGTAAAGATACTTTAATCACATAATAAAAACATTTTCAGTCTTCTGCCTGCTTTAGATGAGGGAAGATTCACCTAAGTTAATAAATGAAATTCATCCAGCATAGCATGCAGTCTGGCAATCATGATATGCTATTCTTAATCTTTGTCAACATTAAATCTAGTAGGCTAAAATTTAGTAGGCTAAATTTTTTCCCCTACCTTCCCCTATGTTCATTGCAGAAAAATTGGACTGTAGACTTTGGATATGACTATGTTGCCCAAGAAGGAATTGCTCCAAAATTAAGGGATGTCAAAATTTCCCATTCCACAACCTTCAGATAGGAAATGTCTTCTGTTGTCTAGTACCTTTGGGACTGAACTCATTATAGCAACCATCAAACTAGAAAGTCTTCAGCTGGGGGTATTTCTCATGTTTGCTTTCTGGCTGTATGGGGAATGTGATCTTTAATTAGTTCAGGTTGTAAAATATTGCCGAGAATTTCCCAGGCACACTTTGCTTTGCTGTCTAGGTCAGCAAATGCAATTCTGTTTTAATTGTGGCTGAGCTATTGTCTTAGACTCGTATTCCTAGAGTGCCTTTTACCAATTAATGGTAATATACTACTGGGAAATCATGTTGCCTGGTGGAGGACCGTAAATACCCGTGCCCTAATAGGCTGTCTATTAATAGTAATATAGAGTCAGGGACCTAATGCCATTAAATGGTGATATTCATGTGTGAAAGCCTTCTAGTAAGCACTTTAAGGAATTTCAACAGTCAGTTCTTTGTATGTGACTGCATGTGTGTGTGTGTGTGTACACACGCGCGTGTGTGTTTTCTCCTTATTGCTTTCCCTCTTCTTAGTCTTTCTATTGGACTCTTTTCTAATATGAATTTCCATTTTCTGCCAGCTCAGTGATTGATTGGGTTCAGGGAAGCAACATGTACCAGTAGTTGCCTTTGAACCCGCACTTCAAATGTGTGGCATTTTATTTCCTCTCCTGCCTCTTGGCGTATCATCAATTCTAACAGTGGATTTTGACATGTGCAAATTAATAACCATTCAGTCAAAATGAATATGGTGACCTCTGTGCTCACACTATGTAGTAAAAGAAGAAGGATGCAGTGCTTGTGACCTCGAGGAGTTCACAATTTAATGAGAGAAGCAAAAAAATTCTTTTTTAAATACGTATTTCCATCTGCCTCTAGTAGTCTGTCAACTTATAGTAGTTTAGTGTAACCACATGCTCTTTGTATTTCTGAGAATAATAGTTAATTTTATGAAAGACAGGCAAGAATTAAAGCAACCTCTCTAGGCTAGAAAGTAGGGCCAAAAGCAAGACCAGAGAAAATTACAGGAACAGAAATATATCTTTAATTTAGGCTCAAATATGTGGTTGTAGAAATGCAGGATGGAGAGATGGCTTAGCAGCTCATTTGAAAAAAACCTCGCTGTTTTACGTGGACATAACCTGCATATGAAGCAGAATGTAAGGTAGTTTGTTCCTAAGACGCTTAATGCAGCCTGTGAGGACAATGATGGGCAAGTGTGGGTTTTAGAGTAGCCAGTTCTTGTATACTCTTTTCTGGACAGGCCACACACATCAGGAGTTTCAGAGTGAATATCATCCAGAAGATGAGCAGCATAGGGAGGGAATTGGTAACAGCGATTCCATAGGGAGATGTGCAGAGACAACTGGGAATGTTGGATCTAGAGAAGAAAAGACAGAGATGGATTCAACGGTTGTTTCAAAATATGTGAAGGGATGTGAAGTAGAAGAAGTAGAATATGTATTTTGTGCTGTTTCAGTGGAGTCCCTGGGTGGTACAAACGGTTAAGCTCTGTACCACAGATGGAAAGGTTGGTGGTTGGAACCCACCCAGAGGTTCTTTCAATTGGTGGAAAGTGTAGGCAGGCAAGTATATGGATCAGATATGAAAAAGCACTTTCTAGCAGTCAGAACTACCAATTGGTGGAATGGAAAGGCTTACAAAGTAGTGAGATCATGTTTAGAGATCAGACCTAAACAAAAGGATGCTAAAAATTGAGACCTGTTATAGATGGACATTTGGATTTGATGACCATGATGACTTATGGTGCTGATGTTCTCAAGATACGCCAAATGGACATGGAAGCAAATCCTGATTCTATCACTTGCTAACAATGTGACCTTGAAAAAATTACTTAAGCTTTAAAAACGTGTGTGCTTATCTCTAACATGGGTTCTTACAGTGCCTGTGAGTACAGTGTAATAAGCACTCAATAAAAGGTAGCTTTTATTGCTCCTAATCTTACACAGCTACTCTTCCTTTTTTGGTTTGTCTGAGAGGTGAGGCAAATCAGCTTAACATCTGCTGATGAAATCCTGCTACAGTGCTTGATTCACAGTTCCTTTGTATTGTCAGCCAGGGTTCAGTTTTGCAGGTAAGTGTTCAGAAGTGCTGGCAGTTTGAATCAGTGGGTGGCAACCAAAAAATTCCAGTCTTTTGTGCTTTTCCTTATGTCACTAAAACTTGCAAAGTGATTGATTCTTGCATTGTAGGAAAATACCTGCTTATAACAGCATATTGCTTTATAAAAACAATACTAATCTTTTAAAAAGAATAATATTAGCCATAATAACTGCTAACATTTTAAGAGGGCTTATTATGCCAGCCACTGTGCTAAGCATTTTACATAGTAAACAACTATGTAAACTACTATTTCTACTATTACTATTATGGTGGTGTTGTTGTTATTAGGTGCCTTTGAGTCGATTTTTAACTCGTAACCCCATATGACAGAGTAGAACTGCCCCTGTAGGGTTTTCAAGGCTGTAGTCTTTATGGGAGCAAGTCACCAGGTGTTTGTTTCTGTTGCAAAATCACTGGGTGGGTTCAGACTGCCAACGTTTTGGTTAGCAGTAGAGAGCTTAACCATTGCACCACCAGGGCTCCTTTTATTATTATGATAGTGTATTAAATGCATTAAATTCTTTAAACCATAAGCAACTTTATGAGGTAGCATGTCTATTGTATAGATAAGGAAGTGGGTACTTAGAGAAGTTGTTACTTATACAAGGGAACACAACACTAATTAATAACAGAGATAAGATTAGGGTCTTTCACCCTGAACTTTCACTGAAACTCCAGAATTAGGGCCCTTTACATTACACCAGTAGTTTTCCAACCTTTTTGGCCATGACCCTCAGTAAGAAATGTACTTTCTATCACAATCCAGCGTTCTTACTCTTTCTCATTCTCACACATACAGCATACGTTTTATAAAGAGTTATTGACCGTTAATATATTCAACACAATCTGATTTTTCTACTGTATTTCATTAAAAAAATATACTGATCCGACCTATTAAGCTGATTTCACATCTTAATGATTGATCATGACTAATTATAATTTTAAAATGTGTACACTTGCTGTTTCTCTTCATATAAAACCAAAAAACCAAACCCATTGCTGCCGAGCTGATTCCAACTCACAGCAACCCTATAGGAATAAAAAATCCTATACATTGGGTGGATTAGAGTACTCATATATGTAAAAGAATTTGCTTCTTACTCTTTTGAGTGGTCCTGTAAGGCAGTACCATTTCACAGCAGCACAGGATATGATGAAGGAGAGGCCCATTATATGAATCATATCACCCAAATGAATTACTGCTGTCATCTCAATTGAAACAGATACATTGTTCCAAATCAAGGTCCTAAGTGGCTTGAACATTTCCATCAGAGATTGTGAATTATTATGTAATGGAAGCTAAATAGTTGTAGTTTTTCATTTTAGAACTACATTAACTGTCAGGTTTTGATCGGACACAAAAGCCAAGTAGTGCCATGGAAAATACAATAGGAGAGCCAGATTTCATGAATGAGCCCAACTTCTTGGGAGGCCAGTGCTTAGACCTGGGCACTGAGGAACTAACTTATTTTGGTTGGCCCTTCAACTCCTGGTTATTTTTTCTGCCTAGCTTTTGGGACAATTCTCAGCTTCTATGCCTATTTGTTTAAGCGGTATTTGAAACCTCTTCTGGTCTCGGCTCAGGACTCAGGTTTGATTGCAGAAACAGGAGTAAGGTATCCCAAAGGTCTGTTGGTTGTGAATGACTGTTACTTAGGAGTTTAATATTGGTTCTCTGCAGGAAATCATGCACATAACTGATTAGCTCTACCCACAAAAAATAAAGCATTTTTATAGCTGATTTTAAAATCCTTTGTTGGCCATGTCTTTGAAGCACTCCTTTAATTGGTTATGAATAATTATAACTATGCCTCCCCTCCCTTGCTATGATTTCTGTTTCTACAAGAACAGTTATCGTGGTGGTGGACTTTATGATCTTCCCAACAAGATTTACTTGTTGGTATGTTCCCTGGAAGGACATTTCTATGAATAGCTACAGTTTATGAACTTGCCCTTTCATTCAATACACATTCGCTGAGTGACTGTGTGTGTCAGGTACTGGGAGTACAGAAGATAAATAAGACATTGCTCACTCTTAAAAGACTCATTGGGGAGTCATACTTATAAAGAAAATGGCAAAATAGTGTGTAAATGCTCCGATAACGGTAGGTGTCAATAGAGAGGTGAAATAAGTGACCAAATCTGTTTTGGGGGTTAACGGCTTCACAAAGCAGAATGCACTCCATTCGTGTCTTAAAGGTGGAGGAAGGCGTATCTCAGGAAGAGGAAATAACTTAGGGTGGTTGAGAAACCCACCACCTGTTTGTCACTTTGCCATACTGTGGTGGCTTGCTTGTTGCTATGATGCTAAAAGCTCTGCCACTGGTATTTCAAATACCACCAGGGTCACCCATAGTGGACAGGTTTCAGCAGAACTTCCAGGCTAAGACAGATTGAGAGGAAAAGCCTGGCCAATGAAAACCCTATAGATAACAACAGAATACTGTGTGATATAGTGCTGGAAGATGAGCCGCCTAGCTTGGAAAGCACTCAAAATACACAGTGGCCACAACAGTGAACTCAAGCACACCAACAATCTTAAAGATGGCGCAGGATCTGTTGTACATGAGGGCTCCATGAGTTGGAGCCTGCTCGATGGCAACTAACAACAGCAATAACTGGGAAACAAATTCTGTTTCTGGGGCATCTGGAGTATAAAGGAGGATGAGGGCAGGAGGTAGAGGGAGATGAAGTTAGAGAGAAGAGTGGAAAAATCCTTGAAATGACCATGAGTGCCTAATGGAGATTGTCCAGATCCGCCTGCTGCATCCTCTGAGCTAACTCTGCATGCTGGCACACCCATCTGATCATATACAGACTGGATTTCTCTGCTTAGCTGCTCTCTGGCCTCTGCTGGGGAGAATGGCTCCGGCTGGTACTCCCTCTGCAATCATTCTTGAACTTCCTAGGACTGTCTGTTGGAGACTGAGCAGACATTGCACTTGATTCATGGCTTTGGGTGCCTCTTCACATCTCTGGTCTCAGCTGCTGGTGTGCAGCAGATGCATTTTGGAAGGAGTGGGTGCTGAAAGTGCCAGTGTGCTGCTGGTATACGTAACTGCCCTCTCTGGGGTGTCTCTGCAGCAGAACAAGGCTGCAGAGCTATATCTGCTGCAGCTTTACATGGAGTATGGGAAGGCTGTGCCAACCAGTGAGGAGCTGAGATGTTCTCAGCTGGACCTCCGGCTATTTTAATTGAACTTTGCTTTTAGCAACAGTTCTTGTTTCCACTCTCCTGGGGCTAACTAGGTGTGTTTTTTTTTTTTTTTTTTTTTTTTTTTTTTGGTTTTCAACTCATTGCCACATGTTGGACACTGTTAACGGATGTGATAAATGATAATCATTCTCTGCTGGGCTCTTCCTACACAGTCATCAAAGCTCCCTTGGGAGTGAAAGCATCATTCACTCATTCAACGAATATTTACTGTTCAGATACTTACATGCAATGACTGCCAGGTACACTGTAGGTGCTGTGTTAGGTGGTTAAGTAAGACAGATTACAGTCAGTCTAGTGAAAGAGTTGACATTAACCCCATCATTAAGGTCATCACATGTGATGAAACCCACTCCTCTGAAAGGCGGGACTCTATATCCGTGGCTAATAGAACACGCTGTAAGTGTTGAGCAGACTCACAAACCAGAAACTCCACATGCAACCTACATTCCAGAATGGTCTCCTGAGTCTCCAGGGCTACTCTTGCATTTTCTTTTCTTTTTTTATGTGAAATATTTTTATTTTATTTTCGTTGTTGTTGTTGAGAATATACACAGCAAAACATACACCAACTCAACTGTTTCTATGTGTACAATTCAGTGACATTGATTACATTCTTCAAATTGTGCAACCATTCATACCCTCCTTTTCTGAATTGTTCCTCCCCCATTAACATACATTCACAGCCCCCTAAGATTCCTATCGAATCTTTCAAATTGCTGTTGTCAGTTTGATCTCATATAGATAGTTCTTAAAAGATCGTAATGCTCCAGGCAGACATTTTTTACTAGTTAAGGTAAAGTATTGTTTGGTTTTAAGAAGACTTCAGGGTATATTTTTGGTTTAAGGTTTAAAGATTATCTCAGGGCAGTAGTTTCAGGGGATCATACAGCCCCCTTGGCTCCAAAAAGTGTAGAGTCCATGAGAATTTGAATTTTGTTCTGCATTTTCCCCCTTCGATCAGGATTCTTCTCTAGAATCTTGAATCAGTAATGGTAGCCGGGCACCATCCAGTTCTCCTGGTCTCATGGCAAAGGAGGCAGTTGTTTACGGAGGCACACATTCCATATCCTCCTCCCATTCTTTCTCTTTCAACCCCACTTTTCCCATTTTTTTGCTTTCTGTTGCAACCTTAAATTGTTGTTGTTAGTTGCCATTGAGTCAACTCCTACTCATGGTGACCCTAAGTATAATAGAATGAAAAATTGCTCCTAATCCTGTGCCATCTGTATGATAGTTGGTATGCTGGAATTTCACCTCTGCTGGATGCTGAAGTGTAGATACATGAAAGGAGGGAGGGTGGATCCAGTGATGGCCATGGGAATCAGGGGGCCCTCCACTCTGGGCATCTCCTCTCCTTCCTCTTTGAGTCTAGTATGTCTTATTTTCTGGTCAAGAAAGTATCCTGACTTTAATCTGTTGCCTCAAATATTGAGTGATACCTCCCAATACCAGCTTCATACATTTTTTATTTCAGTGATTCAACTTTCCTTTGGGTATTAGATATTTCATCAGTAATGTCTTATGAATACTGTCTGTATCAGGACCCTTCACTTGAGCCATTCACACACATTTTTCTAAACAGTGTGTTAATATAAGGTCAGAACATTTTTTCATATTGTCTTCAATTTTCACAGTAACCCAGCTATCACATTATTACTACGTTTTTTTTTTTCAAGTTCCTAAAATAGTTGTTTCTGATTCTCTGCATATTACTCACTTCACATTATGGGCAGTACCTAAATAAATGTTCTTACAAAGAGAGAAAGATCAACATGATTTTTCATTTCAGTCTTGAGTAATCTGCATAGCAATTTGTTCACAGATCTCAATAATTTGTTCTAAAACTAACATTTACCTGTTATTGCTATTTACACAGTTGAGAATCACGAAGCACATTAAACACAGAAATTTAAAAGAGCTCTCCTAGCTGCAGCATAAAGCACATGGTAGCAACAGACCGCTCTGAAAGAAAACAGCATTCTCCTTCCCCTCCTTCTCTTCTGCTCTCATTGCAACCCAACGTCTACGTATTTACCAATATGCAAGCCTTGTGCGTGTGTACAGTGAATTCTGTTTTCATGATTCTCCTTTTGTTTTCTTGTCAAAGCCTGGTCTAACAGAGTGAGTTTTGTATTTGTCTGTGTCTTCTCAGTGCCTCACGTGCTGTAGACAGGGCAAGTGGGCACATTTCATCTCAATTATGAACAGAAGATGAATACAAGGTAGGGTGTGTGTGTCAGAGGTTAGAACCACTTAATGGGATGAAATGCAAATGAAAATTGGAAAACAATCCAAGAAATCTGTAGAAGATGAAAACGGGAGAAAGTCAATTAGAGAAAACCATACACATTCCTCCTCCTGGGCCCTGGTTTCTTTGCACTGTTGTAGTTGCTTATTTATTTATAAATAGGAAAGCAAAGAGTTTATTGTTTCCATTGTAAGGAAAGGTAAGGTGGTTTCAAGGATTTCATTCATGGGCACTATTGCTTATGGATAGTCCATACAACCTGATCAGTGTAACCTAATTACCTAAGTATGACATTGTCTGTGCAATTTGGATAACACTGCTCTAAGGAAAAAGCAATTTGGTGATGTTTAACCTGAAGAAATGAAAGGAAATAGTTCCCATGGTAAGCTTTTATAGACTGGTCATAATAAATGTAGTTATGAGTTTTTAGGTCACACAGCACATATATAGGAGGGTAAAAACAGTGATACTATACTTAGACTCCAGTTCATCTTCCTTTGTTTGGTCTGTTTCACTTCCATCTACCTAGAATGTGTTTTGCCAAGGGAATAAGTTCCACTGTTTTGATAGCAGCAGCTTCTGTATCATACATGCAGTTATCCCCAGTAAAAATATTTTCTTGGTAAACATCAAATCATCTGTGAAAGCCAGAGTACATTCACTTGAGAAGATTATTAAGGAGTTATATGTGTTCATTATTTTATTACTAAGTTACTGAAGGCTGCGACTCCTTATGGGGTAGTGAGTATGAGGTTTATATCTTGGTAGATGCAGCTTTGCTTGCTATTTTCATATTCTGATGCAGAGAAACAACAACAACAACAAAAAATAAGAATCAAGTGTTCCCTTTGATTTGGAGAACATGTTTCCCAAAAAGAAAACTTTCCGCAAAGTTTCAATATAAGAGAACTTCAAGTAGTTTGGACCCAATTTTAAGAGTATGCTGTGTACCATTACTACATCGCTTACCAGGTAAATCCATATGCTCTTGTGAGTGTGTGGGTGCATGTGCGCATGGGAAAGCATTTGCTGAGTCATTTCAATTTAGGCAATCCTGTTTTCAGGTCTAACTTCTTGAAAGTAAAAAGCCTTTTCTAAGCAGAACTCAGATTCCTCACTCAAATGCTCTCCGGTGTATAACTGGTCTGCTCGGAGACCCCAGACGTTCTTTGTGCTGAGTTAAAGAGTTGATAGGGAGTAAGTCTAAAAATTGGATTCAAGTATGGCTAATATCTGACAGCACGCCTGCCTTAAAATGATCTTACTTGAAGAGCTAAAGGTTATGTTCTTACATTTCATTTAAAAATCACACAGCACTTTTCAAGGCCCTAAGAATTTGGTGGTATGGACAAATTTTAATACAGTTCGTTAAAGTTCCACCTCATGTAAAGTCTCTTTTTAACAAAGTTTTTAACAAAACTGAACACAAGCTGGATGTGCCACTCACAGCCTAGTACTCTGTCTCCTTCCTGTTTGCAGGTGGTTGGTGCCTGGCCGCCAGCTCCACAGGCTGTAGAGAGAGCAGGTGTACATTTTGAGTCCATTAAAAACTGGTCTTGAAAACTTTATCTTTAAAAACTTCGATACCATGTGTGTATTTTCTGATCCTATAGAACTTCATGACCAACGAGCCTTTAGAGCTAGGTTTTAGAATTTCTAGTCCCAAACAGACAAGGAGAGCTCTCCTGTCCACTTTCATTAACTCCAAATAAAAGCTTAAGCTCAGCCTGCAGCCCTTTGCCTTAATCTCACATGCAGCCTTCCAGCTTCCAGCCTTGGGAAGTAAAATGGAATGAAAATAGCTTGGGTTTCAGACATAATTGTTCCCAATGACTGTGTTGTAGGTTTTTCTTCTCTTGCTACAAAAAAAAAAAAAAAAAAAATAAGTCTAATTAATGGGACTTGGTTGGTGTGAGGAGGGGGGAACAGAGTAGAACAAAAGTCTCAGGGTAGATGAGAATTGGCCTGAAGAGAGAGCCCATTGTTAGTGCCTGGCTGGTGTGTCATCTGAGGGGCCTGGAGATGTTGATTCTGCCTGCCTGCCATGTGTACCTGTGGGCAGTGCAGCATTTGACTATTGTCTGATGTCTTTATCAAGCTGCCTCTTTGCTTTAAGGTTTGAGGGTGTTACCATGACTCTATCTATACTCCCGTTAGCAAAGGGACAGTCCCAAACTGCACGTGCTTTTACAAAAAAAAAGTCTTATTAAGTAAATCACAGATGGAAGGCTGAGTTTCACAGCCAGTTAACTATCATTCTGCATATGCATTGTTGTTGTTAGGTACTGTCGAATTGATTTTTGACTCACGGTGACCCCATGTGATAGAGTAGAATTGCCCCATAAGGTTTTCTAGGCCGTAATCTTTACGGGAACAGCCCTCCAGGTCTTTCTCCCACTCAGCTGCTCAGGCATTGTGCCGCCAGGGCTCCTTGCATATACATTAGAGAAGTCTAAAATCGATTTTAAACTTAATCTATCTCCACTTTATTATGCGCAGTCATTACAGGATAGCAAAATGTCTGGTTGATGTGACTGTTGTTGTTTGCTTTTCTAATGCAGTTATTTATGAGGATGCTTGTCTATAAAGCGCAAGAAATCCAAACTTGCCTGAATTTACCACGTTAGGATTTCATTTACTATTCAACATTTATAGTGTTCCGGATTTCAAGCCATCATCCTAGAATGAATAGAGAAAAGCAAGACAGGATGTTCCTTACCTTAGGGAGCTCATAATAGAATGGTTTAAAAAAAAAAAAAAAAAGGTTGTGGTCGAGTTGATGCCAACTCATGGCGACCCCATGTGTTGCAGAGTAGATCTGCACTCCATAGTGTTTTCAAGGTTGTGATTTTTCCAAAGCAGATTGCCAGACCTTTCTTCTGAGGTGCTCCTGGGTAGGCTTGAACCACCAACCTTTCAGTTAGTAGTTAAGCACTTAACCATTTATGCCACCGTGGGACTCCAGTAGAATGGTAAAAAAACAAAAAAAAAACCATTGCTGTCAAATCGATTCCGACTATGGCAGAGGGACAGAAATAAAGTGCTAAGATAAAGTTAGCAGAAGTGAGCCTGGGCCCCAGCTGGCTGAGTCAGGGGGCTCTCTGCATCTTTTTTGAGATTTAAAGAACAGAGAAGGGGATTTGGGGATGCAGGGACTGAAGGAGCAGCATGTGCAGATGTGCCCAAAAGCAAAGGAGTGATGAGATAAGCAAGAGTCAATATTCCAGTTTTCCTGGTCTCAAACCAATCCAACATCTGAGAATTTTATCAGAAAGATTAAAAAAAAAAAAAACTGCATTGCAGCAACTTTTAGAAATGGAGGAAAGTAATGAAACTGTTGGATTTCCTATTACCAAAGAGCTAATACTAACCCCATGTGAGGAGAGCATGGGAATGGAATTGCTTTCTTTTTCATGATAATGGACACATATGGATAGATCAGCAGGCTCCTCATGGAATGAAAAGACTGTGTAACTCCTATTAAGAGCTCTAGATCCCAGGGCTGGCTTTGCCACTTGATTAAATGGGCGATTCACTTAAACTACCAATTAAAAAAATAATATATATATATATATATATGTCTATACATATATATGTGTGTATGTATTAAGGGGTATATTTAAATAAGTGATAAACCAAATATGTGATATAAAATATACAAAGTACATAGAAGTATATGTGTGTATAGAATGTATATACTAAAATATATCTGAAGCATTGTAAGCATCTAAGCTAGACTCTATCCACCCATAATGTGTCTGCTAATCTCAGTTCATCTCATTTCAGCTCCTTTCAGTTGTTTCACACTTTCCAAACTTGCTGATAGATATGGTCTGTATACCAAGAGTGGAGTGGCTCTGGTTGGGTCTATAAGGATAAAATTTCCAGTCTTCCTTAATTACTACCACACTCTGTGTAAAACAATGATCCCAGTTAAGAGCCTTTTACAAGTGGAGGGCTGAATAGAAAAGGAAAGAATAATAGTATCTTTCTGATCCTACTGGCGGCCTGCAAGGGTTGACTCAAAGTTGTTATGGAGTGTGTGAAGGAATTCCATGCACTCTCAAATATAAATCTAGGACTAGATTGATTCTTGAGGAAAGAAGCAATTTAAAATTACACTGAGGTGTTAACACTGGGGGAGGCTGGGCAGAGGGTGCAGGGAACTCCCTCTATATTTTTTTGCACCTCCCGTGAATCCATAATTATTTTTTTTAAGTTGAAAATTTTTAAATGCACTGAGCATTGAGAGTTAATATTTTGAATGATCAGAAATGAGGATTAAATATATCCAAGCAAACCACATCTATTAGGGGCATCTACAGAGAATATGCCATCAGGGTGTTTTCAAAGATTTCTTTTCTCTTTTAACTGGCTCAGAATCTATACCTATCTTGGCAGGGTAATCTTCATCATATTATAAGCACTTGACACCCAAATCATTTGGTGACCCATATGTTGACAAGTGGTTTTGGAATTGTGTAGGAGTTTGGGTATCATTCTCTTGGGGCAAGATGTCATTTGAGATTCAGGGTTTGGCATATGGGAATATAGCTGGACAGTTGATAAGGTGAACAGCCTAGCAGGTGATATTTATCTGATTATAAACAGGTCCCTATGTTCTTTTTCTATTACCACAGATATTTAGAGCTTATTAGATGAGCACAGTGTACATATGTTTTTTTCCTAATAAATATGTTTGTGAATGAAAAGAACAACTATAGCTAATATGTGCTTCATGCAGGGATCAACTAATTCCAGTTCATGCTGTGCACAGTTTTGCAGCAACAAATAAATAAATAAATAAATGCTGTCTGTTTATCTGCTTATACAATTAAATATTAAGATACCCAAAGAGTTCTGGTGTACTGCTATCTTTATTATATAGCAAATAAATATGAAACGAGAAAAGAAAAATTTGTAGACATAAGCACATCTCAAAAATAAGAGCATAAATAGTAATCAAGACAATATGCCACTGGCACAAGAATAGACATATGAATCAGTGGAATAGAATTGAGAGTCCAGAAATAAACCTATACCTCTATAGTCAACTGATTTTCAACAATACTGCCAAACCCATTCAGTGGGGAAAGAGTTTTTTCAACAGTTGGCACTGGGAAGATTGAATATCCATTTGCAAAATAATGAAGTTGGACCATTACCTAAAACCATAGTAAGATATTAACTCAAAATGACTCAAAGGCCCAAATGTAAGAGCATAAATTATAAAACTCTTAGAAGAAAACCTAGGTGTTAATCTTCATGACCTAGGATTTGGCAAAAGATCTTAGACATGGCACCAAAAGCACAAGAAACAAAATAAAAAATAGATAAATGGGGATTCATAAAAATTAATAACTTTTTTTGTTCAAAGGACACTATCAAGAAAGTGAAAAGACAGCCCATAGAGTGGGAGAAAATATTTGCAAATCATATATCTGACAAGGGACTTAAATCTGGAATAGATAAAGAACTTTTACCACTCAATAATAAAAAGACAAATAACCCAATTTAAAAATTGGTAAAGGATATGAATAGACCTTTCTCTAAAGAAGATATACATATGACCAATAAGCAAACGAAGATGCTCAGCCTCATTAGTTATCAGAGAAATGCAAACCAAAATGACAATGCCTTACTACTTCACACCTACTAGGACGGAGTCATGGATTGAATTGTGTCCCCTCAAAATACGTGTCAACTTGGCTAGGCCATGATTCCCAGTATTGTGTGATTGTCCACCATTTTGTCATCTGATGTGATTTTCCTATGTATTGTAAATCCTACCTCTATGATGTTGATGAGGCAGGATTAGAGACAGTTATGTTAGTGAGGCAGGACTCAATCTACAAGATTAGGTTGTGTTTTAAGCCAATCTCTTTTGAGATATAAAAGAGAGAAGCCAGCAGAGAGACAGAGGGACTTCATACCAACAAGAAAGCAGCACCGGGAGAAGAGCACGTCCTTTGGGCCTGGGGTCCCTGCACTGAGAAGCTCCTAGCCCAGGGCAAGATTGATGACAAGGACCTTCCCCCAGAGCCCACAGAGAGAGAAAGCCTTCCCCTGGAGCTGGCACCCTTAATTCAGACTTCTAGCCTCCTAGGCTGTGAGAGAATACATTTCTGTTTGTTAAAGCCATCCACTTGTGGTATATCTATTATAGCAGTACTAGATAACTAAGACAGATGACCTGAATTCAAGGTGCCAGCTCCAGGGGAGGCTTTTTCTCTGTGTAGGCTCTAGAGGAAGGTCCTTGGCATCAATCTTCCCCTGGGCTAGGAGCTTCTCAGTACAGGGACCGTGGGTCCAAAGGATGTGTTCTGCTCCCCGCGCTGCTTTCTTGATGGTATGAGGACCCCTCTGTCTCTCTGCTGGCTTCTCTCTTTTATATCTCAAAAGAGATTGGCTTAAAACACAACCTAATCTTGTAGATTGAGTCCTGCCTCATTAACATAAGTGCCTCTTATCTGGCCTCATTAACATTATAGAGGTAGGATTTACAATGCATAGAAAACCACATCAGATGACATAATACTGGGAATCATGGCCTAGCCAACTTGACACACATTTGGGAGGGACACAATTAAATCCATAACAGATGGCTAGAATAAAAAAGTTAGATAATAAGTGTTGGCTAGATGTGGAGGAATCAAAACCCTCATACACTGCTGGTGGGATTGTGAAATGGTGAAGCCATTTGAAGCAGTCTTGCTGTTCCTTAACTGATTAAACATAGTTACCATCTGATGCAACAGTTCCACTCGTAGATATATACTCAAGAGAAATGAAAACATATGTCCACATAGAAACTTGTACATGAAGGTTTATAGCAATATTATTCATAACAGCCAAAAAGTGGAAACAACCCAAATGTCCATGAACTGATGAATGGGTAAGCAAAATATGCTATATCCATACAATGTAATGTTATTTGGCCACAAAAAGGAATGAAGTACTGATACATGCTATAACATGAACTTTGAAACCATGCTGAAAGATGCCAGTCACAAAAGACTATCACATACTATATGATTCCATTCATGTAAAAGTCCAGAATAGGGAAATCAATACAGACAGAAAGTAGGTTGTTTGTTGCATAGATGTGGGGCATGGGGATAGTGTCATGATAGCTAAAAGCTACAGAACTTTTTTCTGAGCTGATGGAAATCTTCTAAAATTGACTGTGGTGATGGTTGCTAATATCTGTGAATATACCAAAAATCATTAGATAAGTCCCCCCCCTCAAAAAAAAAACCATTGCCTAGTGTACCTTAAATGGGTGAATTTTATGGTATGTGAATTATATCTCAATAAAGTTGTTAAAAAATGAGCATAAAAATCCTAGCCCTATTTGTAAAGAGTTTTTTAAATGACATTTTTCATAAATCTCAGGGGTAAAATGTGAGCATTTCATTTGAACCCAATTTGGGCATTTCTGTGATAGGTGAAAATGTGAGGGATAGATGCAGCCCTGTCTGGGATATTCCACCTGTGGCCTTCACTGAGCAGCACTACCTGGCACTTTAGAAGCTCACTGTGGTTTGTTTGTTTGTTTTTTAAATAAGGTGCTATTGATCTTCCCGCTCATTTGTTGAATGGACAGAGGTCATATTCTGTTGACTTAGAGACAGAGCGCAGGATGGAGAAAGGACTGAAAGTCACGTTCTAGTATGTGAGGAAGGAATTCTTAACCTGGAAAAGAAAACCCTGAAAAGGGAGGGGTGTCTTCTGATACTTGAAGAGCTGTCAGGGATGAAAGGTGATTTGTAGACTTGTTCTCCTTTATTCCAGTTGTAGGTAGAGGGTTTGGGTAGAAATAGCATCTGAAATTACAGAAGCCTCAGTGTGAAGAACCTTTCATTGTTTAATCTGCTTCCTCAGTAGTGAGTATTCTGTCACCTGACTCAGGGCAAAGATTCTATGCCCAGTCAGGGAGGTTGTGGGAGGGATGCTTGTGTTAGGTGGCCAGCTGGACCCATTGTTCTTTGAAGTCCCTTCCAGGTCTGACTGAGACTGGCTTATCCCTTCAATAAACTATCCTATTGCTGACTCAGTGTCAGGAGTCAAGTTCATTCATTAACACATGTTTATGGAGTACCTGCTCTGTACCTGGTAATATTGTGGTCAGTGGACTACAGCAGTTAACCAAACAGAGACTCTGCCCTTATAAAGCCTTCTTTCTGGAGAGGAACACTCTAGGACTGTGTTGGGTAATGAACCAAAGTTATGTCACAGACATTTATATATTACATGATTTTATAAATCAAAACAGACACTCTTTATAGAGAATCATTACTTTTTTTTTTATTCCAGAAAGATTACCAAGATATACCATATTGACTTCACAGAGTCAATATGGAGAACCCCAAACAGGAAAGTATGATATTAACTGAATATTGTTTGCTCAGTTAATAGCACTTTGCCATCAGGAAAAAAAAAAAAAAAACTCTCTAGACATGATATCCTATGTGGGTTTGACATGTATACGGAATAAGAAGTCAATACAGTACTTTAATTAACAGCTGGTCTGGATTTTGAACAGACCAAGGCTTGAGAACTGGCTCTTTTATTTACTGGTTGACTGATTAGTGGCAAGTTTGGAAGGGTTTACAAATGGGCAGGAGGAGACTTTTGGGGATAATAATATATATCTTTGTTATCCTGACTATGGTTATGGTTATCATAGATGACAAAACTTATCAAATTGTTTACTTTACATATGTCCGGTTTGTTTGTATGTCACTTATACTTCAATAATAGTAATAATAAATTAGTGAAGAGTGCATAGATTACCCCTATCACACTGCCAGGAACATAGCTACTCAGTCACTGGTCCTGGGATAGAGGTAATGAATGTGGTTGTTACAAAGATAAGGGCTCGTGACATATGATTTTGGCAATCCTTGGTCAACCTCAAAAGTGAGTTTTTCGTTGATAGAAAAGGTGTATTTATATTTTCGGTTGTGACCCTGTAGATCTTCTTTAGCTGTGGGGGCACAGAGGAAATGAAATCATGTTATCACTAGGCATCTGTTGTGTTAATGTGGTTAATATGGAGCCTTGAATGAGTCTTACAATAATTGTTAACACATTTCAAAGTCACTCTCTTCATTTTGTCCTCAAATTTTTGGATACTGAAATTGACACCTGAACACTGTGTTCCAAGATACTCATTCTCATTTCTAGTTAATGAGTAAATATAGCCATAGACATATTTTATTTTAGTGAGAGATAATTCTGGTTTCTAGGGGTCATGTCTGATCCTTCTTTAAAGAATAGAGTAAAATGCTATCCATATATTTTAATTTGCGTTAGTGGATGCCTTTCATCCAAGGACTTCTCAAAAATCATTTACTGTCCAATGCTTGTCATATACCATCTTCCAGTTTGACAGATGGAAGAAAATTAAGTGACTTCCAGGGATCACAAAGCAATTCTGTGCCTGCATATCTGTGTATGTGTGTGCACATACACGAGTGCATAGTGGGTGGCCAGGTAAGGTGGCAGACAAGGCTGGCTAAACCTTCTTTGTATTTTTAGTTCTTTGATTTCGTTGCTTCTTGAGTTGTATTCTTTTCTTAGGGGCCTTACTTTGCTGGTCCTGAACAGGCCAGGTGCTTTCCTGAAAAGGTATATGTCATGAACAAATCCTAAAGACTATGCAAGAATGCCACATGACCAGAGAAGGAAAAACATCTAACATAACAGTCCATCCCAAACTTCTCATTCCCAAGATTGTCATTTGCTTTGGGGTGTAGTTACTATTTTCAAGGCTTATGGTACTTGTTTTTCAGAATCACATTAACTTAGCATGTATTCAGCATCTACCATGTTGGAAGTATTTTGCCAAATTTTTTTTGTGTACATTTAATGATCACAACACTGAGAGATGAGTAGTAAATCTAAGCTTGCTTGGGTTAAATACTTTGTTCAGAGTCAAACAGGTCCTAAGTGATGGAGTCTGGATTTGTAACCAGAGCATAAGAGGCAGACAGACCTGGGTCTTCTACAATTAGCCATAGGACCTTGGGTAAGTTGTTGCTGTTGTTAGCTGCTGTTGAGTTGACTTCTCATTCATGGCGACCCCATGCATAATGGGATCTGATTTTTGTCCCAGGAGATCAGTCTAAACCAGGTGAGGCTGTACAGTTACCCCTCAGTACATCTTTCCTCATTAGAGATCTGTCTTCTCAGTAAGACTGAGCCCCTTGAGAACAAAGACCCTCTGTCATTTACCTCTGTTCCTCTATAGTGTCCAGCAGAGTGTCTAGTACATGCTTGTGAACCAAAATGTCATATCTCAGGTCAAGAGATGTTCAGATCATCCATAGAGCATTTTTTGCAACCCATGTCTCCCACCATAGGTCACATCAACCTACCCTTTGTCTTCATTTCAGAGACTGCTTGCTCACTGTCACCTGCCCCTCTTCTGATGTAGTGGGATTAGAATCTGAGCAGAAGAGCTCCTATTCCCATGAGGGCAGCACCACCCATGTCTTCTTGGTGATTCCCAACTGCGGTAGCTGTGAGTGTCCCATGAGACTGGCTATGATGTCTGTGATCAGCCTGTGTCCTGTATTCATAGAGACGCTCACACCTGACCACGTCTTCTGCCCTCAGGGCCCTCTCTGCACCTTAATGTGATGTTGATATTCTACCATCTCTCAGTCCAGTTTATAAAGCTGCCTATTTTATTCAGTCAGTGAACACACAGAACTATGTTTAAAATCATGATTTTTTTTACTCTTCTGACTGTGTTATCTGGTATCTACTCTTCTAGTGCCATACTGGTTTATATATTCTGATGTCCTGGTCTCATCCATGGTTTTACAGGAACCTATTATGTTTTACATATTCCCAGTAAGGATACTTAACATTGTCTTTTTTCCCATGGCATGACACTGTGCAGGGTTTTTTGGTGAATAACTTTGGAGCTGAAACTTCAACATCAGTTGGATTATCCCCCCTTGAATATCTTAGCTGTTCTAGTTTGAGGCAACTTTTAGTATTCCAGCCTAATTTTCTTTTGGACAGATGCCCTTGTCCCCTCACAGTTGTTATACTTGATAATTTGCTTATGCATGGTCTACAGGCCAAATTATGTGCCTAATTTAGTTAAAAGTTCAACAGAGAAACAATTTGGAGGATTCAGGGAAGAGTTGGAGAACTATTTCTTGCCCTTTTCACAGATCTCTTTTAGGGTATAAGGATTTACATGAATTCTACACTTTCCATGAGCATCCTGACTACTTACAGAGTTTTTATAACCCAAGACCCAAAGTTACCCCATCACAATGGACATTGGTTATAGTCTTGTCCCCGTGGTGAGTTTCTGTAGTTTGGTGATTATGGCCAGGGCTTTAAAGACATACAAGAGCACTGTGTTTTCACTTTTGTTTTTCTGGCAGACATTGGATTTCCTGGTTGGCACTTGTTGTAACCATAAAATGGGAAAGGCAGGTCAGGCATTTTTCTGCTTCTAATTTAAAATAATTGTCCATGAGCCTCTCTCAAATTGGCTCTGAGTTTACTTAGGGCCGTCTGTAGAGTTTCTTGAGGGGGTTAGAGCTCATTCATAAAGAGTGTTGGCATGATTTCTTCTCTGATTGTTGTAGAATAACTATGTCATTTGATTTACAGGGAAACAGTATGAAGGAGGTTTATATCTTTGCATGCAAAATGTTTTCATCATACCTGGCAAAAGAACACTTGAAAAAAAAGACTTTTTGGTTTTTGTGAATGAAGAGTTTAATAATTCATCCTGGAAGTGCTTTTTGTTGCATAGAGAATCAATGCAATATTAGGTTAAAATGAGATAGGGACCTTACATTGCACTGATTTCCCATGCTATGTGGAAATGTTTTGACTCCTTGCTCACTCTCTTCCTACCATTTCATATTGTTTTTTTTTTTGAGTGTGTGTGTGTTGAGACATGTTTATTCCCCAAATTCAAAATAAATTATTTATGAATGTAATCAATACTGAGCAAATGGTAGAAGAACTATTTAATATAGTCCTGTAGAAAATCATTTTGTTATGTAAAGAGTGGCATTTTAGTTTAATCTTGTATTAGGGATTTTGGATTTTTTATATACAAAGATTACTTAGCACCAGTTGCCGTCAAATTGATTCCGAACTTCCCCATAGGGTTTCCAAGGCTGGAATCTTTACGGAAGCAGACTGCCACATCTTTCTCCTTTGGAGTGGCTGGTGGGTTCAGAGAGCCCACTTTTTGGTTAGCAGCCGAGCACTTAACCACTTCACCACCAGGGCTCCTTTTACATGGCACAGCCCTTCTGAATTTGGGATTATTTGCTTAATGGCTTAGCAATCATGCTCTCTTTGTTTCCTCATAGGGGTCATCACTACTGCAGACATTCTTGATCGAGAGACAATGGGGTCGTACTGGCTGACAGTGTATGCCACAGATCGGGGTGTTGTTCCACTCTACTCCACTATTGAGGTCTACATTGAAATTGAAGATGTGAATGACAATGCCCCACTGACCTCGGAACCTATTTATTATCCTGTTGTCATGGAAAACTCTCCAAAGGACATATCTGT